>OU426972.1:11355833-12704166 GCA_911387765.1 Pyrgus malvae | reverse complement strand
GCCCAAAGATGAAAATGTCTTCGCAACACTAACTGCGCATCTCTTCAAGACTAAAAAACTTAAAAGCATTTCTTTCGTGTTGTATAGTTCGCAAAAAAGGAAAAAAGCTTCATGGTGTAATATGACGTAAGCTTGCGCGGGACCGGTTCCAATTTGACCTTGCTTTTGGTATCCATGTGAAGTCGACTGTATGTCAGTATGTGACATCATCAGATAATGATACCTTGGCAAATAAAAAGCAAGCTTTTTGCCCACGTTTATTATGTTCGTGAGCTTAACAGGTACCCTCTGTCTTTCAGTTAAGCGGTGATTATTCTAACGTGCCTTTTTTTGGTACCTATCGGGACCAACCAATCTTCAAAAGGTATCTGGCACTTTGAGAAACTATTTGAGATTTGTACTCGTACTAGATTAAACTAGTGGTCCTAGGTAGCTTGCTTCAGTGCTTGAGGACCCATGATCACTAGTAAGATCGGTGTATTCCATGATGCCGTCAAAGAATCCGTAAAATATTTAGCTACATTGTAACAAATATTTTGCTACATTGTAACAAATATTGTGCTACATTGTAACAAATAAAAGTTGCAAATGAGAAGCGCTAGAAATGCAATAAGTTTATTGTAAAGCCCTAGTCTTTCATAGGTTTATTCTAAAGCGATTAGCGCGCAGTTAAATCGATTTGTTCTGATTGAACGAGCACTCAATTGCAGTGAGTTCCGGTTTAGATTTAATTTTATTATCTTTTTTAAATAAGATGTACGTATGTAGGACATTCATTATCGCGTTATTTCATACGTGTAGCATGACACAATATAGGTAATTTTAACTGCGACACAATAATGCTTGTCGCAATATTAGACAGTAGCAATAGCCGAGTGGTTAAAACATTAAATTGAAATTTCAAGTCACTGATACCGGTGCGCATAAAACGAAATCTATTAAGAGACCGTGTGCGAAATTTTGCTGATTTCATATTTTGGACAATTCACACAATATCTTTATAAATTGTAGCCTTTGTGTTATTCTGATGTATAAGCTATATTATTATAAAGTTTCATTTAAATCCATTCAGTAGTTTTTACGTGAAAGAGTAGCAAACATCCATACTTACAAACTTTTGCGTTTATAATATTAGTAGGATTTTCCAGATCATTTGAGAAATTTCTGGAATTTTCTCGAATATTTTCAATTAATTAAAAAAATTGCAATTATTTTAAAATCTACAGATCATTCGAAAAAAGATTACAATTATTTAAAAAAATCCAGATCATTTGAGAAGCTTTCTCGAATATTCTCAATTAATTAAAATTATTTTAAAAAATCCAAATGATTCGAGAAGTTTCTGGAACTTTCTCGAACATTCTCAATAAAATTAAAATTAAAATAGTTTGCTAGATCATCCCAGAAATTTTGAGATCCAGAAGTCCCAATTGGTTAGAAAAGTACAGATATTTATTTTTTCAGATTTTTCCACCCACCGCGATCAAACTACCTAACTATCATCTACGTACTAAGGGGTATTTACCACCCCAACGGGAAGTTGATTGGAGTTAATGATAATAGAGAAAACCGTGTCTTTACGTATAAAAAGGTTTACTTTTTATATATATATTAAGATTAAGATTAGAAGTGTGAAATTGTGCTTACAGTTTTAAATATATTGTTACAGCGACAGAAGTAAGAATAAGCGAGCTTTATAATATAATAGTGCGTGGTAAACTCGCGAGGCAGAACTAGTTCACGTTACCTTGATCTTGACATCTACTTTTTGCAGTAATCCTACACGTGGCACTTCCCCTGTTGATATATCATATAACGTACTGTTATATGCAGCCATGGTTTTGGGTTCGAAACCATTGTTTTGTTTTTATTAGCTTTTATGACATAATGTGTTCTTTTAAATTTAGAATAGAAATTGAAGGTCAGACGAAAATTATTTTAGATGTTTACAAAATGTTTGGGAAAGTTAAAGAACACATACATTTTTGATGATTGTTTTTGGATCTACACTTTGCATGAAGGTTTATTCGAAAAGGAATTATTATAAATTTATAGCCCAAATAAAATAAATAAATATTTTTTTAGGTACCAGTTCTAGTTTTTTTAGATTTATTTTTCAAACATCTAAAAAACGAATCAGGTACCTATAGACAAAGATAGAATATTCAAAATTATGAAAAACAATACTCTGAATTCCGTGACTAGAAAACTCTTTTTTTTTTTTCAACCTTTTTTATGTCCCACTGCTGGGCACAGGTCTCCTTCTCACAAGTGAGAGGGATTTAGGCCATAGTCCACCACGCTGGCCAAGTGCGGATTGGTGGACTATGGCCTAAATCCCTCTCACGTGGAAAACTCTTACAGATTCCAATTTTAGTTTTCTTTAAATTTAGTTTAAAGAGATGCGTGCATGGCCCGGCGGTTAGCGTACAACGCAAACGATCTATGCAACTAAGCAAGATAGGCGCGGTCGGGTGTGAGATGGGTGGCCGCTAGTGGCAAAAAATTTCATGCTCTTTTCCGTGCTTCGGAGGGTACGTTAAGCGATCGGTCCCGGTTGTTGTTGATAGGTAACAGTCGTTAAACCTTGTCGGAGGCCTTATGGGCGGTTTGAAAACATCCGACAGCGGGTTGGCCGCTAATCCGCATCTCCACCAATCCGCATTGGAGCAGCATAGTGGAGTAAGTTCCAGGCCTCCCCAACAAGGGGGAAAGACCCGTGCCAAGGCAGTGGGACGCAAAAAGGGTTGCAGCCAAATTTACTTTAAAGATCCTAAAAGTTGTTGACAAATCCCATCTAAGACACGAGTAATTGCAAATAAATCGAAAGCGTTGCAGCCGTAATAAAATCGATGATATCGAGCGTTTGTCATAAATTCCCAATGTCCATCCATCACATCTGGGTCAAATGACAACTGCATGCGTTAGTTTTGCATGTACGTCAGCCTCACGTCAGAGCAGATCACTATGCATGAGGTACTGAAGCTGAGGACTTGAGCATGGCATATCAAACTATTGTTCACAGACAATTTTCACCGTCACTCTAAACATTGGACGTTTTTTTAAAGCAGGGAATAGCAAAACAAAATGATGATCATCTAGAAGCATCTAGAAGTATCAGCTTTGCTAATTTGATTCCGTTGAAAAGCGCGCAGTTCTTAAGTCGAGACTCAAAATTGAATAACAGGCTCGAAAAACTTATGTGCTTTGGATTGCTCCGATCTTCACAAATTATAGCCCGTGTTGTCATTTTACCCCTATACCACCCGATGTAGGTTGAAATTTAAAGACGCTTTTTGAATTCGTGGCCATCCTTCACATGGACGTATAAATGATGATGAGATGTGAGTGTGTGATATTATGTAAAACTTTAAAAGATAATGAATTCTTAATGGAAATCAATGACATAGGAATGATAAAATACATAGAGGTTTAAAATCTTCATCCCGCAAATATCCTACGAACGGCCCGATTTTTTGCATATTAAAGTTTGTTCGGTTCTCAAAGTAAGACAGCTCACAGCATGTTATGTGATTAGGAGCAAAAAGAAAAAGGCACAATCAGGTTTAAAACTGTAGCTACTTTTGGTCCATTTTCGCCTTGAAGCATTCTTATCTATTTTCGTGGCGTGTTGATGTGCTCATAGAAGTT
Organism: Pyrgus malvae; assembly: GCA_911387765.1. Lineage (NCBI taxonomy): Eukaryota > Metazoa > Arthropoda > Insecta > Lepidoptera > Hesperiidae > Pyrgus > Pyrgus malvae. The sequence goes on along the minus strand of OU426972.1, from coordinate 12,700,515 downwards.
CATATGTGCGACCAACAAGTTCACGCCATAGTTTTTTTTAATATTATACTACTGCATCTCACCGTACATGCCTAATATAGACATTGGCCTTTACACTTTTAGGGGTCGCTTTATAAGAGGCTCTTACGTAGGTATCAACTCCTTTTTTCTTAATACTCGTAACGCCGTTGATGAAAATCATCTAAAAAATGTATTGGTCATATTCAGGCGCGGTCGCAGCCTTCAACTAAGAAATTTGGGGGAAGAGGTGTCCCAAATTGGCTTGTTTCGCCTTCCGTTTACGCATGACTGATGGATTTTAGGGGGGGTCTCCGTGACCGCGCTTGGCCATACTAAAATACCGCTCACTTTCCATTTAAGCATTTAAGCAGCGTGGTTGAGTAAGCTCCAGGCAATAACAATGGGGAGAGACCTGTGCCCAGCAGTGGATGCAAAAAAGGTTGAAGCCATGCTAAAATAAAGCCACCAAACGTCAATATCCCATTATCAAATATCGCTCAACACATCCAAAGAACTTCACACCTCAGTTTTTGATTAACTCAACAAAAATAAAAGCATCTCAGCTTCAAACACTACGTGGTATCATCGTATACGATTAACATACATACAGGACCCGTTATCACTATAATCAGGATTATAAGAAACAGGTTACAGCAAGTACTTTCCGTTGTGACGTGTTGTATAACTTGTGTTTGCGCCAGTTTTGATCGGTTTTGTTACTTTGGCATTATCATGAGCCGGTTTTCAGTGGATTTGTCGACAATTTAGGTCGGAATGATCTGAATTTTTAAGGCTAAGGGTTAAGACCCACGCTATAAGTTTTATATAAAAATGGAAAATAGTTACTGGAGAATACTCATCACTGCGTTTTACAGATAATAATATGCTAAAGCTCGCAACATAAAAGTCAGGCCGATAAGTGAGTCCTTCCGAAACAAGACAGAATATACAAATAGGTTTGGTCTTTTCTTATTTGAATGGAGTAGCAGACGAGCATGCAGGCCACGTGGTGTTAAGTGGTCGCTGCAGCCCATGGACATCTACATACAACCTCAAGCAAGCATAGGTAAGTCTTGTCTGAGGTCGTATGCAGTTGCGCTGCTACTCCGGAGGCTGGTGGTCGCCTCATGTAAGTGTGGCCGGCAACTGCACCTTGTCACCGATACACAATAGAGTTTGTTTACGGCAAAAGTGGGTGCAGCGGTGGTACTTCCCCGGGCGAATCATAATAGTTCTACCACCTACAGTCTTTATGATACAACCCCTTAAAATAATAATATCGTTGATGGACGAACCATTCTTTTACGATTTCATCAATCTATGAATAATTGTAGCTCCCGGTCACTGATATGCAAAGATAAACTGGCGATTTGCTTGGCTTCTGGGCTGGTTCTCCTGGTGGTCTGGGGTGGTGGGCTCCTGGTGTTTCTATTATAATGGATTACAAATTCATAAGGAAACAATAAATAAGTTCAAATTTCAGATCGTAAGTTATTAATTTCGACTTAACAAATTCTTCTACCATAACAAGCTTTTTGTTATCTTAACTACTAGGCAACCGACTCAAAATAACTGTTTGCTACTTCAAGGAAATGACCTGAAGAACAACAACAGGGACTTCCTACGCGAGACATTGAGTACTCAAACGTATGGGACGAAGAGCACGCGAAGATATCTAGGTCTGGGTGGCATGCTGTTATGATATTTACTACTGCAATGCCCTTTGGAGATGCGTCCACTCGGCCTTCTGAGTCCTCCGATGAGGAGGGCCGCTAGCCGAGTGCGACCGGCGGATGATTGTCGTAATGCTGACCAAACCTTGGCAAAAATGCGTACCGCCTAACAGCAGAGTGAAATCACCATGAGGCAGTGATTCTCATGAGTCTGCCCGAGTAAAGAGGTTGTTCCTCGCTGCCGTAGTCTCATACGTTTGAGTGCTCAATGTCTCACCTAGGAAGTCCCTGTTGTTGTTGTAACGGAGCAGTGCGGTGCGCGCAGCTGGCAGCAAGACCTAGCAGGTCAGGGTTATGTGTGGTACTCCGTACCAAATGGAAACAGTAATGCACTAGAGTGACATTTCGCTGTACTTCAAGTGACTGCATTTCGGCCATACGTAAAATAAATAGTGTGGGATACACCTCCTTCTGCGACACTGTAATGTGCGCTAAGGAGGAAGCCGAGAGAGCCCGGGAGCGCGAAGATCCCGCTCGGCGAAGGAGCCGCCGGGGCAGACGTACATAACGTCCCCCGGTGCTAGTCCCTGTGGCTTCTGGATTAAGAATAGAGCTACGGTATCCCCTGATCGTAAGAGGCGACTAAAAGGGGACTTCCGGGGTTGCGGACGGGGAGAGTCGGAGCTCGATCCGTCCAGCCAGCAGCCCCGGAAAGGACGGCGGTGTGTACGTGTGGTCGCATGCCGCCGTAAACATCGGAAGGTGCAGGAGAGCACATCTAACCTCCGAAGATGGGCCCATTCTGGGCTCCGCGCGTGGAGAACACCGGTGCATTCCTTAGGAGATCCCGGAGTCATCCCCAAGCGCAGAGGCAGGCCACCGAGGGGGTTTTAGTGCGGTCAAATCCCACATAACCCGGTATCCTCTACTAGGTGCCGGGTACCTTTTGAAGGTTTCCCCCCCGACACACACAAAAAAAAAAGGTGCGGATAGTAACCATACGCTTTGCTGTAGGCATACCGTACAAACGCCTTATGTACCTTCTCAATCTGAAGAACATGGTTGGAAGCATGCGGCTTTCAAATCGCATTCACTTCCAACTTGCTTCGAACAAACGCACTCTAAAGAGCCCCTAAAGTATGTACCTACATGTTTTGTTGAAGGGCTTGGAATATAAACTACGTCTTGCGTTCTTTATTAAATTGTTTTGGTGTTCTCTGAACGTCAGCTGATTGTCAAATATTGTCTCTATGAGGTTAGGCGTCTAAACGGCTATCCTTTGATGTATTTGAGGTATTAGCACAATCGCTCTATGCTGCTTACTTAATTTTACTTGCTTACTTGTTCTTATTTATATTTTTTTCTGGAAACGAAACCATCGTTTAATTGGTAATACGCAACAAAAATTAATCCTTACAGTTAAAATGTTTGAATACGAGGAATATAAATAATTAAAGTTTTTCCTCTACACGGTTACAACTGAACTTGACTCATATTCTTAACGATTCAATTGGTGTACAGCTAATTAGCCATCCGACCATCTGTGGGCATTAATTTATAGCGCAGTCACGGGAAAATCTAGATTTTGAGATAATGTTTCACTGGAATATCAGGACTGGAAGAATCGAGAAAGGGATTTATGCTCCTTATACCTACCTAGTGAATTAAATTCCTCGTAACTCAATATTTTAAATGCGAAAATAGTTATTTGTGGACAAAGTGCAATGGAAAATCTGGGAAGAGTCTGGGACTCTATAATACAGGAAATCCTTTTAGTAGGCCAAGATCTTAATCAAGTAACTATTGTAAAATAGTTAATAAATATAGTTTAATATTAAGATGAAGGACAAAGGTCAAATGATATAGCAGGAATGTATGAAGAAAATATCAGGTAAAAAATTTAATTGTTATTACTTTTTCTTGCTAATGGTAATGATTTAAAACTATTTTGGAGTCAGTGCTCATGAAGAGCGCGTAGCCCAGCGGTTGGCGTAGAACGCAAGCAATCTACTTAGTTAAGTCAAACGGGTGCGATCAGATGTGACATGGGTAACAACTATTCATGGTATGCTGGTACAACAAAAATTCATGCGTGTTTCCGTGCTTCGGAGGGCAGGTACGGTTATTGCCGAGAGATAACAGAAGTTAAACCTTGTCGGAGGCTTAATGGGCGGTTTAAAATATCCGACAGCGTGTTGGCCACTAGCCTGCTACTCTCCCAACCCGCATTGGAGCAGCGTAGTATAGTAAGCTCCCCAATAATAAGGAGAGGCCCGTGCCCAGGGTTGCGGCCAAAATAAAGGCTATGAAACATACTTCTTCGATTGGAACAAAAAATAAGTCCATTCGCAAGTAGCTACTTCAGTTTTTAGATAAAAATAATTGATCAATTTACTAAGGTCAGACTGTATATGTACTTCCCGATTGTTCATTAAAATCTGGCCCCACTCTCTTATTAAAACATCAAATTGGTAACCCGACCAGTGTCATCATAACTTAATGCTTATGGGCAATGAATATAAAAACACATTTTTATTACAGGAGTAATTATTTTTAACGTGTACCAACATAAAAGTTAATTGTGAGATCCGATTTCTGGTCCGAGAAGAAATTTCGCTCAAAAAGGAGTGTGGTTTTAGGGCTCATTTATTTATGTTTTAATGGCCCACTGATGGGCACAGGTCTCCTCTTGGAGTTGGTACTATAGACGTGAAATCATGCGTTCGAGATTTTTGTAGGTGAACTGGTAATAGAAAATGTCGTAATGAAATGTAACATCGTTTACCTTCATCGCAAAGCAGTGATAAATACTCAAATAACAGTCTTCATAGTCATTGGTGCGCATTGAGGTTTGAACCCGCGTCGGAGAAAGAAATCCGAAGACATGCACACTACACCCATACACCTACAGTGCGCCCATTTTTTTTCAATGAAAAGACGCGGTTGCCTGCCAGACTTACATGAGGCGACCGTCAGCCTGCGGAGTAGCAACTCAACTGCACCCGACCTCAGGCTAGATTCAGGCATGTTTGAGGTTGTGTGTAGATGTCCATGGGCTGCAGCGACCACTTAATACCTCGTGACCTTTATACTGGCTTGCAAGTAGTATGTAACAAATGTACACATTTCCACACTTAGTAACAGTGTTGGATTTATCAAAAGGCACCAAAAATCTGAGTCGGCTTAAGGGTAGGGCGGCAGATTTTGGGAGATGGCAAATTTGGGACAAAACATTTTTCTTTGTCAAATTGAAAGGCAACCTGACTACGTAAAATTACTTTCAATATGAATTTGTTAAAGCTTGCTGTCCCAAGGTCAGCAGAGGGAGAGGGGGGAGGCCAAATTTCTAAATCCACCACTGCTTAGTATGCTCTAGCGACTCTTTACTTTCGAACTCAAATACTCAATTCATTCATTTAAAGGATTCACACACATTCAAAGACAGAAACACGCACCAGACCGAGGACAGAAATTTGAATGATGATGATGATTGATGATGGTTAGGTACCTGGCTTGGGTTCGAGTACCCAACCCAGGTACCTAACCATTGCGCCACATGGGCCGTAATAATTACGAGTATCATTGGTTCCAGGGTCGCGACTGCATCTGCCATAGACGCGAACATTCTACCATGACGTTATCACGTTACGTCACGGCCGCCGCGCTGTCTCCAAGCGGGACTCATCAACTGCACTTGCACAGAGTACTTTGCAATAGCGAATATAAGAGATTCCATTTTCCGTTTTCTCAATAATGGCATCGCAAAATCTGTGCCTATGCCAGCGTCCACTATGATTTTTGCATCCCTTTGTTGGCAGTTTCGTTGAAGCAGGAAATGAAATGAAAATATTTTATTTGCACAAATATGGGTGAAAAAAAAAGGTTTTGCAAAATATTTAGAGCTCCATATTTACCCCTTAGGGTGTACAAATATTAATTTAATTTAATAAACTAATTAAATTTAATGACTTAATTTAAACTTATATTTTAAAATTACTTTTAAAGAAGGGTACATAAGAAACATTGAAGTAGTATGTAGTTTTACATTTGTAAAGTTTTAATTAATTAGACGTAAGCTCAATTTTGTGCTTTTTATAAAAAAATATTTTTTGAACCATACGTTTATTTTATTTAAACCATACGAGGTTTGCCATCATCAGCTTTGGGCACCCACCAGGATGGGTTTTTGAGAGGACACTGAGAGGACGAAGATTTTATCAAATGCACACTGCATTAGATAGAATTAGTAAGTTGTTAGTAGGTCAGTCAGATATCCAATTAAAACATGGTTAGGTACCTTACTAGGACGTGTCTAAAGGAGTTTTGGAGGGAATTGGAAAAAATATGTTTAATGTCACAACACTCGCGCACCGTAGTTAACGTAAATCAAACGAAATGCCGTCATCTTTATCAGATATTCTCGTAATTAAAAATTAAGTTTTTAACAAAAAAATAGAACCGACTTCAAACGGTAAAAAATAAAATTGTTCAGTACCTACTTCTTCTTGCTTATGGTAATGACTCTTAAAAACTATTTTTGGAGTCGGTGCCCATTCAGAACGAAAGGTACACTATATTTACTAAAACAGGACATTTTTAATTTTTACTGAGGGCCCGACTCCAAAAATAGTTTTAAGAGTCATTACCATAAGCAAGAAGAAGTAGGTACTGCACAATTTTATTTTTTACCGTTTGAAGTCGGTTCTATTTTTTTGTTAAAAACTTAATTTATTTCACTCTTTTTGTAATTTTAGTAATCCTGCACATATGTATAATAATAATTGGATTTTTTTCACTTAACTTCTAAACGTTAAAGAGACCTTTTATAATCATGTTTATCTAATAGCCATTTTATAGCCTAAAAGAATACTACTATAAATCCACCTGAACGTATAAATTAATGAAAGAATTTTCTCTCAGCTCCTGATCGTTGAGGAGTTGTACTTTCAATCATCAGCTTAGCAACATGATGTGATAATTACCGGACATAAATATTGTATTATGTTAAAAAATATGACTAAAAGAATGTGTGTGCCTATAAAGTTTCAGTGTTTCCCTCGATTTCCCTAGTATCACATCATCAGATTTTGCCATGGTGACAGTTGGACCACCTCAGAAATGTAAGATTTCCAACAAAAAACCATTTATTGAAAGAATTTGCTCTCAACTCCTAACCGTCATAGTACCTTCCATCATCAGCTCAGCAACATGATATGATGATAATTATACACAAATACCTGTTTTGCTTTAGTAAAAATATGAAAATCATTTTAATGTTCCTTTCGATTTCTCTGGGATACCATCATCAGACTTTGACTTGGTGACAGTTGGACCACCTCAGGAATGTAAGATTTCCAACAAAAAACCATTTATTGAAAGAATTTGCTCTCAACTCCTTACCTTCGTAGTACCTTCCATCATCAGCTCAGCAACATGATATGATGATAATTATACAAAAATGCCTCTTTTGCTTTTGTACAAATATGAATATCATTTGTTGTTCTATAAAATTTGAATGTTCCCTTCGATTTCTCTGGGATTTCCTCATCAGACTTTGACTTGGTGACAGTTGGACCACCTCAGGAATGTAAGATTCGGAATAAAAAACTATTTATTAAAAGAATTTGCTTTCAAATCCTCACTGTTGCAGTACCTTCCATCATCAGCTCAGCAACATGAGATTGTTGATTACTATGCACAAATATCTCTTAAACTTCAGAAAGTATAAGAAAATCAATGTGTGTGCCTATAAAATTTGAGAGTTCCCCTCGATTTTCTTAGGATCCCATCATCAGATCCTGATTTGGTGACAATGGGACCACCTCGGGAGTATAAGCATACGAACAAAAAAAAGAATTTCGAAAATCGGTCCACAAACGGCGGAGTAATCGGTGAACATATATAAAAAAAAATACATACAGCCGAATACAGTACCTCCTTCTTTTGGAAGTCGGTAAAAAATACACCAAGATCATGAAAATAAAACAAGAGCACAACCACACAACGTAAATGTTTCAACGTCCCCCACCAAAACTCCAGTGTGGAAGATATGCCAGCGTTTTTAGCTGCTGAAGTTGGCAATGAATTACAATTGTCTCAACGGATCTTTGTCCCTCTGAAGTTGGGTGCAGCAAACGAATGCGCATGCGCATGCGAATCCATGGAAAAATCAAATATAATTTATGAGATCCTTTCTTCTCTTCTTTTTAACGCGGGTAAAACTGTGAGGTACAGCTAGTCTCTACGAACTGCACTTAGTAACTGCAGCGCGGGTGGCAGATTGCCTCTATTGTCTCCAGTTTAGAGGGCGGAGGGCATTTGTGTTCAATCATACAAGACGTGTGGCGGCTATGGTCGCCATTAATTTTTAACAAGTTTTACTGTTTTCGTAACTGAAATAAAACAGACTATATGGGCATTATGTGGGATTTTACATCATTAAAAACCTCATTGGAAAAAATAACGTTTCACACTCATAGCCCCACGGTAGACGATCCCCCACGACCCTGTGTCGTGGGTACCATGGACACACACAAAGATAGAAACACAAACACCCAGACCGAGAACAGAAATTTTAACTCGTCATTTAAATGTCTGCTTCGCCGGAATTCGTACCCGGGACCCTTCGATTGGGAGTCCGGAATGGTAACCATTGCGCCACGAGGGTCGTCAAATCATTCAAAATTTGCCCCAGTACTGTGAGATACCGAGAAATGTTAGGATTATATCGAACTAGAATTCCGCCTAGATGACAAGAAAACTTGTCTAGATGCTAATGAAATCCATCTTTAATGGCTAAATTTAAAGATACTTTTTTATTTTAATGGTCTAGCTGTCGACCCAGCAAACTGCACGGTGTTGAGTGGTCGATACAGCCTATGCACATCTGCGAAAAACCTCAAGCAATTTGCGCTGCTACTCCGAAGGCTGATTCGCTTCATGAAAGTTTGGCCGGCAAATATACCTTTCCACCGAAACCTCAGACCGAAACACAATAGAGTATTTCTCTCACCTACAAAAAAATCTAAATATTTTCGAATTTCTTGCCAATGCTTTAAATATAAGATGACTTATCTTTAAAGTATTGGGAAGGAGAAACAATCCGTAAGCTAACGAAGGATAACATATCTCTCACTCTCAGCTCATCAAATCATATCACTCAGCTCTCAAAATCTGCAAGCTGAAGTGGCAATGGGCAGGCCATATGGTTAGGAGGACTGCGAACCGATGAGGAAGAAAGGTCCTCGAATGGCGACCACGTCTCGGCAAAAGGAGCTCAGGCCGCCCTCCAACCAAGTACACTGACGACCTAAAGAAGATAGCGGGAAACCGCTGGATTCAGAAGGCGCAGGACCGGATAGAGTGGCGAACATTAGGGGAGGCCTATGTCAAGCAGTGGATTTTAAAAGGCTGATGATGATGATGATTGGCAAGGAAAATCTATAACTATTTATCAGTGGCCAATGTCTAGCAGTGAAACATATCACGATATGTCGCGACATGTCACAACCTGTAACACTACCGATACCGGGTCACTGACATACTGTCCCAATGTTGGTACAGAGTGAGAGGTCAACGCGAGTACGTCATCAATGAATGTTGACGTCAGGCTTGACGTCAACAAGCGCCTCGACCTATTTCATCAATAAATAAATTTAAGAATCCGAATCGTAAATCAGTTTGCAACTACTTCACTGTATGAATTGTAATTTCATAATAATATGTACTAGATATATTAATTTTACAATGTTTTAAAGGTTTATGAATAGTGTAACGTTTGTTATATGTATTTTTATATTGGTATTGCAGAATAGGATGCCATAAAGTAAGTTTCTTTGCCAAAAAATAAATAAAGAATGACGCTTCATTTGAAAATGGAACCTGTATAGAATTGGCCTGTGACATGTGGCCTGCATCTGCGCTTGGGGAAGACTCCGGGATCTCCAGTGGAACGCATAGATGTGTTCCACGCGTGACGTCCCAGAACCGGCCCATCTTCGGGAGAGCAGATGCGCTCTCCTGTATCCTCAGGCGCTCACGGCGGCATGCCGCCATGCACATGCCGCCGTCCTTCCCGGGGCCGCTGTCTGGACAGGTCAAACTGCCACTCTCACCGTCCGCAACCCCGGAAGCCCCCTTTTAGTCGCCTCTTACGATTAGGCAGGGGATGCCGTAGTTCTATTCTTAATCCCGATGGGACAGGGACTAGAATAATACCTAGGCAGGGCATATGTAAGCTGTGGTACCTAACTAATATCTAAGGTCATAACGATAAAACATTACAGTATTACTAAGACTTTTGTCAGATGGATAGTATTTTTTCATACCCTCACGTACATTGACTACATGTTACACAGAAATGTTAGATTACATTAAAATTAGATGATTCATTAATCGCAGTTATTTAATGAGACGTAATAATGAAGAGAGCTGATAAGAAATTCCTTACAGATTATTATCACATTATTATTACATTTACCAAGAATTATAGGGTGTATGTAGTACTATTTGTTGATAAGTGAAGTTTGGGGTGACAGTGTAATGAACGAATATTAATTTCTTGCATTTTCCTTCATTGATGGCATCGTGAGCGCGCGTAGAGGGCGTAGAGCGCAAGCAATTTTCACAGCAAAGGACACACCCAAGTAGGGTTGCCAACCATACTGTTAAAAATAGTATTATACTGTTTTTCACTACATTATACTTTTTACTGTTAAACAAAAGTAAAGTATACAAAATACTGTTTTCAGTATCAACATCTCGGACGAATACTATGATAGTGCAGCGCAGTCACAATCGAGCGTTTCAGAACGAATCTGTCAAATACTACCTAATATTAGCTTTAATTAATTTAATAAAAAATGAGCTCCTTATTTATTTTAATTAAATTTTTAATTGTGGTAAGGCTTATGAAGCTTTTAAAAATTACTAAATTGGTAAGTTCCGCGAGAAGCACTAAAAATATGTCTTAAAAAATTAAATACTGTTTATTTTTGTAAAATACTGTTTATTTTCCCTATCAGACCTAAATATACTTTAATTCTTGTAAAAAAGTTGGTAACCCTACACCCAAGCGCGGTCGGTTCTGTTGTCAAATTGGTGACCGCTAGCATCAAACATTTAACGTGCGTTTCCGTGTTTCAGAGGTTCGGTCGTGGGGCCCTCCCCGCCCGATCATTTTGTAAAGGTTTGAATAATAAATTTTAAAGGGTATTGTATTTTTAATAGCCCTGTATTCTCAATAAATTTACTATAGAGTTATGTATTCACAAAAAGAAAGGTTAGAATAGGGTCAATATAGTGGTGAAAAATTCATGATAGATCGATCATCGATTTTACGAGTAGGCCCCCTGGTTGTTATCCATTAATAGCAGTTAATAAACATTGACAGCAAGTGAGTCAGTAACCCGCATGTTCATCAGCCCGTATTGGCGTGCTGGAGTGAGCTCCAGTTCTCCCCAATAATGGGGCTTCACCCATGCCCAGCAGTGTGACGTAATAAGGGTTGCAGCTCTATGGCACAGCCTGTGTTCGTAATCACAGTGTCAAGCAGAAATTTTTAGAATCAATTTTTTTCTTTATCAGCACTTTCTTTGAAACCGGACGACATAATAATAGTCAAAATCAATAAGTCTTTAGTAATATGTTAGTAAATCCAGTCTCACTGATGGAATTTTGAAAAAATTTTTTTTCATAGAGCTCAGACACGATAGGCCTTTTTTTGTTCAACCTTCAAAGGGTACCCGGCACCTTCGGAGAGGATACCGGGTTATGTGGGATTTATTTATTTATTTTATTTATTTAATACTTTATTGATCACCTTAAACTAGGTTCACAATGGGCGGACTTAATGCCTAGTACCTAGATTTGTACCGCACCAAAACCCCTTCCACTCACGACGCCCCAGAACGGGCTCTTCCTCGGGAGAGCAGATGTGCTCTCCTGCACCTTCCGATGGTTACGGCGGCGGCATGCGGCCACGTACACACCGCCGTACTTCCCGGGGCCGCTAGACGGATCGAGCTCCCACTCTCACCGCCCACAACCCCGGAAGCCCCCTTTTAGTCGCCTCTTACGATTAGGCAGGGGATACCAAGCTCTATTCTTAAACCCGAAGCTAAAGGGACTAGACACTTTAGGTCTATAATAATCAAAATGACATTTACTTTGTTCTCGTGATTCCCATTCTTCTTTTTAGTTCCTGCTTCATTTATAGCTTCATCTCTGATAGTAGTGTAGTAACTGTCAACGTCCAAATAAACGCGACACATTCCACGCGTGTAGGAAATACCGCGATATGTCAATTGGAGTAACGTATGTCTTCCGCCTTGCTCGCATGTGGCTATGAGATAGGCGGTCAGTCATGAGACATGTTACGTGTTTTTACGTCACGTGCTACGATTTTGGAAGATAAACTTATGAACTGATTGTCATAAAACAATATTATCATTGAGAGTGTTTAAGTGAGAATCTTAAGAAATACAAATCGAGTCCTTGTTAAAATTTCATCATGTAAAAAAATATTATAAAGTATTCGCTCATTTTCTTTCACTATTTATTCGTCACTTTTTTCATTAATAGATGCACTTTGTTCAATGTCATGTTTTAAATACTTCATATAAACGAATTTTACAAGTATAGACAGTCGAACAGCCATCAGCTGTCACCCCTCCGTCTTGGTCTAAGAGCCGGTGAAGATCGACCTTCACCGATCTGATAAATGATCTTCAATAGAAGATCTGACATATTTTTAATCAAATATAATTTATGACCATACCGAAGCGTGTATGTTCATAAATTATATTTGATAAAAAATATGTCTCATCGAGTTATCAGATCGGTGAAGGTCGATCTTCACCGGCTTCACGTGTCCTGAAGCGAGTTTAACATTTTTTACCCATCCCAAAAAAAGTGCACAACGCCGCTAAAGAAGTTTTCACTTCAAAAAATCTCGACACTGATAATACGCACATGACATGCGATGAAATAACTTAAAGAAAAAATGATAGTAACATAACGTTAAGGCATATTATAACATGTAAGCAAACAGTGGCCTGTTTATCTTTGGTAGATTTTTTACAGTAAATTATCGTACCCTAGCTATGGCATTCTTGCCATACGTAACACACAGGCATACACGTTAATTAGTTTACTTTGTATCGTTTATTACAAAAGCGACTTTTTCAATATAGATAGAATATATTTAAAAAAAATACAGGAGGACTATGTAGGACCTTTTAAAAAAATGCGCTTTTTCAGATACCTTCTTAATAAAACATAAACTACACACAGTCACATTTGAGGAGGTTTTAAAATTAATATTCACGTCAAATAAAATTAAATATCAGACTGAATTACCAAGTATAATTGTCTCTTATCATACTAATCAATCAAGCATGTCCAAGCTCATAAAAATTGTTACCTAATAACGACTTTTGAATAGAAACAAGTCAATTTGTTTGTCACGCTCCGACGTCCAAACCGAATCGCAGACTTCATGGCCCCGCTAAGGTTACGGTCAGTAGACTGTGACGAATCTTTTGATAAAGGATTATGTGCAGTCACCTTTATTGTCTCTAGGTTTGAGGATTTGAAAATCTAAATTTTTCATTGTAGTCTACCCTTCTTATAAAATCACAATCGACTGTAAGAGTTACTAGCTAACTCTTGCAGTCGTAAAAAGACTTCTTGTATAATTCTACAATCCAGCCGGTAATAAAGGTGCCTTGTTTAACGAGAAAATGTAGGTGATTTTTCTTCTGCAAATCTGATGAAAATCCGCTTTTTAAGATGGACGAAATTCTGTCATTGTGTTCGATTTTCAATGTTAAATGGTCGTTGCAGTCTATGAACATCTAAGAAGCTCCTCTTTGTATTATGTCTACATTATCTAATATGAAGCACTTACACAATAAAGATAACTCACACTGTAGGCATTGTATCGCAGATTGATCATATTTTATGAATTTTTGATAGATGTCAAACCAGCAAATTGAATTTCGGCAGACGCAAAATATCATTCTCAATTAATTTTACCCTACGCATATTTAGAATGCAAGATTTTCCCAAATTTAAGTTTTATCTCTTTACGTAATTGAAATAATTAAAATATTTAATTACAGTACAGGTTATCAAAGTGACTTCCTTTTATATTGTCCAGATTATTATTATATTATATTATCTGACAGCCTCCGTGGCGTAGTGGGTGATGAGCCGACTGCGAAGCGTGAGGTCGTGGGTTCGATTCCCACCCAGGACAAATATTTGTGTGATGAACATGACTATTTGTCCTGTGTCTGGGTGTTAATTTATCTATTTAAGTATGTATTTAGAATTATATATGTATGTTTATCAGCTTTCTGATTACCATAGTACAAGCTCTGCTTAGTTTGGAATCAGATGGTGTTGTGTGAATTGTCCAAAGATATTTATTATTATTTATTATTTATTATTAGATTAGTTGAATTTTCCAAGGTTTAGTAGACGGACGAGGAAGGTATTTAAATTAATGTGACATAGTATCTGACAATTAAATCTTTGGCATACCTTTGAACCTGTTATCTGTAGTTACTAGGTAGGAAGTTTTTGAAGAATTCAATGTACCTACTGAATGATTCATTGTGATGGTACAGTTTTGGGAACACTAAAATATATAAGAAAATGAAATTCGTTCTAAGGACCAAATATCGATTTAAGAGTTAGTAAAAATTTTAATGCAGCTACATATATTTTCAACAAGGAAAGAAATTGAACTTAAATGACATGTGTGGGACAATGGTTTCTTGCTATAACGGACTGTCATTCGATATAGCCCTGGGTTAGAATCACTGGTGGGATGGTGGGGTAGAAATATATTAATAAATAATAAATAAATAAATATCTTTGGACAATTCACACAACACCATCTGATTTCAAACTAAGCAGAGCTTGTACTATGGTAATCAGAAAGCTGATAAACATACTTATAATAATATAATTCTAAATACATACTTAAATAGATAAACTAACACCCAGACACAGAACAAATAGTCATGTTCATCTCACAAATAATATTTATCCTGGATGGGAATCGAACCCACGACCTCACGTTTCGCAGTCGGCTCATCACCCACTACGCCACGGAGCCTGACAATGCTGACAAATATGAAGATAAGTTTTAATTTGTGCTCTTTGTCTGGGAGATGTGTCCTCGTGTTTGGTCTTTACCTATATGTCCATCCACAACAGAGAGTCCTGATGTGAGGTTATGAGTATGAAAACATAAATAAATAAATTGTTTTTAAATAAATGAATAACGTTTTACACTCATAGCCTAACAGTGGGGTAGATATACACTGTGTCGTGAGTACCATGGACACATAAAGACAGAAACACACACCCAGACCGAGAACAGAAATTTAAACTCTTCATTCAAATTTCTGTTTTGCGGGTAATCTAGTCCGAGACCATTGCGCCCGCCAGGCAGGTCGTCAAATAGGTTGTTTATAAAATATGATAACCAATCATACTGTTATCAAATTGAGGTTTTTGCTCCTCATTTGGAGTAAGGTACCATAATGAAAGCTTGAAACCAACCGCTAGAAAATAATGACAGTAATCCCTACTTCGCTACTATTATTATAAATTCGAAAGTAACTCTGTCTGTCTGTCTGCTACGCTTTCCCGCTTAAACTACTGAAAAAATTTAATGAAATCACAGATAGAGTGAACCTTGGGAAACATAGGATAGTTTTTATCTTAGGGGAACCTATTAAACGGGTGGCGAAGCCGCTGGCGGAAGGCTAGTAAAATATAAACAAAAGGTCTTCAAAATAGCAGTAAGTTCCAGTTTTTTGTTTAAGAAGAAACATTACCGGAAGGATGCCGTCTCGCGTCGTCCGGCTATAATGGTTTATTCGCCGGATGTGTATTCGTCTCGTGTGTAATGCACTTTTTAATAGTAAACGTAGAAACGTTAGAGACAAAAGCATAGGAAATTAAAATATACAATTTCTATCTCTTTTTTTCTGAGAGATTTTCAATGCTTTTCTCTATTCACAAAACTGGTAGTAAGTTGTAGTAAGTGGTAGTAAGTTTCATGGTTCTGCCGAGGTAGTACCACCATTGCAATCACTTATTATGTGAAGTTATTGTACCTATTGTGCTTTGTGTTAATTTCTACTCTACTACTACGTCTACTAGCGGCCGCCCGCGACTTCGGCCGCATGGAAATGAAATGAAATGAAATGAAATGAAATATTCTTTATTCACTGTACGGTTCATTTACAAACTCTTAGTGAACGTTATTTTTTTTGTTCTGTCTGCTCTGGGTGCGCTTAGGCAATGCTGAGCTGAAGAAAAGAGCAGACGGAGAAAAACTTCAGCCCTGTTTTAAAATATGAGGTATACAATAATAAGCTTTCTTACAGAGTAGCTATGGGCAGATAAGGAACATACGTGACAGCTACCGCATGTGTCAATGTCGTCCCACAGCCATCTGTTAACATTGGCAGTTTGATTGATTTAAATCTATTACATCAGTTATAGAAACAGCCTTGTGGGAATACAGCTCAATCCCAAGCTTTTTTATCAATTAAATAGTCCTTAAGATCGTAATAAGCCTTGCGGCAAAGGACTTGTTTGACTTTCTTTTTAAATCTGTGCAAAGGAAGGGATTGAACACTTTCCGGGATTTTATTATATATTCTGATCGACATCCCGATAAAAGAGTGGCTCTTTTTGCGGAGCCTACACTTGGGGAATGCAAGTTTGTGGCCATTCCTTGTCGGAACACAGTTCGAACTATGTAAATCCAAAAAAGTCATAAATTCGTGTTTATTTTTACGAACATACATTATATTTTCATAAATATATTGCGATGCAAATGTTAGTATATTCGTTTCCTTAAATTTTTCTCTCAGAGACTCTCTAGAATTTAATTTATAAATTGCGCGAATAGCCCTCTTCTGCAAAATAAATATTGTGTCGATATTAGCAGCATTTCCCCACAGTAAAATACCATACGACATTACACTATGGAAATAACTAAAATAGACCAGTCTAGCTGTATCGACATTTGTAAGTGATCTTATTTTTTTTATTGCAAAGACGGCAGAACTTAGTCTATTCGCTAACCGAGAGATATGGGGTCCCCATTGAAGCCTAGAATCTACAGTTAACCCAAGAAATACAGCTTCATTAACAAAGCTCATTTCCTCGCCATTCAATTGTGGTTTTACAATAATTTCTTTAACATTAGGTGGTGAAAACTTAATACAATTGGTCTTTTTATTATTGAGTAGTAAGTTATTTACATTAAACCAATTTACCACCTCAGAGAGAGCATTGTTCACATCGTCATAATCATCAGTTTGTCTGTTAGTTTTGAAAATTAAGGAAGTATCATCTGCAAACAATACTATCTCGTGATTATTCTCCACCATATATGGCAGATCGTTAATATATATTAAAAATAAGAAGGGGCCGAGGATTGAGCCCTGTGGGACCCCCAAATGAACTACAGACCCGTTTGACCTTTTACCGTTCACTTCAACCTTCTGGATCCTATCACTCAGATAAGACTCCAGAAGCCTGAGCGCGGTTTCTTTGATGCCATAGTGATTGAGTTTCCTGATTAATGTTTCATGGTGTACACAGTCAAATGCCTTAGATAAGTCACAAAAGACACCCAAAGCATCCCGTGACGTCTCCTAAGCATCCACTATGGTCTTAAAAAGCTCTACACCGGCATCTGTGGTTGATCGACCCCTCGTAAAACCGAATTGATTTTTATGTATAAGTCTATTATTAGTAAAGTGTTTTAGAAGTTGTTCTAAAATTATTTTCTCAAAGATTTTACTAATGGAGGGCAGAATTGAAATAGGTCTAAAGTTGGAGGGATCTGAAGTACTGCCCGACTTAAATAAAGGTATCACTTTACTATGTTTCATTAGATCAGGAAAGTCACCACTTTTAATACAGTTATTGAATATTATATTACATGGTTTTTGGTATTCCTCCTCCTCGCGTCGTTTTCCTCATTACTGAGGGTCGTGATCCCCCTGTGATGGAGCCATTTTCCTTCGGATGATATCGCGCCATCTATGTCTATCCTTTGCGGTGTGGAGCGCCTCGTGAAGCTTGGAGTCTAGTGATAGACGTATTTGGTCGGACCATCTTATTGGACTACGGCCTGTCGGCCGCCTGCCATCCACCTTGCCTGTAATTGTCAGCTGTTCCAGGTTACTTCCGTCTTTCCTGGCAATATGACCAAAGAATTCCAGTACTCTACGTAGGCATATGGAGGATAGTCTGGATTCTACATTGAGCTCTTTGAGAATGAACTTGTTGGTGCGGAATGCAGTCTAAGGAATCTGCAACATTTTCCTCCAGCCTTTTCTTACTTTTGGTATTAGTAATAGCATGATGTTAAATAGCCTATAGCCTTGCCCAATAAACGAACTATTCAACACAAAAAGTA
Organism: Pyrgus malvae; assembly: GCA_911387765.1. NCBI lineage: Eukaryota > Metazoa > Arthropoda > Insecta > Lepidoptera > Hesperiidae > Pyrgus > Pyrgus malvae. Next base: position 12,682,383 of record OU426972.1, on the reverse strand, counting down.
TTTTTCAATTCGAACCACTAGTTCCTGAGATTAGCGCGTTCAAACAAACAAATGAACAAACTCTTCAACTTTATATGTATACTAGCAGCCGCCCGCGACTTTGTCCGCGTGGACTTTGGTATTAGTCATAGCATGATGCTATATAGCCTAAAGCTTTCCCCGATAAATGGAATATCCAACACAAAAATAATTTTTCAATTCGAACCAGTAGTTCCTGATATTAGCGTGTTCAAACTAACTCTTCAGATTTTCCCCGTTTTTGCAACATGTTTCACTGATGCTTCGTTCCTGGCGTCGCAGCGTAATGTTATGTAGCCCAAAGCTTTTCTCGATAAATGGACTATCCAACACAAAAATATTTTTTCGATTCGAACCAGTAGTTACTGAGATTATCGCGTTCAAACAAACAAACTCTTCAGCTTTATATATTGGTAAGTATGGATTAGTAATTAGTATAGATAACGTAATTCTTTCTAACGTGGGTTAAGCCACGGGGCAAAGCTAGTTTCCAATAACACTTTAAACTGACAGTAGCAATATATTATAGAAATACCTAGTACCTATGCTTTGGGTCGACAATGCCCACATATAGAGACTATGAAATGTGTTTGCTTTATGGCTATGAGTGAGGAACGTTTATTTATTTATTTATGGAGTAATTTACACTTATGGTTCAAGGCTGTCTGGACCTGTGAGACACAAAAAGGATTAGCAAAACGCCACGAGTAAACAGAGTCATTATTGCGACATAATAAAAAAGTGGCAGGTGAAAACTCTAACAGAGGGTTCTTTGCCATTTATTAATAAAAACTACAACTAAAAATGCACATGTAATTCTTTTTTCAACAGTTGGGATCTGCCATTCACTGCTGGATGAAGCCTGGATATAGGCCTCCCTACAGAGCAATGAAAAAACAACCTAATATTCGTCACTGGACGCAGTGACGAATATAGTCCTGTGTCCTCTGAATCCGTCGGTGCCCCACTGTCTTCTTGAGGAATGAACCTACAAATCCACCTAGTTGAGCGGCGGCCTGTGCTGTGTTATTATTATCAAGATTTACTCAGATTTTCCCATTACTATTCAAGTTGGATATATTGTATCACGCTGGCTGAGTGCGGATTGGTGGTCTTGTCATGCCTTTGTGAATAAATATAGAATTTTGAGAAGTCTTACATTATACGGCGATAGAAAACATCGTAAAAATTAAAAAAAAAATACTTTTAATTACTTTTAAGACAAGCTTATATTTAAATTTGTTAAATATATTTAAAAAATCACGGTGCATCGTGATCTATGATACTTACATCGGCTTTGTTGAACAAAAATGTCCACCATTAAGTGGTGGCAACCATTTGGGATTAATTTTTTTTATATTATTAAATATACATATGATATGATATATTGTAGAATACAATACACCCTGTGGGTGTGGGTTGTTCAAAAATACTGAGTATATGAAATTGCATTGTCATCCAATCTATATCAATCCTAAATGTGTGTTCAAAATCTCAGCTTGATCGGTTAAAGCTATCTGCTTCATAATTGAGTTGCAAGGTCCCACCCGAACAAAAATATAGTACATACATTGCAAGCTCACAAAAAGCTTGTAAAGAATGCATTATTTTCTCATATCTCATCGAATGCATCTCGGAATTGAAACGGCTTTTGGATTGCTCCTAGAGAACCCTACCCTAGGAACTGCGTCGCATTTTGTTGTCACACAGTCTGAGCGATGTGGCATGATCGAATACAGTTAAGTCAATTTGGTTGGAATCCCGTACGACGTAGTATTTATTGTACGATCATTCACAGTCTGGCCATTCTAGAACTGAATCAATTTGACAGGATATTGCGTAGTATGTCTTATGGCATCCCAAAACATGCTTTTGATATCGTATTTATTATTACGACCAAAGTAGGCTACACTCTGAATTGCCTCTTTCAACGCACAAGGTGCTACACTGGCGTGGAACGCAAGCTAAACGGGCTCGATCTGGTGTAAGATGGGTGTCCGCTAGCGTCAAACCCTTTCGTCCAAACCTTCATTAAAGGAATAGTGGAGTAATTAAGCTTCAGGGCCTTTGCAGCACTTGGACGTAAAAAGACTTACAGCCATACCAATACTTTGTTATTTAGTATGTACATTAAAATAATTAAAAAACATCAAAAGAAGAGAATATCTTAGGGCATCAAAGTTACCGATTCATCCTTCAGTAGAGACGGCATAGCGCCTCGCTTCGATACATAATTTTTGTGTCAAATCTGGTGCGGAGAAAGAACGCACATATTTTAATTTTGTCACACATTCACAAATATTATTTCTTCGCTACAGACGCATACATTTCTTAATATGTCAATTTCAATTAACAACGTCATTTTCTATGCTCCGTCAACACCGACACACACAGACACACTAGTTGTATAACTAGAAGGCACATTGTGCATGGACGTTGCGACGAGGGGTTCGCCCGTAAAGGCCACTCCTCTCTGACGGGTGTCATACCTTAAAGCTCTAAGGATAATATGCTTCCGCAAAAAAAAAAACAATTACAAACAGAATTATTTCATACTTTATTTCAACCTCCTTATAACTCCTCCTTATAATTTTAATCCTTATATATTGAGATAAGAGATTTTAATCTGGTTTAAAATATGAACTATGAATGAATCATTTTTATTACGTTCAATTACGTTACATCGTACGATATATCGTGCGATCAAAACGCGAGGCAATTTGGAAGGAATTCGTAGTATGACGCCGTTGATTCATAGAATCGGACCTTTCTTTGACTGAGCTAATTCAGAGGATGTTGCGTCATGTCGCTCTATTTACAACGTAGGTCATAGTCATAGGTCATTGCTGTATCCTGGGAATGGGGGCTGGGATCCTTATACTACTGGTATTACTAGTACCTATAGGTGTTCCTGTCAGATGACCTATTTTTTATTGAGTCGGAGGGAGTCCTTCTTCTCACGGTAAACAATTGAGAGGTGAGAACAGTGCCTTGAGGGAGTTCTCTCTTTTAAAGGCGGGAAAGAGAATGTCCTTAACCTCAAGTGCGTGTAAGCAGTGTAACAATTTAACAGGATGTTATACAAGCTAATTACAAAACTTTCCTGAACTCACATACATTAAAGCTAATACACAGCTTTAATCGGAAATGTAGAATGCCTATGCGGATCCTATCCAAAATAAGACCTTTAACTATTTTTAGGCTCTTCGTCGATCGTCCACACTCCAAAGAACAGGTCCATTGACATAATAATATTGTCTAACATGCTAGAATTTGTGGTTTCTCAAAGTTTACATAGGTAACTGACATTAATAAGTGATAAATACAGAAGTTAAAGGTTTAGACTATATGACATTACGCATTTATGCGGGATAAACAGCGGAGCAAATCTAGTATTAACGTAAAATACTTGATATTATCACGGGTTTTAATATTAATGAATGAGAACGGTTTCAACCTGATACAATATCTGAATCCTCGGTCATTTACAATGTTGCTTAGATAATACTTGCTACAAAGGTTACGAAATGTGACTTAATTCCAAGGTATAAATTACACGGATTGGATCGAAACAGTCCAGAGGCTATTGACCCGCGTCAAGTTTAAACTGCATTCGAAAATGGCCGACCTCGCCTTGCAAAGGCAAATGTTGTGTTACATACAGCCTTAGTCAATAATATTTATTTAAAAATTATATATATTGCTTCTTTTCTTTCTTGAATTCCACGTTTTTATGCAATGGATGCTCATTTAACCCGCCCAGCCGCACGGGCTGTGATAGCATATTTCACATCATTTTTCTAAGTACATATCCGATCCAAAGCATTGTAATTATCAGTTCATTATCACAAGAAATCAGTCACAGGACACATATTATCGCTATATCCAATGAACATCCAGGAAGTGGGTGTGACTGAATCGAGACAGTTTGCTGTAGACATAGAAATAGTCACTGTATCTTATTATCTGTATATCTTACTTATGTCAGTTTATCCTTTTTTCACGCAATGACGGAGTAACTGAACGCCGTGATATCACACGTTATTTTATTTATTGTTTGCATAGCAGCAAGGTGCAAATTTGCCGATAGTAAAGTATCTATTTTGGATTCGCAAATCGCATATTTTCAAACTCCATTGATGTTCTATAAACTTTATGGTTAGTTCAAAATATGCATGTTTCTATCTAAGATTCAGAATATTTCAGAAGGCGCAGAGGTGAACCGGATTGATTGGCGATATACGATATGTCCAGCAGTAAACTTTTTAAAGACTGGTTACTGAATCTCTAAGTAAAGAAGCTTAACCACGTGCACCCATGTGCATAAGCCTGGATTACATAAAAAGACCAGAGATCTCCGGAATAACAACAGACCATATGCGACTTTTAATAACATTAAATAAAATTAATTTTAAGTGTATGAGTTTTGGCGGGAAGTCTGAAGGGACAAGTTGCGCTCTTGTTATCCGACTGCGCCAGAAGGAGGGTTATTTTATTTTCATTTTCTTGGTGTATTCTTCAGTTATATCGGATAAAGTTGATGGCATTTTGTTCGATATAGGTTAATTATAGTGCACGAGTACTGTGAAATAAAATAACAGTGCGAAAATCGTTTTTTAGCTTGCCTCCAAAATTCTATCCGGCACGTTCTGGTAAAGTAGCCATCGCTTTACTTGAACATCTGACTGACTAGACTGACTGATACCTACCTAGACTTACTAATTTTTCTATGACTATAAGTGATGCAAAAATTATACTTGATGCTGGCAATATGCACAGAGTTTGCGATGCCATTATAAAAAAAACAGCCAAGTGCGAGACGAACTCGCGCACCGAGGATTCATTAAAATATTCTTAATTCTTAATATATATATATATATATATATATATATATATATATGATTTACTTAAATAAAAATTTACGATTTTCACAATTTTACCTTTACCTGTGCTATAAGACGTTGTTTTAAACCAAATTTTGAGATTCTCAGTTCACGGGAAGTACCCTGCAGGTTTTGATTCCCTTGACATACTCGTAATATATTAACCATTTGCGGCATAAACGCTGGCTTAGCGCAATCAAAAGATACAGCCGTTTAAGTTTGATTTTTTTACACCTCAAAGGGACAGTAGACTTGAGTATTTGATATATATTCCAGCTTCATACCTCCACGCGTTCCTGAGAAAAACAGAGAGAAGAAACTGAGAAGAACAGACAGACGGAAGGACAACAAACTGATCCTGTTCCGTTTTTTTCCTTTCGAGGTGCGGAACTCTAAAAATGAGTTGAAATGAGTTTTATATATAAATCCATTATTTAGTGCTGCTCGAAAACTCACATTTTGATTGAAAACAATAGAATTGCTTCACGGCAGAAATGACCGCAGCAAATTTAGTATGCAAAAAAGTATGGCGGATACTTCCCCGGTCCAATCTTGAAATTCTATCCCCTATACAATGTATGTCCGATGGTTTGACATTAATTCCCTGGAATTCATCCAGGGATTTAATGTGGTCAAGGTGCCTGGTGTGGAATGTCACTTGCGTCGACACCATCTTCATACATATGTCATCCGGGGTGGCTGGCTTTGTTTGCGACCGACGCTGAAATACGCAAGATGCAGTAATATGCTGTTCTAACTCAAGACTACATATTTTAAGGCATTTGTCCAAACGGTTGATACAGGTAACAGGTACAGATAGAGCTGGCACTTACTTCGGCCAAAGAATTGAGCGCAGCTGAGTAATTCTGCCAGCATTCTGGGCACCCATCCACAAGACAGCAATTTGGATGGACCATTTATGGAATTTTTTATTTTACTTTATTTTATTATTATTAGAATGTCAAAACAAAAAAAATGTTTAGCATGCTGCAAGATAAATCAAAAAGGATGGAAGCAAAATCAATTTACAACTCCAAAGGAGATGTTTCAATCTTGGCTAGGTATTGTACACCATCTCAAAAATTTGAGAAAAAAATACTTAAAATTAGTTAAAACATGTACTTTTTCGGTACAAAACCAATTTAAATCAACTATTTCCAATATGGCGGAACAACTGATTTCACTGTCAACTGATTGTCACAGATTATTAATTTCAATTGTCAAAATGACATATTACCGCCATTTTGTTTTTCTAGAATATTGTGTTGCAATTCTAACTTAAAATTCTTGCTTTGTACCAAAAACTCCAGTCCATAATAAAAAAAATGCTTAATAAAAAATAGCTCTATACTATATTTGCAATTTCTTTATACGGTGTATATATAACTGGCCAAAGGTCCATACATTTTTAATCATCTCCTTTTTATATTGCAAATCCTGACTGTACAATGTATATATATTACCGTTAAGAACACATTACATGGCTATTATTTCCAAGGTCTTCTGTCTGTCAAACCTGTTCTAGTATCATTTATTACATACATAAAGATTTCAGTACAGTAATACCGACGTTTTATTAGACATGACTTCTAGGTAGTTTTTTATGTCTTTATTAACGAACAACGAAAAGTACGTTATAGCGCTGAATTGTGGTAGAATTCAGTCTGCAGCCAACATTCTATTCGTGTTTTTGTGTTTATCTTCTTTTAGAAGGAGAAACGTTCAAAAGTTGCCCCAGTGCCTTGGGGTTATGTGGGCTGCTTTGCAGGTTTAGTGCTGGACAGGCCTTCTAATTTTGACCACTTCGTCAGGTCCTGCCTGAATCCAGCGGCTTTACGCTATCTTATTCAGGTCGGCAGTTCACTTGATTTGAACACTAGCCTGTTCTTTCTGGCTTTTGATATCATGAAAATCACATCCATCGAACTTCTCTCCCAAAAATAGCTTCCTTGATTTGCAAAGGGCCTCCAAATCGCCAGTGGAACGTGCTCTCCATGCGTATAAGTCCCATTAAGCCATCTCGGGAAATTATGTACTCTTCTTCTCCATTTGCAGCATATATTTCTACTATAGTTTTATTCGTTTCATAGTTCTACAAGCAACATTCTGTTCATGTTTATGTTACATATAGGTATTGATGTTAAGTATTGGAAGAAACGTCCACCAATCCGCACTTGGCCAGCGTGGTGGACTATGGCCTAAATCCCTCTCACTTGTGAGAAGGAGACCTGTGCCCAGCAGTGGGACATAAAAAAAAGGTTGAAAAAAAAAAAATTGGAAGAAACCTTTAAATGGTGCAACAGTTTCTTGAGAAAGATACCGAGTTACGTCTCCGGGATCCTCATTGGATCTCTAATTCCTTGCGGAGTTTAGAACGTATTAGTCACTCTTACGACAGGCAAAGAACACCTAGGTCGTATTCTGGTTTAAAAATAGATGGACCATAGACATTTTTTACTACAGAGGTTTTAAAGGTTTTATAGATACTAGATTCTGTGGGATTCGCACCGTGAGCCAACACTGCACATGGAGGACACCTATACGTTCCGATGGAGATCCTGGAGTCCTCCCTCATCGCTGAAGCAGGCCACTGAGGGGTTTCCAGTGCGATACGAATTCGACTTTACCGGACATGTCTCCCAAGGTTGGAAGAAAAAGAGAGCCAAAATAAAACGTTTCATCTTTCATGTAAAAGATAAAATGAATGTGTTTTACACTATGTATTGTACACATAGGACACCTATTCATTAAAAATTCACATAGCAATAAAATAACACCTCTAAAGTAGGTTATTAAAAATTACGTTTTACTTCTAAATTAGAAACCATTTATATTTAATCATCGGTCTTGTTATCGGAATATACCTAGGTGAATTTAAAAAAATATCCTCGCTTTTCATAAAAACAAAATCACAACTTCGATTGTTAAGTGAGGGTTGGTCTATGTTTAATATAATAATAAGGGCCTCGTTCACCATCTCTAAGTAAAGTGTTGATTAGTTACGTCCCAAGTAAAGTTACTGGAACATCGTGAAATTGAAATTGAAGTTACGGGTGACTTTAGCCGAGAATTTGCGTACTTGTCACTTTACTTGAAGAGGCCCTAATATTAATAAAGGCGGCTTGTATCGGGCCGTTGAGTAATGAGTAATGACACCAGGGACCTGACTTCTCCCGGGAAAGTCCCCCAGGGTTATCAAGGATATTAAGTACAAACGACCTCAGGCAAAACTAAACTAAACTAAAATTTTTATAGTTGTTAGAATAACATACTCGTGGTTCGCAAGCAAAATTTGCTGTAAGGCTAACGCTTACTTAAGGCTAAGTTTACGAATTTTCCCTGAAGCCTCACGTACTAGACATGACTTAGTTTCTTATCTGCCACTAGTAATGAGTGACTGTAATAGCGTGAAGTTCTTATCGCTAAATTATTGACATGCCATTTGCGTGATGATTGCAAAAAATCAGAAAGCTATATATATACATTTAGGGTTGCCATCTCTAAAATTTGTCAACCAGGACAAGACGCGTTAAAACCCCGGATTTTAGAGTCCAAAACCCGGACATGTCAACAGCGGGGGGACAGTGAATTTAGCGAGTTCGTCGGTTGAACGCGGCGGCGGCGGGCACAGTGCGTGTGTCGCGGGCGGCCCAAAAATTTATTCTTTTTAAACCCGGACTACCAATGAAGTCCGGCCCGGACGCTCCCCGGACGCCCTCTAAACTAGGACAAATCTGGGGAAACCCGGATGGATGGCAACCCTGTATACATTAGATACTAGCTGGAGACCGCTGTTTTATCCGTGTTAAAAATAGATTATTATGATCGAAACGATATCTCCTCGATACAACTCACTCTAACACTAAAACTAGAATTAAACAAATTCTAGTTTTATAGAGTGTAGGTAGTAAGTACGGAAGCGTACTTTTTTTTTATTTGAATGGAGTAGCAGACGAGCATGCAGGCCAAGTAGTCGCTGCAGCCCATGGACATCTACACACAACCTCAAGCAAGCATAGGTAAGTCTTTTCTGAGGTCGTATGCATTTGCGCTGCTACTCCGGAGGCTCGTGGTCGCCTCATGTAAGTGTGGCCGGCAACTGCATCTTTCCACCGAAAAACAACAGAATTGGTTCACGGCAGAAGTTGGTGCAGCGGTGGTACTTCCCCGGGCGAACCATAATAGTTCTACCACCTACAGACTTCTAACTTCTTACATGTTATACCGCGGTAAAAAGTAGCCAATACATAAAAATCATACAAAAGTCACTCTTCAGTCACCTACCTGACAATATCGTTACGACGTGACAGAAGGACAAACAAACAAGCAAACGCACTTTCGTATCTACATATAATTATTTTTTCTTTTTCAACCTTTTTTATGTCTGCTGGGCACAGGTCTCCTCTCACAAATGAGAGGGATTTAGACCATAGTCCACCACGCTGGCCAAGTGCGAATTGGTAGACATATCTACATAATAAAAATCTGGGCTTTCTGAGTCAGGTACAGTTCAAGCCCTTATTGTACTATTTTTTTCTGAAACGCAAAAAAAAACATTTCAATTTGAGAAATTTCTTTAACTGCATATATTTACATTTTGATTTTCTTATCGCCCCGCCTTCGTTTCAATATGGTTTATCACAAGAATGGTTATATATGATTATGATAAGAATTTTTATCTATTGCCATATGTTTCACAATTTGGCACAAAATTAATTAAAATTGACTACAATAGTTCGCACGTCACAAAATATACGAAATACTAGCGGCCGCCCGCGACTTCGTCCGGGTACACTTTAGTTTTGGAAATTTTCTAATGTAATAGTAGCCTATGTTATTCCTTATTACATCAGCTACCTGCCAGTGAAAGTCCCGTCAAAATCGGTCCAGCCGTTTAAGAGATTAGCCAGAACAAACACACAGACAGTCAGACCGACAGACAAAAATTGTAAAAAATGTTATTTTGGTATATGTACCGTGTATACATTCATATGCATGTAGTAAAAAGCGGATATTTTAATATTACAAACAGACACTGCAATTTGATTTATTTGTATAGATAACAAAATCTACATATTTGTTTGATAATGTTTCAAAAGCAGACGCAGGATTTTTTCAGTAGGTTCACGGGCGCTTATCAGTGCACATCACTACCACTACTACAACCAGAGCCCATCGGACTTTGTGAAATAGATTATCTGACGACCGTGTGGCGTAATGGTTACCATGCCGGACTGCCGATCAGAGGGTCCCGGGTTCGGTTCCCGGCAAACAAGAAACTTGAATGATGAGTTTAAATATCTGTTCTCAGTCTGAGTGTTTGTGTTTCTGTCTTTGTATGTGTCCATGGAACCAACGACACAGGGTATATCTACCTTGCTGTGGGGCTAGGATTGTGAAACGTTAAATTAATTAAAAAATTGTTTGTAAAGTAGGTTTACGATCGAGATGTTTACGTGATAACGTCCGCACGAGAAAATCTCCATTCGTTTGTATGCCGCTAGAGTGAGAGAGACGGAAGATCGGTCCACTCACTCGAACGCTATGCCAGCCTCCGCTCGTGAGGATTCCGCGTGACAAGTTTCACGGAATGACTGGCAGCGCTCGAGATGAGACGGGAGATCGGTCCGTCTCTCTCTCGTTATACCTGCGATCGCGCTCGTGACGTTTTGGTGTGACACAAGTTTCTGAACATGTCACCCGACTAAAACGATTTTAAAGACGCTATCACGTCAAAAATATCTATACAAGCAACTTCGTAATCCACAAACGCAGTGTACCTACCGATGTCTGACGGCTACTTGACGTAATGAAAGTCAGTCAACGCATTCTTAACAAATACATTAAAAAGTACAGTTAAAGAAAGTCGAACGCTGGTTATAATCGTAAAAGTTACATGTCATGCCGCTGTGTTGAATATTTACTTATCGTTTTGTGAGAACTGAGAGATACATAACATAGCAGTTAAATTCAGCCTATGACGCTGAGTAAGTAAAGTTCGAATCTGCCTTATTTGCTGATTAAAGAGTCTTACGTAAAGGACTTTTACTCCGCATGTGACCCTCAGAAAAAAAAGAGTTTGTGTACTTATGTACCCGCGTTAGAAGTTATACTTCTTTGGATGAAAAAAGTTTAAAATGACTCTAATGTAGTAATAATAATCGACGATAAATATCAAAATCAATTTAAGAGATTTTGTATAAAAAAACGTTTTATTAACGTGATAATTATTTTAAATTAATATTCAAAATTAATTATTCATATCAATACTAATTTCACAACACTGGCTTGACTGGCTAATGAATGTCTATCTACTATATAGTATGGACTGGACACTAAGTACTGTAACTATATTCAGTGTTGAAAATATATGTTTTTATTATTTGTATTCTGTAGCTGACTTCATTATGTCGTTCCTGCGCGCGCAGCTCACAAATTCACTCCCATCCAAACACGCCAAAAGAAGTATAACTTTTTATTCTGTGGCTAACTTCATCGTGTCGTTCTTTTCGTTTTTTATAGAGCACGTTTAGCCGTTTATCCGATTAATCATTGATAATAGGTAGTAGGAGTCGCTAACCAGTCCTAATCACAGAACAATACCAGCCCAAAGTGAATACTGGGCTTTGAACTCGGTTCTAGGCGGGAGACAGATCTCTTTACCACTACGCTGACGATACATGCCGGCGTTGCTTACGTTAAAAAAATCAAAAGTATACTTAGAAGCTTTTCAATTATGATATCAATGATTATAATAATTATTATTTCAGTCAAATCTATTAATAAAAGAAATGGGTTTACGGCAAGGATATCATTCTGTGCGTCACAAAGTAACACGATTATGGTAATTCGTATGAACGACACATAAATTGATATACTATCGCTTGAGTAGAGTCCAAAATTAATACTTATATCTGTTACTAGCCTTTCGTCACCGGCTTCCGGGCGTGTACCCGTTTAATGGGTCCCCCAGGATAAAAAATAGCCTATGTGCTATTCCAGGCTTCATTGCTATATTAAAATCAAAGGTGTTTAGCCCCTATTACCCGTTTTCACGTAGGAATGAAGCATTTTCCCGCGGTAAAAAGTAGCCTATGTTACTCAGGCTGAATCACCAACCAGGCTGTGTGGTCCATGGGGTGAATGTAGCTTTCTAATGATGAAAGAATTTTTGAAATCCGAACAGTAGTTTTTGAGTTTATTCCTTACAAACATACTTGACAAAAATACAATTCTTTCCTCTTTATAATATTAGTGTAGATAGAGTCAGTAAAACCTGGACACGTTAAAACAAAAAACACAACCAAATTTTCATCTCTGATTAGTAGGTATAATTTTTATTCATTAGTAACTTATGTTCACATTATGCAACTCCATGCTTATGTATGAGAAAAAAAACGGTTAGTTAAACAACTCACCTTATGAAGACGGCGTCACACTCACTCGTGATTTTTGCACAAATTCTTTACTTTATAGCGAAATACAGATAATATTGTATCTGAGAACCATATAACATTTTGTTTTTAGAACGTTAATAGAACAACGTGTTCACAGATTCAAATCACAGACCGACAACGCGCAAAACTGCCCTTCGAAATCAAATTTCGAACGCGATCCAGGTTACAACAAAATAGTGACGGGAAAGCCGGCGTTATCGATGAAAATAGTGAAAGTTCGATAAATTTTTTAACGCGTGTTTTATTAGCGAGAGCCGTGCGCGGAATGCCAGTTACACCACCAAGGTGCTTTATCAGTTGTAGCTTAACATTAAGAATGTATCAACGGGTAAGTAGTGTTGTAGCTGTATCGATTTACGGTGACCCCGTGTAACTTCCTAGAAGTATAGATAATTAGTTTCTAGATTTTTTCCGTTGCGACCATTCTGGAGTTAAATGTAAGTGATAATTGTTATCAATATATCTATTTAATTGGACATTTTACGTCGCCGTCATTCATTGCTATCTTGTCTCCAGCATGAAATATTATATGAAATTAAATTACTTACAATACAAAAAATAATTATATAAATCGGTAACTATACTACTTAACGTGAAACTCATAAATATAATCAACATTGAATTCGGTATATAATCCAGAAGGGACAAGTAGTTTAATCTGTAATTTATTGTTGTCACTAGCAAGATAATGAATTTTGGTTATTAAACAGCAGCGATATTAGCTTTTAAACATTATTGTCTGTATCAACGAAGCTTTACTAATATTTTGTACTTACATAATAAGACAATACGAAAAAAAAATTAAAAAAAAATAACGTCACTAACGGTTATTGCTCCCTCTGTATAATGTGCAAAACGTTCGTATCTAGCATATTTAGCAAATAGCTGTTCTGTCTATATTCAACCCCGTGTCACGTGACCTTTCCTTCGTCTTCCATGTCATCAGCCAGTCATTCATCATATCTTACTCACTTATTATCAAACCTCTTTTCTCTGGACACCATCATTTTAACCATACATCCCACATATATTTTACTACTAAAATTTACTTCTTCTTTTTTAAAAAAGGATTTTTTTCCAACCTTAGTTTCCAACCTATTTTATGTCCCAATGCTAGGCACAGGTCTCCTCTAACAAGTGAGAGGGATTTAGGCCAAAGCCTACCACGCTGGCCTAATGTGGATTGGTGGACATCATACCTTCGAGAAATCAGTAGTTTCTCTCAAGCATGCACGGCGAAGGAAAACATTTTAAATCAATGAAATATCACACTCCTTTCCATCACCGTGGAGCAGAACCATAATAAAGAGGTCATATAAACCTGCTATGAGTCGAATTTTTTGACTTTTCTTTCAAGTCTTGTATCCATAATACTGCAGTTTTATCTTTCTATAGTAGCCGTTCCATAGCAGTGTAAGCGGTGCAAGAAATTGAAGAATTGTCAAGAGGATAAAGAGTACCTACAATCTTCTATTTATAGTTCATATTACACTGACTTCAACGCCTTTGTGGCCCTGTTAAATGGTCAGTGCCATCGACCTTGAAGGAGAAGAGGCGTGGCAGAGGATGCATGTAGATTAGTTGCTATCCGTGAAACGTAGATGACGGAATGTACATACTTAAAATGTCTAAATTAGGAGGTGTGAAGTGTATATATATAGTATGTATCTTACAATACCTACTCGTAATGTTTGAAAACATCATGTAAAACAAATTTAGTCAAAATTCAGCTTATGCTATAAAAACACAGTATTCGTTATTGAAACAACATGCTTTTTATAATTATCTTGTCGTAGGTAGTTGTAACGATTTTAATGTGTAATATGTCATGAGATTTATTTTGGTAGAAAATTAAAAAAGGTATACATACAGTGTCGTTGTTTTATCTTGGTGTGTTTTGGGTTTTATCGGATAAAGTTTTTGTATTTGTAATTTTTTTATATTATAATTACGTAAATTAGAATTTGTAAAAAAATATTTGCAGAGGTCTGACAAACGTCTCGTCCGTTCTTTAAAAGTCGTATTCTTTACGTACGGTGTGTCTGTCGTTTGATCATTTTGACAAAGTTAAAAATTTATATTCAGTTTTTTCCGTTTCTTTGAAATAAATCAAAATCATATCAGTTGTCAGTAATCAGCCAGTGGAGAAGAAGTCAGCCAAATATTTATTTACTTCTTTATCAGGAAATGTTCAATGGAGTTTTAGAGGCAAATAAAAAAATATTTTTGAAATTAAATGAAAACAGAAAAGAACTACCTACTGCCAGCCAAAAAAAATACTTCTCCAAAAGTAGGTCAATTCAAAAGATATTTGACAAACTACATGACGATGACGTTGAGGTTAAGAAAATTGTCATATTTTATAACCGTTAATTGCAACAAAGTCGTCCACCGATCTCCAGATTCCTCCGTGAGTCATCACTGAATGGAGATGATGGTCGGAAGTCGGAAGATGGTTCTTCCTCCACGTGGTAGCCATTACGGACATTTGCAGTAACAGTTAAAAGGCAATTTAGTACGACATTGTATCGTAATAACTTTGAGATGGACAGAAAAACTGTATATTGCACGGCGAGAAGAAAATATTAAGTATTTTACCGTCAGATATGGACGCACGATTTATGCATTGGCAATTTCAAATTGAAAAAGATAGCACAAAATTTTTGCATGGCGCAATGGTTACCATGCCGGACTGCAAATCGGAGGGTTCCGCGTTTGATTCCCGGCGAAACAGAAATTTGAATGGTAAGTTGAAATTTCTGTTCTCAGTCTGTTTGTTTGTGTTTCTGTCTTTGTGTATGTCCATGGTACCCACGACACAGAGTATATCCACCCTACTGTGAGGCTATGAGTGTGAAACGTTGGTTGATTATAATTATCAAATCACTAATCAGTCAACCAAATCAGTCAGATTATCCGACTAAAGCGAAGGCTATACTTGTCAGATGGAGTTTTGGAAGCAACCCGAAAGGTATTATTTTAGTATTGTTACACTCGATTACTGTAATTGGCACAGATATTGAACAAAAGTTTATTCAAAAGTTTGGTAAAAACTACAAGTAACAATCCGCAATCCGAACGTGTGATTGTGTATACTTTTTTTATGCAAAAGCGTCTCCCCTTCCACATAAAATACATACTACACATGCACATGCAACTATAATAAATATATACCAACATACGTACCACATGGCGTCACCACCAACACGTGTTTTCCCCAAAACAGAACATCATCAGGGTTATTATCTCTACGACGGTTACTTGCAAAGTCAAAAAGGCAAAAAAATAAACTTTAATCAATAAATCTCCAAAATGTATCAAGAAAATTAAAATAAAAGAAGAAAAAACTATACCCCAAAGTCTGGCCAAAATTCAGTCAACGAATTTAAAAGGATTATTTAAGATGATGACCATAATGCTAGATTTGAAAGTTTTTAATCGGTACCTGCACCGATTAAAAACATTCAAATGAAGATGAAGGGTGTGGTCGCCGGTTAATATAATAATTTTAACATCTTGCCCTACCTACATGATATTGCTTTATATTATGTCAAGTTTTGTGTTTGTAGGATAACGAAAAAAACCTATCAATTTTAATTCTTATGAAATGTGTGACATATTATGTAGAATGTGATTCTGACAGTGACTTATTTTATTAAGTTGTTTTCCACAACTTTAGCAGATTACAAACTTGTATATATTATTATTATCTGGACGACCAAGCGTTGCTTGGATAAAATCATTCGATTTTCTTGGTTTCATTTTAGGTAAAACACTCATTGGCTTAGTGTTACTTAACAACGCCATCTGAAATAGCTCCCAATTTAAAAAATATTGTCACATAAAATAAAAAACCGCAACATATCTACTTGCTTGAGATTTGAACCCGTGTCTCTAGCTCCGCAGTCAGCCATTCGACTAAGGAAGCTAAAATTTTTCCATAATTTCAGCCATCAAAGATTTTTTTATATCAAATCGACTTTCGATCATTTGTTTCAACGGCGGATTGGCGGACGACGTTTGACGGCGTTCTACATCGCTGAAAATTCGAATAAAACGACAATTTCTGAAAAATAAAACCTAGCTGGATCAATGTATTTCCGCGGTCACCCATCACCATCCATTCTCCATCCAAGCAATTTCGTGATTTGGACAGCACGTTAAGGTATCGGTCTTGGTTGTAAAACGAAAAATACAAAAAAAAAGGTTTCTAGCCGTGTTACTAGACCTACAAGGATTGCCCGATACAGAAGAGTTATTAATAGCAATGACTTCAGTAACTTCTACCGTCACAATTGATGTTACAGAGGTCCTATCCCACCGACACTATAATTGCTTGTGACGTCACTATTGCATTTCGTTTTCCACTTTTTATAGGTATTGACACTTACATGATTCGACTAGGGAAGTGACTGCAACTCTTTTTGCTTCCCACAGCTGGTCACGGGGCTCCATTATTTGTGGGGCCCGAACTTTACTTCACTACGTTGCTCCAATGCGGGTTATGCGGGTCGATATATCGATAACAAACGAGACCGAGAGCTTCCCTACCGATGCTTGGAAACGCATATGAAAGATGCGACGGTCACCCATCTCACAACCGCCCTTTACGTTTAATTGCGTAGATCGCATGCGTTCTACTCGAGCCGTACGGCTAAGCGCACTTCGTCCTGCACTTGGCCAGCGTAGTGGACTATAACCTAAACATTTTGACGGGACAACGTCTTATAATTCGATGGAGCCGGCTGCACGCACGAAAAAACATTACTCATGCGGCGTTACTTCGCTCTGAGGCGTTCCATTTAAGGCTTGAAGTGCAAGCTAGAGCGCGGAACGAGCGACAAAGAGGCACAATCGCCCTCCGCGTTCGGCAGCGTTCGACATCTGTCTCTCTCCTACTTGAGTGAGCGATCGATGCGTCCGCGTGGACAGCTGCTATACAATAATACATTAACATGTTTTCGTCAAGTATGCAACCATTCCAACAGTATTTTCTTATGACGTTGTCACGTTCAACTATCGTCAGTAAATCGACTTTACAGACAACCGATTTTTTACTTCTGAAAGGAGACTTGTACCCACCAAAGAATTGATGATGGTGACAAAACCTTACACTATTCTAGTCGATGGCAACCGGCAACGTAATCAGAATTAAAGGAGGAAATCTATAATCAAGATAGCTGAGGCCCTTAACTAGAGCAAAATCTGATGGTGACTGAATTTCCTCATTAATCGTAGACTGCTGATTAGTATCCTGAATTTAGGGCTATAATGCAGCTAGTACTGGTTTCAACAATAAAACCGATCTTAGGTAGTCATCGCAATGTAAGCAACGAAATTAGTCACTAGAGTTCTTGTGGAACAACCACAAGGATATTCAACCTCTCTTACATGCCTCTCTCTCTCTTCTCTTCTTAGAAGTGAGAGGGATTTAGACCGTAATTCACCACGCTGACATCATGTCGTCAAGAAATTATGAGTAACTCTTATTTGATGTGAGTGATACTAAACATCACATTTCCCTCACTGTAGACCAGCGATAAATTCACACATATTTTACGGAATATGTTTCGGTTTTTAATTATTAATTTGCCTTAGAACTGAGTACATAATTTAATGTATTAGTAACTCAAAGGGTATTTTTAAAACATTTTCGTAAAAACAACTTTTGGAAAATGGTTAAAATACGTTTTTTTTTTTTTGCGGCTGTAAATCTTATAAAAATACGTTTATAAGATTTACAGCCGCAAAAATGTCATGTTGTCAGTTGTCAAATATTATGTTTTCGGACAAATAAAATATAGTAGGCTTGTAGTAGGCCTTTTAAGCGTACGGGACAAGCCATGCATTATGTTATGCGCTCTTCATAAATTACATTTTATCAATAATTACTTTAATAACATTGTTTGTACTTAAAACGATTGACGTCGGTAAATACAAATATAGCCCTAAAGGTCAAGACCGAATATTATCAAACTAATATTGCTAGCCTGAGCGAAAGTTTGTTATTGTGTTGTTTAATGTCCAATGTTAATTTATTAGACCACACCTACCTACAACCAGCACAAAATTGGTTGTCTGTAAAGTCGGTTTACGGACGATAGTTTAACGTGACAACATCATAACAAAACAATGAAAACCACATTAACTTTTCACTTCACTTTATAAACAGTCGACGAACGGCGCAAGCCGAACGCTCAAGCCTCAACGTCACGTTATAAGCGTAACGTTACAATGAGTCATCCTTTTTCGCGCATGCAGCCAGCGTTCATCGATTCATTAGACGTTGTCACGTCAAAAAATACTAAAACAATTCTCCATAAACAAATAAAATGAGATTTAAATGAACAGATTATTTTATTATCATCAAGTTTGTAACTTAAATTCGACGCTATACTGAATCTTAATTGTAAAAAATCCGCAAAATCAGATAAGAAATAATAATGGTGTGCCCAAGAATAGAAAAGAAAAAAGTTATAAATTTGATGTTTTTGATGTGACAACCCGTAACTCATTGTAACGTTACGCTCATTGTAACGTTACGCTCATTTGTAACGTTACGTTGAGGCTTGAGCGTTTGGCTTGCGCCGTTTATCGACTATTTATAAAGTAAAGTGAAAAGTTAATGTGGTTTTCATTGTTTTGTTATCACGTTGAAACTATCGTCCGAAAACCGACTTTACACCAATTTTTTTGTTTTGTTAGAAACTCCTTATCACTTCTAAGTAAAATTTAATGTAAACCAATGGGAAAGCGTAAGCTTTCAAATAAAAAAAATCGTTAATATAAGTTTAAATGCACAGGTAACATACATAAAAAACATAGTTGAATTTAATACGTTCTCCTGTTTTTGGGGTTCGTAGCACCCGTACATGCATCGTTACAATTCGCTGGTATTCAAATTAAGATTCCCAACCTCCTTATTTCTAATCATATTATGAGTTATCTTTTTTAAAATAGCATAATGTAGTATTAGTTTACTTTATTATATACATTCTCTTATTTGCCAGAGAACTGCTCTCTTATCAATGAAGGAGTATACGAGTAGTACCTACCTAGTTTCAAGTACGCGGTATCATGCTAGTGACGTCACTGGTCACACACCCACCATGCGTATTTATAGTGATGTGACTAGGCTAATCGATATATCGAATTGAGGAATAATCTCTTCATAGTCGTACCCTCTTGACAGTCTTGGTGGTATTATGATGACAACTGGTAAGTAGTCACATTTGTTCAGTACAGCATCTATCGCGTTCCTTCGCCATCGTCTTCTATTACTGGCATTGCTACACTGGGAAATGGCACATCGTATGGTAGATTTTATTAAGTCAGTCCAACATAATATGTAGCAGATCTGTCACGTGACCGTGAACGGCATAAAGGAATTCCATAAAAACCTGGGAGGTTTATTTTCCGCCGGCTTTTTTTCTCCACTCAATGTACAAACACCCTGTGATATGGGTATCCAAAGCCGACGATCGGGACCGATCCGAAATATAAATAAAAAAATATTTAACTTATAAAAGGCGCAATATGGGACAAATAAAAAAACAAAAAAATTGTTAATGTACCTTTTATAATTGTGTTATCATTAAGTTTTTCTCTTTTATATTTTTAGCATTGTAATATTTGTATACCTCAAGAAGGTAAATATGGCGAACTAAATATGTATAATCAACTTTGTAAACACCCATATTTGTGCAAATAAAAGTCTGACATTTTTCCTTCTATCTTTCCCTGAACTACAAGGCGTACTATAGAGCTTTCGTCTCTACATTATGTAGCCGAAACATATGCGTATCTGGAATAGAATAGAATAGAATAAGTTTATTTGCAAAAATGTGGTTACAGTTTCGGTCTTCTTTTATACAATGTTGGTGTCTCACATTAGCCGTGATTTGGCATGCAAATTATAAATCAATAAACAATTAAAACTTGTTAAATAAATTATTAAATATTATCAAATTTATTTTTAATAAGGTCAAATTACTAATTTCAAATAAAATAATAAAATATTATTAATATTCGGAGATTAAATTAAATAATAATATTAATAGACTAGAGTACATGAAAAAATATGTCAACATTAAAATTAAGTTAATCAATTAATCAATAAATTAAGTCAATTATATTAATATTTTTGTAAGAATTCATTAATATTGTGATTGTGGATGGTCGCAGATAGTCTTTTTAATACTTAGCTCTTATAGGATCGAATTATTGGCACAGGGAACGGTCCAGGGCATTCGGAGAAACCATCAACACCACATCTCTAGGGCATCGATTTTAGCGATTTAGCGACTTTGCATCTGAATCGTCTACGTCTCTGCAGCGTATAGGAAGATGGATAATAAAACTTGAAAAAAAAAAACAAATTGTTTGTAAAGTAGGTTTACGATCGAGATGTTTACGTGATAACGTCCGCACGAGAAAATCTCCATTCGTTTGTATGCCGCTAGAGTGAGAGAGACGGAAGATCGGTCCACTCACTCGAACGCTATGCCAGCCTCCGCTCGTGAGGATTCCGCGTGACAAGTTTCACGGAATGACTGGCAGCGCTCGAGATGAGACGGGAGATCGGTCCGTCTCTCTCTCGTTATACCTGCGATCGCGCTCGTGAGGTTTTGGTGTGACACAAGAACATGTCACCCGACTAAAACGATTTTAAAGACGTTATCACGTCAAAAACTTTGAAAGTACCTCATAAAGTTTTAAAGGCTGATCTTAATGTTTTTAGTGATATTGCATTTCCTCCAGATCTGAAACAGAAGCAACAAATAACCTCGTGACAGAATAGATTGTATCGATATTGCGTTACAATCTTCGTCTATTACTATGTTTATGTTAACATTAAAATAAATTGCTGATATATTTTATATTTAAAAGTAAACGTTTCATTATTATCTACACTGTAGATAAGGTCAGATAGGAATACAGAAACTATACGTATGTTCCGAATTTATAAACTTTAATTAAAATCAAAAATCAACTAACCGCTACTGAAAATATATCATGATCGTCATCAAAAATATTGATGTAATGAAGGGTATCTGGTTCGATTCCCGGGGAGGCTGAAATTTGAATGGCGGCTTGACTGCAAACCGTGAGATGAAATGAAACACCTCAGATACATTATTGACAATATATTGTAATTTATCTTCCTTCAATACAATATTTCGTTCCTGATACATTCAGCATATTTCAATTATTTACTTTAGATCACAAAATAATTAAGTTTCACACTTTCAATATTAACAATATTTTATTACTGATCTTAAAATTTATCCACAATCTTTCCACAACATACCTACTGTTACACGGCGCATTCTGAAAATATTTTCACAACGTTCCATTTTCAATTTACGCGTCTTGTCCTGTTTTTGTTTTTTTATTGATGGCGCTTACACATGTAAACTATACCGCCAGAGCCAATTAAAAAAGTAAATACAATACGTTTTTGTTTCATTAACCGACATCAATTAATATAAATTAAGTTTTTAACAAAAAAATAGAACCGACTTCAAACGGTAAAAAATAAATTGTTCAGTACCTACTTCTTCTTGCTTATGGTAATGACTCTTAAAACTATTTTTGGAGTCGGGCCCTAACTAAAATGTCGTACCATTCGTTCTAAATGGGCACCGACAGTACAGACAGTGGGACAGTACCTACTTCTTCTTGCTTATGGTAATGACTGTTAAAACTTTTTTGGAGTCGGTGCCCATTTAGAACGAAAGGTATACTATAATTACTAAGACAGGACATTTTACTAAGGGCCCGACTCCAAAAATAGTTTTAAGAGTCATTACCATAAGCAAGAAGAAGTAGGTACTGAACAATTTATTTTTTACCGTTTGAAGTCGGTTCTATTTTTTTTTGTTAAAAACTTAATTTATTTCACTCTTTTAGTAATTTTAATAAATTCTATATGTAAAAGCATAATTGGATTTTTTTTCACTTCTAAACGTTAAAAGGATTTACCGTTCATGTTAATCTAATAGCCATCTAACAGCTTGAAAGAATACTACTATCAGTCCACCTGAACATATTAATTATTGAAAGAATTTGCTCTCAGCTCCTAACCATTGAGGAGCTGTACCTTCAATTATGAGCTTAGCAACATCAGGTGATAATTACCGGGCATAAATATTAGTATTATGTTAAAAAATATGACTTAAAAATGTGTGTGCCTATTAAGTTTCAGTGTTTCCCTCGATTTCCCTAGTATCACATCATCAGATTATGACATGGTGACAGTTGGACCACCTTAGGAGTTATAGTTTTAGAACAAAAAAATATATATTGAAAGAATTTTCTCTCAACTCCTAACTGTCGTAGTAACTTCCATCATCAGCTCAGCAACTTTATATGATAATGATAATACACAAATGCCTGTTTTGCTTTAGTAAAAATATAAAAATCATTTGTTGTACAATAAAATTTGAATGTTCCCTTCGATTTCTCTGGGATCCCATCATCAGACTTTGACTTGGTGACAGTTGGACCACCTCAGGAATGTAAGATTTCGAACAAAAAACCATTTATTGAAGGAATTTACTCTCAACTCCTAATCGTCGTAGTACCTTCCATCATCAGCTCAGCAACATGATATGATGATAATTATACACTAATGCCTGTTTTGCTTTAGTAAAAATATAAAAATCATTTGTTGTACTATAAAATTTGAATGTTCCCTTCAATTTCTCTGGGATCCCATCATCAGACTTTGACTTGGTGACAGTTGGAACACCTCAGGAATGTAAGATTTCGAACAAAAGACCATTTATTGAAAGAATTTGCTCTCAACTCCTCACCCTCGCAGTACCTTCCATCATCAGCTCAGCAATATGAAATGATGATTACTATGCACAAATATCTCTTATGCTTCAGAAAGTATAAGAAAATCAATGTGTGTGCCTATAAAATTTGAGAGTTACCCTCGATTTCCCTGGGATCCCATCATCAGATCCTGATTTGGTGACAATGGGACCACCTCGGGAGTATAAGCATACGAATAAAAAAAGAATTTTGAAAATCGGTCCACAAACGGCGGAGTAATCGGTGAACATATATAAAAAAAAACATACGGCCGAATACAGTACCTCCTCCTTTTGGAAGTCGGTAAATCGGGTCTCTTTCCATCAATTCCAGTAATAAGTTTAAATATCTGCGCTCTGTCTCTGTGTGTGTCCATAGTACCCATGACATAGGGAATCCTAGTGCATCCATCCTTTTCATATGGCTGGCTGGCTGCAACCCCTTTTTACATCCCACTGTCAGGCACGGGGTCTCTCCCCATGGAGGCCTGAAGCTTACTCCACCACGCTGCTCCAATGCGGGTTGGTGAAGATGCGGAGTAGTGCCCAACCCGCTGTCGGATATTTTCAAACCGCCTCCGACAAGGTTTCACGACTGTTGTCTATCGACAACAATCGGGACCGACGAAGCACGGAAACTTTTCATATAAATGTATGAAAGTGGATTTTTTTATTCAAATGGAGTAGCACGGTGATAAATGGTTGCTGCATAGATACAAAATCCTGCATGAGGTCGCTTGCAGTTGTACTGCTACTCCGGAGGCTGATGTTCGCCTCATGTAAGACTGGCCTTAACAGTACATTTCTGAAGAAGCAAAATCAGGGTCGCCACGCGTAGAGTACACCGGTGCGTTCCACTGGAGATCCCGGAGTCCTCCCCAAGCGCAGAGGCAGGCCACCGAGGGGGTTTTAGTGCGGTACAAATCCCACATGTTATTTAGATTTAGTTCAATTAGTTACATAGATAGATTTAAGTATATTTTGATTACTTTAATATAAAAATAGTATTTTTTATTTCTTTAAAAATATTTGCATACCTTACTGAGGTAAATATAGCGGACTTTAAATATATAAAACAACTTCTGTAATACCCATATTTGCGCAAATAAATCAGTTTTCTTTCTTTCCTTCTTTATTTCACATAACACGGTATCCTCTCCCAAGGTGCCGGGTACCTTTTGAAGGCCCAAGATATAACCTGATACCTCCCCGTATCATGAAAGATCTACCCTAAATCTAAAGATTTATTTTACACGGTTTTCTTGCTATTATTATAAATGCCGGATATTTACATAATTTTTCTCATGTCACTAATTTTGTAAGTTTGTTCATATTTTTGCCATTACCATATACAGACAGCTGCTTGTTTAATCTGTTAACAATTTGACCATATTTAACAACATTACCATTAGTTTTTATTACTGAGACACGGGTTTGAACTATTTGATAATGGAATTGAGATCTTCAAATCAGCATTGGAGCGGCGTGATAGAGTATTAATAGTCAATTAGACAGCCGCCGTAGGATGAAGTCGTGGGTTCGAATCCCAACCAGGAAAAATATTTGTGTGAGCTATTTGTTCTGTGTCTGAGTGTTAATTTAACTGATGAAGTATGTATTTAGATTAGGTAAATACTCTATTTTAACTGTAAAATCTCATGACTAATCAGCAATCAATATAATCAGCTAAATCAGCGAAATCGGCAAAATTTCGTATACGGACCCTTAAATCTCGCAGTGTTTAATGTTTCATCTACAGATGAATACATATTGAATCATCGACAACACATAAGTACTTACAAAACTTATACTGTTATTGCACACAAATTATTTAAATAAAAGTAAAAAAAATGTGATGCAAATATACTTTACAAAAAGTAGTGTAAGGAAATCTATAAATTCATTACATATCTTGATTAGTTTCTTCATCGGTATGATTGCTATCTGATTGCTCGTCTAATGGTTTTAGGAAACAGACAGGAAGACACCTTTCTTGTTATTAATACCTACTAATGCACATTGCGGGGCGAATTCAATTATTTATTTACAACAAATATTGTTATTATAATACATACAAAACCTAACGCTAATCTTAATTAACTATATACATATACTAGTATACAACACTTAAAAATAAAAACATACAAAATTTAATAGGCATATAAATAAAATCATCTAAAAAGTCCGTGTGAGGCATGGTACCCAAGACTCTGGCGGCATTGTCCCTTTGTACGGCTAGACTGAGCCGTTGGGCAAAGAAGCTACCAGCCCTTAGGCACAATAGAGATATAACTTAGGTCACCACAGGTAATAAGCCTGGTCGACATTTTTTTTTCAATTATGGAATCGCAAACTCTGTGCATACTGCCAGCGTCAAGTATAACTTTTGCATCAATTTTTTGCCAATTTCAAACTGGACGAAGTAATCACAAAGTCAGTAAGTAAGTCGTCAGTAATTAGTCAGTCTATTCAGTCCAACATTCAAGTAAAGCGATGGCTACTTTACTAGAACGTGTCTGATGGAATTTTGGAGGCAAGCAGAAAAAACATATTTTAGCACTGTTATTCTATTTCACAAACACTCGTGCACTGTAATTAACCTATATCAAACAAAATGCCATCCATTTTATCCGATATAACTCAAAAATACACAAAGAAAATGAAAATAAAACGAGAGCACAATATATCTTTTTCGACTTCCCGCCAAAACTCCTGGTCGACATTTCTGACACGAAATTTTTCATGACAGAAGACCATGGTTCTATAGTCTCTACCGCTACGAATGTTAAACATTCATAAATTACCCTCTGATAATAAAAAATCAGCGGAGCAGCGATGGCCGAGTGGTAAGAAACCGCGTTCATCGACGCGACCGATCCCGGGCTCAAATCCTCGGCGCGCACCTCTGACAAAGAAATTTGTAATGTGCGCATTTATCGCTGCTCCACGGTGATTGAAAATATCTTGATATTTAATTTATTACAATGTTCACCATCGCCGTGCACGCCTGAGAGAAATTCATAATTTCTCGAAATCATGACGTCCACCAATCCGCACTTGGCCCGCGTGGTTGACTATGGCTTAAATCCCTCTCATTTGTGAGACCTGTCACCTGTGCCCAGCAGTGGGACATAAAAAAAAGGTTGAAAAAAAATCATTACTGATCTAAATTCTTCTCTCGAAATTGAGAGGGATGTAGGCAAGAGTCCACCACGCCAAGTG
The DNA here is from genome assembly GCA_911387765.1 of Pyrgus malvae. NCBI lineage: Eukaryota > Metazoa > Arthropoda > Insecta > Lepidoptera > Hesperiidae > Pyrgus > Pyrgus malvae. The sequence goes on along the minus strand of OU426972.1, from coordinate 12,655,983 downwards.
CGGTTTGCAATTGGTGACATCATCTTCGAGAAATTATGAAATACTCTCAGGCATGCACGATGATGGAAAACATTGTAATTATTAAAATATCACAATATTTTCCCTCATCGTGGAGCAGCGATTTTACGATAATTACTCCCAAAGACTTAATGATGGTTACTTGGTGCTATATCGTGAAAAAGTATACACCATACATGAATCATGGATCCGTAAAAGCATCATACGTATTGACTGATGAAAAGTAGTTTTAGCCTTACTGTTTAAAACAATTATAATAATACTAGTAGCCGCCCGCGACTTCGTCCGCGTGGACTTTGGTATTAGTCATAGCATGATTTTATATAGCCTAAAGGCCTCGGGTGGCTCCCCTGGGTTTGCCCGTGTCCATAGGCGACGGTGATCGCTTAACACCACGCGGCCCGTCTGCTTTAAAAAAAAGCCTTCCCCGATAAATGGACTATCCAACACAAAAATATTTTTTCAATTGGAACCAGGAGTTCCTGAGATTAGTGCGTTCAAACAAACATACAAACGATCGAACGAACATTCGAATAAAATATTGATTAACGGGCTAATATTAAAAATATTAATAAGCCAAAGACAATACTATACTTTATTAATCTATGAAATGAAACAAGAAATAAAAATTTTCTTTTCTTTTAATATTGAATGGCTAAAAGGATTTTTATACATTGCCGTAAAATGAATTAAAAAAATAAGAAACATAAAAGACAGACATCACAATTTTGATAGCTGCGTTAAAATGTAAATAAACGAACTCAGAAAGTAAATAGGTAATTTTGTAAAGAAATAATAAAGGAAAAGCAAAGTATAAGAATAAAACAAGAGGATATAAGTTATAAAATATGATAATGGACGTGAATGAAGTAAGTAATAACATGTAGTGTATTTATAACACTACACGGCGCATTTCATTCATTTCTTTTGCTTCCCGTGGGAATGAGATACTTTCCCGCGGTAAAAAGTAGCATATGTCCTTTCTCAATGTCCTTTCTATGTTTATGCCAAATTTCATCAAAATCGGTTCAGTGTTTTAAGCGTGAAAGAGTAGCAGACAGACAGACAGATAGAGTTACTTTCAAATTTATAATATTAGTATGGATTCTGTCGTTTAAATTTCATTAGTTTCATTACATTAGTTAAGTTTCGTTAAATTTTCTTTTAATTATCTTCCCGCTTCCAACCAAACTGATATATTAAATGATCATCGAAATGTAATTGCGTTCATTGAAACCATTAGCCACCATCTGAGCGCAGCGGGGGACACCATTGACTAATTGGCTTATCGTTGCCTCATAAAATAATAGTTTATCTACATTTTAGGTACCCAGCACCTTGGAAGATATAACATTGAGTTCATGAACTAAAACCCCTTCGGTGGCCTGCCGCAGCGGACTGTGAAGGACTCCGGGATCTCTAACGATACGCACCTCCCCCATACCGGTGCCTGAGTACAGGTTCATCTTCAGAGAAATGATGCTGACTGAACTGACTAGCTCCTAACAAGCAATGGTCCAGGCTCTTTGGCAAATGTTGAGTTTTGACTTCTGAGATATATGTATGATATATGCAATGATTGGCTGCAACCCTTTTTGCGTCCCACTGCTGGGCACGGGTCTTTTCCCATTATTGGGGAGGCCTGGAGCTTACTCCACCACGCTGCTCCAATGCGGGTTGGTGGTGATGCGGGTTAGCGGCCAACCCGCTGTCGGATGTTTCCAAACATAAGGCCTCCGACAAGGTTTAACGACTGTTATCTATCGACAACAACCGGGACCAACGGCTTAACGCCCTCCGAAGCACGGAAACGCGCATGAAATTTTTTTGGCACTAGCGGTCACCTATCTCACAACCGACCGCGCCTGTTTGGCTTAGTTGCATAGTTCGTTTGCGTTCTACAATTGCGATATGCAATGATTACCATGCCAGATTGCCGTTCGAAGTGTTCTAGGTTCGACTGGCAGAGAGACAAAAATTTTAATTAATTTTTGATAATTTTAAATTGATAAGTTTAAGATTCTATTCATGTCTGGGTGTTTGTATTTCTATTTTTATGTATCACAAGCAATAGCTTTGATTGCCAATCGTTTGCAATTATATGGAAGAGATAGCTGATCTAAGTAAATGTATTCATCGACATACCAAAATTGATGGAACATTAAAACTAAAGCACTTTATTTTTTAGTTTAGCTAGCGGGCTATTAAATTCAGCGGCTATTAAACAGCTAAATTCCTTACAATTTCCAACATAATATTAGCGGGGTCGAGGACCTTAACGTGAAAACATCTAGAATCTAGAATTTCTACAAAGTTGTTGTTTGTTATTCAAGACCCAGTACATTAGAACTTCATTAGTGTTCTTAGAAACTTAATCTAGTGCTTAAATTATGTACAAGGTTATTGCTTTCATAGAGAAAATTTGTAATTATACCGTTAGGTATGGAATAATAAAGATATGATGGCGAATTTTTGTTTCATGCCGTACCTACTTACCACTTAACATTTTAAGCCAAAAATTTCCGACGAAGTCTCATTTACCCCATTTAGTATTCTACATTCCATCCATCCATCCATCCATCAGCCTTTTACTGTCCACTGCTGGACATAGGCCTCCCCTAACGTTCGCCACTCCTCCCGGTCCTTATATATATATATATAATATAGTTACCTTAGTTCTTCTACGGATTTCAATTCTACATTACTGAGGAGGATTTAGGCCACATACCTTTTTTTTGTATTGGGGGAAAACCTTCAAAAGGTACCCGGCACCTTGGGAGAGGATACTGGGTTATCTGGGATTTGACCGCACTAAAACCCGCTCGGTGGCCTGCCTCTGCGCTTGGAGAGGACTCCGGGATCTTCAGTGGAACGCACCGGTGTCCTCCACGCGCGGTGCCCTGGAACGGGCCCATCTTTGGGAGAGCAGATGTGCTCCTGCACCTTCCGATGCTTACGGCGGCACGCGGCCACGCACACACCGCCGTCCTTCCCGGGGCTGCTGGCTGGACGGATCGAGTGGACTCTCACCGCCCGCAACCCCGGAAGCCCCCTTTTAGTCGCCTCTTACGATCAGGCAGGGGATACCGTAGCTCTATTCTTAATCCCGAAGCTACAGGGACTAGCCACATACAAACCGACTATTTAAAGTTATCACTAGTCAAAAAAATGCTATTTATTTAACTAAATGGTTCTGACATCTGACAGCCTCCGTGGCGTAGTGGGTGATGAGCCGACTGTGAAGCGTGAGGTCGTGAGTTCGATTCCCACCCAGGACAAATATTTGTGTGATGAACATGACTATTTGTTCTGTGTCTGGGTGTTAATTTATCTATGTAAGTATGTATTTAGAATTATATAAGTATGTTTATCAGCTTTCTGATTACCATAGTACAAGCTCTGCTTAGTTTGGAATCAGATGGTGTTGTGTGAATTGTCCAAAGATATTTATTTATTTATAGGTTTTGGTATAAACAGATACCTTTAATATCAAATTTTATATCGCACTGCAGCTCATGATAATTTACTACACAATAGTGTAAGCCTATATCCAAATTTTCTGTGTATTTTCCCATGGTGCTACAACGAAAAATTTATTATTGGAAACCGTCTATTCTGGAGATTTTTGGCTGCAAAAAACCTCTTGCATAAAGTGATGCGTACAGGCAACCTGGACGTGTCTAGAATTTATTTGCGACAGCTGCTTGCCTAATAATTTTTTATTCAAGTATTTAACTTTCAAATTTTTATGGTTTATGGCGCGGCGCCCGTACGGGCCCATCTTCGGGAGAGCAAATGTGCTCTCTTGCACCTCCCAATGCTTACAGCGGCATGCAGCCGTGTGCGTGGCTGCTGGACGGATTCCCGGGGCTCTCACCGCCCATAACCCCGGAAGACCCCTTTTAGTCGCCTCTTACGTTCAAGCAAGAGATACCGTAGCTCTTCTTAATCCCGAAGCTACATGCAGGCGCGGTCCCAGGGGGTCACAGGGGACATGACCCCCCCCAAAACCCATCAGTCATGCATAGATGGAAGGCGAAACAAGCCAATTTGGGACATATCTTCCCCCAAATTTCTTGACGACCAAAATTTAAGTCTGCGACCGCGCCTGGCTACATGGACTTTCAGTAATTGACCCATAGCAACAGATAATATTATAAATTGTTATATAACTGTGCAGCCCATGGGTTTCAACTACGCAAGAGACACAGTTTGTAGACAATAGACGTTATGCACGTGTCTAGGATTCAAATGCGACAGCTGCTAGCTGAATATTTTCTATTAAAGCTTTTAAATTTCAAATTTTTTTATGGTTTCGCCGCCGCAGTATTTTTTATATGAAACGTATCGCTTCAGCAAGAGGTTTTATTTTTTATAGCCTTTACTGTATTAGCCTACCGCTTTCATGACCATCCAGAGCACACCGGAAAGTAATGTCAATCCTTCGGTAAATATTAAAGGTCTCTTAACCATTCTAGGTGTTTTTTAAATATTTTTATGCATGCTGGGCATGAGTCTTAACGCTTCTCACTCTTCACACTTACAGCCCCACAGTAGGGTAGATATACCTTATGTCGTGAGTGTCATGGATACACACATAAACAGAAACACAAACACCCACAACGATTACAGAAATTTTAAAGTCATCATTAAAATTTCTGCTTAAAATATTTATTCAATTTAATACATAAATAAATAAATAAACGTTACACACTCATAGCCCCACAGTAAGATAATTAATACCCTGTGTCCTGGGTACCATGGACATATACAAAGACAGAAACACAAACATCCTGACCGAATAAAGAAATTTAAACTCTTCGTTCAAATTTCTGTTTCGCCGGGAATCGAACCCGGGACCCCTCGATTGACAGTCCGGCATGATAACCGGCCACGCGGGTCGTCAATAAAATAAATAAGTTGGTTAGTTAGTTTTTGGTCAGTAATTTTATTTCTATTAACAATATTTGCATACCTTACTGAGGTAAATATGGCGGAATATTAAATGTATAAAACAACTTTTGTAATACCCATATTTGCGCAAATAAATCATTTTGTCTTTGTCTTTTTCTTTATAAAACTTTAACCTAAAACAATTATTTACTTGCACTGCTTGCCCTGTATAAATTATTATAGACACAATCATTGTATGACGAAATACTTAAAAACACCCTAATATTCCGGAATCCCGGGATCAATGGGACAACCTTCCAGCTGAAGCATTCCCATAGGGATCTTCAAGAAAGCTTCTGTAAAAAAAGCTTTCCTCCAAAGCCGGCAATGCTCAGGCGGCTCCCCTGGGGTTGCCCGTGTTCATAGGCGACGGTGATCGCTTAACACCACGCGACCCGTCTGCCTTTTTGTTCGGTTTATTTATATATAAAAAAAACTCTGATCTCCTTGTTCAATTATATACGGAACCAATCACAATCACTGTTCTTGAAAAAATAAATTTGACATCATATCAAGATGTTCTCTGAAACTTTGAAATGTGGAAAACATGGCGCCAATATAATTTGTCATTTTGTCATAGGTACATTTTTTGTACAGCGACACACCCGAGCAGACCTTATTGGTAACAAATAGTGGACAAAAAAGTGATTCATTTTTAAAAAGGTCATTCTAGAAGTCACAACAACTTGACAGTTATTGCTTTAATTTTTTATTTTGGCGAGACAGAAAGAATGATGACTTTAAATGACTGTTTTCGATCTCCATGTCTCCATGGTACTCTTGTTTTTAAGCCTTGACCTCTATTTATTGATAACAAACAGGATCCAACTTAACGTGTCCTCTGAAACAAAAAAAAACTAGTAAACTCGCGGTCACCCATCTCACTCACATCTGTGTGCACTCAAATCTCACCCTTCGCGTAAGTAAGAATTGTATATTATATAGTCTCTGTGCATATTGCCAGCGTCAAGTATAATTTTTGTATCACTTAATAGTCATAGAAAAAATCAGTAAGTCGTCATTAATCAGTCATTCTAGCCAGTCAGATATTCAAGTAAAGTGATGACTTCTTTACCGGAACGTGACCGATGGAGTTTTGGAGGCAAGCTGAAAAAAACATATTTTTTCATTGTTATTTTACTTCACAGCACTCGTGCACTGTAATTAACATCTATATCAAACTTTTGTTTAATATAGATGTTTTGTGCCATCAACCTTATCCGATATAACTCAAAAATACAACAAGAAAATGAAAATAAAACAAGAGCACAATATGTCCTTTGAGAACTCCCGCCAAAAACACAAGTAATCTTGAAATCATCAATGTCCCTCTCCTGTCTCCTAACTATCTTCACGCACAAAAATCATTCCATAACACGTTACGTGAAAGAAAGACAAACAAACAAAGAAACACACTCCGGTATTTATAATATTAGTTTTTTTTTCAACCTTTTTTATATCCCACTGCTGGGCACAGATCTCCTTCTCATACAATTGAGAGGGATTTAGGCCATAGTCCACCACGCTGGCCAAGTGCGGATTGGTGGACGTCATGCTTTCGAGAAATTATGAATTTCTCTCAGGCATGCACGGCGATGGAGAACATCGTAATCAATGAAATATCACGATATTTTCCATCACCGTGGAGCAGCGATAAATTCGCACATTACAAATTTCTTTGTCAGAGGTGCGAGCCGAGGATTTGAACCTGGGATCGGTCGCGTCGAAGACCCCGGTTTTCTACCACTCTGCCATCGCTGCTCATAATATTATAATATTAGTTATATATAATAATATTAGGTATGTAATAATATTTATTGTAATTTGTAATAATATATATTATATAATAATATTAGTATGGATTTATATTGTTGTGTGTTCAAGTTTTCTGCATGAACAAATATTATACCCCATCATACGTACTGATTGCGGATTATTGCAATGTAGTGAGGGTGAACCACGTACCAACGCTATGGCATAAGAATAAATAATCTATGGTTCAAATTAATTAGGTATTTAAAACAAAATTTTGTTCAAACAAAATTTGGGTTATACTATGAATTTTAATTTACTCATAAAATTACAAAACTATAAAATATATAAAATTACCTATTGTTATTAATACATTATTATAAATTATTATTTCATAACTACATTAAATAAATATTAAATTTTTTGTAGATAAAATTTATACAACCTTTAAGGATTCAATATAGCGATCTAAATAAATATTTTTGTAAAACCTTCTTAAGCCATATTTTGCAAATAAAATGTTTTCTTTTCTTAGTTGTAACAAAACTTTATAAATATAGTACCTACCGTAAAATATAGTTTTAATTTTTAGAATTCCTTCACTAGTACGTTTACTCGGTTTTTAAGTGCCGGTTGTATATGACACATACGATCCACATAAAGTATCCGTATTGGGCAGATATAGGTCACCAAGCCACTGGTAGCCACTGCCCATCGCGCTGGTGCGAGCTGTTCAAAAGCTGTATTTACTGGAGCATTATAACGTTAACTAGGCAGGCAATTTTCTTGTTACGATAATGTGTAATGTGTAATCGGAAATAATGTTGTTATAAAAAATATTATGCCTAGAGAGCATGCAGGCTACGTGGTGTTAAGTGGTCGCTGCAGCCTATGGACATCTGCGTACGACCTCAAGCAAGCAAAGGTAAGTCTTGTCTGAGGTCGTATGCAGTTGCGGAGGCTGGTGGTCGCCTCATGTAAGTGTGGCCGTAAACTGCACCTTTCCACCGAAACACAATAGAGTTGGGTCACGGCAGAAGTGGGTGCAGCGGTGGTACTTCCCCGGGTGAGCCATAATAGTTCTACCCCCTACAAATTATGCCCAATATTGGGGAGGCCTGGAGCTTACTCCACCTCGCTGCTTCAATGTAGGTTGATAATGATGTAAAATATAACAAAAAAAAAACATTTTTGTCAATAAACTAACATCCTTTATTAGAGAGTTTACCCCCAAGACAGAATTAAGTGACGACTTGATTCACACTAGGTGATTTTTTATTCGAAATAAAATATGATACCAAGATATTCTTTTGTGTAATTCTTCATAATAATTATAACCTATTTATCAGGAAACATGTACTTTGGGTATAAATCAGGTCAATTCCTATTTATTTTCATTAATATCAAGTTTTGTAAAGAACTAGCGGCCGCCCGCGGATTTGTCCGCGTGGACTACAGTTTTTTTGCTCTTTGCCTTCCTCAGTAAATGGGCTATTCAGCACAAAAATACTTTTTCAATTCAAACCAGTAGTTCCTGAGATTAGCTCGACCAAACAAACAAACTCTTCTTACTTTGAGATATACCTGTTTGGGAAAATGTACTCTGTATATAAATCACACCTATTCATATTTGTTTTTATTAATGATGATAAAATGAACTTTCAAAAACAATGTGAAATTGATAAAGACATATTTAAAGTAATATAATTGAATTATAAACAAATCTGTAGCACTTGAATGAATGAATTGGATTTCAATGAAATAGAAAAAAAATCTTATCAATTGTTTAATTTAATTATTTTGCAAATATGCAAATCATCACAGTAGGGTTGTATGCGAAAACTGCAATACAGCTTTCCAAGAATAGTAATATAACACGCATTACATATTTTTGCAAAAGTGCGCGATTCGCAAATTGTTTGTTAGCTACAATATTTATAGTATAAACATCGTCAAATAGATACTCAGTACGTTTATGTTTTTTTTCTTTATTATAAAAAAATACTTAATATATTGTTTTCATTAATTAATAAAATGGTAGTGATACAGACTATAATCAAATTTTGGATGAAATTTGGATTTTCTATGAATGTGTATGAATTGATCGTTCATCGTAACCTTTATTTTTTTATTTCAATAAACGTTTCCCTGCTTCCCGACTATGTTGCTTTTTTACTTATTTAATTAAATTGTTTTGGCGAATATTTAAATATTGTTAAATACGTCATAATTTTACTGTTTAATTGAAAAAACAGAATTTTAGTTTTTAGATGAAGGTTGATTTTAGGAAAAGTGTTAGTTAGAATTAAATGAATATATATATTTTCTTTTTCTAATCTATAATTAAAATTAAAAAAATTGTTTATAAAATAACATAATTATGGCATCATTATGTGGTCTTTTCTAAAATATTGTATTATTTGTTTACAGTAAGACAAGGCAAATTACATGGATACAAACATTAAATTTGAGAAATGAAATCAATTCTTCGCGATTTTTAATACAAAGAGAGGTAAAATGGTTACTGAGATTAAGGCCGCTACCGTGAATTATAACTATTAACTAATAACTATTAACAACACTTTTAATATCCAAGTACTGGTAATTATAATGGTATTAATTGAACGTTACTTTGACTACAGATATGGGACTTAAATAAGCATAACCACGGATCATCGACTCTATGTTACTTCTGTTCTCTTACTACATGATTCCTATAGTAAAAGTTTAATATCAGCATAATGCATTTTATTGAATGACCTTACCTAACTTGAAAGTTTTGCTTAGGTCCGAATTAAATATAGGTTTGTATATTTAGCACTACACACTAACTTGCCTGACCCACATAATATTACATATATTCATGGTAAGATTTTTTTAGAAACATAAAAAAACTGTGATGATGACTATCTGCGATAATTTTTGTTCTACGCTTTTTTCAAACCTTCTTATGTCGCCTCTCCGAAGTGAGAGCGGCACTCGCCTCATTGTTGGAGCCTCGGGCTTACTCCACCACGCTGCTCCAATGCGGGGTAAAGGGTTGGAGAAACTACGTTTTAGCTCTCCTTATTGTAGAAGCTTGAAGTTGCTCCACCACGTTGTTCCATTGCAGGTTGGAGTTGCAGGATAGTGGCCAACCCGCTGTAGGATATTTTCAAACCGCCAATAAGGCGTCCGACATGGATTAGCAACTGTTATCTGTCTAAAACAACTTAAACGGACCGAAGCATGGAAACGCACATGAAACTTTTATGCCAGCAGCGGACACCCATCTCACACCCAATTAGCTTAGCTGCGTAGATCGCGCACGTTCTACGCCTGCCGCTAGGTCATGTTGTAATCAGGGGCTAAATAGCCAACATTGTTAATATACACTCACTTCAAATAAAATAATAATTTGTCAATCAGACCTTTCAATGGTTTTTCCTTTCTTGTATGCAGGAAGTTTATCTATTCGTGATAAAAAATTATAAGTGACATATAAAAATCGCTAAGCCATTCAATTTCTAAGAAATATGGCACGAGTCGTGCCACCTGTACTAAGAATAAATTTTTGATTAAATAAACGAAAATCATTGTATACACTACGAGACACATTATGAATGACATCTTGAGATTTTGCACTTGATAAGCGTTTCTACGTAAAAAATATTGCCATCCAAATTTCAGCCGTATGCCTTTCATAATAAGGAAAACGTATGCACGTGGATCTCTGGGCTAGTCGTCAAATTAATACGCTATCTACGTCATGTGTTACATCACAGAATTATAGACCTAACGGCTCATAGTAGTAAAGAGTCAAGAGAGATCAATTTACTAATAAAACTACGTACGACAAGTTTGTGACTCATGTGAGTCGTTTTTGAATTCCTTCTGCGTTAGTAGTAGTAATTATGATGAAATTTTTGAACAGATTTATGTCATTTATTTCGAAGAAAAGCTTGGGTGAGATCTCAAAAGTGGAGACAGAGGTAGGTATGAAGTTGTCTAAATTAAGGAAAAGAAATAATAGATTCATCATTTGAGCAAAACGACGTTTAACAAAATGTCTTGGCATTCATACAAATAATTTGCCATTTTTACTGGAGATAATAAGGAGAAAAGTAATATTTCCAGATAAACTGAGTAGGTATAATTACAATTTACAATACGCAAAAATTAATGCAAATTTATATATAGATAGATACATATAATCCAAAACTTTTGTCCCAATAATCGTTTTTATTCAACTTTCAGAAAAAAAAAGATTAAATAATATCAATCTAATATTTTACAGATATTGTGCAATAAAGTATGGTGCAAAACTTGATTTTATCATCCTGTAAATCATACGATTCATACATAGGATAACTCCACAGCATCATTTGAATTTAAATGTTAATATTTACCATTACTTTAACGTTTAAGGCAAACCTGACGGAGGATTCCAGCAAAATTGATTTAGTAACTAAAGCTCCAGACATTAGTTGTCGTAGTATTCAAATAAAAATATATATTTCAATTGAAATAAAATTAAAACAAGATCTGACAACTTAATTTAAGTCTCCTTTAAATTTTAGCAGGAGAGACGAGCCCATTTATATCAAACTGTAGTAAAATTAACTGCCGAGATAATGACAATGTGAAGCGTATACATATAAAGATAAGCCTTGGAGCATCTTGAATCAGTTTATTGACTACTAAAGTGGCGTATAGTCATACACACGGTGTAATAAAATGAAATATTGATATCCGTAATTATCGTCATAACAGAAAAGTGATAAATGACATAATTCGTGATAAAATAATTGAACATTTTATTAATTAAATGCTGTTATTAAAAAATAGCACATTCTATAAAAAAAGTCAATAAGTAATATATTTTAAAAGTGATATACTGAGACCAAACTAAAAAAGAAAGTTGCCGAAAAATTTTTTTTCCGAAATTACTAAAAAATATTTATCGAAGTTTTCCGGGAAAATCCACCCGTGTAGTTCGGGCGCCCGCATATATAAGGGGTGAGTTCCCGATCAGAGCATACTTCGGATAAAGATACCACAGTGAGAAGTTTGTTCCTGTGCCGTTCGTTAAAGGTACGTAATCTTACTTATTTATCATTTGCACTTTGAAGAAGGTACGACTTTTTAATTTAGATTATTTTTTGATATAATTGATTAAAAAATATGCGCTTTTAATATCCAATATTGTGTTTTAATAAATAGTGTCAGTAGACAAATCTTTCATTATTATATGACTCGCATAGTTTTCCTTTGCCGGCTTTTTTTCTCTGACACCAAAAGGTCACCTGACCGATGATGGTGAAAAGATTGACATTAATAAATTGTGAAATTCCAAAATTGTCAAAAAGTTTTTTTTTTAATTTGAATTCCGAATTGACATTTAAATCTATATTTTTATTGATCATTTTTATATGTGTATTGAATTGAATTTAAAACGATTAAAATCCTCTATTAAAAGCCAAAAGTCTTATTGGATAGCATCGTAAACGTAATCTATATAATATCATGTTTGCCTAGTAATTTTTGAACAAAACTGGTAAACTCTAAATTTTGGAGCAAACGTCCATCAGAGATATTCCTGTATCTGACTACCACAAAGTTACCTCTGCGACTTGCTCTCTTTTATTCTTTAAATTCGCTTTAGAACCCTTTTCATTTTTTTATCAACCCTTTTTTATGTCCCACTGCTGGGCACAGGTCTCCTCTCACAAGTGAAAGAGATTTAGGCCATAGTCCACCACGCTGGCCAAGTGCGGGTTGGTGGACGTCATGCTTTCGAGAAATTATGAATTTCTCTCAGGCATGCACGGCGATGGAGAACATCGTAATCAATTAAATATCACGATATTGTCCATCACCGTGGAGCAGCGATAAATGCGCACATTACAAATTCCTTTGCCAGAGGTGCGCGAGGATTTGAACCCGGTATCGGTCGCGTTGAAGACCGCGGTTTTGACCACTCGGCTATCGCTGCTGTCCTCGGCTATCGTTGCTGCCTTTTTAATTACTGCATTTAATCATTACATACATATTGTTTGAAATTCCCTAGATAACTATTTTGTAACTATTTTAATTTAGCTATAACCAAATTTAAAAGTTGTTGGTACGTTTAATAGTTCAGTCATGAAAAACTATCTATAGAGAGCCTCCCTTCAGTGCAAGAGACGCAAAAAGTGTGATTAGTGATTTTTAGTCTACTAGTTTAGTACTTTGCTTTTTTGCAACCTTTTTTTATGTCCCACTACTGGGCACAGGTCTCAACTAACAAGTGACCACCACGCTGGTTTAGTGCGGATTGGTGGACATCATAATTTCGAGAAATTATGAATTTTAGGCATTCACGGCGATGGAGAACATCGTGATTAATTAAATATCACGATATTTTCCATCACCGTGGAGCAGCGATAAATGCGCACATTACAAATTTCTTTGCCAGAGGTGCGCGAGGATTTGAACCCGGTATCGGTCGCGTTGAAGACCGCGGTTTTGACCACTCGGCTATCGCTGCTGTCCTCGGCTATCGTTGCTGCCTTTTTAATTACTGCATTTAATCATTACATACATATTGTTTGAAATTCCCTAGATAACTATTTTGTAACTATTTTAATTTAGCTATAACCAAATTTAAAAGTTGTTGGTACGTTTAATAGTTCAGTCATGAAAAACTATCTATAGAGAGCCTCCCTTCAGTGCAAGAGACGCAAAAAGTGTGATTAGTGATTTTTAGTCTACTAGTTTAGTACTTTGCTTTTTTGCAACCTTTTTTTATGTCCCACTACTGGGCACAGGTCTCAACTAACAAGTGACCACCACGCTGGTTTAGTGCGGATTGGTGGACATCATAATTTCGAGAAATTATGAATTTTAGGCATTCACGGCGATGGAGAACATCGTGATTAATTAAATATCACGATATTTTCCATCACCGTGGAGCAGCGATAAATGCGCACATTACAAATTTCTTTGCCAGAGGTGCACGAGGATTTGAACCCGGTATCGGTTGCGTCGGAGACCGCGGTCTTTTACCACTCGGCCATCGCTGCTCACATTCAATGCTTATTTATCTAATATATAAAACATAAAGGCTTAGAACAAGACATATACTGTACTCATTTTTAGCACGAAGCTATTGTGTTTTGTTTCGGTGGAAAGGTACCTACACATGCCAACCAGACTTACGCGAGGCGACCATCAGCTCAAAATCAGAGAAAAACGGACCAGAGCGATAGTATGGAGAAAATATCGCCCGAATCTCTTTTATATTTTAACTGTAATTGATAACGATTGATCTATCGTACCAACTTGCGTAAAACGCATCCCCTCGGTCCCTCTATGTGTGTAGACACAGACTATATAGACCTGCGTGGCGCAATGGTTACCATACCGGACTGCCAATCGGAGGGTTCCGGGTTCGATTCCCGGCGAATCAGAGATTTGAATGATGAGTTTAAATTTCTGTTCTCGGTCTGGGTCTGGGTTTTTGTGTTTCTGTCTTAGTGTGTGTGTTTTTTTTTTTTTTTTGGTATCGGGGGGGAAACCTTCAAAAGGTACCCAGCACCTTGGGAGAGGACACCGGGTTATGTGGGATTTTAACCTCACTAAAACCCCCTCGGTGGCCTTCCTCTGCGTTTGGGGAGGACTCCGGGATCTCTCCCATGGAACGCACCGGTGTCCTCCATACGCGACGCCCTGGAACGGGCCCATCTTTGGGAGAGCAGATGTGATCTCCTGCATCTTCCGATGCTTGCGGCGGCATGCGGCCACGCACACACCGCCGTCCTTCCCGGGGCTGCTGGCTGGACGGGTCGAGCTCCCACTCTCACCGCCCGCAGCCCCGGAAGCCCCCTTTTAGTCGCCTCTTACGATCAGGCAGGGGATACCGTAGCTCTATTCTTAATCCCGAAGCTACACTTACTGTGGGATTATGAGTGTGAAACGTATATACGTATAGAAAGAGTGTCTCCTAGTCCCTGTAGCTTCGGGATTAAGAATAGAGCTACGGTTTCCCCTGCCTGATCATAAGAGGCGACTAAAAGGGGGCTTCCGGGGATGCGGTCGATGAGAGTGGGAGCAGCAGCAGCCCCCAGAGGGACAGCGGTGTATGCGTGGCCGCATGCCACCGTGAACATCTGAAGGTGCAGGAGAGCACATCTGCTCTCCCGAAGATGGGCCCGTTCAGGGGCGCCGCGCGTGGAGGACACCGGTGCGTTCCAATGGAGATCCCGGAGTCCTCACAAACGCAGAGGCAGGCCACCGAGGGGGTTTTAGTGCGGTCAAATCCCACATAACCCGGTATCCTCTCCCAAGGTCTCAAGGTCTATCTCCTCCCAGAAAAAATAAGACAGAGTGTCTCCTGTCTATGAAGAATTTACAAATAACTTGTATCTTGCTTAGCGAATGAATAATATATTTTTTGCGTCTCACTGCTGGGCACGGGTCTCTCGCATAATTTGGTAGGCTTGAAACTTACTCCACTACGTATAGGCTTCCTTAATTCTCAACGTTTCCTTAGTTCAGGCCTAAGCTTTAAATTTTTTCCTAAAAGAAAAAATATTAAAACTACATCATTAATTCAGTACTTAGTTCAGTAATTCTTTATTGCTTTAAAACAGGTACAATATAAGATAGGTGTTTAAATTTCACAATAGCGTCGCTGTTTGTGCCCTATATGCGTGCAATGATTTAAAAATAATAATTACACTGGCATTTCAATTTACAAATTATAACATACATGTCAAAATAATTATCTAAAAGTCACAATAAATTCTCAAATTATGATAAAACAATCTAATAAAATTAATAAAATATGAAATTTATGAAATTAATCATATAAAATGGTCAGGAACATTAAATTAAATTATCATCTTAATATATTCGTCATGTCGTGGTTACATAATATAATTATAATAAATAATGTAGTTTAAAAAACTAAAAACACGCTTTTGTGAAAATACGAACTAAAAAGTAAAAAAATAAGAAGAAAATGTATTTTACTGTAAAAAAAAAGCGTGGGGTGCATGGTGTCAACAGTAACAGTGGTAAACCCCCCCCCCCCGCTTTTTTACAGTAAAATACATTTTCTTCTTATTTTTTTAATTTTTAGTTCGTATTTTCACAAAAGCGTGTTTTTAGTTTTTTAAACTACATTATTTATTTTTAATTTTTTAGTTGGATTTTTATTCTCAAATTATTGCATTATCATCGGCCCTTGACTCCTATGCAAATTTTCAAGTTAACCAGACACTTAGACGTGTTAAAGTACCTTAGGCCACGAACTTATCAGCCGCCCCTCGTATATTTTATTTTATCCTGATGATCCTAGTTACGACTTTAACATAAAGTTATAAGATTATTGTATTGTCATCGGTCCTCAATAAATCTACAAAGTTTGAACGAAATCTGGCCGTTTAAAGTGGGTCAAAATCGCGCCCAAAGAAGTCGGTTACAAACATACAAACATACAGGTGAAGCTAATAAAAAGCGTGTAATAAAATTGTGTCCTTCAAAAATTCATCTACGGTATAATAACATTTTTTTATGAGAATATTTTTAAATTGTAATTTAAAACTCGTAACACTGAGATCTTTTAAAGAATCTGGCAAATGATTAAATATTGTGGGTGCCATACCATAGAGACTTTTCCTAAAAAATTTACATTTTGAAATATAGGTTGGCATTACATTATATATATTTCTCGTCTTTCGTGGATGTCTGGTATACTCAATATTAAACTTTTTAATATTCTTTTTCACGAAAACAGATACATCGTAGATATACATGGAAGATATATAACTAATTTTAACGAATTCGACAGCTGTGCATACTTAAAAAAACAATTACATTTGTTGCGAAAAAAATCAATTTTTCGCATACAATCTGTATAGGGATCTTGAACATTTTATAAAGTTGATTGTAGAATAAATATTATTACCTGCGAGATTTATGGCAGGTGGCAGGTGGTGGCAGTCGCCGGCCACACTTACATGAGGCGACCACCAGCCTCCGGAGTAGCAGCGCATACGACCTCAGACAAGACTCACCTATGTTTATGGTTTATGGTTTAAGAGCTTTATTATTTCCCATAAAGAATTAACAATAATTCACTTACTGGGAAATCTATGTTAATTCCAACTTAAATAACAGCAGGCGTACAGAAAATACATACTGATTATTATTATACATAAGGGTGTGCAACTGTGCATAAAAATAAAATATATTATTATTTAGTATTCAGGTTACCTTGACCTCCTATAAAAATACCTCACTTTACATTGCTAACTATCGAAATTACACCTTTTTCTCTTATTAGTTTGAGCCCATTTCGCTCCCCTTGCTCAAAATGGAATTCTATTTTAATTTAATGGGCTTTCATTTTATTTTCTTTTATTTTTCTATGATATTTTTTTATTTGGATGGAGTAGCAGACGAGCTTGCAGGCCACGTGGTGTTAAGTAGTCGCTGCAGCCCGTGGACATCTACGTACAACCACAAGCAAGCATAGGTAAGTCTTGTCTGAGGTCGTATGCAGTTGTGCTGCTACTCCGGAGGCTGGTGGTCGCCTCATGTAAGTGTGGCCGGCAACTGCACCTTTCCACCGAAACACAATAGAATTGGTTCACGGCAAAAGTGGGTGCAGCGGTGGTACTTCCCCGGGCGAGCCATAATAGTTCTACCACCTACAGGATAACTATTACTGGTAAAAAAATTAATGTAGCTACTTTTGTAACTGTTTGTACTTTTGTAAGCGCGTTTCCGTGCTTCGGAGGATACGTTAAGCCGTCGGTCCCGGTTGTTGTCGATAGATAACAGTCGTCAAACCTTGTCGGAGGCCTTGTGGGCGGTTTGAAAACATCCGACAGCGGGTTGGCCACTAACCCGCATCTCCACCAACCCGCATTGGAGCAGCGTGGTGGAGTGAGCTCCAGGCCTCCCCAATAAGGGGGGAGACCCGTGCCCAGCAGTGGAACGCAAAAAGGGTTGCAGCCAACTACTCACACTCAATGTCCTCAGAAAATCTGCGAAGCTAAGTATACCGCAAACAATTATTATTGTTACGTTATTTTTAGGCAAAGCCCATTGTGGCATTGCCAATTATTTTTAAGGACTCTAGCAACAATCTAAATATAGAATAAAAGGTTCTACCTACACAACTGCTTAAATGAACGAATAAAAACCAACCGGCCCATTCATGGCCTAACTTCTAACACTCTTGCGTGGAAAACTTTACTGCATAGTAACTAGAGCTTCATAACGTTATAAAAAATATCAAAATATAATGTTATATAACGTTATACGTATTTCGTTTCGTTATTATTTTGACATTACTAACGAAAAGACGAATAGCGGTATTAAAAGAATAACGTTATGATATCGTTATTGCTCAGCGATATTGCAGCGTTGTTAGCTCGCTGCATATGATAATTATTATTCCCCGTAAATACAACGTTATTTATATCGTTATTTTCTAAATAGCGTTTACTGATATAGCGTTATTTTGACGTGTAAATAACGTTTGGTTGTAAATCGTTATGTTTTTTACAACGATATGGGCACAAGTAGATAATAACGTTATGATTTTATAACGGTATTTGAAGCTCTGATAGTAACATCGGAGTAAACGAGTAAGCAGATTATGTGGAGAAGCGGTAAGCCATTCACAACCTTTAATTCTGAGGGCCACATCACACGATTGTTAAATAAAAGTCTTCTTTAACTCTCATATATCAGAGAGCAGCGATGGCCGGGTGGTAAAAAACCGCAGTCTTCGACGTGACCTACACCGGGTTCAATTCCTCGGCGCGCACCTCTGACAAAGAAATTTGTAATGTGTGCATTTATCGCTGCTCCACGGTGATGGAAAATATCGTAATATTTAATTGATCACGATGTTCTCTACCGTGAACGCCGTGAACACCGTGAATGCCTGAAATTCATAAATTCTAAAATTTAGTTGTACGTGGGCTTTGCTGATTATATATGAAACTAAATATAGAAAAAAGGCTCTACCTCCACATTTGATTACAAGAACGAATAAAAACCAACCCACTCATGATCCTTGCGTCTAATTCTCTTACTTGAAAAACTTTCCTAACTACATATTTACTTTACTTAGTGAAAGAGTACATACCTATGCAGATTAAACGGAAAAGCGGAAACGCATTCAAAGCCCACGATTGTTAGGGCTACAGCACACGTGGTGTGACGCGAGGAATGAGTCCGCAGCGCTGTTTTTAGGCCGCACCTACCAGTTCACTTATATGTACAACATATAGTTTTACAATTTGATCACATGAGCAAGTCAAGAAATGAAATGAATTTAAATGTAATGAAATGTTCTTTTACACGTTCTCAGTGAACGTTACTTTACAGTTTTGCCTATTCTATATGCGCTTAGGTAATAATGAGATAAGCAAAAATTCAAACGGAGAAAAATGCTGAGCTACTAAACAAGACTGAAGATTTTTTTTAAATGTTAGATACTGTAATAATGGTATAATTACAAATACTAAATAATATATTAATATCGTTAATATACTTAAAAGAGTCCAATAATAATATAAATTAAGAGGCCTATCTATATATTAACAATTAGCTACGTTTATAGCTTGCGATCTATATTAGGCGTAAGGCTTTGTGTGCTTTATGTCAATACAATAAATGTATATAACGAATAATGTGACTTAATCCGTTTTATTTTTTATATTTTTTTTAGGTGATTCCGAAAATAATACTAAATCGCCGATGTCAAAATCAGCCAATATGCTGTGACCCTTAGCATAATGTTGTAAGAGCTGAGGAAAAACTGTAAAGAATCTACATAATAGATGAATTCTAACACCTTCGTATTAATTCATGCTTTTACACAAAACCTATTGTTGTTTTTTATATCTATATCTATAGTAATATTATAAAGAGGAAAGATTTGTATTTTTGTATGTTTGTAACGAATAAACTCAAAAACTACTGCTCCGATTTCAAAAATTCTTTCACCATTAGAAAGCTACATTCATCCTGAGTAACATAGGCTACTTTTTACCGCGGGCTTCTGCTAAAATGCTTCATTCCTACGTGAAAACGGGTAATAGGGTCAACGCGGTTGAAGCAACTGGCTAATCGCCTATGATTTTAATATAGCGATGAAGCCTGCAATAGCACATAGGCTATTTTTATCCTACGGGGACCCATTAAACGGGTCCACGCGGGCGAAGCCGCTGGCGGAATACTAGTGTTTTATAAAAAGCAGTGAATGCTGATGATAGAGTAAGCTTTAGTCCTCCACAATATTGCTGTCATTACTATAATAATATTACTCGTAACGTTACCTTTGCCCAAAAGAGTAAAGCAAGAAAGGCAGCAACCCACAGCCTATACAATAAACGACGACCCGCATTGACGACCCGCGTGGCAGGATGGTTACCATGCCGGACTACCAATCGAGGGGTCCCGGGTTCGATTCCCGGCGATACAGAAATTTGAATGAAGAGTTTAAATTTCTGTTCTCGGTCTGGGTGTTTGTGTTCCTGTCTTTGTATGTGTCCAGGGTACCCACGATACTGGGTATTAATTACCTTACTGTGGGGCTATGAGTGGTAAAGTTTAAAAAAAACAGTAGACCTTCTAACAATTAGTTCTACCGGAGTAGTAACACGTCTGCGTTTATAAAGAAACTTTTTACATAGCTCATTACTTCTCATAGTTTTGACAAAACTTTTGTTTGTTACTTTCCTTATGGATTTCCTATGCTAGGTAAGCTGCAACCGTTTTTTGCGTTCCAATACTGGGCACGGGTCTCACCTCATTACTGGAGAGACCTGAAACTTACTCCAACACGCTGCTCCAATGCGGTTTGTACAGAGGGCCTACTCTGTAAGTTCTAACATTTTCGGAATCATTTTTGGCATACTCAGATCGCTTTTATTTTCACGAATTATTAAGATAAGCGTTGTCTTTGATGGCATTAAGTTAATGAATGATTAATATTGCTAGAATTTCTTCAGTCTTATCCAAAAATGAGGCCCGAAAATTCATTAGTTTCGGATACGGGCATACAGAGTGGGCCCTCAGATACGGGTTAGTAGGCAACCCGCTGTCGCATGTTTTTAAACCACGCATGAGGCCTCCGAGTTTAACGTTTCACACTTATAGCCCCACAGCTGGGTAGATATATCCTGTGTCGTGGGTCCCATGGACACACACAAAATAGAACAGAAACACAAACACCCAGACCGAGAACAGACATTCTGAACTCATCATTAAAATTTCTGCTTCGAACCCGGGATCTTCCGATCGATATTCCGGCATAGCAAACCTTTGGTAAATTACGCCACGCGGGTCATCGAACTATTATCTATAAAGAACAACCGAGACTGACGGCTTACGGATACGGGAAAACTTTTGCCACTGTCGCTCACCCATCTGACACCCGAACATGCCGTTCTATTTGCTATGGCTATGCGCGCATTTAGCTAGGCAAAAGGACAATGTTTGTTAACGTTAGAGTCTAATGTCGTGAATCTTCGAGTTCTTGCGTGGCCCACTAGTGAATTAATGATTTTAAGTCAATCATAATAGAATTTTACATTTGCAGACTGCAGCCTTCATAGTATTCAACTAGCGCCACCTAGTACCAAGACAAGAAGACATGTTCAGCTTAGTCTCGCTACTCGTCGCCGCGGCGCTAGTGTCGCAGCAATGCACCTTCGAAGCCAGCGCTCGACAAATAATGGATAAGAAAAATGAAATAGACAACTCATTAAAACCTAATGGTGAGTTTAATTATAAAAATAATAATAATGACATACGCTCATACGCACGTGTATTATTATGTTTCGCGGCGTGGTTAACATGGACACATACAAAAACACACTATTTAACTCACTATTCGAATTTCAAGCAGAAATTCTTACCTAGTAAGTTTTTGGCTAGGTAATGGTAGTTCGACATGGTAACACAGAATGTCAGTTTAATTATCGATAATTAAACTCTATGTTCGATAATTAAACTCTCTCTAAATTCTGTGCAATGTGCAACGGATTTTTCAGAGATTAAACAATGCTAGATGGCTTCAGCTCCGAATTAAAAAAAAATAGAATTACATAAACTCGCCGATAGATGGCAGGAAGAGTCATATGTTTCAGTTTATGTTTAAGTTGAAATCACGGATTAAACGGTATTTTCTAAGAATGAAACCTAGCTAAATCGATATTGCCCCCGAAATCCCCTGCATACTAAATTTCATCAAAATCGTAGGAGCCGTTTCCGAGATTCATATTATAGTCTATTTAGGTATATATGTACAAGAACTGCTCGTTTAAAGTATTACGAATATTCTCGTACATGTAATTTTATAAAAATAAATACATTTGCTTTTTATTCGCGTCTCTTAGTTGCAATTATTTTAGTTCAAAAATAAAATATAACTAAATGAATCTAACCGATTTCTCGAATCGTGGTCACTGATGCATTTTTTTTCCTTTACATACTATTAATTATTTTTTTATTTTAATAAAAAATAGTACCAAGGTTGTTTAGTACAACTAACTCTGAAGAAAAAAGGTAATTGCAGTGCACTGAAATAGCATTACCTACTAAGATGTCTGATTTTATTCCTCAAGAATAGAAAATTATATTTATAGTAATAAGTGTATACGAACGCTTCTAGGAATTCCATCAAGTATGACTTAATACTTTAGTCCTTTATGGTAGTTTAAAAAAAATCCATATGCAAACCAGCATTGGAGATTTATTCCATCGTGTATTGTCGAGGAAGTCATGAAATTCAATGTTATTTGGAATTCCAGGCGCAAGAATACATCAGCTGAGTTCAGAACTAAATATATCTGTGATCTCATATCCACTTTACCTAAATGTCACATTTCAAACTGAAATTTCGATATTATGCAACTTATTGAACAATATTGCTGGTAGTTTCTGAGCAGGGACAGTCGAGTTGTTAAGATACCGCTCTCCCACAATACGTCCTCAGTTTAAGCACCAGCGCGTACCTCTGACAATCACGTGCGCTATAACAGCTGCTACACTGTGAGGGACAACACTGTATTATTTCTTCACGCTTTTTTCCAATGTGGTGCACGACCAAGAATTTCTTAAAAATTAACTCAAAAACATGCCGTATATGTATATTTGGTGGTATATCGAACAAACATCTTTATATCGTATATAGTGTTTCATACGATCAGCTGTCACGTGTGCACATTATGGACCCATGGCCCATACTGTTATCTCAATTATATATGTTTTTTTTAAAAGAGTGTTGCGGGGAGTTGCTTTCCGCCGCCTTTTTTCTTTCAGCTCAACATCTGGCCCAAACGGCATTCATTAAGCAAATATTTTTTATTCCTAATATGAAATAAGTATTTTTGATTTTGATTTGATTTCCTAGAGGAGATCTGTGCCCAACAGGGCGTTAAAAGGCTTTGAAAAATCTCTGTAACTTGCAAAGATTTACCATAACTATTGTTTGCTGATTTTATTTACATGGAAATTACGAAAAATTTTTCAAGGCTTGGATCGATGTAACAATCCAACCTTGGTTTGTAAAGTCCCTAAATTTGAGTTAAAAATTAGACTTCATTAGGTGATGAAGTCGCAGCTTCTTTATTAATTTATTGAACACTTTATTACATCACTTACTCATAACAAAATGTTATAAAAGACGGACTTAATGCTAAAAGCATTCTCTGCCAGTCTACCTTTTGGCGAAGCAGAGATTGTTGTAGGAGGCTAGTTTAAGTACCAATAGCATTTTACATTTTGCACACCACCACCTATGAAGATTCTCAGCATCTGAAAGAAAAATAAGTTGAAATCCCACAAATCATCCAGAGAGCGGTGCTCTCATCAAAGGATATACCGTAATCCGTAACGCTGCAGGGATTATCAGGCTACCTCAGTGCCGGATTTATATTTTCTATGAGTGTGCCGCCCCATGTACATACATACCTAAGTAAAGCGGGGGTTGCTACGTTGCCACTGCCGCCTGCCCGCCTCGCTGCTCTCATCTATCACTCACACGATAATATAGGTTTCGATAGGAATCAGTTTCTATAGGGATTTTTTAAAGTATAAAAACCATGAGAAAACCAGTGAAGGTCTTTGACTTTTATCGACTGAAATCGAGGGACTCTCCTCTGAAATTTGCCGCCCCTAGGACGCTGCCGCCCCTAGGCCACGGCCTATACGGCCTATTTATAAATCCAGGACTGGGCTACCTCCTAGCTATGGAATCGTCACCAAATAACTACAACGGCCTTATAAATTAAAAATAGCAAAGACCATCTATCCGGTCTACAAGAGTGATATCTTCATTACCATTCATTCCTCCTCTAAGACACATACTCGTGGCAATACTTCAAAAAGGATTAATCGTATGAATAAATGAATCTTCAAACTCGTTATTCTGAATAAATTGACCATCTGGTACATTGCGGATTGACTTGCAAAGGTGGCCAGTCTGCGCGGCGATATTACAAAGTTAAATCTATCATTTCGAATGAAAAATCTGGAAACATCAATTCTGCCGAAATACATTGAAATGGTATTCCGTCGCCTACTTTCCATGGACGTAAAATATTTTGGACGATTGAAGTTGTGTTAGCCGCTCATATATCTAAGATATTTGTATTCGAATTGTAGATAGTTTTTACCTTAACTGCAATAGGAGACGAGCATGCAGATCACGTTTTAAGTGTAGGTGCTCATGGATATCTACAGACAACCAAATGAAATTCTGCGAGATCGTATACAGTATTCTTTGCGTTACTACTTCCGATGCTGATAATATGTCTCCTCGTGTAAGTCTAGACGGTAACCGCACTTGCGTCCTCTGAATCCAGCGGTTTCCCGCTATCTTCTTCAGGTCGTCAGTCCACCTGGTTGGATGGCGGCCTGTTCTCTTTTTGCCGAGACGCGTTCGCCAATCGAGGACCTTTCTTCCCCATCGGTGGTCCTCCTAACTATATGGCCTGCCCGTTGCCACTTCAGCTTGCAGATTTTGAGAGCTATGTCGGTAACCTTCGTTCCTCTACGGATTCTATAGTGTAGAGAAATGCCAAGCATAGCCCTATGATAGCCCTCTCCATCGCTCGCTGAGAGACCTTGAGCCTATGGAAAATGCTAACTGTGAAAACCATGTCTCAGCGCCGTAAGTCATCACTGGCAACACACACAACTCGAAAACTTTCGACTTCAGGCCAGTGCCTGAAGTCCAGAATACCTCAGTAGGTATTCTGGACGAGAAGACAGATAGAAGACAGATTAATTTACTTCTACTTCTTCTTCTTCCTCTAATTATTCTTCTTCGACAACTGACTAATTTAGCTTTTCATTAGTGAAGTAATTAGAATTGGTTCAATAGTTTCGAATCCTACTCATTCAGTATAAAGTTGAACTACTTTGTCATTAGTATTCTGTGATTTTGTACTGAATAGATTTCGAAGGTAACTTTTAAAGTTTAAGCTGTACGTACTGGTTTTGATTTAAATCCGTTTCGTTGCTACATTCTAAACAGTATGGTGTGCGTAATAAATCTATCAATAGTTCGTTTATTTAAGCGAAAACAAATATAAGTAGGTAGGTACCTATACTTAAAAGGGGACTATAAACTTATTCATGTAATTCGTACCTTATAAAATAAAGCATCCGGCAAGAAAGGAGACATTTAAATTTCCAATGACCTGTGTTACACCACCTTCAAGTAAAGTGACAAGTACGCTAATTGTCGGTTAAACTCATCCGTAACTTCAATTTCAATTTCACGAAGTTCGAGTAGCACTAATATGATAAACTGACCCGTACTCATAGCTTTTACTTGCCAATTAACTTTACTTGGGACGTAACTAATCAACACTTTACTTGGAGATGGAGAACGAGGCCCTTACAGATTGATTCAAAATCACAGCATGTCAGTCATTGAAGTTTTAAATGCAGATTATTCAAGGAAACACCCTATTCAAATATTTCACTCAAGACATTGTATCTCATACACGTGCTGTGCCATGTAACAAACGAACGGATATCGCAAAAGTTCGTACTATGCATTTTCCGTACTACATTTAATTTTTCTCATATATATTTATTTTGCATTAACAAAATTTTCAGTTTCATGTATAGCGCCATCTAGCGAGAAGTAGAAAAATTATTTACAAATATATGAAAAATGATGATGAGAAGAAAATGATTTAATAACTAATTAAGTCGAAAACAAATCAAATTCGATTCGATTTAAAGCAGCTCAAGTCATATTGTCTTTCTATAAATTCTAAATTCATGAATGATTTTTGGGCGTAGAGACCTGTTAAAAATAAGTAACAATGAAAAGAAAAGAAAAGAAAAAATATTTATTTCATATTAGGAATACAAAATATTCGCTTAATGAATGTCATTTTTTCCCGGTCATCGCCTTTAAGTGCCCGTTTGGGCTAGATGTTGAGCTGAGAGAAAAAAGGCGGCGGAAAAAAACTCCCAGCACTCTTTTAAAAAAAAAAGTACATAATAATATATTTGACATAACAGAATGGCTATGGGTTGATAATGGTCACACTGACAGCTGATCGTGTGAGACACCATAAACTTCAAAATAATAAAATAAGAATAAAACTTCTTGAGCTCATCTGGTAAAAGATGATTCTATTTGTTCCGAGAGTGCCGGGTTTAATACCCCGTTGGCACGATTCAGGCACGGAATCCTAAAAACCGAACAATGTTTAAAACATTTTTTTTTCCTTCCAGCTCTACCAGGCAAACGGGGTCACCTGAGAAAATACCTGAAAATCGACCCCCCACCGGAAAAGGTAGAACATCTGATGGGCACCACCACCATCTTGACCTGTGAGGTGAGCGGTCACCCAGCGCCAACGGTGTCGTGGGTGAGGAATGGCGAGCTTATATCTGATGTAAGTAAATTATTTTTATCATCAATTACCATTTTTTTAACCTTTTTATAATGACTCACTGCTAGGCACAGATCTTTTAAATTGTGATTTTTGTCCTTGCCTTTAAGAATCAAATATCAAAATCTAACCGCTTGACTGCAGCTCTTAGGGATTTTCAGCGTCAGAACTATCTCAAAAATAAAACAAACAAATAAATAAATAAATATCTTTGGACAATTCACACACCATCTGATTCCAAACTAAGCTGAGCTTGTACTATGGTAATCAGAAAGCTGATAAACATACTTATATAATTCTAAATACATACTTAAATAGATAAATAACACCCAGACACAGAACAAATAGTCATGTTTATCACACAAATATTTGTCCTGGGTGGGAATCGAACCCACGACCACACGTTTCGCAGTCGGCTCATCACCCACTACGCCACGGAGGCTGTCTAATATAAAAAAATAAAATAAGAATCATTTGTTGGATCAAGCCCTAGATAACATAATTTGGTGAAAATGTGGGTAGCCAACCAACCCGCATTGGAGCAGCATGGTGGAGTAAGCTCCAAGCCTCCCCAATAATTAGGAGAGACCCGTACCCAGCAGTGGGACGTTAAAAAGGTTGCAGCCAGCCATGGGTTAGTGGCAACCCCGCATTCAAATGTTTTTAATCCACCCGAATTTCAAGTCCGATATGGATTCGTTCTGAAACATGTGATTGAATTTGAATCTCATATTTTAGGCACGGAGGATAAAGAATGTTAAGCTAACTCCTGTCGTTTGTTAACAGCAAAAGTCTCTACAATCTGAAAGGCACAGAAGGGTTCTTTAAATAAAAACTCATGGATTACTTCCATTACGAATTTATATTCAGTTTTTTCATCAAATATCAGCATATGCATCAGCATATGCAAAAAATCTCTGTAGTCTTCAACAGAAGCACTTCAATTAACAACAATACCCACCGACAAATAATTAAACAAATATAGGAGGGCCTCATATGCACGATAGGATGCACGATTGTAACAAATCCGTTTTAAAAGTTTTGAATTCGCGATGCTCAATTTTAGCAAAGAAAAAAATGTGCAATTTAATAGAAGGGTTATTAGCCTGTATATTAGATTTGAGCTAACATAAGCTTGGATATGAAGCGCGAATGGCCCGGCGGTCAGCGTTGAATGCAAACGATCTATGCAACTAAGCCAAACGGGCGCGGTCGGGTGTGAGATGGGTGACCGCTAGTGGCAAACTAAATCCTTCCTGTTTCCGTGCTTCAGAGGGCAAGTTAAGCCGTCGGTCCCGGTTGTTGTCGATAGATAACAGTCGTTAAACTTTGTTGGAGGCCTTATGAGCGGTTTGAAAACATCCGACAGCGGGTTGGCCACTAACCAGCATCTCCACCAATCCGCATTGGAGCAGCGTGGTGAAGTAAGCAGGCCTCCCCAATAATGGGGAGAGGCCCGTGTCCAACAGTGGGACGCAAAAAGAGTTGCAGCCAAGCTTGGATATACAACATAGACGTACAAACTATATCTGAGTAGGTTTTCGTTTGTTTCAACCGTTTTTATCTTCCACTGCTGGGCACAGATCTCCTTATTAAAAGTTAGAGGGATTTAGACCATAATCAACGACGCTGGCCAAGTGCGGATTAGTGGACTTCACGCTTTCGAGAAATTATGAATTTCTCTCAGACTTACACGGCGATGGAGAACATCGCATTCAATTAAATATCACGATATTTTCTAGTTGTCAGAGGAGCGCTCCGAGGATTTGAACCCGGGATCGGTCGTGTCCTGACAGCGGTTTTTACCACTTGTCCATCGCTGCTCAGAGTAGATTTTCATGAGCTTTTCATCATAACACAATCAAAAATCATGTGAGCGACAACATAACACCTAATTTATTTTAAAAAAAGTTAATTTTTTTAGTTTAAAAAAGTTAATTTTTAAGGTAATATGCCCATTGAATAAATGGGATTTACAAACATAAAGAACAATAATGAATTTTGGCCTAATCTTAACCGGATAATAACGTAGCGGATAGTAACCGAATAGTAACGTACCGGATAATTACCTACTAGACATAAGGACACGGACAGTACCACAGCGGCACTTTGGGACAAAAAAATATCTATACTGCCATATTTAATAAAATTTTAACTATCCTTATTAACAATCTAAAATACTTTAGTAATATCTCCATAATTCTCTTTCTATTTCCAGTTTGAAGAAGACACGAACGAAATCTTCAGCATCCACCCCAGCAGCATCGCGAAGCTCATCTCCAAGTTGGTGCTAACGGCGCCATCTGACGGCGACGTGTACACCTGCGTTGCGGTGGCCGGCGACATGCAGCGGGCTGCCTCCACCATTATCTACACTGAAGAAGGTTGGTTAAGTCCTTAGAGCATCAAAGTTACTGACTAACCCTTCAGGAGTGACGGCATAGCGCTTTGCTTCGATACATAATTTATGTGCCAAATCGTGTGCGGGGAAAGAACGCACACATTTTAATTTTGTCACACATTCATAAATATGTAGAATACATATTATGCGCTACAGACGCATACATTTCTTAATATGCCAATTTCAATTAACAACGTCATTTTCACAGAACATTATTAACAGAAGTTAGAATGGAAATGTGGGCGGGGCAGACGTCGCCAAGGAATTTTGAGCAAACGCTCAAAATTCCAAAATCTCTACAGAAACACGCGATCGTGCTACAATATGCGTGCTTGTGTACGTGCTTGGGTGTGATTCGTTCATTTGAAATCGCGTGATTGTGCGGCGCTAAGATTGGCTAGATTTGAAATTGCAAATATGTGCGTAAGCTTCGTATTTATTTAAGTACAGATGTAATGGAGGTGAAAGGCGGGGCTTAATCGGTGACACCAGTCTTCATACAAACGGCGTATTATTACCGTTCTACCTCTCTTAATAATGTTCTGTCAACTCTGACACCGACACAAACTGACACACTAGTTGTATAACTAGAAGGCGTACTGTGCATGCACGTTGGGACGAGGGGTTCGTCCGTAAAGGCCACTCCTCTGACGGGTGACATATCTGTGCTTGATGCTTTAAGGTTAAGTCACATTATCATGATAGAATACTCATTACCATTATGTGCGAGTGGCAGTCCGGCATTGTAACCATTACGACCCGCGTGGCGCAATGGTTACCATACCGGACTGCCACTCGAGGGGTCCCGGGATCGATTCCCGGCGAAACAGATATTTGAATGATGAGTTTAAATTTCTGTTCTCGGTCTGGGTGTTTGTGTTTCTGTATTTATATGTGTTCATGGTACCTACGATACAAAGTATATATACCCTACTGTGGGGCTATGAGTTTGAAGCATGAAGCGTCATTATTACGGTAGATAGAAGTTATCTGCATTTTTCCCTTAGTGCTGTTATTAGGTATAGCAACGCGCTAACTTTTCACACCAACTTCAGGGCACGGGCCTTTAATTTGAGTTTGAGCATAGCACTTCTCCAATTGTGTTGGTGAATATACCCCGTCAAGTCACTCGAGACTAGATCACGTTTTTCGTTATTCGTCGTCGATACTAACTTAAAAGAATAATCTATCTCGTTTTCTGGGCTTGAGACACTGCTAATAATTATTGGCCAAGTGTTTTGCAAATCGCACAGTACACCGTTTTAACAATTAGGAGCATTCTTTGTGTTTTCAGATTTGTCATTTGAGTGTATGACTGAGTGGCCAATTCGCTGTTTGGCTGCAACCCTTTTTTCGTCTCACTACTGGGCACGGGTCTCTCCCCATCATTATTGGGGAGGCCTGGACTTACTCCACTACGCTGCACCAATGCGTGTTGGTGGAGATTCGCTGTTGGATGTTTACAAACCACCCATAATTTTTCCGTAAAGTTCTTACATCTATCAGCAAACGAGATAAACGGCACGATAACGGACATAATATTTTTTTCCACTATTTTTAAATCATACATAGTTGCCACTACCAAATTGTGCTGGTGTAACCATATTTTACTGCAGTAACCACAGCCCATGGAAATATGAAAAGCATCAAGCCCCTAAACACCCTCGAGCAAGCCAAAATCTTGCACTACATCTCTGTAAGACTTAAGACCGAAAAAAATCTTATCATCCCGTTGTATCCAGGTGAAGACACAGGCGACCTCCTGGAGCAGCTGTTCAACGTGCCCACAAAGCCGGTGATCACGGCGTCCTACGAGAGCCTGCTGCAGAACTCCGGTACCAACGCGCTGCTGCCCTGTCGCGTCAGCAGCCTCACCAAGTCCCACGTGTACTGGATCGCTTACGACTCCACTGGCACGCACAGCAAAATTGTCTATGACACGCCGCATACTAAGGTGAGGAACTAAGTAAAATATTATAGGTATTAGACTGAATAGTTGCCCATCAAGGTATAGCAAAATTTAAAACAACATGATTTTTTTATCTGTGGTTGTGGCCACTGTCATGTGGCTATCATTCGATTCAGAAAGGATCGTAGCTGGATCCTGATTGTGGGTTTTGTAACCCTTCCAGATTACGACACGCAATTAATTGGATTTCCGGTGCTTTGTTATTAACAAAAACTTTCTTAAAAGTTAGCAACTTACAGTTTGGCTAGAATCAAATAATGAAGATTTAGATTGGTAGAACTATGATGGTTCGCCCAGGAAAGTGCCTGTGTGTTCCATTGTGTTTCGGTGGAAAGGTGCAGTTGCCGGCCACACTTACATGAGGCGACCACCAGCCTCCGGAGTAGCAGCGCAACTGCATACGACTTCAGACAAGACTTACCTATGCTTGCTTGAGGTTGTATGTAGATGTCTATGGGCTGCAGCGACCACTTAACACCACGTGGACTGCATGCTCGTCTGTTACTCCATTCAAATAAAAAAAATGAAGACCAAATTTTTTCCTGACTAATTTTGCGCTTGCTTTGTAGACAACTTACAACCTACAAATTTAATACTTCGTACTGCAAATAATGAGAACCATGTAACTTTCTCGACCTATCATATCCACATGTTTATAGCCTAAATTCTTATATCCTACACAAGCAGAATTTTTGAATTCGAACCAGAAGTTCCCGAGATTAGCGCTTTCAAAGAAACGACTTCGTGCGCTTAGCTTGATGTTATATAGCCTTCCTCAATAAATGGACACAAAAATAATTTTTCAGTTCGAACTAGTAGTTCCGGAGGTTAGCAAATTCCAACAAACTCTTCAGCTTTATATTATTAATATATAATGTAAGAATATATATAATAGAATGTATATACGAGTATTATATAAAAACAAGAAAAATGTCTTTAAAGAGTTTTTTGAAAATACTTAAAAATCTTTCTGTTTTAGCGCTCTCTATGAGCTGCAAAACTAAGTTTACTTAACCTTTTTTCCAGATCCTTCCATCAGGAGACTTGCTCATCTCCAAGCTCAGTTTCGCCGACATGGGCACCTACACTTGTGTCGCTCAAAATATGTATGGAAAAGACACCGCCGACACGTTTATATACGCCTTAGAACCTAGTCACGGTACGTAGAAGCATTTTCAAGCATACTTTATATGCCTGCTTTATAGGCACGATTCTCTCTCCATAATTTCCTCTCGACTTGTGCTATTGAACCAACCTTCTCCGGTAAACATTGGTAGTGGTACGAAAAAGTGGCCTACTCACTATAGGATGTTTTTCAAATCTTGAATTTGGTCAAAAGTTGATAAAACTGGTATGGTTCAGGGAAGTACCACCGTTGCATCCTCTTCTACTAAGAAACGATTCTGTTATGTTGGGTGGAAAGGTAGGGTCTTTTATCAAATAAGTATGCTGAAACGGTAAGTGGACGTAGACAACGCCCCACAG
This sequence comes from Pyrgus malvae, assembly GCA_911387765.1. Classification (NCBI taxonomy): domain Eukaryota; kingdom Metazoa; phylum Arthropoda; class Insecta; order Lepidoptera; family Hesperiidae; genus Pyrgus; species Pyrgus malvae. The sequence continues at coordinate 12,623,495 of OU426972.1, read as the reverse complement.
AGTTTGACCTTATAGCTTGGAACCCGGAGAGATCCTGAAGCTGATTTTAGAGGCAACTCTAGGCTTCCGAAATTGTGAGCAGTTAAAGATAGCAGAAGGGAGGACGGTTTGTTCGTGGCAATCTTAAACATCTGAAAGAACAGCGTTATGCTATTCAACCCACTGTTGAATTCTAAATGGATTGGATGGATTGAATGGTTAAATTTAGTGTGTGCCGGAATCTCCAAACGCCGAGGCAGAGGGGTTCTAGTACTTATCCTACAAAAAACGGTATCTCTACCAAGGGTGTGGGTAATTTTAACAAGATTTTCTTACCCTAATACAAAAAATACATAAAAATAAGTTGTCAACAATGTAAACAAAAAAATTGTTGACGTTAACATTACCGTTGTTAAAAGTACAATTCTACTTGGAGACCCATCCTCAACAGGATGCTTTTGAGGAGCACCAAAATCGAAGCAGACATATTATAGTATTAAGATGTTTTGCATGGCGATAACGATGACCGTATATTTTTCTTTCCAGCGAACTGAGCGACCACCGACCCTGACCATTAGTAGCCCGCCGATCTAACGATGTTCCTAATTAGTACACAGCCTGTAGATACATGTTAACTTATTTTAGAGTAATCTGACTATGTTTATTGCAAGTAGCTCACGTGGCTTCACTTTACTTTGATGTACTTAATTTGTTATATTATTTAGTAATTATTTTAATTTAAGTTGTAGACTTAATCTCCAAATACCTTTTCACTTTATGTGTGTCAACTTGACCAATATTCTAAATGTACAATTTACAACCAAGATATACTGTTGTTTAGCCGCTGCATCAAAATAATCTATCTTCATACAGATTTAATATTAATACCTTTTCTTGAATTCATTTCCTCTTAATAAAAAATGACTGTCTTACTCCCAAAACAATAAAGAAGTTCTTCTTTCACCACCCCAGTATTAGCAAAAGATACATAATTAAAATTTTATTGTATCTGAATAATAATTATATCTGTTCAAGTCAATGATTTTACTATGTAAAAAAGATGTAGATACTCTATATATATAGCTCTATAAATATCCCATTAATTAGCTGTATTTGCCCTAAAAATGACTGTTTTTCACTTATTCTGTTTACTTGAAGCAGTGTGAATTGATTTATGAGGCAATTGGGTTTTGGATCTTTCAGAGGATAGATGTCGAGCGAAATTTTCATACATATAACCTGTCTACATATTTTTTTTTAATATCTAATTTCATTGATTTATGTTGAATTCAATATCTTGATTTTTATAAAGAATGTGCATTTTTTCATGTGATATTTCTATTGAACAACAATGATTAACACTGATTTTTAATTCTAATTTTTATTTATTTACATATTTGAATCAAGCGTTTGTGGCTCTTATATGTTACATTTTTCCTTATTATCCAAGACTTGGGGTTCTCGTTGTACGAATAATCAGTACAAATAATCTTTCATCGAATTTATTAAATTTTCATTCTTAAAATCGTTAAGTAACTTCTCGTTGCCAAATAAAGTATAATAATATACCACAATGGTACACAAAGAGATTTCAATACTGTTATACTCTGCAGTAATTTTATACCACTTGTATTATTTTTAATATTTGCTTTAATATTTATTGAGAGCATTTATGTATAGGTTAATAATGTTTTTAAGTATATTTTATTACAAACATGTATTTTGTTTACTGATGAGCCTTTTTTAATACATTGGTTTTTGAATTTTATTTTTAAGTTTTAAAAGTTTCAAATGATGTGACAGTTGAACATTTTTTTTAAATTTTATCTTTTAATTTATTTGTCTCAAAAATGTGTATGTACTTACATACATTTTTTTAATAAATCTATAATTCTCATCACTTTAATAGTTTACGATGTGATATAGGTATCCGATTCAAAGATTTTAAAATATATTTTAATTTTAGTATTTATTTTACGGTTTTTACTTAATTATTATGTTAAATCGTGAGCAAAGAATGACTTAGCAAGTAAGTATCTAGATAGGTACGTGTTTTAAAGTTTGTATGTTACATTTTCTGTGATTTGTCATAATAAATGTTTTATTACACGTGTAAAGAGAATTTTTATTTAGACAATACGCTCTGCTATTCACTTGGCTAAGCAATGTCGGACGTGGTTGGATGTTGAACAGGTTAATCGACCTTTTCTTTTACTGATGTTTTAAGTAATTGAAATCAAATCAAATTCTATACTTGCAAAACACATTTAAGACATCGTCACATTGTAGTTGAGGTAAGTCCAGTTCTGCTTCTAAAATATATAATTAAATTGTAATTGTACTTAATATAAAATTTCACTACTCTCTCTTTGTAACAACTCTATAACCACAATTTGAGCAAATAAATGAATTAAAATTATACAGGTGCGTACGGACAGCGCGTAGTCGGTGACGCGTGTCCTGAGGGCCCACTCTGTACGCCCATATCCGAAGTGAATTTTCGGGCCTTATTTTTGGATTACATTGAAGAAATTCTAGCAACATTATTCATTCAATAGCTTAATGTCATCAATGACAACGCTTATCTTATTAATTGATGAAAAAGAAGCGATCTGAGTATGCTAAAAATGATTCCGAAAATGTTAAAACTTACGGACGGATGCTTACAGAGTGGGCCCTCTGGAACGCGAGGAAACGCGGCTTCAGCCAAATTATAAAAATAGGTATTTTGTTTGGAGTAACTATTGCTATCGCCCTGCGCCCTGCGCTATCCGCCGCGTGCGATAGGGACAGATGCAGCTCAGACCGCTCATACCTACAAACTTTCTGACTAAATAGAGGTTCCTCCTTCAAAATTGAGCTAATTTAAAAAATCACAAATATCAAGAAACAGAATAAGTCTGTGTCTCTATGATTTTATTTGGTTGTAAAAACCTTTCAAATTTGTTTTGAAGTTGTTGGATTAGGGCTGCATGAAAGAGGCATTTTCTACGATTTTTGAAGAGTCATATTTTCTGATCTAATTAGTTGATTGAAAAAAAAACAAAAACAAAACATAGGGGCATAGCTTTAGCAGACTTAGATATTGTCACAAAAAACATTCCTCTAGAAGCGTTATTCAGGGAGGAAATAGGAGAATGCATTTGTATGGGAATACGCCGCGGCGTATTTCCTACGTATACACTCTCAAATAGTCTGAAAGGACGCGGTCGATGTGGCACGTGGATCGGTTCAGCTCGCGTTTAGGTTCGTTGCGGTCCGTATGGGAGCTGTACGCGTCCGACTCTTACGCATACAAGTGTTGTACTGTCCTTTTATTAACACGCTTTTATTAACTTGACAAGTATGTATGTATGTATGTATGTAACGGAATCTTTTAACTTCATTTTCACTTACTTCTAGGAGTCTGATTCACTTGAAAATTTGCACAGGGGTCAAGGGAAGATGACAATACAATAATCTCATAACTTTGTATTAAAGTCGTAACTAGGATCATCAGGATAAAATAAAATATACGAGGGCCGGCTGATAAGTTCGTGGCCTAAGGTACTTAAATGAAACAAATATAAAGTTTTATATTTTTAACACGTCTAAGCGTCTGGTTAACTTGAAAATTTGCATTTGTATTTGAATTTGTATGGTCATTGGCCCTAGACCCCTGTGCAAATTTTTAAGTTAATCAGACTCCTAGAAGTAAGTGAAAATGAAGTTAAAAGATTCCGTTACAAACATACATACATACAGGTCAAGTTAATAAATAATGTAGTTTAAAAAAACTAAAAAACACGCTTTTGTGAAAATACGAACTAAAAAGCAAAAAAATAAGAAGAAAATGTATTTTACTGTAAAAAAAAGCGTGGGGTGGTTTTTAAGTTACTATTGACACCATGCACCCCACGCTTTTTTTACAGTAACATACATTTTCTTCTTATTTTTTTACTTTTTAGTTCGTATTTTCACAAAAGCGTGTTTTTTAGTTTTTTTAAACTACATTATTTATTTATTAACTTGACCTGTATGTATGTATGTTTGTAACGGAATCTTTTAATTTCATTTTCACTTACTTCTAGGAGTCTGATTTACTTAAAAATTTGCACAGGGGTCTAGGGCCAATGACCATACAATAATCTCATAACTTTATATTAAAGTCCTAACTAGGATCATCAGGATAAAAAAAATATACGAGGGACGGCTAATAAGTTCGTGGCCTAAGGTACTTAATGGAATAAATATAAAGTTTTATATTTATAACACGTCTAAGCGTCTGATTAACTTGAAAATTTGCACAGGGGTCAAGGGCCGATGACAATGCAATAATATGAGAATAAAAATCCAACTAAAAAATTGAAAATAAATAATGTAGTTTAAAAAACTAAAAAACACGCTTTTGTGAAAATACAAACTAAAAAGTAAAAAAATAAGAAGAAAATGTATTTTACTAAAGCGTGTTTTTTAGTTTTTTAAACTACATTATTTAATGTTATATTTTTGTTTGCTATAAATAAATAATCGGCGTCCATCTTAAACCAAATACTGTCTTTTTCAGTTTGTCTTGGATTCCCGATAGTGGCGCTCATTATTTTTCATTTGAGCACACTTACCTAATCTATCAACGAAGTAATACGCATAAAAAATCCATAGTCAGAGGTTCACCCCGGAAGTGAAACCGGGGACTTCCATGTTGGAAAGTCTTAACCGCTCGGCTAACGGAGCTCTTCTGCTTGTTCTGCACGCGTCTTCTTTTTTTTATTTGAATGGAGTAGCTGCAGACGAGCATGCCACGTGGTGTTAAGTGGTCGCTGCAACCCATGGACATCTACATACAACCTCAAGCAAGCATAGGTAAGTCTTGTCTCAGATCGCATGCAGTTGCGCTGCTATTCCGGAGGCTGGTGGTCGCCTCATGTAAGTGTGGCCGGCAACTGCACCTTTCCACCGAAACACAATAGAATTGGTTCTCGGCAGAAGTGAGTGCAGCGGTGGTACTTACTTCCCCGGGCGAACCATAATAGTTCTACCACCTACAATCTTCAAATCAAATCTTCAAATAAAATATTTAAAATCCTGCTACCTAGTAAATGAAACGTGATCTTTGTATAAAACATAACTGCACCTAAATACCTTCGTCTAACAGGACGCTTTGAAACAAAGAGACAAACCTTAGAGCATCAAGGTATGACAGGTATGACACCCGTCAGAGAGGAGTGGCCTTTACGGGCGAACCCCTCGTCCCAACGTCCAAGCACAATGTGCCTTCTATGTAATTACACAACTAGTGTGTCTGTGTGTGTCGGTGCCAGTGTTGAAGGTGCATAGAAAATGACGTTGTTAATTGAAACTGACATATTTATAAATGTATGCGTCTGTAGCGATGAAAGAATATTTATGAATGTGTGACAAATAAAAATGTGTGCGTTCTTACCCGCACCAGATTTGGCACAAAAATTATGTATCGAAGCGAGGCGCTATGCCGTCTCTACTGAAGGGTGAGTCAGTTGCTTTGATGCTCTAAGAGACAAACCTATTTAGTAATGCATTAGTGTCGATTAGTGCTTATGCTATAATCTTAAATGGTGACATTTGTTAGTTAAGGATCTGTTGTACAGCATAAGATTAAATAATCATTGGAGTTGTTTGAGTGTTCGACTGAAGTGAATCCGAGCGAATAAGCAAATAGTTAATTCAATCCCAGAATAAAAGTGTTCGTCGAATAAATGTTAGCTCTTAATTAAAAAAAATGTTTTATTGATATAAACACGTTTACATACATGTCGCAAAGGGCCTTGTACTTGGTTCTAGACCTGTGTTACTGTTACAGGTACCCCGCTCATCCACCGAGACAAAAAAATGTACAGCTTACATCAACAATTTAATTCGCTACTCATTTGACATTTAAAAAGGATAGCGATAATTGAAATTGACTAATTATTTATATCGATATAGAAAAATCTCACCTCGCTCACTCACCCGACAGTGGAGAGGGCATTGTGCCTCGCTTCGATCAAAGAGTTTTGTATCAAATCTTGTGCGGGGGGAAGAACGCACACATTTTAATTTTGCCACACATTCACAAATATTATTTTATCGCTACAGACGCATACATTTCTAAATATGTCAATTTCAATTAACAACGTCAATTTCTATGCACGTACAACACTAACACCGTCACACAAACACACGCGCGCACGTATGTATATCACTAGAAGGCACATTGTGCATTGAAACGTGGGGTTCGCCTGGGGTTTACTAAAAGAGAGAAAAAAAAACACTAGATATAAAAAGCAGCATCCAAATTGGCGTCCCCGGGCTGTGTACCCAAAACGCTGGCTACATTACCCCGTTGTATGGCTAGCCTGCACGGTTTGCACTCTTTATTAATGGATAATACAATATTCAATTAGAAACATGAATGAGAATGGAAAAGTGTTCTGAAGTACTTACAAAAAGAAACAAGAAAATTTCCTGTGTCAGTACTGAAACTTTTTATCGCTAACAAAACATCTCTAACAATGAAACAAATCCCTAAGTTCATTAATATTAATATGTGAACGAACAAACGGATGGTGACATTTTGCTCTATAACTAGCGGTTAACAGCGAGTGCAATAAATATTGCAGAACTTAGGTATTCAGGCATTTAGCGCAATTAAAAATACCTATATACGAGTATGTACATCCGACAGCCTCTAAAATGTCAGCCTGATTATGATGAAGCGTTGTCTTCGATATTTTTTATTAGTTTTTATAATAATACTAGTCTTCCGCCAGCAGATTCGCCCACGTGGATCCGTTTTATAGGTTCCCGTAGGATAAAAACTATCTTATGTCATTTCCCATGGTCCACTCTATATGTGTTCCAAATTTCATTAAAGTTGGTTCAGTAGTTTAATCGGGAAAGCGTAGCAGATAGACAGACAGACAGAGTTACTTTCGAATTTATAATATTAGTAGGGATAATATCTTATTCCGATTTAGTTACGATACTTTTTTACAGTATATCTAATCTAATAGGCGCCTATTGACGTTTAACATTCAGTATCAAAACATTGTTTATATATCCATTCTACTATGGAATTTGATGGACCACGCACAAGGCATCAACAAGCATTTTCGACAAAAATGTATTTACAGCTTGTAAAAAACTATAGCACTGTCATAATATCTCTACCATTTCATTATCTTTCAGAGTAGAGGTAAATAATACAAGAAGATAAAGACAGATGACCGATAGTGACAAATAATAAATCAAATTCCGTTTCCGAGCTTCGGGGTTACTATCTTCAACCCGCATTATAACAGCGTTCAAGGCAGTGTTAAGGAGATCCATGCCCAGTTGTCTAAAGTATTTAAAGGGTTAAAGACAAAATCTAAACAAATGTATCTACTTAAATCAAAAGCGCGCATGGCTTGGCGGCTAGAGTAGAAGAAGCGCGCATGGCTCGGCGGCTAGCGTAGAAGAAGCGCGCATGGCTCGGCGGCTAGCGTAGAACGCAAACGGTCTACGCAGGTAAGCCAAACGGGCGCGGTCGGTTGTGAGATGGGTGACCGCTAGTGGCAAAAAATGTCATGCGCGTTTCCGTGCTTCGGAGGGCACGTTAAGCCGTCGGTCCCGGTTGTTATCGATAGATAACAGTCATTAAACCTTGTCGGAGCCCTTATGGGCGGTTTGAAAACATCCGACAGCGGGTTGGCCACTAACCCCAATGCGGGTGGTGGAGCAGCGTGGTGGAGTAAGCTCCAGGCCTCCCCAATAAGGGGGAGAGACCCGTGCCCAGCAGTGGGACGCAAAAGGGTTGCAGCCAGCCACATCAAAAGCACACCAATACTTAAAATTTTACGTTTACTACCCTCTATTTTTATTGAACAACTTTTGCTGTATCAACGGACAAAATAACTCAGAATTTCGTCATGGAATTTTTGCAGGCAAACTAACCTAATAATTCATACGAGAGTTCGATAAAATCTTGACATAAGGCCTTACTCGTAACTGTTCTCACAGAATGAACCTTTTACTATCATTACTGCGTTGTCCATCTTTCTCACGGTCCGTCGCTTAATGTTTGTTAGATCACGACTTTACACCCTGGGGATAGAACCGAACCATCTAGGTTACCTATTAATACGTACCTATTGCGTCATAAAAGAAGACGACCTGGGTGGCGCAATGGTTACCATGCCAGACTGCCAATCGGAGGGTCCCGGGTTCGATTCCAGGCGAAACATAGATTTGAATGATGAGTTTAAATTTCTGTTGTCGGTCTGGGTGTTCTGTCTTAGTGTGTGTCCATGGTACCCACGACACAGGGTATATCTACCCTGCTGTGGGGCTATGAGTGTCAAGCGAAGCGTTATTAGCTTAGGTTTAAAGATATTTATTTCCCATGAAGAATTATACATTCACTTATAATGAGAAATTAAAACTAAACATAAAACATTATTTAATTTTAACATGAGCGTTAGCGTCTCAGTACAGAAGGTTCAAATTAACTTATTACAACAAATATTTATTCATTTTAAGTAGGTATCATTCCTCAATCAGGAGAAGCGACACGGAGATACCAAGCTAAAATCCTCGGCACATCTGAAAAAGAAATTTGTAATACTTATGCGAAATTATCACTGTGCCACGGTGATACAAAATATTGTAAAATTTAATTAATTATGATGTTTTCCATCGCTGTGATACCTGAGATATCTATAATTTCTCGAAAGCCATGACGTCAACCAATCATCGATTGGTCAGTGTGATGGACTATGGCCTAAACCCAACTTGGGTGACCTGTGTCCAGCTATGTAACTATGGAACAAACTAGGGAATGCTCTTACAGGCATAAACTATTTTTGGAGCTCTAAGTTTCTATGATAGTTAAGGTTCAATCAAAAAAAAAAATAAAAAATATTCCTCGAAAGAAAGCGGTACCTATAAGAGCACTAATCAATTTGTTGTTTGGTCCGTCCGTCTGTCTGTCCGTCTATCCCGACCTTTTTATTCCTCAGAGGTGTCACCTGATATTAATATCAAATACTGTGATTATATTATAGCAATGACATTAGTAAAAAGGTGTAGATAATAATATTGTAGCTGCTCAAGAATTCCCGCTTCAAAATTTGCACTCTGGCATATAATAACGCATTTAACAAAATGTGCTTGTCGTCTTGTTTTCAGCCTTTTTATGTCCCACTGCTGGGCACAGGTCTCCTCTCGGAACTGATTCCGACTGTGATTATATTCTACTTCATATAAATAGAAAAAAATATTTGTACATAAATTTACATTTTCTGCATTAATTAGATGATTTGGAAAATAATAGTTTTTTTTCTATATGTACTTTAACTAATTTAAATAGTACTTCCTAACTCATTTTCATTTTCGGGACATTACAAAGTGTCTTCTCGTTCAGAATACCGCAGTGCCTGAAGTCGAAAGTTTTCGAGCAGTGTGTGTTGCCAGTGATGACCTACGGCACTGAGACGTGGTCTTTTACAGTTAGCCTTTTCCACAGGCTCAAGGTCGCTCAGCGAGCGATGGAGAGGGCTATGCCTTGGTATTTCTCTACGCGACAGAATCCGTAACGATGAAATCCGTAGATGAACGAAGGTTACCGACATAGCTCTCAAAATCTGCAAGCTGAAGTGGTAATGGGCAGGCCATATAGTTAGGAGGACTGACAACCGGTGGGAAGGAAAAGTCCTCGAATGGCGACCACGTCTCGGCAAAAGGAGCACAGGCCGCCCTCCAACCAGGTGGACTGACGACCTGAAGAAGATAGCGGGTAACCGCTAGATTTAGCGGAGGCCTATGTCCAGCAGTGGACTTTAAAAGGCTGATGGATGAAACTCATTTTCATAGAAAAAACCATACATACAGCCAAAGTATGCATATACTCACACAAGGGCTTTTATTTTGCGTGCAATGGACATACACATAAGCAAACAAACAACCAGACCCTATTGTAATGTCAAACCCATTACTACCTTTCCTGCTAGGAATCGAAACCAAGACTCGTCAATAAGTCACTACCATCATAATGAATTAATCGATTAATATTAATACATCGTATGATGCATGCACAAAAATGCATGCGTGTAGTTAGTGAGTTATGTTATGACTGCGGATTATGTACCGCGGTTAAACTTAACCTTTCTCAAATGTTAGCCGGTCAGAGCGCATGGCTTTAGAACAGCGGCTGGAGTGGAGAGGGAATGGGAGTAAACATTTTATGAATAAGAGGAAACATCGCAAGGACCGTTTGAACATACAAACGTAGTCCCCTGTTTCCTCCTTAGATAATGCCGGTATAGATATATATTTTTTTCTGAATATCTACGGCCACCATTAGCATGTCCCTATGATTTCCTTTTTTCGTTAATTAATTATTAAAAGAGATATGATTTTTTAATAACAAAATTAAAACAGATGTTCCACTGTGTTCAAACATCCAGAAAACAAATTTGACTTGATATATATGAAAAATAAAAATATAGGAATACGGCATAAGCATTTGTTGTAATGAAATAAGTACTTAAATCGGTTAAGCTTTGGAGAAGAAGTCAGGGGAATACGAATTTCTCTCTCGCTAAAAATTAAATTTAGTGGCACGATTTCTTGACGTTATGTGAATGACAGATCGGTTCAATTATTTCTTTATTTATAAGAAAGAGGCAGGCTAACTACTGGTTACACAATAATTTTAATAACGTATTAATTATACATGTTCTAACTGGTTATTGTTTTTATCGTTATAGCGTTCTGTATCTCTCTCGCAAATTTTATAAAATGACAAAATAATATTACAAATAGCCAAAATTTTGGTAATTTTGGTCACAAAAATAAAAATATTTTTTTATAGCTTAATGTCATGTCCACCGCGTCCCTGTGCTTAATATATAGCGGCAGAATGTGAACGTTGCCTTGGAAGGTGCGGCGCGCCTTTCTTCCGATGTGCAGGAACTGCAGGAAGACGTTCAGGGTTGGAGGGCAGGAAGTGCCCATTAGCCCTAAATAGATGTTACTGGTATGCTGTATATAAAAGTATTGGAATAATTATACTACAAGTATCTTCTCGTCCAGTATACCTACTGAAGTAGAAACGAAAAGAAAATACTTTATTGTTGACTCTTTACATAGATACTATACAATTAGATGTTCAAAATTATCATAAGAGTGGAAACAGTCTACCATGTTCTGGCATACAATATTATACTACTATTAATTAAAATTAAAATTAACTAAAATAGGTTTATTTTAAGATCCGTTAAGAATATTCTTAACGGATCATCGGCTTTTGTTGCCCACCCAACGCTGGGTCAATGAGAGAAAAAAGCCGGTGGAAAAAAAGTTGAGGCATTGTTTAGTGTAAGTATCGTATGTATGTTTTACGCGGAAACTCCCCAAACCGTTTTATTGCATTTAGAATGTTTTGTCTTCTAATACCTGATAAAGCGGGGATTTGTTAGGTGTGATAGGAATGTTACACGCTCAGTTTACTTGCAAGCATATGTGGGATCTGACATGTGAAACACTAATGTCTTCTGGAACCACTGAGTTGGTCTGCTGTTAGGGCTCGAAGATAGGAGACGCAACCCTGGACTACCTTTTAGTAAACCTATCGAGTTTGGTCTCGTTGGATTTGTCTTAAGTAGTTCTCTTTATGTTTTTAATTAACGAGGACCTGATGCTGGAAATATGGAACCTCTGAGCTGGTCTCATGATAGGGCTCGAAGGTAGGTGACGTAACCCTAGTCCCTGTAGCTTCGGGATTAAGAATAGAGCTACGGTATCCCCTGCCTGATCGTAAGAGGCGACTAAAAGGGGACTTCCGGGGTTGCGGACGGGGAGAGTCGGAGCTCGATCCGTCCAGCCAGCAGCCCCGGGAAGGACGGCGGTGTGTGCGTGTGGCCGCATGCCGCCGTAAACATCGGAAGGTGCAGGAGAGCACATCTAACCTCCGAAGATGGGCCCATTCTGGGCTCCACGCGTGGAGAACACCGGTGCGTTCCTTAGGAGATCCCGGAGTCCTCCCCAAGCGCAGAGGCAGGCCACCGAGGGGGTTTTAGTGCGGTCAAATCCCACATAACCCGGTATCCTCGCCCTAGGTGCCGGGTACCTTTTGAAGGTTTCCCCCCCCGACACCAAAAAAAAAAAAGGTGACGTAACCCTGGCCTGCCTTTTAATAAACCCATCGAGTTTGGGCTCGTTGAATTTGTCTTGACTAGTGCTCTTCATGTTTCTAATTGACGAGGACCTTATGCTGGAAATGGGATGTGGCGGATGAAACCCTTGAATGCCGGGATGAAACGAATAAACCGATTTATATTTTTGCTGAAAATCTAGAATGACCAAAGTATAATCTTTCTTGTTTCTCAATCTGTGCAATTCTCCCAGAGTCAGTTTGTCATGAGGATTGTTAAACAGCTTCCTTTGGTCGAGATCACATATAGCGACCCCATCTAAACTTTCTACGCGGCTTAAAGCCACGTAGGCTTGGCGTTTTGCAAAAGATTTTTGCTCAAATATACTACAGCCTTTTCAATTGTGGTTCCTTGTAACTTATGTACAGTAGATCAGTTCCGTTTAAAAAGCTTGAAATAAAAATTAAATTTAAAAACCCCCTGACCAAAAAAATATACTCTAAAAACTAACAAATAATATTTTAAACCTATTATAGTTGTCATCGTCACAAATATGATGTGAGTTCAAGTATTTTTATTTTCCAAGCGTCGTCGCGTTGGGGGACCGCTAAACGTGAGGGCATCAGACGAAGTTAACGGTTGAGTCGATATTGCGAATTTTTCGGAGTAAATTCTTTTGTTGCAATCTGTGACTACACCTGTTTTTCTCACTTAGCGGCCCCCCGATGCGACACCGCTTGGAAAATAAAAATTTGTAGACACTACGGGTTCATCGTTTACTGCCAATGTTACTTAACGAACATTCTCCGATTCGAACTCCGGCCCTCGTAGGCCAACGTTAATTAGTGCAGCTCATTTGAATAGCCCCTCGTTAGCACTAACCCAGGTTACAAGATTGATTTAGTGTTTGTGATTAATTGCTCACTAGTAGAGTTTGTTAGCTAAGGTTTCAACGAGAATCTGTACTTAATAATATAAAGCTGAGTTTATTGGATTGTTTCTTTGAACGCGCTAATCTTAGTAAATACTGGTTTGAATTGAAAAAATATGTTTGGCTGAGGGCACAGTCCACCCACTGTCTCCGTTGTAATTAGGGCGACGGTTAATTTCAATTGCTTCGCGCACTTTCTGGGGTACTAGAAATTTATCTTCGCCAAAAAATGTCGTGAAAAAATGTCACGTGAGTTTAGTCGGATATAAATAATCGTGTTAAATTACACTCACGATTCGATATATAATAAAATTTCGCGTTTATAAGTATTAGTATGATAGTATGATATATATGATTTCATCTCTATCATCATAACACAGGGTTCGCTGATATTTTTTCAAATACTTATTGTTCAAAAATATCTTGCTTCTTACCTAATCTATTCACGTAACTAAATCAATTTCTCAACAAAATGATATCATTATTACAGTCTGTCAGCCTGTCTGTCATCTGTCTAGGATCGGGTGTCTGTCTGTATGCGTTAACGATGTTATAATTATCGAGGCATAGCTAGTTCATAGAAAGTTAATGCGATAATAGAGTTGCTTAAATAAAAAGTGTATTATTATATTAACTATGAACTTTTGTTCAGTTGAGGGTTCTGTTTTAGAAAAGGTTAAAACTTGTAGTTCATTTCACGTATAGTGTCTTTTTGTCTGTAAACGTAGATTTTAAATACAAAAGCATTCAAAGGAGGCGGTTGTTGATGAATGTTAATATTTTGGCAAAGGGAGATCTCCCGCCGGGCGAGGTGATCATGCCCGGGGAGCGGCCGCGCTCCGACTGACTCAATTCGGAGCTTGTATATATGGTAGGATATTCCGAAAACTTCGATAGCGTGATTTAGGAATACTCGTGGCGCCATCTCTTGATGAGTAGCGGAAGGTCGCTACAATATGTTTAATGGTATTGCCACATTTTACAAAGGTATCAAAATCTATTCTATCAGAATACCTCGATGACTTAGTACCCGCCGCGTACTATGAAAAATCTAAAAAATAATGATTTGAGTTCAGTTTCAATTTTCATAGCCGTATAATATTAATTTGCACCATGTAACCTGCCTCCTTGTCTGTTTCTAAAATAAAATAAACGGAAATAACCTGCGTCTAAAACTCCACCTCGGTTCACGGAATGCCAAAAGGATTTAATTTAAATACCGATGTCACTAACACGATCCGATTGAGATTTCATTATAATATGCCGATAAAAATACCTACGCATTCTCTTCACACCGTGATATGTCAAGCCTTGGAGATCGATGTTACAAACACTTGCAACTATGAATAAAAATGTTACCTGTCTGTGTGTACCAGTTTGATTTCAATTCAGTCCTAAGTATCTCTCTATCCTAAGTATCTCTCTATCGAGTAATTACTCGTATGTAATGATTGATTCTTGGATGGCTAAGACTAGTAGAATTAGCTTTTGGTAGTTTTATTTGAATGAAGTAGCAGACGAGCATGCAGGCCACGTGGTGTTAAGTGGTCGCTGCAGCCCATGGACATCTGCACACAACCTCAAGCAAGCATAGGTAAGTCTTGTCTGAGGTCGTATGGTCGCTTCATGTAAGTGTGGCCGGCAACTGCACCTTTCCACCGAAACACAATAGAATTGGTTCACGGTAGAAGTGGGTGCAGCGGTGGTACTTCCCCGGGAGAACAAAATAGTTCTACCACCTAAAAAAACTACTTGAAATTAAAGGCGAAGTTAAAGGATTTTAAGCATAATTTTTATTATTATTTTCCGTGCTTTGGACGGCACTTTTGATTGTTGGTACCAATTGTTATCGATAGAAAGCAAATAGCAACCGTCAAACCTTGTCAGAGGCGTTATGGGTGGCTTAAAAAATCTGACAGCAGCTTGGCCACTAACCCGCATCTTCACCAATTTTTTTGTTGAGCGGGGTGGTGTAAACTCCAGGCCTCTCTAATATTAATCGAAGTACCTTGGACGTACATAAAGATAGGGACACAAACAATCATACCAAAAAACTCGTCATTAAAATTTCTGGCAATATTTATTAGTGGAGATTAGTATGTTTAGTAGTTAGAAGTCGGGCGTTTTCTATCCAAAAATAAGGCCTTCAACAAAATGTTTGACCACTGGCATCAATCAAAATTAACCGAGGGTATGATGCCCTCTGAACGGAAACACGTATGGTCATTAGTAATTGTAAAATGTAGCAATTAGCTTTGTCATTTTAATTCCGACCAGGGGTGATTTCCTTTGGTGTGTAAGGCGGCACGATATTACGCCGCTTTGACGAACGCGAAGTGCTCATACAATACGGCATTCGCTAATTAAGCTGAATTGCAATCCGACTGAACGACAGTGCGCCGCATTACAATACAGCTCTGTTTTAGTGAATGGCTAGCCGTAATGTAATACAGCGGAATATACAATCCGACTGCGACATATGTACATAGATATCATCCTACTCTAGCAACAGGGCTATGCCCTAGATAAATTCTTGTCAAAGAATACACAAAGAAGCATGGGCATAGTAATATTCATAAAATTTACATTTTAAACCATAGCGAAGTCAAAGGAAATAGTCTAGCTACTCCTGAAGTGATGATGCCGATGGAATAACCAATAATTTTTCCGGCTTCACCTAGAAGGTCAAAGTATGAAACAAGGGGAGCTCGCAGCTGATCTATTTTTTTATTATTTCAAATGCCAAATCTTATCAGGTGGTTATGGATCAATTATTATTATTATATCTAGGTACATGCTGATCAGTTGTTTGTACACATTAGAAATAAAACAACAAATCAAATCGATTCAAATAGAATTTATTTCACGGTTTACAATTAAAATATATAATTAATAGAATCAGGCGTTACTTTGCAGAACTCCATTGTTATAAAGTTAGATAAAACTGCTTTGCAACAATCCGCAATCAGAACGTATGATGGTGTATACTTTTTTCATGCAATAGCACCTCCCTCCCTCCCTCATAGGATACATGCACATGCAACAATTAAAAATATACTTACATCAACATTCGTACCACCAACACATGTTTCATCCCAAAACAGAGCATCATCAGGGTTTTTGACTTTACGAAGGTTATATCGCGTTATATTCTACCCAACAAGGTATACAAATGTTTACAATATCAACTCATATACTACATATTAGTATTAGTCATGTTTAGTTACAATTTTTTTATACCCAATAAATCAGTTGTAGGTGGTAGAACTATTATGGTTCGCCCGGGGAAGTACCACCGCTGCACCCACTTCTGCCGTGAACCAATTCTATTGTGTTTCGGTGGAAAAGTGCAGTTGCCGGCCACACTTACATGAGGCGACCACCAACCTCCGGAGTAGCAGCGCAACTGCATATGACCTCAGACAAGACTTACCTATGCTTGCTTGAGGTTGTGTGCAGATGTCCATGGGCTGCAGCGACCACTTAACACCACGTGGCCTGCATGCTCGTCTGCTACTCCATTCAAATTAAAAAAATATATAATTCAACTAGAATCAAAAATAAAACAATAAAACATTCTATGTATCCCTCCCTAAGTTCTAAGATTTTCGGCATCAATAAAAATTTTTGGCATCCACAAATCGTTTTTTATCAGGAGTTTATGAGATTAGCGTAGTCGTTAATAACATTAAGCTACTGAATTTATAATATTGCTAGAATTTCTTCGGTATTATCCAAAATTCAAGTTTCCGACGCCCATGGCGTACACAGCGAACCTACTGTAAGAGCGATCGTCCGAAGTATCGTATAATTTGGAGTGAGCATTTTGTAAATGAAATGAAAATTATTTATTTCGCGGGATAAAAACCTGGAAGGTTTTTTTTCCGCCAGCTTTTTTTCCTCTCAGCGTACAAAAACCCATCATGGTGGGTGCCCAAAGCTAAAGACGGTCAACCACGTATGGTTCAAATAAAATAAAATAAATTTCTATAAAAAGCACAAACTTGGGTTAAATTGAATTTAAGTAGCTAAAGTGATAATAATGTAAAATTATTTAAGTATACTGTTTATTTTAGTGTTTACTGTACATAATTAGTTTATAATCTAACTTGTAATTATATAACTTTTACAATAAAATTTGTACACCCTAAAGGGTAAATATGGCGATCTAAATATTTTTGTAAAACCTTTTTTGCCACCCATATTTGTGCAAATAAAATATTTTCATTTCATTTATTGTTGACTCTTTACAGACAATAAGATGTTTAAAATTATAATTGGAGTTTTAAAGAGTACCATATTCTGGCATACAATATTAATAATTAAAATTAACTAAAAATATTTGTTTTAAGATCCGATAAGAATAATCTTAACGGTAAAAGATTGAAGAATTATGTTATACGTTTAACAGCACCATATTCATGATAACTTTTCTATCCACAAGGTCAGAACAGGATCAAAAATTTGCCTGAAAATTCACGATATATCGATGAGTAGACCCCCAGGTCTCCCCTAACGGTTGCCACTTGCCAGGTCATCCAATCCTGTGCCCTTTGAATCCAGCGGCATCCCGCTGCACGGCACCTAATCGAAGGGTGGCCTGTGCTCCTCTGTCGAGACTTGGACATCCGGTTGATATCGGCGTTAAACTGATATAAGTCACTCTGTCCAAGAAAAATAGTTAAGGTGTTTTTAAATGATAATTTAATACTTTTTATGTTCACCACTTTACTTACTTTATACCTACAGCTTTTATGTGTGAAAAGTGGAGAACAAATTTAGTTGGCACAAACACTGTGATCCATAAACATGTAGTCAACATTACGTTCTCAAACAGACCTAAACGCAGCACTTAGCAGTAATAATTTAAGGTAACAAGACTTCAGCGCGCGCCGACGCAACTTCATACATCAGTTATTGTGGGGTCACCACACTGCTGCTTTTTAGGTGGATACGGTAGAAATATTTTAAGGCAATCTTTTCTATAGTAAATAGTTTGACCACGCATGATCCTGTGGCTGGCGTAGAACGCCAGCGATCTATGCAGCTAAGCGAAATAGGCGAGGTCGGCGTGGTTGAGTGCGAAATACTTAGTTGAACGCTAGTGGCAAAATGTATGCGCTTTTCCGTGCATCGTAGAACACGCTAAGTAGTAGCTCCCAGTTGTTACCGATAGATAACAGTCGTTAAACCTTGTCGTTGAAGAGATCTGTGCTCAGCAGTAGGACATAAAAAGGTTGAGAAAAAACGTGGTCAAAGGTCTTATGGGCAGTTTGAAAATATCCGACAGCGGGTTGGCCATCAACTACTAACACTATAGCAATGGATAAGCGTGTTGAAGTAAGCTCTAGCCTTCCATGGAGAAATACCCGTGCAGCAGTTGAACGCAAACTAGGTGTACCTAAATCTGTGTTCAATTGTAGGACATACAACGGTTGAATAAAACCTTATTGAAGGCCTCGAACTGCCCATAAGACCTTCTATTTTATAGTAAGTAAATAAGTAGTGGCGTGTGTGTGAATTGAGCAAATAAAATAATTAATGTCTATGTACCTTACTAATAAAGTCTCTGTCTTAATGTCCTATAGCTAAAGTGACAAGCAGGTGCAAGCAAGAAAAAGTCCGAATAGCGTGGAGCACTTTAAACACGATCACAAAACACAGCCAATAAAGTAGATACAGCACACACAGGAAGAAAAAGTTAATACCATAAAATATAGAAGGTGGAAGAGTGACACAAGCGACATAGTGAAATAGTCTAGCACACTGAGAAATTGTTTTAAATCACAATATCAATACGAATAGTTATATGCGCGATCGCAGCGTAGGCACAAATAAGCGGACACGGGCTTCGCGCGATAAGTACATAGATAGCCGACTGGCCGGCGAGTCCGCTCGCCGATCACGGTTGGAAAGCTAAAGTCACCACCAAAAGCGTGGTGGAGTAAGCTACAGGCCTCCCTAACTACGGGGAAACTCTGGAAACCCGTGCCCAGCTGTGAGACGCAAAAAAGGTTGCAGCAATAGAGCAGTCCCTACCAAGCAGTAAACAGAGACACCCTACTCGCGCCAACAGCGCGTGATAGGGCAGGCCTCGATCGATGATTCGGCGAGTGCAGATCATCATCACTTCATGCCGATATTACGATCATTCGAGAATTATTTAATAAGCTAAACTATTTGCCATTTGTGTTAAGGAGTGGAGGTTAAGGTGTAAAGAATTAGGATGGTGATGAGTATTCGTTTTTGGAACATTTAGAATGCCTCAGCGCTTGGGGAACTTCGGAATTTCCAGAAGAACGCACCGATGTCCTCTACGTGCGGCGCCTAGAACTGGCCCGTCATCCGGAGATAATAACATTAAGCTACTGAATGGTGCTCTCCTGCACTTCCCTGTGCTGCAGTCCCGAAGCTACAGGGCACACCACGAGGCCTTCATGCTTGTCTGCTACTCCACTTAAATAAAACATTGACTCACAATCTTAAGCTAGTTTAATTCTTGCCTGATGTCGTGTGCTGTTGCGTCGGTTGCGCTGCTACTCCGGAGGCAGATAGTCACCTTATATATAAGTCTGGCCAGCAGCCGCATCTCTCCACTCAAACACAATAGCTTCAAGGGAGAAATGAATGCATTTCATCATCAAGATCATATAAAGTTTTGAGTTACTTCGTTTCGTAGCTTCCCTTACCTATGCGGCAATATATTATCATTACGTAAGCCTCACAATCCTTCACATTTCACGGTTCAAGAGCAGATCACATCAAATTATGCACCATTACGATCGTCCACACGTGAAATGGAACGTCACAAGCAATTATTATGCTTATTAGAATAGGAGGATCTTAGATAAAGGAGAATTAGTTTGCGTCGTAAAATATTAAAAAGCTTCTGACAGTGAAAACTAAAACAGTGAAGACTAAAAAATTGAACATTTTGAAGAAAGTATATTTTTTATTAAAAAAGGGTTTTTAAAAAATATCTTTGACTATTAACGATCATATATTATGTAGGTATATACATACATATACATATAAATACATAAGTATTTACAGTTGCTGAGTGTATGTTTAGGAAAATCTTATTTTTTTAATATTTATTTATTTAACTATTTATTTTTTGTAGCACCGTAATCTAAGTGTTACAGGGTAAAACTTAATGCCTAATCTCATTCTCTCAAGCGCGCATGGCCCGGCGGTTAGCGTAGAACGCAAACGATCTATGCAACTAAGTCAAACGGGCGCGGTGTGGTGTGAGATGGGTGACCGCTAGTGGCAAAAAAAAAATTCATGCGCGTTTCCGTGCTTCGGAGGGCACGTTAAGCCGTCGATCCCGGTTGTTGTCGATAGATAACAGCCGTCAAATCTTGTCGGAGGCCTTATGGGCGGTTTGAAAACATCCGACAGCGGGTTGGCCACTAACCCGCATCTCCACCAACCCGCATTGGAGCAGCGTGGTGGAGTAAGCTCCAGGCCTTCCCAATAATGGGGAGAGACCCGTGCCCAGCAGTGGGACGCAAAAAGGGTTGCGGCCAATCTCATTCTCTGCCAGTCAACCCAGGGAGACGGTGAGAAACTTAAGCTAGGCAGGAAATCTAAGAGAAGGAATATTTCAATATGTTTTTTTTTTCAGTGAACTAGGTTTAGTCACACTCGCTTCTATTTCGCTTGGAAGCAGCCGAGCAAGTGACTGTATGACATCTCTCCAATGCATGTTGGTGAAGATGTGGGTTAGTTGTCAACCCACTGCAGAATGTTTGGAGTTTTTGGCAGGAAGTGGAAAAAGACATATTGTGCTCTTGTTTTATTTTTCTTTTCTTGGTGTATTTTTGAGTTATATCAGATAAATTTGATGGCATTCGATATACTTAGGTTAATTACAGTGCTCGAGTGTCAAATGTTGTGAAATAAAATAACAGTGTGAAAATATGTTATTTCAGCTTGCCTCCAAAATTCCATTGGTCACGTTTTGTAAAGAAGCCATCGCTTTACTTGACTGTTTGACTGACTTGACTGGCTGATTACTGACCACTTACTGACTTTACCTATTATTACTCGTCCAGTTTCGCCGAAACTGACAAAAACGTGATGCAAAAATTATACATGACGCGGGCAATAAGCAAAGTTTACAATACCATAATTGAAGAAAGGATAGTTTTAACTATTGATATCCATAACAACTGAAAACAGCAGTTGAACGTCAAATCCGAAGTATGGATACAGCACGTTATTTGCCAATGGCGGTCACCCATCTCTTACCTTACGCTTAGCGCGTATAACACGAACTGCGTTAATGCATAGGTACAAGATTTTCTTCGAATTAAATGACCATCCATATTTCATTTAGGAACGGCAAATATGACCTTAAACTAAGAAAAAACATAATAATTCACATAACGGCCTCGCATCAAATTACAGGTACCGATGCAATTACACTAATACTAATATGGGGTTCAAGGTTCAATTCTGCGCCGAATTTTTGAACCATTAAGATATGTTAGGGGTATAGAATGAAGAAAGTATAGAAATGGTACGTTCTCAATTTTTCAACCTTTTTTAATCTGAGTGCTGTGGACATGATGACACGCTTTTGAGAAATTTTGAACCATCAGTCAGGTGATGAAAAACTCGTTTAAATTAAATATTACCCTTTTTTTTAACCTTTTTATGTCCTACTACTGGGCACAGTTTTTCTCTTACAATTGAGAGGGATTCAGGCCATAGTCCACCACGCTGGCCTATTGCGTATTGGTGGACATCATACCTTCGAGAAATTATGGGTTTCTTTCAGGCATGCACGGCGATAGAAAACATTGTAATCAATTAAATATCACAGTGCAATATTTTCCATCACCGTGAAGCAGCGATGAAATGCGCACATTATAAATTTCTTTTGGTCAGAGGTACGCACCGATGTTCTTGACCAGGACGGGCAAGTTCGTGGTCAGAGGGGGGGGGGGGCAAATTATTAGATTCTAGGTAAGGGGGGCGGATGTTTTTAATAATAATAATAATAATAATAAAATCCATTTATTGCCTTAAAATTATAGATAGGTACACTTAAATTACAAATTAAATTAGTTTAGGCAAAAGGGTGTGACTCAGCTTTTCCGACGCAGGAACTTGGTCCCGCGCCGCGCTGGTTTTCAGTCACACCCTGCTCCCGGAGATGGATTGTAGGAGTTATAAATGTATTATTCCCCCTTTTTATTAAATACAATAATTATGTTTTACATATCACAAACAAATTCCAAAAATTTAAAACCTAAAATACATATAAACACGAGTCAAAGAACAGTTACTGGTTTACAGAACTTTTTCAAGCTGGGTGCCGCATTTAAATTTACCTACAACGTTACACGCAGACAAGCACACAAAATATTAAATAGACAAAGAAAACAGCAAGAGTTAGCATATCTAGCTTAATCTTTATAGGTTTTTTCTTTTATTTGGGAGATCTTTTGGGAATCCGGGACCTTGATCCAGGGGGCATTTGCCACCCCCTTCTTGCAACCTTGAAACCAGCAAAAAAGCAAATGTCACTGCATTCGAAGCGCAGCCATTTCTACAAAATATATCGCTCTATATCCACTGCATGTGTAGGTCATGACCATATGGGCATCTTCGAGTATTTAAATGACAGGATGTATTAATATGGCACATTATATAGTTCCCACATAACATGCAATTTTTATGTTCCATTACGAACATAGATCGATCAATTTAATCGCGAAAGGTCCAATACAGCCATTTAAAATAACAAGTTTATATGGACAGTAACATGGCCGCCTTATACTGACATTTTGGTAGGTGGTAGAACTATTATGGTTCGCCCGGGGAAGTACCACCGCTGCACCCACTTTTGCCGTGAACCAATTCTATTGTGTTTCGGTGGAAAGTTGCAGTTGCCGGTCGCACTCATATGAGGCGACCACCAGCCTCCGGAGTAGCAGCGCAACTGCATACGACCTCAGACAAGACTTCCCTTTACTTGCTTGAGGTTGTATGTAGATGTCGATGGGCTGCAGCGACCACTTAACACCACGTAGCCTGCATGCTCATCTGCTACTCTATTGAAATAAAAAAAACATGTAAATAAAGAAAATTTTGTTTTAGAGAACTTCATGTTCTCTTTATATTATGTTATATGGATCCGAATGACGGTGGGTCCACAAGCTCAAAGTCACGCACAGATCAATAGATAAATATTTATTTTCACTCATAGACCAACAATACGATAACAAAGGGTGTGTTGTGGGTGACATGGAAGTGTTAATCCCGAGTTGCTATTGACTAATAAACAAAAATATTTGAAAGGCAGATCTTTTTCTAAGGGTCATCTATCAAAATTTAAATAAGAATATGATCGATAAATATTTTCAAGTAATCAATCAACTGTAATAATTACATTAGGCGTTAAAATTATAATTATAGGTGGTAAAGACCTTTGCCATAGTAATTATGTAATTAACTAGTAAATTCAGTATGTAATTTGCTTGTTCCTTCCATTAGCACTTAAAATTAAAACATGGATTAAAATAACAAAAAAAATTAATTTTGCCCGAACGTATACATAGTCGTACAATAAACATAAACGTTACACAGTCAAAGGCCTACAGTAAGGTAAATACCCTGTGTCGTGGGTACCATGGACACAAAGACAGGAACACAAAGATCCAGACTGACAACAGAAATTTAAACTCATTATTCAAATTTCTGTTTCGCCGGGAATCGAACCTGGGATCCCTCGACTGGCAATCCGGCACGGTAACCATTGCGCCACGTGGGTTGTCGAAAATCGTCGAGACGCGGGACGTCGAATAATTTAATAACTTAATTTTTTTCTTATAATTTCTCCAAGGCATGATGTCCAACAATGTGCTTGGATAGTGTGTGGGACATAAAAATGGTTAAAAAACCAAGCAAAATATACCAATATAGGTTCGGGATAAAGAATAGAGCTACGGTATTATACTTGCACTTATATTATACTTATACTTGCTTGATCGTAAGAGGTGACTAAAAGGGGGCTTCCAGGGTTGCGGACGGTGAGAGTGGGAGCTTGACCCGTCCAACCAGCAGCCCCGGGAAGGATGGTGGTGAGTGCGTGGCCGCATGCCGCCATAAACACCTGAAGATGCAGGAGAGTTCTGGGGCGCCGCGCGTGGAGGACACCGGTGCATTCCAATGGAGATCCCAGAGTCCTCCCAAGCGCAGAGGCAGGCCACCGAGGGGGTTTTAGTGCGGTCAAGTCCCACGGAACCCGGTAACCTCTCCCAAAGTTCCTGGTACCTTTTGAAAGAACCCTGATACCAAAAAAAGGTACTACATCATGTGTCGTTCGGTTTTGAGTGAATTAAAGAAACGACGAGCTGAGTGGTGGAGTAATTTCCATATGCTCCAGCTTTCCCCAATTGTGAGGATCGAGAGACCCGTGCCCAACATTAGGACGTAAAGAGGGTTACAGGAGCCAGTCAAAAAAGTCCACCACACATGTAAACTGCGTTTCTTTAATATTTCAAGCTTTTCAGATTTTTAATTTTTCTCGAAATAAACTATTGCTGTTGATATTTGGGTGGGGTGGCGTGGCGGATTATATCAACAAAAAGCTGTACGCTTTTTTTTCTAAATCAACTTCTCGTTTATTTACATATTATATTATCTATACAATAATAATAAAAACATACATAATCTTAAAAATCTATAAAAATAAATCTAAAAACTGTAAGTTACAAAGTTCTTAGAATATGTAAGTATGGAGTTCCACTGTAACTTCAAACCCTTACCTACAGGTTTGTGCGTACTTTTATCAAATTGGAATAATGATTTTCAATTGTCTTTCGATATGGTCATAGGACCCATGACACAGGAAATCTCATGGTGCTGAATGAATGTGTATTGTTTTTATAATTTATCTAATTAGCATTTTAGTAAATCTGTCTATGTTGTTATCGTACCGCTAGGGTAACCTTCATGTACCTGTAGCTTCGGGATTAAGAATACAGCTACGGTATCCCCTGCCTGATCATAAGAGGCGACTAAAAGGGGCTTCCAGGTTTGCGGACGGTGAGAGTGGGAGCTAGACCCGACCAGCCAGCAGCCCCGGGAAGGACGGTAGTGCGTGCGTGTGGCCGCATGCCGCCGTAAACATCGGAAGGTGCAGGAGAGCACATGTAACCTCCGAAGATGGGCCCATTCTGGGCTCCGCGCGTGGAGAACACCGGTGCGTTCCTTAGGAGATCCCGGAGTCATCCCCAAGAGCGCAGAGGCAGGCCACCTAGGGGGTTTTAGTGCGGTCAAATCCCACATAACTCGGTGACCCCTAACCCCTGAAAAATGGTAACCTTCATAGGTTACGCTATAGTTACTCTTACAGCCGTATTCAAGAAGCATACTATATATACTATGCAAAGAGCGCTATTTGACGTGCGCTAGTTATATCAAGCCATCAATATTAATGTATTTTTTTAAAAGAGTGCTGCTGGGAGTTTTTCCCGCCGCCTTTTTTCTCTCAGCTCAACATCTAGCCCAAACGGGCATCTAAAGGGGATGACCGGGAAAAAATGACATTCATTAAGCGAATATTTTGTATTCCTAATATGAAATAAATATTTTTTCTTTTCTTTGTTTTCTTTCTTTCATCGATTCATGACGATTTTGACAAAAGCTTAGTAACAGGCCAGCACAATACAAAGAGCGCCTTTCTTAACAAGCTTCACTCAAGTATGTCTATGAATTATTTTAGATGACATTATGCGTTTGCGAGCACTATGAGAAAACATAGTATTGTTTATGAATACGGGTGTTAGACTCAGAAAAACTTGCAATACATGTTTACAAAATATTTAAACGACCCCCGAAATAAACAGACCGTCTGTACCATGCCAGTAACGACTATTAGCCAAAT
Organism: Pyrgus malvae; assembly: GCA_911387765.1. Taxonomy (NCBI): domain Eukaryota; kingdom Metazoa; phylum Arthropoda; class Insecta; order Lepidoptera; family Hesperiidae; genus Pyrgus; species Pyrgus malvae. Next base: position 12,597,550 of record OU426972.1, on the reverse strand, counting down.
CTAAAACAAGATTGCCCAACAACATTACGGCCGCAGATTTGAACCCGTGACCACGCAGTAAGAGGCAGCCACCGTTAATTAGTGCGTGAATCGCTTATAATACTAATAAAACGATCCGTTTCAACTGTCTGTATGTGAATTGGGTGTTAAGTAGAACTCTGTAGGTATATGGCTTTTTGCTACAAAAAGTAACTACAGAATAATAAATAAATAAATAAAAATTTGCAATAGTGTGGTCACAAATTTATCTCACATTAACCTTTGTAAGGCATGCAACATTTGCGATCTAATATAAAGGTAACATTTTAAACATATTTATACCTTGCTTATTACTATTAAAATTGTGATAAATATTCCAACATAAAATATGTGTGTCAAAAACTAATTACATTATAATTCAATAATTTGTATATCAAATAAATTATTCTATACCGTAGGTAGCACCATGCTTTGTATGTAGAACACCAAAGCGGATAAAGCAGGGAACAGTTTGGGTCCCATTAAACCTATAGAGAATATTCACTTCAATCTACTGATCCTTTCTAACGCGGGTGAAGCCGCGGGAAAAAGCTAGTATTTTATAATATTAGTATGGATGTATACTAATCTACAGGCGGAGCTTCAAATACCGCTATAAAATCATAACGTTATTATCTACTTGCGCCCATATCGTTATTAAAAACATAACGTTTTACAACTAAACGTTATTTTCACATCATAATAACGCTATATCAGTAAACGCTTTTTATAAAATATCGATATAAATAACGTTATATTTACGGGGAATAATAATAATCATAATTATGCAGCGAGCTGACAACGCGGCAATATCGCTGAGCAGTAACGATATTATAACGTTATTTTATATCGATTTTGATATTTCATAACGTTATTCTTTTAATACCGCTATTTGTCTTTTCGATATTAATGTCAAAATAAGAACTAAACGAAATACGTATAACGTTATATAACATTATATAGGTATTTTGATATTTTTTATAACGTTATGAAGCTCTGTCTACAGGTTCCATGAGCACGATTGACACGCAAAGTAGATATGGTCGTATTAAATTATGTAAAATCGTAATGCACAGTATCGTAATTAATTAAATGTTGCATCGAATTAATGATAACTGTTTGTATGTGGTTTATGTACGTCTAAATGAGATCTTGCAAATGCTCAATTTATATTAGTTGTACACTTAAGGTATGCTGACCTTATTTACGTATTACTTTGTATCTGAGGGAACGGTAGTGCCAGCACCAAGACAAGCCAAACGATGCGGAAGGACACCTACCTATCCTGTCTTGAAATGCTTCGTCGTTTCTTGAATCCTATAACTTTGGCTTCATATGCCAGATAGTTAATAAAAATCGGGATATGATTACAATACTGAAATAATTAAACGTTAGATCTGACATTATTTTTTTAATACCAATTAAAATAATTTATAACCGACTCATAATAATAATAATAACGTTTCACACTCATAGCCCCACAGTAGGGTAGATATACCCTGTGTCGTGGGTACCATGGACACATAAAAAGACAGAAACACAAACACCCAGACCATCATTCAAATTTCTGCTTCGCCGGGAATCGAATCCAGGACCCTTCGATCGGCAGTCTGGCATGGTAACCATTGCGCCACACGGGTTGTCTAAAATAACAATAATTTAAGATGGAAAGTTTTTCTTATTATTACGACTTTTAGGTGAAATAGTATATTTCATTACAAGTGCGGAAAGGCTGTTATTGCAAGGAGCTCCGACAAATGTCTACCCGAGCCGAGGCGCAGCCGAAGGTGAGGGTTGACAGTCGGAACTCCTTCCAATGACGGTTCCGCACGTGTACTGAACGACTATTTCTAATACAGTTGCGAAAAAATGAAGCAATTTAATAAAATAATAAAAACTCGCAAACAACTTTTTTGAAAAATGGCGCCAACCTTAAAAGAATACCTATACGCAGAGATTTTTTTTGTTTTCTTCACCCATTCTGGGTAGGCAAAGGGAACTATGCCCATACAGCTTAGTCTTCAGTAGAAATTTTTTATTGATATGAAATGAAAATGTTAATGAGATGAAATGAAATGCAACCTAACCTAACTCATTGAATCAAATCATTAAATCTGATATTGAAACAAATTAGTAGCTTCTTTTTAGAATTATTTGCATGAATCATAAAAACTTCTAAAACTTGGTTGGTTTTTTTTTTCTTTTTAATAGACATTATTTTGACAGTTGGGAAAGAGAACGCACGAGTGCGGAAAAGGTAAAGAAAAAGCACGAGTGTGTAATAGCCCACTTCCCGCACGCTAAACGTCCCTGCAATACGTCACTTTTTGAGCAACTGTATTAAAAAAGTATTTATTTGTTTGTCATTAAAAACTTCTTAGAAAGATAATATTTTCATACCTCATAAAGGAATATTGATCGGTGATGGTTGAGTGGTAAGGACCGCGGTCTCCGACGCGGGAGAGGCCGGGTTCAAATCCTCGGCGCGCACCTCTGACAAATGAAATTTCTAATGTGCGCATTTCATCGCTGCTTCACGGCGATGGCAAATATGTTAATATTTAATTGATTACAATTTCCATCGCCGTGCATGCCTGAGAAACTCATAATTTCTCGAATGTACGATATCCACCAATCTGCACTAGGACTGCGTGATGGACTATGGCCTTAATCCCTCACACTTGTTAGAAGAGAACTGTGCCAAGCAGTGGAACATAAAAAGTTTGGAAAAAAGAAATATTAATAACCTGTATACTTTCTTACCCATATTAAATTTTGTGCAAATGAAACGCTTGGTGTTTTGTCAGTCAGTTTAAAGCCACGTAATACAACCTACTCTATAGTTGCCAAAACGCAGGTCAAAGAGATTACAGATAAAATTAATAACAATAAAACTACAGTATCCGAAACATAGATTTAAAACAATGGTTTGTTTGTTACTTTTGCTCCAGTTGTGAAATGTCGACATCGGACCAGTTACATGTGTTGATAGAGAGAGGATGAGAGGTCATAGCATTTAATAGCAATACATTAAACAACCTTGATTTATTCTGATTATACTTTGTACAGCATACTTTCGCATACATTAGAAAAAAACATAACCGTTTTTAACACGCTTTTATAAGCTTCACCTGTATGTTTATGAGTTTGTTTGTAATTCTCCTTTGGACTCGATTTTGACCCACTTTCAACGGACTGATTTAATTCAAACATTGGATACTTATGAAGAATCCGTGGCAATACAATAATTCCATGAATTTATCTATTTCCGAGAACTTGAAAAAATATTTAACCATAATTCGAACTAAAAATGAAAAATAAATATATATTTTTTTTTAAACAAGCTCTTGAAGCACATCAAACTAAAAAAGTGAAAAATAATCCTTCATATAAGCAGAAAATAATAATAAACAAAAAATAATATATTGGAGCAACCCACACTTTTTTCACAATATTTTTTTGTTAATTATTTTTTTCTTCTTATTTTCACATTTTTAGTTTGATGTGCTTCTAAAGCGTGTTTTTTAATTATTTTAAACTAAATATATTTATTTAATATCCCACAGCTGGACACAAGTAGGTATCCTCTCGAAGCTAAGAGAAATTTATACCATAGCCATCAAGATTGGCCAAGGGGGGAAACCTTCAAAAGGTACCCGGCATCTAGGGAAGGAATACCGCGTTATGTGGGATTTGACCGCACTAAAACCCCCTCGGTGGCCTGCCTCTGCACTTGGGGAGGACTCCGGGATCTCCAGTGGAACGCGCCGAACTCCTCCATGGTATCCACGGTAGCTCTATTCTTAATCCCGAAGCTACAGTGACTGACACAGGGTACCTAACGTACTCTGGTTATGAGGTCCATCTATGAGGTGAATGTTATTATTTGGTTTGACTGCAGCTGTATGTACGTTTAACAATACATCTCAATTAATAAAACTATCTCAACATTGCAACATGTAACAATTCACATTGATCGCTCCGCTTCTCATGTCAAGGTCAGAGAGAGGACGACACACATTACAATAAACAATGGACGACATTTGTACATTTCATCGATCAAGGGCGTAGCAGTTGAAAAAGGTTTTAGGATTCAGCATTCAGCGCATAGAAGACCATAAGCCGCATGAGGATGGCCCTTAGAGCAACAAAGGTACTTACTCACCCTTCAGGAGAGACGGCATAGCGCCTCGCTTCGATACATAATTTTTCTGCCAAATCTGGTGCGGGGAAAGAACGCACACATTTTAATTTTGTCACACATTCACAAATATTATTTCATCGCTACAGACGCATACATTTCTAAGTATGTCAATTTCAATTAACAACGTCATTTTCTATACACTGACACACACCGACACACTAGTTGTATAAATGGAAGGCACATTGTGCATGGACGTTGGGACGAGGGGTTCGCCCGTAAAGGCCACTCCTCTGACTGGTGTCATACCAGTCAATTTTGACGCTTTACGGGATGGCCCGACAGCTAACGGAACGCAAGCGATCTACGCAGCTAAACCAATCTGATGCGGTCAGGTGTAAGAAGGGTGATCGTTAATGGCAAAAATTTCATGCGCATTTTCGTGCTTTGGAGGGCACAGTAAGCCATCGGTCCCGGTTGTTTACCTTTGCTGGCTGGTTACCAACCAATCTATTTCATTTCATTTCATTTCATTTCATTTCCACCTATAATATATATCATTAATACATATTGACGACCAGCATGGCGCAATGGTTACCATACCGGACTGCCAATTGAGGGGTCCCGGGTTCGATTCCCAGCGAAACAGAAATTTGAATGATGAGTTTAAATTTCTGTAATCAGACCGATTATCCGGTGTTTGTGTTTCTGTAGTTGTATGTGTCCGTGGTACCCACGACACAGGGTATATATACCCTACTGTGGGGCTAAGAGTGTGAAGCGTTATTTATTTATTTATATAAATTCTCGGTTTTTACATTTCTATCACCTATAAAATGTGGTCCTTCGAGCCGGATCTAACCAGTGGCCTATTAATATACACATCATAAACAGACTAAGCACACAGACTAAAGTTGAGGCGCTTATTATCGGAGGTCAAGACTCAATTTGGGTCCTCGCGCCATCCCACTAACTATATAAAGTTCAATTTATTGTACAAAAATTGCAAGTGATTACTTATAAGGATCCAAAGGATAAAATAAATTGCTCCTTTGAATTGACACGCAGGTAGATCACTAGTTCACTTTCAAATCACATGACCTATAGCAACATTATTAATTTATTATCGCTACATACTGCATAACATCATTTATTTTTCTTCAAACGATTTGCTACCCTATTTCATCAGTCAACGATTTAAATTGCATTGAGAACATATCTAAAGCTTTTTAATTGAAGTCCAATCAAATATAGACTTTATGTTGGTATATAAGAGTTGAAAATCAATTAAAGTTTTGTTTTGTGATGCAAAACGATAGAATGCAGTATGCAGTCATTCAATACAAGTACAGTCAAGTAGACAATATAACTTGATAATAATTTAATAATTTAGTTTTGTATAAGATATAAAACTGTCAAATTTTATGGATTTTGAGATTGTATCTTTCGGTTCATGGATTTTTTATGACTGCTCTTAAAGCAAAGATCAATGGTAAAGGGTAAAAGGTCTAAAGATCACAGTATTACGAGTAAATAAAATTACATGTATCCATTTTGTGGTGTTATAGTTACCAATTTGTTGGAGAGTTCTTCTAAGGTATAATTAAATGAGTCGGTGAATTCAGAAGAAAAATATAATTGTTAACTACGAGCATTTAGCTTGCAAATATTGATGGATGGATGATATTAAGGTTTTATTAGTTTTTACTGCAACTGATCTCAACTGCAACTGAGTGAAATTTCAAGCCAAACACAAAATAATTGCTTCTTGGTAATGGGAATTATAAATAAATAAATAAATAACGTTTCACACTCATAGCCCCACAGTAGGGTAGTTATACCCTGTGTCGTGCGTGCCATGGACACACACAAAGACACAAACACCCAGACCGAAAACAGAAATTTAAACTCATCATTCAAATTTCTGCTTCGCCGGGAATCGAACCCGGGACCCTTCGATCGGCAGTCCGGCATGGTAACCATTACGCCACGTGGGTCGTCAAAATTGTGAAAATTGAAGCGCGCATGGCCCGGCGGTTAGCGTAGAATGCAAGCGATCTATGAAACTAAGCCAAACGGGTGCGGTCGGGTGTGAGATGGGTGACTGCCAGTGGCAAAAAAAATCATACGCGTTTCCGTGCTTCGGATGGCACGTTAAGTCGTCAGTAACGGTTGTTGTCGATAGACAACGGTCGTTAAACCTTGTCGGAGGATGTAAGGCCTCTTTTTATTTTCCAACTTTTTAGCACGGGTACAGGTCTCCTCTAACAAGTGAGAGGGATTTAGGCCATAGTCCACCACGCGGGCATTGTAATTGGAGATTGAGAGAGAGAGTGATTAGGATTGGAGAAATTATGAATTTCTCTCAGGCATACACGGCGATGGAAAACATCGTAATCAATTAAATATCACAATATCAATAACAACTTAAAACTGTACAATTAAAAACAAGAAACTAACTTTTGAACATTGGAAACGAAGTACCTATAAAATATTGTCAGTTAATATTAATTATCAAAAAATATTGTACTCATTGTTTTTCTCGCTAAATTTCTTTTATATGAATGATGTGAATTAAATAAATTAATGGTTTAACAAACATAACACTTTTTCACTTTCCTGTACTCCATTTACTTGCTCTCGATGCGAGGTCGAAGTGTGGTCGATGTCGCTTGAAGACGCGTAAGGGTTGACAGAAATATTTATAGAAATTATCTCGGTTTATATGAAGAAATATACTATGCAGGTCATAGTATAGAAATATATATAAAGTGAAAATAAACGATAAACATTATTATTGGTAGGTGGTAGAACTATTATGGTTCGCCTTGGGAAGTACCACCGCTGCACTCACTTCTGCCGTGAACCAATTCTGTTGTGTTTCGGTAGAAAGGTGCAGTTGGCGGCCACACTTACATGAGGCTACCACCAGCCTCCGGAGTAGCAGCGCAACTGCATACGACATCAGACAAGACTTACATTATGCTTGCTTGAGGTTGTATGTAGACGTCCATGGCCTGCAGCGACCACTTAACACCACGTGGCCTGCATGCTCGTCTGCAACTCCATTCAAATAAAAAAAACAATAAAGATAGTACTATTAGGAAACATGGGAAAGATACAAGGGCAAATCTGCCACATTACAAATTGTGCTTTAGTCTTTTAGGCCCTCACCATACTTAAGACTTTCGAAGGACAATTTCCGAACTGAAATTAATTTTATTTATTTATATTATTCATTACTTTATTATATTACAGTCAGCAATAAAATATTTTTCTTTAATTGTATTTCGGTTTTAGTCAGTCATTGTAAAATTCAAACGAGATATTATGGAACAGGAATCTAAATATATGTTGTTGCCTGATTGATGTATCAGCGCATAGACCAAACATTACGGCTAAAACTTGAAATATTGCACACGTATTCTTGTTATTTCCGTCATAAGATATGCACTATTGAAAAATTATTTAAAATTAAACTCCCAAGGTTGTGAAATATGGGATAAAATTTAAAATTTAATAGTGAAAATTCACTCTATACTAGTAAAATGCATAACTCCCAGCCCTAGCCGGCGATGGTACCGACGCATCATTACCATCGCTGGTCTGACCATATCGTTAATCACACTGCCTAGTGTGTGTGAGTGTTCTACCATCGCACTATTTCATGTAAGGAATGAATCGTTAGTATAATAAATAGTAAACAAACCATAAATTACCTTATGGCATGGAATCATGTCATGTTGGCTGAGTCAATACCTTCGATGCTCTAAGGTTGTTATAGTTGCGTTGCTACTCCGGATGATGATGGCACCTTTCCACCGAAACACACACAAAGTCATAATCTAAATAATTCTTTCATACAAGCTGACCCCACAGACGTTGTCCTGTCTTAGCTATGAATATAAAGTATAAAATATAAAAAGTTTATATCGCCAAAAGCGCTAAGGTTATAATAAAAACCATTAGAAAATTCAACATGGTGGCTAAGTATTCTTAAATTTTCTAATTTTCCGCAAAATTTTCTTATTTGAACGTGCTACTCTGTACGCCCGTGTCAGCAACTTCGCGGGCGCTTCCCAGGTGTCATGCTCGACTGAGTAGTAATAACATTATTTTATCGTAACATAATATTAATAACTATAAATATTTACCCTTTTATTTTACATCAGTATAATCGATTACATATTAATAAGCATGGAACATTAGAATAGAGTTACGATCGCGTGCTTTTAGCGGGTCTGCAGTTTCCCGGTAGGTACTTAATTTATGGGTACACTGTAATTGTTTATCTATATATTTATCTGAGATGCTATACTGTCGCTAACATTGCAAGCTGTACATTCTTGCTTTAATTAACTAACTGTATCCTGCGATTTTATCTGGGTTAGAAATGATTAGCAAAGCAAGAGTTGGATATCCTTCAATGATGGATGATACTACAGTATCAGGTCAAGACTGGGCTGTATTTTAAAGTCACTGAATACAGAATATCGCGTCCATATGACCTGCGAAAGTAGTTATAAACTAGATAAATCTTGGCTTAGATTCACACTCTTGATTACGTTACCTTTCTAATAATCAATAGTATCTTAAAAACCACCCCACGCTTTATTTACAGTAATATACATTTTCTTCTTATTTTTTTAGTTTTTAGTTCGTATTTTCTCAAAAGCGTGTTTTTTTAGTTTTTTAAACTACATTATTTATTTTTAATTTTTTAGTTGGATTTTTATTCTCATATTATTGCATTGTCATCGGCCCTTGACCCCTATGCAAATTTTCAAGTTAACCAGAAAATTATATAAATTAACATAAATCATATTTTGCAAATTGAAAAATGGAATAATTTTATCAAATTAGTGTATTGTCATCGGTCCTCAATAAATCTACAAAGTTTGAACGAAATCTGGCCGTTTAAAGTGGGTCAATATCGCGCCCAAAGAAGTCGGTTACAAACAAACATACAAACATACAGGTGAAGCTAATAAAAAGCGTGTAAAAAAAATAAGATTTATATACGCGAAGTATGGCGCGTGATTTTATTAGCATAGAAGCCAAAGCAAAAGATAACAATTGAATAAGTTGAGGGATTGCTGGAGACCCAACTAATCTATGTTAAAAAAACTTCTTCATGATGAACACTGATAGCATTCCCACACCGGAGTACTTATGGCCCGGTATGCACCTGATTAAAAATTTTTGACATAATACTTCCTAGGGAGAAAAAATCGTCAAGCAAGCCCAAAGAATACTGTACTCCACGAGGGGAGCAAGCCTTACGCATAACTAGTGCGACGCTAGCGAAACATTCTCGTTTATAAAACAGAAAATAAGAACCTTAAAATAGGTGTTTCGAAACCTACGAGATTTTATATTGATTTCAATTTATTGCTAATTGTACTCGTATGACATCAAAATTTGGCGCCAAAATGATGAAACTTTTTTAAACAAAAATTTTAATGTCATATAGGTAGTATATAGTTCAGTTAGAATTGAATTTCGCCCATAAAAAAAATTTTCATATTTTATCATGTCGGGTACGATTTTTTTATACTTATGTTAAATAAAATATACAAAAGTACATTATGTAATGACAACCCAAATTTGACATTGGCAAAATGTTCATAAGACTGACACGCCAATCGTAAAAACCAGTAATAACAGACACCTCTTCTAATACTTCGTTCTTGTCATATTTTTGAATGAGGAACGAACTAACAACAAATAGAGAGTTTTGACGGGAAGTCGAAAAAGACATATTGTGCTCTTGTTTTATTTTCATTTTCTTGGTGTATTTTTGAGTTATATCGGACAAAGTTGATGGCATTTTGTTTGATATAGGTTAATTACAGTGCACGAGTGTTTGTGAAATAGAATAACAGTGCTAAAATATGTTTTTTCTGCTTGCCTCCAAAATTCCATCGGACACGTTCTAGTAAAGTAGCCATCGCTTTACTTGAATGTTGGACTGACTAGACTGACTGATTACTGACGACTTACTTACTGACTTTGTTATTACTTCGTCCAGTTTCATTGAAACTGGCAAAAAATTGATGCAAAAGTTATACTTGACGCTGGCAGTATGCATAGAGTTTGCGATGCCATAATTGAAAAAAATAATGAAGTAAATTGATTTACTATGTTTTTTTTTTATTCTGCACATCTACGGCTGGAGCTCTGCAAAACGAGACCATATCTGATTTTTAATGTGCAGCTATCGTCCCTTAATCACTAGAACAAAAATCGGCCAGCGCTATTAATATAATACTATAATATTTCTCAGTCGTGATTCCCATGTTTACAAGCGCAACCATATGACTATGACCTAAATCATTTCTTGTAAGAGACCCGAGCCTTCTAATGGCACGTTAAAGCGGTAGATGATGATAATGACAAATTTAAATTGTTACACGAAAATAACCGATAAATAACGGATTAGGTCATCAAGTAGCTAAGTACAATAATAGCTAGGTATTAGTGGAATTTAGCGTGGGTTAAGAGGTCCTTGTCAAACTTAACAGTGCACTATCGATTATACTAGTACAGTCAGCAGCCTTGAGTTTAAATATTGTACAACTATGAGTAGGTATCTAAAAAACGAGACAAATTTAGAAAAATATTTTTGTGTTAATATAGACTTAATATAGAGAAAGAAGTGTTGAATAATACCTAAATTTCATTTTTGATATTATTAACCGTTGAAACTGAATTAAAGGGCACCAAAATCATAGGTTTTCACAGCAAACTTTGCCGCTCATTTTTTAAAGAGGAGCAGCAATGTTTAATTTATACTTTAAATGTAATTTTTGACTTTTTTAACTTTGATATTGTCACTTTACCTAGATCTAAATAAGAACTTAAATTCTTTCATGAAAAATAAAACAAATATTATGCGTTACAAAATGAAAATAATATATCAATAATCATATCTATAAAAGAGAAAGTGTGTATGTATGTTCCTTATAGACTCCGAAACGGCTGGACCGATTTCAATGAAATTCTCGGAGAATCTTTAGATTGGTCCAACGAGTAATCCTGTAAAGTTTGGTTCACTTCTCTTTCTAACGCGGGTGAAACCGCGGGGCACAGCTAGTAAATAATAAAAAGACTTGTCGATTTGTCAGTTTTGTTTGCTATCAGTTACTCGATATTCAATGTTCTCTTATAAGTACTGTAGTTACTCCACTAATCTTCTAATCTTTTGGTCCTTTTTCTAGGAAGGAAGAATACTAGTACGCTGACGACATTATGGACGTATACCTTACTGTTTCCGCTCCATTGTCCGCAGTATATCGGCCACAGTCTTATCTTTTTTAATTAAGTACTGATTGAATTTCTATAGTTAAATAATTTGTGCTTACGACTGTACCTCACGCCATACGCATCCTTGCAAGTTACATGACTTGCAACTATTATACTGAAGTATTCAATAAATTACTCTATCGAGTGTTGTACAATCGAATTGTACAAGAAAATGATTGACTTATTTCTCAGAACGTTGAAAATTATGTCTAAGACATTTAATGTAATTATAAATTGCAGGTTATAATGTATGTGTGTGTATATGGGTCATGTGTCATGTATGAAACGTTTCAAATGTCCTCCGCATTTAATAACTTCACAGAAAAACAATTAATGATATCAGAAGTGTCTTAACGTGTTATTTGTATTTATATTAATATTTAATTTTAATGTCCTCGTAGTGTCTCCAACTTGTGAAAATAAAACTCTATATCTTCGCCTGTTCTTAATAAGATAATGGCAGCTTTTACTACTTATTTTATTTTTTATCTGTTTCCGGTGACTTCTTAAATCAATTTATTTTAAAACTACTATTTACAGGTTTTTTTTTATAAATAAACCGAATAATAAGGCAGACGGGCTGCGTGATGTTAGGCGATCACCTTCGCCTATGAACACAGGAACCCCAGGGCCACCCGAGTATTGCCAGCTTTGGAGGAAAGCTTTTGATACTCTAATAAATAAAAATTGCAATATTTGTGTTGTTTGGATTATTGTTTTCTCTAAATTAATATTAAAAGAAAGATGAAACTCAGGCCCAAAGTACATTTTTTGAACAAAGAATGGAGTAGTTTAATTTGGGTTAACATATAAATATGTTATAGTATTTACATGTAAAAAATATATGATACATAATACTCAAGGCAATATATGCCTAACAGCAAATATATTTATTATAATAATAATAATTTTGTACAATGGGTATAAAGGACTATTATCATTTTTTAAACCTGGGTCTTAGGAGGTTAAAACAAAGAAATTTTAAAATTAATATTAAATTTAATTAATAAATTTAAAATTAAAATTATTTTCATTACTACTTACATTACTTTTCATTTCAGTTTTTCATTACTTGAAAACACGGATATATAATATAAAATTAAAAAAGAAATTATCAAAATCGGACAGCGGACTAAATACTCTTAAAAAGTTATGCGTGGTTAATTGTTTGTAAAGTAGGTTTACGATCGAGATGTTTACGTGATAACGTCCGCACGAGAAAATCTCCATTCGTTTGTATGCCGCTAGAGTGAGAGAGACGGAAGATCGGTCCACTCACTCGAACGCTATGCCAGCCTCCGCTCGTGAGGATTCCGCGTGACAAGTTTCACAGAATGACTGGCAGCGCTCGAGATGAGACGGGAGATCGGTCCGTCTCTCTCTCGTTATACCTGCGATCGCGCTCGTGAGGTTTTGGTGTGACACAAGTTTCTGAACACGTCACCCGACTAAAACGATTTTAAAGACGTTATCACGTCAAAAGTTATGCGTGGTTACACATACCAAAAAAATATATACGCAGGAAAACCTCCTCCGTTTTTATAAAACACAAATTATCTATGTAAATCTATCAATAACAGCATCACAATAAAATCCTTAGATCTGACCTCAGCAGCCTATTGCAGAGACTCAATAGAACAAATAACATTGAATTAGTTTTTAATTCATTTTTTTGACTTCCGATCATTAATATCATCATTGTTAGTTAACTAATTGGAAATGTATGAATCATATTATTATACTGTTAAGGTTCTGTACAAATCGTAGAAGGTGATATTTTAATTTAAATAATTACAACTCTCTTCTGACAAAACAGGTAAATAATTTTATTTTAATACTTACCTTATTTATCCTATCCCTTTTTTTGATATCGGTGGGGAGGAACCTTTAAAAGGTACCCGGCAACTTGGGAGAGGATACCGGGTTATGTGGGATTTGTACCGCACTAAAACCCCCTCGGTGGCCTACATCTGCGCTTGAGGAGGACTCCGGGATCTCCTGTGGAACGCAACAGTCCACGCACGACGCCTTAACGGGCTCATCTTCAGGAGAGTTGATATGCTCTTGTGCACTTTACGATGCTTACGGCGGCATGCGACCACGCACACACCACCGTCGTTCCCGGGACTGCTGGCTGGACGGATCGAACTCCCACTCTCACCGCCCACAACCAGGGAAGCCCCCTTTTAGTCGCCTCTTACGATAAGGCATGGGATACCGTAGCTCTATTCTTAATCCCGAATCTACAAGGACTATTTATCCTATCCCTACACTAGGTTTCACCGTGTGGTAGATACCATAGATACACACAAAAACATGAAAATAAATGCCCTTACTGAGATCAGAATTTAAAACATTTCTACCTTACATTAAATCGAACCTGGAACCCTTTATTCGTACCATTGCTGCCATTGCGCTATACGCGTTTTTCTTCAATATAAATGTTTCAATAGACGAAACAACACAAATATTTGTTGGCATTTAGCAATGACATTATAAATTGATCAATTGGTCCTAATCAAAGCCTGAGGACCCCTATTGAAGGAATTTGCAAAAGCCTCATTAAAGTAATGGATATTCGCTCAATGCGAGTGCCGAGTTCATTATATCGGCGAACGAAATGATCGGATGGTTGCATGCAGTAGTGCGCTATGAATAATGGTATACTTTTGTTATTTAAATAAAGTAGCTTCTGGATAAGGATCATTTTCTTGGTCTAATCTCAAAAAGGAACTTAAAAAAAGAGAAATTCGTAATTATATACGACTCGAATTGGGGCCTTCTGGTTTGCTAATCTCCCGGAAAATCGGAGCTATGTAGGTAAAATTTACTGGGTACCCACGACACAGAGTTCATGTATCCTACTGTGGGGCTATGAGTGTGAATCGTTATTTACGTCTAAATAGGTAACGCGAGGTAATGGTTAAACAATTTTCTAGTAAAGATGGCTGCAACCGTTTTTTGCGTTCCACTGCTCGATACGGGTCTCTTGTCGTATCTTATCGTCATTCTCTATCGACAACAACCGGGACCGATGGCTTAACGTGCCCTCCGAAGCACGGAAATGCGCATGAAATGTTTGCCACTAGCGGTAACCCATCTCACATCCGACCACGCCCGCTAGCATAGCTGCATAGCGATTCTAGTTAAGTTAAAAAAAATGTTGTTGTGTTTTATACCTACAGCATTATATGAACGTTGCAACAAATTTTGTCTGCGACTGTATTCTAATTGATTAATAATTTATATTCAAGTTTCAATATAGTAAAGACGAAACGTTTATATAGTTTTACCTCTTTATCTTGAAACTTTTACCTGGGTTGTTGAGTTTAAATTAATATAATTTGTGTCATAATTTATATAATGTATATTTTATAGGAATAAATACAATTTACTGTAACTACTTCACTCCTGTTCACAACCATCCACAAAGCTCACAAAGGGGCAATTTCAAAACAATTACTCGTCGATAGAACAGTGCAACGAATTATTGCATTTCCTCCTCCGAATCGCCGACATTCGCAAAATGTTTAAGGCGTTTAGATGATGAGACTTTACAAGGTTCAAATGCTTAATTGCTTATTTCAGACGGGTGGCCCAAATTTAATAATTTTTTTGATTAAATAAAAGTAGAAATAACTCAGCTGTCACGTGTGCCCATTATCGACCCATAGCCAATGTACTATTTAAAAAAGAATGCTGCTGGGAGTTTTTTCCGCCGCCTTTTTTCTTTCAGCTCAACATCTAGCCTAAAGGTGATGACCGGGAAAAAATTAAATTCATTAAGCGAATATTTTGTATTCTCTTTCTTTTTTTTGTAGAACTGTAAAATGCAAGCGATATACGCAACTCAGCCAAACCGGATCGGGTAAGAGATAGGCGTGAAGCTGTCGGTCCCGGTTATTATCGATAGTAATATTATTATTATCGATAATCAATAATCGATAACAATAATCGATAATATCGATAATCGATGATAACATAATAAATTAGAAAGTAATTAAGTCTGTCATTCTGTCTGTCTGCTACGCTTTCCCGCTTAAACTTCTGAACCAATTTCAATGAAATTTGGAACACAGTTAGAGTAAACTTTGGGAAAGGACATAGGATGGTTTTTATCCTACGGGAACCTATAAAACGGGTCCACACGGGCGAAGCCGCTGGAAGAAGACTAGTTATCGATAAATAACAGTTGGTATACCAATCCCATACTTGGCCAGCGTAGTTTACTATGGCCTACATCCCTCTCTCTTTCGAAGAGAGATCTCTGCCCAGCGGTGGAACATAAAAATGGTTTAAAAAGGTAAAAAATCCCTCTTTGGTGGCCTTATGGGCGGCTTGAAAACATCAACAGCGAGATGGCTACTAACCCATATTTCCTTCAACCTGCATTGGAGCAGCCTGGAGGAATAAGCTCCAGGCCTTCCCCAATAATGGGGAGAGACCCGTGCCCACCAGCGAGACGCAGAGGGTTGTAGCTATTAACTCTGTCACGCCGGGATTTATTCCCAGACCCCCCAACGTAATGGTCCGGTGTTTTTATACTCACTTAACCTATTAATCTGTCTGCATTTTCCAGCTCATTTTCGCAGTGGCGCAAGACGGCCCAGCAAGCAGGTCGCGTGAGGCAACACTAATCAACGTAACTCATTAACTCGCTCGTTTATAACTCATTTGCTTCCGCTAACCACATTTATTTTATATACTTGCTTGACACTTGTTGATAAATCTAGTACTGCAAGATATAGAGCTATCCAGTTTTTAATAAATTAATAATAAATAAATAAATTCCCACTAATCCGCACTAGGCCAGCGTGGTGGACTATGGCCTAAACCCCTCTCACTTGTGAGAAGGAGACCTGTGCCCAGCAGTGGGACATAAAAAAGGTTGAAAAAAAAATTACATTTCACACTCATAACCCCACAGTAGGGTAGCTACCCTGTGTCGTTGAAACAATGGACACATACAAAGACAGAAACACAAACACCCAGACCGAAAACAGAAATTTAAACTCATTGGAATTTCAGCCTCGTTGGGAATCGAACCCTCCAATCGGCAGTCCGGCATGGTAACCATTACGCCACACGGGTCGTCGTTTAATACGCTTTAATTTAATTGACGGGAACACTTTTATCGTCCCACTGCTGGGTCCTTGTCTCTTTCTATTAGTGGGTACCCTGGAGTTTCTTCCACCACGCTGCTCCAATGCGGGTAAAGTGCTAGTTAGTAGCCAACTACCTGTCGAATGTTTTCAAAGTGACCATAACGCCTCCGGCAAGGTTTGACACCTTCTACCTATCCATAACAACAGGAACTCACGGCTTAACCTTACCCCCGACTGCGCCCGTCTTTGCTTAGCTGATCGATCCCGCTCTCCATCCGTGTACGTATCCGGAAACAAAAAGATCATATAGTTAAAAAAGAAATAAATAACTACGCTTTGATTGTAAGCCTGCTACGTCGTTCCTGCGCGCACAGCTCACAAATTCACTCTCATCCTAACGTGTCAAAAGAAGAAGTATAACTTCAAAAACCCTTTATAATTGTAACGCTTAAGTTTTTGTTTATTCTTTCTCACTTTGAAATGTCAAAATTGTCTGATATCATATTATAACATAAAAGTTAAAAAAGAATAAACATTGAAACTCGCCCGAGAGTGTCAAGGAGTGTTTTTTTATATATTTACTATGCAGCTTTATTTCCAACCCACTTTATCGTTCATAATAAAGTCGTCAGATTACTGAAATATAACTTACCAGATATTTAATTAATTCTCCTATGTATCGATTTTTTTTATAAATGCCTCAACTAACTTCCTGATAATCAATTTCTAGCATCTTATGTGCAGCAGCTTATGTGCATACAAAAGTAAAAAATGTTTCTTCTTTATAATAAAAGTAAGGAAGAATATCGTAATAATAAAACTATAATCGTGAAGAATTTCTTCAGAAGGACCTGCGCACATCACATCGTACATAACGTCTCAGACAAAAGCAACTATATAAAAGAATGTAGTTTAGATTTGCCCTTGAGGCGTTAATATGATCAATAATCACATCCGCAGATTATAAAACGAATATCAGTAATAACTAACATTATAACTACTTAATCAAGGCATTCTTCACAAGTCATTTTTCTAATTAAACTTATGAGTTCTCACTTGTTTATGTAATAATAAATTCGATGTACAGTCAATGGCATACTACGTCTTTTTTATTTGAGTAGCAGACGAGCGCGCAGGCCACGTGGACTTCAGTAGTCGCTGCAGCCCATGGACATCGAGCAAGCCTCAGTCTTGCCTGTGGTCGTATACAGTTGCGCTGCTACTCCGAAGGCTGGTGGGCGCTGTAAGTCTACCAGCAACTGCAACTTTTCACCGAAACACAATAGAATTGTTTCAGGGGAGATTTGGGCGCAGCGAGATCTCCAGTGGAACGCACCGGTGTCCTCCGTACGCGGCGCCCCATACGGCCCATCTTCGGGAGAACAGATGTGCTCTCCTGCACCTTCAGATGCTTACGGTGGCACGCGGCCCCGCACTAACTGCCGTCCTTCCCGGGCCACTGGCTGGACGGATCGAGCTGCCACTCTCACCGCCCGCGAACCCAAAAGGCCCCTTTTAGTCACCTCTTATGATCAGACAGGTTATACCGTAGCTCTATTCTTAATCCCGAAGCTGCAGGGACTAAAAAAATTCTACTACCTATAAAACAATACAATGAATTGAACTATACGCTTGCTTTCATCTTCTTTCACAGTATCTGGTCTCTTATCAAATTTGACGTGGCCAAGAGCTTACTTACGGTGCTCCAATACGGATTAGCAGACAAATTGTTGCTTCTAAACAATAACAATCCAAGATCGATAAATTGATAGTGAAAGATTTTTATTATTGAAACTTAATTACATTGGTATTAAAGAAAAATACTAAATCATAATGGATGTAGCAGGAATTATTAGTGATTAAACGAACTTACCTGTAAGTGAAGTTCTATCATAATTATGTGAGGTGCTTCGTTCGAAGAGATTAGATATACACATGTAGTCCCACGTACAATGTCGCCATCTATGCACTTAGTTGAAAGAAATAAAATTAAAAAATAATTTGATACGTAGGTAGATGCAATATTACCAGACCGCCGCTATGAATCCAACCTGTCATTTAGTTTAAAGATATTGTATATTTCACAATAAAGGGTTCATAATAATTTATAATTATAATATGCACAGAAGGGAGGGAGGGATGCTAATCTCTTCGAACGAAGCACCTCACATAATTATGATAGAACTTCACTTACAGGTAAGTTCGTTTAATCACTAATTATGCTTCAGTGCTTCGTTCTCGAGATTAGATATACACATGTAGATGTTGAGAGTTAACTTGTGAAATATTATTAAAAAATAAATCAATTAATTTGATTGATTTATTTATTCATTATAGATATTATAATAACTTAAATGTAAAGTTACTCGTAATAATTAATTAAATGACAGTATAATTAATTAGGTGTTTACCATTAACAAGTAACAAAAAATTGATATGAGGTATAATACTACATAGAGATTTTTGTGATGTTATTAAAATTAACTACTGATTAGAGTCAGCCAGTATACTTTTAGCAAAACTATGGTTTCTAAGCATAATACTCAGAAATGATTGATCTATTGTGAAATTTTGCAAAAGTGGTAGATACTCCAACCTGCTGTTTTCCTAATTAAATCTATGTTAATACCCTGCCTTTGTGCCCGAGATGTGCTAGCGTGTCTGTGGGCCGAAAATATTTATAAATCTATGCCACCTGAACTCAAGGTGAATTTTATCCATCGGCTTAAGGTTTGTGAACTAGCTTTATTATACGTTTTTCACGTGCTAATAAAAAAGTGAGGTGTGATTATGCCGTAAGTTTGGTGACGTCCTAGTTAGTCGACAATATTTTTACTGGACAAATTTCAGGCCTGTCTCTAAAAAAAAGGAATTACAAGAATTGGTTGTACTGAATTAATATAGGTACATAAGATGTTTTTACTAAGTCGGGAATTTTAATTAAAATTTCGTGAGGGTTAATATTTATATTCTAAACATTAATTACTGAAAATGTTTGAACCCTATGTGCAATAACAAGAGTAAGTAGAGTAATCAATTAATGTGAAACTTTTTTTTTTTTTTTAGAGATGGACTCTCATTTGGACTCCAACTGGCGAATGTTTCTATGACTAATGATCTAATGAAGTATCCCAAGTCATATTATACTTTGGTAGGGAGGTCGAAATCTGTAGGTACAAGCCTTTAAAAACCTTTTAATGTGATCATCCTCGCCTAATCGATTACCTTGTATTCTCATACAATGTCTCTCGACAGAACAGATCTACAACAATTATTAAGAGTCCCGTATCCCGGGCTCCTGATTGAAATAAATTCGTTAAAAAAAAGATATTGGGAATCGAAGCCTGGTATATAATATCTATATGGCTTTACAACAAAAAAAAGATACCATTTTTTGAAACATGTGTCATACTGTTTGACGGAGTTTTCTGATAGCGAAGTGAGCATTATGTTGATTGACGACGGTTTTTTAGGAATGACTCCCGCACAATATTCCGGCAACCAGGGTTTTTTGAGTGAATGCGTTGATTGTTAAAATGAGAAATAATTAAGTCATTACAAGGCCCGAAGGGTAGAAAAATAACGGTTTTAATACAAGCAGCCTTTGAAATAAAATATACCACGGCTGTGTTGGCCATACAGGTAGGTACGATAAGGATACCTTTGGCTGTATCACAAATTATTTTTCTCAAAGTTTTGAGAATAATTGAAAAACGGAGGAAATCCGTAGAATAACATTGTGACCAATTTAAAGAAAAAATATTTATAGAAAAAGCATCAGGATCTTTATGCCCTGATAAATAGTTTGGGCACTTTTTGGGCAAATAAATCAATGCTAAGTTGACCAAAATGTGTAACAGTTTGTTTCAATACTGAATCTGATAACTCCCACTCAATATCAGCATGAACCCGCTGTGATTCAGCGTCAGCCACACCTACAATTTTCGGATGACGGTATGTAAGCATAGCTAAATGTGGAGTAAATATGGAGCATAAATAAATCGTTTTCGAGCCTCACACCAAGACCAAATATCTTTTGTAATCTTCGTAAGATGGGGATACTGAACACCACCCATTCGATTAATTTGCTGTCGTATTGTCAATACGTAGTAGTCATTGAGAGTTACCTAGTAATATATTATGAAGGAATTAAATGTATTGTTACGCGCTATGGGTAATGAAAATGCCGTTTGTATCGTAGAAGACGTTTATTGACAGCTTCCACAAAAATCCACTTAACAAAGTCCAAATCACAATGCACAATCACTATAGTCCAATATCTTCGCTTGAGTCGTCGAAATAATTCTTCCTTGTCGCTCGGTAGAGATCGCTTCGGTTTCACTTCCGGAAATAAACTGCTCAGTCGCGGCTCGGCGCGTGCCTTATATACGGCCACCCATGGTTCTCTAGAAATTTCCCGAACCACCAAATACAATAGACCCGTCCCGAACCTTCCTTTATGTTATTACGCACCTATGTACAGCTTATGTAGTCATAAACAATAGCCGCGACCCGCGATGTAAACAACCTATACATGTACGCTATATATAGGTACGTACTCGCTGCGGATCCCGAATTTGTTTACTCGAAGAAATCGATGTTTTTCTTATGACTGATTTTTCGAGAACTTTCTTCACTGTTCGATAGTAGACCTAATACCTGTTTATGCGTTTTTGGGGTTTTGCTGTTCGACGCTTTGTTTTCGAGATATAGGTACTCAAAGTCGTAACATTACCCCCTCCTTAGTCATGCTCGTCCCGAGCATGATTCTTTCCGTGGTATTTTGCTAGTCGGTCTACATGTACTACTTTTAGCTTGCCGCGGGGTCCCTTCTTAATCCGGTACGTGATGTCGTTAATCTTTGTGACAACAGTGTAAGGTCCTTCCCAGCGAGGTTGTAATTTCGGGGACTTTCCCTTCTTTCTCTGCGGATTGTGAAACCACACTAAAGATCCTTCTTCAAATCCCTTAGAATTGGCTTTCCTGTCGTATCGAGTCTTCATGTTTGTGCTGGTTTTCAAGCTGTTCTCCCGAACCATCTTGTGAACCTCATTCAGCTGGTATTGAAGATCACTTACATACTCCGTCACAATCTTGGGACCATCCGGTGGAGTTCCAGTTATAGCGTCTATCGGAAGCCTGATTTCTCTTCCGAAGTTCACCTTTGCTGGAGTAAATCCTGTACTGTCGTGGAGTGCCGAACGATACGACATAAGGAACAGAGGTATGTATTGGTCCCAATCTTTCTGATGTTCATCCACTACCTTAGCTAAGTGATTTTCCAACGTTTGGTTGAATCTCTCGACCATACCGTCTGACTGTGGATGAGCAGGAGTCGTGCGCGTCTTATGCATGCCCAGCAAACTACACATTTCTTGGAAAAGCCCCGACTCGAAATTACGTCCTTGGTCCGAATGGATTTCCATAGGTACACCATATCGGCAGACTACTTCTTGCACGAGCTTTTTAGCCACGGTGTGTGCTTCTTGATTGGGAGTGGCAAATACTTCAGGCCACTTGGTGAAATAGTCCTGCACAACTACGATGTATCGGTTTCCATCTTCGGTAACTGGAAATGGTCCAGCTACATCAATAGCTATGCGCTCCCAAGGTGCTCCAACGTTATACAACTTTAATTTGCCTTTACTTCTTGTTTGGGGACCTCTGACTGAAGCGCAAGCTGTACATTTTCTGCACCAATCTTCAACATCTTCGCGACAATGTACCCAATAGAATCTTCTTCGCAACTTTACTAGTGTTTTCTTGACGCCAAGGTGCCCACCGGAAGTTCCATCATGAATGTGCCTTAGGACAGAAGACACCATACTTCTTGGTACTACGATCTGTAGAGTTACTTCCTTTCCGGTGTTAGACTCCCATCTTCTATGTAAGACATCATTTTCCAAGACTAAGCTGTCCCATTGAGCCCAATAGCTTTTAGTAACTGGACTACATACTGACACATCATTCCAGCTGGGTTTGTTGTCACTTCGTTTCCAGTCTAGTATTAATCGTAGATCATCATCTTCTTCTTGCGCTTTCTTCATGTTTTCGTTGGTCCATTCATCGTCTAAACCTTGTGTCCTTATTAATTTAACATGCCCTATGGTTTCCTGTTTTTGACAGTGTTTGCAATCTTCAGGACAAGGTCTTCGTGATAAGGCATCGGCGTTGCTGTGTCCTTTTCCACTCCGGTGCTCCGTAACAAAATGAAACTCTTGCAGTTGCTCGAGCCATCGTGCCACTTGACCTTCAGGATTTTTAAACTGCAGGAGCCATTGTAACGCTGCGTGATCTGTCCGTAGTGTAAACTGGCGACCAATAAGGTACTTCGAGAAATGTTGCAAGACCTTGACCACGGCAAGTAACTCTCTACGAGTAACGCAGTAATTTCTTTCTGGTTTCGAGAGTGATTTGCTGAAGTATGCTATTACTACCGTGTGCTCGCCTTGTATCTGTGATAAAACACCGCCGATTCCAGTATTACTCGCGTCCGTATCCACGACGAACCTCCCGTAGCGACTTGGATATCCTAATATAGGCGTTTCACACAAACAACGTTTTAGCTCTCTGAAAGCATCTTCACAAGTCGAATCCCAGACAAAATCTCGTTTTTCTTCCGTAAGACGATGTAATGGCCTGGCTATATCTGAAAATTTCTTTACAAAACGTCTGTAATACGTACACAGACCCAGAAATGAACGTACTTCAGATTTGTTCCTCGGAGTAGGCCAGTCCTGCACAGCCTTAATCTTCTCTGGGTCGGTTTTAACTCCTTCCGGGGAAATTATGTGCCCAAGATAGCTCACTTCTTTCTTGAAGAGGGCACATTTCTTCGGGCTTAGCTTAAGGTTGGCGTTCCTAAGCCGTGTAAAGACCTTTTCCATATTCCGCAGGTGTTCCTTAAAAGTACGCCCCATGATGATGATGTCATCAAGGTAGACCAAACATACGTCTCCAAGAAGGCCCACCATTACCCTTTCCATGAGACGTTCGAAGGTTGCCGGTGCATTACATAAGCCGAATGGCATGACTTTAAATTGCCATAGACCGTTACCTATTCCTGTACTGAATGCTGTCTTTTCCTTATCTTTCGGATCTATCTCCACCTGCCAATATCCACTCTTCAGATCAATGGTAGAGAACCACTTCATACCACTGAGCATGTCCAGCGTGTCATCTATTCGAGGCAGGGGATAACTATCCTTTTTAGTAACATTATTCAACATCCGGTAATCTACACAGAACCTTGTGCTGCCGTCCTTTTTCTTTACTAACACAACTGGTGAAGACCACGGACTTGTAGAAGGTTCGATAATTCCGTTACTAGCCATGTCTTTGACGAGTTCAGTGACTTCTTTTTCTTTTGCCCATGGTATCCTTCGAGGTCTTTGTTTAATGGGCCTAGCGTCGCCGGTGTCGATTTGGTGCTTGACGAGTCCCGTTCGTCCGAAATCACAATCCTTTGCAAAAATGTCTTTAAATTTTGATAGGAGTTCCCATGCCTGCTGTCGCTCGGAAGTAGATAAATTCTCCTTAGAAGCTTCAAGAAGTTGACAGACAATATCAGCGCTATTTTGTTTCTCTGGCTGTACTGCTTTGATATTTCCCAGCTGCCTAAGAAGTTTCACTTCCTCGCATCTTCCCATTAAGCTGTTCTTCTTTAAATGAACTTCCTCGTTACTCATATTGAGAACCCGAACCGTAGATACTCCTTTGGACATGAGTAGAGTTCTTGCAGTAATCAAGTTATGGTTACTTCCGGTGTCCTCAACAATCACGCATCTTCTTACTTTAACCCTCGAGGGGAATTTCACTTTCACTAGAGACTCCGATCTGGGTGCTAGTACAGTGTCCTTCAAGCAGTAAAGATTGCATGGTTCAGATCCATTAAGACATACTTCTTGATCAGGGAACCTCAAAACCCCTTTCCGTACGTCAACAACGCACTGTTCTTTCCTTAAGAAGTCCAGTCCCAATATGCAATCATCGGTGATACTGGCAATTAAAACTGGATGTCGGTACACACGGTCACCAATCTTCAAATCGACGTCTATCTTGCCGAGGACGGAAACTGGTTGGCCGGTTGCCGTTTGAAGTCGGTGTGCTGGAGATCGCTTGGTCCACTGAATGGTCCTAGGAAGTAGCTCAGGCTTCACAATTGAACAAGAGGCTCCAGTATCCACAGTGAATTGGCAAGTCCGGTTATTCACAATACCTTCAATTGTTAAACTGTTTCCGTTATAAACTTGGTTAATTGTAATACAGGGGGCATTAATTTGACCAACCAGCGCCCGCCCCGCGGCACTGGCGACATCTAGTTTAACGGCAACTCGTCCACTTGGGTCTCCGAGTCAGAAACCCATCTTCTTTTCTTCTTGGGGCACTCTAAGCGAATATGCCCCTTTTCGCCGCAACCATAGCAGGTGGGGATAAAACGTGGCTTCTTTTGCTCCGTGACCACTTCTCTTACTTTGTGGTACCTTGCATCCTGTCTCACGGCTTCGACTTCCAGGGCATGTGCCAAAGCATTCTTTAGAGACTGATGATGGCCCAGACGCACAGCAGCCCTGACCTCCAAATCTCGTATCCCGTCGACAAATGCCTGCAGTAGGTACACTTCGATATTCCCTGGTGTCGAAGAGTAAGCACGCCTTACAAGCCTTTCAACCTCCGTTGCCCACTGCTGGAGGTTCTCGTTGGGCTTCTGGGTCCTCTCTCGAAGCTGGGCTCGGTACACATATTCTAAATGTTTCTCGCCATAGCGAGTTTCTAGCGCTTCCATTAGAGCTTCCAGTGTCCGGCCTTCCTTCGGTAGGTTATCTATAGTCATCAAGGCGTCTCCTCTTAAGGCCAGAGTTAGAGCAGTAAAAGAGTAATCATCCCCCCAGGCATTTGCTTTTGCGAGCGTCTCGAACTGGTATCGGAACGCCGACCAGGAAGAGCTCCCATCAAAATGTGGAAGGTCGAGCCTCGTCGATGATGATGGTGACGGAACAACTACGGGCTCGCGAGTCTTTAGTTTAACGACCTCGTTGGTAAGCTGTTGTAGGCGGTTGTCATGGCCTTCGACTCGCTCCTCCAAATGATCCGTCCTCAGCGTAATTTCTTTTACTTCCTGCTGCACCTCTTTGAGCTTTTCCCCAAGTCCAGTCAGCCCACTATTAATTTTGTCGATGACAGTTTCGCGGCTGGCCTGGATTTCCCGACGGCTGGCTTCCTGTTCGCGGCGGCTGGCTTCTTGACTGGCCTGGATCTGTTCCTGAATTTCGCGGCGGCTGGCTTCCTGTTCGCGGCGGCTAGCTTCTAGTCGAGCCTCTAGATCGGCCTGCATCTTTTCCTGCATCCCTTGTATGGCAGACAGTAGCGCTGCCATATCCATTGTCGTAGCCGGAGCTGCGGTTGCCCCTGACGACGACCCCGGCGCAGCGGTCTCGTCCTCCCCTTCAGCCGCAAGTTGTCGCGCAGCATCCATACCGACCTGTCTCCTGGTCCTCGGAGTGCGCCCCTCTTCGTCTCGTTGTACTAACGGCATTCCGCTTCTGACACCAATTGTTACGCGCTATGGGTAATGAAAATGCCGTTTGTATCGTAGAAGACGTTTATTGACAGCTTCCACAAAAATCCACTTAACAAAGTCCAAATCACAATGCACAATCACTATAGTCCAATATCTTCGCTTGAGTCGTCGAAATAATTCTTCCTTGTCGCTCGGTAGAGATCGCTTCGGTTTCACTTCCGGAAATAAACTGCTCAGTCGCGGCTCGGCGCGTGCCTTATATACGGCCACCCATGGTTCTCTAGAAATTTCCCGAACCACCAAATACAATAGACCTGTCCCGAACCTTCCTTTATGTTATTACGCACCTATGTACAGCTTATGTAGTCATAAACAATAGCCGCGACCCGCGATGTAAACAACCTATACATGTACGCTATATATAGGTACGTACTCGCTGCGGATCCCGAATTTGTTTACTCGAAGAAATCGATGTTTTTCTTATGACTGATTTTTCGAGAACTTTCTTCACTGTTCGATAGTAGACCTAATACCTGTTTATGCGTTTTTGGGGTTTTGCTGTTCGACGCTTTGTTTTCGAGATATAGGTACTCAAAGTCGTAACAGTATGTATGTATGTGTGTTTAGACAATATACATTTTTTGAGTTTAAGTAATATTTCTAAATATTTTTAAACCTATTAAAGCTGCTGATAATTCCAAAATATTAATGTTTTGTTTGATTCCTGGTGTCTCCACATTCCACTTGCCCAGACCCCCATCCCATAGTTGAGGCGTCAGAATAAATTTCTAAGTTGTATCAAATGCTTTAATATAAAGTCACCCATACCTACCGATTGCAGGGCAAGCAGATGTTAATAAAACCAGCTAACTGAGCAATAAGACACAATTACTGTTTAAATTTTTATGCGCTTTTTTAAGGGCATACTTATTTTCATTACTTCAGATTTAATTATAAATTCCAAATACTTGCAGGAAATATTAAAATTTGAAGTTATACAGCTTTTTTACTCATTTATAATAAACCCTAAGGAACAAAGAAGTTTCTTAGTAATGTTGATATTGTTAAGACAAAAAACAAATGAATGTCATCCAAGTAAATTTTGGATAAATTACCGATGCATCTTAATAATTTTATTACCGGTTTCATAATATTCGTGAAAGCATAAGGACCGGTATTAAGACCAAATAGGAGGATATTAAATAAAATAACAATAAATTTGGATCTTAGAGTTTCTATGTATTTTTACCAAAATATACGCGTCCTTTAGGTATAAAGTAGACACGTAAACACTTGAAACTAATTTTATCATAGTACTATGATAAATCTTTCAATTTGAAATGTTTTGCATCTATTAATCGGTTAAGATTTTCAAATTCAACAAAAATTGCAACTCGCCATTTGGTTTTGGCACATTTATTTATTTACACTTTTTTGTCCCAACTAAACTAAGTTGTACAAAGGGCGCCGGACTTAATGCCGATAGGCATTCTCTACCAATCAACCCTGGTTGATGGTGAGAATTTTTTGTAGGTAGCAACAATAATGATATTAGTCTATAATTACTGATATAGCACTTATATAAGTGATCTAAAGCTGTGTTAAAAGTTAAAAAGGGTTTTTTTTTTTTCATTGACCCAGCGGTGGCTAGGCATCAAAAGCCGATGATCCGTTAAGTTAAATCTATACGGATCTTAAAACAAAACATTTTTAGTTAATTTTAATTTATAATAGGTAGTGTATGTCATAATATGGTAGACTGTTTAAAACTCCAATTATAATTTTAAACATCTTATTATATGTATATAAACAGTCAACAATAAAGTATTTTCATTTTATTCGGAATAAAGTAGGCATTGCGGAATACAACTTTTTTGTAAATGAAATCTCAAAACCACGTATCCAAGACAAAATTGTTTGGTCAGCGGTCATTTGTTTCCATTGATGGTAGTAAAGCCTGCCGGCATACCTAATTTACCATATTTATGTTATCTATCGGCGACCGCGACTGCTGGTCAGCCGCGAGCCTCTGTATGAGGACGTATGCCGATGGTAGAAAATGTCGTGACATTTAATTGATTACGATGTTATCCATGGCCGTGCACGCCGGAGATAAATCCATAATTCTCGAAAGCATGACGTCCACCAATCCGCACTTGGCCAGCGTGGTAGACTATGGCCTAAATCCCTCTCACTTGTGAGAAGGAGACTTAAGCCCAGCAGTGGGACACAAAAAGGTAGAAAAAAAAAGTGCGAATCTAAAAGTTCTTTGCAAACATCCTTATTTAAGCCAGAAGTGGCTATAAATTCAAAACGGATGGTCAAGTCCTTTTGTATATCCTTGCCAATCGCTTGTGTAGCCGAAGAAGTCCGATGTCCGATGTCCAGTGGGGCTTGTTGTTTAGTTGTGGAAAATTAGTAGTAAAATATTTTTATAATATTTATTCTCCATATAACAACCTCAACAGAGAGGGTAGTTGCGAAAACAGGATCGAAAATACGTTTTTCTTGATTATGTAATATCAATATTTGATGACATAATATAGATAGATCGCTAGTATACCTAAACAGGTATTAGCAGGTACTAACTTCTTAATGAGTTGTACTAATACGCGGATAAGAAGAACTCAAAACGTTACTTCGTCAATCCGGTTATTTTGTAAAAAGTTTATATGGATAAGTTACAACTCTTGCGTTGTATCGTTAACCCATTTCATAATTGGCAGGTAACAACTCGATTCGTTGAAACGAATGCCATTTAATTCGTGGAACGTGGAAGATATAATAATAAATAAATAGTAATAAATAAACGCTTCACATTCATAGTCCCACAGTAGGGTATACAAAAACAGAAACAAAAACACCCACACCGAGAACATAAATTTAAACTCATCATTCAAATTTCTGTTTCGCCGGGAATCGAATCCAGGACCCTTCGATTGGCAGTCCGGCATGGTAACCGTTGCGCCACACGAGTGGTCTATATATTGTTACTTAAATATGTATTTCGAGTCATCTAGGAAAATTTCAATTGCTTACCTTGAGGGTCATTAGACAATTGCACTGAATCGAACGAATGAAAAGACGATGAAGACTTACTACGGGCGTTGGCCCTTTAAAAGTTTTCTTCCCAGCTTTTTTATTTTCTTCTTAATATAATGTAATACTCGTAATCACTATGTTTTCTTTTAGGTATGTTTAAATTAAAATAATTGAGACATTCTAACAATTAAAAACGAAAAAAGAATATTTATGTGCAAAGTGGCGTAGCACTGAAACGTGAATGACAGGTTGGATTCATAGCGGCGGTCTGGTAATATTGCATCTACCTACGTATCAAATTATTTTTTAATTTTATTTCTTTCAACTAAGTGCATAGATGGCGACATTGTACGTGGGACTACATGTGTATATCTAATCTCGAGAACGAAGCACTGAAGCATAATTAGTATCGAGAGGAGATTGAATACATTTGAGTACCCAACTGAGTTGTTTAATTTCATCACAATATTGGCGTATTTATTGACAAATGAAGCTATTGTACAGATTACATCGTCTGAAAACAATTTTTAAACGTACTCAGTGATAATGGGTATGTCGAGCGTAACTTACACTTTTATTTTTAAAATAAATCTAATTATATACTTATTTTATTGTAGAAGTTATTTTACCTTTTATTCTAAGATTTATTGCAATATTAACCTTTGGAAGAGTAGTGCTTTATTTTGGGCACATGGTAGATTACCATCGCGATTCGTGCACAATATTAGTTCGTTATTTTGTTACAGTCGTATGTGATTAGCGGTAATTGTGTTTACGAATGGTCATAAGTTAGGTGATATTAAAGAAGCTAAATAAAAATAATACTTTCAAAACCTGACGACCCGCGTGGCGCAATGGTTACCATGCCGGACTGCCAATCGAGGGGTCCCGGGTTCGATTCCCGGCGAAACAGAAATTTGAATGATGACTTTAATTTTCTGTTCTCGGTCTGGGTGTTTGTGTTCCTGTCTTTGTATGTGTCCATGGTACCTACGACACAGGGTATTAATTACCCTACTGTGGGGCTATGAGTGTATAACGTTTATTTATTTATTTATTTATAAAACCAAAACAAAGTGTTGAAACTGTACTAAAAAGATCTATCCAAAGCGTCTAAAAATCTACAAAGAATGAGTAAAATGCTGTTATCTAATAAGGTAAGCGTCCGTACTATCATCAGTTTTTTCAGTGTCCCAGTACTCGTCATTCAGAGAAAAATTAATACTTAAAAAAAACTAGAAAAACACGCTTTTATAAATGCACGTAGAAACCAAAAATAAATTGTGAATCGTTCAAGTTGTCTCTATTTCTGGGCTGAAGAGTAAACTATGTGCTTTTAATTATTATTATAATATTTGATTGTAAAAGCGTGGGGCGCTGGGAAAGGAAATACTTTTTGTATAATTTGTTGAGAAATCATTAGTAATGCCATTTCATCATTATAATGAATAGAAAATCTAAGGGAATACTAGTCGTGCTGCAACTCCAGTAACTGGAGCGCCAATCTGTGTAACATGCATCCCGTACTTGATTTCTAGCAAGTTATACAAAATCTAAACTATATCTAAAGTGGGTGAGACCCGTCCAAAGGTACGGGAATGCACGTTCGTGGGAATGACACGCGACACCTGCACGGCATCAGATGTCGCCAACGTCAGCACTTTAACACTACTATTCACCAAGTCACTTTGTCCGTACGTAGCAGGCTTACAATCAAAGCGTAGTTATTTATTTCTTTTTTAACTATATGATCTTTTTGTTTCCGGATACGTACACGGATGGAGAGCGGGATCGATCAGCTAAGCAAAGACGGGCGCAGTCGGGGGTAAGGTTAAGCCGTGAGTTCCTGTTGTTATGGATAGGTAGAAGGTGTCAAACCTTGCCGGAGGCGTTATGGTCACTTTGAAAACATTCGACAGGTAGTTGGCTACTAACTAGCACTTTACCCGCATTGGAGCAGCGTGGTGGAAGAAACTCCAGGGTACCCACTAATAGAAAGAGACAAGGACCCAGCAGTGGGACGATAAAAGTGTTCCCGTCAATTAAATTAAAGCGTATTAAACTCATCATTTAAATTTCATCATTTGAATCGAACCCGGGACCCTCCAATCGGCAGTCCGGCATGGTAACCATTACGCCACACGGGTCGTCGTTTAATACGCTTTAATTTAATTGACGGGAACACTTTTATCGTCCCACTGCTGGGTCCTTGTCTCTTTCTATTAGTGGGTACCCTGGAGTTTCTTCCACCACGCTGCTCCAATGCGGGTAAAGTGCTAGTTAGTAGCCAACTACCTGTCGAATGTTTTCAAAGTGACCATAACGCCTCCGGCAAGGTTTGACACCTTCTACCTATCCATAACAACAGGAACTCACGGCTTAACCTTACCCCCGACTGCGCCCGTCTTTGCTTAGCTGATCGATCCCGCTCTCCATCCGTGTACGTATCCGGAAACAAAAAGATCATATAGTTAAAAAAGAAATAAATAACTACGCTTTGATTGTAAGCCTGCTACGTACGGACAAAGTGACTTGGTGAATAGTAGTGTTAAAGTGCTGACGTTGGCGACATCTGATGCCGTGCAGGTGTCGCGTGTCATTCCCACGAACGTGCATTCCCGTACCTTTGGACGGGTCTCACCCACTTTAGATATAGGTAGTTTAGATTTTGTATAACTTGCTAGAAATCAAGTACGGGAAGCATGTTACACAGATTTGCACTCCAGTTACTGGAGTTGCAGCACGAATAGACCCTTCTATTCAATATTCAATGAATAGATTTTCTATTCATTATAATGATGAAATCGCATTACTAATGATTTCTCACCAAAGTATACAAAAAGTCTCTCCTGTCCCAGCATAATTAAAAGCACAATAGTTTACTCTTCAGCCCAGAAATAGAGACAATTTGAACGATCTACAATTTATTTTTGGTTTCTACGTGCATTTATAAAAGCGTTTTTTAAGTATTACTTGACGACCCGCGTGGCGCAATGGTTAACATGCCGGACTGCCAATCAAAGGGTCCCGGGTTCGATTCCCGGTGACGCAGAAATTTGATGAGTTTACATTTCTGTTCTCGGTCTGGGTGTTTGTGCTTCCGGTTCTGTGTGTGTCCGTACCCACGACACAGGGTATATTCACCCTACTGTGGGGCTATGAGTGTGTAACGTTATTTATTTATTTATATTCATTATTTTTTCTGTGAATGTCGGGTACTGGGACACTGAAAAAAACTGATGATAGTACGGATGCTTACCTTATTAGATAACAGCTTTTTACATCATTCTTTGTAGATTTTTAGACGCTTTGGATAAATCTTTTTAGTACAGTTTCAATACTGTTTTGGTTTTTAAAGTATTATTTTTATTTAGCTTCTTTAATATCACCTAACTTATGACCATTCGTAAACACAATTACCGCTAATCACATACGACTGTAACAAAATAACGAACTAATATTGTGCACGAATGTAGGTCACCATTCGCGATGGTAATCTACCATGTGCCCAAAATAAAGCACTACTCTTCCAAAGGTTAATATTGCAATAAATCTTAGAATAAAAGGTAAAATAACTTCTGCAATAAAATAAGTATGTAAGTTGTCAATAAATACGCCAATATTGTGATGAAATTAAACAACTCCGACGGGTAACTCAAATGTATTCAATGTCCTCTTGGTACTAATAATTCCTGCTACATCCAAAGATTTAGTATTTTTCTTTAATACCAATGTAATTAAGTTTCAATAATAACAATCTTTCATTATCAATTTATCGATCTTGAATTGTCTACTATTGTTTAGAAGCAGCAGTTTGTCTGCTAATCCGTATTGAAGCACCGTAAGTAAGCTCTTGGCCACGTCAATTTTGAGAAGAGACCTGAGACTGTGAAGAAGACGAAAGTAAGCGTATAGTTCAATTCATTGTATTGTTTTATTGGTAGTGGAACTTTTTTAGTCCCTGTAGCTTTGAGATTAAGAATAGAACTACGGTATCGCCTGTCTGATCATAAGAGGTGACTAAAAGGGGCCTTTTGGGTTCGCGGGCGGTGAGAGTGGCAGCTCGATCCGTCCAGCCAGTGGCCCGGGATTCCCGGGCCGGGAAGGACGGCAGTTAGTGCGGGGCCGCGTGCCACCGTAAGCATCTGAAGGTGCAGGAGAGCACATCTGTTCTCCCGAAGATGGGCCCGCATGGGGCGCCGCGTACGGAGGACACCGGTGCGTTCCACTGGAGATCTTACTGCGCCCAAATCTGCTCTGAAGCAATTCTATTGTGTTTCGGTGAAAAGTTGCAGTTGCTGGTAGACTTACAGCGCCCACCAGCCTTCGGAGTAGCAGCGCAACTGTATACGACCACAGGCAAGACTGAGGCTTGCTCGATGTCCATGGGCTGCAGCGACTACTGAAGTCCACGTGGCCTGCGCGCTCGTCTGCTACTCAAATAAAAAAGACGTAGTATGCCATTGACTGTACATCGAATTTATTATTACATAAACAAGTGAGAACTCATAAGTTTAATTAGAAAAATGACTTGTGAAGAATGCCTTGATTAAGTAGTTATAATGTTAGTTATTACTGATATTCGTTTTATAATCTGCGGATGTGATTATTGATCATATTAACGCCTCAAGGGCAAATCTAAACTACATTCTTTTATATAGTTGCTTTTGTCTGAGACGTTATGTACGATGTGATGTGCGCAGGTCCTTCTGAAGAAATTCTTCACGATTATAGTTTTATTATTACGATATTCTTCCTTACTTTTATTATAAAGAAGAAACATTTTTTACTTTTGTATGCACATAAGCTGCTGCACATAAGATGCTAGAAATTGATTATCAGGAAGTTAGTTGAGGCATTTATAAAAAAAATCGATACATAGGAGAATTAATTAAATATCTGGTAAGTTATATTTCAGTAATCTGACGACTTTATTATGAACGATAAAGTGGGTTGGAAATAAAGCTGCATAGTAAATATATAAAAAAACACTCCTTGACACTCTCGGGCGAGTTTCAATGTTTATTCTTTTTTAACTTTTATGTTATAATACCTATGATATCAGACAATTTTGACATTTCAAAGTGAGAAAGAATAAACAAAAACTTAAGCGTTACAATTATAAAGGGTTTTTGAAGTTATACTTCTTCTTTTGACACGTTAGGATGAGAGTGAATTTGTGAGCTGTGCGCGCAGGAACGACATGATGAAGTTAACCACAGAATAGAAATAACAAAAACATATATTTTTTTATTTTACTTATTAATTTATTCAACACTGAATATTGTTACAGTACTTAGTGTCCATACTACTATAGTAGATAGATATTCATAAGCCAGTCAAGCCAGTGTTGTGAAATATAGTATTCATGTGAATAATTAATTTTGAATTTTAATATAAAACAATTATTACGTTAATAAAACGTTTTTTGTTTAAACAAAATATTTTTGATTGATTTTGATATTTACCTTCGATAACTACTGCGTTTGAGTTATTTTAAACTATTTTCATACGCCAAAGAAGTATAACTTCTAACGCGTGTGCATACACACACTATTTTTTATTTTATTTTTTGGAGTATTGAACAGAGTGCAAGTTATACTCCATTATCTTAATCTAACGTACTCGAGATAATAAAAAATATATCTCTTGGGCACCCTGGGCTACGTGGTCTTTTTTGCCTTTTCAGATCCCTTTTTGTTTCACTAATTTATCATGTCCACATTTTACAATATTTTATATGTAGTACTCTGTACTCAATTTACATAAGTTAATTTAATAAAAAGTGTTTTATATTTAATATTAAACAGTCTGTGGCAATATAGTTTGAATGTTTTAATGTTAGCGTCGATGAAAAAAAAACTAATTACGCGCATTTTTGAAAAGCGTTTTAAATCCTTTTATCCATTGCTGGTCACGGCAAACACATCCTTTTATCGAAACACAATTAGACTTAACTACGGCAGAAATGACTACAGAGGTGGTACTTGCCTGGTGAGAAAATTAAAATTTTACCATTTATTTATCAATCAGACAGTCGGATAGCAGTCTCATGTAACAGGGTACATAGGTGACAACCGAACACTGCCACTGAAAAGAAATTGTTTACGAGAAATTGATGCAGTGGGAGTCCAAGTTTTGTCTGTAAAACAAATCCCACCAAAAGCATGCTGTAAAAATTGCAAAGTCCCGATGGAGCTGCTTGTTTCTTTATAAAAAGTTATGAAATCGCTTAGCAAAGCCAAGTCAAGTCTAACGTTCTTTACTGCGATTTCTTTATTAATATATTTAGTAGCACTAATCATATGATAAACTGACTCATATTCATAGCTTTTACTTGCCAATTAAGTCTACTTGGGACGTAACTAATCAACACTTTACTTGGAGATGGTGAACGAGGCCTCACTGATTTTACTACACCCCAAGCAGACTTTCAAAGGCTTATGAATAATGGATATCATTCAAAAAATTTTTTAAAAAATAATCCCTACAGTGTAGAAGACGTTTCTCCCCCAATTAAGGATTAATTGAATGGTCAAGCGATCCCTTATATGGACTACAGGGTTAGGCATGCGTAAACAAGATTCTTATATACTACTCTATGTAAATTTTGATCAAACTAGTGAAGATGCTAACCATCTGGAATTCATTTGCAATAAAATGTTATGTGCTTAGAAGTTATGTGCATACCTGGATAATTGGGGCCAATTAGAAAAAATAAAGGTTTATGTCAGTGCTAAATTGACACGTTAATTTATTTTGTATACCTACCTTCCTCATATCAAATAAAAAAGTACCTTCCTGGGACAGAAGATATTGATATATTTGTTCTTTCTTTTCTCTTTATTTATTTATTATACATAAAATCTGTAAGTATTAATTGTGACCTCAGTTGTAGGTACATGTGCTGTCTAAGATTTCTGTTTGGTCATCTTGTTACGTATGGACAAAGTGACTCGGTGTTATTAATGAATAAAGTGCTGACGTTGGCGACATCTGATGCCGTGCAGGTGTTGCGCATCGTTCCCACGAACGTATATGCTCGTACCCAACTTTGGACGGGTCTCACCCACTCTAAATTTAGCTTAGATTTAAATATTTATCGTAAAAAGTATGTTTAAGATAGGATAATAATGTAACTCCAACTTTGAGTACATTAAAGTATTTTATAAGTGATGTCTCGACTTGCTGATTTCACCCTGGCTGTGGCCGATATATCTTTCTTGGGTATTGTTTGTACCTTAAGTACCTATGCAAAGTAATAACAAAGGCACATTTTCCTTTATTTTTTTATCCTAATTTCCATAAATTTTTAGATAACTCTATCGGGTAGTTACAAAAAAAATATTATTAGCTATTATAACAAAAGAGATTTTGACGAGTTTTGGCGGGAAGTCTGAAGGGACAAGTTGTGCTCTTGTTTTATTTTCATTTACTTTGTGTATTTTCGAGTTATATCGGATCAAGTTGATGGCATTTTTTTTGATATAGGTTAATGACTGTGCACGAGTGTTGTGAAATAAAATAATAGTGTGAAAATATGTTTTTTCGGCTTGCCTTCAAAACTCCATCGGACATGCTCTCGTAGAGTAGCCATCGCTTTACTTTAACATCTGACTGACTGACTAGTCGGACAAACGGACTGGTACCTGACGACTTACTGATTTATTCTACGATGCAGAAATATACTTGACACTGGCAATATGCCAGTGTCAAGTATCAGTGTCAGTGCGATGCCATTATTGAATAATGAAAAGAGATTTTTATGTCTTCTTTCATGATATCCATTCGAAATACTTTTTTTAAATATGCTTTAATAACATTACCTTGCCATTTCTAGTCATTCCTCTATACTACCAACTCTAAAAATACCTTCATCGATCGTCCATCAATAAGCAAAAACGTGGTCGTTTTGCGCAACGGCGCATCAAATGCAGTCAAAGACCTGATTAGGATTTATCACCATCGATCTGGGGAGTGGTGAAAATGGGAGCGACATACTGAACTCTGGCGCGACCTTATGATCAAGAATCTTGAGCGGTGATCTGAAAATGGTGACGAGCGTAGCGTACGTTCATTATTATCTTATTAAAATGAAAATAGAAAACAATTGCTTGTTATGATGAAATATGTTATAAGTATACCTACTATGTAGTTGTGTCCCGCGGTTTCACCAGCGTTAGAAAGGATCATTAGCATGAAGTAACTATAGCCCCTGTAGCTTCGGGATTAAGAGTAGAGCTACGGTATCCCCTGCCTGATCGTAAGAGGTGACTAAAAGGGGACTTCCGGGCTTGTGGGTGGTGAGAGTGGGGGCTCGATCCGTCCAGCCAGCGGCCCCGGGAAGGACGGCGGTGTGTGCTTGGCCGCATGCCGTAAGCATCGGAAAGTGTAGGAGAGCACATCTGTTCTCCCGAATATGGGATAGTTCCAGGGCGCCCCGCGTGGAGGATACTTCTCCGTAGGTAAGAATAGTGCTACGGTATCCCCTGGCTGATCGTAAGAGGCATCAAAAAGGTGCTTCCGGGGTTGCGGGCGGTGAGAGTGGGAGCTCGATCCGCCCGGTCAGCAGCCCCGGGTAGGACGGTGGTGGATTCGTAGCCGCATGCCGCCCTAAGCATCGGAAGGTGTAGGAGAGCACATCTGATCTCCAAAAGATGGGCCCGTTCCAGGGCGCCGCGCGTGGAGGACACCGGTGCGTTCCACTGGAGATCCTGGAGTCCTCCCCAAACACAGAGGCAGGCCACCGAGGAGGTTTTAGTGCGGTGTAATCTCACATAACGCGATATTCTCCCCCAAGGTGCCAAGTACCTTTTGAAGGTTTCCCCCCAGATACAGAAAAATTGAAGTAAATATACCCCGCACATTACATTACCATTACCATACATTTGTGATTCGGAGGGCACGTCAAGCCGTCGGTCTCGATTGTCATCGATAGATAGCAGACGTTAAACTTTTGAAAATATCCAACCGCGGATTCCAGCGGATTGAAAAATATCCAAATACTATCTAGTTATCACTAACCCGCATGACCACC
This sequence comes from Pyrgus malvae, assembly GCA_911387765.1. Classification (NCBI taxonomy): domain Eukaryota; kingdom Metazoa; phylum Arthropoda; class Insecta; order Lepidoptera; family Hesperiidae; genus Pyrgus; species Pyrgus malvae. The sequence goes on along the minus strand of OU426972.1, from coordinate 12,559,382 downwards.
AACTCGCATCGGAGCAGCGTGGTGAAGAAAGCGAAGAAAGCACTACCCTTCTCTGTTGTTAAAGAAGATTTCCACTTTATAGATGGCAAAGTTTCAATTAATTTACCGAAGAAGCGTCACCGCTGTACCCATTTCTGGCGATAACAAAATTGTATTGTGTTTCGATGAAGGTGCAGTTGCCGACCAGACTATACTTACAGGAAACGACCATCTGCCTCCGAAGTAGCAACGCAAAGCATACGAACTCCGAAATGAATGAGGCTTGATGCTTGTAAGAGGCTGTGTGTAGATGTCCATAAGCTGCACCGACTTCTTAAGACACTTAACTAACTTATAATAAGAAAACTAAAACACACGCTTTTAAAGCACATCAAACTAAAAGTTATATACGCTTATTTTAAAAATTATATTTAATGATTATTTTGATGTGATTTTAAAACATGTTTTTTAGTTTTTTTAACTACATTTTTCATTTTTTAGTTTCATATTGTTACGCGCTATGGGTAAGGAAAATGCCGTTTGACACGTAGAAGACGTTTATTGTCAGCTTCCACAAAAATCCACTTAGCAGAGTCCAAATCACAATGCACAATCACTATAGTCCAATATCTTCGCTTGAGTCGTCGAAATAATTCTTCCTTGTCGCTTGGTAGAGATCGCTTCGGTTTCACTTCCGAAAATAAACTGCCCAGTCGCGGCTCGGCGCGTGCCTTATATACGGCTACCCATGGTTGTCTAGAAATTTCCCGAACCACCAAATACAATAGGCCCGTCCCGAACCTTCCTTTATGTTATTACGCACCTATATACAGCTTATGTAGTCATTAGCAATAGCCGCGACCCGCGATGTAAACAACCTATACATGTACGCTATATATAGGTACGTACTCACCGCGGATTTGTTTACTCGTAGAAATCGATGTTTTTCTTATGACTGATTTTTCGAGAACTTTCTTCACTGTTCGATAGTAGATCTAATACCTGTTTATGCGTTTTTGGGGTTCTGCTGTACGACGCTTTGTTTTCGAGATATAGGTACTCAAAGTCGTAACAATATGCTATGAATGCTCTTAATCCAAAGGAGAGTTACAAACAAGCTCACAGACATACAGGAGAAACTAATATAAGCGTGCTATATGTGAAGACAAATAGGTGGGTTGCCTATTTTATCCTTTAAGTACTCCACCTTGTATCAAAGTTGAGTTCATCATTCCATCATTACACAGAATGTTTGGGCGAAGAAGACAAAGGTTACAATTTAAAGCACTTACTGTCAACATTAGGGGGGATTTACGGTTTTGAATCTTGTAAAACGGTGCAGTTCTCCTGAACTTTACATATAATAGCTACAATTTGTTGATGATCGCTCGTTCATGTATCAATGTCTAGTGCCAAATACCTTAAAACATTATTCCTTTTATCTCAGCTTGTGTACGTTGTCCCTACCTGCTAAAGCAGGTAAACCGCGGGCACAGCTATTTAAAATAAAAAACTAAAGTCTAATAAAAGTAAGTACATAGTGTAAAAAAATAACGTTTCACACTTATAGCCTCACAGTAGGGTAGATATACCCTGTGTCGTGGGTGCCATGAACACACAGAGACAGAAACACAACCACCCAGACCGAGAACAGAAATTTAAACTCATCATTGAAATTTATGTTTCACCGGGGTTCGAACCCGGGACCCTTCGATTTGCAGTTCGGCATGGTAAACATTGCGCCACGCGGGTTGTCCCGTCGTTAGCAGTCCTTACTGTTTTTGGTTTGAAGTATTTAGAAACAATAAATTAGGTGTCTTCTGAACATATGAACATTGTATTATAAGTGATTTCACTATATGTAAAAATAATCTACCTACTACTTATTCAATGCAAATAAATAATCTTTTATCTTTAATAAATCCCTTTTATGCAATTCTTTATTCACGCGGACGACGTCGCGGGCACAGCTAGTTTCATTCATAATTCCATAACTCCGTTGAGTCAAGTATAATTTTTGCATCACTTAATAGTCACAGAAAAAATTAGTAAGTCGTCAGTTATCAGTCAGTCTAGTCAGACGGATGTTCAAGTAAAGCGATGGATATCGATATGGACGATATCGATTTCTATGATAGCAGCACATAAAAAATCGGTTATGGTCTCATTTTGTAGAGCTCTAGCTGTAGATGTGCAGAAAAATAAATATTTTAACAGTTAATGAGTTTTATTATTTTAAACAACAATAATTTTGTTTTCCCATATCCATTATATTCTGACCTGTACCTCATTCAAAAATATGACAATTACTATAAAGTATTACAAGAGCTTTCGGCGTCTGGGTATTTTGCCCATTTTCCAATGTCAAAGTTGGGGTTACATATAATTTTAAAGAGTATTAACATACTCTTTAACATTTTATTTGAAATTATTATGTTTCGCTTGCGAACTGGTGAACTAGTATTATTTTAAATGCAGTATGTCTGTACACTGTAGGGGGGACAAAGAGCACACGAGATAGCTATCGTATATGTCATAGACATATACGATATGCGTGTATGTCAATGCTATCACACTGCCATCCTCTCACAAATTCCAAAAAAGTTATAAATATTACACGGTAAGTATATAGAAATATTCCTATTCTAAAAATGTATAAATTCCTCCAACATATACTTACATATTTTGTTATAATGGGGGCTAAAATCCGTTTGGCAGGAAAACAAGAAAGTTAATTAAATGTTATATTATAGTAGGTACGTATAAGTCATGTTCACCATGAATTAATATCTAGTCGAAATAATTTTTAATAATATTTTTCTAGTATTAATTAATAATTTTAATTTTATATATTATATTTTAGAAGAAGTTTTTTTATTTATAAATTTTTTATTTGTAATTTCCTTTAATGTACAGTTTTTTTTACTTGTAAATAGTTAGTTATATATTTTTTTATTATGATACATATGCATAGATGTAATATTTTTGTTTAAATAATAAATAAATTTTATATTATCTACTTGTATTTACAGCTGTAGCATCAACAATGATGACAAAGCTCTTCATGCACTTGTAGATACCACTTAATAAAATAAGATAATGATACAAGTTTATTATTTTAGCGTTTGTAGTGTGTCTATTGTTATTGTATGACTACGTATAGAAGAGTGGGTTTCAAATGATCGACGAGTAGGCTTTGATTGAACACCGATTTTACCCTCGATTAAAAAGAAAAATAGATATTGCTTAATTGTGAAAAATGAGTCACTATAAAAATATTAAGCATTTTAATTATTCCAATGGCAGTCACGACCATACGTGGGATATTAAGGTTAAATTCAGTGTCATAATAAGATAGAAAATAGATTTTCTATAATAAAAAATAATAAAAATAATTATTATGATTACAAAATCTGTAGTAAGCCAGGAATGAAAAGCACGATCGCCACTTTCGGTATCAGTCGACCTCAGCACAAAGCTGTAGCAGAGAAAACATAATTTTATAAACGAAAACGAATTTTCTTTTACTGTAGGAAAAAAAAACTTTATAAAATCTTACGACCAACAATGACAAAAAATTACTTTTAAAGCGTATAAATTTCACCAATATAATTGAAATGTATAGACTATAATTTAAATATATTTTAGTCTACTTGATTTTATTAAACTCTGAAGACCCATCTTTTTTGTAACATGATCGACGGTATCCACCCACTCTTGTATCAGTTGCAGAAGGTATTGCCGTATTAGGAACAGAAAACCATTATTTTTACCAACTACACATTTATTGTAAGGTTGTCAAAGCAGTGATAGACAAGTAGTTACAAATTTCGGCCTACTACATAAATTATATAAGCAATTCATCATTTATTCATTTTTTTGTAAAAAGGTGTTGTCTTCAAACAATAAATTATTATAGTAAATATCAAATTTGATTCAGTTTTCAACATGTGTTATCTCTGTAAAAACAAAAACGATCGATTCTTAGCTCTAGTTTTTAGAGCATCAAAGTAACTGACTCACCCTTCAGTAGAGACGGCATAGCGCCTCGCTTCGATACATAATTTTTGTGCCAAATCTGGCGTATAGGCGTATTCTATCAACTTTACTGTGGTGACTGCTCCGAAGAACTTTTTAAAATGATGCTTACGTCACCGTTTCATGATAATACCATCAGACGAAGGTTAAAGTTCCACCGATACTTTGGACTCTTGGCGGTCCTTCACAGTCCGCTTTGCACGCTCCATTTTACCACGGACGTGTGAGTGATGGGAAGCAGTCAATATATTTTTGAAGTGAAAACTTCTTTAGCGCCGTTGTGCATTTTTTTGGGATGGTTAAAAAATGTTAAACTCGCCTCAGGACACGTGGCCTGATCGAATATTCGTAAGACGGAGGGGTGACAGCTGATGACGGCTCGACTGCCTATACTTGTAAAATTCGTTTATATCAAATATTTAAAATATGGACATTGAATAGAGTGCATCTATTAATGAAAAAAGTGAGTGAGTACTATAAAAAAATACTAGATGAAAACCTACTGAAAATACTAGATGAAAAATAATATTGATAATAAAAGCAATTCGTGCGAAATTATTCCCTAGCCATTCCAAAACATTATAAAGTGACGTTAGTGACGTTAATGTTCAAGTGTTCACTTCTTCCGGCACTATCGGAGTGCAACCCGTTGTTTTTTAATTAGTTTTAAGTTTAAATATAAAAAAAAACTTGACAAGAAAATGACATGGCTTGCACTGTTAAAGAGTTATCAGATCACTTGTAGAGCCACACTAGATACTTTTAGCATTAGCGATTGGCAAAGAAAATATAAATATACTGCTAATAAAATTTGAAATGCTGAAAATAAAATGTTGCTAAATGCAGACTCCATGATATGTGGCTTTCTTCAGGAGTTCTTCTAGCTGTCACGTCTGCCCATTATCGACCCATAGTCAGTCCTGGACTTATAAATATTCCGTATAGGCTGCGGGCGCTGCGGCCTAGGGCGACAGCGTCATAGGGGCGGCAGATTCCAGAAGAGGGTCCCTCGACTTCAGAGGATGAAAGTCAAACACGTTCGCTGGTTTTCTCATGGTTTTTTATACTTAAAAAACCCTATAGAAACTCATTCCTATCGAAACCTATATTATCGTGTGAGTGATAGATGAGAGCAGCAAGGCGGGCGGACGGCAGTGGCAACGTAGCAACCCCCGCTTTCCTTAGGTATGTACATGGGGCGGCGGAAATAAAGTGGCCTACACTCATAAAAAATATAAATCCGGCACTGCCCATAGTCATACCATTATCTCAAATATTTAAGTACGTTTTTTAAAAAAGAGTGCTTCTGTGAGAACCTCTAGCCTTCATTAAGCGACTAAAATATTCCTTACATGAAATAACTGTTTTGGCTTTTGTTTTGACAAACAAAACAAAATACCAGAGCATTCTAAATAGTTACCAAACAGAATATATTTATTGCTGTGCTCATTATCCAAGGTAAAATACTTCTGTGAGAACAATTTGGAAAACTAGTAATTACCATCCGTCAAAATCATGGTTTGGCTGTTTCGCATCGTAACCTTGTCATGCGTTTACCAAAAATAAATCAGATCAGATTGTTCAATAGTTCTACAACGTACTCGTTACCTATTTTGAAAATGAAAGGTTTTCTGCATTATTAGTTTTGTGTGAGCGTGTTAGTTTCTTAATGCTCTGTAGCTTTAAATTGTTTCGTTACCTATATTCCTTTGATAAAATGAAATCTTTACAAATAAATAAAATTGGAGTGTCTGTTTTTAATATTAAAATAACCCATTTATACTAAATGCACATGATTGTATATACGGTACATATACTAAAATAAAATAAATGCAATTTTTGTCTGTCTGTCTGTAATCTCTGAGGGCCCACTCTGTAAGCATCCGTCCGTAAGTTCTAACATTTTCGGAATCATTTTTAGCATACTCAGATCGCTTCTTTTTCATGAATTAATAAGATAAGCGTTGTCATTGATGACATTGAGCTATTAAATGAATAGTATTGCTAGAATTTCTTCAATCTAATCCAAAAATAAGGCCCGAAAATTCATTCAGTTTCGGATACGGGCGTACAGAGTGGGCCCTCTGCAAGAGCTAGACCGATTTTAACGGGACTTTCACTGGCAGGTAGCTGATGTTTTTACAACCTTTTTATGTCCCACTGCTGGGCACAGGTTTCCTTCTCAAAGTGATGTCAATGTAATGATATTATCCATCACTGTGGAGCAGCAATAAATGCGCACATTACAAATTTCTTTGTTAGAGGTGCGCGCCGAGGATTTGAACCCGGGATGGCTCGCGTCGAAGACCGCAGTTTTTTACCACTCAGCCATCGCTGCTCGATAGCTGATGTAATAAGGAGTAACTTAGGCTACTTTTTGAAAAAAATCTGAAACTAAAATCTACACGGATGAAGTCGCGGGCGGCCACTTGTCTTAAATATAAAGAACACTGTTCCATAGAGTCTACATAGATAATGAAGATACTCTCAAGCGACCTAGTCCAATTACATTACGTGGAACAATAATTCTCAAGCCAGTAGCATTTGAACTTGCGCAATGCTGCTACCATCCACGCTACCATCGCCAACGTGTGAATGTGATTGCTTCCGAAGCGGTCGATAAATAAAAGTCGGTCTATGTTCTCACCGAAGGTGGGCTACGTAGATTAGTTAGCAATAGAGCCTGCAAAAGTTTATTGCGATCTTGAATTTAATTTGAAATCCTTTAAATAAACTAAAACTACTAAAACTAGCCAATTGAGAGAACTGTGTTCGGATCCCCGCAGAAGGAAAATCGATGTACTTGTTTGCAGTCCTGGATTTATCAATAGGCCGTATAGGCCGCGGCCTAGGGGCGGCAGATAGAGGGGTCCCTCGATTTCAGAGGATAAAAGTCAAACACGTTCACTGATTTTCTCATGGTTTTTTATACTTTAAAAAAATCCCTATAGAAACTCATTCCTATCGAAACCTATATTATCGTGTGAGTGATAAATGAGAGCAGCAAGGCGGGCGGATGGCAGTGGCCACGTAGCAACCCCCGCTTTCCTTAGGTATGTATGTACATAGGGCGGCGGAAATAAAGTGGCCAACACTCATAAAAAATATAAATCCGACACTGCTTGTTTGTTTCTTTTATGTTCTGAGCGTTTACGTCCTGCCTGGTAAAAAGACTAGTGAGTGAGTGAATAAGACTTTAAAAAAATATACAATTCTTTTCATGTCTATTAAACCACACTAAGCTAGCGTGTTGAGCTGAGGATTTGAAATTTCGCTTCTTTCTAAAAGGTATTTACACTATTGTTATTATTATAGAGTCTCCGACTTTTCTTACGCTTTATTTTTGGGGAGTCCGACTGGTTTATATATTTATATTTACGGAGGTTCTCACCGGTGCCACCTGGCGACCGTACGCGATGGTTTATGATGGATTTAGTGAGCTCTATCATGTCTTGTCATCATCATGAATCGTGAGTGTAACTTAACATGATTAACTTAACAGGCTAGAACCGCTTAGCTTGCGAAGAGACATAGGCTCGCTCTGCTTGTTCTACCGACTTTACTATGGTGAGTGCTCCGAGGAACTCTTCAAATTGATGCCTACATCACCATTCCATGATTATACCACCAGACGAAGGTTAAAGTTCCACCGGTACCATCTGGACTCGTGGCGGTCCTCCACAGTCCGCTTTGCACGCTCCTTTTTACCACGGACGTGTAGGTTATGGGACAACCTTCCAGCTGAGGCATTAACAGTGGACTATAACATGGGGTTCTTCAAAAAAGCTGTAAAAAAAGCTCTCCTCCAAAGCCGGCAATGCTCGGGCGGCTCCCCTAGGGTTGCCCGTGTCCATAGGCCACGGTGATCGCTTAACACCACGCGGCCCGTCTGCCTTATTGTTAGGTTTATTTATAAAAAAAATATATTTACTTCCGGCACTACTCACGTTGCATAATTGATGATGCTCAACTAGTTTCGGACCTGAACGAGGTCCTACCTCATGAGCCGTCGCGGGCGGTCACTAGGAGGTGCGCGCGGAGACTGAGTCCTAGCGACCGCCCGCGACGGCTCATGAGGAAGGACCGAAGGAAGTTGAGCATCATCAATTATGCAACGTGAGTAGTGCCGGAAGTAAATAATCATCATGAATCGTATGTAAAGCCCGAGATTTTATAATCAAGTATCACCTATAAAGAGTTACAATTTATCTATGCGTAAGCGCTCACTGACGCTGACGTCTCCGTTCATTGTTACTCTGTGTATGCTCGTACAGATTCATTATCGGATGTTCATTAAGCGCAATAGATGGCTCGTTGCAGCGAATTGTCACAAATCGACTTTTGAATCTTTTGATTTGACTAAAAAAATAAACATTAAAGCTTTACATAAAGCTCAAAGATTCAGTTGGAATTTCGGTAAAGGGAGATCTCCCGCCGGGCGAGGTGGTCATGCCCGGGGAGCGGCCGCGCTCCGACTGACTCAATTCGGAGCCTGTATATATGGTAGGATATTCCGAAAACTTCGATAGCGTGATTCAGGAATACCCGTGGCGCCATCTCTTGATGAGTAGCGGAAGGTCGCTACAGAATCATCTAATGCGGCGTAACATTTATTTAGATTTTTGGCTGATTTTTGGCTTGTCAAACTACTTATACAACCTTGTCTGTCTGTTTGTGCCGGCAAATCTCTGAAATGGCTGGACCGATTTTGACGAAACTTACATTGGTAGGTAGCTTTTTTAACAAGCAGTAACTTAAGCTACCTTTATTTTAGAAGAAATTCTAAATCTAAAGCTCACGCGGACAAAATCGCAGGCGGCCGCTAGTTGTAACATATTATCTGACAACTACAGCAACTTTCTAGTTCTGCCAGATTTCAGAGTTGGACTGCAACACGCAGATAAAATGTATCCCATGTAGGTTGCACCTTGAGCTGAATCTCGCAAGTGGCAGTGTACCATCCTGGTCTGATGGAAGCTTTCAATCCGTTATAGGTAAAACAAGATGAATTATTTAAATTTTCTTATTTGATAACTCCTTGATGAACACATGATGTTAAGTGGTGGCTGCAGCCCATGGACATATAATTTTAAGACATGTAAATACTAACACTGATATGGACCACGGTCTGAATTAAAAGATTATTATAATTATACTAGCCTTCCGCCAGAGGCTTCGCCCGCGTGGACCAGTTTTATAGGTTCCCATAGGATAAAAACCATCCTATGTCCTTTTCCAAGGTCCACTCTATCTGTGTTCCAAATTTCATTAAAATTGGTTCAGTAGTTTAATCGGGAAAGCGTAGCAAACAGACAGAGTTACTTTCGAATTTATAATATTAGTAGAGATATACTCTCAACCTCAATCAAGCGTAACTCTTGTCTGAGTCGTATTCAGTTGTACTGCTACTCCGGAGGCTGATGGTCGCCTCATCATGTAATTGTGACCGGCCACTGGAACGGAATGGAATAGGCACATGCACAAATTGGACACTATGCACAGAAAAATTCAAAATATGTACAAACTTAAAAAAGGTGGCACTTAACCACAACCATGGAACCTTGGAAAGCAAGATAATTGTTAATTTATTTTTATACATGATTTTATTACCTTTTAAACCAATAAAAAACTTGTCAATTGACTATAAATGAGTTGTGACGTCACAAATCATTTTCTCATATAAAATTTATGAGGATGTCACGTTTTGACGACTCAATAAATAAAATAAATACGTTTATTACGTTTCACACTCATAGCCCTTGTGTCGTGGTTACCATGGAAATATATAAAGACAGAAACACAAACAACCAGACCGAGAACAGAAATTTATACTTATCATTCAAACTAAATCACCGGGAATCGAACCCGGGACCCTTCGATTGTCAGTCTGGCATAGTAACCAATGCGCCACGCGCGCCGTCAAAGTAGGTATCTCAATTGATTTGGTAGACCAAGACCGGATTGATTCACGGCAGAAGTGGGTGCAACGGTGGTACTACTCCGAGCGAATGATAAAGGTTCCACCACCTACAAATACATCTCTACAATCAACCCTTGACGTCCTTGCGTTTGATGATAGACATCCAGCCCGTTCTGATCGAGCCTGATTCATGTCCTTTCACATTCTCAGGCATTCTTGCGGTGTAATTACGCTATTATTATAATCGCATCCATAAGACAGGATGTACTAATCATCGCCGTAATTATTTTACATTTTTTCCATTAAGTTAATGTCACGATTGTTGATGCAAACTCCAAAAAAGGAATTATCTATCCTTCTTCTAATCCTTTAAACGAGCAATGGGCATGATGACAGATTTTTAAATACCTTTCCTTATTGTAGGTACACGTCTCCTAGTTTCGAAAAAAAAAGTTTATTTCAGCAATAAACGTAAGTTTTAACGTAAGTTAATGTATTTTCTGCTATGTAATTTGAATTAAGCGCGAAAACGCTCGTATATATGTGTCATGGCGTCGGCTTGCTCGTCAAACTTCAAGCAACACGATGACAGTTACTGAGACATGACGTCATTCCTTTTATTTTATTGAAAATCTTATTAATCTTAATTTTTATATTAAAACGGGATCATATTTTAGAACTTTTTTAGCATATATTTTTCTGTAAAACCATTTATTCTCTTATTCTTTAATAGTGTCATCATGCCTTGCCTATTCTTGTTTATATATAATCTGAATATCAGAAACGGCTCCAACGATTTTATTCAAATTAATGAGCAGGGGCGGTTTCATATTCGGATATACTACGAGTAAATTAATTGCTACTTTACGACGCAAACGTGTCTGATGGAGTATGGAGAGTCCGGATAGCCATATTTTCACATTGGTATACATAATACATTTGTTCCACTAAGTTCAACAGTATAACCAGTTGATCTTATTGGGCAAAAAATGTCCAATTATTTCAACTATGATATTTTTTATAACAGTAGAACTTACTGGACAATATTGTTCTTGTTAGTTCTGACGACCTGCGTGGTGCAATGGTTACTATGCCGGACTGACAATCGGAGAGTCCCGGGTTCGATTCCCCGCGGAACAGAAATTTGAATGATGAGTTTAAATTTCTGTTCTCGGTCTAGCTGATTGTGTTTCTGTCATTGTGTGTCCATGGTACCCACGACACAGGGTATATCTACCCTACTGTGGAGCTATAAGTGTGAATCGTTAAACTTTCTATTAAAATCATACATAATTTATTCATATGTACTTCCACATTGATTATTTTCTGATAAGAGAAGGCAGGTAAAGTCACCATTGACAACGCATGCTGGCATTCGACGTTGCTCTAAGCCTTAAAGCATCAAGGTATGACAGGTATGACACCCGTCAGAGAGGAGTGGCCTTTACGGGCGAACCCCTCGTCCCAACGTCCATGCACAATGTGCCTTCTAGTTATACAATTAGTGTGTCTGTGTGTGTCGGTGTCAGTGTTGATGGTGCATAGAAAATGACGTTGTTAATTGAAATTGACATATTTAGAAATGTATGCGTCTGTAGCGATGAAAGAATATTTATGAATGTGTGACAAAATTAAAATGTGTGTGTTCCTCCCCCGCAACAGATTTGGCACAAAAATTATGTATCGAAGCGAGGCGCTATGCCGTCTCTAGTGAAGGGTGAGTCAGTAACTTTGATGCTCTAAGCTCTAAGCAGGTAGATAACCAAACATCTTGACATGATACCTCTTCAAATCCAAACAAAACTGACCTTGTCCCCACTTCTATTATGTGACCTCACACATCCGATGTATTATATCATCTTGGCCTATTATTATATTACAGTTAACAATACACAATTGATCCATGTCAATACCAAAAGGCGGAGTGCCCTTCTGCGAGTAGCATGGAATGCCAAAAATCTGGCCTGGGAACGAACCCGCGACCTTTGCCTGTCAATCAATACATGAACATCTAAATAGCTATTTGTCAGAATCATCATTAGTGGGCGAATTTGTTGATCGTTAAAACTTTCTGGGTTATTATGAGACGATCTTATTAGGGTACCGCATCTCAAAAGGAAAAGGAATCCTTTGTTTTGTATGTAATGTCTGCCGAAAACTGAATAATTGGATGCATTATAATATATTTCTATATATTTGTAGGTGGTAGAACTGCACCGCTGCACCCACTTCTGCCGTGAACCAATTCTATTGTGTTTCGGTGGAAAGGTGCAGTTGCCGGCCACACTTACACGAGGCGACCACCAGCCTCCGGAGTAGCAGCGCAACTGCATGCGACCTCAGACAAGACTGACCTATGCTTGCTTGAGGTTGTATGTAGATGTCCATGGGCTGCAGCGACCACTTAACACCACGTGACCTGCATGCTCGTCTACTACTCCATTCAAATAAAAAATAAAAAAAAACCTTGTCCTTCTATACGTATTTTCTTTAATATCACATTATTGATGTTATAGTAGGGCAACCCACGATTCTAAAAGTGAATTTCCTCGAGCGTCATGTTAACCTAAAGCATTTTACAGATTGGGCGTTACATAAATAAAAAGGTTATTACGCCGGACCGGTAGATCTGCCGGAAACCGGGCATCTAACAACGTGTTCACATTACACCGGATCCCACTAGAAAATCGGACAGATACACCATATCTTTATATCAGCTTCGAGAGAACATTAAAAATATTTAACATATGCTTTCCTTCGTGTTTCATACTATTATATGGCGTGTATTGATAACAAAAGAGTAATAGAAAATAAGGTACATACATAAAAATTGAAATGATCTTGATAAAAACTATATTTGATCTCGCCACACAGTATAATATTATCTTTTATTTTCAATCAATATCTTTAATACATGAAATATTATTCAAAATGAAGAATTTTATTAGAAGGCCACTTAATACAGGCCTACTTAGCAAATGCAATAAGCAATTCTTTAATAACACTAAGTAAATAAAATACCATAAAAACGCAATTTACTAGTAATAAAATAATGAAGACATTGTTTTAAAGATCCTAACTTTCAGTACCGGCTAGAGTTATGTCACCTTCAAGCTAAGGTCTGAGGACAGCCCATGACATAAAGTGACAAATCGTTATTTAATTTAACATTATATAACTGCTCACACATTATGAGGATGGTGTTATGCACAATATCGTCATACCCGTCATACCTATTAGACAGCCTCCGTGGCGTAGTGGGTGATGAGCCGACTGCGAAGCGTGAGGTCGTGGGTTCGATTCCCACCCAGAACAAATATTTGTGTGATGAACATGACTATTTGTTCTGTGTCTGGGTGTTAATTTATCTATTTAAGTATGTATTTAGAATTATATAAGTATGTTTATCAGCTTTCTGATTACCATAGCACAAGCTCTGCTTAGTTTGGAATCAGATGGTGTTGTGTGAATTGTCCAAAGATATTTATTTATTATTTATATTATTTACCTATATGACAGAACAGGTAATGTTCACAAAAATATGGGGATGTGGGATAACATTTATAAAATAACGCTACTTGCTCACACCCACATTAGAATTCCCTGTGTTGTGGGTACCATGGACACGAAGACATGAAGGCAAACACCCAAACCGTAAATAGAATAGTGTCTCATACGATCAGCTGTCACGTGTGCCCATTATGAACCCATAGCCATACTGTTATCTCAATACTTAATGTACTTTTTAAAAAAAAGAGTGCTGCTGGGAGTTTTTTTCCGCCGCCTTTTTTCTCTCAGCTCAACATCTAGCCCAAACGGGCACCTAAAGGCGATGAACGAGAAAAAATGACATTCATTAAGCGAATATTTTGTATTCCTAATACGAAATAAATATTTTTGATTTGATTTCATTTGATTAGAAGTTAAAACTGAATATTAAAATTTCTGCTTCGCCGAAAATCGAACCCGGGACCCTTGATTGGCATACCGACAAGTTAACCATTGCGCCACTCGGTTCGTCAGTGTAGTACTACTCGGTCGAGTTAACATGACACCTGGGACTCCTGGGAGGCTACGCTGTACGCCCGTATCCGTAACTTCGTGTATTTTCGGGTCTCATTTTTCTAAATTCAAGCAATATTATTCATTCAGTGGCTTCATATTATCAATGACAACGTTAATCTTTTAAATTCATGAAAAAAGAAAGTGTCTAAATATGCCAAAAATGATTCCGAAAATGGACAACTTATGGACGGATGCATTCAAAATAGCCTCCCAGGTGTCATGTTAACTCGACCGAGTAGTAAATAAATACTACATACTCAGTACCAAGTATATACTATAGTACAAAGATAATATTTTTGAGATAACAGAATATATGGGTCGATGAAATAGGCAATCGGATGCAGTAACATCTTACATCCACTTGCTCACAGATACGAATAATTCATTAAAAAGAAAAATTCCATTTATTAATATCATGTAATGGTCAACAACCTGTACCTACTGGGTCAACTTCATGGACGATAAATTCTTCTCAAGTCGAAGAGGAGACCAGATACCAAAAATAAAATTAATTAATTACCTACTTACTTACTTTTTAATTGTCTCTTATGCGATGCTTTTTGGTTTATAATAACATGCATTACATCTTGTAAGTAAAAAGTAATATAATGTTTACTTTTAAGATGTTATATCCGTATTCTGCAAAAAAAATCGAATTATATTTATTTTAGCATCAAATTCTATATGGTATAGGACTCAACTCCTGACGAGTGATCTGCACTCTCTCGAGGCATTTCAAGCCTAATAAGAATGCAATGAAATGACTGGTTTATTCAGTAAAGTAGTTCCCAGCCGTTCCGCGGAATCAGCGGAAAGTAAATGAAAGTCTTATTAACACTCTCTTCTCGGTTATAATCTAAAATTGCCTCAATTCCCGAAATTGAAATGCATAATTTTGGCATTTTATTTTGAAAGCTGAATCTCATATTTATGTTGTATTTTTTGAACAAGGCTATCGTCGACGGATTTGTTCATAAAATGAAGCGAAAAAAATATTGTAATTGGCCGATTCAATTTTAATGAGTTAAATTGAAGATGGTAAAAATTATAGGCTGAACGCACATAGAACCAAATATTTAAAAAAAACTAAACTGTTCATGCCTGGGGGGCGGCCGCGCTCCGACTCCTTCAATTCGGAGCTTGTATATATGATCGGATATTCAGAAAACTTCGATAGCGTGATTCAGGAATACCCGTGGCCCCATCTCTTGATGAGTAGCGGAAGTTCGCTACAAATTTACCGTTAAATGGACTTTGGTTGAAATATTGTTCTTTATTAAGCCTTGTTTAGGACATAACGATAACCAATAAAAATCCCTTATTAGTCGCAATCCTAATTTATACTTCCATCCATCCATCCATCAGCATTTCAAAGTCCACTGTTGGACATAGGCCTCCCCTAACGTCCACCCGATCCTGCGCCATCTGAATGCAGCGGTTCCCCGCTGTCTTCTTTTGGTCATCAGGTCACCTGGTTGGCGGGCGGCCTGTGATCCTTTGCCGAGACGTGGTCACCATTCGAGGACCTTTCTTCCCCATCGGTTATCTGTCCTTCTGTATGGCATGCCCATTACCACTTCAGCTTGCAGATTTTGAGAGCTGTGCTGGTAAACTTTGTTCATCTACGTATATCATCATTCCTGATTCTGTCGAATTTAAACTTACTTAGCAGGTTGGCCACTAACCCGCATCTCCAGCTATCCGTATTCTAATATTGCTCCAGCAATATGGTGGAGTAAGCTCCAGACCTTTCCAATTACAGGCAGAACCCGCGCACAGTAGTGGGATGCAAAAGTTATTGCAATTATTGCACGATGCCTTATACAGATAACCTTTACAAGGCAAAATGTTTAAAATTAGCCTCCTGACTGAACTACTTTACGACGTTTAGTACACATGATGGGTCCCACAGATAAAATTTAATCAAGTTCCATAACCCGAAATGGTCTGCAAATGACCTTAGTAGATACATTTTTGGTTCCACTTATCAGATGCGAACGTTTCGACATTCAAATCCCTTTTATTATAGTCTTGGGTATATCTTCATGTTGGTATTAAGGACAATGAGGATTGTGTCAGAACGCGAGGTTTTTGTAATCTGTATAATGATTCCAAAAGTACTTATTATTGTTAGTGCATTTTTTTTCTTCTTACATTAAAGGCATAACACGAATGACATTTTGTAATTTTTTTTAATTAGCTAGAGTGTCATGAATACAAAAAGGTAGAAGCAGATAAGTTTTTGGCCATGTGGTTTTAATTGGTCGCTGATGCTCATAGATATATGTATACCCTTTAAAAGACCAGCGACAACTTAAGTTGAGCTTTGAGAGTTAAGAGCGCTGTTTTCGGCTCTATAGTTTTAAAAATAAGTTTCTATTTATTCTGGCGTATTTTTAAATTCATAGAGGAATAAATTCTCCGTTCATTCGGTCATTTAATATCTGTAGGTTGGTAGTGAAATAAAAAGAAATCTCTGTTGCAAAATCGACACTCCTTCAGTCGTCAAATTTGCTTGGTAATACTCAGTGACAGTTTGTGCTAGTGCCGGTTTTTTCCTGATTTATGTGGATTTTTCTACTGAAAACGTAAGTAAAGTGTTATAATTATTTCATTTATAGTGTTTTTAGTAATAACAAATATCCAGAAGTTTGATGCGCGTCATAATTTTTGGTAAAATAGGTTTTCAAAATGAAGTGGAATTGCGCGGCGCCACAACAATGGCGCTGTTTTGGTTTTAGCTCAATTATTACACAATTTAGTGGTTAAAAACTATTACTGTCATACATATGTAGAAAGGTTATTTTATAAGGAATCCGTTTCTGTATCTTTTGCTATATTTTATCATTGTTATACAAATGAATCAAGATCAATTCTGTGTGTGAATTTTGCGCATTGAAGTTATATTTTTTTCTGCTATTATTACGTTACAAAACCATGACAATCACTAATAGTATAAAGATAATTTATCAGGGAATCTATATTTTATTTATATTATTCGATTAGTAATTAGTTTTCTTTATAATTTGAATATAAAATCAAACGAATACAGACTTTACCGTGCATCCGTCGACGCCTTATGGAGTACGCAATAAGGTTAATTTTACAATAAGTAATGCGCACTGACAAACTCTGTTGCTTGCGTGATTTGAAAAGTAATGAAAAAAAATTTCATTACTTTTCTTGGCATTTTTACGTCTATTTGTGTATGAAAAGTGTCAATGAAAATTATATTGCAGGAAAGGCAATTTCTTATTCTTTATGAGTGTGCCCCTTGATTTTAATTAGATTAATTAAAAAATTCGTTAAATGAATTTTAACGTGACCTCGAATTTTTTTCCTATTTTTTCCGACTTTTCGTTTTTTATCTTCTACGAAGTATGTTTTTCTTTCAATGAACCTGAAAAAAATATACAACGTTTCGAGATACTTTACCTAAAGAATAAAGGAATAACTAAATGAATACGACTAATACTATCATTGCAATTAAATTTTCAATACACCGTCATGTGCGGCGCGCGAAAAAAACATTACGTAACTTCAACCTCAAATTTGTTAATTTTTTTGTATGAACACATACTTGTATTATACTTTATTAGAAAGGTCTTTTCATGTAGATTTTGAATATATAAATAATGTGCCACATTTTTTCTTTGATTATATGTTACATTCGTTTTATACCAAGCGGAACAACAATCTAAACATGCGGACTCTTTGTTTGGCTTTGAACGATGATTATAAAAACAAAACACACTGTAGAAGTACTAAATAGCTATAAGGTGTAAGCTTGTTTCATTCCCTTCCGAGAAATGTAACTGGAGTCGTTGTAAGTGTAAACATCTGGTCGCACGAACATAAATAACACTCGTAGTGCGTATCGCGGCAAAAAATCTCTAGACCCCTGGTCGAAATCGTTTTGGCGCGTAAGCGGCGCCTGGTGGTCTTGCAAAGGATACTCAACTTCAAGCAACGCTTGTCGCTTCTCGCTAAACCTTAGAGCATCAAAGTTACTGACTCACCGTTCAGGTAAAGCTCGCCTCGCTTCGATACATAATTTTTGTGCCAAATCTGGTGCGGGAACGCACAAATTTTAATTTTGTCACACATTCACAAATATTCTTTTATCGTTACAGACGCATACATTTCTAAATATGTCAATTTCAAATAACAACGTCATTTTCTATGCACCGTCAACACTGACATTGATACACACTGACACAATAGTTGTATAACTAGAAGGCACATTGTGCATTGATGTTGGGACGAGGGGTTTGCCCGCAAAGGCCACTCATCTGACGGGTGTCATACCTCAGGTATGACACCCGTCAGATACCTGTCATACCTTGATGCTTTAAACGATAAACACAGTAGAAATTTTCAGCGACAAAAAAGGAAGCTATTTCTGTCTTTATGTACACAGACCAAGAACAAAAATCAAAAGTCGACTTTCAAATTTGTGCTTTTTTGGTAATCGAACCTAGGAATTTCCGAACGGCAGTGCGGTAAGGTAACCATAATCATTGAGTCTTTCGGGTCGTCAAAAATAGTATGATAATATGTACAACCATGCAAGTTCTAAGTGTTGACGCTTGCAACACTGCGCCAACGATAGCTTCGGAGAGAGAAGGGCGCGGGGAGAGGGGTCGTAGGCCCGTTGCCGCCCTCACCACATACCCGCGCATACGCACATTCAAAATCAAATCGTCACGTAGTTAATTTGTAATTTGTACATAATTTTGCCTTCATTACATCTTTAAAATCTAAAATTGTGTTTTCTTATGTTCTTTACGGAACACTAAGCACATGTTGCATAGAACAATCCAAAGCAACATGCCCAACGACCGCGGCCTTAACCCGCTGGGCAAAAACTATAACCTAAAACTATAATTTTCTACCTACGCTGTTTTAACTTTAAGGTCATGCTTTGGTAAACTAATTTCATTCTTCGGGTCTAAAATAATCTACATTTGAACAAGATACAGCATTGAATTTAATGGTAATGGAGTAGCAGATGTGCATGCAAGCGAAATGACATTAAGTGGTCACTGCTACCCGTGGACTTTTATATACAGTCGTATGCAGTTGCGCTTGTACTCTGGAGGCTGGAGGTCGCTCCATGTAAGATTGGCAAACGATCCCTTACACCGAAACACAACAGAATAGGAAATACGCATATTTTTTTTTATTTAACGGATTAGCATACCAGCATGCAGGCCACGTGGTATTAAGTGGTCGCTGCAGCCCATGGACATCTACATACAACCTCAAGCAAGCATAGGTAAGTCTTGTCTGAGGTCGTATGCAGTTGAATGCTACTCCGGAGGTTGGTGGTCGCCTCATGTAAGTGTGACCGGCAACCTTGCACCTTTCCATCGAAACACAATAGAATTGGTTCACGGCAGAAGTGGGTGCAGTGGTGGTCCTTCTCCGGGCGAACCATAATAGTTCTACCACCTACAAAAATATTTATATTTTTTTTACCTAAAATGTAAAATATTTCAATTTGAAAATTGCAAATAATAATGAAAAATGGAGAACAGTTTTTTTAGAAAACTATTAAATATCGAAATGTGAAATATGAGAATATGTATATGACAACTATACTTAAGCACGTTTTTAACGGTTAAAATTGAAAATTACCTGGTTTGCCCATAGTTTTTGGTACTGCGAGTACTGCATTATCGGACGGTAACGTCACTGTCGCTTCGTCAGCATGGGCCGTTTTCAACACCGCGGTGAGGTTTAACTTTGGCTCGTATTTTTGTCTTTCGGGGTGCTGCAATCGATGTGATCCTTTAAGATAAAATTAAATATGGACATTGAACAAGGTGCATCTATTAATGAAAAAAGTGACGAAGAAATAGTGAAAGAAAATGAGTGAGTTCTTTATAAAAATACTAGATGAAAAATAATACTGATAATAAAAGCAATTCGTGCGAAATTATTCCCTGAACATTCCAAAATATCAAAAATGCACAACGTTAATGTTCAAGTTTTCACTTCTGCCGGCACTACCGGAGTGCAACCCCTTGTTTTTTATTGGTATCGAGGGGGAAACCTTCAAAAGCTGCAACCCGGCGCCTTTGGAGAGAATTAATTCGAAATTATTTCATTCTGAGCTGTATCCTTCGCCACTCGTCATGCGTGGGTAGTTTCATGTCGAATGTGATCGATACTAAGGGTTTTATTGTTGAAATACAAGATCAACCTGCTTTGTATGATTTCAACTCAAAAGACTAGAAAATAAGCCAGGAAGTGATGGCTCAGTGGGTTGTTTTAGGACCAGAAGAAACTAAAGATTTGAATAGCATTGCACTTAACTTTATCTTTTTTAATAATTCTATTAATATATTGACGAATCCACGTTGAGTAATGCGCAAAAGACAGCTGTAAACCGTAATCCGTGTAGTTTGATTACCTAAGTCAGCTTTCTGGATGATTTCCCGCGGCGCGGGCGGGAGAACCATCCGTGTAGCCTCAGCCTAAGTTGGTCGGATCGAGGAAAGCGGTCGGGTGTGAGATGGGTAACCGCTAGTGGCAAAAAAAATTGTGCGTTTCCGTGCTTCGGAGGGCACGTTAAGCCGTCGGTCCCGGTTGTTGTCGATAACAGTCGTTAAACCTTGTAGAACACTTATGGGCATTTTAAAACATCTAACAGCGGGTTGGCCACTAACCCACATCTCCACGATGAAGCAGCGTGGCGGAGTAAGCTCCAGCCCTCCCCAGTTATGGGAAAACCTTCAAAATTATTAGCTAAGTATACCATTGTTGTATTCACGACTCTATTTATATGTATAGATGTTTATACAATGAAAGATTTCAACAAATACAAGTACTAAGAAAGGTTGATTGATTATAATGATTAATTAATAATTACTGCGTTAAGCGTAAACAATAAAGTTGATTGACAATCAATTTGAGATGATTGACGGGCCGGAGTAGGCTTGAGACTAATTTAATTGTGTTTAGAACAATGGATTTTTAATATGCTATTTAAATGATTGATCGCCTACACGTTTTATTTTATAAATAGTATAGTATTTTTTATATAGTATAATTATCATGTATTTTTTCACTATTTTAAACAAAAATGGAACAAATATTTTTAATCATACGCTCGTCACGGTCTTCATTTACTTTATATATCCTAAATTTAAAAAAAATTGATCAGTTAGTCCTTGACGACCCACGTGGCATGGCATTATGGTTACCATGCCGGACTGCCGATCGGAGGGTCCCGGGTTCGATTCCCGGCGAAGCAAAAGAAAAATATTTTTTAGCCAAGAATATAAATATGAATTCACATTTTAAAATTCTAGTTAGTTAGGACTTGCAGGGTTTCGGTGTAAAAGTGTAGTTGCAGACTGAACTAAGAAGACATCAGCCTCCGGAGTAAATAAAAATACAAGTGTTATAAAATCTATAAACAACAGCGCAAACATGTACATATATGTTAAATGGTTCTCTTTTATTATTGTTTTAATTTCAAAACGCTGCTTCAATATTGGCATATTTTAAAGGCGAGGACTAAGATGACAGAAATAATTGAGTGCGTTTTTATAATCTTTAGTTCTTCACTAGATAGATACACTATATTTATTTTAATTAAATAGAAAACTTAACACAAAATAACTGTTTGAAATGCGTAAGTACCAATTAACGCATATAGGAAGATTAAATGTGTTATTATCATGTAAATCTGCGACTTATAATTATTTACAACGGCTCTGAGTGCGTGACGTGCAGACGTCAGGAAAACCATATGCTAATATTTACACACATCATTTGCATATCATTAAATCAATAGCCATGTTATCATCAACCAATAAGTCTTTGGTTGGGCAGGAAAATTACAAAGTGTCTTCTCGTCCAGAACACCTCAGTGCGCTAAAGTTTTCGAGCAGTGTCTGTTGCCAGTGATGAACTACGGCGCTGAGACATGGTCTTTTACAGTTAGCCTTTTCCATAAGCTCAGAGTCACTCAGCGAGCGATGAAGAGGGCTATGCTTGGTATTTCTCTACGCGATGGAATCCCTAATGATGAAATCCGTAGAAGAACGAAGTTTACCGACATAGCTCTCAAAATCTGCAACCTGAAGTGGCAATGGGCAAGCCATATAGTTAGGATGGCTGACAACCGATAAGGAAAAAAGGTCCTTGAATGGCGACCACGTGTCGGCAGAAGGAATACCCGCCGCCCTCGGTGGACTGATGACCTGAAGAAGACAGCGGGAAGTCACTGGATTCAGAAGGCGCAGGATCGGGAGGAGTGACGAACGTTAGGTGCGGCCAATGTCCAGCAGTGGACTATGAAAGGCTGATGGATGGATGGAATAAGTCCTTACGATCTAAATGAAATCGCCAGTAATAAGTGTTTTGTAAGAGCTAGAACTTTAGTCCCTGTAGCTTCGGAATTAAGAATAGAGCTACAGAATGCCCTGAATGATCGTAAGAGGCGACTAAAAGAGTTGGAGCTCGACCCGTCCAGCCAGCAGCCCCGGGAAACACAGCGGCGATAACTATCGATATCTTTTGACAACAACCATGACCGACATCGTCTTAACGTGTCTCGACCACGACATCTTAATACCGAAATGCACATGAAACTTGGCAATAGCCATCAACATCATACTACTGACCGCGCTCTAGATCGTAGATAGAGCCCTAGAGGTAGATAGTAGGAGTTTTAAAAAGGTCAAATACCTCTTAGTTTTAATAAACAATATGGAATTTTAATGTAAGCTTTATAAAAGCCAACAATGAAGTAATTACACACGTGCAGTGATGCATCCAATAGTTATTGCAGCCATCGTTTTATGTTACAATTATGATAATTCCACCGTAAATGCTTGTTAGAGGTCCGCGGGCTTCATTTATCAGTTTGACATATTTATTTATTTACTTACAGCGATTTATATGGAGGACACTATGCGTAAAATATGTTAGCATAAATATGCTTGTAAATAAATATGGATTTTTTTCTTATTTATTTCTAGGTGATCTATGCATATTGTCAGTGTCATGCAAAAATAAAATAAAAATAATATAAAAATAAAATGAATCTTCTTCGGACAATTCTTTGGACAATTCGCACAACACCATCTGATTCCAAACTAAGCAGAGCTTGTGCTATGGTAATCAGATAGCTGATAAACATACTTATATAATTCTAAATACATACTTAAATAGATAAATTAACACCCAGACACAGAACAAATAGTCATGTTCATCACACAAATATTTGTCCTGGGTGGGAATTGAACCCACGACCTCACGCTTCGCAGTCGGCTCATCACCCACTTCGCCACGGAGGCTGTCAAAAATAAAAATTAAGTCAATATTCCTACTCGTAGTTTAAAGTAAATCTGTGGAACTGAAAAAAATCTCTATGCCATCTTTCGTCCTTTCACTTTTACGTACTTAACCATTATTTTGTTGGTTCCCACTGTTGAGCATTAAACTTATTCGAATCTACAATTTCATTGACATTTTTTCTTTTCATACTTATAACAACAACTATATAGTCTTCCGCCAGCGGCTTCGCCCGCTTGGACCCGTTTTAAAGGTTCCCGTAGAATAAAAATCATCCTATGTCCTTTCCCAAGATCCACTCTATCTGTGTTCTAAATTTTATTAAAATCGGTTCAGTAGTTTAAGCGGTATAGCGTAGCAGACAGACAGATAGACAAAGTTACTTTCGAATTTATAATTAACTTAAACTACTTAACCGATTTCAATGAAATTTGGAAGACAGATAGAGTGGTCCTTGGGAAAGGACATAGAATTATTTTTCTCCTACGGGAACCAACAAAAAGTGACCACGCGAGCGAAGCCACTGGCGGAAGGAGTATTATATAATTAAACTAGTTCGTAGTTTTTGAATTAATTGTAATCCTTAGAAACGATATTATGTTTGTTAGTTGGTAGTTAATACACCGACTGAAGCGCGCATGGCCTGGCAGCTAGCGTAGAACGCAAGCGATCTATGCAGCTGAGCCAAACGGGCGCGGTCGGGTGTGAGATGGGTGACCGCTAGTGGCATAAAATTTCATGCGCGTTTCCGTGCTTCGGAGGGCACGTTAAGCCGTCGGTCCCGGTTGTTGTCGATAGATAACAGTCGTCAAACCTTGTCGGAGGCCTTATGGGCGGTTTGAAAACATCCGACAGCGGGTTGGCCACTAACCCGCATCTCCACCAACCCGCATTGGAGCAGCGTGGTGCAGTAAGCTCCAGGCCTCCCCAATAAGGGGGAGAGACCCGTGCCCAGCAGTGGGACGCAAAAAGGGTTGCAGCCAGTTAATACACAAGCGTTAAAAATTCTATCCTATTAAGGAGTTAATATAAATTTATTTGCTGAGGTTGATAGTTTCAGTAGTCACATGAAGAATTTTCATTTATTTCATGAAGATTGCAATCTAGTCTAACGTTGTTATAGTTTATTTTAGATTATGATCACAATTTCATACTCAATTATACAAATAATAACATTGTTGACGAAAAAATATAAAAAAACGCCATTTTGTCTAATAAAATAAAGCAACAAAAAATATGTAACAAGTTAGTATCAGGATGGGTCACACCAAAGTTCAGTCCCGGGGTTTATTTTTTACTTTGGCAAAAGTTCAGATGATTTGACGACCTGCGTGGCGCAGTGGTTTCCGTGCCGGACTGTCAATCGGAGGGTCCCGGGTTCAATTCCCGGCGAAACAGAAATTTGAATGATAAGTTTAAATTTCTGTTCTCGGTCTGGTTGTTTGTGTTTCTGTCTTTGTTTGTTTCCATACTTTCCATGGTACCCACGACACAGGGTATATCTACCCTACTGTGGGGCTAAGAGTGTGAATGTTATAAAGAACCGATATATCATATATTAAATCAATAACTTTGTATTCAAACCATACACCGAGAAACCGTTTTCTTCATTTTAAGAGTTATTCCATAAATGCTACTGGAATTACTTGTAATATTAAATAACTACAGATAAGGTTAATAACTCACAACACCTTTTTTTTAAATGGAGTAGCAGTGGAGCATGCAGGCCACGTGCTGTTAATTGGTCGCTGCAGCCCATGGACATCTACATACAACCTCAAGCAAGCATAGGTAAGTCTTGTCTGAGGTCGTATGGTCTGGTATGGTGGTCGTAAGTGTGGCCGCCAAATGCACCTTTCCACCGAAACACAATAGAATTGGTTCACGGCAGAAGTGGGTGTAGCGGTGGTACTTCCCCGGGCGAACCATAATAGTTCTACCACCTACAAAACAATTTATTACATCGAAACTTTTTGATGTTTTAATATAATAACTGTGTTAAATGGATTGCCAAAATGTTTTTGTACTAAATGAAAATTAAAGGTCATATTCATTCAATAAAATAAAGGTCATAAGTAGAAATCAGATTGTATTAATACAAATTATGTAAAAAATGAGCAGCGATGACCGAGTGGTAAAAAACCGCGGTCTTCGACGCGACCGACCCCAGGTTCAAATCCTAGGCGCGCACCTCTGACAAAGAATTTGTATGTGCGCATTTATCGATGCTCCACGATGATGGAAAATATCGTGATATTTAATTGATTATGATGTTCTCCATCGCCGTGCATGCCTGAGAGGAATTCATAATTTCTCGAAAGCATGACGTCCACCAATCCGCACTTGGCCAGCGTGGTGGACTATGGCCTTAATCCCTCTCACTTATGAGAGGAGACCTGTGCCCAGTAGTGGGACATAAAAAAGGTTGAAAAAAAATTTTTTTTAATGTTCAAAGTTACCCGAATTGTACGTACTGGAATTACTTGTAACATTAAATAACAGATATGTTAATAACTCACGATTCCTTGTTTACGATGACAATATCACAACAATCTACGACATATATCTAGGAGATATATGTAACGCAACATAGTTGTACTTGTCGGCAATTCAAATGTGTCCATATATGAATATGTATCAGTTCCAATTCAACTGTCATCGGTAAACGATTGTTCATTCAAGTGCTTTTTATATGCAAAATATTATAATATCATGAGAACGCGACAAAATATTTGCGAACCTCTTGCGTCGCATGTTGGATTACGGGTCGGATTTGTTTTTCGTAACGGAAACCAAAACGAAGAGGTCACCCATCTCACAGGTGACCGCGCCCGATTGCCGCCGGGCCATTATGTGTATTTTTACTTCACTAAAACCTCCTTGTTGGCCGTCCACAAGCGCCACATGTTAAGGTCTCCGGGATCTCCAAATTGCACCGTTTGAATTCCTTGCAGACATCTTGGTTAGAGTCTATATTCTTCAATCATCGCGGGTTTATATCGTGGTTTCATCCCGGGCCAACTGATTGAGTTCCCACTAATGCCACCCACAAACGGGTATCTCCCTATTCGCAACCACATTTCCAACAATGAAAGCTACTAACAGTGTGAAACCTATCTTTCTCATGACCGCGCCCGTTTAGCTCCGCGCGTGTAACACAGGGAACATAACAGCCGTGATCTAATAGCGTTAAGTGCAAACTGATTTTCTGCGCTTGATACTTGATAACTATACACACGTTCTTGAGAAAAAGACCACAAATAATCATTTGGACAGTGCAATAAACGGTTACTTTTTATTCGGAACCTTAAAAAGTAAGTTCTTTGAACCGCAAAGAATTCATGAGTTCGTCGCCCCTACAGCCTACTGTTCTCGCTAACATTCCAGTTTAGAATCTTAATCGCCTAGACCTATCACGTGCAAGTGCCGTCAGTAATGTCACTTTAATTATATGTTTCAGGCTACTTAGCTTTAGCTCTGAACCGATATCTATAGCAGATCTTTGTTGCAGAATTTTGAGCTTTGTGGCTTTTTATTGGCACAAAATCCATGAGTTAGTGGTTAGTATATTATAATCGTAAATATTAAGACAATTCTGTCTCCCTACATCATTTACCTATGTATTTTACAGCTTTCCTCGTAAGCTCATTAATCAGTTACTGATATCAACTTTGTATGTTGTGTCTACGTGTAACTATCGGTTTTCTTTTTGAACTTGTGGCAAAAACCGAAACCGCCGTAAATGCGAGTTGGTAGGCTTGAAATGCCTAGTCCCTGTAGCTTCAGGATTAAGAATAGAGCTAAAGTATGCCTGATCTTAAGAGGCGACTAAAAGGGTGCTTTGGGATTTTGTACACAGAGAATGGGAGCTCGACCCGTCCAGCCAGCAGCCCCGGGAAGGACGGCGGTGTTAGCGTGGCCGCTTGCCGCAAGCCCAAGCGCAAAGGCAGGTCACCGAGGGGGTTTTAGTGTGGTACAAATCCCACATAACCCGGTATGCTCTCCCAAGATGCTGGGTACCTTTTGAAGGTTTCTCCCCCAAAAATCCAAAAAAAGGTTTGGCATGCCTTTGAATTTTTTATGACTCTGAGGCGTGTACCGTGTAGAATATTGATCGTCTTAAAATATTGCAATGCTTTCACTCGCATCCAACGTAATTAGATTCCAGAACTGTCTCGGAAAGGTTTTGAAAAAGGGAAAAAAACACATTCTATATTTAAAAAGCATTTATTAATACCTATATTTAAAATATTACAACAAAAAAAATGGGTTTTAAAAACAATGGATACACGCAAAACAAAGGCAAGGACTTAAACACTATGTAAAAGCAACTAACTTCATTATTTAGATTTTCCCCTGGGAATTGAACATTGAACCCTAACTTTGCACATCACAACGCGTGAGAACCACAGCGACATATAGTCCATTGATTTCTTTATATTATGCCACAGAGAAAATCGGAAACATCACAAAACCGAGACAGTCACGATTCGATTACATTCGTGACTGGTGCAATCATAGGTGCAACAGAGCGTAGTCTAAATGTTACACATATAGCTTGTTTTTCCTTCTGAGTCTTGAGTGGTAAACAAACACCATCTGTCACAAAATATATATTTCAATATCAAATATCTGGGCACGGCGGTGTTCCGCCAAGACTAAGCAAGCGAAGTGCAAAGGCGAACCTACTTTTTCTCAAAGTGTTTCGTCGTCTTTTTGAACCCACATACCTTTTATTTGCTTCCAAATAACCAAGTTAAAATTCTTGAGATAATAATATGATTTCAACAGTAGAATGAAAGTCCTTTTTTCAATCCCCAGTTAAATATGTCATAATAGTAACAATTACAACATTAATTAGCCGAACACTTTTATCCAGGGTTGATCCGGCCCTCAATATACATACGACTGTCAAAATGTGTGGCTTGGCAGTTTAACTCTGGTCAAGTCATGAAAAGCACCAAAACTTAGATCTTTAAATGGTTACTCCGCAATAGCCATAAAAAATAAATAGAATGAAACTAAGATCCCAAAACTTGCTGAATAAAGGGGTACAGGACAGATAGAAATAGTGGAGTTTTGAGGCCAACTCATAGCCTTAGTAGGACAAAATACTGTTTTCTTTTTCTGATCCTCTAACATATGCATAAACTTTATTTAACCCTGGTAAATGTTGCCACTGGCAACCATTTCTGCAGTATAGCAATTCCGTTATATTTCAGTGCAACGGCTGCCGGCCAGAATTCTTCTCATAATATGTAAATTTTAATTGTATGGCAATAAAATGCGTTACTCAAAATTATATTATCATTAACTATATGAATACTGATAATAAATGTATATTATCTGTATTTTATATCGTATAGTCTTGGCGTTCAGCAATGGAGACTATATTCCTTCTTTTCTAGTGACATTCAATCTCAAAAACTTATTTAATATAATAACATTAACACTGATGATTACATTATATTACCCCAAACAAGCAAATTAAGTGTGAAGAGTAGAAGTAGGAAGAGTTTCAACTGTCAAGCATTCCCTTACAAGTTCCGAGATTCGGGTGCCGCGTGATAAGATAAGAGTGTAGATTACGTTGATAAGCTCTTAAAGATGTTAAACGATACCTTATAACACGTCTGTAGTAGGTATACCTATACTAATTGTAAAAAAAATTGCCAAGAAATTTAAATACGATATTTATTCATTAAGAAGTGAAAGAAAAGAATGTTTGTGGGATAAAAACAAGGAAGTATCCAAACAAAAAAAAGATTTCTTCGAAAACGCGACTACCACGCCTGACAGCTGGAACAATCTTAAAATCGGTGCGAATTAAGGATTGAGATTGATTCGTTCTCATTCTCATTGACGTTCCGGCGACGGCGACGGTGGAAAAACGCTTCTAAGTCTAGCCTCAGGTTGTATCCAATTACTCTACTGATCCGGAGGCTGATAGGCGCCACATTTAAGTCCACCAACGAGAAGTGCAGTGACGCCACTATACTGTATTACTCTCTTTATCTATAAATATTCATATTCCGTTTACTTTTGAAGTTATTCAAAACATGATTTGGTTTTTCAAATCGTTCAGAAAAAAATGCTTCGATAATAACATTTTGTAACCACCCTTTGTAAACACTCATATTTGTACAAATTAAAATCTTTGTCTTCGTCTCTATAATACTTAATATGGGTTTTACTAAAAAACTTAAAAATTCTCAGTTAACAAGTGCACTGCAAGCGAATGCAAATCCTTTATTATTTCATCTCTACTTTTACTTTCCGAGCGTTCACCGGTTTGGGTTATTTATAGATGCAACACAGGACGATACTGTTTCCGGTTTTCGATAAGGGACTGAGGTCTGGTTCTTACAATAAATTATAACATTTATTGACGTGATAACGTCTTTAAAATCGTTTTAGTCGGGTGACATGTTCAGAAACTTGTGTCACACCAAAACCTCACGAGCGCGATCGCAGGTATAACGAGAGAGAGACGGACCGATCTCCCGTCTCATCTCGAGCGCTGCCAGTCATTCCGTGAAACTTGTCACGCGGAATCCTCACGAGCGAAGGCTGGCATAGCGTTCGAGTGAGTGGACCGATCTTCCGTCTCTCTGACTCTAGCGGCATACAAACGAATGGAGATTTTCTCGTGCGGACGTTATCACGTAAACATCTCGATCGTAAACCTACTTTACAAACAATTTGTTTTTTAAAGTAAACAAAATAATTTGGAGGAATATTGTCCATGCTAATACTATAAAATATGACAGTAGTAATGTCTGTCTCAGTGTGTCTGTGTGTGTCGTTTTCACGCTTTCCCGCTTTCACGTCTTCACGCTTAAATTACTGAACCAATTGTAATGAAATTTGGTACACAGATAGTTTGGACCTTGGGGATGGGTGTAGAATAGTTTTTAATGCGATAAATATGCTGAAAGAGGAAGGATAACTGAAATAAGGGATGAAAATTTTGTTACGCGCTGTGGGTAATGAAAATGCCGTTTGACACGTAGAAGACGTTTATTGTCAGCTTCCACAGAAATCCACTTTACAGAGTCCAAATCACAATGCACAATCACTATAGTCCAATATCTTCGCTTGAGTCGTCGAATTAATTCTTCCTTGTCGCTTGGTAGAGATCGCTTCGGTTTCAATTCCGGAAATAAACTGCCCAGTCGCGGCTCGGCGCGTGCCTTATATACGGCTACCCATGGTTGTCCAGAAATTTCCCGAACCACCAAATACAATAGACCCGTCCCGAACCTTCCTTTAAATTATTACGCACCTATGTACAGCTTATGTAGTCATAAACAATAGCCGCGACCCGCGATGTAAACAACCTATACATGTACGCTATATATAGGTAGGTACGTACTCGCCGCGGACCCCGAATTTGTTTACTGGTAGAAATCGATGTTTTTCTTATGACCGATTTTTCGAGAACTTTCTTCACTGTTCGATAGTAGACCTAATACCTGTTTATGTGTTTTTGGGGTTTTGCTGTACGACGCTTTGTTCTCGAGATATAGGTACTCAAAGTCGTAACAATTTATATGAAGTGTTGTCATCGTCAAAGATTGTACCTGACCTGAAACGTAGCATTTAATCAATGGATAGGGTTGCTCGATATACGAAAAATATGTCACAGAGCGCCCCATACTTTTTCAAAATAATTCAAGTACTTTTTGTTCATTATTATTTTCTGCTTGTATTAAGGATAACTATTCACTAGCTATGTCTATTTTTTATTTATTAGATGCAATTATTGTATTGCCACCAATTCCTGATAAGTGTCCAAAGTTTGATTTAAATCTGTCCGTTGAAAGTGGATCAAAATCGAGTCCAAAGGAGAGTTACACACAATCTTAAAACTCACTGTTACATACAAGCTCACAGACATACAGGTGAAGCTAATATAAGCGTGTTATATGGGTGCCAAAGACTCACCCATATGGATCTTTTAATTTATTTGAATGGAGTAGCAGACGAGCATGCAGGCCACGTGGTGTTAAGTGGTCGCTGCAGCCCATGAACATCTATATACAAACTCAAGCAAGCATAGGTAAGTCTTGTCTGCGGTCGAATGCAGTTGCGCTGCTACTCTGGAGGCTGGTGGTCGCCTCATGTAAGTGAGGCCGGCAACTACACCTTTCCACCGAAACACTATAGAATTGATTCACGGCAGAAGTGGGTGCAGCGGTAGTACTCCCCCGGGGTTAATAGTAATAATAGTTCTACCACCTATAAATCTTACAGGATTTAGACCTCTGTTAGGTACTATAGCTCCCAGACCTAGACCTAAATTGAGCACAAAATTTGGTCTAAATTATATTAGTTATTAGTATGTATAGACCTTAGAGCTAAGTTATTCGGTCGCTTATCAAAGTGTTTCGCGCGGTCTCGGGTTCAAAATCAAACGAGTCACGCGCGGGTAAAGGTCAGTTCACATGCGACGGATGCCGTTTGAAAGTCAGCGGGCGTGGTTGTAGTGAGTTATAGTTGAACTGAAGAATGTTGTTGTTGTATGTTACTTTGCAGATCATCGATTTTGGCTTTAGGGCATACTTGGCCCTGCCTTTGACGTAGAACACAAGTGATCTACGTAGCTAAGCAAACTGGGCGCGGTCGGGTGTGAGATGGGTGACCCATAATGGCAAATTTTTCCTTGCTTCGGATGGCATGTTAAGTCATCGGTCCCGGATGATCTCGATAGATAGCAGTCGTTAAGCCTTGTCGGATGCCTTATGGGTTGTTTAAAAACATCCAACGGCGGTTTGATCACTAACCATAATTCAACAAATTCAGCGTAGTGGAGTAAACTAGACTTCTGCAAATATAGAGAGAGACCGGTGCCCAGTACGAAGATTGCCCTCGATATGCTTAGCTGCGAACATTCTACGCAGTCACAAGCCCATGCACGTCTTCAATTCGTTCATTCCCGAATAAAAAAATGAAACCTTTTTTTTCAACTTTTTCATATCCCACTGCTGGGCACAGGTCTCCTCTCACTATGGGATTTAGGTCACTATGCTGGCCTAGTGCGGATTGGTGGACGTCATGCTTTCGAGAAATTATTAATTCCTCTCAGGCATGCACGGCGATGGAAAACATCATAATCAATTAAATATCACGATATTTTCCATCATCGTGGAGCATCGATAAATGCGCACATACAAATTTATTTGTCAGAGGTGCGCCATGGCTCTGAACTCGGGATCGGAAGCGTCGAAGACCGCGGTTTTCTTTACCACTATCTGTACCTATCGCTGCTCAACTTTAAATTAAGTAACTAAAATAAATTCATCCGGTATTGGTAACAGTAAATGTATAATAATTTTGACAAAAACCATGTTCAACCAAAACTAGGTATACAATCAATTCGTAATCATACGAGCATTATGTCATATATCGGCAATTTGTTATGTCTACCGAGACTCTTTCAAAGTTTCAAAGTTTAAAGTCATTACGTGACGGAATCAAAATCTTTGAAAACTTATCATTAGCTTTTGTAACTTAGAAATAAAGTGTAATGTAGCATGTTTATAATCGAATTAAAGAAACTTGGTTATGTCATAGACGTCTTCTCGTAATGTTTGTAATAAGATGTGTTGATCCTTAGAAAAATAAAGAATACTACCATCTGTTCAAAGAGAATACAGGCACGAATCAGCTTGACGAAAAGAAAAGAAAAAATAATATATTTCGTATTAGGAATACAAAATATTCGCTTAATTAATATCATTTTTTCCCGGTCATCGCCTGTAGGTGCCCGTTTTGTATTGATGTTGAGCTGAGAGAAAAAAGGCGGCGGCAAAACTCCCAGCAGCACTCTTTTTTTAAAAAAGTACATTTATTTGAGATAACAAAATTGCTATGGGTCGATAATGGGCACACGTGACAGCTGATCGTGTGAGACACTACCAACCCACTTCCACCACCACAGACGCAAGTAATTACTAAAACTAATAAATTCTATGAAAAAATTGCCTTGTGTGAGCGAGATTCATTCCCACGCTCCTGTATCATTAAGATAGTCCTTAGTGTTATAGAGCCTTACGGCAGAGGATTTGTTTGACTGCCTTCTTAAAAGATTTTGAAGGCAGAGATTGAATCTTTATTGGGATTTTATTATACTTATATCCTGATGGATACCCACATGCCAGCTTGTTGCCGTTCCTAGTTGAGTCACAATTAGGACGTTTGACACATATGTGGTTTGGCATCGCTATTCTGTGTAAAAAGACTAGAAATATGTATTCGGTATCTTTTTTTAACCTTTTTTATGTCTTACTGGTGGGTGCTGGTCTTCATTCACAAGTGAACACTAATCGAAATCGAACCCGGTATCTTTTATTTTAATATTTAGCACCAAATCAAGTAGCATGTAAAAATTTAAATGATAAGTTTAAAATTTCTGTTCTCGGTCTGGGTATTTGATTTTTTGTCTTTGTGTGTGTCCAAGGTACCCACGACACAGGGTATATCTACCCTACTGTGGGACTGTGAGTAGGGAACGTTTATTTATTTGGCTGAAGCCCATTTATTCCTGGAGCTTACTCCACCATGCTGCTCAAATATGGGTTGGTAGAGTAGGTATATATTGTTACCTACAGTAATCTTAGCCAATAGGCGAAAATTATCACAATTGCTTTAATAACCCGTGATGAGTTCACTTTACACAACATAAGTTCCACATCTTTATTCATTATTTCACTGCCAAGTGACCTTATTTTGCATTTTTATCTTCAACAGCCCGTAACTTAAGTAAGGAGAAAACGAAATCATAAGAACAGACTATAAGAGTGGCTGAAACTTTTCTTGCGTCCCACCACTGGGCACGGGTCCCTCCTTGTTTTGGGAAGGCCTGGAGTTTATTCCACCCCGCTGCTTCGATTGGTGGAGATGTGGGTCAGAGGCTAACCCGTTCTCGGATATTTTCAAACTGTCCATAAGGCCTCCGACAAGTTTTATCGACTGTTATCTATCGACAATAGCCGAGACTGACGCCTTAATATACCCTCCAAAGCACGGCAACGCGCTTGAAATTTGCCATTAGCGGTCCCTACCGCGCAGATTTTGCTTAGCTGCCTAAATCGCTTGCGTTCTACACCGACTGCTGGGCAACGCGCGCTTCTTAGACAATAATTCTTACCCAATAGGCGAAGATTATCACAGTTGCTTCAATTACGTGACTTCATTTACACAACATAAACTCCATCTTTATTCATTATCTTGCTGCGAGATGAACTTATTTTACATTTTTATTTTCGACACTTTGTAACTTAATCTAGTTCAACTATGTACTACTGAATTAATGTAAGAAGTTCGTACGGTATGTCGTTAACTATTTATAATTGTTTAGTAACTACAAACTGATTATTCTAGCATTTTTTTTTCAACCTTTTTATGTCCCACTGCTGGGCAACCGATGGGGAAGAAAGGTCCTCGAATGGCGACCACGTCTCGGCAAAAGGAGCACAGGCCGCCCTCCAACCAGGTGGACTGACGACCTGAAGAAGATAGCGGGAAACCGCTGGATTCAGAGGGCGCGAGACCGGACGGAGTGGTAAACATTAGGGGAGGCCTATGTCCAGCAGTGGACTTTAAAAGGCTGATAGATAGATAGCTGGGCACTAAGAACTCTAACAAGTCCGAGGGGCTTGGGCCATAGTCCACCACGCAGGCCTAGTGCGGATTGGTGGACATCATACCTTAGAGAAATTATGGTTTTTCTCAGCTATGCACGGCGGTGGAAGACATCGTAATCAATTAAATATCACAATATATATCAATAATAGAAAATTACCGTAGAGCAGAGATGAAATGCGTAAATTACAAATTTCTTTTGTCAGAGGAGCGCGCCGTAGATTTGAACCCCGCATCTCCCGCGTCGGAGACCGCGGCCCTTACCACTGATCCCATCATTACAAAATTACTAAAAGTCAAAAGTTTATTTTAGTTATTGCTTCAGTTCATCATTGCCTTAACGCACCGAAACCTTAAAATGAAGTTCACTAAGAGTGTAAAAAACAACACAATGAATAAATATTCTCTTCATTTCATAAACATAATAAATATTTTAAAATTGAACGGATTAAAAAACACTTTTAATTCTGTTTATGATAATGTAAATACTTAGAAACTAATTCTACATTAAAACGCCACTAATTCACTATGAGGTATGTATGTACTTCACTTCAGAACACTGAAACATTTTCAGTATAATTCAGTTAACTTCTATTATTCTACTATATTTTAGCAACTTATTAATTGCATTAATGATTATGTTAATTGCATAATTTCGGCACTAGAAAATATATTTTTGCTTTGCTCTGTGAGTAAATCACTACCTGTAAAGTCGAAACATTGTAAATTGACTTTGAAATTCGCTTTTCACAATCCTAAAACAAGCTAGGCTCTATCAAAATCCGTCACTTGAGTTACAATAAGCTCTTGAAAAAGCTGAAACCCAAAGGACGACCCCGGAAGCCTCCCCCCTTCACCTCAGTTACACAACTAAAATAGGATCAACTATATAATCAGAGCCTTAGCACACATTCCAGCAGTATTTACGTGTCCGTGCGGAGTGTAGTGTGTGTGCTGTGTTTCTGAACGATCGAGAAAAACGTGCGTTCAATTTTATATTTTTACGAATGGAACGATTTTTAAAATTGCAATTGTAATTCGGTGCGTTCGATTTTAATTTAAAAAAAATGTAGATATTTTTTCGAAAGATTTTAGCTGTTGTTAAATAGAAAACAGACATTTGCGTGTTTTAAGTACTTATCCATTGGTTTTAAAAAGTGACAGTAAAAATTATAGTTGCAATTTTAATAATTTATAATTTATAATTTTTAAGTGGATGGATATTGTGAATTGAAAATCTTCTGTGGAAAGTGAAGGCGTAAGTAAATTTTTCTTGGTTTTCAGGATGATTAGAAATTGAGCTTTAAGTTTTCCTATTCTATTTTAAAAATAATTTATCAGAATTAATCAACATTCACATCAAAAAAAAATGCTAATGAAAAGTCGTTATTCAGATTTCGAAAAAATATTATACAAAAATTAGTTTTTCTCCTGAAAATTAAGTAAAGTTTGCTTTCAAAATAATGTTATTAACATTAAAACGAAATTTTATTAATATAGAAATTTTACGATATGACGATGACAGATCACAAAGGGATTAGTATGCTGTTCAGCATTTACGAACAAGTGATAAGTTAGCACATTTGCTTCATTCAAAACGTTGCCTTGCCATACATAGCTGTTCACATATAATCGTGCCCGCGCATAACGCGCATTCTCATCAACCTTCTGTCATTTATATTGCATTAGCAATACCTACATTAGGTAGGTACCTTAAGCACAAAACATTTTTTTTTCACACATGATTTGGTGTAGGGCGAAAACCATTCAGTAAATTGGTCCTTCGACCCGCTTCGTTAAAAATTGCAAATTTTTCAAAACTTCTACTTACAAACTATCCATGGCAGCAGGCAGGCATTATAAAAGGAATTTTATTGATCATCTTGTGAACCTTTGCTGATATGTAGAATATCGTTAAAAACAAATTAAAAATTCTGTAGAATTTTATACACCTGCAAAATACTGTCACCAAACTTCCAGACCGCCTTGTGATGCAGTCGGTTTTGTGCTTTGAGCATCAAAGTTACTGACTCACCCTTCAGAAGAGACGGCATAGCGCCTCGCTTCGATACATAATTTTTGTGCCAAATCTGGTGCGGGGAAAGAACGCACACATTTTAATTTTGTCACTATTGACAAATATTCTTTCATCGTTACAAACGGCATACATTTCTAAATATGTCTATTTCAATTAACAACATAATTTTCTATGCACCGTCAACACTGACACCGACACACACAGACACACTAGTTGTATAACTAAAAGGCACATTGTGCATGCACGTTGGGACGAGGGGTTCGCCCGTAAAGGCCACTCCTCGGACGGGTGTCATACCTGTCATACCTTGATGCTCTAAGGTTTTGTGGCATAAAAAACCTAAATGCTAGACAGTAATATGTTATTGCGATAAAGGTGAAACGAATAGAAAGACCAAAAGAAGAAAAACATAACATTGTTTTAAATATAGTTAATTACATTGTAAACAACAGTTTATTAAGATCGGTACCTTATAATCAGCATTTCTTACTAAAATTCACGTATCCCTAAATATCTTTGAATGCGCTTCGTAAAAGAATAAATAACACATAAATATGATTGATTAGTTTGATTACAGTATAAACCTTCCAGGTTTGTTTCCAGGATTGTTTCATCGAAATAAATGAAATCAAATAAAAAATGATTATCTGTTGTTCAATACTATATTAAATACCTTTCTTTCTATTTCTATGGTTGAATGTTTTTTGACGATATTGTCTTTAGGCAGTCCTATAAAATATAAGTGGCTGAATAGCGTGCGTTAAAAATTCATTAAATACTTTAAAAAATATAAAAAAAAAAACATTTACCATCTGTATTTACACCTACTGTTGACTAATTAACTCCTTAACTTTACAAATGCCTCAGCTTAAGGCGCGATTCTTCATTGTTCGTCGTCGAGTGATTCATTAAGTACAAATTACTCAATTACTGCTGCCCATACAAATCCCACTGCTAAATACCGTTCATACTATACACAATGATTCAGTAGAGTCTTGATAATCGAAGTTCAAAGAAACTTTTACAATGAGTACTGTTAATTGTCGACGTTTTCAGATAATTTAGTAGGTGGTAGAACTATTATGGTTCGCCCGGGGAAGTACCACCGCTGCACCCACTTATACCAACCAATTCTATTGTATTTCGGTGGAAAGGTGCAGTTGCCGGCCACACTTACATGAGGCGACCACCAGCCTCCGGAGTAGCAACTGCATACGAACTCGGACAAGACTTACCTATGCTTGCTTGAGGTTGTGTGCAGATGTCCATGGGCTGCAGCGACCACGTGGCCTGCATGTCCGTCTGCTACTCCATTCAAATAAAAAAAATCGAGAGGAAAAATGTTGGTTCCCAACAATATTTTTGTAAAAATAAATATTTATTTGAGTTATAAAGGTAACATTTGTTACATAAATATCAGCTCCAAAAAAATTTGCTACTTAACACCACGTGGCCTGCATGCTCGTCTGCTACTCCATTCAAATAAAAAAAATCGAGAGGAAAAATGTTGGTTCCCAACAATATTTTTGTAAAAATAAATATTTATTTGAGTTATAAAGGTAACATTTGTTACATAAATATCAGCTCCAAAAAAATTTGCTACTTAACACCACGTGGCCTGCATGCTCGTCTGCTACTCCATTCAAATAAAAAAAATCGAGAGGAAAAATGTTGGTTCCCAACAATATTTTTGTAAAAATAAATATTTATTTGAGTTATAAAGGTAACATTTGTTACATAAATATCAGCTCCAAAAAAATTTGCTGTTTAAAGCGTCCCAAATTTTACAGTCAAATGGTACTGGTTAATTTATAGTGCACAGTAAATTTATATTAATACAACATTCACACGAGTCTATTACAATTCAATAAAAAAATAGGTACATAGGTAAAAAATAGGTCATATAAAAGCCAAGATGAAACCTATATATGTATATATGTGTATATATATAGCTCACAGTGTCTAAAGGTTATCAGATATGTATGTATATAGAGACAAGTTTCTAACTCTACACGCCCTAAGTTGTGATATAGATATTTTTCTTTTTTTTTTCAAATTAAAACAGGTCCAATTTCGGATAAAAAAATATGTTTTTCGTCGGTTCTTTTTTTCATCAAATTGTAGTGCCAAGATTATTTACATTATATTACATTTTAAAAACAGAATATACTCTGGCCATACAAGACCTTAGCTCGCGCCACAAACGAAGCAAAACAAACTGGGCCGTTTTTGATAGAGTTATGTAAAAATATTTCATTTTTATACATTTAGATATAGATATGGAATCGTGTGGCCTTAAGGGCGGCTGCCAGAGATGCAAAACTCTCACTCTCACACTCAGAGAGCAGAGCGGCGCGACGTTTTGCCGTCCTACAACTTACGGGTTGCTAGGATATAGAATCAAAAAATAAGCTCAGGGAAAAATAATATGTTGTAAAAAAAAAATTTTTCGTACGCACCCTTCGATGCTTCGTAAGGCACCTTAAACCATCAGAAACTACCAACACAGGGTGTAAACCACCCATTTTTTAAAGTTTTTTTTTAATATTTTATAAAACACATTAATAGGTGATGTGAAAGGATGAAAGAGGGTTGACCACTACCCGCATTATATCAGCGTGCTGAAAAAGCTCCAGGCCTCAATAAAAGAAACTCGTGCGCAGTAGTGGGATGCAAAAAATGCATGCCTCACAAAGGAGTCTAATAATGAGGCTCTTGATCAAAAACAGTAGATAAAAAAATCACAAATTTTTATTTCATAGTAGGAATTCAAAATATTCTCTTAATGAATGTCATTTTTTCCCGGTCATCGCCTTCAGGTGCCCGTTTGGGTTAGATATTGAGCTGAGAGAAAAGGCGACAAAAAAACTCCCAGCAGCACTCTTTAAAAAAAAAAGTGCATATATATGTGAGATAACGGTATGGCTATGGGTAAATATGGATATACATATATAAATATGGATAAAATTTGAAATGTATTTTATTTATTTATTCCTTTTTATAAATTTTTATGATAATCTTATATTTAACGTATATTTTATATAAACTGCATAAATTCTGTATATTAAATCAGTAATTATTTTATCTATTTATTGGCTTAAGGATAAATTTTCTAATATTTGACATTTATATCAGATTGACAAAACACAGCTATCTCATTGAAAATATAAAAATAAATTAATCATAGTAACAATACCTACCCTGCTCTCCTCTCTTCTTTCCACAT
Organism: Pyrgus malvae; assembly: GCA_911387765.1. Classification (NCBI taxonomy): domain Eukaryota; kingdom Metazoa; phylum Arthropoda; class Insecta; order Lepidoptera; family Hesperiidae; genus Pyrgus; species Pyrgus malvae. The sequence goes on along the minus strand of OU426972.1, from coordinate 12,519,158 downwards.
TGCTGTGCCCAACAGGGTCCATGTATACTCAAGGAAACATAATATGTACCATCTATTCCCAATAACATGGATTGCAATATTTGCAATAAATAAATGAAAATGAATATGAATAATGGGCGGGCACACGTGACAGCTGATCGTATGAGACTATATTATATTCATTATTTCGTAAACATCACGGAGATCGTGAAATAGTTTCAATTTATCTTCTACCAAGTTGAACGTTGGCAAAATTTCATTTATTCCAGTAAATGCAACTATTAATTAAGTTTCTAATGCAAAGAGCAACTCAGTTTGAGCTAAATTGACGACTCACGATCACGACTGGAAGTTCAAAATTGACCTTCTGTTTTGTTGCAAACTTCACTTGTTTTACTCTTCGGATCTTCCGGCTCTTAAATTAAATTTGTAAGGTTTTATAGTGAAAAAAAAATAGGCAAAACGCTAAAATGGGGACAACATTTTATGTACGAACTCTAGACAATATACGTAATTCGCTAGAAAAAAAAAAGACGTAAGAAAAAGTAAGAAATGAAAAATTTTGCTCTAGAATTGAAACGCTCTTGGTTGAATTCGATTTTTTTAAAACGAAATCAGATTCAAACAGGTCAAAGGTATGTAATTTTGCCTCCTATTTAAGGCTGATAGTTGCCTCATATAACTATGATGGGTAACCATATATTTTACAGCAGTGGAACTTAAGAGACTGTCGCAGCTGTAGTTTTTTTTTTTTTTCAATAATGGAATCGCAAACTCTGTGCATATTGCCAGAGTCAAGTGTAATGTTTGCATCACTTTTTTGCCAATTTCATTGAAACTGGGCGAGTAATAGTTGGTAAAGTCAGTAAGTCGTCAGTAATCAGTCTGTCCATTCAGTCAAATATACAAGTAAAGCGATGGCTACTTTACCAGAACATGTTCGATGGAATTTTGGAGGCAAGCCGATAAAACATATTTTCGCACTGTTATTGTATTTCACAACACTCGTGAAATGTAGCTAACCTACATCGAACAAAATGCCGTCAACTTTATCCGATATACCTCAAAAATTCATCAATAAATTGAAAATAAAACAAGAGCACATCATGTTTTTCCGACTTCCCGCCAAAACTCCAGCGGTAGTTAACGATACTTCCTCCTTCTAAACGTGCCAATCCCATCCATCAGCCTTTTAGAGTCCACTGCTGGACATAGGCCTCCCCTAATGTTCGCCACTCCGTCCGGTCCTGCGCCCTCTGAATCCAGCGGTTTCCCGCTATCTTCTTCAGGTCGTCAGTCCACCTGGTTGGAGGGCGGCCTGTGCTCCTTTTGCCGAGACGTGGTCGCCATTCGAGGACCTTTCTTCCCCACCGGTTGTCAGTCCTCCTAACTATGTGGCCTGCCCATTGCCACTTCAGCTTGCAGATTTTGAGAGCTATGTCGGTAGCCTTCGTTCGTCTACGGATTCTATCGCGTAGAGAAATACCAAGCATAGCCCTCTCCATCGCTCGCTGAGCGACCTTGAGCCTGTGGAAAAGGCTAACTGTAAAAGACCACGTCTCAGCGCCGTAGGTCATCACTGGCAACACACACTGCTCGAAAACTTTCGACTTCAGGCACTGCGGTATTCGTAAACGGTATTCGGTAAACGTGCCAATACCATAACGAAATGTGGTGCAATCTTAAACTTACACTCTTGTTTTTAAGTCCGTTTATAGCCGTACAAGCCTTCTAGCTTGTACCAGTCAACATAATAACACACTACTGCCATGATTCTCAAATAAATTAACCACAATATCTTTTGGCGAACAATCGTACCGTGGGACGATTGCGAAACGCATGCAAAATGCCAAATGCATTACAATTACGGCGATAGAACGAATACGAACCTGTGTTAACAAATTTTATATTATGAGTCGTAAATCACGTAAAAAGTTATTGTTTTAGACAATTATATGTAAAAGAGGAAATGGCAAATTTTGCCTTATAAATTGTCAGCGCTCTCGCTGACTGTAGCTACTATATTCTTCATGCATTCTAGGGACAAAATCAAACTGTAGTATTTTTTTTTCAACCTTTTTTATGTCCCACTGCTGGGCACAGGTCTCCTTCTCACAAGTGAGAGGGATTTAGGCCATAGTCCACCACGCTGGCCAAGTGCGGATTGGTGGACGTCATGTTTTCGAGAAATTATGAATTTCTCTCAGGCATGCACGGCGATGAAGAACATAATAATCAATTAAATATCACGATAATTTCCATCACCGTGGAGCAGCGATAAATGCGTACATTACAAATTTCTTTGTCAGAGGTGCACGCCGAGGATTTGAACCCGGGATCGGTCGCGTAGAAGACCGCGGCTTTTACCACTCGGCCATCGCTGCTCAAACTGTAGTATACGTAGACATAATAAACGTTACACACTCATAGCCCCACTCAGGATCCCCTGTGTCGTGGGTACCATAGACACATGCAAAGACAGACAGACATCCAGACAGAACAGAAATGTTAATCTTTAATTCAAATTTCTGCTTCGCCGGGAATCGAACCCGAGACCCTCCGATCGGCAGTGATGCGTGTTAACCATTGCGCCAAACGGGTCGTTAATAATAAATCTTTTGTAGTATCATACTGGTGACATGCCTACATATCTTTTAAACTATATATATTATTGAAATACCTTACGGTTTATAGCGTGATATCAATATAAAGCTATTCTAGATATGCTTTATAAAGAACTAGCGGACGCCCGCGACTTCATCCGCGTGGACTTTGTTATTAGTCATACCACAACGTTACATAGTCTATCTATAGCCTTCCCCAATAAATGTACTATTCAACACAAAAAGATTTTTTCAATTCGAACCAGTAGTTCCCTAGATTAGCGCGTTCAAACAAACAAACACACTCTTCAGATTTATATTAGTCTATATAAAAAGCGATTTATTACATACATTCATTGTATTCCACGTATGGATCCATATTTTTCGATTTGAACCAGTAATATCCTTGATTGCCGCATTCAAACAAACTCATCAGATTTATAATATTAGCATAGATAGTTGATTTATTAACAACTGTAAAAAGCCGTATAACGATATTGGTAGTTAATGTTTACAGCAGTAAAGTAGCCGAGTTAATTTAAATTATATTGAATGCGTTTACTGCGACTGTTATAACTTATAACTTATAATGCAAATTGAGACTAAAGATCAGAAGCTAAGCAAATTCTACTGGTATTTCATAACTTTAAAATACATGTTACTAATAGATCATTCTCATGAAAGGCTTTAAATGTCATTCTGTTCTTTTATTCGTTTGTCTATTTTTTGTTAGTTTATTATCCCACCAAAAACATAAATGTAAAAAAGGAGAGCCAAGTTCAATACAAAAATTAGGCTTAGCTGTGGGCTTTGCCGCAAAAAGAATGGAGATCTAAATGAGTGCCAAGTTCTACGCAAAATCCAAATATGTATAATAATATTTTTAACAAGTATTAAGCTCCATTTCTTTGCTTTATTATCTATACCTATACCTATAACAATTGCTGTTATGTATTTGAAAATGTGAGATCTTAAAGTAGGTTAGATTTGACTTGGGCAGTTTTCATTACATCATCTTATACATATAAAAGAGGATGTTTGTATATATGACATCGCAAAACTCAGAAACTATTCGACCGATTATTATGAAAATTGGTATGTACATGTATTTTTTCACAGAGAAGGTTTATATGCTATCCATTATTATTATTATTTAATATTCAAACGCGATACGGAGTTCGCGGGGTCAGCTAGTTATTTTATAAAGTTATTGATAAAAACTAGCCAAGTCAAATCTAATGTTAAAATAAAATATCGTTATTATACATTCGGGCGGTCCGTGTCCGTGTTCTATTCCCAGTGAGAACTATAAATATATAGCTATGTATAATTGGTTGAATGATGGTGAAAGAGAGATGGTGGAACGGAGATCGCGCGGACTGTTCGAACGGGGAAATTGCCATCATGGTACCAAAGACAAAGACAAAGACATTTATTTGCACAAATATGGGTTTACAACCGTTTACAAAGTTGGTTTATATATATTTAGTTCGCCATATTTACCTTCCATGAGGTATGCAAATATACAATGATAAAAATATAAAAGGAAAAAAAAACTAAACTATAATACAATTACGAAATGTACATTTACATCTATTTTAATATTATTTTTATTTGTCCCATATTGCGCCTTTTATAAATAAAAATAAAAATATTTATTTATTTATATTTCGGATCGGTTCCGATCGTCAGCTTTGGGTACCCATATCACAGGGTGTTTGTACACTGAGAGGAAAAAAAGCCGGCGGAAAAAAAACCTCCCAGGTTTTTATGGAATTCCTTTATGCCGTTTTATCGTTTATGAAATCAGTGACTGAGTAATACGCCTTTTTCAGTAAATACGTTTTAAGTCCTTTTTTAAATTCGTTGCCCGTTTTAATTTTGAGGAATTCCGGTAGACCGTTATATATTTTTGGTCCCATGCAAAAGACACTGTTATGATATTGTTTTGTTTTGGAAGCGATTGAACATAATTTACTGTTATGTCTTTTTGATTTAAGGGTTTCATATTTTGTGATTTCTTTTTTGACCATTAAAGAGATCTCGTAAATGTATAAGGAAGGGAGCGTCATTATTTTTAAATTTTGAAAATGTGGCCTACAAGTATCCGTTTGTTGTAATTGACATATTGCTCGAATGCATTTTTTTTGAGCCTTAAACACAGTTTGAATTCCAGTCGCGTTTCCCCAGAATATTATACCGTATCTTAATGTTGCACCTACGTACGCATGGTAGGCATTTAGAACCGCCGTTTTGCTTACAACTTTGGCCAATTTATATAAAGCAAAAGAAAACTTATTTAATTGTTTACAAACGTGTTCTTTGTGTGACTGCCACGTTAATCTGATATCTATGTATAGTCCTAAAAATTTTGTTGTTTCTATTTCAGATATCAACTTTCCTTTATAGTTAATATTTACTGGTTGTCCGTATGATACTCTATTTTTAAATGTCATTATGTTTGTTTTATCAAGATTAATTTTAAGATTATTACTATTTAGCCACTCTATCAGTGATTCAAGACAATTATTTATATTACTTTCAAAGGAACCTGTGTTTTCATTTGTAAATATTACTGTACTATCATCAGCAAATAGTATCATCGGTTCTTTTACTGCTTGAGGAAAATCGTTAATATAAATTAAAAAAAGTAAAGGGCCTAAAATACTTCCTTGAGGCACTCCATACAGTACTTTCCTAGAGAGAGAATGGTGTTTCTCTTCAGTTTTTGTGATTTCATTAATTTTTGTTATTTCTGTTATGTGTTCTCTGTCAGTTAGGTAAGAGTTGATTAAGTTCAACGCATTGCCTCTGACTCCATATTTCTCTAACTTATTAATCAGCAATTTATGATCTACATACTCGAATGCCCTTGTCATGTCCATATAGAGCCCGATTACCTGTTTCTTATCATTTAAACCTGTCATTACTTTTTGTAAAAAAATTATAAATTGCTACGTTTATTGATTTGTTTTTCCTAAACCCTACCTGCTCATCAGCAAAGATAGAAAACATTTCGAAGTAAAAATATAATCTGTCATGGAGTACTTTTTCAAATATTTTAGAAAAAATAGGTATTAATGCTATAGGTCTGTAACATCCCATGTTCTGTCTGTCCTGTTGTAACCAAATGTGTAATAATTGCTTACGGTGATAAAACGAATACAAAATTCCATGTTACCTGAATTTACCTGATATTATTAGTTGCAAATAACGTAACACTAATTATTTTAGATGATTGATGAACTATTAAACCGAGATAACCGAAAGTTGGTGTTTGTTTACGTTGGATTACCATCATCAATAAAATATGGAGCGTCTACCGAAAAACTTTTCAAAATGATGCCTATGTCACCATTTCATGACTATACCACCAGACGAAGGTTTCCGACGAAGTTCCGCAGACACCATCTGGACTCGTGGCGGTCCTCTACAGTGCGCTTTGCATGCTCTTTTTTACCACGGACGTGTAAGTTATAGGACAACCTTCCAGCTGAGGCATTTCCAGTGGACTTTAAAATGGGGATCTCCAAGAAAGCTGTAAAAAATGCTCTCCTCCAAAGCCGGCAATGCTCGGGTGACTCGCCTGGGGTTGCCCGTGTCCATAGACAACGGTGATCGCTTAACACCCCGCGGCCCGTCAGCATTTTAGTTCGGTATATTTATAAACCGATGTAAAGCTGATTTATAAATATATGTTTCAAGAGGAACAAGACGCAATAGATTATGTACTCTGCTGGGATGTCCTATCTTTGAGATTTTTGACGGCCTGCTAATGTATATTGTATAAAAATCCTTCACTTTTTGTGCTACTAACTCAAATACCTCCCTGCGAAAATGATTAAAAATTACCTATACTGTACCTATCAATTGTAAGGCAACCTAGTAATTTCATCTCTTTCGATGCCTCTTAATCTTAATGTCTAGAACTAAAGACACGTTGCTAACTCGTACATGTAGTACAATGCGAGTCCAATGTCGCCTTGTATCACGATGTTGGCATATCGACCGTTCCGACGCGTACCTCGCCGTAAATCCCCGTACAGCGAATAAATTGATCAATTTTCATCACATTTGATGTAGCACACGTATTGTGGATATGACGCTACTCACGAACGGCTAGATTTACGCAACAATGCACGCAGATGGTGTCTCACACGATCAGCTGTCACGTGTGACCATTATCGACCCATAGCCATTCTGTTATCTCAAATATATTATTATGTACTGTTTTTTTAAAAGAGTGCTGGGAGTTTTTTTCCGCCGCCTTTTTTCTCTCAGCTCAACATCTAGCCCAAACGGGCACTTAAAGGCGATGACCGGGAAAAAATGACATTCATTAAGCGAATATTTTGTATTCCTAATATGAAATAAATATTTTTTCTTTCTTTCTTTCTTTCAATCTTCAATTGCTTCAAAAGCAAAACACTACAAACTTCAAAGCAGCATCTTATGCTTAAGACCAAAAATATATGTAATATTGAAGATAAGACAGCATATTACAATATAAACGATTTGTTTGAACATAAGACATTGTGATACGTGCAATAAAAATGGTTTGGTAGCTTCCGCGTAAAATATATAAAATATTAATCAATGCCTTTTTTCTCTCATAGACCCAGCGGTGGGTAGGCATCAAAAACCGATGATCCGTTAAGATTATTCTTAATGGATCTTAAAACAAAACATTTTTGATTAATTTTAATTAATAATATTGCATGCCAGAATATGGTAGACTGTTTAAAACTCCAATTATAATTTTAAACATCTTATTTTATGTATGTAAACAGTCAACAATAAAGTATTTTTATTTCATTTTATTTCAAGTTGTTCTAGAATACTGTAAAAAGCTCTCCTTCAAAGCCGTCAATGCTCAGATTCTACCTGAGTTGCCCGTGTCTATGGGCGACGGTGATCCCGTCTGCATAATTTGCGCGGTATGATGTACTTATAGAAACAATGGGTTGCACTCCGGGAGTGCTGGCAGAAGTGAAAACATTAACGTTGTGCATTTTTGATGTCTTGGAATCGTTAGGGAATAATTCCGCACGAATTGCTTGAATTATCAGTACGTATTAAATTTCTATCTAGTATTTTTACAAAGTACTCTCTCATTTTCTTTCACTATTTCTTCGTCACTTTTTTCATTAATAGATGCACTTTGTTCAATGTCCATATTTTAAATACTTGATATAAACGAATTTTAAGATAAAATTATACTTGACGCTGGCAATATGCAGAGTTTGCGATGCCATAATTGAAGAAAAAAAATATAGACAGCCGTCAGATGAGCCGTCATCAGCTGTCACCCCTCCGTCTTGGTCTAAGAGCCGGTGAAGATATTCACTCGTTCGGTTGTTACAAGAGTGAAGGTGATATGAAAGAAAATTTATTAAAATTAATTAAATTAAAAATAGCTATGAACACTTTTCGATAGTCATGTTATCATAGGCATATATGTTTATAAATTATATTTGGAAAACAATATGTCTCATCGAATTATCAGATCGGTGAAGGTCGATCTTCCTCGTCTCCTCTACTATCTTACGAAATTTTGCGATCAGCACACGTGACCTCGCGCGAGTTTCATAGTTTTTACCCATCCCACAAAAAGTGCTCAACGCCGCTAAAGAAGTTTTCACTTCAAAAATTACAATAATCTACCTCAAATAAAAAAAATGTGATTGCAAATGAGCACATTAAAAGTCCCTAATACTAGTATTAAATTAATATTTTTTGTTCATATTATTTTCTGCTTATTTCTCTTTTTTAGTTTGATGTGCTACAAAAGCGTGTTTTTAGTTTTTTTGTTAACTTTAATTATTTAAGAATAGACGGCGCTTACACTTAGCATATACATATACATATCTCCCACTCAAAAGATTCTGGTCTTCACAAAGGCCCGACTGATTAAACCTAATGCCTATCGCTCGTAAACGCCTGATAACCTCTCGTAAACGGATAGTAAATACCAGAGTTAATTAGTAATAGCAATGTCTTAGGATGTGGTATGGTTAGCAAAATAATACACCCAGTAAAGTTTGACAAAACGTCCCACCTAGAACATGTTTAAGTAGGACGTCAGTACAAAATTTTAGCTCCTTTGAATTAAAAAAAACTACCAATTATTTTCATGTAAAATATTGGCTTGCTTGGCTGCAACCCTTTTTGCGTCCCACTGCTGGGCACGGGTCTCTCCCCATTATTGGGGAGGCCTGGAGCTTACTCCACCACGCTGCTCCAATGCGGGTTGGTGGAGATGCGGGTTAGTGGCCAACCCGATGTCGGATGTTTTCAAACCGCCCATAAGGCCTCCGACAAGGTTTAACGACTGTTATCTATCGACAACAACCGGGACCGACGGCTTAACGTGCCCTCCGAAGCACGGAAACGCGCATGAAATTTTTTGCCACTAGCGGTCACCCATCTCACACCCGACCGCGCCCGTTTCGCTTAGTTGCATAGATCGTTTGCGTTCTACGCTAACCGCCGGGCCATGCGCGCTTCAAATGTAAAATATTACCAAGACGATATTCAACAGGCTCCGTGGCGTAGTGGGTGATGAGCCGACTGCGAAGCGTGAGGTCGTGGGTTCGATTCCCACCCAGGACAATTATTTGTGTTATGAACATGACTATTTGTTCTGTGTCTGGGTGTTGATTTATCTATTTAAGTTATCAGCTTTCTGATTACTTTTTTTTTATCTGATGATATTTTTTTTTACTTAAATGGCAATTATAGCTTACTGGCACTTCAGGAAGTACCTGATGATCTGTTTAGAATAATTTAAAGGAATATGAGTATAAGTATGCATTTAAGTTAACCTTACCGATTACTATACGACGGTAAAATTATCCCAACTATGAGGTATTTGATGCACAAACACACATACATATTTTACACATATCAGCCAAAATTGTCAACACTACCTATATCTTAGTTTAGGTTAGGTCTTAGGTTTGAGGCCCATTCACACTGTTTACATCCACAACATTATTATGAGATGAAAATTAATTTGTTATGATTAGTACTAACCAGTAGATTAGAGGTAAGGAAATAATTTTACTTAATTTTATCACCATACCTAAAATATAATGTACATACCTACCAGTGAAAATCGTAACTTAAATAACATTTTTCCGTCTCCGTCCGTCCGTCACACAAAGACAAGAACACAACCCAGACCGGCTACATACCTCTATATTCATCATTTAGATACGAGTATCTCCCCGCTGGGAATCAAATCCAGGTCCTCTTGCACAGCACAGCTTGGCGACTATTGTGTCGTCATAACTCTATATAATAGTATTAGTAGATTAAGTTAATTACAAACACATTTATATCATGACCTATACATTGTAAGTATATTAGCACAATTTTTAAATACCAAGAGAATAAAATCCGACCAAAACGACATACAAGTATGTGAAAGCGAGCATAAACATTAACTTGTTACATTAATTGATATTGAACACTGTTATTAAACTGGCCTCATAAACACCGTTCAGAAACAAAACATTAACAACAAGATCGTAAACTACTGAACGTAACCGTTACGTCGTTGTAATAATATTAATATTAATAAAAATATAAAGGTTACATTTTCACACGGTAAAAAGCTATGGGCCGTTTAAAAATGTGTTAATATACTCTTAGTCTTTATTGCGTTATAATATCACTCCGAAGTAAATATTAAGTGTTATTTAATTGAATATCAACAGAAATGATTGCAAAATTTAATTGCTAAAAGCGCGGGGTACAAAATTTTACATCGTTACGTAATTACGTAACTGAAAAATTTACCAATAAGCTAATAATTTCCATTAATTACATGAGGCAAGTTTGGTACTTTTTTATATTTTCCCTGTTTACTCGTACGAGTATATTTTCCCCTTCTCTATGCTCTAGGTTGGTTATTTTTTGAAGTGAAAACTTCTTTAGCGGCGTTGTGTACTTTTGGATGGGTAAAAGATGTTAAACTCGAGTCAGGACACGTGGCCTGATCGAAAATTCGTAAGACTATACTTGTAGAATTCGTTTATATCAAGTAGTTAAAGTATGGACATTGAACAAAGTGCATCTATTAATGAAAAAAGTGACGAAGAAATAGTGAAAGAAATGAAAATACTAGATGAAAAATAATACTGATAATAAAAGCAATTCGAGCGAAATTATTCCCTAACCATTCCAAAATATCAAAAATGCACAACGTTAATGTTCAAGTTTTCACTTCTGCCGGCACTACCGGAGTGCAACCCATGGTTTTTTTGACCGTAGTTACGGCGCAGCGTTCTAAATATCTCGTTTAACATTAATGCATAATAATAGATTGAGCCACATTTTAGTGAAATATGTCATTTATTACTACATATTTTTATTTTTTCTGTTCTTGCAGAAAATACTCGCGTGATATATATTTATTTATATAAGACGATATTATAATAATATATTATAAGACCCCCTCTCTCCCCCAGAAATACTAGAAGAGAGTCGGCTCGACTCACGACGACCACAAATTAATTTTACGATTTTTACCTATTTCAGCAGCAACACCTCCACATATTTAAGAATTGAATTTGAATTACGTTTCAGGAAAGTAACAATTAAATTTATTTTTTCAGGTAAAAAATAACAAAATGAACTCTTCGTTAACAAAGGTAAGAAAGTTTTACTTAATTTATTAAAAACTTACTGTGTATAATGTACGAGTTTTCTTTTGAAATAATATTGCTTTTAGTAGTATAAAAGTATTAGATACCTTTGGGATGTTTTCCATCACCGTGACCATGTGACATTAGGCATGCCTGATGACAGTTATACAAAGTTCACCAATCCTCACCAATCCTCACTTGGCCTGCGTGGTGGACTATGAAACGATTGGTTGAAGAAAGTTATTGGTCTGTGGTACCTGAAAACTTAAAACAATAATTTTTCTACCAGTGATGTTTTATGCAATACACTTTACATTACAAATACGTGTTAATTCAAATATTAACCCGAAAAAAGTCTACTTTGCCAATTACGATCACAAATCAGTTTCCTCCTCTTTCCTTACTCGATAATTAAGATATTAGAAATTAAAATCAAGCAATTAAAGAGTACAAAGTTACTTCCTTCCTCGAATAAGACGCTTGTCTCACTAGCGAATTGAATAGTAACTATACAATTTTTTATAAAAATTAGTAATAATAGTTGATTAGTAATTATAGAAAAAGGTCTCATCTGAGGTGTTGACATTGTAGGCATTTCCTTCTGATGGAAACTTCCTTTTAGTGTATCCTCTGTTCTGTAAAAGTTCAAAATGAACTGTAATCTGAATTAATAAATATAGATTGAGTTTAATAGAAATATTTGGTTTCATTCGTCACATTGGGACTCTTTTTATCTTTTGGAATAAGTATTATTTCATTGTAAGTTTTGTTTCTCACAAGTTGTTTTAACATTTTTTATATCATTATTTTGTAAGTTGTGCTTTCGGAATGAGGATTTTGATCTCTACATAAAGATAGGACTACCAGTCTTGTAGAGATTTGTTTTTTAGGTTACCTTTTAATTAATAAAAAATTAAGAACAATACGATGATAAAAAAGGATTTGAATTGTATTTTTGTGCATTTAATGAAAATCACAAAAAATATATTTCTTAAGCAAGATAATTTCATGACAGTATTAAATCTGATGGACATTTTAATATTAGAAATTTAATTTAAAAATTCCAATAGTATAAGAATTTAACGACACGGAATAACGATTCATTAATAGTTCTAGCGATTTTCGCTTTAAGCTTCCCTTTCTCGGTGTGACCGTAGAATTCTCAAATCATTACATTAATATCCAAAAAAGCTGATTGATCGAACAATGTGTTCACACTATTGTACGCTTGAGTAAACAAAAAGACCAACAACATTAGATGACAACAAACGTACATTGTACACAGACAATTTTCAAGTTTTTCTTGTATAAACGCTAAGTGGTTTTCATAATTTAGCATTAAGCGCTGGAATGTTGAAATGAAATTTATTGCTATTTGAAATATGTAGTTGCCTGCACTTGTACTTAGTTAGGGAATAAAGCTGTATTCAACACACAGTCCCACAAAGAAGTAGGCTACCGATATAAGCTCAATCAACTCAATAACAATCAAAACAACAATCAAAAAAATAACGTTCACTAAGAGTTTGTAAAGGAACCGTACAGTGAATAAAGAATATTTCATTTCATTTCATTTCAATCAGCTCAGTCAGCGGTGACTACTTAAAGCCATCAATAACTACGCTAGCTTAAAGTCATCAATAACTACGCTAGATTTACTTTAAATCCTATAGCGAATTGAAACACATGTAGATACGTGTGAAACAACGCAATTTCACATTTTCCGGTATAAAAAACAGCGCGCGTGCAAGCGTTTTTTTCGAAACGACCGTATACGCGCCGTAAAAACGCTAATTTGAAACTGCTCTTAGAATTTGCGAACTACGGAATAGGCCCTCTGTACCGTAAGCGATTTAACGCCACTTAAATAAAAATATTTTATCAAAAAGACCAGGGAAAGGGTTTTTAACAGGACGTTGAAAAAGACAATGCTCTGCTCTTGTTTCATTTTCTTTTCTTGGTAATTTTTTAGTTATAATAATATCGGATAAAGTTTATGGCATTTTGTTAAAATGCACGTGTGAGCAGCGATAGCCGAGTGGTAAGGACCACGGTTTCCGACGCGGAAGATGTCGGGTTTAAATTCTCGCGCGCAACTCTTGACAAAAAGAAATTCGTAATGTGCGCATTTCATCGCTGCTCCACGGTGAAATATTGTGATATTTAATTGATTACGATGTTTTCCATCGCCGTGCATGCCTGAGAGAAACTCAGAATTTCTCGAAGGTATGATGTCCACCAATCTGCTGTTTTTTTTTTATTTAAATGGAGGAGCATACAGGCCACGTGGTGTTAAGTGGTCGCTGCAGCCCATGGACATCTACACACAACCGCAAGCAAGCATAGGTAAGTCTTGTCTGAAGTCGTATGCAGTTGCGCTGCTACTCCGGAGGCTGGTGGTCGCCTCATGTAAGTGTGGCCGGCAACTGTACCTTTCCCCCGAAACACAATAGAGTTGGTTCACGGTAGAAGTGGGTGCAGCGGTGGTACTTCCCCGGGCGAATCATAATAGTTCTACCACCTACTAAAAAGGTGCCCAGTCTACCAAGTGTGCCCAGCAGTGGGACATGAAAAAAAGGTTGGAAAAAAAGCAATGCACAAGTGTTCGTAATTGACCTGTTTCGGATACGGGCGTATACAAACCTCATGCTACAAAGATTGTGTTCGCATATTGCAACGCATAAAGATTTCTCTGCATTTGAAGCGAGTCCGGTAGCACGGCCGGCAGTTTGTGTCGAATGCACTAGATGTTACATGTGACCCCTGTGTTGTAGTGCAATGTAAAATAGTCTATCCGAAAAATCGATATCGACTAATCGAATCACAGTAGTCATCTTCAGGCATTTTTTTAGCCCATTTTTGTCCCACTGCAGGGCACAAGTCTCGTCTAGGTAATGAGAGGGATCTAGGCCAAGTGTGTATGTAGTTTTACGAAAAACTTTTTTTTACAAAACATTGTCAAGGCCTCTGCTCTATTTCAAGCTATTTCAAGCTTCTCTAAACTAAACGCCCCAAACTCGTAAACTACACTTTAATTAAAGCCTTGACTAGGTCAAAAGATACATAAGATATGTTTGAAAAGTTTCACCTCAAGATTCATAATAGAAGGCAACTACGACAGCAATCATCAAACAGTAAATTATGACTATTATATAATTATTAAAATCATAAAGAAAAACCGGACAATCGAAATAAAACACACAGAATAGTGTTTAAATTTATGCAAAAATATCCCTAAAAACCCAAAACACTTTTAAAATTAACTTCTAGGTATTGAAGATGTAAAATTACATTCTCATAATTTATATAATCTACTATAGTTATTCAGTTATCCAATATTTTTTTATTACTATGGTATTTGGTATCAACAATATCGATATCAAACCGCACATCCCTATAATGTCCTCTTCCACTCAGGAGTTAGCATATCACATAGAAAGCTGTTCTTGAGAAAATCGACACAAATTGCGTTGAATTTGCGTCGATTGCTTCTATTATAGCCAAAGTGCTTGTAAAAAGGGCAGCTAAGGTACAAAACAGAGGCACGATTTTTAGCCGATTTATAAAAAAATAAAATAAAAAGTAAGGAGTTAAAATATGACATTAAAAGCTGTTCTTGAGAAAATCCGCATAAATTGTATTGAAGTATTAAGACCAATTGTAAAATAACTAAGATCAAATTTAAAAAGGACAAAGAAAATAAAAACAAAACCATCACATTTTATTTCTTTTGAAAGGCAGATATCAGACAGACAGATAACGACATACAACAGACAGATAGACAGATAACGTCAGAGCTTCGTTAATTAAGAGAGTACTACTTATTATTTGCTCCCTATCGATTAAGAGTAGGTACTTACTCGACAGGGAGCAAGGAATACCGTGTACCCAAATCGAATGCGCTTGAGAAAATTCAGAAATCCCCTCATGGGCTCCTCTCCCAGATTACGTGGCATTACATGCGCAAGTTATAACTAAATATTTATAAGGTAGTCTTTGAGTATAATCTTTAATCTGCTATGGTCCTTAAAGTGCCCATCCAATTATATTTTATTTCCATTTGAAATTATAAGTAACTGTGACCTGCTTGACCAATTATATACCAACTATATATACGAGACCAATACGTTAAAAATAGTACGAATCGCAAAACGATGGGTTCCGCTGTCTGCACCGTAATTATTTTTCACACTCGTTACATTAATCCATACTAATATTATAAATTCGAAAGTTACTCTGCCTGTCTATCTGTCTGTAACGCTTTCCCGCTTTAACGACTGAACCAATTTTAATGAAACTTGGAACATAGATAGAGTGGACGTTGGGAAAGGACATATGATGGTTTTTATCCTACGGGAACCTTTAAAACGGGTCCACGCGGGCAAAGCCGTTGGCGGAAGGCTAGTATTTAACAAGTTAATTAAATAAACCTAAAACAAAAAGGAAGCCTTATCAAGTAGGTATTTATTATTAAACAATAATTCGTATTTTTTACTTTGGACACTTATCAAGAATCGGTGGCAATACAATAATTTCATGAGTCCTAATGAGAATAAACCCGCATTGGAGCAGCGTGGTGGAGGAAGCTCCAGGCCTCCCCAATAATGGGGAGAGACCCGTGCCCAGCAGTGCCCAGAAAAGGGTTGTAGCCAATGAGAATAAATAAATATAGTATAAAAAACACGCTTTTGAAGAACATCAAAATAAAAGACCGAATTGTAAACCTAAACCATCCTCATCCTCGAATCCACTTGAACACACACAAAAAAAATCGTTAAAATCGGTCCAGCCATTGAGGATTTCACTGTCAACACACGTACGAAGAATTATATACATATATAAAGATAAGGTCCTATTGCTAATGGGATCCCTAAATATCAGTGATTAAGTTTGAAATAAGCATTAACATGTCAATTTCCAATCTGGAACCTAATTTATGAACTAATAAGATTGATTGCTGTACATTTTCGCAACAGCCAAATGCCAACGAGTCTAGGAAATTCATGATGTGCACTAAAATGGTAACACGTCAGCAGTGATCTTGATAAATGATGGGAACGAAGAACTGTTGGGAAATTCGTCCTTAAAATGTTTATAGCAGAATCTTTGAGGAATGATCATAGAAACGCCTTTGAACACTCTTCAACCGACGTTAAAAAGTTAATTATGACGTCTATATTTTATCTGCTAATAATAATAATAAAAAATAAACGCTTCACACTCATAGCCCCACAGTAGGGTATATATACCCTGTGTCGTAGGTACCATGGACATATAAAAAGACAGAAATACATCACCCAGACTGAGAACAGAAATTTAAACTCTTCATTCAAATTTCTGTTTCGCCGGAAATCGAACCCGTCGAGGGGTCCCCGATTGGTAGTGCGGCATGGTAACCATTGCGCTACACGGGTAGTCGAAATAATAGCTGGATTTAGATAATATTTGAGTATGATGATCTATTTAGGCTACCTAGCAAGCACGTGGGCTAAATTTCGTACATACAAGTATGTATGTTTATTCACGATATTCTCGGCAATTAGAAATCATATCGAGATGATCCTTTTTTATTGAAATCAGGTATATTTTAACTTAGAGAACAGCTAAAGTTTCATTGATATCGGTTCAGTAGTTTAAAGATATGGGTTATCCATCTCTGAAGGAATCATGTATAAAAAGGTACCTAGGTTTCACAGGTATTTAAATTTGTTTTTTTTTTATTATCAAGTAGCATAGGTACTGAAATATTATCCAATTTAACAATTTGACATACAGATCAACCCGAAAACCTCCTCTTTATAAAGTGGATTAACAAATATTTTCTCAAATAACTCTTTGTATCAATGAAATGAAGCGCGCATGGCCCGGCGATTAGCGTAGAACACAAACGATTTATCGACTAAGCTAAACGGGTGCGGTCGAGTATGAGATGGGTGACCGCTAGTGGCAAAAAAATACATGCGCGTTTCCGTGCTTCGGAGGGCACGTTAAGCCGTCGGTCCCGGTTGTTGTCGATAGATAACAGTCGTTAAACCTTGTCGGAGGCCTTTTTTTTTGGTATCGGGGGGGAAACCTTCAAAAGGTACCCAGCACCCTGGGAGAGGACACCGGGTTATGTGGGATTTGAACCTCACTAAAACCCCCTCGGTGGCCTCCTCTGCGTTTGGGGAGGACTCCGGGATCTCCCATGGAACGCACCGGTGTCCTCCATACGCGACGCCCTGGAACGGGCCCATCTTTGGGAGAGCAGATGTGCTCCTGCACAATGGGCGGTTTGAAAACATCGGACAGCGGGTTGGCCATTAACTCGCATCTCCACAACCCGCATTGGAGCAGCGTGGTGGATAAGCTCCAGGCCTCCCCAATAATGGGGAGAGACCCGTGCCCAGCAGTGGGACGCAAAAAGGGTTGCAGCCATCAAAGAAATATCGTATGCATCAATTTATAATTACCTACATGCTACGAAACATTTAATACAGCACCAAATATAGACATATAGGCAATCACGACTCGTAACAGACAGACAGCATACATATATTAGTGCATCTCTGATTGATGATTGAAGTATGACTTAAAGAACTTGTTTAACATACTTGTCGATGTAAATATTATGCATTTACTGTTCGTTTGGTAAATTTTGAGTTATTTTATGACCGGCCATTTAAACTGTTTACCTTCTCAGTAAGAGGTCCTTATAAGCGGGCTTTAAAAACCTCGGCCTGATACATTTTATTTCTATTAGGAAATACACCTCAGATATTTTCTGTGACACAACTTCGCATTACCACCTTTTTTTTTTTTTTTTTTTTTGGTTTCGCTGGGGGAAATGCGTTACGCATCCCCTCCCGCAGAGGGGTATGTGGGACTCCCCAGGGGCAATACCCCCTGGTATACCCACTAAAACCCCCAGCGGCACACCGTCTTCGCCTCTTGGAGAGGGTCTGGGAATCCGGCAGAGCCTTTGCGTCCAGTCCCCCTCCGGCGAGCCCCGCCTTTATGGCGAGCCCTTCGCGCCCCTCCCTTATGATGGGTGGGGCAACCTAATTCAACTTAAAATTACTAGCTGCAACCCATTTTTGCATCTCACTGCTGAGCACGGGTCCCTCCCTTTTTTATATCGGGGTGGAAACCTTCAAAAGGTACCCGTCCGTCGCCTTGGGAGGGGGGATTTGACCGCACTAAAACCCCCTCGGTGGCTGTCTCTGCGCCTGGGGAGGACTCCGGGATCTCCAGTGGAATTTACCGGTGTCTCCACGCGCGACGCCCCAGAACGGGCCCGTCTTCGGAAAAGCAGATGAGATCAATGAAACTGGACGAAGTAATAACAAAGTCAGTAAAAGTAAGTCGTCACTAATCAGTCAATCTAGTCAGTCCAACATTCAAGTAAAGCGATGGCTACTTTACTAGAACGCGTCCGCTGGAATTTTGGAGGCAAGCAGAAAAAACATATTTTAGCACTGTTATTCTATTTCACAAACACTCGTAATTAACCTATATCGAACAAAATGCCATCAACTTTATCCGATATAAGTCAAAAATACACCAAGAAAATGAAAATAAAACAAGAGCACAATATGTCTTTTTCGACTTCCCGCCAAAAACTCTATCGTATTTTTAAATAGAATTTTTAAGCTTTTAATTACGATACAAAACATAAAAAGTGAAATCGCTTCCTCCCGAACCTACGATCAATTCTGTCAGCTTTCTCAACATAATAACTTACTTACGGGAAACAAAAACAAAGACAATTAAAAGCTTTCTAGGGTTCCACACCTTATAATGGAAAAGAAAACCTTATATTTTCGCTATTCAGAACATAATATAGGTATATTCTCTGTTCGTACAAATAGTTTTGGTTTGTATAAAATTAAATGACAACTTTACGAGTATCTCAGAAATGTGTTGACTTTTTTAATGGAGCGATGGACGAGTTGAGAACACTGGTGCGTTGCACTGGAGATCCCGGAGTCCTCCCCAAACGCATAGGCAGTCCACCGAGGGGGTTTCAGTGCGGTCAAATCCCACATAACCCGGTTTCCTCTCCTAAGGTGCCGGGTACCTTTTGAAGGTTTCCCCCCCGATACAAAAAAAAGGTGATTGTAAGGTAATGGTATCCAACCATGGACACACAAAGACAGGAACACAAACAACCATATAACAAACATTTACTTGAACTCATCATTCCTACCCTCATACGGGTCATCAGTTTATTTTTAAAATAATTTTGAACAAGACCCTCGACGCGTGTGTCGGACTCGCACTTTTCCGATTTATTTTATGTTAATTCGATACTCTTTAAACGTTTATTTTATTAAGCGCCGGGCTGCATTGTTAAGGGTTGCATAACCGCTTTTTGTTGTTTAATAGAGTTGTTGTAACGAGGAGGATGAGACAGAAGCGAGTTACAGCAAAGCGAGTTACATAAAAGTTTTATAATCTGTATTGTATATAAACCCGTGAAAAACTAATATTACGGATATAGGGCCGGTTATTTAATGCCCAGATAAAGTTATCAGTCAGTTAATATTATCGCTAACCTTTTCATATGTAATACGAGTAACGTTAACAGCGCAAATATTTGTTCGACGAATACTTTTATCCGGGGATAAAAATTGGCCCATAGAATCAATTTTATTGACATAAAATGCCTATGCTTATCTGTCGGCCCGCCTGATGTTCCGTAGAATCGTTTACTCGTTTCCTAGTGGAAGTGAAATCTAAATGCTGAAATAAGAAATCTATTCTGGTAGATTTTTAGTACCTAGCAATTTTTGTCGCTTAATAATTCCATTGTATTTTGGGAGAAATTGGGTTGCAAAACCAGACTTAAAAAAACGATTATCATCCCACGGAATAGCAGACAAGAGCAAAACTCACTCTTGCTTGAGTTTCCCTGTAAATGCCCAGGAGCTCAACTATTCCTAAACACTACGAGCTTTGTTTTATTTTTATTTGATTGGAGTAGCAGATGATCACTCAGGCCACGTGGTGTTATGTGGTCGCTGCAGTCGTCGCGGCTTATGTAAATCTGGCCGGCAGCTGCACCTTCATTTCATATATTTTATTGCTTCCATACAATGTACATATGAGACGTGTGAGGCATTGCAATTTGAGAAAGGAGAGAGGCAGACGTTTTTGTTTATTATAATGTTCTCATAATTAAATGTAAATTTTTATTACATATTAATATTCAATTAAATTTAATTAAATTAATTAATCAGTCAATTATTATCATTAAAAAATTCGTCTATTTTATAAGCTTTGTCAATAAAAAATGTTATAGTGAATTACAAAGGGAAGTCAAATTATCGACATTTATAATTGAGTCTGGCAATTTATTATAAATTTTTACTGACATCGAATAAGGACCGGACCTATGTAACTTTAGTTTAGATGTAGTTCCCAGGTATAATCTTGTTCCCATACCTATCTGGTAGTTACACAATATAATTGGTTCATGGCTGTGATTTATGGCAGAAGTGGGTGCAGCGGTAGTACTTCCCGGTCGAACTATTAAAGTTCTTTTTTCAACCTTTTTTTTTATGTCCCACTGCTGGGCACAGGTCTCCTTCTCAGACAATTGAGAGGGATTTAGGCCATAGTCCACCACGCTGGCCAAGTGCGGATTGGTGGACGTCATGCTTTCGAGAAATTATGAATTTCTCTCAGGCAT
This sequence comes from Pyrgus malvae, assembly GCA_911387765.1. NCBI lineage: Eukaryota > Metazoa > Arthropoda > Insecta > Lepidoptera > Hesperiidae > Pyrgus > Pyrgus malvae. The sequence continues at coordinate 12,498,252 of OU426972.1, read as the reverse complement.
GCACGGCGATGGAGAAGATCGTAATCAATGAAATATCACGATATTTTCCACCACCGTGGAGCAGCAATAAATTCGCACATTACAAATTTCTTTGTCAGAGGTGCGAGCCGAGGATTTGAACCTGGGATCGGTCGCGTCGAAGACCGCGGTTTTTACCACTCGGCCATCGCTGCTCTTTTTTAATTAAAGTTCTACCATCTAAAAAAACCTGCCTACAAAAAAACGTTTGCTAGTCTACTTGTTCAAAAAATAGTGTAGCTGCTGACTGTACATATAAAAATTATTACAAACTCCCGTTCAAATCGTACAGAAAATACAAAATCCTTAATTAATTTTGAAATTTATCGCCAACCACTTTCGATGATACCAGAACCTAATGCCCTCTGCGCTAAAGTTAATTTATTTTCGTTCGTTTTTGTTAGTGAAAATAATTAAACAATGCGATTTATATAATTCACCACGTCCAATTTATTGATACTTTCAATGGTTAACGATTATGCGTATTTAATTAATATGAATTGTTATGTTTTCTTAAGGCATAATAAGGGATAGCAGATGGGAGCCCCGGCGGCATCTACCTGGTTTTTACGTCCCACTGTTGGGAATTAAAAGTTAAAAAGTTAAAAGTACCTCAAGTTAGTCCTCTTTCAGATGTTTTTAAACCCAGAGGAGGGTTATTCTATATATCAATGAAGGCGGAACTGACTACTTTAATACTCGGAAAAGTCTAATTACAATAACATTATAGAAACCAAGTTCGCGCGCCCAAATTGAAGCATGTTGATTGGTGCCATTAATGGCACCAACCGTCGGGTCGCTCCGTAAGACTTAAGGTTAAATTTGATCACAACACTTTTTAAAAACAAAAGAAGTCTAATAAAATAGCTTTTCACAGTGTTTTCAATGTTTTGTAGTATTTTATAGTTAATTTGTTCAAAATAAAAATGTTTTGTTTGTCAGATGTGACAGCTGTAGGAATCTATTTAGTGCCAATTTTGAAACGCGCTTGTATGAGGACACTCATTCTATACGTATTTATTCTTAGGTCTAAGAATATTTTGTCATCATAGATCACCCATCAATTTTCGACAGTGCTCGCAATTGATGATTTGTATATTTACTTCGTCCTCATAAATATGCCTCCATGTCTCGTAATAATTAAACTCTAACTTAAGTTGATGATATAGGTACTCAAAATATATTTTACTTACAAGAAAAAGCTGGTGGGTTTTATAAATGGCTAAGGGAAATCAAAAGATGGAAGCCTCAAACATCTGTCGTGCCACTGTGCTTCTGTAATACTATTAATTGACAAACAGACCCAATTAACAATTCAATATCAATTTTAAATTGCACCTCTTACGAAATATTGAAGAATTAATGAAATTAGAAAGATTCAAGAATATAATAATATTTAAAATATTACCTAACCTAAAATATCGTAAATAAAATGTTTCTTTTTGTGTTTTGAAAATGGAAAAAAAGCCTCAAAAAGCTTTACAAATGCTGTCCACCGAACATAAAATAGATGTTCGATCAGCCCAAAGCGACCGTATAAACCATTGTCCATTGTTTTTAAATCGCGCTCGCCGTGGATTCCGTGAGAATGGGCTATTTGTCCGTCACCCCGTCAGTCTTGCCGCCATTTTGTAATTAGAGTGTTTTAGAGCCTCGTGGTCGTTACGTAAATCGAGTGATGTATTGTGTTCCATCTTCAAAATGTCCCACTGTTTGTTGTGGTTGGATGTTCATGACATTTTTGCAGTTTATTGAAACAGAGGGCCTAGACAAGTGGCATCCGACTATCAAAACGCTTTTAGAATACAATTGACATTAATAGTTCACGTGATATTTCGTTAGATAACGTCAGTCCCATACATTTTTCATACAAGCGTTACGATCAAAGATTACAGTTAGTAGCAATAGTCGAATGTCACTGGTCTAGGCCCACAGATAAAAAATGAGGGCCCACAGAAATGGAATGGGCATGATGACAGATTTTCAAATACCTTTCCTTATTGTAGGTACACGTCTCCTAGTTTCGAAAAAAAGTTTATTTCAGCAATAAACTCAACCTTTAACGTAAATTAATGTATTTTCTGCTATGTAATTTGAATTAAACGCGAAAACGCTCGTAGGTGTCATGGCGTCGGCTTGCTCGTCAAACTTCAAGCAACACGATGACATTAACTTAGGCGTGACGTCATTCCTTTTGATTGGCGTTTCAGATAACATGGCCGATTGCTGTATTTAATACTTTTATTTTATTGAAAATCTTATTAATCTTAATGTTTATATTAAAACGGTATCATATTTTAAAACTTTTTTAGCATATATTTTTCTGTAAAAGCGTTTATTCCCTGATTCTTTAATAGTGTCATCATGCCTATTAAGAGCGCTCTTTGACATTTCTCATAGATTCTTATTTCTTTATTTGAAACTTTATTTCACAAAATGGCCACGCTTATTGGTGATTGGTGATTAAACTGTCAATAAAGTCTGTTTAAAATTTAGGAATTAGGTATACCAGTCAGATAGTTTGTTTACAAAATAAATCTGCTGTAGCTGTAGAGACCTTGCACTGTACAGTTGTCAGTATTATTTTCTGCTGAAGGAAGAATTTTTGTTTCCAATTGGCATTTTTAACCTAAAACTTATTCAAGAGGAATCGATTATATCCATGCAGAATTCTCTTTTAGCGATGGAAACTATCTTTTTATCGAATAATTTCGTAACCATCGTAGAGTTGTAAGAGTCTTCACAGCGTTCATTTTGAGTCATCAAATTTGAGCTTAATAGAAGCTTAGACTAAAATAATATCATCATAAAATAGAAAAATTCGCGATCTAGCCATTAAAACCTCTTTAAGTTAAAGTTCAGTCGATGTTATGACTTCCTTATTTTTTTTTCATTTCGTCTCTACATTTTAACCGTTACTTTTTTATGGATTATTCTAAAACATTGAATCTTTATGTACGTTTCTGAAATAAAGCGTAAAGCCTTTAAAACTTTTACTTGCACCTCTATTGAAATCAAAACTTCGGCAGCAAACCATTTTGCATCCCACTGCTGGGCACGGGTCTTCCCCGTTATTGGGGATCCCTGGAGCTCACTATACCACGCTGCTCCAGTGCTGGTTGGTGGAAATGGGGATTAGTGCCCAACCCCCTGTCACATGTTTCGTATAAAGTATCCGATATGGTTTAAAGATTAGCAATTAAAAATATTTTGTTGCATTTTATTTGGCATGGGCTGGTTATAAGAGATTAATAACGCTTCACACTCATAGCCCCACAGTAGTGTAGATATACTCTGTGTCGTGGGTACCATAGACACACACAAAGACAGAAACACAAACACCCAGACCGAGAACAGAAATTTAAACTCATCATTCAAATTTCTGTTTCGCTGGGAATCGAACCCGGGACCCTTCGCAGTCCAGCATGGTAACTATTGCGCCATGCAGGTCGTCAAATGAAGCGATGAAATAACAGTGCGAAAACGTTGCAATGTTTTAAAGCTAATACTTAGCTTCCAAAATTCACGCTTCGGCCACTTTTTGATAAAGAAGTCATAGCTTCACTCGGTATGACTAATGTGATATTTCTTTGATACTGTTAAAACTTTACAATTAATTACATTGAAATTGTATCAATATGTTAAGTGCTAGCCTGTATGGGGGTGACATACCTAGCCACATTGTGACAAAACCCCCAAATAAATAAACACCTCATGAAGGTAAATATGGCGAACCAAATGTATAAAAACACCTATATTTGTACAAATAAAAGTCTTTGCTTTTGTCTTTTGATTTAAAAAAAAAGAGTACAGACAAGCTTGGCTTCAAACCCTGTTAATATCGCACTGCTACGCTATGTACTATTTCGTATATTATATCGATGACTATTTCGCCTTATTTTCAGTAAAAGCGGCAAAAATTCGACTCAACTCTTTTTACTTTATGTTTCAATCATGAATTTTTTTCTTCTGAGACCAGGACCGATTTCAATATCTTTTGATAATAGAGTAAAAAACCTATTCTAAACAAACTATACCGACTATTATATTAGACCCTTTTAAAATATCCTCATAATACTTTGTTGCCAACGTACAACGCAACCTTTTTTTTTTTTTTTTTATTTGAATAAAGGGCTCGGGCTATATCAGCCCAGGGTACTTCAACCTATAAAGATTGTTTGTACCCGTAGCCAGATTACAGATCACCGTCCAACCCGATAGCCTTGATAAAGGCTAGGATTTTATGGACGGTGATTTGTTTGGCTTCATCTGGCAGTAGCACGTGCCTCCCAAGATGAATGCTACGCTTGTGGTTTAGCGCACCACAATTTAAAAGGAGGTGGCGTGGTGTCTCGCTCTCCTCCCCACAGTATCTGCACGTGTCGGTTGGACTTAGTCTTAAAAGCGACATATGTCTTCCGAGCTTACAGTGTCCAGTAAGGACTCTGGTTACCGTGCGGATATTTGTTCTGTTGAGCTTTAATAGCTCTTCAGCATAACTCCGATCATATCCTCGTATCAGAGCTTTGGAGTGGCTGTGCCCTGGTCCTTCAGTCCAGTCCCTCATCGCCTCCTCCCTGCACTGAGTGAGAATTTTTTGTCGGATGGTCGTTTTTGAAATACCACAGAATGGTTCAGGACCAAGCTGAGTCCCTTTTGCACCCTCACGTGCCAGGACATCAGCTTCCTCGTTTCCTTTTATGGATGAGTGTCCTGGAACCCATATCAAAAAGACTCTGTTTCTCGCAGCCAGTGCGTTGAGTCGCTCTATGCAGTTCCTGACCAGTTTCGAATTTACAGTATACGAACTGATGGCCAAGAGTGCTGCCTGGCTGTCCGAAAAGATAAAGATGTTTCTGTTGACGTATCGTCTTTCAAGGTTTAGCTCTGCGCACTGTATAATGGCGAACACCTCCGCCTGAAAGACTGTGGCGTGCGTTCCTAGGTGTATGCTAAGCCTCGTTTTGGGCCTTTCACCTCAAACTCCACATCCTACGTCATGACCCATTTTGGATCCATCAGTATACCAGACCACACCGTTCAACCCTCCTGGCACCTGGCCATTAAGCCATTCGTTCCTGGTAGGCATCATTACCTGGTAACGCAACCTTTATTGTCATTTTAATACCTATTACAGCTAAGAAACTAGTCTTTTGTCATGTTCACATAGTGGATAATTTAATTGTTTTACAAGCATGGAGCAACGCGGCTGCTGATATCCGCTAAGGGAGCTGTCTACACTTACATATTATAAGAAGACTTATGAGCACATTCTAAGCAATGATAGCTCGTGAGACACCGGACTTCTGTGTTCCTCTGATCTGATCATATTGGTTACGTGCGTATTTATTACTTGCTACCACGTTCAGGATAATATCCGTTTTTTCCTTTACTGAAGAGAGTACCCAATATGTACAAATTATCGCACTCTCTCTAACGTGGCGAAGTACCTCTTCATTCTTTGAGGCAACCTGAGCCTAAAAAGTACTTTCCGAAAAATAATGGGAGAGATCACAATTCTTATATGTATGTATGTACATATAAATAGCAGCTGAATGACATAATGTATAATTTCCGCTTAAAAATTAGAAGCTTAATTAATTAGAACAATACTTTACTACTTTATTTAAGTCAAATTTAATGAGGGCTGATAGTTTTTACTTACCTTGACACAATTTAGGTATCATTCAATCACCCATTCATGTCGATGTAATGTATTTGGCCGTCCAAGAAAAACGTACTATAAGAGTCTAAATTTTAAAATATAATCGATAATTTTATGTCTCGGCTACTTTACTGGCAGCTCACCGGCAACCGCGTTGCTCTAAGTAGTGACGTAATAACGTCGACCTGTCAATGGCATATTGGCATCCCTTGACCTCTAGCAGTCAGTTTTTGTGGCACGCAATTCGTTTTTGCCGCCTCCAATGTAGGTTAGGTTTCGCACCTACTAGGATATGTGTTAGGTACTAAGACTATAAATAAAACGAACAAAGACTGTCAATTTATTTATTTCACATACTACCTATAACATAACAGGATAAATTTACGCGTTAGCGTAGAACAAATGTAAATTACTATAAACTAAACTGTTGCTTCAACCGCGTTGGCCCTATTACCCGTTTTCACGTAGCAAGCATTTTCCCGCGGTAAAAAGTAGCCTATGTTACTCAGAGTGAATGTAGCTTTCTAATAGTGAAAGAATTTTTGAAATCGGAACAGGCATGATGACACTATTAAAGAATTAGAGAATAAACGGTTTTACAGAAAAATATATGCTAAAAAAAGTTCTAAAATATGATCCCGTTGTAATATAAACATTAAGATTAATAAGATTTTCAATAAAATAAAAGTATTAAATACAGCAATCGGCCATGTTATCTGAAACGCCAATCAAAAGGAATGACGTCACGTCTCAGTTAATGTCATCGTGTTGCTTGAAGTTTGACGAGCAAGCCGACGCCATGACACCTACGAGCGTTTAATTCAAATTACTTAGCAGAAAATACATTAATTGACGTTAAAAGTTGAGTTTATTGCTGAAATAAACTTTTTTTCGAAACTAGGAGACGTGTACCTACAATAAGGAAAGGTATTTAAAAATCTGTCATCATGCCCACTGTAGTTTTTGAATTTATTCATTACAAACATACAAAAATACAAATCTTTCCACTTTATAATATTAGTACCTATAGAAAACGTTTAAAATTATCTGCCGTTCACATGCGTGTTGTATTTTGCTTATCGCTTTAAATATTTGTAAGTGCAACAAGTAGCATTCGTTTTTATTGCTCTACGAAAAAATCTTACAAGTGTGATACAGCTTTCTCTTTATTTGCAAATTGGACTACACTTTTACTGTTAATTGAATTATGAAATACCTAATATGTAATTCTTATCTTTGCGCTTGTTTTGGTGGTGTTAATGTTTTTTTATCTTCGCAACCGGAAAGCGCTTTCTTGTTTCTTGTTTCTTATAAATACTTCCTGTACATAAATATAATTTTGAAACCAAATTGAACTCTGCTGCAGAAAGATGTTAAAAATCTAATATCTTTAAACGAGCAATTCTTGTATGTACTTAAATGTATTTTTTGGATCTCGGAAACGGCTCCAACGATTTTCATGAAATTTAGTAGATATCCTGGTTTCGGGGGTAACAAATCGATCCAGCTAGGTTTTAGCTTTAGAAATTTTAAAGGTTTAAAAATATTTTTAGCGATAATCAATTTAAATATAAACTGAAAAATACGACTCTTCCTGATATGTATTGGAGAGTATAATAATATTGTGGCGTAGAACGCCGTCAAACGCCATCTGCCAATCCGACGTTCAAAGAAATGAAATGAAAATGTCGATTTGAAAGAGCTCTATAAGAATCCGAATATTTAAGTGGGCTGCTGACTGCGGGTCTTTAGGACCCGGTTTCAAACCTCTATCATAACCATATTGCATTTATTTTATATTTTTTTGCGAAAATATTTTTTATTGGAAGCTATTTCAGACGACGTTGTTAAGTAACATTAAGCAAATGAGTGTTTCGTTTGAAATAAAACCAAGAAAATAAATCGTTTTTATCCGAGCAACGCTCGGTCGTCCAGGTACTACTTATTTATTTATTTAATAAACTTACAGCTAACATCGTTCATAAGCTAAGCAATAGTTATCTATTTAAATTTTCGATTACATATATATTTATGGTTTACTTTAACTTTATTTATAGGTTTACTTTATACCATTTTTTTCGTTTTACTCATAGAAATACATAGAACTATTAAGTATTAAAGACATAAATATGTTCTTTAGAAAAAACAGTTTTATTTATCTTAATATTCTTCATTATTCTCCCTATCAGTCAAAAGGACGAATTTTTCATTTCCCACAAATTTATTAAAACAATTCAATTATTTAAACTACAAAACATAACATACAAGAACAAAAGGTCTGTTGTTAGTCTGTTACCACCGTGAGAGTCTAACGTTGCGATATAAAAAGTAATGATTATTTAATTATAGGCTGTTTACGCGCCTTGTGCTCAATGACCGGCCATGTTTAAAAATGTAAATGTCAGATTTTGCCGCGTAAAAATTTGTAGGTTGGTGTTGCAAGGTTAATAATTATAGAGCCAAGTGTTAGATATGAATTTTGAGTATTATTAATTTATGATTACACGTAACATTTTTATCATAAAGTTCAACGTTAATATGATAATTATTACTCACAATCAAATTAGTATGTTAAATGATTTTTCTCTTATGTACAAGTATAATATGTTGCTATAAAAACATGGCCGAAATATTATTTTTAAAACGCAAAAAAGTTATGAAAGATGTGTCTGTCTCGTTTTCCTGTTAGGGCTGTTAGTCGGTCAGTTGTTTTAAACGAGACCGTTATTATTAATCGACGTATAATCTGCATGTCAACTTTTATTAATTTTCTACAAATCATAATGGTCTACCTATTTTGACGACCCGCGTGGCGCAATGGTTACCATGCCGGACTGCCAATCGAGGGGTCCCGGGTTCGATTCCCGGCGAAACAGAAATTTGAATGATGAGTTTAAATTTCTGTTCTCGGTCTGGGTGTATGTATTCCTGTCTTTGTATGTGTCCATGGTACCCACGACACAGGGTATTAATTATCCTACTGTGGGGCTATGAGTGTGTAACGTTTGTAACGTAACTCTTGAAATACGGTAGTATTATTTAATACCATTTTGATCCCAATGACAGGGTTTAACGAAAAATAAATAATGTAACTTAGTTTAAAAAACTAAAAAACACGCTTTTGTGAAAATACGAACTCAAAGTTAAAAAATAAGAAGAAAATGTATTTTACTGTAAAAAAAGCGTGGGGTGCTTTTTGAGATACTATTGACACCATTGACACCATTTTTATCTTCTTATCTATTGCATTGTCATCGGCTCTTGACCCCTGTGCAAATTTTCAAGTTAACTTTTTACCACGGACGTGTAGGTTATGGGACAACCTTCCAGCTGAGGCATTCCCAGTGGACTATAACATGGGGTTCTTCAAGAAAGCTGTAAAAAAAGCTCTCCTCCAAAGCCGGCAATGCTCGGGTGGCTCCCCTGGGGTTGCCCGTGTCCATAGGCGACGGTGATCGCTTAACACCACGCGGCCCGTCTGCCTTGTTGTTCGGTTTACATATAAAAAAAAATCAGACGCTTAGAAGTAGGTGAAAATGAAGTTAAAAGATTCCGTTACATACATACATACATACAGGTCAAGCTAATATAAGCGTGTTAATGACAATCATTGCCTAAACGGTTTTAATATGATAAATGTACTTAATACTTAGATGAATATCCCTGATATTGTGGTGAACTCAGAAAAGATTGTCTTATCCGACGCACAATATGTATTTTCTTATTTTCCTGGGGTTATTTTTGAGTTATATTGGATAATGTTGATGGCATTTTGTAAGATACCTATAGTGTAAATTGAGTGCGCTAGTGTTGTTAAATAAAATAATAGTCCGAGGCGACATCAGTCGCCGGAGAAGCAGCGCAACTGCATAGGACTTCAAGCAATACCTCCTGCTTGTGTGTAGATGTCCATTTTTTTTATAAATAAACCGAACAATAAGGCAGACGGGCCGCGTGGTGTTAAGCGATCACCGTCGCCTATGGACACGGGCAACCCCAGGGGAGCCGCCTGAGCATTGCCGGCTTTGGAGGAGAGCTAAATGTCCATGGACTGCAGCGACTACTTAACACTACGTAACCTGCATGCTCGTATACTAAGCCATTAAAATAAGAAAAGAAATACTGAGGATTTTAATTTTTTACAGCTCCAAGGATCTTCTTTCATTTGTAGGTAGAACTATTATGGTTCGCCCGGGGAAGTACCACCGCTGCACCCACTTCTGCCGTGAACCAATTCTATTGTGTTTCGGTAGAAAGGTGCAGTTGCCGGACACACTTACATGAGGTGACCACCAGCCTCGGGCAACGCAACTGCATACGACCTCAGACAAGACTTACCTATGCTTGCTTGCGGTTGTGTGCAGATGTCCATGGGCTGCAGCGACCACTTAACACCACGTGGCCTGCATGCTCGTCTGCTACTCCATACAAATTAAAGGAAACTTCGCAAAAGCTTCTCGACAGACCATCAGATAAAGAAGTATGTAGGTAATCTTATCAGGTTTTTTCGGTTTTGTTTGGAACCCCTAAATGAAATGAAATGAAATATTATTTATTCACTGTACGGTTTATTTACAAACTCTTAGTGAACGTTTTTTTTTTTGTTCTGTTTGCTCTGAAGATCTAAAGAATCACTTAGCTAAGCTCTAAAGATATCAAAAACCACACCATTTACCTATGTGACCCAATCAGAGAGACTTCATACATTTTTAAACGACCACAATTTTCCTGTCAAGACAAATGCCTGTCGTAATCTGTTACATTGCATGTGATTTATGTGAAGCCCGCCGCTTTATGACGTCTAAATGGAATAAAAATAGGTTATATTGCGTGTTTGTACACAGTTTTTATCAACATGTTAGTGTGGCCAGCAACTGCACTTTTCCACCGAAACACTATAGAATTGGTTCACGGCAGAAGTGAGTGCAGCGGTGGTACTTCCCCGGGCGAACCATAATATTTCTACCATCTACAATATACTTAATACAAGTTAATATAACAATGAGATCAATAGCTAATTTTTATGCCGTTACATGAAATGCCTTTCTTAGCTTTGATCTTCTTTAGAACAGTGGTCATTAAGGAGTTGTGACCCCAGATCTAACAAAAAAAAATTTCTTCATACACCAACCTCAATTACTTTAAAATTGTCGAAACTGTCCGCAATAAAGCTAACTGTTCAAGTAATTTGCGATTAAATCTAATATTGTTACGAACTTGTCTTACCATCGGCGAAAAACAATAGTGGCAGTAAGGGCATCTTCGCAAGCTGGGTCTTTAATGGAGCGATGTTTTTTTGAACAAAAAAAATCAGAAGATCTTTTTATTTTTTATTTAAAATTAATTTAAGCTAGTAATCGTCATAAATATCCTTAGTTACTCAAGTAATTTTACAATATTATTAGAAAGTTAATGGCCAAGTTTAGATTACACTGCTCAAGACACTTATCATCAACTTGGGACGGCCTGTCACAAGTATAAAACTATTTATGCTTACTAGGTAGTTTCCACTATTGTTTAGCATTCTATTACAATTTGTGGACTGAATAAAGTTTTTTGAATTTAAAAAAAACTAAATGGACCTAGCCTGAAGCGAATAGTCATTTAAGCGCTTCCAACTCCCCATCAGACATACAAATTATGTAATACCAACACAAACAGATTATATAAGAGGACAAAAAGCCGTTGCATATTTTTGCCTTATCGTCATTATGTACCACAGATACTTATGGTCATTACACTAGGCTTTTTAGTCTATGGCGAGGTAATAAGTTTTTTGTAATGTTTATGGTTCTTGCAGTCAAAGATAATCTTGTGATGAAACTCGAATAAAGTTATTAGGTTTACACGATGTTATGTGTGCATTCAGTTATTAATATGTCATTAAACCATTAATGACATTTCTCATAATGCCTCCAGGAAAATTGCTTAATGAAAATTACTTGTATTTAGAGGCAGATACTCAAAGGCTGAGTTACGATACGAACATGTCATGATTGAAGAATGGAACGTACGCGGAAAAATTAGTACAAAAATAACCTAATAAGACAAATTCCATACAAGTATTTAATCACTATATCGTGGGCGGTACCATGAACGCACACAGACAGGTACACCAACACCCTTACCCTCGTAAAGCAGTCAGATAACTTGGCTTGAGGAACAATCCATTTTAGAGACTATTCTGCAAAAGAACAACCAACATTTTCTTAAATAATTTCCCAAGACAATACTATAGTTTGCATTATAAATAAATGATGTAGTTTAAAAAACTAAAAAACACGTTTTTGTGAAAATAGGAACTAAAAAGTAAAAAAATAAGAAGAAAATGTATTTTACTGTAAAAAAAAGCGTGGGGTTCATGGTGTCAATAGTATCTTAAAATTAAAAACCACCCCACGCTTTTTGGGGCAGCTGCGGGCTGAATTTATACACGGGGGTGGGGGAAAAGGACTGACGCATCACGTGTACTCCGTGCCTGATTTATTTTGGGGGGCCTAAAGTCCAAGATGCGTATTATTTGAGGTTTGTAAAGTATTAGCCCGAATGATTTTGTGGGGAGGGCTTGAGCCCTCTAACCTCCCCTGGATCTGCTAGTGGTTGTGCTCGTGTCTTTGTGTGTGTCCATGGTACCCACGACACAGAGAATCCTAGCGTGAGTGTATAGCGTTATTTATTGTTCTCTTTTTGAAAAGCTCTAAATTTCAAAGGCACCGTCTACTACACTTGCCCAATAGAAAACAATTTGGCACTGCAACATCGCGTGGACGACTCCTCCCCTTGCAACTGCATATTTGACAGAATCGTGACTTTATTAATATTAAATTGTATATTAATTTTCTGTTTCTATTTGGTGAAATGTCGTTTCGTTTCGGATGTCGAAAGGGCAACGACTTATTTTGACTCATAATGCAATTGAGATATGAATGAAAAGTTCCTATCTAAATCTAGCATTGCAGTAGAGGTCATATTTTTTCATTTAAATGCGGTACTTACTTTACTTTAATTATTTTATGAAGTAGCTTCATAAATCCCGTATGTGACAATTTTTCTTGCGAATAGTGACTGACTCTTAAAACTATTTTGGAATCGGTCCCCATTTAGAACCAAAGGTACAAAAAGTACGCCTCTTTACTAAAGGCACGACCCCTAAGTAGGTTCAAGAGTAATAAATTTATACCACAATGTCATTCGTAAAAAAAATGTATCAAATTCGAATTAAGTTTTTATTTTTCACTACATAAAGTCAGTTTTTTTCAAAACAGATATGGATCATGGATCTGGAGATGGAAGATCATCTTAATTAAACCTTGTTTGAATTTAAAATTTTCAGCAACAGAGATTTTGACTTTTGTGCAAAACAATCCAAAGATATGGATACTAAACTATTTCAGACATATAATATCGTCGGCTTGATACTTGATATTGTATACAGGTGTGGTTTTCAATAAATTTTGAAACTGCAACCATGTTTGCGGTTCACCAATCTCGTATATCAAATCTCATATCATTACATAATATATTCGGTACTTAGGGCATTGCTCAAATACTACTACTTACTAATAATACTCAAATTACTCAAATCCTTATAGAACTGAAATCAAAGATATTAAAAATAAGATATGTTATACGAAACGCGCATGGCCCAGCGGTTAGCACAGAACGCAAACGATCTATGCAACTAAGCCGAACGGGCGCGGTCGGTTATGAGATTGGTGATCGCTAGTGGCAAAAAAAAAACATGAGCGTTTCCGTGCTTCAGAGGGCAAGTTAAGCCGTTGGTCCCGGTTGTTGTCGATAGATAACAGTCGTTAAATCTTGTCGGAGGCCTTATGGGCGGTTTGAAAACATCCGACAGCGGATTGGCCACCCGCATCTCCACCAACCTGCATTGGAGCATGGGAGAGAACCGTGTGCAGCAGTGGGACGCAAAAAGGGTTGCGGCCATGTTACAGCCGCCCAAAATATGGCCCAAATTTACATGACCCACATGACATACGTATGTATGTGCCCTCATATTAAATGCGTTCCACTTGTTCCCTTGCAATCTTGAAGTGAGTTTAAGGTGGTTCAAAAGTACAAGATATTCGAATCTTGTACTTTAGTACCGCTCATGTTATTGATTGAAAGTATTATATTTATGTATATTACTCATAGATGATCATAGTTACTGACTCACCCTTCAGGAGAGACGGCATAGCGCCTCCCTTCGATACATAATGTTTGTGCCAAATCTGGTGCGGGGAAAGAACGCACTTTTAATTTTGTCACACATTCACAAATATTCTTTCATCGCTACAGACGCATACATTTCTAAATATGTCACTTTCAATTAACAACGTCATTTTCTATGCACCGTCAACACTGACACCGACACACACAGACACACTAGTTGTATAACTAGAAGGCACATTGTGCATGCACATTGGGACGAAGGGTTCGCCCGTAAAGTCCACTCCTCTGACGGGTGTCATACCTGTCATACCTTGATGCTTTAAGATATTACTCTACCAACTTTATTACAACCATTCAATGTTTTTTACGTGAAAATAAACATCCATAAATCCAAACAAACTTTACGTGTCAAATATTCGTATCGAAGTGATGACATACTTTGACTTCTAGTAAAATATGTGTTAAAAAGGTGTTCTACACTGTACTTTAAAACTGAATTAAACCTCTTTTAATTAAAGAAGTTTTTTAATTACGCAAATTAAGTAACCTTTATTTAATCTAAAGAAACTCGATCAAAGATCTTCTCACTATAGCTGTATTTTACACATTGGCAACACATAATAGGACTCAGTTACAGCTTGCAACACGGGCCTATTGTTTTAAAAAAAATTATAAAGCCCTGAGAATGATGCGTCAGTGGCTTATCAGATGGAAGCCATTGTTTTGAGAATTTTTGTAACGAGGATGTTTTACTCATAAACTGTGTTATTAATGCTACACGTTGTGAACTAAATGCTTGTAAGTCTGTCTGTCTGTTAATGTTATTTTTACGGCGATCACACGCTTTTATTATTTGTTGGGTCAGAAGTGTATGTAAGGAAATTGGCATAATGTTAGAACTTTTATGATTCGACCGGATAAGTACCACCGCTGCACTCATTTCTGCCGTGAAGCAATTCTATTGTTTTTCGATGGAAAGGTGCTGTTGCCGGCCAAACTAACATAGTACCTAAGTAACCAACCTCCGTTGCAGCGCAACATAACTCAGACATAACTTAAATCGAACTTACATTATGAAATTAATGCCATGCGTGGTGCAATTAATTTCATTAATTTAGTAACAGTAGGTACTTAGAAAATTAATCGTATCGCTGTGCCCATGACTCCGACGGCATCGAAGCTTATGCATACTTTAAGCCACTCCGCGCGCTAGCGCTTTCGCGATATTATAGACTTGCATCTTGTTTACACGTTTTTTTTTCATGATATTGTTTATAAAAAAATGTGCAGAGGAATTTTGGCGGGAAGTCGAAAAAGACATATTGTGCTCTTGTTTTATTTTCATTTTCTTGGTTTATTTTTTAATTATATCGGATAAATTTGATGGCATGATATTCGATATAAGAGAATAGGATTATTCGATTACAGTGCACGAGTGTGAAATAAAATAACAGTGCAAAAATATGTTTTTTCAGCTTGCCTCCAAAATTTCGTTGGTTGGTCACGTTCTGGTAAAGAAGTCATCGCTTTACTTGAATGTCTGACTACTTGACCGACTGATTACTGACGACTTACTGACTTTATCTATTATTACTCGTCTAGTTTCACGTGAAACTGGCAAAAACGTAATGCAAAAATTATCCTCGATAAATTGCGGTGCCCTAATTGAAAAAAAAAATGCGCATGACATGAAAGCATTTCAGTGTCCTGAAACTTGTATGCATTGTAAAACTTGATTTTTGACGGTGATAACGTCTTTAAAATCGTTTTAGTCGGGTGACATGTTCAGAAACTTGTGTCACACCAAAACCTCACGAGCGCGATCGCAGGTATAACGAGAGAGAGACGGACCGATCTCCCGTCTCATCTCGAGCGCTGCCAGTCATTCCTTGAAACTTGTCACGCGGAATCCTCACGAGCGGAGGCTGGCATAGCGTTCGAGTGAGTGGACCGATCTTCCGTCTCTCTCACTCTAGCGGCATACAAACGAAAGGAGATTTTCTCGTGCGGACGTTATCACGTAAACATCTCGATCGTAAACCTACATTACAAACAATTTGCCGTTTTTTTTACTTTTTTTTATTTTATCTGAGATGCTTACACGCGAAACTGAAGAAACTAGTGTCACGAAACCAATTTTATGCTTCCAATTTCGTAATGTGAATTCGGTTTTAGGCTAGCTTGAGGTGGTATAAACATGTCCATGGGAGATATGAGCTACTTTACACTACCTACGTCGTCATTTGCTACTCCGTTAATAAAAATAAAAAAAGAATAAAAAAATAAGTATTTATTTTTACTTTTATTATTTATTTCAAGTTGCATCAACGAAGCTTACATTTTATTACACTTGCTTACGACAGGTATTTAGTAAGTGTTAGTTCAAATAAATACACAAAACAAACACTGTACCTACCTACATACTTAATTTCAATGTAGGTAATTGATAGGTAGTTATTTCGTATATTATCGTATAAGACATTTGTTAGGGTTACCTAGGGTTGAAATATTCACAAATAAAATTCATTGTATTTTTGTTGCCGCTATAATAACAAAATAAAATAAATATTTAAGAGGAAACGCTAGCACCGTATTCCCATACAAATGTATTCTCCTATTTTCTCCCTAGATAATGCTTCTAGAGGAATAATTTTTTGTGACAATATCTAAGTCTGCTAAAGCTATGCCCCTATGTTTTTTTTTTCAATCAACTAATAAGATCAGAAAATATGACTCTTCAAAAATCGTAAAAAATGCATGTTTCATACAGCCCTAATCCAACAACTGCAAAACAAATTTGAAAGGTTATTACGACCAAACAAAAACATAGGGGCATAGACTTACTCTATTTCTTGATATTTGGGAAAAAAAAATAATAAAATCAATTTTGAAGGAGGAAAGAGGAGAATACGAATCCTCGATTTAGTAAGAAAGTTTGTAGGTATAATCGGTCTGAGCTGCATCTGTCCCTATCGCACGCGGCGGATAGCGCAGGGCGCAGCGCGATAGCAATAGTTATTCCAAAATACCTATTTTTCAAATTCGCCTGAACCCGCGTTTCTTCTTCCCATACAATTAACGTGATTTTTAAAAGATAATGCTACGGAAGCTGTCTTGCACTATCTGAGTCGCACTTGGCCGGTTTTTCATTTTCTTACGAATACTTAGTAAGTACTCAATGATCTAAAGATTACTGAACTGTGGTCATCTCTTCAGTAAAATACTTAATGAACAATTTGGTAGCTGGTAGAACTATTATGGTTCGCCCGGGGAAGTACCACCGCTGCACTCACTTCTGCCGTGAACCAATTCTATTGTGTTTCGGTGGAAAGGTGCAGTTGCCGGCCATACTTACATGAGGCGACCACCAGCCTCCGGAGTAGCAGCGCAACTACATACGACCTCAGACAAGACTTACCTATGCTTGCGTGAGGTTATATGTAGATTTCCATGGGCTGCAGCGACCACTTAAGACCACGTGGCCTACATGCTCGTCTGCTACTCCATTCAAATAATTTAAAAAAGAACACTGCCTTCATAAACGAATCGAACTCGTTTGTTTAATGGATGGAAACAATTCGCTTGAAATCATTATACCATTCGAAAATCTTGTATCAAATATGATGTCTCGTATCCTTGATAATTTGTCTTAAGTACGTATAAAGCATGTTATCGACTACAATCAATATTACACGCTTACCCATTTACTCATATATTGGAATCTAGCCCATAAAGCTAACCGAACTCTAAATGTCAGAGAAGGCCGAACCGAACCATGGCTATAACCAAGCTATAACATAATACCTACTTATTGTCTTACCATTTTGTTTAGGTTTGCATGTATACCAACTGTAGGCGACGGAAAATTATTAAACTTACGAAATTCACTATAATTTTTCCTTGAAAATTCCAAAAAACGCCAAAAAAACTATTTTTCAAAAATAGAAGATATCACCGCTACCTTAGAGGTTTTCATATTTAAAATATATTTGATATTTAGAGTTTATTTTTTATTATGAATTATTTTTTAAATAAGAAATATATTTAAAATATGAAAACCTCTAAGGTATAATAGTTTTTTGGCGTTTTTTGGAATTGTCAAAGAAACTTATAGAGAAAATTTTGTAAGTTTCTTCCTAGTATGGATGCGAATTTTTTGCCGAACCAGCACTGAACAGTAATACCAACATTATTACACAGTATTCAAAAGTTTAGATTTCCTTTCCTTTTTAATTTTCTTTGTAGATGTAGAAAAAAAATCATATTTGTAAAAGTGTGTGAATGTTATAATATCAAAAATAGCTCCTTGAGATAAGGGCATTTTTGCCAGCTTCCTCGATATCTTGATGTGTGTCGCACACTACATAAAAAAAAATTAGAATTAATTAAGTATAAAATCATACTCATAATTTTATACCTACCTACATATTTTTTCTTATTTGTAATTCAGTACCGATCATGCCCGGATAGTCGATAGTTTCTTGGATAAAAAAAATTGATTTTCTTTAGAGACTCATTGGCTTAGTGTAACTTAACAACGCCATCTACTAAAGTAGCTCCCAATTAAAAAACAATAGTGTTAGTGTACTACTCACTAATAGATGTCAGGATGTCATATTTTTCAGATTATAATATATGCCAAGTTGATTATCGCTGAAAACACGGATAAAACTATATTTTCTAAAAAAATAATCCCAGCTAGATCGATTGCTCGCCTCCGAAATCCCCTGCATACCTACTAAATTTCATGAAAAATTTACAAGAATTTGCAAGAATTTTTTGAAGGGATTGGATGGTTTATATTTGTAAATCTTTCAACATCTCATTCGGTCCTTAAAGAAATAAAGTTATCCTACTAATATTTTAAATGCAAAAGTTTCTTAGGATATTTATGTTTGTTCTTTTCTTTCACGCAAGAACGGCTGAACGGATAGGGATGAAATTTGGCACAGAGGTAGAGTCAGTGCCCGATTTAAGCATAAGCAACATGCCTATGGGCCGTAACCACACCTCAAAAAACATCTACATAGGCTCAGTAGAAACAAAAAATACTGAGTTTTGTTACAAATGATAAACTTTTTTTTCTTTGAGTGGGAAAACTTAACATTTAAAACAGTTCAACAGGCCTCCACCACATGCCTACGGGCCGCCGATTTTTAAATCCGGCGCTGGCTAAATTATAGTCTGGAATAGCCTTAGAGGGAATAGCACGTAGACTACCCACTTTTTATCCCGCAAAATTAATATTACCGTGTGATAGATACCTATGTATAATAAATAATGATATAAACTCAAATCAACCGAACGAAGCTGAACTGAACTAACAATCCAGCGTTTTAATTTAGGAGCAACAAAAAGAGAAAGACATATGTACATATAGGATTTTGGCAAAGGGAGATCTCCCGCCGGCGCCGGGCAAGGTGGTTATGCCCGGGGAGCGGCCGCGCTCCAACTGACTCAATTCGGAGCTTGTATATATGCTCGGATATTCAGAAAACTTCTATAACGTGATTCAGGAATACCCGTGGCGCCATCTCTTGATGAGTAGCGGAAGGTCGCTACAGGATAAATGGCCAATTAGTCATCGATTTGGACTATGTCCATCATAGAAATCGAAAGTTCCAATATCTTTGATGTCCATAGTCATTCCTATTTCTGAGAAAGAGCCTACATACTTTAATTAACATAACATAAGAAACAAAAGAACACACTTCGTGTGACATTAAAAGGTCGTTTGATAATGATCGGCATTCACCGGTCATTCGACACCTATATGAGAAATATAGTTAACTATGTGTTGTAAAATTATTGTTACAAACACTTATTTATATGCACGTAAAAGGTATATTAGTATATTTTCTTACTAATCAAAAATCGTACGCCTTAAAATAAAATATTTCTTATGACTTTTGACTTTTATCGGACTTGTTTTAACCCTAGACGCCCAATCATATCATATTTTGCCATTGAAAAATCCCAATCGTTGGTCAAGTTTACCTGCATGAATAAATATACTTAAAACATAGTTTATTCTGTGAAATTTATTATTTTTTATCATTATCTATTTGTTTTACTATTAAGGAAATGAAAAAAACTCATAATTAGAATAACATTTATTTATTACACTTTAAAAACACAACAATTACAAATTAATACAAGAATTTGGTACGAAGGAGATCGTTTCGATTTTATAATTTAAACTAAAATTATACAAAAAATCTAAAAAAAAACTTATAGCACTTACCCAATGCGCTAAGTATTTTAGTAAGTAGGTTGCTAATAAATGTTTTATGGCAATTATATAGTTTAGTTTTTTTAGCAGTTTGCACACACATCCTCATTGGGCTTTTTTCATTTTACGCCCCGTGATTTTCTTCCGCTATTTTTTATAGGAAAAATATCGCCACTATCTCGTCTTCCACTACACTTCCTGAGTCATAGAATCGTCTTCTCCACGTTTATATACTCGTCGTATGCCTCTTGAGTCACCATTATTGTCTAAAATAAGATTTTCAGCTCTCTAGAGGCCACCATCCAGTTTTATTTACCTCAAGTAATATTTATTCGTTTATAACAAAATAAAATAAAACGTCAATTCTTGAAATAGCTCTCTTTCAAAAACAAAATAAGTTTAAAAGTGACACAAAGCCCAAACATAGGTCAAATCAACCTACAAATGTACGATGTCTATTGTTTCATGTGGGCTCGTGGTGGGTACTTAGTTGTTTCAATCAATCATGGCAATCTAAAGAAGTATTTACATACTAAGGAGCTATTTTTGATAACCCATACCCAATTCCTCTCTCACAAGTGCAAACAGATATTTGTTTGCGAATGGGTAAAAATTATCTAGATTGGGCTTCTAGGGTTAAACGCGTTGACCAATTTTGATATTTCATGCGTCAGTCGATTCATCGTAACTTTGCAATTGTAAAACTAAAAAACTATGGTGAAAATTAAAATATTTTTTTTAAATTGACAACCAAAGGTCATATTTTCATAATTTATACTTATCTGGATTTTTTCAACCTTTTTATGTCCCAATTATATATGAAATTCTCACAGGCATGCACGGCGATGGAGAACATCGTAATCAATTAAATATCACAATATTTTCCATCACCGTGGAGCAGCGATATATGCGCATATTACAAATTTCTTTGACAAAGGTGCGCGCCGAGGATTTGAACCCGGTATCGGTCGTATCGAAGACCGTGGTTTCTTACTACTCGGCCACCGCTGCTTCACTTATCTGTTACAACTACAATATTGTCACATCAAATCATTCCTTTGTACTGTCGTCTCATTAGCCGGTCGCCGTTAAAGATATTTTTGTGAAACAATATCAAAACCGCATTGGTTGTAAGTAAACTTTGCATACAATATGCCATGGGAACTTCTATACGAACATTAACTGAGTTCGAGGATGTATAAATCAAGATTTCGGTGTCAAGAATGCGACAAATCTCTTTGAGTTGAGAGCTCTCAACTTATAAACCATTTCGCGCGGTAAAAATTAGCCTATGTTACTCAGAGTGAATGCAGCTTTCTAATGGTGAAAGAATTTTTGAAATCGGAACAGTCGTTTTTGAGTTTATTCATCACAAACATACAAATATTTCCTCTTTATAATATTAAGTATAGACTAGCGGCCGCCCGCGACTTCGTCCGCGTGGATTTTGGTAATAGTCATAGCACGATGTTATATAGGCTAAAGCCTTCCTTGATAAATGGACTATCCAACACAAAAATATTTTTTCAGTTCGAACCAGTAGTTCCCGAGATTAGCTCATTCAAACAAACAAACTCTACAACCGACAACTGACAAACTGTATATATTTGTATAGATAACGCCACCTATATGCACTTGCCCAGCGTCGTGGACTTTGGCCTAAATCCCTCTCACTTGCGAGAGGAGACCTGTGCCCATCAGTGGGTCATGAAAAAGGTTAAAAAAAAATATAGATAAAGCAAAAGATCTATGCAGCTAAGCGTAACGGGCGCTGTCGACTGTCAGTTAGGTGACCGCTGGTGCCAAATTTCATGTGCGTTTCCATGCTTCGGAGGGCACCTTGTCGGAGGCCTTATGGGTGTTTGGGAAAACATCGTAATCAATTAAATATAACGATATTTTCCATCACCGTGGAGCAGCGACAAATGCGCACATTACAAATTTCTTTGTCAGAGGTGCGCGCCGAGGATATGAACCTAGTATCGGTGGCGATTGAGACTCTCAAAAGCCCATTACAGTAATCCAATTATATTTGAACGTCGTCATAACTCATAACCTTTGTTTATACCCGCTAGATTGGGTTTTTGTACAATGAGACGGAAAAAAGCTGACGGGAAATAACCTCCTTGGTTTATTTCGCGATACAATAGTAACAAATTTTTCCATCCATCCATCCATCAGCCTTTTAGAGTCCACTGCTGGACATAGGCCTCCCCTAATGTTCGCCGCTCCGTCCGGTCCTGCGCCCTCTGAATCCAGCGGTTTCCCGCTATCTTCTTCAGGTCGTCAGTCCACCTGGTTGGAGGGCGGCCTGTGCTCCTTTTGCCGAGACATGGTCGCCATTCGAGGACCTTTCTTCCTCACCGGTTGTCAGTCCTCCTAACTATGTGGCCTGCCCATTGCCACTTCAGCTTGCAGATTTTGAGAGCTATGTCGGTAACCTTCGTTCGTCTACGGATTTCATCGTTACGGATTCTGTCGCGTAGAGAAATACCAAGGCTCGCAAAGCAAAGATCTATCGCTCACTGAGCGACCTTGAGCCTGTGGAAAAGGCTAACTGTAAAAGACCACGTCTCAGCGCCGTAGGTCGTCACTGGCAACACACACTGCTCGAAAACTTTCGACTTCAGGCGCTGCGGTATTCTGGACAAGAAGACACTTTGTAATTTCCCGAACGTGTAATTTCCCGAACGTGTAATTTCCCGAACGAATAAATTTTTAATCGATTAAAAATTCAGTGGCCGAAGAAACTTCTTAGGTAAATATTATTTTGAGTTCTCTTTTGAATTCATTGTGAGTAACCTACAATCACACCTAGCAATTTTCTAATCTTTTACACGTTTAGCGCGAACATGAAACTTTTCGCGCGTTCGTCTCGGGAGAGAGGCGCGTCCTTGCCCCGCGGCCGGTGTCGCAAGGCTGCGAGCCAGAGTTCACTGAGTTTATAGTTTAAGCCTTGCAGGTGAATGATTTGAACTAGGAACGATCGATGTTAATCGCTGTTAGATAACCCTCAAAATATTTTGTCCTTGAAAACTTGAAAATAGCGAGATACCTATGATCGAGAAGAAATAACATTAAGTGTTTTTTTTTATTCGTTATTTCTTTCTTTCTTCCTAAACATCATCGCTCTTATCCATCTTTCGTGAATTATGTAGCCCGCGTGGCGCAATGGTTACCACGCTGGACCACCAATAAAATATTCAATTCAATTCAATTCAATCCATTTATTTGTGAATATAGGTCAAAAAGGTCTTACATATTAATTAGAATGTTACACTATATTCAACCCTTCTGGGTATACAAATTTAAAATTTAAAATTCATGCACCAATATTTAAAATTTGCAACAATCATCATTAGATATACATCATATTTTTACATTCCAGGGTTTGATTACCGGCGAGGCAGAAATTGAATTGATAAATAAATAATGTTTTACTTTCTGTTCTTGGTCAGAGTGTTGTGTTGTGTTCATGTCTTTGATTATGTCCATGGTACCCACGACACAGGGAATCCTAATGTGTGGGGTGGGCATTTGAGTGTGAAAATTTACTTCTTTATTTTAACTCATAAGGATTCCCTGTGTCGTGGGTACCATTGACACACACAAAGACATAAATACAAACATACGAGAACAGAAACTAAAACAGATAATTTTTTCTGCATATTTTCTTGGTTTAATTTCAAACGCAAATTTGAAGTAGCTCTCAATAAAAAATATTTTTAAACTAGCTGTGCCCGCGACGTCGTCCGCGTAGATAAAGACTTGTACAAAAGGCTTGATTAGACTTGGATTATTTGTTCCTCCTCCTCCTTAGTCGTTCACTCTTGTCAGAGTGGTCGTTGCTGATGAGGTTGCAATTTCGTTCGTGACCGCTTGCCCTCCACTGTCCCTTGGATTATTGTTACCTTTTATGAAATTACTTATGATACAAAAGTTCATATTATTATGTTGAGTAGATACATTCTTCCTGAGTCCTTACAATTCTTAATGTACTCCTCTTATAATATCGACTTTTCAGTCGTTATCATCAGTTTCTCTTTACAAATTAAACGTATTATAATAGCCTGTTTATAAGTGTTTAGATAGTACTGCTGTGCCCGCGGAAAGGATCATTATAATTAAATAATTTGTGCTGCAAATAATGCATAGATTCATTATCATTGTGTAACTTAAATATTTTGCAGAAAGGTGGTGAAATGTCTACGCTATGTCAGGCGTGGTTAGTAGTTGGGAGTCGAATTCTTGGTTGCTTACACGTTGGTTGCAATTGTCGTTAACATACTGTCGTTCATACTTAATGGAGGTATTTTGAGCGATTTAAAACTTGCGACAGCACTTAGGCCACTAACAATGAAGACGTCATCAACCTGAATTGGAACAGCGTGAGCGGATCAGGCCCTACGCGATTAAGAGTCAATTGGTCCTATCCATAACCCTTCACACAGCATCAGAAATAAATATATCGATTACTAATATTATTCTGGGCGTGACCACCATGCCGTGCTGCTGCCGCGGTGACGCTTTAGCATATTAGTGTAACACCAGTGCCAGTACTGCGTATGTATGTAATAACTCTTATTAAATTAACCACTGAAAACGTCTGCTCATTTCAATAACATTTTTTTAGACCCTCGGCAACTGCTTATTCGTTTATTCGAAATCACTGTTCTTATAAATAAACCGAACAAAGAGGCAGAAAGGCCGCCTGGTTAAGCGATCACTGTCGCCTATGGAAACGGGCAACCCCAGCGGAGCCACCCGAGCACTGCCGGCTTTCAAGAAGAGCTTTCTTTACAGCTTTCTTCTTTCCACCTATGTCAAAGTCCACTGGAAATGCCTCAGCTGGAAGGTTGTCCCATAACTTACACATCCGTTCAAACATCAAAAGGAGCGTGCAAAGCGGCCTGTGGCACTTTAACCTTCGACTGGTGGTGTAATCATTTACAGGTGTATCATTTTGAAAAGATCACTCAGCATAGTAAAGTCGGTTGAACACTTTGATTTTTTTTACGTTTCACACTGATAGCGCCAGAGTAGGTTAAATATACACTGTGTAATGGGTACCATGAGACACACAGAGACAGAAATACAAACACTTAAACCGAGAACAGAAAATTAAACTCATCATTCAAATTTCTGCTTCGCCGGGAATCAAACTCGAGACCCTTCGATTGGCAGTCCGGCATGGTGACCATTGCGCCACGCGAGTCCAGGCGCGGTCGCAGCCTTCAATTTTGGGCCACCAAGCTGCCAAGAAATTTTGATGGGGGGTCACTAAGAAATTTGGGGGAAGAGGTGTCTCAAATTGGCTTGATTCGCCTTCCATCTATCTACGCATGAGTGAGGGATTTTGGGGGGGTCATGTCCCCTGTGACCCCCCCATGGGACCGCGCCTGCGCGAGTCGATAATTATTATTGTCTATTAAATAAGGTCGATACCAATAATATGTGGATGTAACTACCGCGCCGCGCCTCCATAATGCTCTACCACAATGAGTACAGTTCCAAAGCTTTCTAAGTTGTTAATTTTTTATTAGATACTTTATTAAGTAAATATACTCGTAATTAATTATTTGAAATAATCTCCACCTATCCACTTTGTATTAGCGTTATTGGGTAAAATAATGATTATGTAACACCACCTGTAAATCTACCGGTAAAAAGCAATTAAATATGAATAAATGAATAACAACGACATCTATCGTATAGCGTGTAAACTAAATTGTCGATATACCTAATTTGCAACAGATCACTAAATAGTTCTGAATGTGAACATAGATGTCGGCAGTAGCCTCGTTTTGTTAAGGTTTTATACATTTTGTATTGAGGATTTCTTTGAATATGTGGTGATATGTATGGTTTTTTTAAAATATTTAGAGATGAAATCTAACATAAGTGATTGAAAACTTGCTATCAGAATATTAAGAGATGTAAGTAGTTATCGAAACTTGTGGTGTGACCGCTCGCATTAAGTTTATTATAGCGTGCAGTCGTTCATCCATTTCATCATTCTTGAAATTGACGTAACTTTTTTGTTTGTGAATCGATTTAAATAAAACAAACCCTAAATGTTAATCCAAAAAAATACCAATACTTCAGTGAAAACCGCATCCTTCTACGTTAAGCCGTTCCTGAGATTAGCGCGCACAAACGAACAGATAAACAGACAAACAGACAAACAGACAAACAGACAATAATTCTAAAAATCATTGTTTTGGGTTCTATTACGCTAATAAATAGCCCTAGTGACAGTTTTTTTCAAATATCTTCAATGTACAGAAACGGACTTGTTACAGATTTATTATATGTATAGATTAAATGAAAAAGAAACGTAATATGGTTTTGATTGAGGTTTGAACCCGGGTCTCTAGTTCCGCAGTCAGTCCACGTAACCATGCGGCCAAGGCAGCTTTAATTCTTTGACCGAAATTTTTATAGAGGTCTTTCAAATCGACATTGTCATTTCTTTGAACGTCTGATTGGTGGGTGGCGTTTGACGGCGTTCTACGCTACAATATTATTAATACTCTCCAATAGATGTTAGGAAGAGTCGTATTTTTAAGTTTATATTTAAGTTGATTATCGCTGAAAATATTTTTTTTTAAATTTCTAAAAATAAAACCTAGCTGGATTGATTTATCAGTTTTATCACCCCCGAAACCAGGGTACTAAATTTCATTGAAATCGTTGGAGCCGTTTCCGAGATTCAAAAAATATATAGGTATATATACAAGAATTGAGAGCCTCCGTGGCGTAGTGGATGATGAGCCGACTGCGAAGCGTGAGGTCGTGGGTTCGATTCCCACCCGGACAAATATTTGTGTGATGAACATGACTATTTTTTCTGTGTCTGGGTGTTAATTTATATATTTAAGTATGTATTTAGAATTATATAAGTATGTTTATCAGCTTCCACAGTACTGGAATCAGATGGTGTTGTGTGAATTGTCCAAAGATATTTATAATTTATTTTATTTATATATACAAGAATTGCTCGTTTAAAGGAATTAGATAAATTCTAATTTTCTTTCCAGATGTGGCTCTCCTGCCTGGTAGCGTCAAGCGTGATCAGCCTAGCGATAGCAGCCGGAAACGAGTACCTGCCCCCCAGCAATGGGTACCACTACGACCGTCCCGATAAGCCCTTCCCACCTACCAATGGTTATAAGGTTAGTTAACAGTAATAATAATAATAACGGCGAGGACCATCTTCAGGTGTGATATGGGTGCCAAATGAAAAATTTCACGCGTGCTTATTTGCTTCGGAGGGCATGTCGATCCTGGTTGTTGTCGATAGATAACAGTCGTTAAAACTTGTCGGAGGCCTTACGGGCGGTCTGTAAACATCTGACAGCGGGTTGGCCACTAACCCTACGCTTGTGATTTAGCGCGCCACAATTTAAAAGAAGGTGACTTGATGTCTCGCTCTCCTCCCCCTCAATATCTGCACTTGTCGATTGAAGTTAGTCCTAGAGAAGACATATTATGTCTTTCGAGCTTCCAGTAAGGACTCTGGTCACCGTGCGGATATTTGTTCTGTTGAGCTTTTATAGCTCTTCACCATAACTCCAGTCATACTCGTATCAGAGCTTTGGAGTGGCTGTGCCCTGGTCCTTCAGTCCAGTCCCTCAACGCCTCCTCCCTGCACTGAGTGAGAATTTTTTGTCGGATTGTTGTTCTGGAAATACCACTGAATGATTCAGGAACGAACTGAGTCCCTTTTGCACCCTCACGTGCCACGTCAGCTGTCTCGTTTCCTAATATAGACGAGTAACCTTTACCTAATGATGATAGCACAATTTACTTAATGTAGGTACCTAATTGTACATCAAATTTTGCTTTGCTTCCATAATATATTCAAATGAGACACGCGCCCTCAACAATACACGGTCCAAAAATGTAGTTATCTCGATCGAATAATACCAGTACCAGCATTATAACTGAATTATTTTCTAACGCCTCCATTGAATATAACAATGCAGCCAACCTTGCAACCTAAATCTATTCAAATGTCAAAACGAACAGATGCATGTTGTGGTTTCGTGATGGAATGTGGCAATTTGTTAAGTGTCTGTGTAGTACCTACAACTTGAATTGTTCGACCGGAGAAGCACCACCGACACCGCTTCGTTTCTGTCGTGAAGCAATACTATTAAGGTATTCTACAATTTAGGTTTTTTGGATAAAATTATCAATGAGTTAATTACCTAATTTAGGTTTATCACGCACGGCCATCACCTTCAAATCTTGTAAATATTTTAAGTTTCTATAAAGCGTGTTTCCATCCGCATACTTTTCACTACTTGGCAAAAAAAAATACGGCAAAAACGAATGTCAGGAGTGGTAGTATGATGGTTTTTTTAAAGATTGTGGTGCGCCTCCTAATTGAAAAATATAAACACTTTAATATGTATTTGAAAAATATTTAGCCATTTCCATAAATATCTCGATATTGTAATGATACTACAACATAACAGATGCGAAATGATTGACCGTGAAAACTGTGTAATCTTATTTTATTGTTATGGCAGCACGGTTAAAAGCCATTGTTGTTATGTTGTATGTATTGTATGAATGTATGAATGATAGAATTGATAACAGGTAGACGTACCGTCGCGTAATAGGAGTCATTTTAAATAGAGGGCCACCTCTATTAGTAATTTTTTATGTGTACTTTATGTGAAGCTGAAGATTTAGTTTGTTTGAACGCGCTAATCTCAGAGCTAAAAATATTTTTGTGTTGGATAGTCCATTTATCGAGGAAGGCTTTAGGCTATGTAACATTACACTGCGACCAATAGGAGCGCAGCATCAGTGACAAAATATTGCAAAAACGGGGGAAAATATTCACATTTGAGGGCTTCCGTTGCGTAACTGCGTAAACGGTTCAAGTTACCAAAAAAATATGTATGAAAGAATTATTCCTCTTTAAATGATCCAAAAAAATGTCCGCGACAGTATATGTCTGTCTTTTAAGAACGACTCATAAGAAATAAAAGAATGGGTTTTAATTCGGACACAAGAAATCTGCGGAGTATATTCTCTTAATGATAAGGAGGCTATCATGCAAGAGGACTATAATATATTTTTTTATTTGAATGGAGTAACAGACGAACATGCAGGCCACGTGATGTTAAGTGGTCGCTGCAGCCCATGGACATCTACATACAACCTTAAGCAAGCATAGGTTAGTCTTGTCTGGGGTCGTATGCAGTTGCGCTGCTACACCGGAGGCTGATGGTCGACTCCTGTATGTGTGGCCGGCAACTGCACCTTTCCACGGAAACACAACGGAATTGGTTCACGGCAGAAATGGGTGCAGCGGTGGTACTTCCCCGGGCGAACCTAATAGTCCTACCACCTACAAAAAATAATTATGTTATTGTTATCCATCTATGTAAACACCTTATTCGACAAATAAATGATTATATTATTCTACTAGCTGTGCCCGCGACGTCGTCCGCGTAGATAAAGACTTGTACAAAAGGCTTGATTAGACTTGGATTATTTGTTCCTCCTCCTCCTTAGTCGTTCACTCTTGTCAGAGTGGTCGTTGCTGATGAGGTTGCAATTTCGTTCGTGACCGCTTGCCCTCCACTGTCCCTTGGATTATTGTTACCTTTTATGAAATTACTTATGATACAAAAGTTCATATTATTATGTTGAGTAGATACATTCTTCCTGAGTCCTTACAATTCTTAATGTACTCCTCTTATAATATCGACTTTTCAGTCGTTATCATCAGTTTCTCTTTACAAATTAAACGTATTATAATAGCCTGTTTATAAGTGTTTAGATAGTACTGCTGTGCCCGCGGAAAGGATCATTATAATTAAATAATTTGTGCTGCAAATAATGCATAGATTCATTATCATTGTGTAACTTAAATATTTTGCAGAAAGGTGGTGAAATGTCTACGCTATGTCAGGCGTGGTTAGTAGTTGGGAGTCGAATTCTTGGTTGCTTACACGTTGGTTGCAATTGTCGTTAACATACTGTCGTTCATACTTAATGGAGGTATTTTGAGCGATTTAAAACTTGCGACAGCACTTAGGCCACTAACAATGAAGACGTCATCAACCTGAATTGGAACAGCGTGAGCGGATCAGGCCCTACGCGATTAAGAGTCAATTGGTCCTATCCATAACCCTTCACACAGCATCAGAAATAAATATATCGATTACTAATATTATTCTGGGCGTGACCACCATGCCGTGCTGCTGCCGCGGTGACGCTTTAGCATATTAGTGTAACACCAGTGCCAGTACTGCGTATGTATGTAATAACTCTTATTAAATTAACCACTGAAAACGTCTGCTCATTTCAATAACATTTTTTTAGACCCTCGGCAACTGCTTATTCGTTTATTCGAAATCACTGTTCTTATAAATAAACCGAACAAAGAGGCAGAAAGGCCGCCTGGTTAAGCGATCACTGTCGCCTATGGAAACGGGCAACCCCAGCGGAGCCACCCGAGCACTGCCGGCTTTCAAGAAGAGCTTTCTTTACAGCTTTCTTCTTTCCACCTATGTCAAAGTCCACTGGAAATGCCTCAGCTGGAAGGTTGTCCCATAACTTACACATCCGTTCAAACATCAAAAGGAGCGTGCAAAGCGGCCTGTGGCACTTTAACCTTCGACTGGTGGTGTAATCATTTACAGGTGTATCATTTTGAAAAGATCACTCAGCATAGTAAAGTCGGTTGAACACTTTGATTTTTTTTACGTTTCACACTGATAGCGCCAGAGTAGGTTAAATATACACTGTGTAATGGGTACCATGAGACACACAGAGACAGAAATACAAACACTTAAACCGAGAACAGAAAATTAAACTCATCATTCAAATTTCTGCTTCGCCGGGAATCAAACTCGAGACCCTTCGATTGGCAGTCCGGCATGGTGACCATTGCGCCACGCGAGTCCAGGCGCGGTCGCAGCCTTCAATTTTGGGCCACCAAGCTGCCAAGAAATTTTGATGGGGGGTCACTAAGAAATTTGGGGGAAGAGGTGTCTCAAATTGGCTTGATTCGCCTTCCATCTATCTACGCATGAGTGAGGGATTTTGGGGGGGTCATGTCCCCTGTGACCCCCCCATGGGACCGCGCCTGCGCGAGTCGATAATTATTATTGTCTATTAAATAAGGTCGATACCAATAATATGTGGATGTAACTACCGCGCCGCGCCTCCATAATGCTCTACCACAATGAGTACAGTTCCAAAGCTTTCTAAGTTGTTAATTTTTTATTAGATACTTTATTAAGTAAATATACTCGTAATTAATTATTTGAAATAATCTCCACCTATCCACTTTGTATTAGCGTTATTGGGTAAAATAATGATTATGTAACACCACCTGTAAATCTACCGGTAAAAAGCAATTAAATATGAATAAATGAATAACAACGACATCTATCGTATAGCGTGTAAACTAAATTGTCGATATACCTAATTTGCAACAGATCACTAAATAGTTCTGAATGTGAACATAGATGTCGGCAGTAGCCTCGTTTTGTTAAGGTTTTATACATTTTGTATTGAGGATTTCTTTGAATATGTGGTGATATGTATGGTTTTTTTAAAATATTTAGAGATGAAATCTAACATAAGTGATTGAAAACTTGCTATCAGAATATTAAGAGATGTAAGTAGTTATCGAAACTTGTGGTGTGACCGCTCGCATTAAGTTTATTATAGCGTGCAGTCGTTCATCCATTTCATCATTCTTGAAATTGACGTAACTTTTTTGTTTGTGAATCGATTTAAATAAAACAAACCCTAAATGTTAATCCAAAAAAATACCAATACTTCAGTGAAAACCGCATCCTTCTACGTTAAGCCGTTCCTGAGATTAGCGCGCACAAACGAACAGATAAACAGACAAACAGACAAACAGACAAACAGACAATAATTCTAAAAATCATTGTTTTGGGTTCTATTACGCTAATAAATAGCCCTAGTGACAGTTTTTTTCAAATATCTTCAATGTACAGAAACGGACTTGTTACAGATTTATTATATGTATAGATTCTAATGAGCAGCGATGGCTGAGTGGTAAAAAACCGCGGTCTTCGACGCGACTGATCCCGGGTTCAAATCCTCGGCGCGCACCTCTGACAAAGATATTTGAAATGTGCGCATTTATCGCTGCTCCACGGTGATGGAAAATATCGTCATATTTAATTGATTACGATGTTTTCCATCGCCGTGCATGCTTGAGAGAAATTCATAATTTCTCGAAAGTATGACGTCCACCAATCCGCACTTGGCCAGCGTGGTGGACTATGGCCTAAATCCTGTCCTGACCTGTGCCCAGCAGTGGGACATAAAAAAAAGGTTGAAAAAAACTTATGCGCGGGGCACAGCTAGTTATATAAACGAAGAAGCAGATGAGCATGGAGGCCACGTCGTGTTAGGTAGTCGCTGCAGCCCTTGCCTACATCTACAGTCTACACACAACCTGAAGCATGTTTAGTTCTTGTCTGAGGGCGTATGCAATTACGTTGCTACTCTGATCACTAATGGTCGGCTCATGTAGGTCTGGTCGGCAACTGCACTTTTACTCTGATAGAATTGCCTTGCGGTAGAAATGGCTGCAGCTGTGGTAGGTACTTCCGCGGTCGACTCAAATTTCTTATTTCTTCTTAAATTTTTAACATTTTGTAAGTTATCATCTCACGATCTGTGCATGCAGCTTGGTTATAAATTAATATAAAAATCAATAAATAATGCTTGACGACCCAAGTGGTGTAATGATTACAATTGCGGACTGCCGATCGGACGGTCCCGGGTTCGATTCCCGCCGAAGAAGAAATTTGAACGATGAGTTTAAAATTTCTGTTCTCTGTCTGTGTTTGTGTTTCTGTCTTTGTATGGTCCATGGTACCCACGACACATATACACTACTGTGAGGCTATGAGTATGAAACATTATTTTTTATTTTTTAATGCTATACACTCATAGCACCAATGTCGTGGGTATTATGGACACACACTCAGACATGAACACTAACACCCAGACCAAAAACAGAAATTAAAACTCAGGGAATCGAACCCGGGACCTTCCGATCGATAGTCCAGTATTGTAACCGTTGCGGTGGGTCGTCGCAAGCAATAGTTCCCATTTCATATTATTACTTTGTTAATAAATTCTGTGTTATCTGTTTCAGCCCCCATCACCGCCGCCTACGCCGCAGTACAGGCCCACCCCACCGCCCCGTCCAACCTACATTCCGCCCCCTGGACCAACGCCCAGGCCTCCTCCTGATGTAAGTAAAATTTATGGTTTTTAATCTTGGCCATATATGTCGCAGATTCAAACGGGTTTTCATCTTATTTTATAAAATCAATGAGCTTCTTCTTGAGCTTGATTGATACACTGAGATTGACAACTATACCTACCTACTATATATACTATACCTAACATTTTGTGCGGTGTTGGCATTCTAATCAAATAAAATAGGTCAGGTCATATACCTATAAATTCAATACCCAAGTTGGCTTGTTTCGCCATCTGATTGATTTTGGGGGGAGACATGTCCCCTGTGACCGTGTATAGTGTCCATATTTTTGTTATCTTGTATTTGAAGAGCTTTGATAACGCTACAGACACATAGGATTGCCTGTGTTGTGGGTACCTTGGACACACACAAAGACAGAAATCAAATCATTCAAATTTCTGCTTCGGCAGGAATCGAACCCGGGACCAGTCGATCGGCGATCCAGCATGGTAACCATTGCGCCACACGGATCATAATGAATTTAAAACTTAGATATTATCAAAGTTTAAAAGTACCTAAGCTGAGGGGCCCAAACATGGGACCATTATTTTTTCTATGTTCATTTGTCTAATGAACATAGAAGGGTTTCGTGTAAATAAATATGGGGCTAGAGTTCTGAATGAACTTACTTTGATAACTTTAGCAGTGTGAAATGAAAACTACACCATGATGATAAAAACAATTTAATACAAGAAATATATACAGCTAAGGGTCGTCTATGTAATGGTCAGGACTTTTTGCTGTTGGAGGAGGTTTGTAGACTTTTGAGGCTGGAAAAAAAATATTTGTAAACTTTTTAACATGTTACGAATAGTTACATTAGTTACGAATAGTTGTTATAGTAAGTAATTACTTTTTAGTAATTGTTCGTAATTTGATGAATAGGAATGCAGAACACCTTAATTCTGTGACAGTTTTTTTTAGGGTTTCGAACCTCGAAAGGAAGAAACGGAACCCTATCGGATCACTTTGTTGTCCGTCCGTCTGTCTGGCAAGTCTGTCGGTCAAGACCCTTTTTCTCAGGAACGCGTAGAGGTATCAAGCTGGAATTAATATCAAATACTCAAGTTTACCGTCCCTTGGAGCTGTAAAAAAATCAAACTTCTAAGCTAAGCTAATTAAAAATATTTTTATTTATGCTCCTCCTTTAAGCTTTCCATATTGTAAAGTTATGGATTTCATTTTACAAAAAATATACCATAACTATGACTCGATTGTCGTGATGTGCGAACATTTATTTATATACCTAGTCCTACAGGTTGGTACGGAACCTTCGGTGTGCGAGACCGACTCGCTATTGACCAGTTTTTTTTTCAACGGAAACCTATAAAAGTGAGGTTTTTTACCACCGGCCTCGCCGTTTTCACCATCTTCGCCCAGAGCTGATATTGTAGTCTTCTTGTAGCTTGCGTCGTTTTCTGAAACATTAAGATTAACACCATATAAACACTTTCATACAGGCTGTGGCGGATCCAGGATTTCAGTTTGGGGGCTTGATTTTAGCTTGGGGCAGGTGGGAGGGCAGGGGGAGGGGGTGATTGAAGCATCACGACTACTCGGTCCGCGCTTGGTTTGGGGGGGCTAAAGTTAAGATACATATAATTTGAGGTTTGTCAAGAGTGAACCCCCCCTTGCCCCCCCTGGATCCGCTAGCGCATACAGGTATGCTTAACTTGAAAGGAAAAAACACAAATCTATGAAAAAAAACTTGATAAAAGAAATAAATGGTCTAATTTCTTTATTCCAAATATTCCAATATTATAAACGCATGTTGTCTTATCGATACCATGTACCAAGGCAAATAAAAATACGGTTTTGACATCACACTAACGATATAGATATCTAAAGGTTCTGTTTTTTTATCGGAAACCTAATAAATAATGTAGTTTAAAAACCACGATTTTGTGGAAAAACTAACTAAAAAGTAAAAAATAAGAAGAAAATGTACCTATTTTAATGTAAAAATGCGTTGGATGCATGGTGTCAATAGTTATATACATATTAGTAGAAGTACGTGGAAATAAAGTGAAAAGATTCCGTTACATGCAGGTCAAGCTAATATAAGCGTGTTAAAAAAATAGAGGTTATTTACCGCCGGCCTCACCGCTGCTGCCATTTTCACCCTGTTCTTCCATAACTGAGGTAGTCTTCTTGGTGTTTGCGTCATTTTCTGAACCATTAAGATTAACAATAACATAAACATCATAAAACCAATTTTATACAGGTATGCTTAACTTAAAAAGAAAAAAAAACATGAATCCATGAAAAATAAACTGGATAAAAGAAATAAATGGACACCTTTTTATATACCTATATTTTATATGTATTATGAATGTTGTCTTGTCGCTATCATGTGCCAATTTAAGGCAAATAAAATTACGATTTTAAGTACATCACACTAACGATATTACTGCCTTGGTGTA
Organism: Pyrgus malvae; assembly: GCA_911387765.1. Lineage (NCBI taxonomy): Eukaryota > Metazoa > Arthropoda > Insecta > Lepidoptera > Hesperiidae > Pyrgus > Pyrgus malvae. The sequence continues at coordinate 12,462,454 of OU426972.1, read as the reverse complement.
AAAAGCGTAATGGAAAATGTGTTGTATGGGCTAGTAATTTATAGGCAATACGTCGCCACATCGCACCCTCTTCTATCAGATTTTTTTTCTTTCAGAAATGTCATCGTGTGATCTATGCATATTGCAAGTATTGCCACTGTCAATTAAGAGCATTGGCTTAACATTTTTGCGTATTTCGTTAAACGGGCGAAATAGTAATACTTAGTCACAATCAGTGAATCGGTCAGTTAGATACCCAAGTAAAGCCATAGGTAAAGCGACGGCTCTTTTACCAACACATGTATGTTTTATAACAAAATCAAAACGTCTTCGGCATTACCTTCGCTAGAGTCTGAAAAAATAATGAAGAAACTATTTATCACCTAAATAAATATGTTACCTACTATTGTAGGTTTCAATTTAATGCTACAGAAAAGCATATAATAGAAAAAATTGTAATAGTGCACATTTATCGTAAATATCTCTGTAATAATGTTTTAAAATATTTTTAAGTTGCTCTAAATCTGTTAAAATATTATAAGTTCTTACGAGGGTTGAAGCCGGGCTCCACTGAAAGTAATAAAAATGTATTTAATTGCATTTAATTCAGAAATACGATACAACAGTTTTTATGAAATAATTATTTCCTATAAAACTGATAAAATTCTAAAATTCCAAAAGATCTCCATAACGAAAAGAAACCTACAAAGAAGATAGATACCTATGCTTTTTTAATTTGAATGCAGTAGCAGACGAGCTTGCAGGCCACGTGGTGTTAAATGGTCGCTGCAGCCCATGGACATCTACATACAACCTCAAGCAAGCATAGGTAAGTCTTGTCTGAGGTCGTATGCAGTTACGCTGCTACTCCGGAAGCTGGTGGTCGCGTCATGTAAGTGCGGCCGGCAACTGCACCTTTCCACCGAAATACAATTGAATTGGTTCACGGCAGAAGTGGGTGCAGCGGTGGTACTTCCCCGGGCGAACCATAATAGTTCTACCACCTATAAACTATTTCCTTTGTATATTTAATATTTTGTGTGCGTGTCTTCATGTAACGTGGAAGGCAAATTTACATAGTCCAGTGTTTTAATAACTAAGTTTAAACTAAGTTTCACAAAGGGTTAAACCTAATGCCTCTTGGCATTGTCTACCGGTCGACCCTGGGTGATGTTGAGAATGTGAGGTAGGCTTTCATAATAAACAAGCTACAGGAACAAATGATTAAAATAACAATATGTAATAACTACGTACATAATGAAATACGTACACTAATAAATATAAATACTTACATATAAACATACATACATACATACATACATGTATACATACATACATTCATACTTACATACACATATTGGAAGGATATAATGACTACTTACATATATAATATAAATAGGACTCTTGTTGGTAAAAAATACTAGTCTGTGGTAGGGTGCTCAAGAAATGCTTTCGGACCACTTACAAGTAATGGCCGAATCGGTAGTACACCTTGTAGAAGTTTTCTGTTCATCAATGGGCGGTTTGGTTTGTTCTTTTAAAGTCAAAAGTTGATTCGCTGCAAAAAATTGAAACAAAACCATTCTTGCTTGCTTAAGAATGCAAATCTTAATAACTATAGTTACGTAAGGTCTTACAATCGATAAAACCGTTTATATAAGTGAATCTATGGACTACAAAAGTATGATATATATAATAAATAATGTAGTTTAAAAAACTAAAAAAACACGCTTTTCTCTAAATACGAACTAAAAAGTAAAAAATAAGAAGAAAATGTATTTTACTGTAAAAAAGCATGAGGTAGGTACATAGTGTCAATAGTATCTCAAAAAGCATCCCACGTTTTTTACAGTAAAATACACTTTCTTCTTATTTTTTACTTTTTAGTTCGTATTTCCACAAAAGCGTGTTTTTAGTTTTTTAAACTACATTATTTGTTTTTATTTTTTTAGTTGGATTTTTTTTTTCATATTATTGCATTGTCATCGGACTTGACCTCTGTGCAAATTTTCAAGTTAATCAGACGCTTAGAAGTAGGAGAGAATGAAGTTAAAAGATTCCGTTACATACATAAATACATACATAAAGGTCAAGCTAATAAACGCATGTTAATAATCATAAACATTTCATTTATTGGGAGGGCCTGGACTCCACAAGGCTGCTCCAATGCGGATTAGTGTGTGCTATAATATTTACTATCTGTCTGTATATTATTTGTTGAGAATGAATTAAAGAGTAATATAATAACAGTACGTACTCCTCCAAAATAACTCACCATTTTCGACACCTTAAACAATAATGAGAAAATTATTTTAATATAATATACATATCAGGTAAACTTTCATGAATTATCATTTATCAAGTGTATCATTCACCTGGAATTTAATCTAGAGCCCTTTATTGTTGCCAATTTTTTTACGGCCCATCAGTAATTTACTAGTTATTCATTATTTCATTAAAAATGTTTCAATTTCTCTGGTAAAAACTTACTTGTTAACCGGTCTCCATAGTCTATAAAAATACAGAAAATTTTAAAACAAAATACCTATAAGAAAAAATATTTAAGTATTTTATTACAATACCAACCAATATTAGCTCTCGCCATCCTATCTAGAAATGTATACAATCATAAACAAGGCGAAATAATTTAAAACAAAATGTAGATATTATTATAATTATAAATGTGATTTTTTTAAATAAAATGCGTTTTAACCTCACTCTGATATCCCCACAAAATTCGTGCCACAAAAGCAGGAACACAATGACTCACAAAAGAAATAAACATCTTAATTGATATTTATATCTCCTGGTCGGAATCGAATCCAGGATCTTTTGCAAAGCACACAAGCGTGGTCACCACTGCGCTATCACCCTCCGTATAAGTATCATTTAGTGTTATATTACGTCAGAGCCCTACTGATACTGGGGGCCCTCAGACGTGAGGTGGAACTGAGGCAAATCCCTATGTGAGACAAGGCCTGACGTTGAAGCCCTGTTCAAGATAGAGATAAAATATGCTACCCTTACTTTGCTAATTAATATTATTAAAAACAAAAGAAGATTAATAATTTACCTAAATCCTGACTTTTTAACTTGGTTTCTGAAAAATGGTTACGAACGTCAAAATTAAAAATACTTAGGTACAATATAATGTTATTTCAAAATAATAATCATGCCAAGCTTGTAACTAAAACATTTTAGTTTTTAATAAGATTCAAAATATAGGCGGATTTTTCCGTAGAATTAGTAGAAAACAAGCAACAAACGTGACAAGTTCATATTGAGCTTTTATATAACACTAGTCTTCCGCCAGCGGCGTCACTCGCATGGATCCGTTTTATACGTTCGCGTAGGATAAAACCATCCTATATCCTTCCCAAGGTCCACTCTATCTGTGTTCGAAATTTCATGGAACAGTAGTTTAAGCGAGAAAGCGTTACAGACAGACAGTTCCTTCCGAATGTATAATATTAAAAAATATGGATTTTAGGACGGCAATTTTAGAAGGCAACTGGCTAGCAGACCGTACTAGTAGGCCGTACCGGCACCGTACTAGGGGGTGGTGTGTTTGAGTATTTTTCGTGTTGCGTCAGTTGTTTTTGAGATGGTATATGAGGCAATTTAAAATGTTACATGGGACAGTCTTGACTTTTATAAAAAATGAAAACAAAAAATAAATTTTACCTAATAGATGACTGTAATCTAGGTTTCCACGTCCGTAGCATATTGGTAGTGCAACTAACTGTAAAAATAATTACTGTAAAAGTAATTTGACATAATTATGTTAACCAGTATGAACTACATAAGTAATCTAAGAATCATACGAACGCTTTTGCTGTAGGTACTTTTTATTTTACCGAAACCCGAGATTTATCTTCATGAGAAACAGATACTTTATCAAAAGGCTGAGAAGCACAGCTGAAAAAGCATATTAGGGGTACGTAATATTTACATCAGCAAGAAAGGGCAAGTTGTAGAAAAAGCTACAAATTTATAGATTAATAAATTACTGTGATCTTTTTCAAAAATGTCCCTTAGTTCCACAAATTATTTAAAATAAAACCTTGCTATATTGTAAGTAAAACAATTAGGTGTGAAATTAAAATTAGTTACCGTTATACAGACAGTGGCTTTAAAAGAAGTAATACTTTGCCACATTTTGTTTTTTAAAGCTTATTTTAGTTTTTTAGTTCACACATATCAACTTCTAGCAAAATAGCTAAAATTGTGAAACGTCCAAGGTTACGACGCGAATGAAATTTAATGGAAACAATAAAATTATATGCAGAATGTGTAATAAAAACTATTGCAATGTACATAACGCTGAAGTGTCAATCATTTTTAACTGCAATGCACACAAGATGTTTATTTATATGCACCTATTGAACGCTAGCTATTGCAGCAAATTTTAAGAAAGAAAAGAAGGAACGATTTACGCATTACGTTGACTTGTTAGTGTTAGTAGAAGTAGTGTTAAGCTCCAGAATTCTTCAAAAGAATTGGAATGTTGACGAAAATATCAATCCAGGCAGGCGCGGTCCCAGGGGTCACAGGGGACATGACCCCTTATATCCATCAGTCATGCGTAGATGGAAGGCGAAACAAGCTAATTTGGGACACCTCTTCCCCCCAAATTTCTTAGTTTCTTCCCCCCCCCCCCATGGAAGGCTGCGACCATGCCTGAATCCAGGTGCTTTTAAAGAGCATACCCTTAGGTGCTGCGCAGACGGCAGACTGTCCGTGACGCACTTTTAGTCTGTGAAAAATAGAACCTTTGCAATTATAATATGCAGTAACGCATACGACGCACAAATAGTCCGGCGCACAAAAAATGCAGATTGCAGACTGAGTACATTTTATACATTTGCAAACTAAAGTGTGCGCGTCAACGCGCGTTGAAGCAAACGTTCTATTTCTTTCGCACACTTTTTGTGCGACGTTACGCGGCGCGGTGCGCGTAACATACACGATATAGCATGGTACCAGAGATCGATGTAACGATATTAATACATGAAATACAAAGCTTTTTATGATACTACTAAGGCAGAATATTATGATAAATAATTTAAAAGAAAAATGTGGGAATTTATAGAATTCGAAAAATTTCTCCGAATATTGTTTCAGAAATGAATGTTTAATATGGAACTTTTCTTTCTGTAATCTCTCCAAAAGTATAGGATGTACCCAAAATTCTCTATTTCTTCTTTTTCTGTATCTACTTCAAGTACAAAATAATACATCGCGATCTCTGCGCGATTTCCATAGCGTGTATAGGTGTGCGTCGTGTGTACATTATTCTTAGTCTAAGGTCGTGTGCTTTGAGTCTGCGAAAAATCCGCGACAGACTTTTTACGCGCCATGTAGACATTTGTGCGCCCGCAGACTCGATCGCACAAAAAGTGTGTCGTCTGCGCTGCACCTTGCACCTTAGAATGCAGGTAGGTACTGAAACGTACAGCATAACGAACATATAGTTCTTTAAAAATAGTGTCTGTTTGCGGTACTTGAATTACTTACAATATTTTGGTCGCAAAGCATACGGCCGTTAAAAATTTAACAAAATATGTGCCTACAAGATTTTCATAGCAATGATTTGCGTAGAAGAGTCAATTAGACAAAATTATTACACACTCCCAAATATGTACATACCTGCAGCTTAGGTACTCCACCACGCTGCTCCAATGCGGGTTGGTGGAGAAGACATACCATAATAATAATAATGCTTAATTGTATTGTTAATTTAATTACAAATACGCGAAGTAAGCAGCAACAGCAAACGTGATGACAGCTCAAAAAATTAAATCTTAAATTAAATTATCGTCAAGACATTGACTTTTATAAAGCTCAAGTCCTCGCCCCCCCCCCCCCCCCCCCTTCAAGGATTCACCCATGTCAATCCTCTTATAAACCCAGTTTAAAATCAAGCACACCTCAAATCCTGCGGCGATCTGAGTACAAGTCATGCATTAGCCCCCCCCCTTCACTTATTTCAGGCCGAAGCAAAAACTGAAATCCTAGATCCGCCACTGCTTTCAGGGGCACTCAAGGATTAATTAAATTTTTTACCTAAATTAATTAAAAACTTTCGTTTCCAGCAACCCCACCACCACGAAGACCACCACCACCATGAGGACCACGACCACCACCATCACCATGAACCCGGCATGCCGTTCGACTTCGCGTATGCGGTGAACGAGGACGGCAACGACTACAGCCACAACGCGGTCTCGGACGGCGACGTGACGCGGGGCGAGTACCGCGTAGCGTTGCCCGATGGTCGCACGCAGATCGTCAAGTATACTGCCGACTGGAAGAACGGGTTCAATGCTGAGGTAAGACTTAATGGTAGAAGGTCTTACTTGCTCCAGCAAAGAGCGCATAGCTCGGCAGCTAGCGTAGATCGCAAGCGGTCTATGCAGCTAAGCCAAAAGGCCCGGTCGGGTGTGATGGGTGACCGCTAGTGGCAAAAAAATTTAATGCGCGTTTCCCTGCTTTGGAAGGCACGTTAAGCCGTCGATCCCGGTTGTTGTCAATAGATAAGTCGTTAAACCTAGTCGGAGGCCTTATGGGTGGTTTGAAATCCGACAGCGGGTTGGCCACTAACCCGCATCTCCACCAACCCGCATTGGAGCATGTGACCCGTGTCCAGCAGTGGGATACAAAAAGGGTTGCAGCCAGTATCCCAGGGAGGCAAGTTGCAAGGACGCCAGGCGAGGTTATGTAATATGAGTGGGATATTTTGAAAACATCGATATGATTCACCATAGCTAAGACGCCATCTCTTGACGAATGTGGAAAGTCGTCACAAGGCAGTGCTGCTTACGTACGTTTTATTTGTTCCACTTAGTTGAACTGGTTGAACTTAATGGACAAAAAAGTGCAATTATTTCAACTTTGTGCTAGAATTTTTTTATGTAAATGTAAAACAAATCAAAATATATAATTTTTATTAAATTTTTTATGTATTTAGTTGAAATGCCTAAATGATTTATTCTGCAATCAATACTACAATGTCCCACACCATCTACTGAAAGAAGAGACAAGTTGGTTTCTGCGAGGTTTTATGGTAATACTTTCGTGATTCGTCCTAGTAAGTACCTACCACCGCTGTTCACCGGTGCGTTCCTCCCCGGAGATCGCGGGGTTCTCCGTAAGTGCTGAGGAGGGTCACCAAGGGGGTTTTAGTGAGGTCAAATCCCACATAACCCGGCGTCTCCCAAAATGCTCGGGTATCTTTGGAAGGTTTCCCCCCTATTAAAAACTAGTAAAAGTACCACCGCTGCGCTTGTAGTGAAGAACCTCTACTGTTACGGTGTAAAGGTGTAAGTGTTGCTCAGCGAAACTACATACGACCCACAGATACGACCTCTAGCTAGACTTTTGTTTGTGGTGGCGTGTAGATGTCCATAGATTGCAGGGACCACTAACATTACTTGGCCTGCATGCTTTTTTGTATCGGGGGGAAACCTTCAAAAGGTATCCGGCACCTTGGGAGAGGATACCGGGTTATGTGGGATTTGACCGCACTAAAACAACCTCGGTGGCCTGCCTCTGCGCTTGGGAAGGACTCCGGGATCGCCAGTGGAACGCACCAGTCCTCCACGCGAGGCGCCCTGGAACTAGGGCCATCTCTAAAATTTGTCAACCCGGACAAGACTCATTAAAACCCCGGATTTTAGAGCCCAAAACCCGGATATGTAAACAGCGGAGGGACGGTGAATTTAGCGAGTCGGTTCGTCGGTTGATCGCGACATGGGCACAGTACGTGTCGCGAGCGGTCCAAAGTTTTTTTTTTAAAACTCGGACTACAAATGAAGTCCGGCCCGGACGCTTTCTAAACTAGGACAAATCCGGGGAAACCCGGACGGATGGCAACCCTACCTGGAACGGGCCCATCTTTAGGACAGCAGATGTGCTCTCCTGCGACTTCCGATGCTTACAGCGGTATGCGGTCCGTCTTTCTAGTCGCCTCTATCAGGCAGGGGATACCGTAGCTCTATTCTTAATCCCGAAGCTACAGGGACTTGGCCTGCATGCTGGTCGACTTCTCTAAATCTAATTCCATCTCGTTTGCAGGTCACCTACGAAGGCGAAGCTCGGTATCCTGACCAGCCAGCGCCCGGCTACGGCGGTGGAGCTGCCTCAGGAGGCCAGGCCTACGTCCCACCCAGCCACGGAGGCGGCTACCAGTACTAAACCAAACGACCTGTGATTTGTTCTAGGTTAAGGCAACCTTTGTACAAGTTTTATTGAGTTTTCATAGTCCAAATTCAAGCTATTGTTGCGGGAACAGTGAACTATAACTCGAAACTCGGAGCAGCTATCTCGCACACCTACTAGAGACGGCAAAAATAATGAACAGCTAAAACCACTGGCGCGATTTTTTCCAAAAATAACCTTTGAACTTTATCCGATACGACTTGAGCGACGTCGACGTCCAGTTGGACACTTGGTTTCTTTGAAAATTATTGGTCATGCATGCCGTCTCTAGTAGGTTAGTGCTTCATTAATGTTTGCTTACTCTGTAAATAAGAAAAAGATACGCACGCACTGAAAAAATACAATTTATTGGTCTTTAAGTACCTACTTCACAAACATAAAAACAGGAAATATTATTAAGGTAATAATAACTTTAAGGAACTATAATTACTGCGTATTTTTGAGTGTAAGTTAAAATACATTATATTGATGAAATAAAATTATCGTATGACCAAAATTTGTGTGCGCCAATAATAAGCTCTGTAAAAACATATTTTTTATGTAATTGTCTTAGTTTCCCGTATCAAGTAAGTAATTACAATTAAATTGTGATTAAGTATTATTTGTATAGTTACCAATTAGAGTTACCAAGTAAATCTCTTAAAGAAATTGTAGAATAAAAGGTTGGGAAAATAAAATTACTTCTCTACTGTACATATGGATGTATCTCCAGTGTGGTACAATGAAGAAAAATTAGGCACTTAATAAGTAACATACTCTTTATAAACTATGTTACATAACTTTTGTAAGCATAGTAGATACAGAAAAAAATACATTTAATATTAAAAATATATAATACTCACTTTCACTGCCGTTAAGTGTATTTATTATAGTAGTTTAGAAATATAATAATAATCTTCTTATGTTTTAATCAAAAGTCCATGTCCTTTTGTACCTTATTTTTTTAAATAAAATAATAAAAACCCATTTGAAAAATATGTTTCATTTGATTTTACTTAAAATATGTTTTTAATGCCTGAACCTAATATAAAATACTGATTATCGTAAAGCAGCTTTCAGACTATGCTATAATATAACAGCATATAGTATATAGCTCACAGCACAACAATATCACGCACCATACATTGTTATGGACACGTTTACACTGTACTCCACTATATATTATTGGCTTACTATACACTATGACTTGGTGTGATGCACTAAGTTCATGCTGTGCTATAAATTCTCTTCCAAAGAACTCAAATCTCGATTTTCAAAGATTTTAAACTCTTCGAAGATTGCAGTCAACTGAGCTTGCTATGTACTATAAATGCAAGCGATAATATCGCGTAATGAGAACGCCACGCTATATAACCACTGTCAGATGTTTTCAAACTATCTATCAAAGGCTTAACATGCCCTCAGAAATATGGAAACCCATCTCACTACCAACTGTTCCCCCATTTGACTTAGCTGCCTAGATAGCTTACATTTGTAAAAGTTGCACCAGATGCTGGGAAAATTACTTTTTAGTAGTTAAATATTTTCATGTGGTAAATGTTTGATTTTGCATCACATTTGCCAGTTTTTATGTCCTTAAATGAACATTGTTCATATGCCTTGTAAGTTCCTTTTTCAAACTATACTTCTTATTGCAAATCACGCAACACTCAGTCCTTTCCATGTGGCTCCTCTTAATATGGTCTGATCTCCGACCGGATGTCACAAACTTTTTATTGCAAATATTACATTCATAGGGTCTTGTATCAGAGTGCAGTCTAAGATGCTCTTCCAAGTTCTTTTTGTGGAGAAAGCTACAGCCGCATACATCACAGATCTCATTCCGTTCACCACTATGTGTTTTAACATGTTCATTCAAATTGCTTCTGTTATAAAATCCTTTAAAACACAACTGGCAAATATGTGGCCGAGTTTGTAAATGGTGCTTGTTGATGTGAGCTTGCAGAGTGGATTTGCTCAATGTTTTATAAGTACAATCATTGCAGTAATGATATATTTTCTTTCTTTTATATTTCTTTTTGTCTGTTCTGCAGTTGTAGGTAGCAGCAGACTGCAGGTCAGACTTATGAAATATTTCAAGGCAATCTGGAGTTGCTTTTGAATTTTCCTTATGGTCTCCTTGATGCAGCTTAAAACTCTCTGTAGTTTCAAAAGTTTTACTGCAGATTTCATTATTATTTTGATTTACTGCATCGCCTGCAGGTTTACAATATTTTAAGTCTAAAGATTTTAATTCCTTTAAATTAATGAATGCTTTCCCATTTTCTTCAGGAAATACAATATCTTCTATTCTTCTGTCCATGAACTGAACAATATTGTGAAGTAATTTATATTTGAATTTGTGCTTGTTCATGAGAATGTATAATTTGCTGATCAAATCTGCACAATCTCTACATGCTTGATGCAATAGGAACTCCTGAAATGTTTACAAGAATTAGATTCTAAATTATTATTAGAAAGCACACAAAATGTACAAAGAAAATAAACTTATAACTCACTTGATATGGAAATAAAGTTTTTAACATATCTGCTAGCGTAACAGATATTATTTTATATTGGTTGTGAATTTCAAATATTGTATAAATATCCATGTTATTTATATCACGTTTAAAACAAAGAAAACAAGTAGAAAAAAAACTTTTTTCTGTGTTTATCAAAAGATGCAGCAAATCAATCATCTTAGAGGCTTTTCTATATGGATAACAAAATAATTATTATTACAAGCACATCAGCATTTAATTCTCTACCCAATCGTAATTTTTGTAGCCACTGCACTTTGGATAAAATAATCTAAAAGATTATAACCACCAAAAACAAAATCAACAATTTCAAAATATTGGTCGGACGCGGACAGTCGTCGAACCATAAATGACATTCGAACTGTACCACAGACAATAAGTAACGAATCCCACAGAGTACTTTATTTTATACCATTTTTATACGGAACTGTCGAACTGTACTTATTTTTTATTTTTTTTCAATTATGGCATCGCAAACTCTGTTCATACTGCCAGCGTCAAGTATAATTTTTGCATCAATTTTTTGCCAGTTTCAATGAAACTGGACGAAGTAATAACAAAGTCAGTAAGTAAGTCGTCAGTAATCAGTCAGTCTAGTCAGTCCAACATTCAAGTAAAGCGATGGCTACTTTACTAGAACGTGTCCGATGGAATTTTGGAGGCAAACAGAAAAAACATATTTTAGCACTGTTATTCTATTCCACAAACACTCGTGCACTGTAATTAACTTATATCAAATAAAATGCCATGAACTTTATCCGATATAACTCAAAATACACCAAGAAAATGAAAATAAAACAAGAGCACAATATTATGTCATTTTCGACTTCCCGCCAAAACTCCCCACTGTACTTACTTTGTGAAACGACATTTTGGAGTCTACGTTTTGGAGTCATCCGGTTACAGCGATCACAAAAAACTTGTATTCATGTCTCTTTTGCACATGCTGTATATACTATACAGATCTGGCTATTTCGCCGTTGTACGAATTTTTGTCGCCATTTACAATCAATGGAAAAAAAATATGTACAAGCTACGAACGACCTAAAACAAAAGACATAGCCAACGTCACCAAAGAAAAAACTTAAAACAGAAAAGTTTACATAATTTAATGTGTCGCCTACAGCCGTAGAGTAAAAGAGATGGAACACGTGACTTGATCTATTGGTTTCTCTATCTACGTCATGTAATTCAAACATCTGAAAACTTGAAAACAACAGTCGAGTTTTTGGCGGAAAGTCTGAAAGGGCAAGTTGTGATCTTGTTAAATAAAACAAGATTTTCTTGGTGTATTTTTGAGTTATATCGGATAAAGTTGATGGAATTTTGTTTGTTATAGGTTAATGACAGTGCACGAGTGTTGTGAAATAAAATAACAGTGCGAAAACATGTTTTTTCGGCTTGCCTCCAAAACTCCATCGGACACGTTCTCGTAAAGTTGTCATCAGTTTACTTGAACATCTGACTGACTGATACCAGACGACTTACTGATTTTTTCTAAGGACTACCAAGTGTTGCAAAATTATACATGACACTGGCAATATGCACAGAGATTGCGATGCCATTATAAAAAAAACACCAAACAGTCAAAACTGTCAAAGTCAGCCGTCAGGTAAGCTTTACCGACATGCATGTCCGTACGCCATCCGCCTCCGCCGCCATCGCATTATTTTCTGCATATTGACGACATTGACGTGACGGAGCTATTTATTTTTCGTCTCTAATTAACTTGAATTACAATGAAAACGCAATAATTCTATATTTTTTACTGTCTTTAGTTTTACACTTACATATGCAAGTTGTAAGAAATTGATAAAATGGATGAACGCTTGTATAGAGTGAAGGCGGTAAAACCTATCCGAAATGCGCATAATAATTTTGGGATTTTTACTAATTTTAAGATCCAAGAGAAGCCTAAGGATTTTGAACCTTTAACTACTAAGAATGCAGTGAAGTATCTGCTGGAAGGGACATTAAAATACAAAGTTTGTAGGTACTGTTTGTGTGTGGTATCTCAATTGTCAGAACCGGACGAAATATTTGAGGTGGCGCGCAAGGGAGCTATTTATAAGGTCACACTGAGAGATATGATTGCTGTAGTCCATCCATTCAAGGTAAGATTATGTTTATGCTAAATAGTTAATTACCTCTCACAAACTTTTGCACGGTTGTAAAAACAACCTTTTTGAAGAAGTGAAACATAGTGCTTGATGGCAAAACAGAAAGCAGGAATAGTGAAACAATACTAATTCATTAAGTTTCAAATGTCTATTTTTCCTCATTGCCAGATTCTGGTGGGATGTCCACATTTTTCCCGCCCCTAAGTAGACATTCCGACCCCACATTTTTATACCAAAATTAAATGTTCCTCACAGGACAGGTTTATTCCTACTCTTTAGGGGTTATACACAATCTGAGTGAAATTTAAGTACAGTAGTTATCTGAACTAATTGCGGGGCTTGGGGGAATTGTGTTTAGTAGTATTTTCTTAAGCCCAGCATTGCCTAAGCGAACAAAAACTAATGTGCACTAAGGGGCTGTTCAAGTATTACATAAGCACTTTGGGGGGGCGGCGGTGTCTTTGCTTTGCTTATTTTGAATGACATGGGGGGCAGGGGAGTCTAGATGCTGATTATGTCATCTGTAGTTATTTCCTTTTTTACACTAATGGCAACCCTCACATTGTCTTTGTTTGAAAACAAAATGTGGGGAAATCGGGGATTCTCGCAAATAATGCATACATTTTGGTACAATAGCTTAGCAACCAAAATCAGTTGATTGCTCGGTAACTGCAGTTTTTAAAAAAATTCGGCAGTTTCAATCATCTATTCTAAAATGTCTCCAAAAAATAGTATCTATAAAAATTAAAATGTCAAAATACATACAACAGTTATAAGCAACATCCGATTGATCAATAAATGACAAATGTTGAGACTTCCAGTTTTCGAGCTTATATATTGAGATATAAGCTTATTACAGCTAGAGCAAACCATAAAATATCCTCATTTGGTTCTATTGAATAGTCAGTGATTAGTTTCACACCTAACTGTAACAATATGTTACAGTTCTAACTTAACATTAATTTAATAATAGTATATTGTGTAGCAAGGGGTGAAACAAGACCATTTCTGACGAGGGCTGTCATCGCCCTGGTCTGAAATCGTCTTTGTTTCATCCAGAGCCACACAATGTATTTTTCATATCACATGTAATGAAACAACGAGTTTTATTTCTGTAGCCAGTCGAAGTAAGAATATTTCAGACAAATAGTGCAGTAATATCTTTTGACAACGATTTGACGACAGTTGTCAATGTGATTCTGAGAGACTTGAAATAAAGACGTAAATAATAAACAAATGAAGGTGCCTGGTAAAAACAATGTTGGTTTTGTGTCAGTCAGAAACAATGTTGTTTCTCCCCTAGGGCAGAAACAACATTGTTTCTGACTGACACATTCGCATTGGTTTGAAATTGTCTTGTTTCGACTGGCAAAACAGAAATCAAAACTCGTTGTTTCATTACATGTGATATGAAAAAATATGTGATACAATACACAATTTCTCTTCACTGCAGCTATATTCCATTTCATTTAAGTGACTGTCATATTTTGAGGAAATTAGGCATGTTGCCAATTCAATCATAATAATATCAATTTGTCTTCTTTATTGCTATACTATCCATGATGAAGAGACTTGTGTGGTATGAAATGAAGAGAAGGAATTGTGTATGTATGTATTTAAGAGTAGGTATATATTATTCTGTTAGATATTAACTTTTCCTTCACACCATGCAAATCACCATTTGCGGCTTCTCAGAATGTGTTGTTGTTGACTGGCAGAGAATGCTTTTAGCATTGTTTTGTGAAGTGAAATGAAATTAATTTTCATTTCATTTCAAACTTACTGGGAATAAATTACAAGTGCAGTAAAGTTACACCATCTAAGTACAGTTTTTATATTTTGGAATGTAAATGTTAAATGTACATATTTCTATAGTGATGGCCGAGCAGTAAAACCCACTGTCTCTGACACAAGATACAGGATTTAAACCTCCGGCGTGCACTTCTAAAAAATAAATTTGTTAAATGTGTATTTATCACAGCTTTATAGAAAATAATGTGACAGGGAAAATATTGTGATAATTGAATTAATTACGATAATTCCCATCACTGTGCATGCCTGAGTGAAACTTATAATTTCTAGACAGTATAATGTCCACTACTAATCTCCACTTGGCCAGCGTGGTGGAATATGGCCTAAATCCCTCTAATTTCTGAGATGAGAACTGTGCACAACAGTGGGACATAAAAAATAGGTTGAAAAGGAATATTATGAGACCAATGAAGCACACATGGCCCGGCGGTTAGCATAGAACGCAAACGAACTATGCAACTAAGCCAAACAGTGTGGTCAGGTGTGAGATGGGCGACTGCTAGTGGCAAAAAAATTCATGCGCGTTTCCGTGCTTCGAAGGTCACGTTAAGTCGTCGGTCCCGGTTGTTGTCGATAGATAACAGTCGTTAAACCTTATCGGAGGCCTTATGGCCGGTTTGAAAACATCCAACAGCGGGCTGGCCACTAACCCGCATCTCCACCAACCCGCATTGGAGCAGTATGGTGCAGTAAGCTCCAGGCCTCCCCAATAATGGGGAGAGACCAGTTTCCCGGCAGTGGGACACAAAAAGAGTTGCATGAAAGAACAAATTCAAATTCAAATGTCTTTATTTGCAAGAAACCAAAACCAGAAACTTTTACACAACATCTTTATTAAAAATGTTTACTTTCAATTTCCAGGCAGCTGAGGACCCTAACTTCCCCGATAAAGTCTGTGAGAGATGTGTAGAAAGTGCTATAAGCTCATACATGTTTTCCCAGCAGTGTGAAAGAGCTGAACGAGCCCTACGAAACTGTTTTGAAGATATGGATGAAAAATTTGATAAACTAGACCCAATTGTGAGAACACATAAACGTGGACGGCAAAAAGCTAACCCTAATCCAAATGTTCTGTATGCAGACCATGATAAAGTCATAGATTATGCTGAGCCTATCATTAACATAGTCCATTTAGACTCTGAGAATCTCCAATATGATTGTGAAATCAGCAGTACAGAGTGTCCAAAATGTTGGAAAATTCTACCAGATATTGAAGCCCTATTAAATCATTTAGATCAACACCCAAAATCCATGTGGTACTCCTGTCGTCAATGTGGCAAACAATTCGTCAAACATTCTGAATACAAAAAACACATCAAGGATAAATATTCACATGAGTTTGCCAACCCTGACACCAAAGAAAGTTTTAAATGCAATAATTGTGGTTCAGTAAGCAATAATTACAGTGAACACTTGCTTCATATGGAGAAACACAAATTCAAAACCACTTTTACACATCTCTTAAACAGAAATATGGAGTGTTTATGTGCAGTTTGTCTAGAGAAAAATACCTGTATGATTCACATGAATGAAACAATATATTTGAATGGAGGATATCCTGGAATAGACAATGAAATGACAATACATAATATTGTATCATCCACATTTCCGGAGGTAAGTTATAAATTCCTTTTTTTCTTGCTTTGATTTTAATAATATAGATTTAATGATATTAGGAATATCACAAACAAAAAATCCTTTATAGTATCTTTATTAGTAAAGCACATGTTTATATGATTATTACAGTACTCTCATTTGATGTAAGATATGCAATACTAGATAAGTGATATTGTATTGGTTCTAGCGAAAATCATACAAATATCAAGAATTGCTCATACCAACAAGGGCAAATATTGTAACCATTTCAAGAAGGATGGGCTCTGGACCAAGAAGAAATCTTACAGCAATGTTTGACAAAGACAGGAAACTTTTTCATTTTGCTGATCCTATAATACTTTCAAAACTTAAAAAAGAGTTTGAGACAATTTACATATTTATTTTATCTGAACCATACTTACTCAAGGATTTAGGTCTTCCTATACAAATAGGTAACAATTTCAATAAAATGTCATGTCTCTACATATTCTGATGGTGCAACTTGTAAAGATGCAGATATAAAGATCAATATGCTTCCACATTCTGATGAAAAAGATACTTCTATAGAAGTAAAAGATAAAAGAGAATCTAGTCTTCCTATACAAATAGGTAACAACAATTTCAATAAAATATCATGTCTCTCTACATATTCTGATGGTACAACTTGTAAAGATGCAGATATAAAGATCAATATGCTTCCACATTCTGATGAAAAAGATGCTTCTATAGAAGCAACAGATAAAGGAGAATCTACTAATAACAATGGAGTGAAAACACAGGACAATTCCAGCACCATAGGGACAAATGATAGTGAATTAGAGGAGACAGAAGAAAGTCCTGTGAAATTGTGTAAAACATGCTGGATTTTTGATAAACCTTCTTGCCCTATGTGCCTTGGTGGTACTAAACAACTTGAAAAATTTGGCATGACGACTGAATTTGATAAGGCAAACAGTTATCAGAAAAAATGCAAATATTGCTGGCTATTCAAAGGTGCTGGCAAATGTAATTATTGCAAGGAAATTCTTGTGACTGATGATGAAGATAGAGAAAACATTTTACATAAGATTGAAACAAGCAATGTGCAATATGAAAGTATTCAAAATACTGTTAAAGATATGAAGAAAAGTGATTGCAAAACTGATTCACAAAATTATTTCAAAGTTTCTGAGGCAGAGTATGGAAAAACTGATACACAAAGTTATATTCATGAATCTGAGACCCAGTTGATAGCTAGCACGAGAAAAAGAAAATCATGTGTAGAACTTACAAAACCTCAGAAATTGAAATGGCAATGCCGAATTTGCTTGACGAATAACGAGAAAGACAGAGAAACATGTCATTCTTGCGAATTTGACTCTACTATACTGAAAAATAAAGTAACATTTAATTTTGGCGTTACTAATAATTCGTTTGTATTCGGACACAGCTATAAAAAGCCTAAACTTGACGATGCTGGCGAATACTTTGTCAGTGATACAACAAAATGTTCTATGAGTACACTTGAAGAAGTTACAGATCTTAACCAAAAAGATATTGTACAAAGTATATCTGATCAGATCTATTCACACCATTCCCCAATGGACATAGAAATAACACCTAATGAAGAACAAAATAATATTGGCAGCAACAATTTCAATCCGATGATAAAGGTTGAAGTAATGGAAGTTTCTTATGAAGAAGACACTAAATCAAACTCCAAGGAACGCTTTAATTTATCTACAAACACATCTGCTTTAAATCGAAGTAATGAGGTGATACCAAATATGTTTATGAACAGTGGTCAAAATAAGCCTCAGTTTTCTACCAACACCAGTATTACTACAAACGAATATATTTATGAGCCATTGGCACACAAATTTAATTTGCCTATAAATGCACCTGTAAGTAATCCAAGTAATATAGTGACGCCAAATATTATGAACAGTGGTCAAACTATGCCATTTCAGTTTAATATGGGCACTAGCGGAAATACAAAAGAAAATAGGCGGATCTTGAAACCTACGCGCAGAATTGCTAATATGGGACGTAAATAAACGAAAAATGTGAAGGAATGTGGCTCTTACTTACTGTACTCTTATCTACGGTTGTTCTTAGTTTGTTTATTGAATATAACTCTAGGGTACCTCTACTATATTTATGAAAATATAATATACTAGTCTTCCGCCAACGGTTTGGAGGGTTCCAGTAAGATAAAAACCATCCTATGTCCTTTCTCAAGGTTCACTCTATCTGTGTTTCAAATTTCATTAAAATCGGTTCTGTAGTTTAAGCGGGAAAGCGTAGCAGACAGACGAGTTACATTTATGGATGTTTATAAAAATAAACATGAATTTATACTTGTACGGATTTACTGAGTTCAAGCTGTGTTTCAACAAGGAATGGCCACAAACATGCTTTTCCCAAGTGTGCTCAGCAAAAAGAAGCATCTTTTGTCAGGATGTCTACCAGAATTTATAATAAAATCCCAGTAATCCAATTCCTTTTTTTACACAGATTTAATAGAAAAGTCAAACAAGTCCTTTACCATAAAGGCTTGGGTGTGAGCTGTAGTTTCACAAGGCTATAGTTCCTTATCGGCCCATAGCTACACTGTAAAATGCTAATTTTATATTAATCTCAATTTGTTATGAAACTTAAGGTGATTTTGTTAAGCTATTGATAGTTTCCAAGTATTTGTGATTAAAATAAGTGCTTAGAATTTTAATTGTCATTTATTTTTGGTAAACAGATTTGTATGCTGTATTACATTTTAACATTTATAGCTAAGTACACTAACAGTGCTCTTCTATCGTAAGTTCTTAGAGACAAGATATAAAAATAAATGTGTTAAACTTTTCATAGTCTTTAAGCAAATCAGAATAACATTAATTTATTTTTGGTGCAGACATTACAATTTCAAATTGTCTAAAATCCGCTTAAAGCATCAAACTCACCCGTCAGAGGAGAGGACATTGCGCCTCGCTTCGATACATAATTTTTGTGCCAAATCTGGTGCGGGGGGAAGAACGCACACATTTTAATTTTGTCACACATTCACAAATATTATTTCATCGCTACAGACGCATACATTTCTAAATGTCAATTTCAAATTAACAACGTCATTTTCTATGCACCGATACACACGCACACACACACTAGTTGTATATAACTAGAAGGCACATTGTGCATGCACGTTGGGACGAGGGGCTCGCCCGTAAAGGCCACTGACAGGTATCATACCTGTCAGTACCTGTGATGCTTTAATCAAATACGTGATTTCAAATCAACATAATCTAAATGTATTTGTTCTGAATATAATATGTAAGTTTTTCTTCATCTGAAAATTAATTCAAAAAGTCTGCTAGGTCATATGTCATACTCAGACAAATAAAATTTGACTTCTTCTATAGTGCATTGTAAATGGATTGACTTTCCATTTTTTTTATAACTTGCATCAAATTTCGTTTATAAGTATAAATGTATTATGACACATATAGATTTAAGTATAATTTAAATACATCAATCACTTTGGATTGGTTTGGATTAGTTTTTTGAAATATAAAATTAGTACTAGCAGAAACATTTTTTATTTTATTTTTGCTGTCTTATTAAATACAAAGAGTATTAAAAAGGTAAGTTTAAATATATGTAGAAGTAAACCTTAAATATTATAATGTAGGTAAAACTTTAAAAGACACTATTTTTACAAAACATTATAATAATGTTATACACAACAAAATATATATATTTTTTTTTGTTTTTAAATAGTAGAATTAAATGTATTTTTGATTATAGGAAAGAATTTTTTTTTCTAACTTAGTATATAATTCATGTGATATCATTTTAATATCTATTATGATTTTTAAATTCTTCATGGAACAATTATTTTCTTAGACTCTTTTTATTACTTCCTATTAACATAATAATATTCGTACCTACACTCATGTAGTACCTATAATAAGTATAATATTGTAGAGGATATTAAGAATATTTTAAAGATTTGTGTATCCATATATAACATGATAGTGGTTAGTTGCTTCTTAAACTTATTATTTTTAACTTTTATTTTTTGTTGCAGATATCATTACATAAGTACACAGGAACACACATTTGTGACAAATGTCTAGATCGCGCCATTACCACATATGTATTCGTTACCAAAATTAGATACGTCAGGAGTAGATTATTTACTTGTGTGAGTGTCATGTTAGACAAGTTGAATGAAGTATGCGACTTTAATAAGAATATAATGGTAGAGATAAAACAAGACACCATTTTACCCCAAATCAAAGTTGATAGCAATATTTTTGAAGAAGTCGATGATGAAACGAAATTTAAAGTTGATGTTCTTGAGGATGAATTCAGAATCGAATCCAGTGGCAGCTCAGAGGATGAAAGTGATGTCAAATCTGATGTTTCCGTTAGAAAATCTGATGTTATAAGCTATCTCGATGACGATTACTCTAGAAGTCCTGTTAAAATGGAAGAATTCGAAAATCCAGCCAAAAAAGTTACCAAAACATACGTGAATAAAAAATTACTAAACGGATACCAACCGATCGTGCCTTTAGAAGACGATTCGCTGAACGATGTCTGCGAATTTTTGACGTTCAAGAAGAAACGTAAAACGTACCGCCGTTTCTACAAATGTAAGTTTACTTGCCCATACTGCAATAAGCATTTTGTATCAGATTATTTCCTAAAGAAGCATGTGTTGAAACATACAGTATCCAAGGTAAGCTGTAAAAGATGCGGCTTGCAGTTTAAATCGAAATTCTTCCTTTACGAACATATAAAAATGATACATCTTATGAAAGAGAGCTGTTTCAGTACTTGTAAAGTTTGCGGCAGAATGTTTAATAACACAAAGAAGATGAAAGAACACGAAAAGAGTCACAAAACTAAGGAATGTCAGTTATGTGATAAGTTCTTCATATCACAGAAACACTATGACCTACATATCCAGAGACACGCGATAAAACTTAACATGATGAAGAACTGGAGAGTCCAAACGTGCAGTTTCTGTGAAAAGGAGTGTGCAAACGAAAATGAACTCTCGCTACATGTGAATAAGGTTCATCTTCAAATAAGACCGTACAATTGTGACATGTGTGATAGATTGTTCTACACGGAGTATGATTTGAAGAATCATAAGAGGGTGCATAGTTTATACTCTGAGGAGAGCTGTGAGTTTTGCAAAAAGGTATTTAAATGTAGGAAGCACTTGGTAATTCATGTTCGAAAACATTTAGGTACAAAACCCCACGTATGTCAAGTGTGTAGGCAATCATTTTACTCGGAATACAGGTTGAAAAGACATATGATAGTGTACCATGGAGGTCGGTTTTGTTGTAGGCTGTGCAAAACGGTTCTGGCCACAAAGAGTGAGCTGAACACTCATATAAGCATTGAACATAATGCCATGTAGTGGAGAAGAAGAATTGGCCGTTTTTAAATCAAATATCGAATGATCGACGATCGATGATTAAGTGGAAGCAATTGTTAGATGTTAACTCATCAAATGAAAGGATTTTTATAGCTATTTTAATAAGAAGGTCTCTCATGTTTGGCAAGTTCAAAACCATACAGAAATATTGACAGAATAAAATGATTCAAATAATTTGTTAAAAATATAATAGATTGTAATAACAAAACAAAAACCGACTTTAAAAACTATTTCAAACTGAAAAGTAAGAAAATAATTGTGTATTCTTCAACAATTCAATGGTCAAGTTATGTATATTTTTTCTACTCATCATATGTTAGTACGATCTGAGTATACCATAAAATATAGGTACAATAATTGTTATTATTTTAGGTCGTTTCATGACATAAAATCAAAATCATGCATTTTTGAGTTGGGTCCCTATAATTCAAAGGGTGCGAGTTATTTTCTGAATTGGACCTATTTACGCAAACCGGAACCAATCCACAATCATGCCGAAATTGAGTTAAGTACCTACATAGAAAAGCTTGCACCAAAAAAAATTGCACCTTCTATCGACCCTGTAAAGATTAAAATGATCTGACAATTTTGAAAGAACAAATCATTTTCATGACATGTTTACCAATCCACAAAACATCAGTTGTCTAATACATTAAACAGCTTTTTCTCAAAACTATCATCATCATCATGTATGGGTTGATTCCGCTTTGCATAAATAGGTCTAATTATGCTCAACAATGTTCTTAAAATTATACAAAACATCGAAAAAACTTTATTATACAAACGACTTTTTAGTGATAAGTACTACTGTATATTTTAAAATGAACCTTTGGTATAATTAAATGAGAGTTACAAAATTCTGATATCGGTAGTAATTGATTTAATGATAGCATAAATAAAAATTTGAATCACTATACATTCAACAAACTTGTCAGAGACCTTATAATAGCCGAAGTATAAGCACAGTAATACTGACTGTATTTAAGAATTTCATCCCACTACAGTGACGTTTCGTGTCTTGTGGAAACCCTCGACTTACTTTATAATCGGCCGATATTAAAGTCCTTACATTTTTTGGTCATCAGCTTTATAAATAACACCGTAAGTTACTTGGAGCTCAACTATAAATGTTTACCAATATAGATAACTTTCATGATTTCATATTTTATTATATCAATAGATCCTATTTGGCATAGGGATCAAGTGTTCTTATAGGACCACATCCATTGGAACACATTAAAAGACAGAAATACAAGCTAAAGTTGAACCTCACTGCGGAGCGTTGAAAACGGCCTATATTAACGAAGCGACAGATAATGATGTCACCATCTGAGAACGCAGTAGCCGTAGTACCAAAAACTATAGGAAAAACAAGTGTTTTAACCGTTAAAAAATGTCAAAAAATATATATTTCACATTTTCATACTTATTTCATATTTCCTAGTTTTGGAAAAAAAAATTTTTTTTTCATTTTGTCATTATTTGCAATTTTCCAATTTAAACATTTCACGTAAAAATAATATTTATGCATATTCCCTTAACTATATTGTATGGCTACAACCCTTTTTGCGTCCCACTGCTGGGCACGGGTCTCTTCCATTATTGGGGAGGCCTGGAGCTTACTCCACCACGCTGCTCCAATGCGGGTCGGTGGACTATATTGTATAGAATGCTTTAATAACTGTGAATATATAAATTGTTCATCGCTATCTCAGATAAATTAATAAATTGCTGTACCATTTTGTATGAAGCAAAATAACTTAGGCCTTATTCAAAGAAATTGGACTCTATAATATTACAGTGATGAATTTGTGTAATTTTGGATTTCTTGTTCGAAATAGTGCAATTATGACCTTAGCTTACAAAACATTTATTTTATTACGCATAAAATTTTCTATCATTAATATTTGTATAAAATAAGTTATGAAATAGGTAATGCACAATGTAAATAGTAGATTAAAAAATCTATATGAAGTAAGGTGATAGCTAGCATAAGTTATTGAAATATAGCCTTTAATGTAAAATGTAAATGTAACAGATATTCAAAATATTTTGAAATAAATATATAAAGAAGTTTTACGGTCGTTTTATTTTATAAACACATATGGTCAACTTTAAAAACTTTAATTCTCGTGTGTCACATTAAGAGATACTGCAACCTATTCTTAGAAACAATTGTTAACTTTCTCCCTGCGTTAATGATGACATTAGAACTAGAATACTGATTTTTCTTATCCATTTATATGTTAACCACTTCAGTGCCTCTATATTTACCTTTTATTATTTGATAGTCGTCAAGAACATGTACGGGTTTTTTCAGACCCCTACTACTAATGTGTGTATTTTAACGGAGGCGTTAAAATACAAAGTAAACAATCACAAATGTTTATATATCAAGGTTTTGGGATATATGCATACATGTGCACGTTATCTCTGTGTTTGTTTTTTATTTGAATGGAGTAGATGAGCTTGCAGGCCACATGGTGTTAAGTGGTCGCTGCAGCCCATGGACATCTACATACAACCTCAAGCAAGCATAGGTAAGTCTTGTCCGAGGTTGTATGCAGTTGCGCTAATACTCCGGAGGCTGGTGGTCGCCTCATGTAAGTGTGGCCGGCAACTGCACCTTTCCACCGAAACAATAGAGTTGGTTCACGGCAAAAGTGGGTGGAACGGTGGTACCATAACAGTTCTACCACCTACAAAGGGGTTTCCTAAGGGGATATCTATCGTTCATCGGATACTGTATTTATCAGTTACCTACCATAGCTATCACTCAGGCTACCATAGCTATCACTCAGGCTACCATAGCTATCACTCAGGCTACCATAGCTATCACTCAGGCTACCATAGCTATCACTCAGGCTACCATAGCTATCACTCAGGCTACCATAGCTATCACTCAGACTACCATAGCTATCACTCAGGCTACCATAGCTATCACTCAGGCTACCATAGCTATCACTCAGGCTACCATAGCTATCAATCCGATTACTATAGTCTTGTCAGGCTACCGTAATTATAACAGTTTACCATAGCTATCAGTCAGCTTAGCATAGTTTTCTGTCAGTTTATCCTTATAATATCTATTATTCAGCTAACCGTCCATAAGGGGTTTCATTAGTCATTGTAGCTCAGGCAGTTTACATTGCCATCAGCACCCATTAGTCAGGCTACCATAGCTATATAGTCTAGTACATATACAATAGTATGTGGTCTTAGACCATCAAAGGTACTGGTACTGCTGCGGTCATACCTGTCAATATCTTGATGCTTAAGTATGTGGTACACAGCAGTACCTACCTATAGGGTACTGTGTGTCGTATGTGTGTACTCTATAAATAGTTACTTCTTCTCTTCTCTTGCTTTAGAAGTTCAGAAAAATGACATGGTCATGATATTTTCCCCGTTGGATTATTCCCGTTGCTTATACCACAGAAATTCCACAGTATTCCACACATTTTGATACCATTTGCTGAATATTCAGTCATTTTAATATTGAACTCATTAAATCTGCGTGAAAAGGAACGTTATTAAAATTTAACGTCAAATTGGCCTTCAAAACAAAATAAATGTCAAAATTAAGACTTGTTTTGCCAACTAGACACAGTCTTGTCAAGTGCAAAATAATGCAATTTATTTACTGTTTACATTCTCTAAAAACAAAATTTTGTCAGCTAGTACGTGCTCGTGATATGTGAACGCCTTCGGTATACAAATACAATGTCGTGGCTTAATTTGAACCAAAGTTTAAACAGTTTGAAGGGGCAAATCACAAACTTTGCATCCGAAGTGTTATCTGAAGGTGTTACGGAAGAGAGTAGCGAAGATATTTCTCGAAACGATTCGGAAGTGAAGGATCTGCAGGAAAAATGCCGAAGCCAGGAGCTTGAGGTGAGTTTAAAAAGAAAATTATGAAATGAAAAATTCGATTTGACAGATAGGTTGGAGGTTATGTTTATTTGATTTTGATTTGCAATTTGATATGATTGCTCTGTAATTGTGATTAAACCTGCTATTGCGTCGAATAATGCATGAGGTAGGTTCTGCAGTTATCTTCACAACGACGCAGGCTTTCAACATCCACTTAACCATATTTTAGTGAAATTACACAATATTTTTTTCTGGATGTATTTATTTGTGAGGTAAGCAATTAAGACAGATTTGCTAAATAAAAACTTGTAATCAGACACAATAGTACAAAATTGATAAGCAAATGATAAATTGAATATAAACTTTGTGATCTGATTTAAATTTTTGATACAATTGATTTTATCAGTAGAAAAACTGAAATTTTGATTAAAACAATTGCTTGCAGTTGAATTTCTTTTTATTTTGACCGCCTAAAGTGCCCTGAAAACTATCAAACTGGCTGGACAAATTCATTCATTGGCCCAACTTGTTTGTCAAAGATAATGCAGATTTTGATTTTTTTTTTTCAACCTTTTTTATGTCCCACTGTTGGGCTCCTTCTCACAAGTGAGAGGGATCTAGGCCATAGTCCACCACGCTGGCCAAGTGCGGATTGGTGGACGTCATGCTTTCGAGAAATTATGAATTTCTCTCAGGCATGCACGGCGATGGAGAACATCGTAATCACAGAACATTATTAACAGAAGTTAGAATGGAAATGTGGGCGGGGCAGTCGTCGCCAAGGAATTTTGAGCAAATGCTCAAAATTCCAAAATCTCTACAGAAACACGCGATCGTGCTACAATATGCGTGCTTGTGTGCGTGCTTGGGTGTGATTCGTTCATTTGAAATCGCGTGATTGTGCGGCGCTAAGATTGGCTAGATTTGTAATTGCAAATATGTGCGTAAGCTTCGTATTTATTTAAGTACCGATGTAATGGAGGTGAAAGGCGGGGCTTAATCGGCGACACCAGTCTTCATACAAACGGCGTATTATTGCCGTTCTACCTCTTTTAATAATGTTCTGTGATCGTAATCAATGAAATATCACGATATTTTCCATCACCGTGGACCAGCGATAAATTCGCACATTACAAATTTCTTTGCCAGAGGTGCGAGCCGAGGATTTGAACCCGGGATCGGTCGCGTAGAAGACCGCGGCTTTTACCACTCGGCCATTGCTGCTCAGTATTTTGATTTGGTGGTCATTAAAACTGCATATTTGGAAGTGCAAAAGTTTCCTCTCTACCTGAAATATTATTTTAAAAGCTTAATTGTAGTTTATTTTTTTATGTTGTACCTTTCACAATACATATTATACTAGTGGCTTTCAAGAGACAAGGACATTATAACTTTTGAATATTAATACTTTGTGTAATTATAGAGTTAAGTTGAAGCTGTAAAATATAATAGTGTGGTATTTTTTCTTTCTATTTACAACAACAACAACTTGAACAAGCTGTCCATAGTGGAAGCTCTTGCAAATAATGTGGTAAAAATTTCTTGTAATACCATGAAAAAACACAAAGACATTCAGACCAATTACAGATATCTAAACTCATTATTAAATTTTCTACCTTACAGGGAATCGAACTCGGGATCTCAAATTGGCATGGTAACCATTCCGCCACAGTGGTCGCCATTTACGTTATAAAAAGTGTGTGTCTTTGAAAGTTATCTTTATTGCATCATTTTGTTACCCAAGTAATTGATTGAGTAATTATTGTCGCATCTGCTTAGAACAACAACAGTGTTAGCTGCCATCCATCTTTGTTGTTGTCATTGGATGTGGTGACCTTCCGCAACTCATCAAAACTTGTCATGGCGCCACGGGTTTTCTGAATCACGCTATCGAAGTTTTAAGAATATTCACAAATATTCGTATTTGTTTGTAAATTTTGTAATGTAACTATTTACAAGCTCCGAAACCTTTGTAAACGTCCGATTTCTTTTTGTTTTGGGTCATTAAATTTTTGAAATGTTGTCCATGGATCAATCAAAAGCTCGGGTGACAAAAAAGCTTGCCCACCCAGCAAAGCTCGCTATCAGAGATAGGCAGTGCAAACAGAGATATCATAGCTCCCTGATCCGTAACAGTGACCAGAGCAAAGTGCTTTACTGGAATAAGCAGTGAAACATGCCTCTCCAAAACTGCTGACTAGTTATATCCCGTTCAAATAAATTTTCGTTGAAAGTGCTCTTAAAGATCGAGAACTTTATTTTATTCGAGATTTATTACTTTCTTCTTTTGAAATTTAGAGAACGGTGTAATTATATCACATTTTACCACTTTGAAAGTGTCTATCTGTTGAATTTACTTTTATTGATTTTGAGCAAAAGTAGTTTCAGTGACCTCTACATCATTCTTGAAGACCTATCTTTAGACACCGCGCATATGCTCGTATAGATTTAGAAAAGAGTGTAAAAAGGGGAACACTTTTTATTATTTTGTATTAGCGTTCCGCCAGCAGCTTTGCCCGCGTGGGCCCGTTTTACGGGTCCCCGTAGGATAAAAAATTGCCTATGTCCTTTCTCAAGGTCCACTCTATCTGTATTCCACATTTCATTAAAATTGGTTCAGTAGTTTAAGCGGAAAAGCGGAACAGACAGACGGACAGACTAACAGACAGAGTTACTTTCGAATTGTAGTCTTCTGTGTGTAGTCCTCAAGTTTTTTGAATAAAAGGTGACAGTGAAATACTGACGGACGTTCTGAGAGTTCCGTTTTTGATAAATCTGCTACGAAATACTAAAAAATTACATTTTTAAGTTTTCCGTAGCTCAATCAAAAGCTCGGGTAATAACAGCAAAGCTCGCTATCAGAGATAGGCAATGCAAACAGAGATATCGTATCTCCCTCTGCCTGTTACGGTGCGCCGAGTAAAGCGCTTTATTTATATACTAGTTTTCCGGCCTGCCTTCGCTCGGGTGATTATGATTGTGATACTACTAATCTATACCACGAGAACAGTACATTTTTCCGGAATAAAAATGATACTACATCCTTTCCCAAAGACCACTATCTGTGTACCAATTTCAGTTTTGCTTCAGTAGTTTAGGGGTGAAAACGTAACAGACACACACACTGACAAAGTTACTTTCGCATTTTGACATAAGTAAGTATAGATATATAGGGGCAATGAACAGGAACACAGTGAAACCTGCCTGAACGATATGATTAATACGTTTTCCCTCTGTATGACATTTTACGTCTTTGCAACTGATATACTGATTGAAGTGCGCATGGCCCGGTGGCTATCGTAAAATGCAAGCGATCTATGCAGTTAAGCCAAGCGAGCGCGGTCCGGTGTGAGATGGGAGAAAAAAAATCATGCGCGCTTCCGCGCTTTGGAGGACACGTTAAGCCGTCGGTCCCGGTTGTTATCGATAGATAACAGTTGTTATACCTCGTCGGAGGCCTTATGGGTAGGGCTGCCATCACCTAAATTGCCGACGCCTGATAAACACGGCAAAAATCCCGGATATTTTTTTGCGAAATATGGTTTTTTCCCCGGACATCTCTGGAAAACATAACATCGTTATAATTTTTTAATTCCATTCGATCGTTGACTATTTTGCCTAGCCTTCTTGAATGCGGGTTATTGTGGATATATTTATATATCCACAATAACCTATATATATAATTTTATAGATTGTCCAATTCAATTCAATTCATTTATTTGTTTTTCATATCACATGCATTGAAACAGCGAGTTTTGATCTCTGTTTTGCCAGTCGAAATAAGACAATTTAAAGTTTATATAATATATAAGAAATAGTTTTACTTAAAAAGTTTAAAAAACACAGGACTCAAATCTATATATTATTATATATATTAAAATTTCGTGTCAGTGATAATTTCCAATGTTACCATACGCCTCCGAAACGGCTGAACCAATTGTGATGAAATTTTATATTCACACTTGGTAGGTCTGAGGTTGTTATCTATTTTTCACCCTCCTAAGTGATGAGGGTGGCACACCCCAAAAATTTAACAGAGGTACGGAGTTCGCTGGGTCAGTATTAATATAAAAATATAACCTACCCAGCGGTCGAATTCCAACCAAGCGCCCTAAATTACCATTTAAAATAGAAATAGAATGAAAGCAGGAAAATTGCTAGTCGATTTAAAACAGCGTATTTCAATACCGTTAATATTTCATAATCTGTCCATTTTCCTAAGCAACACCCATTGACGCAAGGGGCGAGACGGAAACAGGGAATGTGGTGTATTTGATGCGTTTACGTGAATATCAATATGATACGCGTGTTCATAAATATACCTTCCATTGTATTGTCTGCGCTTCGTGTCAATGGATCTTCATAAATGTTGTCTCATCCCTCGTTTATACTAATATATAAAGGTGAAAGATTTTCTTTGTTTGAACGTGCTAATCTCAGGAACTACTGGTTCGAATTGAAAAAATCTTTTTGTGTTGAATAGTACATTAATTTGTCGGGGAAGGTTATAGGCTATATAACATCATGCTATGACTAATACCAAAGTCCACACGGACGAAGCCGCGGGCGGTGCTAGTCATAAATATATAAATAACATCACATTCCAAAACCTTGTCGGAAGTTAGGCGGTTTCAAAAATCCCACATCGGGTTGGCCAGTATCCCCTATCTTAATCTCACTCTATCCATACTATTCTGTAGCTACCATATTGGAGCAGCATGGTGAATACTGGGCACGGGTCTTTCCCCATTATAGGAAGGCCTGGAGCTTACTCCACAACGCTGCTCCAATGCGAATTGGTGGAGATACGGGTTAATGGCGAACCCGATGTTGGGTGTTTTCAAACCGCCCATAAGGCCGCAGACTAGGTTTAACGACTGTTATCTACCGATAACAACCGGGACCGACGGCTTACCGTGCACGAAACGCGCATGAAATTTTTGCCACTAGCGGTCACCGATCTCAGACCCCACCATGCCTATTTGACTTAGCTGTTTAGATCGCTTGCGTTCTATGCTCGCCGCCGGTCCATGCGCGCTTCATATAATTGGACGGGTACAAGTCAAATGTGGTGGAACGCACAAAAGGTTGCCAACTACCTCTGTCTGTTTGTCCGTATGTTTCTCAGGGACGCATGCGGTATCAAGTTCAAATAATGATTAAAAAAGTAGACCTGAATTACCATGGGGCCTGGGACTGTAAAAAAGTCAATCTTCCGATCGAGAAAGTTGGCGTTAGTCAAGCGCCAGTACGTCAGTACATAGTATCTCGATGTGCCAACCGCACATTTTCCATTCATAATGGAATCACGTTAAACTTATGGGAGCTTACCGTTGTTCTGAAATCATATAGACTCTCTAGCATTACAATTCTGTAGAATCTTTTTTTTCTGTTCGAAAGCGTGTTTTTATTTTTGTGCGTGTTTTTCGTTTTTAAGCCCTTTTTTGTAGTACCCGGCACCTTGGGAGAGGGCTTGGGGAGGACTTCGGCATCTCCAGTGGAACGCACCGGTGTCTCTACGCGCGGCGCCCCAGAACGGGCCCTGATCTAGATCCAGCTCAGGCCCAGATCTGCTCTCCTGCACCCTCTGATGCTCACGGCGGCATGCACCGCTGTCCTTTCCGGGGCCGCTGACTGAAAGGATCGAGCTCCCACTCCCACCGCCTACAACCCCAGAAGCCCCCTTTTAGTCGCCTTTTACGCTCAGGCTGGGCCTACCGCATGCTGCAGCAGGAATACCGTAGCTCTGTTTTTAATCCCGAAGCTACAGGGACTCGTTTCTAAGCCCTATGAACTGAACTGAAACAAAATTTTAAAATGCGATTTTGCACCCAATAAAAGCCGCATGACTAGGAACTTAAAACAAATTAGGATGCGTTTATTTTCGGTCTTATGCCGAACTTCAGGAACAAAGCCAGGAGTTGAAACTAGTACTTGGTTCACTACTCGAAATCAAAATGGCGTCAGAGGTGGCTAGTGTTAGTTGGAAAACAAACATTTACGATTCGAATACATTCCACTCTGACCTATTGGCAGCGCATTTCAATCAGCTATTTGAATTTCAAAACACTTGCTTCCCATTGGTCGGTGTTTTTTTTTCAGGTTGTCGATGACATGTAATTTTTCAAGGCATTTTGAGTGGCCAGTTTGCAACATTTTTAGTAGTTTAAGCGTATGTCCTGTGCTTCTGATTTGTTGATAACTTATTTGGTATAATGTATATACATATATTTATGTTCCTTTCGCAAACCAGACCATTTATACTTTTTCATTAACTAAGCGTGTACCTATATTAAATATCCTTGAGAGAGGGTGATTTTACAATTATGTAGATTGCAGTGCGATCTACAAAAAACATAGAAAACCATATGCAGCAAAAACAATGCTTTATCTCTGACTGATGACAACCAATTCACGAAATATGCGCGCTGTCAGAACAAAAAAATGGCGTCAAAACTTTTTACCATAAACAGCACATTTATTTTATTTGCATTGTATTTGGGTCGAACGATTTGAAACGTAGATTCGATGGGAGTAGACGACCATTTTTTACCGGTCAACGCACTTTTTACCGACTTCTAAAAGGAGGAGGTACTGTATTCGGCTGTATGTATTTTTTTTTTTTTTATATATATGTTCACCGATTACTCCGCCGTTTGTGGACCGATTTTCAAAATTCTTTTTTTGTTCGTATGCTTATTCTCCCGAGGTGGTCCCATTGTCACCAAATCAGGATCTGATGATGGGATCCCAGGGAAATCGAGGGGAACTCTCAAATTTTATAGGCACACACATTGATTTTCTTATACTTTCTGAAGCATAAGAGATATTTGTGCATAGTAATCATCATAGCATGTTGCTGAGCTGATGATGGAAGGTACTACGAAGGTTAAGAGTTGAGAGCAAATTCTTTCAATAAATGGTTTTTTGTTCGAAATCTTACATTTCTGAGGTACTCCAACTGTCACCAAGTCAAAGTCTGATGATGGTATCCCAGAGAAATCGAAGGGAACATTCAAATTTTATAGCACAACAAATGATTTTCATATTTTTACTAAAGCAAAACAGGTGTATAATTATCATCATATCATGTTGCTGAGCTGATGATGGAAGGTACTATGACGGTTAGGAGTTGAGAGCAAATTCTTTCAATAAATGGTTTTTTGTTCGAAATCTTACATTTCTGAGGTGGTCCAACTGTCACCGTGGCAAAATCTGATGATGTGATACTAGGGAAATCGAGGAAAACACTGAAACTTAGTAGGCACATACATTCTTTTAGTCATATTTTTTAACATAATACAAATATTTGTGTCCGGTAATTATCACCTCATGTTGCTAAACTGATGATTGAAGGTACAACTCCTCAACGGTTAGGAGCTGAGAGCAAATTCTTTCATTAATTTATACGTTCAGGTGGACTTATAGAAGTATTCTTTCAGGGTATAAGATGGCTATTAGATAAACATGATTAAAATTATTAAAAAGAGTGAAATAAATTAAGTTTTTAACAAAAAAATAGAACCGACTTCAAACGGTAAAAAATAAAATTGTTCAGTACCTACTTCTTCTTGCTTATGGTAATGACTCTTAAAACTATTCTTGAAGTCGAGCCCTTAGTAAAATGTCCTGTCTTAGTAAATATAGTGTACCTTTCGTTCTGAATGGGCACCGACTCTAATATAGTTTTAACAGTCATTACCATAATCAAGAAGAAGTAGGTACTGTCCCACTGTCTATACTGTCGGTGCCCATTTAGAATGAATGGTACGACATTTTAATAAGGGCCCGACTCCAAAAATAGTTTTAAGAGTCATTACCATAAGCAAGAAGAAGTAGGTACTGAACAATTTTATTTTTTACCGTTTGAAGTCGGTTCTATTTTTTTGTTAAAAACTTAATTTATGTTACACTTTTTTGATTTATTTTGGATACTACACGTTTTTTATTCATTGAAAGAATAAATGAATTTTTAAAGCGAATAAATATTAGAAGTTCCGTTTTGTTTTTACTTTACACTTGCTATTTGCAGTCTAGATAGAGAGTACACGTGACCACAATGAAAACTAAAAAAAAACTTTGAGAAACCTCAAATAGCACCCTCAGTTTGATGCCTTTTCTCTTTCTGAACGTACTTCGAAGGATGCCCTTACCCTTGGTTTGTGTAAAAAAAAACACAAATTAACAAAACAACGAATCAATCGAATATTTTATTTTTATTTTTATTTTGAAGGCTTTACGAGTATGTACAATGTGGGCTCTTATTATACTGATCTGCTTAGATTATTGAAATATTACTTACCAATTGACGACCTGCGTGGCGTAATGGTTACCATGCCGGACTGCCAATTGAAGGGTCCCGGGTTCGACGACATTGACACATGCGATAGCTGTCACGTATGTTCCTTATCGGCCCATAGCTACTCTGTAAGAAAGCTAGCTATTGTATACCCCATATTTTAAAACAGGGCTGAAGTTTTTCTCCGTCTGCTCTTTTCTTCAGCTCAGCATTGCCTAAGCGCACCCAGAGCAGACAGGACAAAAAAATAACGTTCACTAAGAGTTTGTAAAGGAACCGTACAGTGAATAAAGAATATTTCATTTCATTTCATTCCCGGCGAAACAGAAATTTGAATGATGAGTTTAAATTTCTGTTCTCGGTCTGGGTGTTTGTGTTTCTGTCTTTGTGTGTGTCCATGGTACCCGCGACACAGGGTATATCTACCCTACTGTGGGGCTATTAGTGTGAATCGTTACATTTTTTTTAATTATCATGCATTGAATTTATTCGATCTTACTTTGCCACGTACGATTATTTATCATTTTCCTTTCCTATATTTTTTTAAACCTGCCCACGCTCTCTCTTCTTCTAAAACGGCAAACTGAACTAGCTTTTTGAATGAACTAAATAAGCTTTTTTCTTTTTAGGACCTAATCTTCACTTTCCATTAGGTTCCCAATTTTTTAACTGCAAGTTAAGCCCTTAACTTAACCCCTACGATACAACAATGATTTTCATTGACATAATAGTAATAAAGAAAAAAAAAATACTGCCGTTTGGCCATCGATATAATATAATATTATATCGATGCGTTTGGCTAAAAGCCCGCGGTTTTAGATATTACCCCAGAAATGGGAGAAAGGGTAGCCTTGAAAGCATAATAATATTTTTTTTATTTCAGGCTAATTTTGCCAATATAAATATATAATGATAACGATAATAATAATGTATAACGATGATAATAATAACGATATAATGTGATGTCATGAAAAAGTTTGAATTTTTCTACATTCGATATATCGTACAAAAGGCACCTTAGGAAATTTCTACTGTTTTTTTGTTCGTGTGTTCTTTCCGCATCGATATTTTCTGCGTTAAGAATTATTTTCTCTACATTTTGTAATGTTACGCGTGCGATAGTTATTACCTGCGATAACCTACATATATCGACAGAATGCCATGAACTCTATCCGATACATATACATATGTATGATATACATAATTCGAAATGGTGCATTTTAAGTAAAAAAATAAATTAAAAAATAATGCTTCACACTCATAGCCCCACAGTACTGTAGATATACCCTATGTCGTGGGTACCATGGACACATACAAAGACAGAAACATAAACACCCAGACTGAGAACAGAAATTTAAACTCATCATTCAAATTTCTGTTTCGCCGGGAATCGAACCCGGGACCCTTCGATTGGCAGTCCGGCATTGCGCCACGCAGGTCGTCAGTGTATGTATAAATAAGAAAATCTCCGTTCCTTTTTCTTCCTTCTTTAAATTCCCATAAAATCCATAACGTTATTTTTTTTCTTTTAAAATTAAATACAACCATTTTGTTTTTCAGATTGCATCCCTTAAGAAGTTGAACGAAGAGCTGCAGGCTTCACTGCAATCTGAGGTGAGTAACTCCATTCATTTTATCTGTCGAACCTGTATAGGGTCATACGTCATAATAACATTCAGCCTTCGTGGCGTAGTGGGTGATGAGCCGACTGCAAAACGTGAGGTCGTGGGTTCGATTCCCACCCAGGACAAATATTTGTGTGATGAACATGACTATTTGTTCTGTGTCTGGGTGTTAATTATCTATATAAGTATGTATTAGAATTATATAAGTATGTTTATCAGCTTTCTGATTACCATAGTACAAGCTCTGCTTAGTTTGGAATCAGATGGTGTCGTGTGAATTGTCCAAAAATATTTATAAAATATTTATTTTTATTATAAACATTGCCAACGAAAAGGTAGTAAAAGGCAAAGAAAAGAAAAGAAACGAAAGAAAAGAAAAGTAACGAAAGAAAAGAAAAATGATTTATTTGCGCAAATATGGGTATTACAGAAGTTGTCCGCCATATTTACCTCAGTAAGGTACGCAAATATTGTTAAAGAAAAGAAAAAAAAACTTAAGTAAATCTTAATAACTTTTTGACTTAAATCTAAATAACTAATTTATTTATTAAGTTTACAAACCATGTTATTTTTTTATTTACCCCATATTTTGCGTTTGCAGGAAAAGTGTTCCCTCAACCTTATTTTTTTTCGGGTTTTCCTCCTTACAAATTGATTCCCTTGTGGTCCTATTTGGTTAACTAGAAAAAGTTGTACAGTTTCCCAACAGTACAAGTCATGTGGCTTCATGCTCTCGAGAAATTACGAGCTTCTCTCAGGCATGCACGGCGATGGAAAACATCGTTATCAAATAAATATCACGCGATATTTTCCATCACCGTGGAAAACTATACAAGAATAAGAAATATTATACAAGATACTTATAACTTTACAACAATTTTGATGTCGTAGACGACGTAGACTCCATTTTAAAGACTACAGTTTTTAAACATAGTGCTACATACTGACGAAAAACTATTTAAATTATGAAAGTGTGACGACCTGCGTGGCGCAATGGTTACCATGCTCGAAGTTGTTATGATGCATCGAAGGGTCCCGGGTTCGATTCCCGGCGAAGCAGAAATTTTAATGATGAATTTAAATTTCTGTTCTCGGTCCGGGTGTTCGTGTTTCTGTCTTTGTGTGTGTCCATGGTACCCACGACACAAAGTATATCTACCCTACTGTGGGGCTATGCGTGTGGAGCTTTATTTTTTAAAGTGAACAGATACTCGTAAATTGCGACGACGTTTTAATGTTGATTGTGTAATATGGCTTTTACCGTCAGTCAAAAACCGGGAATTTTTTTACACATATGTAGTTACAAAGGGACATTCGAAAAAATAATTATACAGTCCAATTTAAAACGTAACTAAATCACGACAAAAAGTCGCGCTAACCATTTTAATTTCAGTCTCAGGGGTCGAACCCAAGACCTCCGCATTGAAACGACTTCCGAACCTATTTAGACTTATTAACATACACCATTAATATTTAGTACTTCCTGCGTAGTTTTGGGTGATTTCTTAAACGACCTATTTAGTTACCCAGTGAATGGTGTAATTCGATTTTAAGTAAAAGAAACTATAAAAATGTTATTTGAAAAAAGCCGTTTTTAAAATAACCATTAATTAAAATTAATTCAAAAGTATAAAGTTTAAATACTTAATACATACTTCTACATTAAT
Source organism: Pyrgus malvae (assembly GCA_911387765.1). Lineage (NCBI taxonomy): Eukaryota > Metazoa > Arthropoda > Insecta > Lepidoptera > Hesperiidae > Pyrgus > Pyrgus malvae. The sequence goes on along the minus strand of OU426972.1, from coordinate 12,425,316 downwards.
ACTTTTACATTGACAGCCTCCGTGGCGTAGTGGGTGATGAGCCGACTGTGAAACGTGAGGTCGTGGGTTCGATTCCCACCCAGGACAAATATTTGTGTGGTGAACATGACTATTTGTTCTGTGTCTGGGTGTTAATAATTTATCTATTTATGTATGTATTTAGAATTATATAAGTATGTTTATCAGCTTTCTGATTACCATAGTACAAGCTCTGCTTAGTTTGGAATCAGATGGTGTTGTGTGAATTGTCCAAAGATATTTATATATTTATTAAACTTTTTTTTTTATTAAACTTATGTGATATAAAATGTATATATGACTAGTCTTCCGCCAGCGGCTTCGCCCGCGTGGAGCCGTTAAATGGGTCCCCGTAGGATAAAATATAGCCTTTGTGCTATTCCAGGCTTCATTGCTATATTAAAATCATAGGCGTTTAGTCAACTGCTTCAACCGCGTTGACCCTATTACCCGTTTTCACGTAGGAATGAAGCATTTTCCCGCGGTAAAAAGTTTGATCGGTGAACAGGCGTGAACGCGCGTAAAGTCCCTGAAAACCATCCACATAATCGTTCACGCCAGTTTTTCGCGCTTCACGGCACTAATGTGGAGCGGCCATAATATAAATATAGACCAAACTTTTCACCTTTATCGGGCCGTAGTGTAGTGATGAGATAAATGTATTGATCGGTGCCGAGGGTGGATAAGCATGGTATATAAACCCCTGATAAGGTTAAAAGCGCTTTGTTTCATGGTGTTCGAGCTGCTGGCTTTCGGGTGAGTCTGTGATTTTTTAATACTATATGGCTGCAACCCTTTTTGCGTCCCACTGCTGGACACGGGTCTCTCCCCATTGGAGGAGGCCTGGAGCTTACTCCACCACGCTCCAATGCAGGTTTTACCCGCACTACTAATACATACTATATACCTATGTATATTTTTTATTCTTTATAAGTGTTTAGTTTTTGCTTTCAAATCAAACATAACTATAAAAATTAAAAACAAAAATAAACTTTAAAAATAAGCTTTTATTTAAATTCTCTAAAAAGAAGAAAATAAAACCTCACTATACACAATTTACTTATATGATCATAAAAGCTTGTCGCGAGGTTTGCGTAAGTACTAAGTACCAATATGTCGTTAAATCGCGCTAGAAGCTTTTATGATCATAAATTGTGTATAATGAGGTTATAAATTGATAATTAAAATTTTTAAGGAAAATTTTATTTTCTTCTTTTAAGGGGAATTTAATAAAAGCGGAGATCCAATGTTTGACATTTATTCCATATTTTCTTACCGGTTAGACCTTCCCTGGACTTCTACTAATATTTCAAGACCAAAATTAGCCACATCGGTTTAGCCGTTCTTGAGTTTCAACGAGACTAACAAACAGCAATCTATTTTTATATATAAATACAAACGGCGAGAAAAACACGTCAAATTCGTTCAGAATAAGAATAAGTCTGAAAGTAGGTAGGTAGCACTGTTTGACTTTTCTTATAGTTTCCTGTTTTTTTTACACGCTTTTTATTAGCTTCACCTGTATGTTTGTATGTTTGTAACCGACTTCTTTGGGCGCGATTTTGACCCACTTTAAACGGCCAGATTTCGTTCAAACTTTGTAGATTTATTGAGGACCGATGACAATACACTAATTTGATAAAATTATTCCATTTTTCAATTTGCAAAATATGATTTTTGTTCGATTGCGTTTATAGGCGAATCAGCTATTCTACAGCTATTATACGACTGTTATAGATCAAACGATCTAATAACGAGTATTTTAGCCACTTTAATTCAGCATCTGCTAAAAGGTGGAGTAAAAATGCTAAAACATAGTGCTGTAAACGTTTATTCGACGTCCTTAAAGCACACATTAGCAAATATTGCCAAATAGTCGAGATAACCGCTATTACACGATAAATGGGTGTTTAAAAAACGGTTACTCGGCTCTTATACGATTAAAGGCTGAGTAATCTAATTACTATTCGACTATTTTGCTGCTTGGGTTGCTCATATTTATGTAGGGGAGTAGACTATTGGTGCTCAGTAACCGAAAACGTGTATGAGATATATAAAGAATATAAATAATTTGTTAAGTCGTAAGACAGGTGAAATTTTATGAAAACGTAAAAATTAAAAAAATATGTAACCTTGTTATGTAACAAGCCTAATGATAGATAAAGATATTTTTGAAAGAAAGAAGAAGGTTCTCAGTAACCAGTCCATTGCTCGTGGAAACATCATGGAAAGAATAAATAATCCAAACTAAAAAGTAGAAAATAAATAATAGTTTAAAAAAACTAAAAAAAACACGCTTTTTATAGAAAACCGAACTAAAAAATAGAAAATAAATTTTAATGAATTTAAATTAAGAAAATAGTGTTAAAAATTTCAATGAATATAAGTTAATAATAGTGTGAATAAAAAAAAAAATTTATTTAAAAAAAGCGTGGGGTGCTTTTTAAAATATTATCGAAATGATAATCACTCTACTCATATCTGTCAATAAAATATTTATAACTATTGACACCATGCACCCCACGCTTTTTTTAAAATAAAATAATTTTTTTTATTCACACTATTATTAACTTATATTCATTGAAATTTTTAACACTATTTTCTTAATTTAAATTCATTAAAATTTATTTTCTATTTTTTAGTTCGGTTTTCTATATTTATATTATGGAGTATTTGAGTTCAGGAAATGGTCACACCTATTTTTTGTGAATCGAGATTCGTCCGTAATTTATAAAGATTTCATATTTCGGTCTGTTTTAGCCTTTTCTATTTAGTTTTTTTGTCACGCTTCCGTAATATTAGCGTATTTATTGACGATATGAAGCTATCGTATAGGTTATATCTTAGATTTGTACAAACTTGTCAAAAAAATCTGAAATTTACAAAAAATTCTTGCGCGTCCATAGTAGGCAACTCACAGACTGAAAATGCACACATTATATATTTCCTGTGATATTTTTTAACCCTTTATATGTCCCACTGCTGGGCACAGGTCTTCTTTCTTTCTTCTTCTTCTTTCTTCTTATGTAATATCGGTATAAGACATTGAATGACATTGCTAGATTGTTCATGTAAATTCATGTATGTGTCAATTTGACAATTTAAAATTAATCATAAATAATTTCATGCTATAATTGTATAATGTAATATTGTATAATGTTTGATAATGTAATTTAATAATTTAATAATGGTATATTTTGACATTTATTAGACAATTGAATTATTAATAAATTATTGACATTGCATGCTGTAAATTATCAGCCAAGTATGCTTGAACTCAAATAGTAATATAACACCTTGTAAACCATATTTGATGCAATAAATGATTATTATTATTATTTCGAAACTGATAGAGATGTAGATCTGATAGAGTTGTAGATCTACCACGCTGGCCAAGCACGGAACTGCACATTTATTGGGCCGCAGCTGCCGTAGTGTAGTGATGAGATAAATGTATTGATCGGTGTTGAGGGTGGATAAGCGTGGTATATAAATCCCTGATAAGGTTAGAAGGGCTCTGTTTCATGGTGTTCGAGCTGCTGGCTTTCGGGTGAGTCTGTGACTTTTTAAATGTATAATAATTGCTCTTATAATTAAAGACAGACATTTATTTGCACAAATATGGGTGTTTACAAAGTTGTTTATATATATTTAGTTCGCCATATTTACCTTCATGAGGTATGCAAATATACAATGATAAAAATATAAAACGATAAAACTATAACAACAATATAACACAATTACGAAAAGTACATTAACATCTATTTTACTATTATTTTTATTTGTCCCATATTGCGCTTTTTATAAATAAAAATATTTATTAATTTATATTTCGGATCGGTTCCGATCGTCAGCTTTGGGTATCCATATCACAGGGTGTTGTACACTGAGAGGAAAAAAAGCCGACGGAAAAAAACCTCCCAGGTTCTTATGGAATTACTTTATGCCGTTATATCGTTTATTAACTGGCTTAGAAGCGCGCATGTCCCAGCAGCTAGCGTAAAACGCAAGCGATCTACACGGCTTATCCAAACGGGCGCGGTCGGGTGTCAGATGCGTGACCGCTAGTGGCAAATTTTAACTAAGGCGCAGATATACGCGTGTTATCGATAGATTACAGTCGTTGTCATGTCGGAGACCTTATGAACCTTTGAAAAGATCCGACAGCGGGGTGGCCAACTGGTCACTCACTGCCCCGCATCTCCATAAACCCGCATTGGAGCAGCGTGGTGGAATAAGCTTCAGCCCCAATATTGGGGAGAGACCCGTGCCCAGCAATGGTTTTCAGTAATTTCAGAGATATTTGATGATTTGTACATTTTCTGAAAATATCCATATTAATATGCTATACAAAATACTTTTTTATATTATGCTTTCTAAATAATAAACGATAAATCAATATTTTTGAAATAAAAGAGGGAAAGGTTGTAAAATTAAAAAATCTTTCAATAAATCTAAATTTCTATAAAAAAAATTCTTTTAACTTTTACTACTAAATCATTTTGCAAATAACATAAATAATTTTAATTTTCCCAGCTTTCTGCAAATGTATTTCAAGTGTACAGAATTTTAACGAATTAGACAATAAAACTTTAAATTAGGCAGTACGAAAGAAAGAAAAGAAAGAAAAAAATATATTTGCGCATACATATTATATGGATATAACAAAAGTTGTTTAATTAGTTTAATTGTACCTCAGTGAGGTATGCAATATATCGTCTTACGTCGTATTTCAAATAGATGGAAGAAAGTAAGAGATATAGCCTGGATTAGCACATAGCCTATTTTTTATCCTACAGGGACCCATGAAACGGGTTCGCGCGAACGAACCCGCTTTCAGAAGGCTAGTCTATATCTATAATAATATTGTAAAGAGGAAAGATTTGTATTTTTGTATGTTTGTAATGAATAAACTCAAAAACTACTGTTCCGATTTCAAAAATTCTTTAACCATTAGAAAGCTACATTCACCCTGAGTAACATAGGCTACTTTTTACAGCGGGAAAATGCTTCATTGCTACGTGAAAACGGGTAATAGGGTCCACGCGGTTGAAGCAACTGGCTAAACGCCTATGATTTTAATAAAGCAATATATCGTCTTACGTCGTATTTCAAATAGATTGAAGAAAGTAAGAGATATAGCCTGGATTAGCACATAGGCTATTTTTTATCCTACAGGGACCCATATATCGGATTCACGCGGGCGAAGCCGCTGGCGGAAGGCTAGTCTATTATAAATTTAACAATTATTAAATAAAATGATAAAAATATGACCACTAGTAGGTATGTCGAGTTAAATAATAGTAAGTACGATACGTAACATATTCCATTTCAAGTGTAGACAGTTTGTTCAGTAGGTATGTAAGTAAATAGTTGTGCGTGTGTGCTATATGTTCATCGTAATATTGCACACAATACTAACGTGTACTTGTCTATGTGGGTCTTGGAAGTATGTGTCGTACGTACGAGTAGCGAGAAAGTAGACACTGATGTTTTAATCATTAATTTCAGTATAATTAATTAATTATAATCAACATTAAAACGACTCCCGGGACCAGACGCCGGGACCTCAACGGACTAAAACACCACTAACAATAATAATAATAATAATAGTAATATAATAGTTAAAAAAATACTAAAAAATTATAAATACAAATACAAATATTCTTTATTGTACACCAAGATTATACAATAAAATTTAAATACAGTGTCTGTACATATAAAAGAGGATGTTTGTATATATGACATCGCAAAACTCAGAAACTATTCGACCGATTATTATGAAAATTGGTATGTATATGTATTTTTTCACGGAGAAGGTTTATATGCTACGAGTATCTCCATTCTAGCCCGGCGAAGCGGGCTGGGTTCGCTAGTTACAGTATACAAAAGGCGGCCTTATCGCTGATAGCGACCTCTTCCAGACTGCCTTAGGGTAGAGAGTTGGTAAAAGACTGTAAGAGAAGGGCATCAGTGCTAAAAAATTAAATAAATAAATAAAAAATTGGTTTCGTTTTCAGAAAACGTCGATTTTTCCGTGTTTTCAGGCATTGAAACTTTGATATGATATTATAAGACTATGGTAATTTTCGCCACTATCTATAAGGTTCTAATAGCTCAGGTGGAAAATCGGGCGGGAAACCCCGGTTCTAATCCAGATGTATCGTGTCCGATTATTTAATTCCGTTTTTTCAAGTTTATTATTTTTATCAAATTAATAATTAAGCCCTTTATCAAGGTATCTAATTCTTATCCTAGTATATTTTGTAGGTTTGGTTTGAGGTTGAACAAAGAAGATTAATTATTTTTATCCGAGCAATGCTTGGTCAAAAACATTTTTTTGTCAGAGTGCTTAATCCGTATGCTGATTATTTACATCACCAATGATATTACTAAATAAAAATTTGATATAATGTATGTATGTACGTTATATCCGCTTCAAAAGTTACCCCGTGAGGCTTGCGATTTTGCCTTCATAAACTTGAAAGATGGGGTTAGTTTAGTAGTACCATTACTGTACAAATTTTTGCTATGAAACATCTCCTTTAGTACCATTGCAGTGCATTTTTCTTATTTTATATATTTTAAATTAAATTAATTAAGTTCCCACGGTTTTAAATATTAAATGCATTCACTGCAAGTCTATCTACGTTACCGTTACAAGCGTAGCCTTTGTGGAAATATCGCACTTTTCAATACACATGTACAGTAGGGTGCAAAAGTGCCGTAGCTTTAAAAAATAAAATGGACCTATTTACGCAAACCGGAACCAATCCACACTCATGCCGAAATTGAGTTAAGTACATAGAAAAGCTTAAAATTGCACCTTTTATCGACCCTGTAAAGATCAAAATGATCTGACAATTTTGACAGAACAAAACATTTTCATGACATGTTTACCAATCCACAAAACATCAGTTGTCTAATACATTAAACAGCTTTTTCTCAAAACTGTCATCATCATCATCATCATGTGTGGATTGGTTCCGGTTTGCATAAATAGGTCCAAATAACGTTTCACACTCATAGCCCCACAGCTGGGTAGATATACCCTGTGTCGTGATTACCATGGAACACAAAGACAGAAACACAAACACCCAGACCGAGAACAAAAATTTGAACTCATCATTCAAATTTCTGTTTCGCCGGGAATCGAACCCTCCGATTGGCAGTCCGGCATGGTATGGTAGCCATTGCGCCACGCAGGTCGTTATTTCCTTTATTCAGCGTTTTCAAAAAAAAACTGTCGCGTCAACTTGTTCGTCCTACATAATATGACCTTCTTCCATAAGCATTATCAGTATTATCACATAGGTTAGGAGCATAGATAAGAAAGCTTGAAGCGTGCTGGTGAAAATCGACCAGGAGAGGTTACAATTACCTTTAAACCCTAAACGAGAGAACGAGTGTATTGGAACCACATGTATTGTTTCTTTATTCCATGTTCCATGTTCCAAGTCGGCGACCCGCGTGGCACACATGTGGCACAATGGTTACCATGCCGGACTGCCAATCGAAGGGTCCCAGGTTCGATTCCCGGCGAAGCAGAAATTTGAATGATGAGTTTAAATTTCTGTTCTTGGTCTGGGTGTTTGTGTTTCTGTCTCTGTGTGTGTCCATGGTACCCACGACACAGGATATGTCTACCCTACTGTGGGACTATGAGTGTGAAGCGTTATTTATTTATTTATGTTTCTTTCGTACGTGCTCGTATCGTATGTGCCATCTCCATACTTTATCGTGTCAATTTCAGAGCAACTTCTCAAAGACTGAACATCTCTGTTTGTGAGCGATTAATTCCGCCCATACCCCGCTCTTTCTTTTAAATCTCCTGAAAAAAAAACCGGCCAAGTGCGAGTCGGACTCGCGCACCGAGGGTTCCGTTAAATATTAAAAATATACATATAATGTAGCTAAAAATTTACGCATTTCGCAATTTTTCCATTATCTGTGCGACGTTGCTTCGTACCTCAAGATTCTGAGTTCACGGTAAGTACCCTGTAGGTTTTGATTTCCTTGTGAGTGTCGAAAATCTGCGGAAATTTGCGGCATAAACGGCTGTATCTTTTGATTGCGCTGGCTTTGAAGTTTCATTTTTTCACAGCTCCAAGAGACAGTAGACCTGAGTAATTGATATAAATTCCAGCTTGATACCTCCACGCGTTCCTGAGAAAAAGGGTCTTGACAGACGGACTGACGGCTAACAAAGTGATCCTATAAGGGTTCCGTTTTTTTTCCTTTCGAGGTTACGGAACCCTAAAAATGCGTTATAAAATCCGCCAAAAATACACCAGTTTATACAGGCACAGCTAGCATTGTGGTTTATAAGACGACTTATTAAATTTACTTAAAGAAATAATAACAATTACCACTCAAAAGTAATTATTCTCAAAACCCGATTAACTTTTTGTTAATTTTTATTTACCATATTAAAATACATATTGTTATGTAATAGACGTTGTAAGTGAGTATAAATTTAAACGTTTCAGTAGTTTTTGAGTTCAGGGCCGACGGAAATAAATTTGTTTTTTATTGTAAAGATTTTTTTGAAATTTTCTTTATATCTTATCTTAGTAGAAACTGCAATAGGCAAGCTTTTAATTATGACGGTCACTGATATACCTAGAGGCATCTGCGATTTTCTAACACATAAGAATGAATCAATAATAACTTTTGAAATTATGATTTTTCAGCAATAAGTAAGTACTTATATTATAGTTTATAGTGTAGAAAAATAGTGTTAAAATTAAATATTTAAAACAAAAAAAATATTTATCACTAGCCTTCCGCCAGTGGCTTCGCCCGCGTGGACCGGTTTTCTAGGTTCCCGTAGGATAAAAAGCATCCTTTGTCCTTTCCCAAGGTCCAGTCTATCTGTGTTAAATTTCATTAAAATTGATTCAGTAGTTTAAGCGGGAAAGCGTAACACACAGACAGAGTTACTTTCGAATTTATGAAATGAAATGAAATGAAATGAAATATTTTATTTGCTGGATTCAGTTTACAAAGGTGTTACACATTAATATTTTATACCTACAAATCCTGCCTGACGGCGTGCAAATTTACTTATTTTATTTTAAGCATTAACAAAGTTTCAGTTTAAACAATCAACCATAGTCATTTTATAAAATCTAATTTTTCATTTTATTATTATTATTAATTACATTTACAAAACATTGACATTAAAATACCTATTCGTCAGAGTTATAAAATACACTTGAATATTTTATTCTACTGAATTATTTTTATATCATTTTCACGTCCATTATTATTCGCATATATAAAACATTACATTTTAAACTGGGTACCTACTTATTTGTCAATTTATTAAACACCAATGGTCATGTAAATTTGTCATTCAGATAGTCATTTATCGAATAATATGTCTTAGATAATAAAAAGTCACGAAGTTTAATTTTAAAGTCCTTGTGATTCGATGTATCACGAATTGCTTGTGGTACTTTATTATAAATACGATGTGCCATACCGATAAAGCTTTTAGACAATAAGGCTGTGTTTGATACAGGCGCACAGATCTTATTGTGAAGTCTCTTACTGTTATATGGTTCATACATGTTCATATTTGTTTTAACAAAACTTGCTGTTTCTAGTACATACATGGATGGCAGGGTCAATATTTTTAATTTCTTAAAGGATGGTTTGCAGCTATCTCTGTTTCCAAGATTACAGATAGCACGTATGCATTTTTTTTGGGATTTAAATACGCTGTCTTTATTTGTAGAATTGCCCCAAAATATTAGCCCATATCTTAGGGTTGACGATACGTATGCATGATATGCAGTAAGAATAACGGATTGATCAGCATTACCTGTTTTTCTTGATAAAATTCGTAATGCATATGCGAACTTATTGAGTTTCTTACATATCATGTCAATTTGTGTTTTCCAGTTCAAACTTTCGTCAATCCATAGACCCAGAAATTTTACTTTATCTACCATACTAATAATTCTATTTTCATAAGTTACTGTAATATTAGGTTGATTACGTCGTTGCTGAAAGTGCATTATGTTCGTTTTACTTAGATTTATTTGCAGGTTATTTATAGTAAGCCATTCTATTACACATTTTAGTGAATTATTTATGTCTCGTTCATAATTATTAAGGTTCTCCCCAGAAATAATTATAGTACTGTCGTCAGCAAAAAGAATCATTTTCTGATCATTAGCTTTTATAGCCATAGGTAGATCATTAATATAGATCAGAAACAATAATGGCCCCAATAGACTACCTTGAGGAACACCATATTTAACAGATCTACAGTCAGATGTATATATATGTTCATGTCTAGTTTTATTATTTAAATTACTAATTTGTGTTATATGACACCTATTTGTAAGATATGATTCTATTAAGTTTAAAACGTTTCCTCTCACTCCGTAGGCCTGTAACTTATGTAATAGTATACTATGGTCCACATAGTCAAAAGCACGTGTCATGTCAAGGTAAAGAGCTGAAACAGGTATTTTTTTATTCATCTTAACCATTACGCCTTGAATTAAGTCATATATCGCCAAATTAACATTCTTATTTTTCCTGAAACCCTTTTGTTCGTTAATTAATATTTTATATTTCTCAAAATAGTTATAAAGACAATTATATATTACTTTTTCTAGTATTTTTGATATAATCGGTATCAAGGCAATAGGCCTATAACATGCCATATTTTTTTTATTATCCTTTTTAAAGACCGGTTTAATAACGGATGTTTTAAGTTTATGTGGGAAAGTTCCTTGCTCAATACATAGGTTAGTAATATAACTGATTACCGGGGCTATTTGTAATGACACATGTTTGATTATTTTCGTTGAAATATCGTCATAGCCCGTACTATACGTGTTTTTTAAATTTTTAATTATTTTCAAAATATCATTAGGGTCAGTAGGAAACATAAAAATTGAATTGGGATTACTCTGAATAGGATAATTATATAATTTAATGTCGCTCTTATTACTATTTGTATTAATTTCGTCAATAAAAAAATTGTTAAATGCTTGTGCTATTTCTTTAGGGTTTTTTAAACTTTTCCCCCCGATAATTATCTCCGAAACACTTTCTTTATAATTCATAATTCATAATTCTTTATTAGTATTTTTGGGTTACACTATTTCACTTACAATTCAATTTGTCGATCACACCACAAAAATACAATGCCGATTAAGGCTTTTTAAAGACATTAAATACAAATAATTATATTGAACAACTTTTAAGAGTAACAATAAACGATTCGAAGATAACAATAGCAATAATATGTTTATAATAATAATAATAAGAACATGTCATGATAATAAATTAATAAATGTCAATGATTAATATACATAATTGTCAAGTTTTATCATATTATTTCTTTGTCGTTTAAATAATTGTCACAGCTGTAATAACATTTTGAAGTCAGAATTAGTTTAATTTTTTTGAAGAATATATTGTCTTCTTTTATTTCTTTTATTTCAGTTGGCAAGTTGTTATACAGTTTTACTATCATACAGTATGCGCCTTTACTAAATATACTTAACTTTTTATCTTCAGGATACGCCAAATCTAAATTATCTTTTCTACGTGTATTTTGTTCAAGCTTTTTCAATTTAAATAAATGACTATTTTTACGCGCAAACATTAACATTTCTAGTATGTACAGACCGGGTAGTGTTAGTAATTTGTATTTCTTGAACCACGGTAAGCAACTTTCTGTTCTTTTTATACCTGCTATTACTCTAATACATTTCTTTTGACAAATGAATAGGTCATGAATGTTGGACGCGTTACCCCATACTACTATTCCGTATTTTAGCCAGGCGTAGGCATATGCATAGTATGCAGATAGTGCAGTATTTTCATTTGTATTTTTACTTATTTCTTTTAAGCCGTAGGTAAATTTATTTAATTTATTTTTTAAATTCTCAATATGCGTTTTCCATGTCAAATTCGAGTCTAATCTTATGCCTAGTAAATTAAATTTGTCAACTGTTTCTATGTCAATATTATTATAATTAAAATTAAATGTCAATGGGTGTTTTTGGTAAGGATAAAATTGCATAATTTTTGTTTTACAGTAATTAATTATTAGATTTTGACTTTCTAGCCAGAAGGTAATTGTATTAAATATATTCAAAAGTTTGTTTGTTAGATTTAGTTCATTTTTTATTTTAAACACGATAGAAATGTCATCAGCAAATAAAGTAATATGCTCATTTATTTGGTCTGGTAGATCATTTAAATAAATTAAAAATAATACACATCCTAGTACACTTCCCTGCGGTATAGACTGGTGTAAGGTTTTTATTGTAGAGTGTACTTGTTGAAGAGTTTGGGCATCTTCATTTAAGTAGTCTATACTTACATACTGTTGCCTTTCTGTTAGGTATGATTTAAACCAATCATGGGCAACACCCCGTATACCAATATTCCAAAGTTTTTGTAATAATATTTTATGAGAAACCCTATCATACGCTTTTTTCATATCTAGACATATACCAACAGCATAGTGTTTGTCATTTATATATTGAAGAATTTTATTTGTATAGTCAAATACTGCTAGGGTCGTAGATTTTTTTTTTTGAAAAGCATACTGGTGTCTACTTAAAAGTTCAAATTTTTCTAAAAAGGAAACAACCCGTTTGCACATGGCTTTTTCGAATATTTTTGAAGCTATAGGTAACAAGGCTATTGGTCTATAATTTGAGGGATTTTGTTCATCGCCATTTTTAAATAATGGTTTTATAACCGATATTTTTAGTAAATCAGGGAAAACGCCTTCTTGGAACGATTGGTTTATTAGTTCTGTAAAAGGCTTTGTTAGGTGTTTGACTGCTCTTTTTATCAAGAACACTGGTATGTTATCGTATCCTACGCTGTGGGTATTTTTTAGACGTTGTATTATTATGTGTATTTCTTTTTCTGTTACAGGACTGATATAGATAGAATGCATAGTTTTATTGTGATAGATATTTGGGGCATTTTTAAGATAATGTTTACTTTGTATAGAACCTCCCACATCAATGAAAAAGTTATTGAATTGTTCTGCTACATCGTGAGGATTTTTAACAATATTATTTTTAATGAATAATTGTAAGTTTTTTTTAGGTTTTATTTTGGTACCTTTTTTTTCTTGTATAATACGCCACATTGTGCGTATTTTATTTTTTGAGTTATTCATTCTCCTAATAGTATGCAACTTTTTTGCCACTTTAAGAGTTTTTTTCAATATTTTGCAATATACTTTGTAGTGATTGTCTAAAATTTTATTCTTAACGGTTTTATTTAATAGATATAACAAACGTTTGTTTTTACATGAGATCTTTATCGACTTAGTTAACCATGATGTCTTGGTCTTTTTGTTCATATTCTTTTTTATTGTAAATACAGGAAATGATGTTTCAAAGATATTTTGTATGTGATCGTGAAATAATTTATAATTTAAATTGATATCATTTTTACAATTTAGTATAACATCCCAGTTAGAGTTTTCAATTAGTTCAACAAATTTTTGTATATTTTGTTTGTTAAAAAATATTAGTTATATTTATTATAATATTAGTTATCCATACTAATTTAATATTAATCAATAAATTATTGAAATGATATAGCCATAAGAATTTTAGCATTATTCCTACTTTAATTTATCTGTTAATCTTTTAGCGACAAATTCTTCGTTGGCGGCCGCTTCTAATTTGGGTTTTGTTAAAAAAAACAGCCAAGTGCGAGTCGGACTTACGCACGAAGGGTTCCGTATTATCTATAAAAAATCACGTTTCTTGTGGGGGCTACCTTAAATATTTATTTTATTCTATTTTTAGTATTTGTTGTTATAGTGGCTACAGAAATACATCATCTGTAAAAATTTCTTTGCCATCAAGGTTAATGAGATACAGCCAGATGACAGACATACGGACAGACGGACGGACGGACAACGGAAGCTTAGTAATAGGGTCCCGTTGGCACCTTTCAGGTACGGAATCCTTAAATCTTAATATATATAATTCTTGTGTGAGTGTGTATGTCACTGAACTCCTCCTTAACGGCTGGACAGATTTTAATGAATTTTTTTGTGTGTATTCAAATGGATTCGAGGATGGTTTAGATTCACAATTTGGGCCACTGGAAATGATTTTTTAAATTTTTATTTTATTTATAAGTAGTTTTCCCAAATAAATTGTTCCTATCTGTCAAACGTTTGTATTTCGTGCCGTGCCGTTCTAAACTTTGACACATTCAGAATAACAGGACATTTCGTATGTCATTATTTGTTTTATATTTTTGTTTGATAGTAACATGAAGTCTCTTTAAGATAATAAGAAAACAAATCCTCTTTTATTACTTTTAAGGCAGGACAACGTCTGCGGGGTCCACTAGTGTCTTTATAAAATCTGTACTTAGTTAAAGTAACTCTTTGATACTGCTGCAACTGGTGTTTTGGTTATTGGTTCTAGAATGCATGCAAGCATGTCTTCTATTCTATAAGATTCTGAATGGTATATAATGACACAATAGTTGAAAAGAAAATCAAAATATCTTGTTTAGAACTTATTACTGAAAACAAAATTACAATATCAAATGGACTCGCTGAAGTCGCGTTTCAGACGCCCTGAGCGTTTAACATAACAATGATCAATTTATATTAGAATAGACCTTTGAACAATTTATTTATAACACAATATATCCTAATACATTCTTAACAAATGCAAATAGAAGACGGTAGGCTACCGAAGAAGTTTTTTATCGGAATTCAAATTCCGAACGAATTCAAATTTCGAACTCTGACACCGGCGATCCTATCTCGCACCGCTTTGCGTCGGACGCGTTGCATTTTCATGAAGGTTTTGTTGAGCGAACACACACGTCCAGGCGTGTGTGTGTCATCGTAGTTCACTTTGCGCAGGCGCCGCCTCGTGTGGCAGTTGTGTTTGGAACGCCGGTCCGAACGGTCGTTCCGACGATACAGGAAGAAGCTAACGCATTTTCAGTAACAGTGTCGGCTTCGGCTTGTTCAAACGAAGTTATCGTATTCTGTTTGCGGGTGGGATATCCGTGCAAACTTTGGTGAGTTTTGTTTGACTTCTTTTTTTTTGGGTTACTTCTCTTTTTGTGTTGTGTTTGTCTTTGATTAGCGGTCCGTTGCGTAGGTTATGACTGTTTGTTGGTTTGAAATATTATTATTATTTTTTCTTAAATGTTTCTCTTTGACCTGACTCATGTAACTCTTGTTGGAGACGTGACATCACTGTTAGCAATGTTAGTCTTCCTCTCAATGATAAAACCACGTAAGCCGATGGATTATTATCTGTTTGTTTTTCATAAACGCACTTGTAGAAATATTTGTAGAAATTTCTTATGCATTATATAGCTGCTTTATCTCGATAATTCTAAAGTCGTCTCTATTATTAACGTCTAGAGAAATAAAATTAAAAAATAATAATAAAATATTGCGCTGAAATATGAATTTCTGCAATAAGATTATGATTCATAAATGCGTTTTTGTTAGCGTCTGGTGCATTCATATTTTTATTTCTTTTTATTGTTTGAATAGAATTTATAATACTTGTCATGATTTAATGACAATAACTACTTACTTTTTGGAGAATGAAGAAAAAATATTGTGTTTAGCGCAATCCTAACTTGAGTACTCTAAAATTACCTTTACGTCCCTTTTCCAGCTCTCGTAAGGAAACCTTCATCACAGATCTTTGAATCTCTGTTACGACAAATATAATTCAGTTCTGCGGTATGCAGTACGGTAAAAAACAATGGGATCATTAACATGAATTTAAAAAGGTCGATAGATAACAAAATATTATAGGCCTTTTCTATTTTCCCCAAATCATTGTATGAATATTAAATTGCATAAAGGAAAAAAAGAGAAAAGAAAATAATCTTTTTTATCTATCTTACTTACAAATGACGTTTCAGCTATATGGAAAAAAAAACCTCGAAAATATTTAAAACTTCCCAATATTTCCAGTTACTTCCAAAAATCTCCAACTTTTCCAACGTTTCCCAGTACGTCCGTCATTTGGAACAACGAACAATGAAACGACTCCTTGACCCGAAAGCCAGTGTGTAAGCAAAAAGTAACACGCCACTCGTGGGCACAATGACTTGTCCACTTAGAAATGCCCTTAAACAATTACATCTTTAGCTGCATTGTCTGATTAACGAGCTCGTGGACAAGATAGACCTTTATTGTAGATTTAATCTCCATTTGGATTCAATACACTACGTTTCATATTTTCAATAATAAATTATATTAGTTTGATTTTACCAAAAGCGATTTTTCAATTTCAAGAGTGTCTGTAACTAAATTAATTCTAAGACTTTTGTAATACAAATATGTAGTAAAGATTAAGGAGGCACTTATCAAGAATCTTAATAAATAATGTAGTTTAAAAAACTAAAAAACACGCTTTTGTGAAAATACGAACTAAAAACTAAAAAAATAAGAAGAAACTCCACGCTTTTTTGTACAGTAAAATACATTTTCTTCTTATTTTTTTAGTTTTTAGTTCGTATTTTCACAAAAGCGTGTTTTTTAAACTACATTATTTATTTTTAATTTTTTAGTAGGATTTTTATTCTCATATTATTGCATTGTCATCGGCCCTTGACCCGTGTAAATTTTCAAGTAAATCAGACGCTTAGACGTGTTAAAATATAAAACTTTATATTTGTTTCATTAAGTACGCTATGCTATAAGTACGAAAGCCACGAATTTATCAGCCGCACGTCGTATATTTTTTTTATCCTGATGATCCTAGTTAGGACTTTAATATAAAGTTATGAGATTATTGTATTGTCATCGACCCTTGACCCCTGTGTAAATTTTCAACTTAATCAGATTCCTCGAAGTAAGTGAAAATGAAGTTCAAAGATTCCATTACATACATACATAGGTACAGGTCAAGCTAATATAAGCGTGTTAATTAACACGCTTATATTAGCTTATACGTGTTAATTAACACGCTTATATTACCTAAATAAAAGCGGGGCCCTGGGATGCTTCCTTGTGGTACCCCATATTGGGTTAAACGAGGGAACGAACAAAATTTATAACTAGACCCAAAATAAGCCAAAGGCCAAATGTAACTTTTTTAAATTTACCAAGACAAAAGTAAATTTTCAAAGTATGTTATAGTTCCGTTGTCTAAAAACCCCTTCTTTTCTTGTATCGGGGGGAAACCTTCAAAAGGTACCCGGCGCCTTGGGAGAGGCGGGTTATTTGGAATTTGACCGCACTAAAACCCCCTCGGTGGCTGTCTCTGCGCTTGGGGAGGACTCCGGGATCTCCAGTAGAACGCACCGGTGTCCTCCACGCGCGACGCCCCAGAACGGGCCCATCTTCGGGAGAGCAGATGTTCTCTCTTGCACCTTCCGTTGCTTACAGCGGCAACGAACACCCCGCCGCCCTTCCCGGGGCTGCTGGCTGGGCGGATCGAGTTCCCAATCTCACCGCCCACAACCCCGGAAACCCTCTTTTAGTCATCTCTACGATCAGGCAGGGGATACCGTAGCTCTATTCTTACTCCCGAAGCTACAGGGTATTGTCTAAAAACTCCTAGGTACCTACGACTTTAAAGAAGCACGTCTATGAATAAGTTCCTACTTCGGGATATTCTTTGTGTATCGCATTTTCACTCACTCTAAGATTTCTAAATTTTATAAAGATTTTACCGTCCTTATACATTCGAGTTACATTAACTTTTAACCCTTCCAAGATGACTTTCTATTTAAACGCCTTTTGCAAAGTAATAAATTTTTTTTATATAGATGACTAAAATATAAGTATCTAATGTGGTTAGGCTTTCCCTTATGTCATCTCAGTACATATTACGCCAAGCATAAATGAATAACTTTGTAATTAACAGATTTTAAAGTGTTTTTTTTTAAATCTCTAATACATACTAATAAATATTACTAATTGGGGCTTTTATTTACTATACATTCACCTGTATTTGTTGTGATTAATATTTCTAAGTAAGCAATCATATTTCGACTAAGTTTTATCTATACTTCTATACTCATACTATAAAGAAGAAAGATTTGTATTTTGTATGTTTGCACGTTTGTAATTAATAAACTCAAAAAATACTGTTCCGATTTCAAAAATTCTTTCACCATTAGAAAGCTACATTCACCCTGAGTAACATAGGCTACTTAAGCTACTTTTTATCGCGGGAAAATGCTTCATTACGTGAAAACGGGTAATAGGGTCAACGCGGTTGAAGCAACTGGCTAAACGCCTATGACGCCTGGAATAGCACATAGGCAATTTTTTATCCTACGGGACCCATTAAACGGGTCCACGCGGGCGAAGCCGCTGGTGGAAGGCTATCATTCTACATAATAAAACATGTTTTAGAAATAGTCTAGTGAAATGAACATACCACGATTGCTGATCACGTTACGAACTATACGCACTTTACGGTGTCTTCAATATTTTTATGGTGTTTCGCGACACGATTGGACATTGCGAATCATTGTGTCTGCAAAGAATGCTTATTATTATTTTTTCATAATAACCTATCTATTCCCATTTGAAAGAAATTCGCGATGGTAACGATTAGACTTAATTTCATGATTTTCTGTTAATCTTATTGGATTTTGAGGACGATTTAGAAAAATAAGCACTTCATCTTATGTTAATTCTTCCATCACAACACGGCTTTTTGTACTCGTTTTGTTTCTAAACGGCACATTTCCGTCTATATTAATAACTCTTTAAGGCTTCAAGGGCCACTACTCTTAATTAGATTACATATTCAGTAGCTTTTCAAATAAATCAAATCAGTCAGGGGTTAAAGATGTTAATACCCCTAATTATAATAATTAATTATAAGCTATAATTACGTAGTTCAAAAACCTCTTCTTGTACATCGAAATGCTTTGATGCTTTTGGAGGAAACAAAGACGCAATTTTTTATGTCTTGTCATGGTATTAAGCTTTAAACGTTTTTTACTATCAAAGCTATATAATTTTGTTATTTATTAATATTCCACGATTTCACACCATTAAACTCACCGCTAAACGTCTGGGTAATTACTTGCCTTATCCAACGTACTTTGAATACAAATTAGGTAATAATTGAATAAGTTAAATTCACAATATATTCATGTATTAAATCGTGAAAATATTTCAAGCTTTATAATTAAATTGCTTGGATTGCGTATCACGCTTTTAATTTATGATCACAGTCTGACCGCGTACGGTTGTGAAGGTTCTCATTTTGATAAATAATAATAATAAATAAATAAATAAATATCTTTGGACACTTCACACAACGCCATCTGATTCCAAACTAAGCAGAGCTTGTACAATGGTAATTAGAAAGCTGATAAAACTTTTTTAACTCCCATCAGACACATTCTGGTAAAGATCCCTTTACTAGATATTTGACTGCCTGAATTCTGATCACTCACTGTTTTTGAGTGTTGTTTTGTAAGTAGTTCGGTTTCAATGAAATGGGCGAAAACTGTATCATATTTTTTTTGCTTGACAACATGCATAGATCGTGTAAAAAGAAACGCACAGAAATATATTTAGGTGTGTAACATCTTCAGTCCCTGTAGCTTGGGGATTAAGAATAGAGCTACGCTATCCCCTACCTGATCGTAAGAGGCGACTAAAAGGGGGCTTCCGGGGCTGCGGGCGGTGAGAGTGGGAGCTCGACCCGTCCAGCCAGCAGCCCCGGGAAGGACGGCGGTGTGTGCGTGGCCGCATGCCGCCGTAAGCATCGGAAGGTGCAGGAGAGCACATCTGCTCTCCCAAAGATGGGCCCGTTCCAGGGGTCGCGTATGGAGGACACCGGTGCGTTCCACGGGAGATCCCGGAGTCCTCCCCAAACGCAGAGGAAGGCCACCGAGGGGGTTTTAGTGAGGTTCAAATCCCACATAACCCGGCGTCGTCTCCCAAGGTGCTGGGTACCTTTTGAAGGTTTCCCCCCGATACCAAAAAAAAGGTGTGTAACGTCTTAATTAAATATATTACTAACCGATATAAATTTGTTAAGAAAATGAAATATGTAATTAGAAAACTGCTTACAGACAAAAAGCAGAAGTGCTATAGTCACTTATAAAGAAACCTCAAGCAAAACTGCAGCTGTATTAATAAACTTAGACACTCTAAGAAGTATTTGAAATGTTAAGGAGAAAATACAGAAATAGACAGATGAGCTATCTGTCCATCAATATTTTCATTTCGCGCAAAAAACCGCCATGTTTTTTGTACAGATAATTAAAAGATGTCCCCCTTTTTTCTTAAACCGTAGACAATGGAATTGTGACTCGCGTGCCTCGGTATAATGTATAATTTTGTTACAAGTACCACTCACTGATTGAAGTACGTTTTATAATGTTCAATGTCAGTGATAATTCTATGCCTTGTAGATTTTTCTATAATTTTCTAGCTATTATATCAGGCGTTATTAACATCTGATCGTAAACGTGAGGATTATTAGCTGCATTGGCTCATAATATTGCTTATACGATTTAAATAAATAAATAACGATTCACACTCATAGCCCCACAGTAGGGTAGATATACCCTGTGTCGTGGGTACCATGGACACACACAAAGACAGAAACACAAACACCCAGACCGAGAACAGAAATTTAAACTCATCATTCAAATTTCTATTTCGCCGGGAATCAAACCCGGGAGCTTTCAATTGGCGTCCAGCATGTTAACCATTGCGCCACGCAGGTCGTCGTTACGTTGGCAATATTCAATTTATTCATTCCTATTTAATTATATTCCCACGACACTATTTTTTCTCACTTAAAAATATATATAGAAATATAATTTTATTCAGTTTTGTCTATAAATTTGAAATATGTCACCTGTCATATTCCATATAAGAAATACAGTTCCCTTTTTGCCATAATTGCTTTATTACTCAAGTTATTTAATTCGAGCAGTGCTTGGAGCAAAGCTCGGATAAAAACAGTTAATTTTCTTGGTCTAATCTCAAAAAGGAACATGAAGAACGAGAAAAAAGATGTAATCGGTTTGGACTCGAACCGGGGTCTTTAGATTTCGGGATCGCATAGTTTCTCACCTGAGCTATTTAAACCTTGTAATTGATGACGAAATTTACCTTCGTTTGCTAAAAATTAAACATATCTAGAATAAAGCCATTTACGAGATTCAAATTATATGTTTATATACCAGAATTGTTCGTTTAAAGGTAATATAGATATTTTTATAAGGTTCTTACTACTTCAAAGCAAATTATTATCGACACACGAACCTAATATTTGCATCTATATATTTCGGTCTGAAAAACAAACAATCCGATTGAAATAGGCTGTTTGTCTCCTATTACAATAGCCTCCTTTTCCAATTCCGAATCCGACTCACGTTCCACTGAAGAAAAAAAATGTTTTATCAAGTGTCATCATTAACGCATACGGTAATCAACGCAGCTGATCAAACTGTCGGATAATGTCAAGGAAATATCGGTTTTATACACACGTAATTAGGAAAGACAATTGCGTGTGATTTGCCGGAGTTGAATGCAAACATGGGTGTCGCTGTGTCTTTATATGGTGCTTTGACCCTTTTTATATAACTAGAAGTATGTAAGACATTAAGAAGCTTTGGTATTAAATAAAATTTAAATTTTAATTATACCATGATCAAGAATAGTGATGCGCTTAGCAACGTCGATATCTTTAAAGTAGAATAGGACTCGATATGCTGCTAATGTGTACAATTCAGCAAAGGAACGTGGTGTTGATTCCCACAGATGAACCCGTCAACAGACAGAAACTTCATCAGACACGTTCCGGTTAAGAAGCTACCGATTTACTCAGCTGACTGACTTCATTGGCTCATTAGTCTCATTACTGACAACTTTGATTTAATTACAATAGGCCGCTCGCGACTTCGTCCGCTTGAACTTTAATTTTAGAATTTTTCAAATATAAAAGTAGCCTAAGTTACTCCTTATTACATTAGCTACCTGCCAGTGACAGCTCCGTCAAAATCGGTAGCTGTTTCAGAGATTAGTCGGAACAAATAGACAGACAGACCGACAGACAGACAAAAATTGTAAAAAATGTTATTTTGGTAGATATGTGTACCATATAAACATTCATAAGGATTTACTAAAAAGCGGTATTTTAATATTACCAACAGATACTCCAATTTTATTTATTTGAGAATAGATGTCGCTGCGTATGTTATGTGAATAAACTAAAATTTACTTAGGTACTTAGGACTTCAGACCAATTAGTCAGAAGACACGTTATAGTCGGAAGCGCGCATGGCCTGGCGGCTAGCGTAGAATGCAAGCGATCTGCAGTTGAGCCAAACGGGAGCGGTCGGGTGTGAGATGGGTGACCGCTAGTGGCAAAAAATTTCATGCGCGTTTCCGTGCTTCGGAGGGCACGTTAAGCCGTCGGTCCCGGTTGTTGTCGATAGATAACAGTCGTCAAACCTTGTCGGAGGCCTTATGGGCGGTTTGAAAACATCCGACAGCGGGTTGGCCACTAACACGCATCTCCACCAACCCGCATTGGAGCAGCGTGGTGGAGCAAGCTCCGGGCCTCGCCAATAAGGGGGAGAGATCCAGCAGCAGAACGCAAAAAGAGTTGCAGCCAGTCAGAAGACTGGACTCTTAAAAACGTAACACAATGTTACGTTTGTAATCAAATAAATAAATGTAATTAAACCAAAAGTGTATATTTACTTGAACTTTCAAATATTAATCATCTCGTTTGAAGGTTGTTTGCAAACCTTTCGTTTTGCGTTTTTGAAATGCGTTTCCGCCATCAATTTTATTTTACGCACTAATAACAAGGCCTTGGAGGCGAGATGTGAAATAATCAAAAATTATACTAAACCTTTTAAGAAAGAAAAAAAACAGAACACAGAAAAACTGCGTTTTATTATTTATTGTCATCAGTTGATTTCTTGTATCTAGTACCTATTAGTTATATCGTTATTTTGTCTCGTTCTTATGTTATAATAATATATCATAAATATTTTTTTTCCGAGTTATAATTTTACAATTTTATTATTTTCATTTTTATTTTATATTTATGTCTGGTATATAAATAAATACGTCCTTGGGTTGTAATTTTTTTTTTAATTATTATTGTTTATTAATGTCTTGTTATCACATCACATCATATCTATAATATATCATTAATGTTTTCACTTATATAAAATTTAGTTCATCGAATAAAATTTTCCTAATATTACTAACATACTAGATTTTTCGTGTCACACCACGAATCATATTTAGTTTAAATTTTATACTGACTGACATACTATTGCTATAAATCACAGCCTTATAGTCAATAGATTTATCAATAAACAGACGGACAATCCCTCGTTGTACATACATAGATTGTAAATGATTAATTGATATGACTAAGGTATTTTACTTACTTTATCTGTTTCTTGGAAGGTTTATCTTTTATATAGTATACCTATATAGATTCGTTATAACAGCCTATAAAAACGGACAAATTCTTTCAAACATCGACGTCGGCGACCTTCGTGACGCAATGGTTACCATGTCGGACTGCCAATCGAAGGGTTCGATTCCCGGCGAAATAGAAATTTAAATGATTAGTTTAAATTTCTGTTCTCTGTCTGGGTGTTTGTGTTTGTGTCTTTGTGTGTGTCCATGGTACCCACGACACAGGGTATATTTACCCTACTGTGGGGCTATGAGTGTGAAGCGTTATTTTTTTATTTTAAAAACGTACTTGTTTATTAAAAAATGCGCTCTTCTCAACAGGAGAGCTAAGGACAACTCCTTAGCTATTCAGTATAAGGCTTACATTATTTTTCATCATTAATGACATCTTGTGATTCGTACAAATCGGATAGTAGTCATTCAATCAAGCAGAACTTTTCCAGAGCCATGTTTTCGTATTGTTATTAATTTTAAACTTGCTGTAAATTACTTGTAGAAATGCGTACACTGCACTTTCTAAGATAATACATGAAAGATACAATAGAATGACTTGAGCTATAACTGATATATAAAAAATTGGAAATTATTAAACAACTCTGTAACTAATTTCGTGATTGTGTGACGTCCAAAACTCATTGTAAAAGCCACTAAATACACATAAAAGCCAATAAAAGAGGTATTATCTACCCCTTCAGTGACTCGTGACGAAGATAACTCGATATCGGTGGAAATTAAAACAAAATGGCGCGTGAAATGCAAATGGCGGATGACGTGTTAGAGGGAAATGTGAACGGGGTGATGTAATGTACAATGGTTGATTTTCATTATCTACTACCATTTGAAACCTGACTTGTCAAATGATAATAATAATAATAATAAATTTGTGGTTTAATTAAAATATTTTAACAAGGTATATTTTACGCGCAGTTAGTGTTTCAATTTAATATAATTTCTTAATTAACTGTATGGTTTTTCTTTGAACGTTCGGTTTTATCTGTTATCTCGATGCTTAAAAGTATCGTTTGGTAAATTACATTAACAATTTACTTAAATCGTGTCAAAGCCTATTAAAGCTTATCATTATTGATCTAACACGAACCCACGGACAGACATAAAAGCGTAGAAATTATCAGGTATTATGTTGTAAGTGACGCCCTAGCAGTGTGTACAGATAAAATGGTGCACGATAAGGAATAACGGTCGAAAGCGTTTTCCCGCCATTTTTACTGTCACGTTTGTACGTTATCTATGGTTTACAAGGTGTACTCTATGCTCTATTTGCTTTTTCTAATTGCTTCGGTATGCGTGGTGGAGGCGTTAATTTTATTGAACCTTTTAGGGTATTGGAGCGAAGTGGAACATTATCGGCGGTAGTTTTAGCTCGTTACAAAGTTTTTAACATATGCGTTTTGTAATGTTTTTTTAAGGTGTTAGAGCCCCTTTTTTTCCTCCGGCGTTTTTCTCCCAGCTCAACTCAATGCTCATAAGGGCACCTAGTGCCGATGACCCCGAAAAGATTGACGTTCATTTAGAGAAAATTTTATTCTAAAAATGAATAAAATATTTTTTATTTATTTACTTGCATGTTTTCTTGCTCTTGCGCCTCTACCTTTACTTAGTAGTCTACAACCGACGGCAGTACTAATAACACAAAGACTCTGGACATCATAATTATACTTCTAGTAAAATTCGACCCTTTTACTATACTTTGTAACCGACTACAAAAAAGGAGGTTATGA
The DNA here is from genome assembly GCA_911387765.1 of Pyrgus malvae. NCBI lineage: Eukaryota > Metazoa > Arthropoda > Insecta > Lepidoptera > Hesperiidae > Pyrgus > Pyrgus malvae. Next base: position 12,400,125 of record OU426972.1, on the reverse strand, counting down.
ATTCAACAGTATTTTATATCGTCCGAACTGCTTATTTTCACACATTATATTCTTAAAGGATTCAAAATGTGTAGGTATGCAAAATTTGGCTACTAACCCGCATCTCCACCAACTCGCATTAGAGTAAGCTCCAGGCCTCCCCAATAATGTAGAGAGACCCATGCGGCTGTGGGAAAAAGGGTTGCAGCCATTCAAAATGTTATAGGCGTGTTTAACACACGAACTTTTCCGAAAGCAGTGTTGGGAATTCTACCGTTTAGGAAAAAGCGTAATGTCATTAAAATAGGTAGGCCCACAGACACTCCCAGATGTTAGGCGACCATTGCCGTTTTCGCCGAGACTCTCTGGTAGCATGCGCAAGCGGATCCCATATTGTCTCAACAAAGGCGCTGAGGGTACCGCTGGGTTTTAGTGGGTATTGTGACATGTCGTCATCGAGTCCCACACGCCTCTTGAATCCCTTGGGAACATCTAGAGGTGTGCGTAAAAGCATTTCCCAGCGTCAAAAAAGGCCCACAGTAGTACGAGCACCTTCGTCCGTTTAGTAGTTTTCAAGATAGGTTTCTGTGCAAATGTCCTAGTGTTTGTGTCCGCGACACAGTGTATATCTATTCTATTGTGGGGCTATGAGTGTGAAGCTTTTTTTTCTCTAGGGGTACTACTTCGCCAACTCTGAAATGTGTGGCTTTGCCGTTTCGTCATTTCTGTGAATAGATATTTGCATACTTAACACAAAAGAAACGAACGCCTTCGTAACGGTAGCAAAATGGCGTAGCACATTTTGTCTCAGATGTAGACTTGGTGTAGTTAGGGCTGGTAGAGTTCGGGGGTTGCGAGCGGTGAGAGTGGGAGCTCAATGCGTCCAGCCAGCAACCCGGAAAGGACGGCGGTGTGTGGCTGCATGCCGCCGTAAGCATCGGAAGGTGCAGGAGAGCACATCTGCTCTACCGGTGCGTTCCACTGGAGATCCCGGAGTCCTCCCCAAGCGCAGAGGCAGGCCACCGAGGGGGTTTTAGTGTGGTACAAATCCAACATAATTTTATTAACCTGCATTGCAATTTATGTTTGTTTGGGTGGTATTTTGCATCTCAGTTTTGAAGCAGTTTTCTCAGTTCAATCGACTGAGCTGAAATTTTTTACACTGGTTTAGTTTGGAAGATATATTATACTCGGTATTGTAGTAAATCAAAAACGCTGCCGTAACAAAATGGCGGATTATATATTTTTTTATGACAAACCTGATGTAGGTATCAAATAAAATGACTTAACTTGATGGTTACGCCATGAAACTTATTTTGCGCATTTAAATAAAAGATCCTTTTCAAAAAAGTATTTTAAACGAATATCCTGTACATAAACAATGTTTTGGTGGGATAGACTACTTAAAGTAATAAAGGAGCTATTGACAAATCAGCGTTATCACAAGTGTGAGAATAAACCGCGTCACCGTACACCGTCCTCAGCGAAGTCAGCATACAAAGACGCCGCCCGACTTTTCCTGGAAAGTTAGTCATTTAAACAGATATACATACTTACACATTCCTTGGTTATTTATGTCATTGCTGACGTTGGAACACGAGCCACTGGGGAAGGAGAAAGGTTGTTATTTGACACGATTTGGCTGCATTCCTTTTTGCGTCCCGAATGTCCCAATGTTGGGCACGGGTATTTCTCCAGCATTGGGGAGGCGTGGAGCTTACTCCACCACGCTGCTCCAATGCGGGCTAGCTAACCCACTGTCGGATGTTTTCAAGCCGATCATAAGGCCTCCGAAAAGATTCAACATCTGCTGTCTATTGATAACAACCGTGACCGACGGGTTCAAATAACCCCGAAACCACAGAAAGGCGCATTAAATTTGTACTAGCGGTCCGGTCATCCATCATACACCCGACCGCGTAGCGTTGCCAGGCGTCCGGATAAAGCCGGACATAGGTAGGCTTTTTGATTGTGTGTCCGGCCAAAATAAACGGTGTCCGGCATGTCCGGCTTTTGTTAGGCTTTTTACGCTAAAGAGCGAGCGCCGAGCGTGGTCCAGCGCAGGCGCGTCGACTGTCGGTCGGTCCCTCTTAAGACTGATATGGCATTGGATTTTATTTATATTCGTTAGAATTTAACAAAATTTATAACAACAATCAAAAAAGCTTGATTTTACATACAATTTTTTTGTCGTACCTATTAATACTTAGACAAAAAATCCTCAATAATGTAGAGTGTCCGGCCTTTCTATCCAAATGTCCGGCCAAACTGGCTGGTCTGTCCGGCTATTAGGTTTGGCGACCTGGCAACCCTACGACCGCGACCATTTTACATAGCTTCGTGGATCACTGGCGTTCGTGGCGTCTTGTTGTGGGTGTTATCGATAATGTCATGTAATCATCTGACAGCGGGTTGGCCACTTATCCGCATCTCCACTAACCCACATTGGAGCAGCGTGGTCGAGTAAGTGAGCAGGGAGCCTCCAGTTAAGTTCCGTGTTCAGCAACACGGTGCAAAAAGGGTTCTAGCCATTGAGATATTATGTACTAACGTAGCCAAGTTTCTCAAATTTTCGATAACTTTTAATCTTAGTACCTGACAATAATTATTCGCTACCGGACTATCACTGCAAAAAATATTACTGATTTTAATAGAATATAGCTGAAGTAGTACGGCTGGCCATATAGTTAAGAGGACCGCTAAACGATAGGGAAGAAAAATCCTGGAACGGCGTCCACGTCTCGGCAAAAGGAGCATAAGCCGCCCTGTGGACCAGCACCTGATGACCTAAGGAAGATAGCGGGTAGCCGCTGGATTCAAAGGGCGCAGTATTTTATGGAGTGGCGAATGTTAGGGAAAGCCTTTGTCCAGCAGTGGACTATGAAAGCTGATGGATGAATGGAATAGGATTTATAGCACATGTTAATTTGCTAAACATGAAATATTCGATGTTAATCATGTAATAAACCTACTATGTACAGAGGAAATAATATAAGGACCATATTAAACGTTGCGAGAGGTCAAAATACACCAGGTTACCTGACCCGTATTATATGCAAATGTGTTGGCGCGAAGAAAAATCGATTTCAATACCAAAACGAGTCATTACAATTTTAAAGCGTTCTAACTGTTTGACGATTAGTTTGGTTGGTTGGTGACTTGGTTTTATGTAACAAATTTGTTGCAGATTTAACTCTTTTTTGTGATTTATTGTTGATGAACGGTCGTTGACATCAAGGCTTCTACGTGGTCGCTCTAGCCTCTTGCTAGTGGTCATTTTGTTGGGTCACGTTATTTTCAACCCTTTTAATGTCCTGATTCTGGGTTTCTCGCTTGGCCAGGTGCGTGTTTGTGGACATAGTAGGCAAGCATGTTGATGGAAAACATCGTAAAGAAATATTATAAAGATATACACATTTTCGTTGTCAGAGGTACGAGCCAGGGTTTAAACCGGGGAGTCCTCTGTCAGAACTGGTGTCATAACTACTCTATTATCGCTGCTCGTTGTTTAGGTGAAAGGTGTCGGCCAGAGCATATGTCGTAGCCATCTGGTTAAATAAGCCACTCAATTATGCCATAATAGCCCGTTCATTAAACGCTTGCATTCAATGAAGTGTCTAAATGACAACCAGGTAAGTTGTTGAATGACTTGGCTGAACGTCACTTAGCCGTTTTGTTAAACGGAATATAGACGATTTGTAATGTTTGGATAGGATAACTGTCAGTACGTAACTTAAGGGCATGCATCAATGCGAAATACCTAATCACAAGCCACGCCTCTACCCAGCGGCGGGGTGATGCTCCCCTTGCGGGGATTCGCCATCTATCGGTGACTTTAAGTAAAAATAAGTTGATTTCTAAATTGCGAGCCAGCGTCACCTAGCGGAACAACGAAGAAGCTCTGATACAACGAAGAAGCTCAAATAACTGTCTTGCAACAATGTCATTTAGTAACAACATTTTGAACAAATACGTATAATATATCAGGAACTCGGAGACTTGACTTCTGCCCGCGATTTCGTCCATGTTGATTTCAGATTTGTGGCAGTTGTTTATCCTTACACTTTCCCGGTATAAATAAAATCCTAAATGTTGACCCGGCTAATTATGAACTTGCACACCAAATTTCAAGAAATCGGTTTAGTAGCTTTTGCGTGATGCGCGCACAGGCAAACAGATATACACACCAGAGCTTCATAACGTTATAAAATATATCAAAATATAATGTTATATAACGTTATAGGCCAATAACGGTATCAAAAGAATAACGTTATAGAATATCGAAATCAAATAAAATAACGATAAAAAATAAAATAACGATATTATAACGTTATTTTATTTCGATTACTACGATATTAACACGACGTTGTCAGCTCGCTGCATCCTGACCTTGTTTTGTGTAGTTTGTATTTTAGCACTCCCATTCCCACCGTTTGAACTATGTTCATAAAGTAGAGGAGCACAAGAGGGGATTTATTGGATTTACTCGAGCGTGTCAGATTAAGATACGGGTAAACCTTGCATCTTTTGGGTACCCACATAATTAAAAATATCGTCTATATAGGAACGCTAAAGTTTTTAGATATTTTCTCTTACTTCCGGTTGTCAAAATCGGTAGATTAGAATATGACGTTATCGTTTGATAATTTGTTTTTGAATAGAAATATCATAACAATGCGAACTCGACCAAGAGTGCCAAAAGATATTTTTTTATTTTGCAGTTTTGTGTCCATCCCACACATTTACTTTTAAAAAATCGTCAGATTATTGAAATGTTACCTAATATGCATTAACTCTTTTCTATCTTAAATTGATTGAAACCTGACTCGCACTTGACCAATTTCCAATATTCGAATTTTCCCATTACTCTTACCCTGACAACAAGTTAAATGCCAAATTTCAGCTTTGTAGGTCTTCTAGAAGTGGTCAAACATTTTGATGAGCTGTCAGTACATGAGTCAGTGAGTACCAAATTTACAATTTTCTCGAGTCTATAACTTTTTTTCTGTAATAGCTACAATATTGAAACTTTTTACTCGAAGTATATTAAATGGTGTTATTATGTACGTAAAGTTTCATCCAGATCTATTAATCAGGTAAGAAGATACAGGGGGGTCAAAAGTGGCTCGAAGCGGTTCGGGTAAATAGTGCACGGTGTGCGCGCGGCCTGTGCTTAGAACTTGGCCGGCGCACGAAATACAAAGAAAACCTTTTACTTTTTATACATATATTAAGATTGTGTGAATTGTCCAAAATATTACGATATCCTACTTCCTACTAATATTATAAACACGAAAGTTTGTAAGTATGGATGTTTGTTACTCTTTAACGTAAAAACTACTAAATGGATTTAAATGAAACTTTACAATAATATAGCTTATACATCAGAATAACACATAGTCTACAATTTATATAGATCCTACTGCCTGCTAATATTATAAACGCGAAAGTTTGTAAGTATGGATGTTTGTTACTTTTTAACGTTACGACGATGACAAACCGAGTGTGCGATACAACGGTGCGGTCCAGCGGCACTTCAGACTTTATTAGTCTCCCGAAGTTACAGCCTTCACTGCACAAAACTCTTCCCTACGCACTATTCTCTAGATTAAATCAGTTTTTCTTTATTAAAGAATTTTCTAAAAACATTTATTGTTCAGTCTACGATTTTATTATAAGTATGGATTATAGTCAGGCGCGGTCGCAGCCTTCAATTTGGGGGGGGGGTCACTATGAAATTTGGGGGGAATAGGAGAGAGATTCCAATACGGCACGGTACTCTTCCCATTACTAGGGAGGCCTTAGCTTACTCCACGCTGCTCCAATGTCAATATTTAGTAAGAATAATTTATATCCTCTTTGAGCTGAGTGCCTAACTCAGCTCAAGGGGTATTACTCGGCAGTGTAGGTAAACTATGAAGGTATACCTGGGTTCATCGATTATAATATACTAGTGGTAGATGCAAATCAGCACGATGAAATGCAGAGCAGCGATGGCCGAGTGGTAAAAAACCGCGGTCTTCGACGCGACCGATCCCATTTATCGCTGCTCCACGGTGATGGAAAATATCGCGATATTTAATTGATTACGATGCTCTCCATCGCCGTGCATGCCTGAGAGAAATTCATAATTTCTCGAAAGCATGACGTCCACCAATCCGCACCTGGCCAGCGTGGTGGACTATGGCCTAAATCCCTCTCACTTGTGAGAAGGAGACCTGTTTCCAGCAGTGGGACATAAAAAAAAGATGCAAAGTTCCATACAAAATCGAGTCAAAAGTTATCCTCGCGCGTAAATACGTAATAGATGTATACAAGTATTCGAAATGAATTATTTTTATCTATTTTAAGCCTTATAGTACTGACATAAGTAAGAAAATAAATCCATGTTAAATTGTCACTTATCACTTATCACCATCTGATTCGATAACAAGAAGGCGATACGAAATATGAGTGTATTGTATAAAGAAACCTAAAGCTTTATAAATTACAATAAAACACACCCAATACAATAAATTAGTTACTGTGTACCTACTTTTTGTTTATCCGCCGCTCAACAAAACATATACCTAGAAGAATGCACAGTTTGACAACTTCGCACTCAGCAGTCGGTTATAACGTTATTTATATCGTTATTTTCTAAATAGCGTTTACTGTTATAGCGTTATTATGAAGTGCAAATAACGTTTAGTTGTAAAACGTTTTGTTTTTTTATAACGATACGGGCACAAGGAGTTAATAACGTTATAATTTTATAGCGGTATTTGAAGCTCTGAATTATACACAGATAGACAAAGATAAATTTGAAAAATTTAGTAATTCGTCACCTTTGCTGATAATTATTATAAGTACTTAGTACCTACAGTACTTAAAAATTGCAAAAAATACGAATGTACAGTTTCGACTATTCTACGATTGTACAGTGGGCCGCAGCTCATATGTAAAATTATAAATAAAGTAAAAAATCGATACTTAAAATAAATTCACAATTTTGTTCACTTTATTAATGAATCAGAAACGGAAAAACGTTTTCACTGTAAAAATTATATATTATTATATATTTGTGGTTGAGGACTAATTTTACAAAAACTATATAAGTGGGAATCGAACCCAGAACACTCATACGTAATGCACGACATTTTATTACGCTCCGCTACGCTCACTACTTTACCAGTTGTGAAATAAAGGATATGGCTACAAATTACGTAAGGATTTGTCGCTGTCGTCAGTCTATCGACTCAGTCGATATAGATAGGGGGGGGGGGGGGCAGTGTAATTGTAGGTTTTTGTTTAGGAAACAAAATTGATTACGGTGTAAAAAAATAAACACCTAAAGTATATATTGAATCATAGCTTTGTACCTAGGTTACTTACGTACTTTTATTTTGTTCATGTAGATTTTTTCGGCCGTAAGAATTTCAAATAATTATGTTTTCAGTCTGTCTTTTTATAAGCTTTTTTATTGTAAAAATTATTTGTAATTTTAAAATAATAAAAAAAACATAAATTTATATAATATAAAAAACATATGCCGCTGGGGATCGAACCCGAGTCGTATTGCAAACGTGAGTAAAACAAGACTTCAAAAACTAGACTACAGCCGCTACTTTCCAAACCGTGAAAAATAAGGACCAAGTTAGTGTGAGTACCGAGTAACCTAAATATTCTTTGCTCATAAATAGATAGCTAGCCTAAAATAAAATATATTACGAATAAAATTATTGTAAATCGATTACAGATACTTCAACTCAGTAGTGCGCGCGGCGCTATGTATGCGTGGGCTAGTAATTATGCAGCTTTAATTTGTGTGACAGTGACGCGGCCGTGATCGTCCGAGCAACTTCACTGTACCTCTTGTCACGCACACAAAGTCACTGTGTATATACAGGTTTACCCACACATAGCGCCGCGCGCACAACTGAGTTGAAGGATCTGTACAGGGGTATTGTTTCTAACTAAATACAAGTGCAAGAGTTCTACTTACCTTTTTTCTTCGTTCATATAAGCTATTTGCTGTCGTTTGAATTGTAAATATTTCTGTTTTGATAATTTATTTTTACTTTTATTTCCCATTTTCTAAACTTTAAAATTACCTAATTCTTACTAAAAATAATAACTTATACCTAATACTTACTTACTAAGAAAAAAAAATATATTTTCAAAAACTAAACAAAATGAAATAAAATTTGAAATTTTCGTATTTCGCGGGCGATTCGGGCATAAGTAAGTACACGTCCATTGTTGACAGTGGTCACGGGTGGTATGGGAGTGGCGAAGAGAGTGATGGCATGCGTTACTTCAGCGCTCGCGAGGAAAAGAAAGCATCATTTTATTTTGAATGTCGTAAGCGCCAAATCGAAAAACATTTTTCGTTAAAAAACTAAAACAAAACATAGAAAACTGTTTGCATAGAAAACTTTATAATAACATTAGCTTGTTGTTAAAAAATAATGATAAATATATTCAAACTCGTTTTGACATAAAATGATAAAAATTGAAAATATTGACCTAATTTTGAAAAATAATTCTATCGAGAAAATTTTATGGCATCGTGTTTTCTGTTGCATAAAAATTTTGTAAATATAATGAAAATTCAGATTATGTAAAAAGTATTCTCCAGTCGTTTCTACAAAATGAAACATATTCAATTACAATACCCCTTTTTTATTGATGCATGCCCTTAAATGATTACGTGACATAAAAAAGGAAAGTAATTATTAAAGGTTCGATTTATTTTAAGGCAAACAACTTTTAATTACTTTTTTTTAACTACTTAAAAGCTTGCAGCCGGTGATATTGATATTAGGCACATCCATGCGTTATCACACTTTCTTTCATTAATAATCACACTTTAAATTTAAGAAAAACGAAGATAGATTACACTAAGCCAACTAGTAGAACGTTGAGTGATGCAAGTTCATTCAACAATCGGGCTAGGCATTGAATTGAATGCCGACGTACAATGAATGGGCTAGCCTTTTAATTGGGATAGATGGCTGCGACAAATACATAGCGAACTTCCGAAACAGCAGTGGAACAGCATACGACGTTAGGCAAGATTTGGTGTAAACGTTTTACGGCTTTTATTAGGGGCCCTACTCTAAGCGCGGAAGTTCGAAGATTCGCATATTTTTTAAGCACATTTTTGACCCTTTTCTGACTTCCCTATTTGTGCATACATGACTCTATAGTAATGTTATCGAATATATGGAGCTGTTTTGGATATAATACCTTTTACAATTTTTGAAACTTTTACAAAATGATCGCTCAAAAATCCTACTACTATTATAAAGGCGAAAGTTTGTAAGTATGGATGTATGGATGTATGGATGTTTGTTACTCTTTCACGTAAAAACTACTGAATGGATTTGAATGAAACTTTACCACAATATAGATTATACATCAGAATAACATATAGGCTACAATTTATAAAATAAAGATGTGTGAATTGTCCAAAATATGACGATAAGTGTCAAGTAAGTAGGAAAAAATCTACCATCTGCGAGCTATTCTGGCATGCGCCGCCAAAACCGCTAGAGGTACACCTATGTAATGTATGATGTTAATGTTTATCTTATATAGTCCTACAAAAAAGCCGGTCCACGGTACTTCAGAAGGGACTTCACTTTATGCTAATGATCCTCTCTAACGCGGGTGAAACCGCGGGGCACAGCTAGTACACAATATTTCGGACGATAGCGCTTATAGGCCTCTGATCCAATGGTTATTTTATTTATTTAACATTCGTACCACCTTAAATTAAGGGCTACAGGGTTAAACTTAATGCCTAATGGCATTCTCTGCCAGTCAACCCTGAGTGATGGAGAGAGCTATGGGTAGGCACGTAATAAATAAATAAAAAAATGATTTTGTTAAAGAGAAATTAAAAAAATAATAATTAAAAACAAGTAATTGAATGAATAAGAATTTAGTTGGCCAGTGTTTAATTAACAGCATCAGGGGTTTAATTTCATTTAAATATCTTGCTTTTTGTTAGTAGCCTGCATTTTATGTGTTCCAAATCTGTTTATCGAACCCGAATCTAAATAAAATAAAAAACGAAATATAGAGGGCATGTCCCTCAAAGCTCACAGGCATCATTCATATTCTTGAAGTCGCCAACCAATTCCTTTATCATCAGATTACTATATCAGAACGCTTCTAATGTGATCCTTATTGACTACACAATAAGTGCAATAGCTTGCAACCTTTGGTTCCTTACTGCAAGTATTTCTATTTGCTCAGATGTCTCTGTTTACACTGTGTGGTGCATGTGTGCTGTCACCTTTAGGCTGTATGGGGCAACGACTCGCATGACAGTTTAGGGTCGCGTTGCCTTTTTTGAATTTGGAATTTTATTTTACAAAAAAGGTTGTAGATCAATTCTATAACTTCAAACTCAGGGCACAATACAAAGAGCTTCTTTCTCCCAGGGCGTAGGGTGCAACACAAAATAATTGCTAATAGAAAATATACCTAACAGAAAATTCAGCATACTCAGCGCAATGTAATAGGCAACCCTAACAATCAATTTTAGTATTAAACTCCGACATTTGAGTTTTGGCGGGAAGTCGAAAAAGACATATTGTGCTCTTGTTTTATTTTCATTTTCTTTGTGTATTTTTGAGTTATATCGGATAAAGTTGATGGCATTTTGTTTGATTTAGGTTATTTATAGTGCACGAGTGTTTGTGAAATAGAATAACAGTGCTAAAATATGTTTTTTCTGCTTGCCTCCAAAATTCCATCGGACACGTTCTAGTAAAGTAGCCATCGCTTTACTTGAATGTTGACTGACTAGACTGACTGATTACTGACGACTTACTTACTGACTTTGTTATTACTTCGTCCAGTTTCATTGAAACTGGCAAAAAATTGATACAAAAATTATACTTGACGCTGGCAGTATGCACAGAGTTTGCGATGCCATAATTGAAAAAAAAAAAAAAAAAAAAACTCCGACATTAATAATTTTTAGGTTAATTTCACAATTCTTTCCGACATTAATAATTTTTAGGTTAATTTCACAATTCTAAGCTATTCTATGAGTTTTGGCGGGAAGTCTGAAGGAACAAGTTGTGCTCTTGTTTTATTTTCATTTTCTTAGTGTATTTTTGAGTTATATCGGATAAAGTTGATGGCATTTTGCTCGATATAGGTTAATGACAGTGCACGAGTGTTGTGAAATAAAATAACAGTGCGAAAACATGTTTTTTCGGCTTGCCTCCAAAATTCCATCGGACATGTTCTGGTAAAGTAGCCATCACTTTACTTGAACATTTGACTGACTAGACTGACTGATACCTGACGACTAACTGACTTTTTTCTACGACTACAGTGATGCAAAAATTTTACTTGACGCTGGCAATATGCACAGAGTTTGCGACGCCATTATTAAAATTGAAAAGTAAATATTGAATGGCTGAAAGGATTTTTATCCAATGCCGTAAAACAAAATAAAAAAAATAAGCTATTCTATCAAGCCCATTGCATCCTCCTTTACACAAAAAGCAAAATATCAATTTTTATAATCGCTGTGAAGGCGTTCGTTAATTGCTGGCTCACAAAAAACGGTAATGAATCAGAACAATAATAGTATAATATGGCGAGCTAAGTAAATGGTGGTTCTGCTCATTATCTAGCCATAAATTTGGTAATCATGTCCGTGAAGTTACATTTCTGGTAGTCTGTCGTACTGGCGGCGATAGACGAGAAGTGATTAAGTGAGCGAACTTTGAACTTTGAAAAAGTGTTTAAAACGGAAAGTATTTTTAAGTCAGTACCTTCTCGTACATAGTTATTAAACTGTGAAAAAACCCAGAACCGACGCAAACAAAAATGTAACTGAAATCAAAGGCATGAATATTTTTTTACTTTACTTTAATCTTTTCTTTACATCTTTAGTTTACATCGCTGCTCCACGGTGATGGAAAATATTGTGATATTTAATTAATTACGATATTTTCCATCGCCGTGCAAGCCTGAGAGAAATTCATAATTTCTCTAAGGTATGATGTCCACCAATCCGCACTAGGCCAGCATGGTGGACTATGGCCTAAATCCCTCTCAGTTGTTAGAGGAGACCTGTGCCCAGCAGTGGGACATAAAAAGGTTGAAAAAACAAATCTTTACTTACTTAGAGTATGGCTGCAACCCTTTTTGCGTCCCACTGCTGGGCACGGGTCTCTACCCCTTATTGGGGAGGCCTGGAGCTTACTCCACCACGCTGCTCCAATGCGGGTTGGTGGAGATGCGGGTTAGTGGCCAACCCGCTGTCGGATGTTTTCAAACCGCCCATAAGGCCTCCGACAAGGTTTGACGACTGTTATCTATCGACAACAACCGGGACCGACGGCTTAACGTGCCCTCCGAAGCACGGAAACGCGCATGAAATTTTTTTGCCACTAGCGGTCACCCATCTCACACCCGACCGCGCCCGTTTGGCTCAGCTGCATAGATCGCTTGCGTTCTACGCTAGCCGCCAGGCCATGCGCGCTTCTCAATTTATTAACTTAGGGCCAGGGTTTCCCAGCGACGCAAAGCACCACTGTTTTCTACACAAAACGCGATGATCGCGGCTCACAAGTGAGCGCTTCGTAGGCTGAAGTTCGGTTATTTAGCGATAAAATAATGAATTTTCGTCAACACAAGTAATAGTAATGGAAAAAGCGTCCCGCTTCCACCAGGCGTCATCATGTTTGAAAAGCAGCCATGTACTCTGATTTCACAGCCTGTTTATATGCAAGTTATTTAAATATGTATTTAGTAAACTTCGGTAGCGCGATACAGAATACGTGTGGCGTGCGCCATCTTTTACTGGGTTTCTGAAGTTAAGTCCTACTCTTGAAGAGTTGCAGTGGATCGTTGGTCGCCGTAGGTTAATATACTCTGTCATCGCCGCACATAAGACAAGCGGCTTAACGTAGCTCGGCTTAGTATTCAATCCTCGTTCCTTTACGCAAAGACATCTGCTATTATCTACCATCTAAATAATACCAGCAGCCCGTATGGGACGGGTTCAGAGTGAAACGGAACGGTTTCACTGTGATCCCACAGATTATAATACGAGAGTGTAGAAAGGTTACGTGTTCCGTACCGGAAATGCAAGACCGTAAACAATCTTTCTTTTTTATATAAGTGTGTGTAATCTTTGAAAAGAATCTATTCCAATGATATTAAATATTACTATTGTAACATATCGTATTTGTAAGCTATCGTATTTATAAGCTCACTGATCTATTCAGTTCGAATCGTCGGAGATTGTCTCTTGTTTGAATTTTAACATACAATCATAATCATACAACATGAAGATAAAGCTAGAATGCCGCCTTTATAATTTTGTTTTATTGCGTTAAGTGTCCAAATAAATTAATTTAAAAGATCAGCAAAAATCTTTGTTGTTTGTTGTTTTATCTGAATTTGAACTATTCCACTAATTTCCACGAATTTGCACATTGAACATACAAGTCTTGATGTCTTTCGCGAATATTTTATTTTAAAACTAGTCTTCCGCTAGCGGCTTCGCCCGCGTGGACCCGTTTTATATGTTCCCGTAAGATAAAAATGTCCATCCTATGTCTTTTCCCAAGGTCCACTCTATCTGTGTTTGTGTTTGTGAATTTTATTAAAATTGGTTCAGTAGTGTTAAGCGGGAAAGCGTAGCAGACAGACAGACAGAGTTACAATTTTCACAATTTTTGTACACAGTTACAAAGAACACATGGACATTAACAGAAATGGGGTACAAAGGTACTGCTTATTCCTATAGAAATTTCTTCCAGAGTTACTTTCGAATTTATAATAGGTATTAGTAGAGATAGTAGGTATATATGCTCTTTTAAAACTAAGTTGAAGCTAAAATTTATCTACTTTTATTTAATTCATGTAAAGCTAATGTTAAAAGAGCTAAAATTTATCAGAATTCGGATTTTAGCTGCTGTCGAATCAAAAAATGAAAATCTTTAAGGCGGCAGGATACCGTTAATTACGAAAACGGAACCATTTTGTGAACTAATCAAATTCATTTCACATACACGTGTGTGCGAGAAAAAAAGCACGAAACTATTAAAATCGACACACAACATCCCCAGTTCCAAGCCCAATCTCTTTCTGAATGGTATTTTAGACCTTTTCCGTTTTGTAAGCGACATTTGAGCATTTTTCCAAGGATCTCCGTGAGCCATGTATGACAGCAACCACAAAACCAGTAAACTATGTAATTGTATTAACACCAGGCGGCGTCCGACGTGACCGGAATGGGCCCATTCACTAGGCGAAGTAACTTTTTTGTGTTGGTAAAAGGAATGAACCAGTTTACTCCACCTGATGCTCTTAGATGTTTATATTGATAACTCAAAAGTAAAGAAATAGCCTTCATAATGAAACCTATTTTTGCAAGTTAAACTAAGCAACAGCACCCAAAAAAATTGGTACTTAGTTTTAACGGAAACTGAAGGTAATTTGAATCGCAATTGCTATATTTTGCTTTTACATGCTACATTTTTGAGTTATTTCATATAATAATGTTGATGAAACTTTGTTCGATACAGATTATTTACAATGCCTAGTTTCTGTGGAATAATGTAACAGTGCGAAAACATGTTTGTTTGGTTGCCTCCGGTTGTCTACCAGACACTTTCTGGTAAAGTAGCTATCACTTTAATATGTCAATTTTTTTTTTTATTTGAATGGGGTAGCAGACGAGCATGGAGGCCACGTGGTGTTAAGTGGTCGCTGCAGCCCATGGACATCTCCACACAACCTCCAGCAAGCATAGGTAAGTCGTGTCTGAGGTCGTATGCAGTTGCGCTTGCTACTCCAAGGACCAGCCTTCGTCGCCTCATTTAAGTGTGGCCGGCAACTGCACCTTTACACCGAAACACAATAGAATTGGTTCACGGCAGAAGTGGGTGCAGCGGTGGTCCCCGGGCGAACCATAATAGTTCTACCACCTTTCATTTGATTGAATTGACTGACGACTCACTGATTCGACTATTAATACGCGAGTTGCGATTGGAATTATGTTTGTGTGTATCATATTATTTTGGAATTTAATTTTGTCCAAACCTAGACGAAGACGTGTTACAAGCGAGTGCTGTATTATTGAGCAATTCACCGCTCTCGTCGTCCGTAACGTTTAATGGCTTCTTTATCTGTCATTGTAATGGAAACGTGTAGGAAACGCAAAAACTAGTTGTTGAAATTTGCGTAGATAACAACACAACGGGCGGTTTTAGGTGCCTTGTCTTAAGCATGGTTTGGTGTGAAGTAACCAGTTTAAATTTACTTTTACGTTTTATTTACGTTTAAGTTTTAAATTAACAGAAGAGCGCATGGCTCGGCGGCTAGCGTAGAACGCAAACGGTCTACGCAGCTAAGCCAAACGGGCGCGGTCGGTTGTAAGATGGGTGACCGCTAGTGGCAAAAAAATTAATGCGCGTTTCCGTGCTTCGGAGGGCACGTTAAGCCGTCGGTCCCGGTTGTTGTCGATAGATAACAGTGGTTAAACCTTGTCGGAGGCCTTATGGGCGGTTTGAAAAAATCCGACAGCGGGTTGGCCACTAACCCGCATCTCCACCAACCCGCATTGGAGCAGCGTGGTGGAGTAAGCTCCAGGCCTCCCCAATAAGGGGGAGAGACCCGTGCCCAGCAGTGGGACGCAAAAGGGTTGCAGCCAACCAGTTTAAATTAATAAACATTCTTCTGTACAACCATATGCTTACTTAGCTTTTAACAAGGAAGTAAGTAAGCAACCTCTTGTTTTACTTTGGATCTTCTTGACATTTGTATGCTTTTGTCTTTTGTCAATTAATAAAATATTAATGAACTCTACATATTTTCCCTTAGAAATAAAAAATAGACCTAATACCTAAGTAAGTATGAAATTTCAGTTTGACAATTTCCCCCAAACTGGTATATTATTATCTGGAGCAATTGGGTAGTTGACACTATTACGACCCGTGTGGCGTAATGGTTACCATACTGGACTGCCGATCGGAGGGTCCCGGGTTCGATTCCCGGCGAAGCAGAAAATTGAATGATGAATTTAATTTTCTGTTCTCGGTC
This sequence comes from Pyrgus malvae, assembly GCA_911387765.1. Classification (NCBI taxonomy): domain Eukaryota; kingdom Metazoa; phylum Arthropoda; class Insecta; order Lepidoptera; family Hesperiidae; genus Pyrgus; species Pyrgus malvae. The sequence goes on along the minus strand of OU426972.1, from coordinate 12,384,081 downwards.
TAGGTGTTTGTATTTCTGTCTTTGTGTGTGTCCATGGTACCCACTACACAGGGTATATCTGCCCTACTGTGGGGCTATGAATGTGAAACGTTATTATTATTATGTACAAAAAAATTCAATATGCATAACCCAATGAGGCTGCACTAAATAATTCATGGAAACCTGGATAATTGTGAATAATTTTTGTTAAATGATTTTTATTTCATTTTTAATCAATAATAAAATTAACTTTATTGACTATACGGCCTTGTGACTTCATAATTTTTTTTTCATACAAAATGTAAGAGGATGTTGTCTTTTGACAGTTCATTTTTTTTTCAACCTTTCTATGTCCCACTACTGGGCACAGGTCTCCTTTTTACAAGTGAGAGGGATCTAGGCCATAGTCCACCATGCGCGCTGAGGATTTGAACCCGGGATCGGTCGCGTCGAAGACCGCGGTTTTTTACCACTCGGCCATCGCTGCTCATTTAAAGTACGTGACAGAAAGTAAGTGACAGTTCATTTACAGTATCTCAATTGATTTGGTAGTCAACTACCGTATTGCTTCGATTTGGAATAAAATACTACCTTTATTACAATAATCACTTTATCAAACCTCAAGTCATTACTAATGTCACGTGAGTCACGTCTAGAAGATAAATTTCACTTCATTCACGTACGTACATACCCGCTGCCTTTCTTCGAGAGCACAAGAACCACGTCCCATCTGTCATATTTTGTCTTTGTCTGAACTCTTTTGTATCTGGCAATACGATAGTTTTGTAAATTATTGTTTGGTACAAGATGGTATTTCATTTAAAAAACTTATCGGTTGTCTATGGTTCGGTGGTAATCAATTGTGGTTGCAAGTTGGTAGCACTGTTTTATTGGCGCGCTTATTAGTGGTACTTAGGTACAGTTATCAAATCAATGATATTACCGATTTTTCAATGCCCCGGTTAAAGTTATTAGTCGGTTATTATACTTATTAATGTCGCTGTCAGTTTTCATAATACTATGACAGATCTAACATTAAGGACTTAAAAATTGGTATACTGTCATAACTTTTATGAATAGTGCTGAATTTGTGTCCTCGGTATCATCGAAACGGGCAAAAATTGATACATTTTTTTTATTTGACACTACGCTGCACATAAAAGAACAAGAGCATATTATTATATTCAATCACTTCTGCCATTTGCACTTGTCATATGCTTTCCACAGACCAAAAATCTAAATTTCAGTAGCAACTTCACATTTCGTAACCTAACCCCGGTTAACCTCACGGCGACAATAAAGACGCATTTCCAAGTAAATACATACATAAGTCTCATTGTGATTCAAATAAATTTAAATTAACCATCGTTCTGTGTGGTTTGTGGCGCAAGTGGACCGAATATTGTGTAGTGTTATGTAATCTGTGGTTTCTTTTGTCCATCATTTCACGTATAAGTAGCCGTTTTCTGGATATACAAAGGAATCCCCTTTGGATACATTAAAATGTTTTGCAGAATGTATCTACGATATTTTTTGATCTTTCAACTATTATATATCTGGATTCTAAGTAAAAGCTAAGCTAAGATTTTAACTTGGCTGCAACCCTTTATGCGTTCCACTACTGGGGATGGGTCTCCCTGGCGTAATGGTACTATGTCGGACTGCCGATCGAAGGGTCACAGGTTCGATTCCCGGCGGAGCAGAAATTTGAATGATGAGTTTAAAATATCTGTTCTCGGTCTGGGTGTTTGTGTTCCTGTCTTTGTGTGTGTCCATGGTACCCACGACACAGGGTATATCTACCCTACTGTGGGGCTATGAGTGTGAAGCGTTATTTATTTATTTTATTATTGGGAAGGCCAGGAGCATACTCCACCATTCTGATCTAATGCGGGTCGGTGGAGATTTTAATTTTCCTATAGCTAAAGAAGGTATGGTAAAATGGCAAAAAATTTAGTATGTTTATGTTTAGAATTATTAAATACGAAGATTAAACTAATTTGTGATGAAAACAGTCTAAAAGTCCATAAAATATATCGAGCTGAAAAAAGCTGACGTTTTCGAATCGTTAATTTAATAAATAGGAATATTAAAAATTTCAGAATTGATTTAATTTTTAAAGTACCTAAATATAGAAACAAAAATAAATTATTTAAATATCTGGAGCTGAAAAAAGCTGACGTTTTCGAATCGTTAATTTAATAAATAGGAATATTAAAAATTTCAGAATTGATTCAATTTTTAAAGTACCTACCTAAATATAGAAACAAAAATCAATTATTTAATTTTTTTTTAGCTCCACATACATGTTACCATGTTTGCCTCTTTTTTAAGCCATTCAAACCTTGGCAATGTTAACCTTTTGACAGCCTATTACTTATTCTCATTTGTATAAAAATGTTCAATGCATGGCAAATGTTATCAGTATCTATTTTGTCGAAAAGATTGGAATGTTACGATGTACATTGTAAATTAATGCCCTTGGGGATAAAGGCAGGTGGTAGGACTATTAGGTTCACCCGGGGAAGTACCACCGCTGCACCCACTTCTGCCGTGAACCAATTCTATTGTGTTTCGGTGGAAAGGTGCAGTTGCCGGCCACACTTACATGAGGCGCCCACCAGCCTCCGGAGTAGCAGCGCAACTGCATACGACCTCAGACAAGACTTACCTATGCTTGCTTTAGGTTGTATGTAGTTGTCCATGGGCTGCAACGACCACTTAACACCACGTGGCCTGCATGCTCGTCTGCTACTTAATTCAAATAATAAAAAGTAACTTAAAATCTATGAGGGCATAGGAGAAAACAAATTGTTTAATAGTTGCGTGACAGGAAACACAATATCATCTATTGTCGATCAAGATCTAATGGACGCCATACACGCAAGGGTTTGCATGATGGTTTTAGCCGTACATGCATAACCGACAGGCAAACCCTAGCGTGTATGTGATAAAACTGTACAGTTATCGGCGCATGTACATGCAACCAAGCAAATATCAAAATTGATAATTTTTGCCGCTCGGTTACGTTTTCGCGCGAGCATAACCGAGCGTGTGTGGCGTCCGGCGAGCTTGCCTGCACAGTTCTCAGTTTGTTCACTATTCAGTGCGATCCCTTTTTCTTTTTCTGTTCTGGAGAACAAGTGTTAAGCCAAGTATAGCTATCACATCGTCGTCGTCCATTGATAAGTTTGGTATACCGTACACAGTAACTACTTAAGAACTGTCCTACACAGATCGTTACGTAGCTCCAACTGAAAGTTTATGGCAAAACTGTGCATGCAAACTCTAACGTGTATTTGTAACATGTAACTCGGGTATACCTGTCGGTTATGCATGTACGGCTAAAACCATCATGCAAACCCTTGCGTGTATGGCCTCCTTAAGCGGAGTGGCTCGGGATGAAACAAAGACGATTTCAGACCATGGCGATGACAGCCCTCGCTTCGCTTCGCTCGGGCTGTCAACTCTCGCCCTCATCAGAAATCGTCTTTGTTTCATCCCGAGCCACACACTGTATTTTTCATATCACATGTAATGAAACGATTTTTGATTTGTGTTTTAGAACAAACTATCATTGAATACTTAACTTACTACTAATTCTTTCTTTTTAAATTATATCTGCATTATGTTCGAGTATTATTTTCCTAGAGTTATGCTAAATTTAGGTTAGTTTCTCGTATAATGTTTAAGATATTTTTTTGTTATTTAAAATTATATCTTAAAACTAAGTTTTAAAATCCATAGCATATTAACAACAGGGAAAGAAATGTAAAAGCGACTTACAAATGGATAGAAATATAACGAATTGTCGTAACTTTCTTTCTTTGCTCGCTTTTTCGATCTTTTTATTTTTTCGGTCGCTGTTTCGCAAAGGTAGTGTTTGCTTTTCAAATAACTTCGCTAGGTGTGAGATGGGGATTGACTTGGGTGGGCGATCGCCTTTACTGCTTTTTTTTTCAAACTCATTCGAATGAATGTATAGTGTTTTGCCAATGGTTTACGTATAGTTACTGTATTTGGCAGTTGTTTGATAATCACGAAAAATTTCTTATATTGTTCGATCGAAGCGCGCATGGCTCGGTGGCTAGCGTAGAACGCAAACGCTCTACGCAGCTAAGCCAAGCGGGCGCGGTCAGTTGTGAGATGGGTGACCGCTAGTGGCAAAAAATTTCATGCGCGTTTCCGTGCTTCGGAGGGCACGTTAAGCCGTCGGTCCCGGTTGTTGTCGATAGATAACAGTCGTTAAACCTTGTCGGAGGCCTTATGGGCGGTTTGAAAACATCCGACAGCAGGTTGGCCACTAACCCGCATCTCCACCAACCCGCATTGGAGCAGCGTGGTGGAGTAAGCTCCAGGCCTCCCCAATAAGGGGGAGAGACCCGTGCCCAGCAGTGAGACGCAAAAGGGTTGCAGCCAGCCAGCCAGTTCGATTGACATTTATGCATGGCCAAAATCACTATGCAATATGCATCCGAAGTTTGAGATTGACAGCAATTTTCATTTCATAGCGGACATTGAAGCGTGCATGGCCCGGCGGTTAGCGTAGAACGCAAGCGATCTATGCAACTAAGGTAAACGGGCGCGGTCGGGTGTGAGATGGGTGACCGCTAGTAGCAAAAAATTTCATGCACGTTTCCGTGCTTCGGAGGGCACGTTAAGCCGTCGGTCCCGGTTGTTGTCGATAGATAACAGTCGTTAAACCTTGTCGGAGGCCTTATGGGCGGTTTAAAAACATCCGACAGCGGGTTGGCCACTAACCCGCATCTCCACCAACCCGCATTGGAGCAGCGTGGTGGAGTAAGCTCCAGGCCTCCCCAATAATGAGGAGAGACCCGTGCCCAGCAGTGGGACGTAAAAAGGGTTGCAGCCAGCCAGCGGACATTGATGGAATCTCAAACCCATAACAGATACAACAAAATTTGTTCTTATAGGTTATATGGGCTTGGGGCCCCGCGCGTGATGGACACCGGTGCGTTCCTATGGAGATCCCGGAGTCCTCACAAACGCAGAGGCAGGCCACCGAGGGGGTTTTACTGCGGTCAAATCCCACATAACCCGGTATCCTCTCCCAAGGTACCTTTTAAAGGTAATACCAAAAAAAAGGTTATAAGGGTTTATTATCGCACCGAGCATTTTAACTCTTTTTTTCTCTACTAGCTATGTAAAACGAGAATGATCTACCGTAGTTAACTAGGACGGACAAGTTTCAAAACGTTAGCAAAATGTCGTAGACCAGCTTGCTGCTAATAATAAAGTTTTAATATAATTTCTCAGTGTCCCGCATGGCACTGTATAACACCATCTATACCTATATCGCTTAGGACTGTGTAAACAACACCGTTGCTAGGCAACGCCGCCGTAGCCGCGGAGACGCAGATATGCTCACTGTACGTGTTAGAGCAGGACGCACGTCAAAGGGTTTGTTGAACGATAAAGGCTGCGCGAGCGCATAGTTCACGGCACATGAAGTCTTTTATTGAGGAAATTATTGCTTCCTTTCCATTTGAATCATAATGGAAAGGTTACTTTTCCAGCAGTTCCGGGGCTATAAATGTTTAAGTAGTTGGCTGATGATTGAAATGCGAAGAAAATGGTTCGTATTTCAAACATAACCTTAGTAGTGTTTTTGTAGGTGAACCAATTCTATTGTGTTTCGGTGGAAAGGTGCAGTTGCCGGCCACACCTACATGAGGCGACCACCAGTCTCCGGAGTAGCAGTGCAACTGTATACGGCCTCAGACAAGACTTACCTATACTTGCTTGAGGTTGTATGCAGATGTCCATGGGCGGCCTGCATGCTCGTCTGCTACTCCACTCAAATAAAAAAAAATACTTGTATAAAGCGTGTATGGAGTATATGAAGCGCGCATGGCCCGGCGGCTAGCATAAAACTCAAGCGATATACGTAGCTAAGCTAAACAGGCACGGTCAGATTTGAGATGGGTGACTTCTAGTGGCTGCTAAACTGGGTGGTTAGAAAATTTCCGACAGCGGGTTGGCTACTAATCCGCATCCCCACCATTCTTTGTTTGAGTAGCGCGGTGGATAAGCTCCAGGGTTCGCCACGCAGAAAATCGTTGTTATAGATGTATCGCATCAATAATCTTCGGAGCGTGTCGGTGTTTTGCAATTCAACACCTTTCTAAGGCCTATTACAGTTGCACCTTCAAGTTTGACGCATCGAATCGACAGCAAAGACCTCACCTCTTAAGTTACAACAAGTGACCCGAGAGTGACCACATGTACCCATGGTGACTACTTTTATAGACCCTACAGTCTATGATACCTATATTTAACTAAAAACTGCGTATAGTGTTTTGTCTTACTCTCAGCAATAATACTTTACAAAAAAAAGTTTTTTTCTTTACCCAAAGATAATTCATATTGGATGTGTTTTCTACCTACCCCCTTACTACAAAAATATATGTCTCATATTTTTATCACGTCAAGTTTTTCATATACCCACATTAATCTAAGTAAAAGTTGTCAAAGCACTTGGCAAAGATGGACCAGCTTTTAAGTATTTAAAAACTATTTTTCCGAGTCTATCTGATGCAAAACTTAAAAAAGGAATCTTTGTGGGGCCCCAAATAAGAAAGATATTAAAGGGTGAAAATTTTGATGGTCACTTATCCGATGTCGAAAAAGATGCTTGGGAAACAATAAATCTGAGAATTATGCATATTTTTTTTTATTCATTGAAAAATTACCAAAGAATGGGATTGAACATGTTGTTAAAAAAACATTTTTTAAATTCTCTCTTGGATTTTATTCCTGAGAACCTGGGAAGCGTGAGTGATGCGCATGGCGAATGTTTTCACCAAGATTTGAAGGTTTTTGAGGAAAGGTACCAAGGGTTTTGGGATAAAAATATGTTAGCGGATTATTGCTGGTCTATAATAAGAGAAACTAATACTAATCAGAATAAAAGACAGAGAAATATAATCCATTTTTTATTTGTTTGTAACATAAATGTATAAAAATGGCAAAAACAAATATAATAAATATTGATAAAATTGGACGTCCTATTTTTTTTCTAACTTCAGTTTTTAAATAAGGGTTGATAACTCAACCGATACATATCAGTTTCATCTCTGGATAAAAAAACCTTGTAAATAGTCGATTTTTAAGTTAAGTGCAATCGGGTAAGACGAGACGACTTTCTTGTTTTAGAGTTTTTCATTTCCAAATTACACATAAAAGAGGTACGTTTTTTTAGTTTATTAAATTACCGTTTTTTATTTTTATATACCCAGTGTCACTTTCACAGTAAATATGAATCTAACGACACCTCTCCAGTTAAAATCCTTCGAGCCGTTCAGGCTGCAGAGCGTGCCAAACAATTGAATTTGGCGCCAAAAATTCGCCATTTTTTTGTTTTGATATACCAAGTGTCACCCTCAGAGTAAATACGAATCTAACGATACCTCCAAAATCCCGGTATGATGGATTTTCAGGATGCAGAGCGTGCCAAACAAATATACATACATAGGTAGGTACTCGTACATAATCTCGAAAAACATAACCCTCCTTCTGGCGCAGTGGGGTAAATGTGCGGGTTATTTGGAACTCCGTGGGTAAATACAGAATAATATACCCAAAACCTTGACGTTTCATATCAAAATAATTAAATATTCATCAAACTTTAAAGACTGCATAAATAAATTATCGTTGAATTAGAATTCACATTTTGTAGCTTGACCCTACCGACCTAACTCTACAATAAATTGTAACTAGCGAACAAATTTTTAATAACTATTACAACTTGAAGCGTAAGCGCGTGCTTACTGCAAGCACGTGCTGCGTGGCTATGCGTATAGCCCCGCAGCTGGCGTATAAAACGATCACTGATACATATATGGCACGTGTGCTACACATTCTTATGCTAGTGTATATTGTTTAAACATACTAGAACTTCGCCACCCGCCGCAAGACGACAATGAATTTGTGTGTGACAAGACAACCATGTCACAACGCGCCATTCGAATATTTGTCTATAGAACGCGATTACACGGCTAAGCGTTGCCGGCGTGGTCAGGATTAAGATGCTGACTGCTATTTTGTTCTGCAGCTAAACACACCTTAGAAGATTAGAGCATCAAGATATGACAGGTATGACACCCGTCAGAGGAGTGGCCTTTACGGGCGAACCCCTCGTATCAACGTCCATGCACACTGTGCCTTCTAGTTATACAACTAGTGTGTCTGTGTGTCGGTGTCAGTGTTGTCTGTGCATAGAAAATGACATTGTTAATTGAAATTGACATTTAGAAATGTATGCGTCTGTAGCGATGAATTTTGAATTTGAATGTGTGACAAAATTGAAATGTGTGCGTTCTTCCCCCCGCACCGGATTTGGCACAAAAATTATGTATCGAAGGGAGGCGCTATGCCCTCTCTACTGAAGGGTGAGTCAGTAACTTTGATGCTCTAAGACCTACTCCCATATCCCTCTCAACCTAAGTTCGTCGTTACGTAAATGCTTGTGGGCATGTCAGTGCGTTTGTAAACTGTTTGCATCACCTCCACAAACAGTGTGGCGAGTGGTGACCGTTGTGGTGGTAACAATGTGTCGTTTCGCAATGTCCCTTTTAAGTGATTTGACTTGGAGGCTTGTGACTTGCACTGAAATTAGGTTGGGTTGTATCGTGTGGCGCAACGGTTACCATGCCACATACAAAGACATGTGTCATGGGTACCATGGACACATACAAAGACAGGAACACAAACACCCAGACCGAGAACAGAAATTTAAACTCATCATTCAAATTTCTGTTTCGCCGGGACTCGAACTCGGGACCCTTCGATTGGCAGTATGGCGTGGTAACCATTGCGCCACGCGGGTCGTCTTTATTATAATGAAACTGACATCTTATAACTTTATTTATTAGCTAAAAACACTAATGAAGGTGTAGGTGTAACCAGGCCAACCGTTTTGCTAATTAGCCACCTGCCAAGCTAGGCAAGTCGCAGGGGCCTCCGACCACAGCTTTAGATTCACACCTGACATGTTTAATTATTAGGTTCGTTAAGGTATTATTAGTAAAAATGTTCGAGTTTAGTCAGATAAGGGTACCTAAGGCAAAATAAGTCTATGTTCACATATATGAATTTAGAAAAGAAATATCTTTAATTTTAAACAAAAAAATACCGACATCAAAAGATAAAAAAAAAGTTAATTCGCATAGAAGCTCCCTTGGCCTTATAGATGGCGTAGGACGAAAGCGCTATAAACAGCAAAGTGAACCTACGTTTTTGGCGGGAAGTCGAAAAATACATTATTGTGCTCTTGTTTTATTTTTACTTTCTTGGTGATTTTTGAGTTATATCGGATAAATTTGATGGCATTTTGATATAGGTTAATTAAAGTGCATGAGTGTTGTGAATTTAAATAACAGTGCGTAGATATGTTTTTTCGGTTTGCCTCCAAAATTCCATTGGTCACGTTCTTGTAAAGAAGCCATCACTTTACTTGAGTGTCTGACTGACTTGACTGACTGATTACTAACGACTTACTGACTTTACCTATTATTACTCATCCAGTTTCACCGAAACTGGCAAAAACGTGATGCATAAATTATACTTGACGCTGGCAATATGCAGAGTTTGCGATGCCATTATTGAAGAAAAAAAAAGTGAACCTACTTTTTTAACTTTTCTACTATCTATAATTCTTTAATAAGCTGATTTTCGTTCTTATTTGTAATATTCCAGCATGCTGCTGTTAATCGTCGGCATCTACTATCTCCAAGTAGCTCTCCAGTTTGTCTTTTATCAAATTGTTCAAGTCTTCGTCTAATGACCCCAAGTACAACTGAAGTCATCTCTTGAAAGTGCCTCTCTTCAGTCTGCCCAATTGTATTGTGTTTCGGTACGAGTGCCGGCCATACTTACATGAGGTCATAACAGTATAGCCTCCGCACTCTGAATCATGATGTTCATAAAGGCGATATTCGCCTGCACACATTACGCGAGGAACACAGCCTTGTGCCAGTTGCTAGGCGCTAACTGGCGAGCTTTATTGACGATTATTATGCGTAAACCTCTGCTCACAATGATCATAGAGTACCTATATGATCATTGCACTATGACATAAAACACCGGTAATCAAGGTTCATTATAAATCTTCCTGGTTACGAACAGATTTTTTCGCTATTTTCTGAATCTCATTATTAGAAGCCTGCTTTGACTTTCAACTTTGATAGTTACCTTAGAAAGATACAGGGTTATGTGGGATTTGTACATTTTGTGTAAGGGGTATTGATACCTTCGGTTGCTTACCTCGGCGTTTGGGGAGGACTCCTTGATCGTCCGCAGAACGCACCAATATCCTCCATGCGCGGCGTCCTAAAACGGGCTTAGGTATCTTCGCCGTTTTTCAGGAGCGCTGGCTAAACGGTTCGAGCTTCATCTGTGGCCGCCCGCAACCACGGAAGCCGCTTTTAGTCGCCTCTTAGTCGCCTTTAGTCGCCGTCATCAGGCAGAGAATACCATAGCTACTCCATAGCTCATATTCTTAATAACCGTATCATTAGAAATAGTATACCCATCAGTTATATGAAAGCTGCAGGTTTCAAGGTCCTCTCGAGTAGCAGCGTGACTGTATGCAAGCACAGGCAAGATTTAGGCTTGCTTGAGATTATGTGAAGTCCATGGACTGCAGCGACCACTTTACATCATGTGGCCTGCATGCTCGTCAGCTACTAAATTTAAATTTAAAAAAATGATTTTCAGGCATGCACAGCGTCAGTCCCTGTAGCTTCGGTACTAAGAATAGAGCTACGGTATCCCCTGCCTGATCGTAAGAGGCGACTAAAAAGGGGCTTCCGGGGTTGTGGGCGGTGTGAGTGGGAGCTTGATCCGCCCAGCCAGCAGCCCCAGGAAGGACGGCGGTGTGTGCGTGGCCGCGTGCCGCCGTAAGCATCGGAAGGTGCAGGAGAGCATATCAGCTCTCCTGAAGATTGACCCATTCTGGGCGCCGCGCGTGGAGGACACCGTTGCGTTCAACTGGAGATCCCGGAGTCCTCTCCAAGCGCAGAGGCAGGCCACCGAGGGGGTTTTAGTACGTTCAAATCCCACATAACCCGGTATCCTCTCCCAAGGTGCCGGGTACCATTTGAAGGTTTCCCTCCGAAAAAAAAAGGCATGCACTGCTTCAGAAAACATACTATTGTGGTATTACAATGTTTTCCTTCAACGTGATAGTGGTACAAAACAAATTATCTTGGTGAGAGGTGCGCGCAGTGATTAGTACTCGGACCCCCGTGGTAGACTGTTCTCATAACCATTCGCTCTACGAGTTCTACCATCCTTAAAAGCTCAAAGTAGCTGACCCCCCGTGTAGAACGTGGCTTATCTCGACTAATTAATAACGTGCGCCAATGTGAACACCGCCTTACGAGGCTATGAACATTTGTAAGGCAGTTTGGTGGCAAAGGTTCTTTGTGATAATTAGATATTTAAAAATATTCATTCACGCATAAAACAACTTGTAACGTGTTGTTTGTTAGTTTTGCGTGCGGTCCTGTAAGAAATCTTTTTTAACACGGCTCGATTTTTTTTGAAGATGCACAAGAGCAGTTCTTTATCCGATGTAGGTCACGTACACATACTGCCTCAAACAATCCTCCATCTTGGCTGGTACTAGGAACTGGCTGGCTGGCTGTAACCCTTTTACGTCCCACTGCTGGGCACGGGTTTCTCCCCATTATTGGGGAGTCCTGGAGCTTACTCCACCACGCTGCTCCAATGCGGGTTGGTGGAGATGCGGGTTAGTGGCCAACCCGCTGTCGGATGTTTTCAAACCGCCCATAAGGCCTCCGACAAGATTTAAAGACTGTTATCTAACGACAACAACCGGGACCAACGGCTTAACGCGCCCTCCAAAGCACGGAAACGCGCATGAAATTTGTTGCCACTAGCGGTCACCCATCTCACACCCGACCGCGCCCGTTTGGCTTCGTCGATTTGCCGATTGCAATTTACTTAGCGACGAGATGACGACACGACTTCCAGGTCGCATCGTATCCGCCGCGTCGCGTGCAACACCATGGCGTTGCACATGCAAGTCGGTCATGGTGACGGTATGTCGTTATGGCGTTATGATGGGTCGACCTTGTGCACGCGAATATGAACGGTCATTTTTATGGGAAAATTGTAGTCTCCTACGTGTCACTACACATGGATGCGTTTGGTGCATTACATGGGAGTATGTGTTTATCTTGAAGCGTGCATGGCCCAGCGTTTGGCGTAGAACACAAACGATCTACGCATATAAGTAAAATGTGCGCGGTCTGGTGTAGATGGGTGGCTGTTAGTGGCAGAATTTCATGCCTCTTTCTGAGCCCTTAGTGTAAGTTTGTAAACGCGCAAACGTTAATACTGCGTCCGAGTTAAAATTCGACAGATAGATCTTAACGTGAAAGGAATAAGGTCGATAGTTAAATTCTTAACGCAAACGCGTAAGTAACGTTTTCGCGTGTGAAAACTTACACTAAGGCCTCTGTTCTGAGGGCACGTTTAGCCGTCGGCCCTAGATGTAATGGAAGCAGTCGTTAAACGTTGTCGGAAGCTTATGGGTGAAAAAATTGGGTTTGACTACCAAACTGCATTGGAATAGCGTGATGCTGAAAGGGTTGCACGGTTGCAGCCAGCTAAATCAATAAAACTATTTCAATTTCTTTATTTGCTTGAACAAGGGTAAGAAAAGATTGATGTTCTGTACATAAATCTTTTCTGTCGTATGAGTCGTATCCAACTATTGTTGGATTACGATCCGCCAGGTTCTGCCTGTTAAGGTATGCAAAATACATAAATGATAATTATTTACAGTTTAAGATTAGTGACCTAAAAAAATTTGTTAAACAGGCAATCCTGTTTAACAAATTTTTTTAGGTCACTAATAATTAATAATTGTATTAAAATATTGAAATCAATTTGGTGCAATACAAAATTAAATGTCAAAATTTTAAAAATCATATGTCAAAATCTTAAAATGTACTTATTTTAAATTCAATAAACGCTTTATATTACAATGTAATTTTTCAATAATACCTTTATAATGGTCAAGTAAAATCGTCATTTAAAAACTAATCAATTAAGAGCTTTATTTGAAATTGATTTAAATATTATCAAGTATAGCCGGGACGTTTGATTGACTGACATTGACATGATAAAGTAAAATTCGAGTTTAGGCGGGAAGTCGAAAAAGACATATTGTGCTCTTGTTTTATTTTCATTTTCTTGGTGTATTTTTGAGTTATATCGGATAAAGTTGATGGCATTTTGTTTGATATAGGTTAATTACAGTGCACGAGTGTTTGTGAAATAGAATAACAGTGCTAAAATATGTTTTTCGGCTTGCCTCCAAAATTCCATCGGACACGTTCTAGTAAAGTAGCCATCGCTTTACTTGAATGTTGGACTGACTAGACTGACTGATTACTGACGACTTACTTTACTTACTGACTTTGTTATTGCTTCATCCAGTTTCATTGAAACTGGCAAAAAATTGATGCAAAAATTGGCAGTGTGCACAGAGTTTGCGATGCCATACATAATTGAAAAAAAAAAAGTATAGCCGACGGTAATATTATAGTATAATATAGTGAACCATCCCTATAATACTTTTTGATAATGGAGCCGTATTTGATATTGGGGCGCAGATTTTAATACAGTGACGCTTACTGTTGAGCTTTTCGTATAAATGTATATTTGACCGTACAAAAAAAGAAACCTCATATACATTATTATTTTAAGTTGCAAATCGCTCGAACACCATTTTTTTTTCAAAATTAATAGAATCAGGCGTTACTTTGCGGAACTCCATTGTTATAAAGTTAGGTAAAAACTACTTTGCAACAATCCGCAACCAGAACGTATGATGGTGTATACCTTTTTCATGCAATAGCACCTCCCTCCCTCCCACATAGGACACATGCACATGCAACAATAAAAAGTATATATTGGTGTAAGTATACACCATCATACGTTCTGGTCGCGGATTGTTGCAAAGTAGTTTTTACCTAACTTTATAACATTTCTTTTCAGCTCTATAGGCGCTATCTTTGTTGGTGGAATTCCCCCAAAATATAATTCCATTAGGGTCGAGGTAAGTATCGACCGTAGATTCAACTGTCTACGAAGCTTTCGTAGTCCGTAGCAAGACCACAGAATACATAATAGAGCAAGACTGACTTTGAACCATGAACGCCAACGAAGTTATCTAAAAATATCTCACAAATTACTAGCATGACGTACTCGTAAAATAATGACTGACAATAATATGCATAAGACTGCAGTAAAGTGACATTGTCTTTGAATGGACCTACATGCATCAGAGTAACGTAAGCGCCACTGAATTTACATTAAAATTCCAACTTTAGTGCGTTGGAATAAAGTAGGGTTTTTAATGTGGGTAGTAAGGACGTTTCTTGGTTGTAAGGATCTCGAACATGTCATTAGAGGTTAGCGTTTGAAGCAATGAGAAAATCTTCGGCACAAGACGACCTTAGTGTTTAGGCTGTGTGTACACGGCGCTACTAGAAGCATACAGTCAAGAATAGAGTAATTTTGACGTGATAACGTCTTTAAAATCGTTTTAGTCGGGTGACATGTTCAGAAACTTGTGTCACACCAAAACCTCACGAGCGCGATCGCAGGTATAACGAGAGAGAGACGGACCGATCTCCCGTCTCATCTCGAGCGCTGCCAGTCATTCCGTGAAACTTGTCACGCGGAATCCTCACGAGCGGAGGCTGGCATAGCGTTCGAGTGAGTGGACCGATCTTCCGTCTCTCTCACTCTAGCGGCATACAAACGAATGGAGATTTTCTCGTGCGGACGTTATCACGTAAACATCTCGATCGTAAACCTACTTTACAAACAATTTGCCGGTTTTTTTAAGTGAATTACAGCAATTTTCATAGAAAAGGCTATGGTCAAATTATAGAAAATCCATAAAAAATAGCAAGTTAGTAGGAACTTTAAAACTCCCAAAAAAAGATCTCCCCAACTTTAAATGAACAGGCGTAGAGTTAGTTCCCTACCAGCTTTCAGATGGTTTCAAACCGTCCTTAAGACTTTCATTACTATCGGACGCCTCGGCAAGGCTTAACGACTGCTGTTTATCGACAAAAGCGGTTATAGGTAATTCAAAGATGCCTGGAATATGCCCGTCTCTCTCTCTCTATCTTTCTCTTTGAATCTTCTCTCTGTTTTGTTGTTTGTATTGAATTCCCGTAATTTCTTAACCTTTTAACTTTAATAACTTTAATGTTCAACTGAGTAATATTTCCCTACCCTGAGTAGTTTTCGATCTTTGGATCATCTGTTGATCAGTGTGATTGGGCGTGCATAATCATCAATATCTGCATTTATAGCTGGTGATCGGCCTTAGTCTAAAGGTACAATGTGCGATGTTTACGGTCTGTTGTTTCCTAAAACACATTCCAAAATCAACTCTATCTGCTGCCATATAAATACCGAATTCCTTCTACAAATTTTTACGTGTCTGCCAATTCGTTATTGAATTTTGCGCTTTGTTGTCGAAGTAATGAAGTTAAAATTTAAATGGTGTTGTCAGTACACGCGACTCGTTACGCTGTTGGACTCTGCGCGAAGGACGCGGGGCTATGTGAAATTGATTCCGAACGATAATCGTTCGAATTGCAAACGATATAACCGCGATACGTGCTTGTCTAATGACCTTAGCTTTTTTTATATTTCCGGTGTCTGAAGGTAAGTTTTAGGGTCAGTATTAGACAGACTAACGATTCTAATCTGAGTTACTTGAATTGAGTAAAAAGACAATTTTGTGTTGATTAGAATTCAATCAAGCTTACCCTAATATAAGTTTACAAATAGCTTTGAATCGATATAAACAATCGATGATCCTCTGACAACACAATAATCGATTCCATAACAAAATTATTTGCACACATCTGAACGCAGTCATAACACGTCCATATTGACACGTTCATGTTTAGAAAACCACTAGCTAGCCTATGTAGGCTACATGCAGTATGCAGCCCGTTGCTGCCATTGTTACTTGTCGTTAATATCGGTTACATAAGTCTAAAGCCTTTAACTAGTTGTAAACCTCAAAGTTTGTGTGCTTGTGTCTTTGGAATCGTGTTAAAAGGCAGTTGCCGCAAGTCAGAAACGAGTCGTGCTAAAATTGTTTTCAACTGTTCTAATTTTGAAGCATAATAATATAAAACTATTTATTTTAACAAAAAGACAATAATCCAGACCTTGAAAAATTTAAAGTTAGTCACAGAAATTCTTATTAAAAAGCTAGAGGATAGACGATCAAGACAGCGAATAATTTGTAATTGTTCTTGCTATAATTCCGGCTTTAAGAATGGTCAAAAATAACTGCTGTGATATTTGTATATCGACGGCCAAAATGGTATGCAATGTGAAATTCTTGATCTTAATATTAAATTCTGAAGTCAAATAATGTAAATGTATAATCAATTTATATGACTGTTGCAAAATGAACTAATATCACCCACTGATAGAACAAAACAGTAAACAAGTTACAGATGCCTTTTTTTTACTTTTAAAGTTTAGTAATTCTTTTAAATTAATCTCTTAAAATCTCTACAGAAATCGATCCTTAAAATAAACTGAAATGCGGTATAACATTGACATCGGCCGATAAAGCACTGCATGCAGCTTCGATAAAAGTGATGTAAATAACACATGATACAGATTCAACGATTGGTCCAGTATTACAAACGATTCGTAACCAAATAGCGTAGTATGTTTACAATTCGGACATAAATGATATTATATACAGAGCGTAATAATAACCAGATGTGCAAGAGTGCGTATCCGTGAAGCTAGAACATCGTGAATATTGGAATTCATATTTTCTATTCCATAGTCTAAATTGATAAAAAAAATTGATGAAAAAGGCATGGACAAAGCTAGGTTTTTGACAGTAGCCTAACCTCATTTTATTCTAAATATATTTAAAATCCTATAAACTTAAGTAAAAACCAATTAACAACGCCTTTGGTGGTATAAATGTGGTCACTAAAAATACTGAAAATTGTTTATGTACAGTCGAAGTAAAACGGACGTAGCTACGTGCATAAGTAGTACCAATTCTAGTTATGAATAATTAAGTAGTATCACGGACCTTTGTCATTGAAATTGTAACATGTCATATACAAGTACACACACTCCAATAGCTAATCAGTTCTCATATTACTGCGCTCCGTCTTGTATTTCGGAAAAATTGTGTTTGCTTACAAGCAACAAGAATTTCGCGTCAAAGTAATGTAAGGTTTATTGTGCGACAGATAAACAAAAAAAATGTGTTACGCTCCATTTGCTAAAAAACCAATGACTGAATTGTTTGGCCTACCATAGACAAATTATCTTTTAAACCTTAACTTCCTGCAAAAAATACTTTCTAATCCATAGTGCTGAAGCTTTAGTCGTTAAATGCCTAGTGCCTTAAAAATAGTGTTCAAAATGTTTTATTAAATGAAACTATGACATCCATTGTTGTCTTTGTGTTGCTGAATCATGTTTTTTGTTCAACATCGACTTCTGCCGGCTTTGGCGAGGTATAGTAAGATTTATATTACTTACTTTTTGTTTTATCGCAACTATATTTTGTTCTTTAAGTTTCTCACGTAAAACTAAGTTAGGAGTAAATCTTCTTCCAACGTAATTTATACTTCAACTTAATTCCCATACAATTTATTGGATAATGTCAAATACGTCATATTTTATTATAATTACAGCACAGATAATGAACGGGCAGTATAAATTGTCACAGATTATAAAACAAAGCTTCGCGGGCACCTTGACCGCGTTCCCGCCGATTTGAACGTCAAATGACAATGTTACAAGTCAAAGGGAGTTACGTAAGATGTATTCAAGAGTTAAAGTAACAAGTGGTTACTGTGCAATCGTTTTACCTAAAACGAGAAAGCTACGCTTTGTTACGCCGACGTATCTTGTGAATGAGTCTCTGGTAGTAAACGCGCGAGAACCATGTTTTAAAAGTTAAACTTTGAACCTCAGAATGTTGTATAGAAGATTTGTGGAATTTTTCAGTAATTGAACAAATGTTTTTAGACAGCGGCAGCGGCTTCAACTGCGTGGATTCGTTTTATAGGTTCCCGTACTTTTATACCCGTACCCCAGACAAAGTTCCTTTCGAATTCATAATATTAGTAGGGATTTCGATTTATTATAAAATAGTTATTAAGATTGTATATTATCATGCCATTAAATTGATACTGAATTTATAGAATACAAATAAATACATACTGAAAGTTGTAATGAAATTTCTATACTTCACATAAACATAAAGGAGAATAAAAGTAGATTACCGTGAAACTTCCTAGAAGCACTATTAGAAGTAGCAATAGTGCATAGATTGGTACCTGGGGCTATGTTTTACGAACCATTGTGCACGCACGTTCTTACAAGCCAGTGTTTCGATGAAGTCGATAATATTATCGATAATTTTATCGATGCAATTGAGCTTATTGAAGTTAGTTCTGCTTTTATAGTTACTTTTCATGTTAATTAAATGGGCTATAAAGTTAAAGAAATCTTTGTCAATTAAATTATAGTTACAAATAGAGTAATTGTTAAAGACCAATCCTGACCAAATCGAAATAAAAAAATATAACGTTTGATCCCAAACCCAATCAATAACTTACACTGGGTTTTAAGGTTTTAACGCCTTTTTAGGAAGATATAATCAGAAAATGACCTACAAACAAATAATACAGAGATGAAGTAATATTGAAACCAAAAATGCTAAGTTTTGAGTTAAATAATTTGGCTTAACTATGATTTTATACAAGTCTTGA
Organism: Pyrgus malvae; assembly: GCA_911387765.1. Lineage (NCBI taxonomy): Eukaryota > Metazoa > Arthropoda > Insecta > Lepidoptera > Hesperiidae > Pyrgus > Pyrgus malvae. The sequence goes on along the minus strand of OU426972.1, from coordinate 12,365,254 downwards.
AAATTAATCATAGGTTTTGATATTCTTTACACATGGCCCAAGTATTCCCTTAGTCCCTGTAGTTTCGGGATTAAGAATAGAGCTACGGTATCCTCTGTCTGATTGTAAGAGGCGACTAAAAGAGGGCTTTCGGGGTTGTGGGCGGTGAGAGTGGTTTTCAAAAAATTATGATACCAAAAAAGGTTTTGATATTCTTTACACATGGCCCAAGTATTCCCTTGTGGGAAGTGCTTACTCTCTTAAAATTTATTGTAATTATTTTTTTGCTTTCTACTTCAGTTTGTTTGCGGCAATTGATGATTCTTGTTCTTTGTATTTTCGCAAATATTATAATGTAGAGTTTAAGCTATGTAATAATATAATTTTGAAATATATATGAAAGGGGAATCCCTAGCGCGATGTGACGACACCGACCATAACTTCAGGAACCAACAATGGACCATAAACATGTTATAAACGCGCCGCGATTCGAAATGCAGGTCTTATTGCTGTATTAGCTATACGGGAAAAAGTTTAACCTGATATTTCATTGAACTTCTTTTCATTCTGTAAAATATTTAAAAAGTAGTGTATACGCAGTGATAGATCTTGTATGATGCTACTGGAAAGAACTATTACTAAACTTATATGTGCTGCCCTAAAGCGATTAGGATGTTGACTATTTTTTTTTTGCTCTGCTTATTTAATTTTTAAATTGAAGTAATAAGAATTTCAGTTTAGCTTGTATTATCATTGGTAAAATTTAGTTGACCTACGCTGGTCATTAGTTCTCTGTCTTTTTGTCTTTTGTCTTTGACTTTTATTCCCAACTTCAAATCTCTTTATTTTCTGTGTGAAGACACTGAAGACACACAAGTAACAAGCGAGTTCCTTTGAACACCAATAAAGATTTCGAAAGACAACTTTTGTCATCAATAGTTACAGTAGTTGTAGAAACTTTCTACCGATTACCATTCTACCGATCCTTTATAAACTTTTTTTAATGTCCCTCTACTGCGCTACAGGTCTCCTGAGCTACAAGTCATAGTCGCTGCCCAAGTGCAGTTTGGTGGACGCTCTTCTATGGTTGTAATCAGTATTATATCTATAACAATTTATCTTTGCTTCTGGATCTATCTGGTTTCATAAAAACAATGCCATCTATGTATATGTTTTCATAGGCATTACACAGAGCATTCTCAGCCAGAATTACACAATTTTCAAATCATACTCAAACACTACACGGCCTCTAGGCCTCTACCCTCGTTTCTCCCCACTAAAGCTCATACGCCGGTCATGCGATAACGAGTGATAAGGTTATCTAAATCCCCACTAGATCAAACAGACGGACTGCCTGCGACGGGCTGCGGTGACCGTTTTGAGGCTACGTTATACTTGTAATATTCTACGATATTTCATAGTTCGTGTCTTGTTTCCAAAATAAGACGAGTAAGGCTAGAAAGATGTGTATTATAATTATTTAATATGGCTATAGAAGTCGTAAGCCATCTGCATTCTGAATCTGAGTAAAAGCAACGTTGCAACGCGGCTGCGACACAGTCTTCACTATAGTAGTCGTTTACGAATTATACAGTTTACGTGATTGTTATTATCTTCAATAAATCTTTAAACTCTTTAGATGCTTAGAAAAAAATCTGGTCTTGTCATTCCATGAAGCTAGAGTCAATCAGGATATACATTAACTTATATTTTGTAGCCTATGCAATCCGTTAAGAATATTTTTAACGGATCTTAAAATAAAATTATCTTAGTTAATTTTAATCCATACTTTAATATTATAAATTCGAAAGTAACTCTGTTTGTCTGTCTGTCTGCTACTCTTTCACGCTTAAACCACTGAACCGATTTTGATGAAATTTGGCATAAACATAGAAAGGACGTTGAGAAAGAACATAGGCTACTTTTTGCCACGTGAAAATATATCTTTCCCACGGGAAGCAAATGGAATGAATGAAATGCGCCGTGTACTGTTATAAATACACTCCATGTTATTACTTACTTCATTGACGTCCATTATCATATTTTATAACTTATATTCTGTTATTTTATTCTTATACTTTACTTTTCCTTTATTATTTCTTTACAAAATTATTTAATTTCGGTGTTTGTTTATTTATATTATTTTCACGCAGCTATCAAAATTGTCAAGTCTGACTTTAATGTTACTTATTTTTTTAATTCATTTTAAGGCATTGTATAAAAATCCTTTTAGCCATTCAATATTAAATGAAAAGAAAAATTTTATGTTTCTTATTTCATTTCATAGATTAATAAAGTTTAGTATTGTCTTTGGCTTATTCATGTTTGTTATATTATAATTATTATAAATTGTTATTTTTAAATAATAAATGAATATAATGTTCTTCGAATCTTTATAAATATATACCTATAAATGAATTGCTGTTCGTTAGTCTCGCTAAAACTCAAGAACGTCTGAACCGATATGGCTAATTTTGGTCTTGAAATATTAGTAGAAGTCCAGGGAAGGTTTAAACGGTGAGAAAATTTGGGAGTCCAAAATCATCGTCCAAAAGTTTGACATAGTCTGAATAACAGTTCATCTGTCACTGTTCGTTTTTAATTTTTTATTTGACAGTAACATTAAAACCCTTTGAGATGATAAAGAAACTAATCCTCTTACAAAACTTTTAAGGCAGGACAACGTCTGCGGGATCCACTAGTTAATAATATTTTAAACATCTAATTGTATGTATGTAAACAGTCAACAATAAAGTATTTTCTTTTCTATGTTTGTGAATAAGTTAAACCTAAATCCACCGTCGCAGTTCTTTCTCCTTCTATACTTACCCTCCGAATTTGACGGAAGTATCTAGATCTTGCTTAAGGTGTGATAAAATGAAATTAAGTTAAATAGGCTGTCGGAGTTCACCATCCCTAATAACCTCTTCTGACTCTAGTGTCATTCTATTAAGACCAAAGACAGTGCCTTGGACTTAACTGATTCTGAAATATTTAAAAAGAAAATACCATCATATTGGGTTACATTTGGCAAAATACCGATTGTAACCGAATGCAGACATAGTGTGACATCTATTTTAAAAAATTCCAGTAAGAAGTCTTAACACCAATTCAACGATTAACGCGACTTGTTAATCGAAAATACTGGCAACAATCCGGCAATTTACATTCTAATTAAGGGGTTTTATAATGAATAGTTTATGAACTGTAGATACGGTAGGCAAATTAGCCTGACGACAGACTACGCTTGGTGGCAAACTGACTTTATCTTTCTTTCACGCGCCATTTGCTTCGGAAACACGACAAAAAACCTTCGCGAAATCGTCTTCGTTTCGTTTTGTGATACCTATTTTCGATAACTAACTTATTTTGTGATCGTTGCTGCTATTTTTGGGCATACTTGTGTAAACGTCTCTCAATTCTCAGGTAATATTTGTTGCTGTTCTAGCATTCTGCACTATTTTTTTTCTTTTATAATGCACATGTTCTTGGCTTCATGTTTGTATTATTGTAATATGGGATATAACTTTCGTGATTCGACATGGGAAGTACCATCGCTACATTCATTTCTGACTTTAGATATATTGTGTTTAAGTGGTGTGATTGCTGGCCAGATTGTCAGGCAAGACTCAAGCTTTCTTGAGGTTGTGTCCATGAGCTGCAGCGACTATTAAAAACACTTGAGCTGCATGTTTCTCGGTTACTTACATTTAAGTTTTAAATGAGAGAAAGCGATGGGAGCAACCTTAGGATCCGACGTCCTAGTCTCTCTAGCTTCGGGATTAAGAATAGAGCTACGGTATCCCCTGCCTGATCGTAAGAGGCGACTAAAAGGGGGCTTCCAGGGTTGTGGGCAGTGGGAGTGGGAGCTCGATCCGTTCAGCCAGCGGCCCCGGGAAGGACGGCGGTGTGTGCGTGGCCGCATGCCGCCGTAAGCATCGGAGGGTGCAGGAGAGCACATCTGCTCTCCAGAGGTTGGGCCCGTTCTGGGTCGCCGCACGTGGAGCACACCGGTGCATTCCACTGGAGATCCCGGAGTCCTCAAGCGCAGAGGTAGGCCACCGAGGGGGTTTTAGTACGGTAACAAATCCAAGATAACCCGGCAAAACCTCTCCCAAGGTGCCGGGTACCTTTTGAAGGTCCTCCCTCCTCCTTTCAGAAGTCCAAGGGCTTGCTGATTTGAGAATTGGAATTAGCTGTAACCCTTTTTACGTCCCACTGTTGGGCACGAGTTTCTCCCCATTATTGGGAAGGCCTGTAGCTTACCTACCACGCTGCTCCAATGCGCTGTCGGATGTTTTCAAACCGCCCATAAGGCCTCGGACAAGTTTAACAACTGTCATCTATCGACAAGAACCGGGACCGACGGCTTAACGTGCCTTCCGAAGCACGGAAAAAGCATTCTGCACTATTGAATTGGAATTAGAATTAGAATTCTTTAATAAGTTCTAAAGTACAAAGCGAGGGTTAAGGATATTAGAATATACTAGTACAAACAAACAAACAAGTGAGCAAAGGACAAAGTACGAAAAGGCGCAAATTCCTCGCTACTGAGTCAGCGTAAAAATCATAATTTATTGCAACGAATGTACAGATAGGTAATACTTGTTGCGCCATTTGAATTGATTATAATTATAAATAAGATTGTTTGTCGGTCACGCTTGTTGTTGCCAGGGTAAAAATTATGTAATACTATATATAAAATCAGTTCATACACATAAATTATATGTTTTAACTTATCTGGGTAAAGGATAAGTTACGATTGTTTAATCGTAACGGAGTTTTATTACTGAAACTACACACTTGAGATTTGAGAGGATATGAAAACTTTATAAGAGTACTAGTTTTCCGCTTGTGTAGGCTGTATGTTTTTTCCCTAAGAGTGAGATATAATCTTCGGGTAAAAGATAGCGTATGTCACTCTCCAACCCTCAAACTATCTCCATACAAAACTCAATTTAATCCGTAACGCCATTGCGTAGTAAAAAAAGACAAACAAACAGATAAATAGGCCTACTTTCACATTTATAATTTTTTTGTATTCAATAATGGCATCGCAAACTCTGCATATTGCCAGCGTCAAATAATTTTTTTGCATCACATAATAATCATAGAAAAATCAGTAAGTCGTCAGTTATCAGTCAGTCAGATGTTCAAGTAAAGCGATGGCTACGTTGGCAGAACGTGTGCGATGGAGTTTTGGACGCAAACTGAAAAAACATGTTGCACCGTTATTTTATTTCACGACACTCGTGCACTGTCATTAACCTATATCGAACAAATTGCCTATAACTTTATCCGATATAACTCAAAAATACACCAAGAAAATGAAAATAAAACAAGAGCTCAAAATGTCCCTTCAGACTTCGCGCCAAAATCTTATAATATTAGTATGGATGGTTAAAACGTAGGGTTTCGCTTAGGAAGGATTCTCCAATTATAGCTAAGCCTAAGAGGGTTATGTACAAGTTGAACATTTCTGTGTAAAATGGTTACAGGTTTTTTTAAAGTAGGGAATAATTTGATAATTAAAGTGTGCATTCGACGTGAACTTGTTGAGTTACTTACTCTTACGCTTAGTGAGTTATTTACTCAAAACTCACTTGTATCAACATATGCATCTATGTAGTAGGCTACATATTACTGTAAGCATGACCTCCTAGCACGATTTTGAAACATTTGAAAGAGGCTTAAAGACACCGAACTGTTTCAGTTCGAACCAATTTATCTAACAGTTCGTTTAAAACTGCATGTAAATAAAATTATAAATGTGCCAAAAATATACTCCTTCTGAATGTCAATTTTGAGTCCGTTTATAAAGTCCCGGCTTACCTCGCGGATTACTACGGGGGCGCCCGACATGTTTCGGACCGTACCGAGGTCCTTCATCATGAGCCATCGCGTCGTGCGGTCGCTAGATGGCCTCGGCGAAGACGGTACGGTCCGAAACATGTCGGGCGCCCCCGTAGTAATCCGCGAGGCAAGCCGGGACTTTATAAACATATTTACCTATCCTCGCGAGACGTTTTATAATTTTGAGTCTGTTTAGAAGACAAGGGCGTGTTATAATATAAGTCAAATTTGTCTTGTTTAATTCAATGTAACTTCGTGAACTTGTTTACAACTGAAAACATTCTTTTTTTAGACAAATTTTATTTAATTGCCTAGAAGATGGTACTATAGTCTATACTAATATTAGTAATCTGAGGCGTTCGTCTGTTTAAAAGCGCTAATCTCAGTAACTACTAGTTCGATTTGATAGATTATTTTTGTGTTGGATTATCCTGTATCTATCTATCGAGGAAGGTTTTAGGATACTTATCATCACGCGCGGCACATCTATTCTTATATAAAATGGATCCACATTTCAAAAGAAATAGACGACGAAAAGAGTTGAAAATGAAAAGCACATTTCGAAATGACTTTCCGAATGATAGTGTGCTAGCCTGGCGACCGCCTGTTCAAATACGATACCTTATCGCCCAGTTTATGGTTCAACGGCTGACTCACGGCACATGTGGACGCAATAGGTTCAGTGTTCGCTTTTGAAGACAATACGAATGTATGTTTTTGGATGGGGAAGAATTTTTGTAAGACAGTCAGAGTATTTGGTGCTGTCAATGACATTATAAAGGAAAATACGTAGGCATGTTAGGAGTTTCAAATTTTACGTGGAAAAATGTCCCTTGAATGCCATGATCAACATGAACATGTCTGGATAGCGAATTTGCTAACGCTTTAGATGTGAGGGATAACATGTGATGTCATGTACCCTATTTCGAGAATCTATTTTTAGGGGCTATAACATATCCACACTTCCTAATGTACAGCTGCAGTGAAAAATGGTTCTACAACTAGAAATATTAAATAGTATCGATTGACACTTGTCAAGCAATGAGATGAAACATGTGCAGTAAAAATTGCTAATAACGATGAGTCAGATACAAAACCAGGATTTTCCTCAGGCGAGGGCATGGTGGGTGATCGAACAATTATGCATTGTAATGATTGATACGTGTGAAAACGCGCTTACTATAGTCAAGTGTATGACAAAACGAAATCGTCGCAGATTTACAATACCTTTATCTATAAGTTGTCTTAATCATAAAAACTCGTATTTGCCCATAATCGATTCGGCAGTTTTCTGTCTATATTTAGAAATAAAAAATTAAGACTAAGACAGAGAGAAGCTAAGCTTTTAATTTCCCATTCGTTTCTGCAATATCATTTCCGTTATATGTAATAATAATATAGTATTATAAAATATTCTAATTACACATTTCAACTAATTTGCCATTCTCTTGTCTATTGTTAGGTTATTCCTCATGTCCTCTTTTAAGTCAGTCATTCTTTTTAGTCATGATACGTATGCAACGTTTTTTTTTATTAGATTGCTTAGCGTTTTCTTACTATTTTAATTACTGTCGCTTACATACATTTTTGTATCACCTCCACACATTACATATAACGTTACTAGTTTTACTACGACAAGCCTCTTTTTTATCTATGAGTTGACGTTATCGACCCATTAAGACTATAAATTTCAGCAATTTGCTACCTAATAATAGCATAGCAACAAGTTTGTAATCGCTATATGTTTAATTATTCATTGGTATTTGTTACAAAATAAATTTTAATTTCGTAATATTAAAATGAAAGACTAATTGCAAACTATTCAACTAATTCTAATTGTTTTCTTCTTTACAGAGACTATCCAGAAAGAATGGCGTACGAGAAGAAGAATCAAGTTGGTACTGGGATCCACCACCTCAAACTACGAGAACACTTAACGAAGATCTCGAAAATCAGTACAGAACACAAATACAAAAGTTACAAGAGGAGCTTTCCGCCGTGAGAGACAAAGATGTTGTCGATTTTAGGTCAGAAACTGATGAAGAGCTGAACAGGTTACGAGAAGAAAATAAAAACCTAACCACTAACCTGGACGACTTAGATGATCAACATCAGATTGCTATGGATCGACTACTTACTTTAAAAAATGAATTACATAAAAACTTTGAAATTTTAAAGCAAGAACATGAAGACTTGAAGAATGCCAATGACGAGTACGCAAAAGAAGTAAAAGTATTGCTATCAGCAATAGCCGAAAGAGACAAGGAAATAGAAAAGCTAAAGTCAGTGAACTCTGATATAGATACACTTCATCATAAATATCAAAATTTAGAGAGGATACATAGCTTGTTAAGGGAAAATGCAGAAAAGTTTCAAGAAGAAAATCAAGAATTGCACGAAGAAGTTTTCAAACTGCAAGAACAGGTTACGAAGTTAGAACATGATGTCGAAATCGCAACTAAACGCTCAGAAATATCAGATATGGTGCCAAAAGCTAAGTACGATGAACTGTCCAAAGAACTGAATAGTCTTAAAAATAGAAGAAATTCTAATCAAATACATCTCGATGAAATTAACATAGATGATAACGCAAAAGGTGTTATAGAAACTTTAAAAAGGGACATCAGCGAACTCAAACATAAGTTATCACAATATGAATCAGGTAGTCGCGATAATAATGATAACAAAATCGTTAAATCTGATCGAATAATGCAATTATACAATAAATATGTTAACTTTGATCTTCCGGTTGATTATGTTGGTGAAATGCCTTCAGCGAGTGATAACATTGCCCTGTATAAACTAGAATGTGCATTCAAAACTTTAAACTCGTTTAGGAAAGATATTGATGATTTAGAACATAAAATTTCTGAAAAATCTATGGATATCAATCATTTGCAAACTCAAATTGAGGATTTAACAACCGAAAACGATTTTCTTACTACTGATTTACAACACTATGAAAGGGAACTGGATGAAATGAAGAAAAACAATGATTTTCTTATATCTGAGATTACAGCTCTAAAAAATACCTCTAAACTAGAACCTATTATAGAAACGCATGAAGATAATTTTGCCACATTAGAAACACAATTAGCGGACAGTAACAAGATGAATAAAACGTTTGAAACAAAAATACAAAGAATAGAAATGGAATTACTTGAAGTAAGTAAAGAGAAAACATTATTACAAGAAAGCTTAAACGATATGAAAAAGAAATACACATCAATGCTGAAAGAATTAGAAATGTGCAAAACACAAACCAAAGCTATGGAAGAGTTAGAAACGAATACTAGTATTACAATTTCTGAAGAAATATCAAATGAAATTGATGAATTAAAAAAACGATTAAGTTCGGCAAATTCTAAAAATGAGCAGCTTGCTATTGATATACACATTTTAGAAAATGACAAAGTTTTATTAACGAAAGAAGTCGATGACCTTAAAAATACTTTAGAAACGAAAATTAATACTTGTAAAGAACTAGAGTCATCCAACAATGTTTTACGCCTTGAAATAAAGGAATTAGAATCCAGGCTAGAAGAAACAGAAAAAACTAAAAAAGAATTAGAATCAAGTAAGGTACAATTAGAACAAAAAATGCAACACCTTGAGACTGAAATACTTTCTAAAACAGATTTAGAAAAAGTTGTGACTGAAAAAAACCTCATTTCCGAGAAATTAGATGAAACTTTAGGCGAAAATAGAAATTTATCAAACAAAATTTATCAACTTCATCAACAAATTGAAAGTTTGCAACTAAGAGAAAAAGAATTATCACATGAAAATCAGACTTATATTAATAATCGTAAAGGTGAATTAGAGCAAATAGCCACTCTTCAAGAAACAATAGATCGGGTTCAAGTAAAGTTGGCTGTTTTAGCACAGTACAGCGCTGAGAATGAAAATCTTAAAGCTGAAAATAAAATTCTCACTGAGTCCGACTTGTTGTTAAAAGGCAAGCTTGCAACAGCAGAGAATAAAATTGCTCAATTAGAAGAAGAATTTGAACAATTACTTGCTGACATAAGTGAAAAAGACGCAATTATTGAAAATCTTAACAAAACAATAAATGAAAATAACGCGAAAAACATTAGTCTAAGTCAAAGTACTGAGGATCTAGGAAATGCGTTCAGAATAAAAACGCAAGAACTTGATCATCTTAAGCATTCATTGGAAGAAGTAACTGAAGAGCTGCGTAGTCAGAATGACAGCACACATCAAAGTCAAGAAGAATTTGTTAGGCTCAAATCTGAGAAAGACGAATTAGCCAAACATACTGATGAACTGAAAAACGAGTTGAACGCCAAAACTACAGAAATATCTAGACTAAAATCTCATATGGAAGAGTTAGAAAAGCTTTGTGCTGAATACCAAAGCGGTATTAATATGAGGAACACAGAAATTGAAAAATTAAATCAATCAATTTCAGAAATGACAAACGTGCAATCCGAAAATTCTACTGAACTCAATGCAATGCATTCAAAAGTTATGGAGGATAAGTCGACAATGGAAAAAACCGTTTCTGAGCTACAAAATAGTCTTGCTGTAAAAGACAAGGAGATGTTAGACATAAGATCTAAGTTAGAATCCCTTGAAAACACTTGTTTAGAGTATAAAACATTAATAGAAAATGCAACGACAGAAAAAAATGACTTAATTAACCTTATTACTTTAAAACATAATGAAAGTATACAATATCATAACGAAATTCAGAGGCTGAATCAAGTTCTTTTAGAACAAACTAATGAGTTCAAGAAAATAATTGCAGAAAAAGAACAATCTTCTCAAAATTCCACTAACTGTACAAACTGCGAAAAATTCAGCATCGGTCTAAAAGAAAAAGATGAGATTATTATGTCGTTAAATCAAAACTTAACTGATTATGAGAGGTTGAAAGCAGATCTCCAAAAAAGTAGTGAAACGATACGGAGCCTTACAAATAAATGTGAAGATTTGGACAAGAGTCTAACAATTCAGTTGGAAACAGTCAAAAAATTGACAGCAGAAAATGCACAGGTACGTTTTACATATATTTTTTATAAAATAACGTTTCACACTGATAGCCCCACAGTAAGGTAAATATACCCTGTGTCGTGGGTGCCATAGACAAAGACAAACACAAACACCCAGACCGAGAACATTAAAGTCATCAATCAAATTTCTGCTTCGCCTGGAATCGAACCCGGGACCCTCCGATCGGCAGTCCGTCATGGTAACCATTACGCCACACAGGTTACATTATACTACGTTCTAAAATCCAATCCCGCCAGTTGGGCAAGTACTACCGCTGTACTCGCTTCTGCTGTCAAATAACTGTATTGTCTTGTTTTTGGTTAAAAGTTGCGATTACCGGCCAGACTTATATGAGGCGACAATTAGCCTCTGGATTTGCAGCGAAACTGTAAGGGCCTTAGACAAAAAAATTATTTACTTGCTGTTGTATACATCTACACTCAACATCAAGTTAAATGTAGCTACTTATCACTTAAAATTACGTGGCCTGAAAGTTCATCTACTACGCCATTTAAATCAAAATAAAACGAGTTACACGAGTTGTTTAATTCGATTAAATGTCATTTCTTTTCTATTTAAATTTATTTGGTACTGCGTGTCATCTATAGATGGAAGCGAACGATGAGTAATTGTGTAAAATGTCATGCATCTTTCTCAGCTTATTTTTTTTTTTCATTTACCAAAATCCACAGCTCTAGTTGAAATATAGACAGATCTTATTTAATAACTCCTACAGCCAATTACATTTTTTAAACAAAATATTACATAATTACATGACTGTCACTGAGGCATTTAATATATTCATATATTTATATATTCCATAAGTATGTGTGTGTGTGTGTCTGTAAGAGAGAGTGTGTGTGTCATAGATAGTCTTGACCTCGCCCACTTCTAACGTTCTACCCCTAACTTCTTTTCTCCACAGCTGTCAGAACAAGAACAAAACTCAACGAAAGAGCTGGAGAGGCTTCGGCACCACCTAGTGGAGATGGAGGAGAGCTACACGCAGGAGCTGATGACGTCGGAGCAGAAGCTAAGCGAGTGTCAAGTGAGGCTGCACCAGATCGAGGAGCGCGCGCGACAGACCAGCACGGTGTACACCAGCAACAGGTGAGTGGCTGTGCTGGGTGCTTTGTTCAGTTCCAGGGGTGTTGTCCTGTGGCTGGTTCAGAATGTAAGCAATCTAGGCAGCTAAGCAAGACTTAGATGTGCGTATACTACGTGTTTGACGTCGGAGCAGAAGCTGGGCGAGTGCCAAGTGAGCCTGCACCAGATCGAGGAGTCTTTAATTAAGACTCGCTTTGGCCGGGTTTAAGAGTCCATATAGAGGAAAGCGAGTCAGGTTGAGCAGCGATGGCCGAGTGGTAAAAAACCGCGGTCTTCGACGCGACCGATCCCAGGTTAAAATCCTCGGCTCGCACCTCTGACAAAGAAATTTGTAATGTGCGATTTTATCGCTGCTCCACGGTGATGGTAAATATCGTGATATTTCATTGATTACGATGTTCTCCATCGCCGTGCATGCCTGAGAGAAATTCATAATTTCTCGAAAGCATGACGTCCACCAATCCGCACTTGGCCAGCGTGGTGGACTATGGCCTAAATCCCACTCAATTGTGTGAGAAGGAGACCTGTGCCCAGCAGTGGGACATAAAAAAAAGGTTGAAAAGAAAATTGAGGAAAGCAGCGTTAGTCGAGCTGTAAAGACTGCGGTATCCGACACTGAGATAACGAGGTCAAAATATTGTGATATTAAATTAATTACGACGTTTTCGATGCCAGAGTGGTGGAGTATGGTCAAAATACATCATTTCCGAGTTCCGAAATGCCTATTGGAGGCCTTTTGGTTCTTAAGAACAGACACTCCCCTGCCCTTTCCACACTAGGCAACTTTGTGTAGATCTTGTGTTCGATTGCCATGTAACGAGACACAAAACAGAGAATCGTAGGATCTTTGATCAGGAATTGGGTAGATCTCTGATACTGAATATGATATACTTATTGTTTGTCCTTTCTAGGAAAACGAAGATTTAGTAATATTACTCGTATGAATGTGACGTCTCCAAGTGCTTGTTGCTCACTCCCTCTAATGTTATTATACAAGTAAATAAAATTGGAATGTCTATTTGTAATATTTTTTTTACTACATGTATAAATATGTATACTAGCTGTACGCTGCCACGCTTCGCTGTGGCACATTGTGATTGACTGTTTTTTCGCCGTCGCGGTTATGTGACTGATGCAAAAAATAGATAAAAACAATCCTTTATGCGGATTATATATCATGCTAAAATTTTAGCTCAATCGGTGCAGAATTTTTTCACTTTTTGAAGCGTACCAACATAATTTTATATATATATATATAGATATATATGTTACATAATAATACACTAAAATAACATTTTTTACAATTTTTGTCTGTCTGTCTTTCTGTCTGTCTGTTTCCGGCTAATCTCTGAAACTCGACCGATTTTGACGGGTCTTTCACTAGCAGGTAGCTGATGTAATAAGAAGTAACTTAGGATAGGATTACGTACTTTTATTTAATAATAATAATAATTCTAAAACTAAAGTCATACGATAGACGAAGTATGAAATATAATGAAATATAATATAACACAATTTATACAAAATCTGATTTTGGTGCGATATTTGGGTAAATAAAGTTCTTCGATTGAACCAATAAAAAAAATAGGCATTATCCTAATTCCATAAAAATTCATCTTTAAAATTTCTGGCGCGCCGGAAATCGAATGCGCGAACTTGGTACGGCAGGCTGGTTTGATGACCATTGCGCATCACGAGTCCTCATTCCTTTGACCTTGTTAATGCAAAGTTTTATTTCATCCTCTCTCTCCCTTACAGCATCAGAGCGAACCAAGAGGTGGAGACGCTCCGGAACCAGATCAAGCTGCTGGAGAGACAACGGGAGGAGGTTCAGGGCCGTTTGAGTGAAGCGGACGACGCCAGGAGCCGAAGCGAGGCGGCGCTCACCAATTTGCAAGTGGTTCTGGAGCAGTTCCAGTTAGGTCTGTAGCTTTTTAATAACGGTTTTGGCCGCAACCGTTTATGCGTCCCACTGCTGGGCACGGGTCTCTCCCCATTAATGGGGAGGCCTGGAGCTTACTCCACCACGCTGCTCCAATGTGGGTAGGTGGAGATGCGGGTTAGTGGCCAACCCGCTGTCGCCCATAAGGCCTCCGACAAGGTTTAACGACTGTTATCTATCGATAACAACCGGGACCGACGCCTTAACGTGCCATCCGAAGCACGGAAACGCGCATGAAATTTTTTGCCACTAGCGGTCACCCATCTCACGCGCGGTCGGGTCCGCGCAAACTGCAAACTTTGAAAAATCATGAAATGTAAATAATGATATTAGTTTTCAAAAAGACAATAATCAATTACCCAATAACCATTGTTCGCTTACAGACAAAGAAAGAGATATACACAACGCCACAGAGAAGATCCGAAACCAACTGGAAGCGGCTAAAAGAGAGAATGACAATCTGAGAATGGAGATATCCAGGCTTAATGCCAAATTAGAGGAATCCATAGCTGGTCTACAAGCGGCCACGAGACTTGGTGACCAAGTCGAAACTAAGACAGCACAGATCAATGACCTGAAAGAACAAGGTATGGTTTAGCTTACTGATGTTTTCAATGAAGATTGTAATTGAATATTTTTTAAGTTTGTTATTGTAAACGTAGATTCAGAGGTTGTTTTGTTAAAAGCGAGAAAGGTTATTGTTTATTTATTTATTGGATAACCAACAAGGCATATGGCATTCATGGTGTACTAAAATTAAGTAATATTATAACAAAAAGTCAAATAATCCATAATAACTTACATATAAATAAGATACCGAGTCATACATGAAGAAGATCATTTTTAAAACAAAAAAAATGTTTGGCGGGAGGCATTGTTTTGAAATTAATTTTTATTAATATATCCTAATTCGACATAATCAAATCCTACAAGATTAAATATTGTATTAATATATTATTATGTAGTAAGATATTATTCTTTTTCATTTTCAGAGTCTTTTTGTTTCCGCATACCACAGTAATTTAAAACTGTCGTCATATTATTACATTGAACTACTTTTGTAGTGAAAACTTTTTTTGCTTTTATCGAAACAAATACCTCATCAATTGTATCATCATAGTTTGTTTTATAGTTACTATAGTTACTAGAAAAATGTGCACGTAGAATCGTATTGAAATGTTTTGGAAGTTTCCAAGTTTCACAGTCGAGTTGCGGCCTCTGACCAAATATCAGCTGGTAATTCTGGGGTATGCACACCCAGGCTACCAGGTGGTATGCCGTTATATGCCGTATTGCAACGTTATAGTAGCGAAAATTACACACGTAAGTCTTGAGGACTCGCTTTTTGTAGCCGTTGTCGTGTGTTAATTTGTTGTTCGTTTGTTTTTGATTCCGCTTTATACGTATCGATGTTATTGCTAGCATTTTTAAACATTGTTTTAGTTAAACTGAAATTTGAGAAATTTGAATTTAGAATATGAGTTACTTTTAAAATTGTAACTCAATGTTAAAATATAGCGTTAAATATATAGTCTAAGGCACAATTTAACAGCGAGTAATGTATGCTAATAAGAAATGTATGCTAAAGTAAGCCAAATGAAATATACAATACAGAAGACTGAAAAAATCTTACACATATAGCATGTTTCTTTAGTAATATAAATTGAAAATGAATGAAGAATCAACGCTTGCCAGCCGAAAGAAGAGCTTAAAACCAGCTTCGGTCTAATCTCATTTGGTAACTGTGAGACTTATCACGCCGCGGCTACCGAATCGGCTACCGAGGACGATCGTAACTCACTGTAACTCAAATTTAAAGTGAGTGTAACTCACTGTTATCGAGATAACCGTGAGTGTGACTCACTTTTAGAGTGTTTACCGTAAGTTTAACTTACTTTTAGAGTGTTTACCGAAAGTGTAACTCACTTTTAAACAGTGAGTTTACCATCGTAAACGGTGTGCCGGTATGGGATGACGCGTTTTACTCAGATTACCATATGGGGTTTGATCGAGGTAATGGTGTCACATCGTGATGTCCTGTGTTATTCACCACCGTTTTATTTTGTTTTTTCTTGTACTTTAGTTGTTTTCTTTGATGTTTGTCAAAACTTTAACATCTACAAATTTAAAAAATGCCTAATTAAATTTGATATTTTAAATTAGATGCTACAGTTTTGAACATTTTATTCTCATTAAGCACTGCTTGTACATTTTGATTCACACACAACTGTTGTTTTAAATGTTAATGTCTTGTTGCCTACATCTTGTTTCGAAAAGGACATAAAGAATAAGTACCTTTTTGTCGGTACTACCTTTTTGGTTAACAAATCCTTCTAAATCTTAAACTTTGTACATTTCAATTTACCGATTTCTTTTCTCATATTTTTAAAACTAATTTGGTAGTGACCCTTTATGCGTCCCACTGCTGAATACAGATATCATCATACAGTTTTTTCGTAACTAGAACTTTTCAAAATTATTAATTGAGTAGAAAAATATTAGTTAAATTTTCGAAGCAAGATTTTTTTTAGATGTTTTTTTTCTTTTGTTTTTATTTGTGCGTTGCATCCCCTCCCAGTAGAAGATTGAGTAGACGTAGAAGACCTGGTATGCCGCATTGCCTCTGAGTATTACTTCAGGTACTGGTGGTATGATATAATGGGGACGCGAGAGACACTGGCCACTTGTACCTTGACGCCTGAGCATTCTAGATTCAAACTTTAAACTTAACTATGGGGGTAGTCAGATTTTTTTACCATTATAGTGATGTGAGCAATACTTTCCCTTTTTGTCGGTTGTTCGAAAAATTTACGTCACCAATAGTACTGCCTATTCAGAAAATAATTGTTAACTTTGTCCATAGGACAATCCTTAACAGATTTACGGGGTAATATGGCTGGATGGAGCTCTGTGGTCAG
Organism: Pyrgus malvae; assembly: GCA_911387765.1. Taxonomy (NCBI): domain Eukaryota; kingdom Metazoa; phylum Arthropoda; class Insecta; order Lepidoptera; family Hesperiidae; genus Pyrgus; species Pyrgus malvae. Next base: position 12,348,439 of record OU426972.1, on the reverse strand, counting down.
ATCCTCATAAAAATTTTGACAAAAAAAAATAAGGTGGTGGAACCTCTCAAGGTTCGACCGGGGCAGTACCACCACCCCGCCCACTTCTGTCGTGAAGCAAGTTTTTGCGTTTCGGTGGAAAGGTGTGGTTTCCGGTTACATTAATAGGATCTTTGAAAGGGAATTGGCATGTGAATACGGTTTCACGTTTCTCAACGTTGAATCGTCTTTTTTTCTATGGTGAAATTAGTCACATAATGACCATGCATGTACTTTTCTCGCACATACTTTGATACCACAGAACTCGTATCCTGCTTGATTATTACCCCATTTTACAGAGAAAGACATACAAGTTGCATTTGTGAAAAAATGCTCAAAAAGATGAGAATTTTTTTTCGACTGCGGTTGTTTGATTTGACAAAATATGACAGATGTCGAAATGAAAAAAAAAATCACCGCGAAACTGACTTAAAAAAATCAAATGGGAAGAAGGGAAGGTTCCAAAATATTTCAGTCAAAAGGGTTAACAATTAGTAATGGTTAAAAATGTAATGATGTGTAAGTTTGAGTTGGTCTGGGTGGTCGGTGTGGTCGAGCGGCGAGTGCTCTCAGCGGCCCCGCCCAGTGGCTGAATAATACTTTGAGGTCGTGTGCGCGTGGCGACGTGCGTCGTTGGAACAGCATCCCGTAGTGTTTGGTGAGATTAGAATAGTGTTTTTTTTCTTTGTTCGTACTTTTTATGTTTTTTTTGTAGTTCTGTAAATTTTTTTTTGCCGAAACTAAATATTTTATTTTTTTCAAATTTAACAGTGGTTGAATGTATCATTGTTATTTGTTAATTGTTTTAATGAAAATGTTGATAATATTAATGCGTTAAAACGTTTAAACACGATAGTCAGTGGGGTCGGTCTGTAAGGCGAAATAATAGTATTTGAAGTATTTTGAAGATATTTTCGTAAGAAAAAATATGACAGTTTTGATATAAAACTAAGAAAATGCTGTTTACATCTCTTTTGATATTTTTAATGTTGTATAACTAAGTATATGTAAGTAAAAGACAAACAATATTATCGCTTTGGAGGCAATTTTTCTGGTTTAATTTTCAAAGGGTGTTATATTGTAAGGTTAATCAAATTAATTAGGTTACTTTATAGAATTGTGTGTAATTGTTTCTATTTGATTTATAGACATTTTATAGAACTGAAGATAGAGAAAGAAACTACAGTTACAATGTGGGTAAAATGTAATGAATTTATTGCAACATTGCACCTAAAAATAACATGCCATGCCATAGTCACGAAACAGATTTATAGAAACGTCTTAAAAAGTTATATAAAAGTTACTTTACAGTCATTTTATTACCAAATTCTGACATTATTATCAATAACCCCTCAGTGCGTACCCTCCAAACATCGGTAGCAGCGGCCGAAGAGAGGTACTACAATGCGATATCGAACCAGCAGGACAGGGTTGACAAGAACCTGGTGAAGAACCTGGTGATCAACTACGTGACTACCGCTGGCCAGAGTAATGCTAACAGGTGAGGACTTTTGTTTTCACGATACAGAGCTTTTGAATATAAATTATAAAAAGGGATCGAGGAATCGAAAATGATTAGTTTAATTTAGCATGTTTTAACCAACCAAAGCCAAATTATTTCGACGCTTTAGGGTTTAGAGCATCAAAGTATGACAGGTATAACACCCGTCAGAGGCGCGGCCTTTACGGGCGAACCCCTCGTCCCAACGTCCATGCACAATGTGCCTTCTAGTTATATACAACTAGTGTGTCTGTGTGTGTCGGTGTAAAAATGACGTTGTAAATTGAAATTGACATATTTAGAAATGTATGCGTCTGTAGCGATGAAATAATATTTGTGAATGTATGACAAAATTAAAATGTGTGCGTGATTCCCCCCGCACCAGATTTGGTACAAAAATTATGTATCGAAGCGAGGCGCTATGCCGTCTCTACTGAAGGGTGAGTCAGTAACTTTGATACTCTAAGCTTTAGGGAGTTTGTCGTTAAATCAAGTGACGTTACATGGAGTTTACACTGTATATTTAATGCTCAGATACCCTTCTCTGTTTTTAAGCCACTTCAAAAAAGGAGGAGGTTTCTCAATTCGACCGTATATATGCTTTTTTAAATATATTTTTTTGTTTGTTCGCGGATAAATTCGTCGTTTATGAACCGATTTTGATGATTTCCCTTCCGCCCATTGTCACCAAGTTAAGATCTGATGATAGGATCCGAGGGAAATCGAGGGGAACTCTCAAATTTTATAGGCACACATATTGATTTTCTTATACTTTCTGAACCAAAATTGATGTTTGTGCATAGTAACTATCATCTCATGTTGCTGAGCTGATGATGGAAGGTACTACGATGGTTAAGAGTTAAGAGAGAAAATTGAAAGAAATTGAGTTTTTATTGAAAAACTTATGCTCTCGAGATGGTCCAACTCTCACCAAGTCAAATTCTGATGATGGGATCCGAGGGAAATCGAGAGGAATTTTCAAATTTTATAGGCAAATATATGTATAGAAGCATAATTCCCTGCTTAAACAATATAGAATTATTAAATTAAAAGTACTAAAAACAGTGAAATTATAGTATAACTTTTGAACAGTCGATGCCCATTGAGAGCGATAGGTACACCATTTTACTAAGGGCTCGACTGTAAAATAGTTTTAAGAGTCACTACCATTAGCAGTTGAAAGTATCAACTGCGAAGTACTGAACAATATTATTTTTTACTGTTTGAAGTTGGTTTTTTTGTTTAAGAGGTATATGACTTTTTTTATTTGAACGGAGTAGCAGACGAGCATGCAGGCCACGTGGTGTTAAGTGGTCGCTGCAGCCCATGGACATTGCACACAATCTCAATGAAACATAGGTAAGTCTTGTCTGAGGTTGAGTCTTGAGGTTGGTTGCGCTGCTACTCCGGAGGCTGGTGGTCGCCTCATGTACGTAATGTCGGCAACTGCACCTTTCCATCGAAACATTGAGTTGGTTCACGGTAGAAGTGGGTGCAGCGGTGGTACTTTCCCGGGCGAACCATTATAGTTTTACCACCTATTCTTTTTTTGGTATCGGAGGGGAACCTTTAAAAGGGAGAGGGTACCGGGTTATGTGGGATTTGTTTGACCACAATAAAACCTCCTCGGTGACTGCCTCTGCGCTTGAGGAGGTACTCCGGGATCTCCAGTGGAACGCACCGGTGTCCTCCACGCGCGACTCCCCAAAACGGGCCCATCTTCGGGAGAGCAGATGTGCTCTCCTGCACCTTGCGATGCTTACGGCGACATGCGGCCACGCACACATCGTCGCCCTTCTCGGGGCTGCTGGTTGGACTGATCGAGCTCCCACTTACAGCGATTTATAGTATTTATTGATTCCCCAGGGTGCAAGTCCTCCGGGTCCTCTCAACGGTGCTCGACTTCAACCAGAAGGAGTGCGAGCGGCTGGGCCTGGCGCGCGCTGCCCAGCAGCAGGACAGCCTGGCGGCGGAGTTCGTGAAGTTCCTGCAGCACGAGTCCACGCCGCGCCCGCCGTTGCCCGACATGGCAGGCCTGCATGCCGGCGGCAGGGCCTCCGTGGCCTCGTCGCGGAAGAGCTCCACTGTCGGTCAGTTTCCTAAAATTCATTTAATCAGATTTATGTACACCGTATTCGTGAGGATATACATTAACTTCGGCATGTTATTTAGTCAGTTTCGTTATTTAGACCAGGGTATTTTTTTTTTCAATTATGGCATCGCAAAGTCTGTGCATACTGCCAGCGTCAAGTATAACTTTTGCATCAATTATTTGCCAGTTTCAATGAAACTGGACGAAGTAATAACAAATTCAGTAAGTAAGTCGTCAGTAATCAGTCAGTCTAGTCAATCCAACATTCAAGTAAAGCGATGGCTACTTTACTAGAACGTGTCCGATGGAATTTTGGAGGCAAGCAGAAAAAACATATTTTGGCACTGTTATTCTATTTCACAAACACTCGTACACTGTAATTTTTATTTATTTATTTATTTATTCTTTATTGACCAAATTATAAAATTTGAACAAAAGGCGAGCTTAATGCCAAATGACATTTTCTACCAGCTAACCTTCAGGAAGTGCAGAAAAATATAAAGGCGGCCACAAGAATAAAGAAAGTGATGATGAGTAATTAACCTATATCAAACAAAATGCCATCAACTTTATCCGATTCAATCCGAAAACAAAGAAAACAAGAAAAACAAAAAAAACAAGAGCACAATATGTCTTTTTCGACTTCCCGCCAAAACTCCAAGACCAGGGTTTCCCAAACTATGGAGCGAATATTGAGTGGGCCCTGAAGAACTAATCGATTGGAGTATTTGGCGGGAAGCCGAAAAAGACATATTGTGCTCTTGTTTTATTTTCATTTTCTTGGTGTATTTTTGAGTTATGTCGGATAAAGTTGATGGCATTTTGTTTGATATAGGTTAATTACAGTGCACGAGTGTTTGTGAAATAGAATAACAGTGCCAAAATATGTTTATTCTGCTTGCCTCCAAAATTCCATCGGACACGTTCTAGTAAAGTAGCTATCGCTTTACTTGAATGTTGGACTGACTAGACTGACTGATTACTGACGACTTACTTACCGACTTTGTTATTACTTCGTCCAGTTTCATTGAAACTGGCAAAAAATTGATGCAAAAATTATACTTGACGCTGGCAGTATGTACAGAGTTTACAATACCATAATTGAAAAAAAAACTAATTGATTTATCAGAAGATTCGTTAATAAAAAGTAGCTTTTCAATCGAAAGCAATTAACGAAATTGGCTACCTCATACCTATGTAAGACTGGATTTTCTAATATGGTGAACATTAAAACTAAATACCGAAATAAATTGCACTTATCAAAGTCACTGCGATTAAAAGTAACTCGAGTTGAAATTGATGTCAAAACTGTAATGGCGAAACACAGGTCACAGTTTCACCCTTTCCATTGAAATAACCTTTTTGTAATTATTTAATTAAGTACTAAAAAAACTGCATTAAAACTTTGTTTGTTATTTGAAAAGTCCTATATTCATATTGGTAACGGTGAAATTTCCTAGAACTGGGTCCTGAGTTGGTAAACTTATATTAGATGGGTCGTAGCCCAGACAACTTTGGGAACCACTGACTTACACCATTAAAATGGAAATTTTAACAACCCGCGTGGCGCAATGGTCACCATGCCGGACTGCCAATCGAAGGTTCGATTCCCGGCGAAACAGAAATTTGAATGCTGATTTTAAATTTCTGTTCTCGATCTGGGTGTTTGTGTTTCTGTCTTTGTGTGTGTCCATGGTACCCACGACACACGGTATATCTACCCTACTGTGGGCTATGAGTGTGAAGCGTTTTTTAATATTTATAAGCCGGAGCGTAGTTCATCCATTTCTGCAGTAAATCAATTTTAATTTTCTAATAACAATTTTTTTTCCAGGTCCCCCAGTCTTCGAGCTAGGACACCGGCGGAACCCGTCAACAGGTTCAAACAACCTTCTATTCCAAAACCTGGACGCGGTGGAAACAGCTTCTCAAAAGTCGTCAGAGTCGGAGTCGAGGGTCATCCAAGTTTTTGACACGGGGGTCAACCAGACGAGAAACAATGAGGGGGCTATTCTGAAACACGTTTTGAAGGATATGTGAAATGAAATCTTTGAATAAATAAATACGTATAGAATGAGTGTCTTCATACAAGCGCGCTGTCAAAATTGAAGCACTAAATAGATTCCTACAGCTGTCACATCTGACAAACAAAATATTTTTATTTTGACCAAATTAACTATAAAATACTACAAAATATTGCTGTGAAAAGTTATTTTATTAAACTTCTTTTGTTTTTTAAAAGTGTTGTGATAAAATTTAACCTTAAGTCTTACGGAGCGGCCCGGTGCTTGTTGCCATTAACGGCACCAATCAACATGCTTCAATTTAGGCGGGCAAACTTGGTTTGTATAATGTAATTGTGATTTTTTTTTTTTTTCAATTAAGGCATCGCAAACTCTGTGCATACTGCCAGCGTCAAGTATAATTTTTGCATCAATTTTTTGCCAGTTTCAATGAAACTGGACGAAGTAATAACAAAGTCAGTAAGTAAGTCATCAGTAAACAGTCAGTCTAGTCGGTCTAACATTCAAGTAAAGCGATGGCTACTTTACTAGAACGTGTCTGATGGAATTTTGGAGGCAAGCAAAAAAAAATATATTTTAGCACTGTTATTCTATTTCACAAACACTCCTGCACTGTAATTAACCTATATCAAACAAAATGCCATCAACTTTATCCGATATAACTCAATAATACACCAAGAAAATTAAAATAAAACAAGAGCACAATATGTCTTTTTCGACTTCCCGCCAAAACTCTCTAATTGTGATTATTCTAAGGTTATAATAAAATTGAATGTGGAATGCATTGTTAATGAAAAGTACTAGGCGATGTTAAGATCTGGGATTGTTATGAAGTGTTTTCAGCTTTATCAATAAAATCTGTAAATACAACGTAAACGTCAACTGCTTTTGTCTTGTTCTTACCAATTCAAAATGACACATGATAAAGCGAGAGAAAACATACGTAATATCGTGGAGTTTTGGAAGGAACTTAAAAGAATGTTTTAATCTTGTTTTCTTTTTCATCTTTTGGTGTATTTTTGAGATAAATTGATTAAGCTAATGGCATTCGATATCGTTCACTAACGGGTTGCCTCCAAACTCAGATACCTGACCTTGACTAACTTGATTCATATAATGGTTCATACGTAAATTATCTGTTATGAATACAGAAGTAACTTATACAATGTTTTTCACGGTTTATAATCATTATGACAAACAGCAATTCTGTAATCTAAAGGTTTTTAACATTATTTTAGTCTAAATATACTTTCGATGAAATTATTCAAGACTTTAGCATACCTTTGATTATATGTTTATATGTGTATCACCAAACAACGAACATCTGATCTGCAAAGGAGTAACATGACATCATCTAATATATAAAATTCTCGTGTCACGGTGTTTGTAATTAAAGTCTGAAATGGCTCGACCGATTTTCGTGAAATTTTGTGTGCATATCGGTTAGGTCTGCGAATCGGACCGCATCTATTTTTCATCCTCCTAAATGTTAAGGGTGATCCACCCCAAACATTTAAACGCGGTACGGAGTTCGCGGGGTCAGCTAGTTATACACATATATTATTCCGTATATAACTTGTATGGTGCTAGATTTGCAAGTAAGGCCAACGAGACGAGATAAAGAATGTAAACAAACGAACCGGTACCACGTTACATTGCGATAGCGAGTGATTATTATCGCTCTCCTTATCATTCGTACGCAGTAATAGCGTCAGTTAGTCGACGACAGCTGTCGTTGCGTGTTTCGTGGTACAGGAAAGCAGTCAGTACCGCAGTTGTCAACATTTGGTCCATAGAAATAGATTGGCAGTTATTGAGTTACTATAATGTCAAATAGACATTTATGACAGAATGTCGGAAAACTTTATGACGTGTGCTGTACCAATAATGTCCTACTCATAATCCGTTTTTCATGGCAGATAATTGTAGTAAACAATGGCACTACTTTTTATTTAAATTTAAGCGGATCTTAGTACAAAATGGTCCGTCCTTTTTATTCTTCATTATAATTTTTTACTATCGTCTTTTTAAATTAATAGCTTAGGCCTTCTTGTCGCAAGCTAAAAAGAGGCTTATGTATTAGATTATTAATGAAATGATCAGTTACATTGTGCAATGAAAGTTATGGAAATACTGTAATTTAACTGCAATATCTCACGTGTTAAATCAGTGAAATCGGCAAAATTACGGCCTCTTAAAATTATCTACAAAAAAAATACTTGGTGTATCAAAGTTATCTGCCAAGAAAAATCGAAGTTTAATCACGTTGACAAACATCAATATTACTGTGAGTCGCATTACGTAGACTGCTTGCGCGGCTTACCATCCTAGTCAACGGTTAGTTGGATCGTTTTGGCGATAAATGACAACTGTTACTTGTCTATGGATTCGGTGTTCGTTGTAGCATTGGATATTAAGATATGAATAAAGCCTTACGCATCACTTCGACTTCGTGAAATTATAGTTAGAAATTATTATTATAATTAGCTTTTTATATTACATATTTGTAAATACGCACATTCATAAGCTAAATTCATATAGCTTTATGACTAAAACTGCATAAGAAGGCGCTAAAACTAATAAATAATCATATATATTATTAATAGGAGCTATTTAAATTAAATTTTCCTATATAATACACTGTAAAGGCCGAGGTGCGGGTTCATTCCGACTACAACTACTGCATGTGGCCAGCGTGGCGTACTATGGCCTAAATATTTCTCGTATCTAAGGAAACCCGTGTCCAGTGAAAACTAAAGAATCTTGATAATCATTGATTATGATTATAATCACATGATATATCATCATTTACTATCATTTATGAGGCTTGCGTACTAACGTAATACTGTAAAGGAAAAAGCATTTAATATATTTATATGTTCATATATATATACTTATATTACACAGAACTAATTTAGTTAGTATTTACATTTTAGCTTTTTTAATGAGTATAAATAAAATTATTGGCAACTAGTTTTCCGCCAGCGCCTTTGCCCGCGTGGACCCGTTTTAAAGTTTCCCGTAGGATAAAAACCATCCTATGTCCTTCCCCAAGGTCCACTCTATTTGTGTTCCAAATTTCATTAAAATTAGTTCAGTAGTTTAAGCGGGAAAGCGTAGCAGATAGACAGACAGAGTTACTTTCGAATTGTCTGCTACGCTGTCCCGCTTAATTACTGAAGCAATTTTAATGAAATTTGGAACACAGATAGAGTGGACACTGGGAAAGGACATAGGATAGTTTTTATCCTACAGGAACCTTTAAAACGGGTCCATGCGGGGGAACCGCTGGCGGAACGCTAGTATCTTATATTTATATGCTTACGCTGCGTATTTATAGTTAGGTTTCTTTGTACTGGTACATATATTATCTTAGTTATAATCTGTGATCACATTTCGCCATTTTGATAAAAGTAATTGTGTATTTATCATGTATTCAGTAAAAGCAATTTAGCTTTAGTGTTAGGTTAATTTTGTATGGTATTAGATATATTTATTTGTATTGTATTTTAAATTATTTTCATTTGATGAAAGACCTTATAGCGAAGAAGAAAGTTATTAGTAAAAACAGTACATATGAAGCAATATTTCCAAAGACGTTAAAAGATAACTCTTTCAATGTCTTTGAATCTTTCTACTCATACAATATGACAACTGCCAATCGAGGGGTCTCGGGTTCGATTCCTGGCGAAACAGTTTGAATTATGAGTTCAAATTCGGTCGGTCTGGGTGTTGGTGTTCCTGTCTTTATATGTGTCCATGGTACCCACGACAAGTGCTATTAATTTCCTTACTGTGGGGCTATGAGTGTAAAAAAATACAAATGGAAGTGAAAAGTCAATGTTAACAAAATAATAAATGAAGAAAATATAATACAAGGCTTTCAACCGTATAAAGATACCTACTGCTATTTTAACTAACAAATTATATTGTACAAAGATAAAACTTGCATGAATCCTAAAGTACCCACTGTTTCTTTAACTTAAATTAATTTCAATTTTTAAATACCATTCCATCTTTCGCCAATGTAATGTATAATTTAAAGAAAATGTTTGATTTAGTTTTTTTAATTAATGTGAAAATTTTAATTTCGTGCACTTAGGGCCTCGTTCACCATCTGCAAGTAAAGTGTTGATTAGTTACGTCCCAAGTAAGTCAATTGGCAAGTAAAAGCTATGAGTACGGGTCAGTTTATCATATATGATTAGTGCTACTCGAACATCGTGAAATTGAAATATTAAGTAACGGGTGACTTTAATCGACAATTAGCGTACTAGTACGTAGTAAAGTGACTTACTTGAAGATGGCGAAAGAGGCCCTTACCTTATAATTATAGTAAGATGTTGCAAAAGCAATCATATTACAGTCATTCCGGGTAACTTTGAATTGACGTTTAACTTTGAACAAAGTCGGAAAAAAGATTTAACAATTTATTACATCGAAACTTTTTGATGTTTCATGTAATAACTGGATATATAGAATTGCCAAAATGTTTTTGTAACAAAATATGAAAATTAAAAAAAGAAACTGTTAATGCCATAATTCTGAAAATTCCCGCCTTTTCCGTGGTGAAGTTGCTGGAAGTTTTTGAGCTCCGATTTGGAATCGTAAACTAGTCCACTTTGATTCATATGGCAAAACCAAGCTATTTGTTACTTTTGCACGTCAGTGCAGATGTAATTTTTATAGATTAGGTTTTTAAATTTAATAATACCTTCTTTTTATTTTACCTAAACCTTAAAATATTAAGGTTTTTACATTCTAAAAAAATTTATTCAAAGTTACACAAAATTCATGATACACGAAAATTCGAGTTTTAGGGGAAATTAGGGGTAGTTCTGTTGTTTCTTCCGTAAATTTATTTTGTTAGAAAAAAAAACCAACTCAAAAGGACACTATTCATTCAATAAAATAAAGGTGTCATAAATTGAAATCAGTTTTAATTATAAAAATAGTGTAAAAAATGTTCAAAGTTACCCGAATTGAACGTATATTAAATTTTAATTATATTACATTAATTCATATATAAAAACATTGTTGATAAATTAGAATGTAAATTATAATTGTGAATACTGTTAATATTGTAAAGGAAATATTCTGCTATTATATTATTATGTAAACTATAATAAAATTAATAATAATAAATATTAATATAACGTCTTTGTTTTATTTCACTCCTCGATATTATTTAGCAATACCCTTATTCATAAAAAATACAACAGCGGTATACTTAAGCATATTTTAATTAAAATGTGTTTTGCCTTCTTTTTGTAAATGACAGTTTAGTATAAGTAGCTATGTAGGTGGTAAAACGAGTAGATTTTGCTTCGTTTGAATTGAGATAATCTGCCGCTGCATTACAGCCGCCGTACCGTCAGCACCGCAAGCGATCTATACAGCTAAGCGAAATTGGCGCGGTTGGATGGGTGAGGTGTGGGTCGTGGGTCTCGGTTGTTATCGATAGATAGCAGTCGTTTAACCTTGTCGGAGACCTTACGGGCGGTTTGAAAAAAATTCACTATGGCCTCTTACCAGCCCGTTGTCGAATTTTTGGTACCTACACATGGTACAGCGTGGTGAAGTAAGTAAGCTTCAGGCCTCCCCACTAATGAAGGTTTTTTTAAATTATGGCATCGCAAACTCTATACATATCGCCAGCGTCAAGTTTATACTTTACGTTAATTATTTTTTGCATCACTTTCTTGCCATGCAGTTTCGTGGAAACTGGGCGAGTAATAAAGTCAGTAAGTCGTCAGTCAGTAATTATACTACTTATTTATAATAATTATATCTACTGATTTAAAATTAGTCTGAATAGTTAGAATGTACGTACATTCTATACAGACCTCGCATATTTCGCTACGATTCTAATAAGGTATATTATGATCAATTAGGTACATAAACATCAAATTACTAAAATAACAAATATCTAACTATTTACGAATATGTTTTTAAATTCTTATTTAACAATAGGACTGATAAACTTGTTTAAGTACCACAAGACCGTGCCACATGAAGGTATGGTATCTCCATACCTACCTTTTTTTGGTATCGGAGAGGAAAGGCGAGGATACCGGGTTATGTACCCGTGGTATGTATTTGTACCGAACTAAAACCCCCTCGGTGGCCTGCCTCTGTGCTTGGGGAGGACTCCGGGATCTCCAGTGGAACGCACCGGTGTCCTCCACGCGCGGCGCCCCAGAACGGGCCCATCTTCGGGAGAGCAGATGTGCTCTCCTGCACCTTCAGGTGTTCACGGCGGCATGCGGCCACGCCCCCACCGCCGTCCTTCCCGGGGCTGCTGGCTGGACGGCTCGAGTCCCACTTTCCCCGTCCGCAACCCCGGAAGGACTTCCGTTCCGTTTTCCTTATAGTCCCCTCTTACGATCAGGCAGGGGATACCGTAGCTCTATTCTTAATCCCGAAGCAACAGGGAATGTAAAGGAAGTATGTAAGGTTTTAAAGTTAATCATAATTAACGTTTCAATATGACGACCTGCATGGCGCAATGGTTACCATGCCGGACTGCCGGAAGGGTCCCGGGTTCGATTCCCGGCGAAATAGAAATTAGAATGATAAGTTTAAATTTCTGTACTCGGTTCGGGTGTTTGTGTTTCTGTCTTTATGTGTGTCCATGGTACCCACGATACATGGTATATCTACCCTACTGTGGGGCTATGAGTGTGAATCTTTATTTATTTAATATGTATAAGGTTAATTTTTTAAATTTGAGATGTGCAATAGTCAATACTATCCAAAGGCATTTTTGATCAATTTATAAAAGCCTTTTTGCAAAGCTTTGACCGTATGATACGGTCACTCCTTACTATTATGTATTCTGTGGTATTACCAAGATATTTAGGTACAGAAAATATGGCGTACAATTTACAATTCACTAATTCCCAATACCTACCAAACTATAAGGGCGCGTCGTACCTGTAACAGAGCCATCCAATTACAATAATGTTCGAAAGGTTCGACGATATTACATGTATGCATGAAAAGCATTTAGAAGCGTTGTTTGCGTTGTATTAGGTTCATTAATTGGCGAGATGCGGCCTTCTTAAAAATAGTACTTTTCAATATTTTCTGAATGGCATCGCAAACTCTGTGCACATTGCCAGCGTCAAGTATAGAAAAAAAATTGTCAGTAATAATCAGTCAGTCTAGTCAGCTTAGACTAAGAATAATGTACTTACGTCTAGTCAGTCAGATGTTCAAGTAAAGCGATGGCTTAATTAACAAACTAATTATCTTAGAAAGACTACTTATCTACGAGTCAGATAGAGTTTTTGGAGACAAGCCGAAAAAACATGTTTTCGCACTGTTATTTTATTTCACAACACTCGTGCACTGCCATTAACCTATATCGAACAATACGTTATCAACTTTATCCGATATGAAAATAAAACGAGAGCACTAAGTATGTATATGTCATTTCGGACTTCCTTTTTGCAGAGTAAGTGCAGTAGAAGACTATTTCTTCAGTATTTAGGCCGATTAAGATAAACAACTTTTATATGATCCAAGACATCTTTATTCGTACAAGGGAAGAGGAAGGCGTGACAATGACAACTGTCTGTCTTACAGTACTACTTATAAAATAGACATGGCATAGAGTTTTACATACATACATTAAATACTTTAACACTTCCCGCCAAAACCTAATGGTACCTACCTGTCAAACAAAACGCGACATACCTACTCATTTTGTATATATAAACAACTTGTGACGTACCTACACATTTTTACGGCAAGGTAGGTAGGACGAACTACTTAAGTACCTACCTATATTATTATGCTGTCTATGGAGGAACTCGAGTATTTCAAGGATGAACCCGAATGCTTCAGCCCCCCCAAGCCGTACTAAAGTATTTAATATTTCAATCGGATTTCGGTCCTAAAATAATATAAATTAAATTAATATTTCGATGGAGACTATCGATAATACTGCATTGATAACATTAGTCATATAAAACCAATGACTGTTGTCACAAAGGAACTTTTCTTTAAATCATTATAAGATAAGAAAACAAATCTTCAATACAGTAATAACAATAGCCCACTGGTAGTAATCTAGTATTCTGTGCCGCTGATTTAAACTTTAAATAGTCGCAACACTCGCGGGGGTCAAAACGACCGCGTACGACGACGAACGACCGTGGCTCCGATTCACGAACGACACGAAATTACGAACGCACTAAATACCTCTATTCGTCCTTGTCTAAACTTTAGACGTAAGGTCACGATGAAAAGAGACAGCTGTATTTACTGCTCCCCGCGCTACATGTGTATACAAAAACCTTGCCGACTCGTTTAGTCACAAACTCACATAGTCGTGACGTAAACGTTGGAAAGATTCCACGCACATCGAAAAGGCGACGCGTGTTTGTTGTTCAATATTCTTATCTTATCAGTCATTTCTATACGAAATGGCCAGTACGTCTAATAGTAAACAAGGAATTAGTTCACAAATACAATTTGAGGACACAGATGATGACTCTGCACTCTCAGACGGCTCTGAATGCTCCGACTTGAAAGAGGTTTCAAGGCTGGAAAATGACGAAGACGAAATAATAATCGGCTCCAGTTCAGATGAGGCAAGTGAGTTTATATTTCATAAATCGCCGAAACGACAAAAACGACGCCGCAATACGCTTCGACCACAAAATAGTCTAACTGAAAAACCAGGCGTTCGAGGGAACGGTGTGGGCGTGAAATCATTTGTGCAAGCCTGGAATTTGTTTATAAGTGAAGATATGATTGAAGATATTGTGAGAAATACAAATATATCCATCCAGAAAAAGTTATCATTATACGAAAGACCCCGTGACTGTAAAATCACTGATGCTTTCGAAATTCGCGCATTGTTCGGTTTACTATACGTTGCAGGTAGCTTGGGAATCCCCAATGCAAGCTTAGATGGACTATTTGCTACGGACGGCACCGGTATACCTATCTTCGCTGCGACGATGTCGTTAAAAAGAATGAAGTTTCTTCTTTCCTTATTAAATTTTTGTGATGACGATCCCAGCCATTCTAGCGACATTGCAGCCCCAATAAGAAACGTCATAGAAAAGTTCAGGCATAATTGTTCGCTACCTTATTCAGTCGGACATAGTGTTGTCATCGATGAAATGGTTATACCATATGAAGAAAAATGTCCTATCAATCACTACGTTAAATCTATTAAATCTATTTCTTCGAAATTCGGAATAGCACTGTACACTCTAGTAGACGCAACTACAAATTATGTCTTAAATTTTGAACTTTGTCCTAGTGGGCGGCTGAATCAGTCGAATGATGATGAATCGGGAACAGATATTTTGAAAAGGTTAATCATACCAGTATCAGGCACTGGGCGAATTCTAACTGCTTGCAATTGGTACATTACAGAACACTTAGTAGCCGATTTGGCGCAAAATCATAATTTATCTGTTGTTGGTTACTCGCGTAAAACTAAAAACGACATGCCACTGTCTAGAAATAAGAAAAAAAGAAAAACTAACAAGATTGACTTAGTTGATGAAGCTGCAGGTAACAATATATCTTACATAAATGCAAACATAAAAGATGAATCCGTTCAATTAATATCATCACTTAATTTTTTAACTGGACAAGACGAACGTAAAAATGAAGAACTGAATCAAAACGTCGTAAATTTTTACAACAAAACGAAACGAGCTGTCAGCGCAGTTGATATAAAAGCGCAGGTATATTCAACTTCAAGACTCAATAAAAGATGGGCACTGACAATCTTCTTCCGGCTCTTAGACATTGCAGGCATGAATGCTGTGATAGTATTGAAAGAGAACGGCGTGGTAATAGAACACAGGTGGAAATATCTACGCAAGTTAGGAATTGAGCTAACAAAGGATAATATGGAGATAAGGGCTTCAATGGTAACCCAAAAAGGAAAGTTAAGAACGTACATAAATAACCAGATAAACTTCATAAAACCGAAATTTATTCCAACTTCCGATAGGGCGATATGCAAAATATGTCCAGCTGTAAAAAGAAGGCAAACGAAAAACCAGTGCGTTTTTTGTTTTAGGCACGTTTGTAAGAAACACATTACCGTTGTTTGCAAAGAATGTTACAAAAATACTGATGATACAGAAGAGATACAACTGATCGAATCTGACTCTCCATCACTGGAGACCACAATCGAAAGAGACTTTGACGTAGAGATAGTAGAAGAAAACTAAAATAAAATAAACAATGTCACATGATGTTCCCGAAAAAAAGAAAAGTTTTCATTGTTTTCGGTTCATTACAATGTGTCTTAATAAAGTGCACTCTAGTTAAATAGTTTTGTTATTTATCATCATTGATTGACAGCTGATTTTTCCTGAGGATCTTAATATGAGTTAAGATTAATATCTATCTATACATGTCGCAGTCATCAGAATCTGGTTAAATGAGCTATTCAATTGAGTAGATTATTAGGTACTTAATTAAAGCTTGTTAATTAAAACGCCGGCATTCAATTGAACGCCTAGGCCGATAGTTTCACTAAACGTTGAACTTCATACTTAACATAGTTCATTTATTGTAAGCTAGCCCTTTTAAGATGGCTGACGCAAATTCAGGCAAGTGATATAACGAAAACGGTCTTTTTTGATATCAATGACTGTTTACGAAATTTAACCGATTTCGCTGATTTTACATATGAGATTTTGCAGTTAATATAGGTACCATTTCCATTTCCATAAGTTTTATTGCATAACATGACCGATCATTTCAATAATAAACTATTATATTGGCCACTTATTAATTCATCTGAGATGGAAATACTGTATTTTAACTGCAAATTCTCATGTGTTAAATCAGGCAAATTAGCGAAATCGGCAAAATTTCGTATACGGCCTCTCATGTTTTTTTCACTGTGGCACTGGTAGTCACCAAAACAAATATGGCATCAGATAACTCGCAAAGCAAGCAATGTGTTAGTAATGGGAGCTGAGCGTCGAGGATCTTTTAAACTAATAAGATTGAGCACTTTACTTTAATCAGTTTTCAATTCAAATATTACAATATAAAAAAATACATACAGCCAAATACAGTACCTCCCGCCTTTTGGAAGTCGGTAAAAATTCAAAATTGAAAATCAAATATGGCAGATAATTATTACAATTCATAGTGTACGATGAGTCACTTTCCGCGATGGAGGTTATATTCATTCCCACGGCGGATAGACCACGCACTTGCGCGCATAGTCAGCAGCGCTGTCGTTCCTTGAATCACGATGCAGCTAATTAGCTGTTGGTGGTTGCCACATCGTATAGGGTTGACAAAAAGGCAAGTCTAGTAGTAGTAAGTGTGATACGTCTGATACAAGATAAGTCTGATACAAGAAAGTGTGCCAACATGGATGTGCTTAATGTAACACCGCCGGCTACAAGTTTTCAAGTAGTTAAAAACTTTTAAATTTAATTTAAAATGTTGTATTAAGTTGTTTAGTAAACAAATCAAGTCTTCAATAATTAGTTTCCTATTTATGGCAAATGATCATTTAAGTTGCGTGTTAACGATCACCATATACAAACATTAACAAGTCGCCTATATTATTCCATTTAACAAGAAACACCTGCTAGCTACACACGTAACTGTAAATCGTTGCGATTTATCTGTACAAATCTATTTGCGCTTATAGAACGTGTGTATGATAAATCGTAGCATTATCGTTCATCGGTGCAATTGCAATTAGGAAAATTGTTGGGAGCCGGACTACAGAGCTGCGGGGCGCGCACGAGGGGGGCGAGCGGCGAGGACACCGGCGTAGCGGGGCGACACACTCGCGAGTGGGCCACCGGCGACGCAATGCGAAAGGATGCGTCCTTTAATTTTTTTATACCGTTGCTCCAATAAAGCTGTCGACGAGAGAACCGGCCTTTCCTTTATACAGTCCACTCATCACACTCGGGGACCTCCTCTTATATTACGGGACGTCCCTACAAAAATCGTTGTCGATAGCGTTTGCACAGTTTATCGTTACGTGTATCCTCCACACCTCAGCTTGATTGCTCAGCTGCTCAGTTCCATTCGGCAGTTCGCCTCGGACCATACATTTCTGCATAAGGCCTCGGACCCCACATGTGTCCGCACGTGCGTATCACGCAAAGCGCGCTCTAAGCGATAGTATTTTTTATATTTATAATATTTTTCTTTTAGCATATAATTAATCCCAACAACGCAACTGCGTCATCATCATTTTCCATCGTGGATGACATGTTTATTGCGCGAACTTCTGCGGAGAACTGACGATGGACGCAGATATCTTTCCGTTTATCTACTCCTGTGTATCTGTGCCGTGTGGAGGCGCTATACATAATTTGAATGCAGTAGCAAACGAGCATAAAGGCCACGTGGTGTTAAGTGGTCGGTGAAGCCCAATAACATATACACAAAACCTCAAGCAAGCATGAGTCTTGTCTGTGGTCGTATGCAGTTGCGCTGCTACTCCGGAGGCGTATCTTCGCCTCATGTAAGTCTGGCCGGTAACTGTACCTTTCCACAGAAACACAATAGAATTGCTTCACGCAAGCGATCTATGCGACTAAGCCAAACGGGCGCGGTCGGGTGTGAGATGGGTGAACGTTAGTGGCAAAAAATATCATGCGCGTATCCGTGCTTCGGAGGGCACGTTAAGCCGTCGGTTCCGGTTATTGTCGATAGTAATAGTCGTTAAACCTTGTTGGAGGCCTTATGGGCGGTTTGAAAACATCCGACAGCGGGTTGGCAAGTATTGGCAACTAACCCGCATCTCCACCAACCCGCATTGGAGCAGCGTGGTGGAGTAAGCTCCAGGCCTCCCCAATAATGGGGAGAGACCCGTGCCCAGCAGTAGGACGTAAAAAGGGTTGCAGCCAAACATTTAATCAGAGATAAAAAATCCAATTAAACCTTCCAAATCCAACCGTTGTTAATTTTATTATAGAACTAATAAGGAAGTGATGTCCTAACTATAATTTAGTTGATTTTGCGTTCATGAACTTACAACCTCAACACTTCAAATCGCCGCCAAGGACCATATTCCAGATGTTCAACTTCCATTTAATAAATTAACCCCCGTATCGCTGCCCTGGCCGTTCGAGACATGTTTTACCATGACGTAACAAGGTGGGCGTGGTTTTTTAAACTAACAGGGTATTAATTTTCATAACACTTAGTAATTTTATATATTTTTATTTATTTTTATTTCATTTTATTTTATTCTGGACACAGACAGTCATTTGATACAATTAAATCTATGATAACACATACATGTTTGTTGTAGACTTTGAGTGCCAATAAAATATTTATGCATGTACGTACAATAATACATCTAGAGAAGGACAGCTTAGCTAATACCTACGTATGTACGTTTTAATACAAAGTGCATTGAAACTATGTGAAGAAAAATGTTATAAAATAGTATTTTTATATTTATAGTAGTGTCAGATTGTTTTAAATAATATTTCTAATATTTGCTTTTTAAATTTAGAAATTTTTGTGCAAAAGGGGTCGACATGGCCAACCTCCTTGTTGTATGCAGCCAAACAACGATTGAAAAACAAGTTCGAAGTGAATTTTGTTCTAGACTTAGGAACAGCAAACAAATGATTGCGCATGCGAATACTTATTAATTTTAGCAATAGATCCTGCATTTTTCTATTACGAAGATATCGGTTTTTTAATTGCATAGTTCGCAGCCACCGTGGAGTTTTAAGTATTCGCTGTAGTTCACAGACACCTCAAAGAGTTGACTGTAACTGCGTCCTGGGCAGGACTGGGGGGACTCCACCACGCTGCTCCAGTACGGGTTAGTAAGGTGAGGGTTAAGCTCTGGTTTCCTGACTGGCGGTGCTGTCTCATTGCACTGTAATATCACGCAAATTTAAAGTAAATTTACGGAAAAACTTGTGTAAAGTTCGTTTAAACGGCCGCCTATTCACAACTTCAGTCGTATCTGATACAGGAGTAATCATATTACTTATCCATATCCATACTAATATTATAAAGAAAGTAACTCTGTCTGTCTGTCTGTCTGCTACTCTTTCACGCTTAAACCACTGAACCAATTTTGATGAAATTTGGCATAAACATAGAAAGGACATTGAGAAAGAACATAGACTACTTTTTACCACGGGAAAATATCTCATTCCCACGGGAAGCTAATGAAATGAATGAAATGCGCCGTGTAGTGTTATTCTTATTTATTCTTATACTTTGCTTTTCCTTTATTATTTCTTTTCGAAATTATTAACTTTCTGTGTTTGTTTATTTACATTTTGACGCAGGTTTCTTATTTTTTTTATCATTTTACGGCATTGTATAAAAATTCTTTTAGCCATTCAATATTAAAAGAAAAGAAAAAAATTTTGTTTCTTACTCTATTTCATAGATTAATAAAGTATAGTATTGTCTTTGACTTTGAATTGAAAATTTATTTTTGTGTTGAATAGTCCATTTATTGAGGAACGCTATAGGCTATTATAATATCATGTTATGACTAATAAAATAAGTCTAATAACTCTTGTTTTATTTTTACTCTTGGTGTATTTTTGAGTTATATCGGATAAATTCGATGGCATTTTATTCGATATAGGCTAATTATAGTGCACGACTGTTGTGAATTAAAATAACAGTGCGAAAAGGTGTTTTTTCGGATTGCCTCCAAAATTCAATTAGTCACGTTCTGGTAAAGAAGCCATCGCTTTACTTGAATGTCTGACTAACTTAACTGACTGATTACTGACGGCTTACTGACTTTACTTATTATTACTCGTCCAGTTTCACAGAAACTGACAAAAACATGATTCAGAAATTTTATTATACTTGACGCTGGCAATATGCAGAGTTTTTTTTTTCAAACTCTTTTTTATATGCCCACTGCTGGGCACAGGTCTCCCTCTCACTTCTTCAATTCTTCATTCAAATTTCTGCCTCGCCGGGAATCGAACTCAAAACCCCTCGATCGGCAGTCCGGCATTGTAATCATTGTGCCTTATTGGTTGTCGTTTAACTGACTGAGAAGCTCAACTTTACAGCGAAATCCAAAATAATGCTTAAGAGGAAACGCGGCTTCAGCCAAATTAGAAAAATAGGTATTTTGGAGTAACTATTGCTATCGCGCTGCGCCCTGCGCTATCCACCGCGTGCGATAGGGACAGATGCAGCTCAGACCGATTATACCTACAAACTTTCTGACTAAATCGAAGTTTCGTATCCTCCTGTTTCCTCCTTCAAAATTGAGTTTATTAAAAAAATCACATAAATCATGAAATAGAATAAGTCTATGCCCCTATGCTTTTATTTGGTCGTAAAAACCTTTTAAATTTGTTTTGCAGTTGTTGGATTACGGCTATGAAAGAGGCATTTTCTACGATTTTTGAAGTCATATTTTCTGATCTAATTAGTTGATTGAAAAAAAAAACAAAACATAGGGGCATAGCTTTAGCAGACTTAGATATTGTCACAAATAATCATTCCTCTAGAAGCATTATCCAGGGAGGAAATAGGAGAATACACTTGTATGGGAATATGGCGCTAGCGTTTCCTCTTAAAACTGTAAACCAAACTCGACCTTCTCGTGTCGTGTAATCATATCAAGGTGCCATAGGTCATTTACATTTTGATAGTGTGAATTTAAACAAGTAAAATAAGTGAATTATGAAAGTAAGATAGGATATAAAAGGTGATAAAAGGGCCAGATTGAGCGAGAGATTTTTTATACAAATAATAATAATCGATACTCTGAGTATTTTTGACTTAAGTGTAAATAACTGAAAACCTTAAAAAACTACATTACTTCGGTGTTAGCTTCCCAGAGGATGCTCCCTAGGGAGTACCACTAGCGCCTCACTTAGCCGCCCTAGTGAGGTTCCACCCGATGAAGGCTTGAAGACCATCAGCTAGACAACACACTGGTGTTGTATTAGTACTGGCTCCGACTATCTTGGACTTAGTAGACTGATTGGTTAGTGGATAGGCACCTAGGTCTTAATCCATGTAGAATAAGAATAGAGCTATGGTATCCCCTCTCAGAGCAGCGATGGCCGAGTGGTAAAAAACCGCGGTCTTCGACGCGACCGATCCCAGGTTCCTCGGCTCATACCTCTGACAAAGAAATTTGTAATGTGCGAATTTATCGGTGCTCTACAGTGATGGAAAATATCGTGATATTTCATTGATTACGATGTTCTCCATCGCCGTGCATGCCTGAGAGAAATTCATAATTTCTCGAAAGCATGACGTCCACCAATCCGCATTTGGCCAGCGTGGTGGACTATGGCCTAAATCCCTCTCAATTGTGTGAGAAGGAGACCTGTGCCCAGCAGTGGGACATAAAAAAAAAGTTGAAAAAAAATCCCCTCTCTGATCAAAAGAGGCGTCTAAAGGGGGGTTTCCGGGGTTGCGGGCGACGGTGGGAGCTCCAACCGTCCAGTTAGCAGCCCCCGGAAGGACGGCGATGTGCAGTAGAGTATCATCGCTCTCGGGATGATAGGCCCATGTTGGGGAGTCCCTGTAGCTTCGGGATTAAGAATAGAGCTACGGTCTCCCCGGCCTGATCCTAAGAGGCGACTAAAAGGGGGCTTCCGGGGTTATGGACAGTGTGAGTGTGAGCTTGATCCGACCAGCCAGCAGCTCCGGGAAGGACGTGGTGTGTGCGTGGCTGCGTACCGCATGGGTTTTAGTGCGGTCAAATCCCACATAACCCGGTATCCTCTCCCAAGATGCCGAGTACATTTTGAAGGTTTTTCCCCCGATACCAAAAAAAAAAGGCCCATGTTGGGCTACCGCGCGTGGAGGTCGCCGGTGTGTTCCTTTGGAGATTCCGGAAGACTCCACAAGCGCTCCAGCCCACCGAAAAGGTTTTAGTAAAGTAACAATCTTACATAACCTGGTATCTCTCGCGATGGGATTTCTTTTTGAGGCCCCCTTTTAGTCGCTTGTTATGATCAGATAGGGATACCGAAGCTCATAAATTTCTTAGTTCTAAGCTACACAGACAATCAAACAAAAAAGAATTATCCAAACGTAGTCATATTATTATTCATTTACGGTATAATTAATCGTGTAAACAAATACTCAACACAAAAACTTACAAAGCCTCGTTGTTAATGAAGTTAGTAAAATTATTTATAACTATAATCTTGTGCCACAGTTAACAACATAATTTTAACTCTACAATTTTTCACCGTACTAAAACTCTTCATGAATGCTGTCCGACAAACTTCGTTGTATTAGTCAAAAATATTATTAGAAGAACAGCAAAAGTTCTAATTAAATCGCTAAACACCGATAAATAGAACGATCCGGCTTCTGAACGCACTCCGCCATAATTAAAAAGCAAAATTATTCCTCCCTGTGTGATTAACGGCGACCTACCACCTACCACCCTCCACCCTCTTTCTTCGTACAATGGTCAGTTGTAACACAACTGCCTTAGCGGGCTTGTCGTAGCCTTAGAAACTGAATACAAAACAAAAATAAACAAATTCATTTTTTATCTTTTTTTCTACGAATAATAATGTAAACATAGATACTATCAGATTTTTTAAGATCTCCTAACGTAAATGCATCGAAATATGTCGGTCCAATTGCAAATCTGAAGTGACTTCTTGAGCTAATTTCTTGTATAATGGTCGACAGGTTGAAATATAACCTTTTCGTGTTTCGTTTTTCACGAATAGAAGCACTTAACCTCGAGTGTGAATACTAAGCGATGGTGACAAAGTTTCGTGTTTAAATTAATTTTCGAAAATGACATCTGTGACGTGTTTTCGCGCCAAAAAAAGCATCATGGTCGCTCTGTTTCCGGTCGTTTATTACGTGTTCAAAATAAAATTGAAATAACATGATGACTTTCGGACGGTGGTTGATGTGAAGTTACAAAAATGTGAAACCTTGTTTAAACTGTGATTTTGTGTAAATTTTAAAGACTTGTGTGATTGTGTGGATGTGTTATACGGATTTATAGTAAGGTTTGTATCTACTGAATTCCATTTAATATGCCTAATGTCTACCTATACCTATAATAATAACATTCGCAGCATAAGTTACTCAATTGCAAGAAGAAAATAAATGTAACCACTAATATTACTAAGTAAAACAGTAAAACTGGCTGTAGTAGATAGGTATGCAATCATAGCCCCACAGGACTATAGTCAAAATCCTTTGTGATATAGTACCATAGACACATACATAGACAAGGGCACAAACACTTAGACCAGGACCACAAATTTAATCATTCAGATATCTCCCCCACTGGGAATCGAACCCGATATTTTTTGAATGGCAGACTGACGTGGTAAACATTGTACAGGCTTTCTATAAACTCGTATGATTTATAGAAATTTGCCTGTAACTTCTTTAAAGCATGTAGGTACGGGTATTTAAAGGGTTTAATTGCCCTTTGGAGGCAATGTACATACAAATTATGTTATAAGGACACACAAACTCCAGTTGGATCCAAGATAGAATCAGTCTTCTTCCAGCTGCATCCATAGGGTATTTACACTAGTCCCTGTAGCTTCGGGATTAAGAACAGAGCTACGATATCCCCTGCCTGATCCTAAGAGGCGACTAAAAGGGGTCTTCCGGGGTTGCGGGCGGTGAGAGTGAGAGCTCGATCCATCCAGCCAGCAGCCCCGGGAAGGACGGCGGTGTGTGCGTATCCGCATGCCGCCAGAAGCATCGGTAGATGCAGGAGAGCACATATACTCTCCCGAAGATGGGCCCATTCTGGGCGCCGCGCGTGGAGGACACCGGTGCGTTCCAATAGTGCGTACTCTCCAAGCGTAGAGGCAGGCTACCGAGAGGGTTTAAGTGCGGTCAAATTCCACATAACCCGGTATCCTCTAACAAGGTACCTTTTAAAGGTTTCCCCCCTAATGCAACAAAAAGGATACTTACACTGCTTCCTTTTTCTCTTGCAACTCTAAGTTGCTTACTGGATCGGACTCTAGACGCTTCTTACCGAAACAGAATAGAATCGGTAACGGTACGAAGAGTGCAGCCACGTTTTTTTTTCAGGTTTCTTAGGCCCATAGAAACGAATACATATATAACATAATATTACAAACTAATACATAACAGACATAAAAATACAAATAAAACGATACAAAATAAAAACAATAGATTCTATACATAAATAATAAAAGTAAGTAACACGAATGTTCGGCGTCGTGTTGCGCGTGGTGTCTGGTAACCGGCCACGGAATCGCCGGAAAACAACACCTCTCGGCCAGAAATCTTCATTCATGAGCGTTGGCATCTGCTTTGTAGGGACTCTCACCACATATGAATTGAAGTTTACGTCGTCTATGTCTCCTATCGAACATGATGTTTCACATCTACCAGGCACCCTATGACGGCTCACGGTTTTTTAATACGGGGGAGATGCTGGGTTATTTAGGATTATTAACTCACTAGAACTCCCTTAATGCTCTCCTCGGCATATATTATAGGCCCGGGATCTCCAGTGGAACGCACCGGTGCCTTGCGCATGAGTCTAATATTACTACTCTAACGGAGTTACGTCTCATGCACAATTCTTCCCGGGGCCGTTGCTTCTTTCCGGGGCCGCTGACTTCACGGTTTGAACTCCCACTCACACCGCTCGCAACCCTAAAAGCCCCATTTTCGTGGCCTCTTACGACAGGCAAAGGATACGGTACCTCAGCTCGTACTTTTCGACCGAGCTAACAGACTCTCCTATCGAATCTAAAGTATAAGTATAACCTATATACATATATACGTACAAAATTTATTTCTAAAAAGAATTCGATTATGGCCTTAATTGACCATAAATACTACTCTAGAATCTATTAATAGAATCACTAACAGGTTAAAGATATGCTTGAAAGCTAAGCAACGTCCGTCTCTATGTAAGTCGCATAGCCCTACGGTTAGTGTAGAACGCATGCGATTCACTCGGCAAAAAAAAAAACGAGAGAATTATAAGACTTGGCTATTTCGTTCACCAGAAACAAGATATTTGCTTGACGTAATAGTATATTGTGTGGCAAGGGGTGAAACAAGACGATTTCTGACGAGGGCGATTTGCTCGGGCAGTCATCGCCCTGGTCTGAAGTCATGTTTCATCCCGTGCCACACACTGTATTTTTCATATCACATGTAATGAAACAACGAGTTTTGATTTCTGTGGCCAGTGGAAGTAAGACTATTTCAGACAAATAGCGCAGTAATATCTTTTGACAACGATTTGACGACAGTTGTCAATGCGATTCTGACAGACTTTAAATAAAGACGTAAATAATAAATAAATGAAGGTGCCGGGTAGAAACAATGTTGTTTCTCCCCTAGGGCAGAAACAATGTTATTTCTGACTGACACATTCGCATTGGTTTGAAATTGTCTTATTTCGACTGGCAAAACAGAGTTTAAAACTCGCTGTTTCAATGCATGTGATATGAAAAAGTAACAAACACCTTCGTGACGGTAACGAAACGGCGAAGCAACACATTTTATGAGATGTAGAATCGATGAAGATCGAGTTAGGGCGTGTAGATTCAGGAGATTGGGTCTACGTGAGATCTCAATATTTTTTCCAAGCTGGGTACCGCGCGTAAATTTACGCACCCTTAACATTACATGCAGACACGCACACAAAATATTAAATATAAAAAGAAAACAGCAGCCGGTACTATGTATAGCTTATTCTATATAGGTTTCATTTTTCGTTCTGGACCTCCTTACCCCCACATATTTTTAAGTGGTCGCTGCAGCCAATGGACATTTGTACATAGCCTAAAGCTGACCTCAATCTTGTGTAAGGTCGTGCGCAGTTTGCGCTGATACTCCATAGGCCTCGTGGCAGAAATATGCAGCGGTTGTACTTTGCCCATATCCAATTGCCAACATTGGCATGCATTATTAACGTGACAACGTCTTATAATTTGATAGAGCCGGCTGCACGCACGAAAAGACATGACTCATGCGGCGTTACCTCGCTCTGAGGCGTTCCAAGGCTTGAAGTGCAAGCGAGAGTGCGGAACGAGCGACAAAGAGGCACAATCGGCCTCCGCGTTCGGCAGCGTTCGACATCTGTCTCTCTCCTACTTGAGTGAGCGATGCGTCCGCGTGGACAGCTGCTATACAATAATACATTTACATGTTTTCGTCAAGTATGCAACCATTCCATCAGTATTTTCTTATGACGTTGTCACGTTCAACTATCGTCAGTAAACCGACTTTACAGACAACCGATTTTTTTAAGGAAGTTATTTTTGGTTAAAGGCACCTAAGATATTAAATTTTGATATGATTGAGATTGCTTAATCCGGCACTGTCCCTCCGTTACTTCCGTTTCATCAACATTATATTTTTGTGAGCAAAATTTCGCATAAAACGGCGAATCATTCCGCAATATCGGAACACAACATTAATCACGTTGAAAACGCGTTGCAGAGTCGATATCGGCCATCGGTAAATTGAAAATTTGATGGGAGCTGTCGGGCAGGTACTTTGGTTATGATTACAGTTAGGATACGATATGGGTTAGGCACCTACCTTGCATAATGGGTGTACTTGGATATGAGTCCTGTTTTTATTACATGACTGTTCAAAACGGAGTCTAATGTGTTTAGGTTCGTCTATATTTTGTATGTATGTGTAGCATTTGAGGGAAGGAGGTTTTACGCCTTACCACAGAATACATTATAGTAGAGGCCTTACCAAACATTACTTCGTAGTGTCACTTTGACGACCCGCGTGGCACAATGGTTACCATGCCAGTCTGCCCATCGAGAGGTCCCGGGTTCGATTCCCGGCGAAACAGATATATGAATGATGAGTTTAAATTTCTGTTCTCGGCCTGGGTGTTTGTGTTTCTGTCTTTGTATGTGTACATGGTACCCACGACACAAGGAATACTGGGTATACATACCCTACTGTGGGGCTATGAGTGTGAAGCGGTATTATTTATTTATTATTAAGCACCTGGACGACCGAGGGTTGCTCGGATAAAAATAAATGATTTTCTTGGTTTAATATTAAGCAAAACACTCATTGGCTTAGTGGGTATTACTTAACAACGCCATCTGAAGTAGCTCGCAATATAAAAAAATGTCACAGAAAATAAGATTTGAACCCGGGTCTCTAGCTCCGCAGTCATTGTACGTAACCATTCGATTAATTCTATTGACGAAACTTTTATAGAGCTCTTTCAAATCGACATTGTCTTTTGTTTGAACGGCGGATTGGCCGATGATGTTTGACGGTGTTCTACGACACAATATTATTAATATTCTCCAATAGATGTCAGTAAGTCATATTTTTCTGTTTATATTTATGTTAATTATGATCCCTAAAAATACGAATAAATCGACAATTTCTAAAAATAAAATCTAGCTGGAC
Source organism: Pyrgus malvae (assembly GCA_911387765.1). Lineage (NCBI taxonomy): Eukaryota > Metazoa > Arthropoda > Insecta > Lepidoptera > Hesperiidae > Pyrgus > Pyrgus malvae. The sequence continues at coordinate 12,320,439 of OU426972.1, read as the reverse complement.
CCCCGAAACCCTGTGCACTAAATTTCATGAAAATCATTGTTGCCGTTTCTAAGATTCAAATTATGTGTATATACAAGAATTGCTCGTCTAAATATAACATGCCTTTGTATATCTTTAATAGGTGGTTCGCACGGAGAAGTACCTACCACTGCTGCACCCATTTCTGTGCCGAAGCCGTTCTGTTGTGTTTCTTGTTGGAAAGGTGCGGTTACCGACCAGACTTAGGTACATTAGACGACCATTAGCCCTAAGAATAGCAGCGCAAATCCATATAACCTCAGGCAAGACTCAAGGCTAAACTATTGCAATTTGTTCCTTGCCTTAAATGTCTTCTATCCTTTTTTTAATTATTCTATTTATTTACTAGCCTTCCGCCAGCGGCTTCGCCCGCGTGGACCCGTTTAATGGGTCCCCGTAGGATAAAAACTAAGCTTCATTGCTATATTAAAATCATAGGCGTTTAGCCAGTTGCTTCAACCGCGTTGACCATATTACCCATTTTCACGTAGGAATGAAACATTTTCCCGCGCTAAAAGTAGCCCATGTTACTCAGGATGAATGTAGCTTTCTAATGGTGAAAGAATTTGAAATCGGAACAGTAGTTTTTGATTTTAATGATTACAAACATACAAAAACACAAAAATGCAAATCTTTCCTCTTTATAATATTATATTTAGTCACAGAACATTATTAAGAGAGGTAGAACGGCAATAATGCGCCGTTTGTATGAAGACTGGTGTCGCCGATCAAGCCCCGCCTTTCACCTCCATTACATCTGTACTTAAATAAATACGAAGCTTACGCACATATTTGCAATTTCAAATCTAGCTAATCTTAGCGCCGCACAATTACGCGATTTCAAATGAACGAATCACAAGCACGCATATCGTAGCACGATCGCATGTTTCTGTAGAGATTTTGGAGTTTTGAGCGTTTGCTTAAAATTCCTTGGCGCATCAGGACCCGCCCACATTTCCATTCTACTCTTTTAATATGTTCTGTGTATTTAGTATACAAAGATATTATAAAACACGACAAAAGAAGAGAATATGTACACATGTGTATCCGTATGCATTATGCCTTAACCTGCGATTTTAATGACATTGTTAAAATAATAACAAAGAAATAACGTCTGAAACTTAGTTTCATGATAAGGTGCTATTAACCGGATATTTCATACTGTTTTACTGTTCTTATTATATCCTATTTCTACTCATTACACTTACAATGTTTTAGGTACATTAAAAGTTTTCAAAGGAATTTTACTTTGGCTGTACGTTGCATAACGCTGTTTGCAAAACTGAAAAAAAAAAACAAAAATCCACCGCTTAAGTTAATTCCTGCGGTAAAACACAAGCGATCTAATAAGCAAAGCAATATTGGACGCGGTTTATATTTAATTGGGTGACGCTAGTGTAAATTTCAGGTGGGCGTTTGAAGTAAAGAGAAGAATTTTCTAATACAATTCTATTTAAAAAAAAATAAACATTATGTTCATCAATGTTAGGGGCTAAATAAAATTGTACTACTTATATTTAAATCGAATTAGTCCTAAAATGCAACGGTAAAGAAAAAAGAGAGGTAAAAAATTACTTTTTAACAAAAGAAAACTGCCTTCAAACGGTAAAAAATAATATTGTTCATCACTTCGCATTTGTTACTTTTCTTTGCAGAGCGAAAGGTACTTCATTTTACTAAGGGCCCGACTCGAAAGAATTTTCTCTCAACTCCTAACCATCGTAGCACCTTCTATCATCAGCTCAGCAACATGAGATGATAGTTACTATGCACAAATATCAATTTTAGTTCAGAAAGTGAAAGAAAATGAATATGTATGCCTTTAAAATATGAGAGTTCCCCTCGATTTTCCTGGGATCCCATCATGAGATCTTGATTTGGTGACAATACCTCGGACAAACCTCGGAAGTATAAGCTTTCGAACAAAAATAATCATCAAAATCGGTTCATAAACGACGAAGTTATCCGCGAACAAACATAAAATAATCATAATATATACGGTCGAATTGAGACACCTCCTCCTGTTTTGAAGTCGGTTAAAAAAAGGAGAGAAAAGCGTCAAAAAGTTTCCTAAAAGATAAATCAACGAAGAAAATAGCCACACCAACATCCACAGTGAAGAAATACTTTCGTGTTTCGGTGAAAAGATGCTGCCAGACTTGGCTGCAGCCCTTTTTGCGACCCACTGCTGGGCACGGGTCTCTCCCACTTATTGGGGAAGCCTGGAGCTTACTCCACCACGCTGCTCCAATGCGGGTTGGTGGAGATGCGGGTTAGTGACCAACCCGCTGTCGGATGTTTTCAAACCGCCCATAAGGCCTCCGATAAGGTTTGACGACTGTTATCTATCGACAACAACCGGGACCGACGGCTTAACGTGCCCTCCGAAGCACGGAAACGCGCATGAAATTTTTTGCCACTAGCGGTCGCCCATCTCACACCCGACCGCGCCCGTTTGGCTCAGCTGCAAAGATCGCTTGCGTTCTACGCTAGCCGCCAGGCCATGCGCGCTTCAGACTTACACGCATATTATTGCATATATATGACTATAAGAATCAAAACTGCAGCGACAAGAAGACTCAGGATTGATTGTGTTGAGAGGTTGTGTTTAATTCCCTATTTTCTCCTCCGGCTCTTTCCTCATCGCGCTTAAGGGCATCTAGAGCCGATGACCGCGAAAATTGACGTTCATTAAGACAATATTATCCCAATAATATATATATCCCATTAATTAATGAAATATTTTGAATTTTTTTTATTGCTACGACCACAACGCTACGTGGCCGGCATGCTTAGTCTTGTTTGTCCTCCCGTCCTCCCTACTGTAAGTCCTACTTTTTGCAGCACGTTTTTCACTGATTTTTCACCTTTTTCGCCGATTAATACTCAGTGGAGCAAAGAGAGGAACGCACTAAGCATGCAGTCAGTTAAAGCTTTAATTCTTACTCAGTGCAACTTGAAAAACATGACATGTGAAGATTTTCATAATTATTTGTTGAAAAACCGAACTTCTTAAAAATTTGCAGCTCTGCTAAATATGAGTAAAATAAAATAAATAAATATATATAAAAATCGTTTAATTGTTAAAGTCTCCCTTTTTACACAACATCCTCCTTTTTAGGCCCATCTGCCCTCCTTTATCAAATTACCATCTGGCAACACTAGGCATGCTCTACTCTTTTGAAATAAGAATAAAAACTAGACGACCTTACTACTGTCGGGTTGTTTCAAAAGCCCCAGCTAACACCATAGGGTTACACTTAAAAAGTTTATATTGTCAAAAGCGCTAAGGTTACATTAGAAAATCATTTTTTCCAACCTTTTTTATGTCCCACTGCTGGGCACAGTTCTCCTATTACAAGTAAGAGATATTTAGGCCATAATCCACCACGCTGGCCAAGTGCGGATTGGTGGACATCATACGTTTGAGAAATTATGAATTTCTTCTTAGCTTGCACGGTGATGGAAAACATAGTAATCAATTAAATATCACAATGTTTTCCATCACCGTGGAGCAGGGATAAATCATTAGAAAAATTTGGTAATATGGTGGTTAAGTATTCTTAAAATTTCTAATCTTCCCGCTTATTTTCTTATTTTTTTTTTCTTTTATTAGAACTTCCTCCCTTCATTAACAAGCACAACAAAATTTCGAAAGAAATCGGTCCAGCCGTTCAAGCTTGATGCCGTGACAAAGCAAATTAGGAATTCATTTGTATGTACGTATATAGATAGATTAAAAAGGCTTTGGTAGCTTTACCTCTCCAGATATATCAAACGCCACGCGCAAAACGACAGTTATTCATAGGCAATAAATTGTCAGGATCCCTACAGGCTATTCACCGGATGCGGAGACCTTGGCTCGCTGATGGCCACATTAACCTTGGCCAAGATGAGGGGATAAGGTATTGGAGGCACTGGCCCAAGGCTAGCCCAGTGTCCTTGGGTATGGCGACTAGTGTTATGAAAAGTAAAAATATTTTGGTAATAGGTAGTTAATTTTTTATTACGGCATGAAGAAATAGAACATCTTTTATATGGTGGGGAAGGCTTTTACTCCTATTTTTTGTATTGTCGGAGGAAGTAGGTCGTAGATCTGTAGGTGGTAGAATTACTATGGTTCGCCCGGGAAGTACCACCGCTGCACCCACTTCTGCCGTGAACCAATTCTATTGTGTTTCGGTGGAAAGGTGCAGTTGCCGGCCACACTTACATGAGGCGACCACCAGCCTCCAGAGAAGCCGCAACTGCATACGACCTCAGACAAGACTTACCTATGCTTGCTTGAGGTTGTATGTAGGTAGATGTCCATGGGCTGCAGCGGCCAATTAACACCACGTGGCCTGCATGCTCGTCTGCTACTCCATTCAAATAAAAAAAATTTTTTTATTCATTACGCCCTTTCATAAGACAATTCTGTTTTTCTTGTACATTTTGACATTTTAGACGAGTCGCTCCGATATTAGACCGATGGCAAAGCAAGGTGTAGTTTGTTTGTGTGTGCGGATTATGACTGTATGTACACGGCAGTTTTAACTACCGTGGAAAGGTGTGGCCGGCAACCGAAAACACAATAGAATTGGTTCACGGCAGCAGTGGGTCAACGGTGATACTTTCCCGTGCGAACCATTATAGTTCTACCACCTACAATTATTTATTTATTTTAAGTAAGTACATATAACCTTATTCTATGGATACAAGGGTGTGCTATATAATGGCATTCTCTCCCAGCCAACCCTGGCTAATATAGAAAACTTGTAATACAATTAAAAGTATACATATAAAAAGTATAATTATAATTATAATATAAATATAAAGTAAATATTAATATTATTAGATTATATTAAAAAATAATATTAGCATTACCAATAAATAACTATTACTCTTTACTTTAATATTATAAATTCGAAAGTAACTCTGTCTGCTACGCTTTCCCGCTTAAACTACTGAACCAATTTTAATGAAATTTGGAACACAGATGGAGTGGACCTTGGGAAAGAACATAGGATGGTTTTATCCTACGGGAACCTATGAAACGGGTCTACGCGGGCGAAGTCGCTGGCAGAAGGCTAGTTGGAATTATAAACGCGACTTGTTTGGCCACTGGCCACACTTTGATCTAAGGTGCACATGCGCGTCTACATAATTACTGTTCAATTTATAAATTGAACACAAAATCTGTGGCATTTGTTGCCGATATATTATAATCTGTATAAGTTTAAGAATGTTTCTTTTTCCGCTTCCGTTTCTTTGCTCCCCTTTTTGCTTGCCCTTCTATTTTTAATGGCGGACAGCGGCTGTGTACCGTTCATTGTAATTTTATTTATATGTCATTAAAGACACAGAATATTTACTCGCGTGTTTTATTATACAATTACATTAAAATAAAAAAGTCGACGTATAAAAACATAGAGCACAATACATTTTGATGATTTTATGACTACCCTTTTAAATGACCTGAGTTCTTTCACCCCGATTGAGTCATAATTTAATTTGGTACCTAATTAAATTAAAAAAAATAATATTAATTAAAAATTAACTTGTAGAAAATCTGAGAGTTCATCCACACGAAGTTGGCACGCGTGGTAGACGATAGCCTAAAGAACTGTAGAATATTAAAAAGGATATGAAAAAAACGTATATTATAGTTTGCATTCTACACTCACAACAGATTAGGGTTCCAATCGAAAAGAAAAACCATTATCTGATTATGGTGCCCGTCTATTTACTGAAAACCGAGATTTTATTTTACGTTTTACACAGCTCCACAGTAGGGTAAGTATACCCTGTGTCGTGGGTACTATGGACACAAACAAAGACAGAAACACAAACACAGACCGAGAGCAAACATTTTAAACTTATCATTCAAACTTCGCCGGGAATCCAACCCGGGACCCTTTGATCGGCAGTCCGGCGTGATAACCATTGCGTTAAAATAAAAATAAATAATAAATAAAATAAACGTTTCACACTCATAGTCCCACAGTAAGGTAGGTATAATCTGTGTCGTGGGTACCATGGACACATACAAAGACAGAAACACAAACACCCCGACCGAGAACAGAAATTTAAACTCATCGTTCACCGATTCGCCGGTAATCGAACCAATTTAATTTGCCACATATAACTCGTACGAGAGTTATATAAGCTTTTAAGCTCGTGTATGTCTGCTGTGATGGATGCTACGCCTACACCGGTTCAAATGCAGAAACGCCGGAAAAAGTCGGTGTACGCGCCTATGATTTTTTGAAGTGCAAAATGTAGCGGCGTGTGCGAATTTGCGGAAACAATCGCACGCGCAGAAAAATGTGTTGGTCTCAAACCGCTCTTACTTTTTATATCAACCTTTTTATGTCCCACTGCTGGGCACAGATCTCCTCTTACAAGTGAGAGAGATTTAGGCCGTAATCCAAGTGCGGATTAGTGGACAACATGTCTTCGAGAAATTATGAGTTTCTCTCAGGCATGCACGGCGATGGAAAACGTCGTAATCAATTAGATATCAAGATATTTTCTATCACTTTGGAGCAGCGATAAAATGCGCACATTACAAATTTCTTATCAGAGGTGCGCACCGAGTTTCTGAACCCGGTATCTCCGTGTCGGAGACCGCGTTCCTTACCGCTTGGCCCCTCGCTGCTCATTGCTCTTACTTACATCACCAAAAAATTGGCGGTTCTTTTTTCAAGGCCTCACGAAAACGGAACCCTCTATATGTTACGATTCACACTCACCTACCTACGTGTACTTAATATCGAGCCCCATACCACAAAATACACCAATTTTAATAAGTAGGCCATATGCAAACGCGAAACATGTTTCAGCCATCGGAAAAAATGTTTTCCCCATTGTTCGTAATTAGGGGAGGAATGCCAACAGCTCAGTTATAAACTTTGTGTGAGAATTCCTTGAGAATTCTGAACTGGGTGTGGCCTCACTGTGAGCGGGGCATTATTGAGACAATTAATAGGCTAGGCGTAAAATATAATTGGTTCTTCGAAGAAGTACATATATAACTGGTTCTTAAGAATATCCGCTGCGGAATCCCCTGCCTGAATGTAAGAGGCAATTTTCAGAGATAGTTCGGTTAGAGTAGGAACTCGAGCTGGCCATTCATTGGGTTGAACGGACGCAAAAATTTGTGCCCCTTTTGCCTTCCAATTGAAAAGAAGAGAGCAAAATATTCATTTCATATTAGGAATACAAAATATTCGCTTAATGAATGTCATTTTTTCCCGGTCATTGCCTTTAGGTGCCAGAATTTATAAATTAGGAGAGAAAAAAGGCGGCGGAAAAAACTGCCAGCAGCACTCTTTTGAAAAAAAAACATTATATATTTGAGATAACAGAATGGCTAAGGGTCGATAATGGGCACACGTGACAGCTGATCGTGTGAGACACTATTAACTACTTAACTATTATTAACTAACTTATTTATACTTCCATACAGCAAAAAAAAGCTAGCCCAAAATTCCGTACTGCCAAGGCTCTGCAACCACTTCAATATTTTATCTAAAGTTAGTGATCTAGATTTAACAGCTCCTCTTAGCAAATTTAAGAAATGATTGCAAAAAAATATTTGATTACTTTTATGGACTGAGATAGTCTCGTGCTCTAGTTTTTTCTTCCTTTCATCATTACAACCTTTTTTTTTATTTCCCACTGCTGGGCACAGGTCTCCTCACAAGTGAGAGGGATTTAGGCCATAGTCCACCACGCTGGCCAAGTGCGGATTGGTGGACGTCATGCTTTCGAGAAACTATGAATTTCTCTCAGGCATGCACGGCGATGAAGAACATCGTAATCAATTAAATATCACGATATTTTCCATCACCGTGGGGCAGCGATAAATGCGCACATTACAAATTTCTTTGTCAGAGGTGCGCGCCGAGGATTTGAACCCGGGATCGGTCGCGTCGAAGACCGCGTCTTTTACCACTCGGCCATCGCTGCTGCTTTCTTCCTTTACTTTCATATATATTCAAATATTCTTATGTTACTTCATTCTGTTTCTTTTAAATATATTTAAGTAGCAATATATTGTAATGCATATTGCTTTTAAAATCAAAATAATATCATAGTAATTACTAGTTGACCCTGCGAACTCCGTACCGCGTTTAAATGTTTAGGGTGGGCCAGTCTTATCACTTAGGGGGATGAAAAATAGATGTTGACCTATTCTCAGACCTACCCGATATGCACACAAAATTTCATTAAAATCGGTCGAGCCGTTTCGGAGGAGTATGGTAACTAACATTGTGACACGAGAGATTTTATATATAAGATAACGTTGTTGTTGTCTAGCTAGATGTGTATTTGTGCACGCTGTGGCACCCTATAATTGTAGAAACAATTAAATTTAAGACCATATTTTGTATCAATGCTTTATCATAGTGTTACTTGTGTTGGGTGTCCTAAATAAATAAAATAAAACCGAGCAAGTGCGAGTCGGACTCGCGCACCGATGGTTCCGTAAAATATTTTGAATTTATGATGTAACTAAAAATTTACGGTTTTCGCAATTTTTCCTTTATCTGTGAAGACGTTGCTACGTACCAAATTTCAAGATTCTGAATTCAAGGGAAGTATTCTGATTTTGATTCACTTGCGAGTGTCGAAAATTTGCAGCATAAACGGCTAGGTACATCTTTTGATTGCGCTGGCTTACAAGTTTTTTTCACAGCTCCGGCTTGGTACCTCCACGCGTTCCTGAGTAAAAGGGTCTTGACAGACAGACGGACGGAGAACAAAGTGATTCTATAACGGTTCCGTTTTTTACTTACGAGGAACGAACTTTACGGAACCCTAAAAATAAAATAAAATAAATCTACCTATTATATCAATAAAACGCTAATAAAAAAGACATAAAAAAGATAACTCTTACAGGACCATGTCATCTGTCTGACTGTCTGTTCGTCAAGATTCTTTTATATTAAAATTTGTCGCTATACACACCCATCTTACAAATAACCGCACCCACTGTTATATCGCTTGCATTCTCTACCAGCCAGAGGGCAACGCGCGATTTATTGAGGGTAAGGCATAATATCTAGGGCTTTAACCCGGCACTAATGGGATGAAATGCTTTAATTTTTAGAGATATATATTTTTATGACTAGTCAGAACCACAAATGGCTTCATTCCGAAAAAGTAGCAAGTCTTTATTAGCTTAACCTTAATGTAGGTTAGCGTAAAATTACTCTTTAGCCATATTAATTTAATATTATAAATTTATATATTAATATTATATATTTTTATAGTTTAAAAAAACTAAAAAGATCTTTATAGTCTGTAAAAAAACTAACTAAAAAGTAAGAAATTAAAAAAATGTAAAAAATCGTGTCGGGCACTGTCCACTATTGGAGGGGCCTGGAGCGAACTCCACCGCGCTGCTCTAATGCGGGTATGTGAAGATGAGGGTCAATGACCAACCCGCTGTTGGATGTTTTTAAACACTGTTTATAGATAATAAACGAGACTGACTGAATTTTAATTGTCACTAGCGGCCACCCATCTCACACCCGACCGCGCCCGTTTGGTTTAGATGCGTAGATCGCTTACGTTCTACGCTAGCTGACGCGCCGGGCCTTGCACGCTTCTGTTTCAACTTGATTACACGCTTTTTATTAGCTTCACCTGTATGTTTGTATGTTTGTTTGTAACCGACTTCTTTGGGCGCGATTTTGACCCACTTTAAACGGCCAGATTTCGTTCAAACTTTGTAGATTTATTGAGGACCGATGACAATACACTAATTTGATAAAATTATTCCATTTTTCAATTTGCAAAATATGATTTTTGGTAATTTATATAATTTTTTTATTTTTTTTATTTTTATTTCTTTTAATCACTTAAAATACTTAAATAATTTAACAATAATTAAAAATTAAATATATAAAGTTAATTATAAAAAGAAAATTCCATCTAGTAATTGTGCTTGTGGCATTGTACCCAGAACGCTGGCAGCGTTTCCCCTCTGAACTAGTAAGCTCATTTTTTGGGAAAAATAGGTGCCAGCCCTCTGGTCACCTGAGGCTAGAATTAGTCTGGTCGACATATCTTTCATGAACGTTTTCATGTCAGCCGACCATGGACCCATAGTTTCCATCGCAAGCGCCGCAAATTCATATTCCTTCGTGATGGAAGAATATTTGCGACGCTTGAGAAGTTGTGCATGGTCGGCTGCGGCCCCTGCCTTTTTAGCTGTTTCAGCTATATGCGATGGGGCCAACGTATCTACACAAGTAAAATCCCATACCAGGGCCCGACCAACTCGCCATGGAACAAGAGTAGCTCCGTCAGGTCTCTTGCCATCGTCTCTAGACATTCCTGTGGGTTCTAAGGATGCAGGTATAGAGACGGTGGCAAGCGATCTGCGGATCAAATCATTTACAGCTCCATGGCGATATAACCTGCCAGCACTCCTGGTACAGGATAGACCATGTCGACCAAAACAACCCACACCTCTGCCACATAAGCATTGATGGGGTTCACATACTTTAGCACCAACGCGGAGGCCTATTGCTATCCTTAGCGTCGATGCGTCTAAAATTGTGCCTAGATTTTGAGAAGGGAGCACGTGCAGCCAATGTCCAGAGTCTTCATCTGATACGGCTAGCAATCTCGCCCGATCCGTGTTGTCAGTGCATTCGTCAAGGAGACAGGCAAACGTAGCTTTAATCCCAGGCAAGTCCCAGTAACGTTGTTGAGAGGTTTCGCTAACGTTAATTATTTCATTGGGAAAGGTACCTCTCCAGACCTCCATAGCCTCATCCAAGCCGGTCACCCGAACATCAGCTAAATTAATGTTTAAAATATTGCTGATGAGGGTAACCGTACTATGGGTAGAAGCTAAAAAGGCCGGGAGAGCTACACTTGAGCTGGTGCGAATACCTATACCACCAAATTTTATTGGCAGGCAAGCCTGTCTCCAAGACCGATCATCGAAACTTAAATTTAAAATTTTGGATACGTAAGTTTTAAGGGTTTGATCTATAGAATTTAAAACCAAAGGGAATTTCCATACTGGACAACAACGGAGTAAATACAAGTATTTAGGGGTAAAAAGGCACAGGCGAAGAATATGAATGGCCATGTGCGGCTTTATTTCCAAAAGACGACCAGAAGCATTTGTGAAAAGATTTAATTTTGAATTTATCACGAAAAATTTTTTTATTTTTTTTATATTCAATTTTTAATTTATATAATTATCTGGTTAACTTGAAAATTTGCATAGGGGTCAAGGGCCGATGACAATGCAATAATATGAGAATAAAAATCCAACTAAAAAATTAAAAATAAATAATGTAGTTTAAAAAACTAAAAAAACACGCTTTTGAGAAAATACGAACTAAAAAAATAAGAAGAAAATGTATATTACTGTAAATAAAGCGTGGGGTGGTTTTTAAGATACTATTGACACCATGCACCCCACGCTTTATTTACAGTAATATACATTTTCTTCTTATTTTTTTAGTTTTTTTTTAACATTAATTTCGGAAAAAATACGGCAAAGTTACGGCAAATACAGCAAATATACTCAGTTTTTTGGTCTTGTAGTTATGGTTAAAAATCTTGGTATCTACAACTTTTTTGTGAAAATCATCAAACCTTCATGGCTCAAAAATGTAATGAACGTACATAATATGGTATAGGTATTCATAGTCAACTCATTTATGGAGTTTATCTTATACCTTTAAACGAGCAATTCTTGTATATATCTAAATTTTTTTTTTTGAATCTCGGAAACGGCTCCAAAGATTTTGATGAAAAATAGTACCCTGGGTTCAGGGGTGATAAATCGATCCACCAAATTTTTATTGTTAGAATTTTTTCATTGTATAAAAATATTTTCAGTGATAATAAATTTAAATATAAACTGAAAAATATGACTCTTCCTGACATCTATTGGAGAGTATTAATAATATAGTGACATAAACGCTGTCAAACGGGAGCCCACGAGGCTCATTGTGGATTTCCTCAAGCGTCATCAGGACCTTGTGCATTTTATAGGTTGGGTGGTAGGAAGATTAAGAGATTATATTTTATGACGTTTTGTTTTTAACCGGTACAGAGAACGCCTATAGGTTTTCAAAAATTTTATACGAAAGGTACAGGTGAAATAGTAGAATAAATTAAATACATGCTAAGTCATTTTTCAGTAATTTAAATGCATTGTAAGTCATATTTCAGTAATCTGATGATTTTAGTATGAATATATACAAAACAGCTAAATAAAAAAACTGCATTTTGGCAAACTCGGAAGAGTTCGAATTTTAATTATTTAAAAATCATGGTTCAACGATAACGGGGTATTCTAATCTGATCATTTTGACATCCGGAAGTAAGATAAAAATAATACTGTACCTATCTATATAGAAGGTCTTTTTAAATCGTGGCAGTACTCAACAGGATGCAAGGTGTACGCCATATCTTAATCTGACGAGCTCGAGTAAATCCGAAAATCCCCTCTTGGGTTCCCCTACCACCACCCGCCAATCCGAAGTTCAAAGAAATGACAATGTCTATTTGAAAGAGCTCTATAAAAATTACGAACATTTAATTAAAGCTTCCTTGGCCGAATGGTTGCGTGAGCTGACTGCGGAACTAGAGACCCGGGTTCAAACCTCAATCAAAACCATATTGTGTCTATTTTTTATTTTTATGAAAATAACTTTTTTTATTAGGAGCTATTTCTGATGGCGTTGTTAAGTAACACTAAGCAAATGAGAGTTTCGTTTTAAATTAAACCAAGAAAATATTTTTTTAGAAAATAAACTAAGTTAATTAATGTTTTATTTAATGTTATCTCATTGTATAAAATCTGGTGTGCAATTAAGTATTTTTATATTGTATTGTTTATATCCGAGCAACGCTCGGGCGCCGTCCAGGTACTGGAGTTTATATAGAGTCACTCTTGCAATGAAAACCTATTTATTGTATTTATAATGTGTAGGTAGGTTCTCAGGCAATTCGGTATCGTGATTAAATAAAATATGTTTTATGATTAGAAAACCTTTATGAAAGAAAGAATTATGTAATATACATATTAACTTGCTTAATTAAGTGTAACAATATGCAGAAATGAAGCTAGAAAATAATTAAATATACTGCATTAATCGATTGCACATAAATAAATAGATACATTTTAGTTTCACTGGTAATGTTACCTATTTTTAGTCATTCTTCATAAAATTTGTTTAATTGCGGGATCATATTCTTGATTTTAAGGAATTATTTTTAAAGAAATGCTAAATCTTTTACATGATTGATTTTACTTTTTACATCTTTTACATTTTACAAAATTCTTTGACACAATTAATTTAATAAATGCCACTATTCAACAGAATAAAACTTTTTCAGTGCGCAAACGTCATCTTAACTTTAATATTTAGAGAGAAAAGATAGAGTTAATACATGATAATATATACCTAATCTGGGAAAACTAAATTACACATAATCGGTAAAACATAGAAAGTCTTTACACTCAAATTAATTAAGTTCACTGAGTATTTTAATATTCAAATTGTCTATTGGTTACCTGCATATGTTATAACGTAATTATCCTTGCAAATATTCACCAACAAAACGTTGAAAAAAACTAACAACACATTCTCTTCCACAGATAAGAAAAACAATGGCTCTGAAGCTGAAATACACAGACGAGCACGGAATCCTGCAAATTGACATGTCCCCCTCCTCGAGTCCCCGCGAGGAGCAGAAGGAGCTCACGGACCCCAAGTTCGACACGATCAACAACCGCTTCGGACAGTACGACCTTTTCGGGGGCAAGTACGACTATGGAGGGGACGAACACTCGCTGTTCCGTAGCAGATACAACAGCATCGAAGAGGAACTCGCCAACACGCCTTACGCATTCGCTACGGAACGGTCGCTGCGCCTTACCGATCTATCCGAGCCAGTCGTCGACATCACGATCGACTCGCGCTACGAAAACGATACAGATCGAGTCTTCCGCGATTCAATCGACATCGAATATGGGCTGTTCGGACCCCAAATCGATTACGCTTCAAAAAGCTCAGTGAATAGTGACGAGACCCCAGCGTTTACTGTCACGCAATTAATCCACGCGCAAGACAGATACTTTGATCTGTCGACTCAGAAGACTAAAAATGATATCCCAAAAGGAACTGTCAGAACTTTAGCGAGTAATTTCGAAGTACGGAGTGCGCCGGGTTCCGCCAAACGGACGGTTAAAGTGCAAGGGGGTTTGAAGGGGAAAAGTGATAAGGGGGAGGCCTTTAAGGTTCTGGAAGCGAAGACCTGCCCTGTTTCACCGACTGCCAAATTACCGTAAGTTGCTCTTTTGGTTTTCTTAGTGTATTTCTTGATATTCCATCTTTGTTTTTTTTTTGTTTCTTTTTCTACATCTCTACTTTACATTCCAGAGTTAGAACTTTACAAACTGCAAACTGTATAATGTCAATGCGCAGTAGTGAATATGCCGTCGGTTACACAGGTCAAAAGTGTTTGGGTTCGATTCCCTGATAGCCTGACGAATTATTAAGCGCTTGTGACTTTTTATTTGTGTTACTAATGTCTCAGTATGCAGTAATCAATGATATTATATAAGCAGTAATAGTTAATAAAGTACCTAATATTACTATACTTAAAAAACAAATCTAATATGTATAACCTTATTCCTAATATTTTAAAAAGCTTAATGCTTCGTCTGGTGCAAAATTATATATATTCAATTAATTTAATGTAAATTACGTATTTGCTGCCGCAAATAAATTTTATATTAAGAAACAAATTCAAAATTAATCTCAAAATTACTACAACCTAATTACTAGTCATTAAAATAACTATGCAACTTTGATAAAATTAAATTTTTATTTAATTATCCTGCATATAATTGAACGTGAAATATTAATGCTTTATTATAAGGGGAAAACGGCCAAGTTTGAGTAAAAATTCCGCGAAGAGAGTTCCGTACGTTAACGAGGTAATGTTTGTTAAATTGCCCTCTAAGACAATAGGTTTTTCTATAATATTTGAGTAAAGAACAAGTTTATTTTCAATTATAGCCTCCGTAACCTCGGAGGTAATGTTCGACTTTTCTTTCTAGAATAACTATGAAACTATAATATAGGTTCCTAAAGCAAAACTTCTTTTTGTTGCCTCCAAAAGTCACCCCCAATTCAAAATTCTGTTGTTTACGTCGTACCTTCATCGTTGGGTCAGAGAAAAGCGTGTGAGTGTGTATTAAATTTTAATTCGATCTAGAAGTTTCAAAGCAAATAGAATGTGACAAAATGAATGATCCATAAGTGTTCCATTTTTTATTTTCTCATAGGAGACTTTAAAGGATTCATCTTCCTTTAAAGTCTATTACCTATAAATCTAATTATCATAAATTTTTTTGTACGACCACAGACTTTATTTCACAGAACTATTTGGGACAGATCATTTGGAAGGATTGGGGGACATAGGTTCAATTCTTAGGCCGTTTTGTGACACTAATGTTTTGTGGGGTTTTGATGACGGTTACATTCTTGTAGGGATCATAATATGACCCGAAGATGGTTCCACCAGGTGCTGAGAATAAAGAAAATATTGGATCTTTCCTATTACTTCTTTCTTAAAAAATATTGTTCAGTCTTACAATACTTTTATTTTGGTGCATGATAAAACCTGAGTCGACCTTAAGTGGCTATCGGTTAAGGTGATTCACTGATCCATATACGTGAGCAGAACCCGCCACTGCTAAGTTTGGAAAATTCATAAATAATCTTTTATTTGTGGCGCAGACCTTGTTTAGGAATACTTAATAATAGTTATTATGTACCGTTAGAAAATGTCAATTTTATATTTTAACTTCGATAATTAGTTAGTTTAGTTTTTGGTATTTTGATTAATTATTATTATTTGTAATAATTCATTATTTTGACGACACGCGTGGTGCAATGGTTAACATGCCGGACTGCCAATCGAGGAGTCCCGGGTTCGATTCCCGGCGAAACAGAAATTTCAATTTCTGTTCTCGGGCTGGGTGTTTGGGTTACTTTGGGGTATTGTCTTTGTATGTGTCCATGGTACCCACGACACATGGTATTAATTACCCTGCTGTGGGGCTATGAGTGTGTAACGTTTATTTATTTATTTTATTTATCTCTACAAAAACGCTTGTAACTGTTTTCTCCCTACTTTATGAGACTGGAACAATGTTTTTAAACCAAAAAATAACAAGTTCTACCGTTCTTGCTTTTTTTATTAGTTTTTTTTATTATAAATAAACCGTACAAAAGCAGTCGGGCCGCGTGGTGTTAAGCGATCACCGTCGTCTATGGACACGGGACACGAGCAACCCCAGGGGAGCCACCCGAGCATAGCCGGCTTTGTAGGAGAGCTCTTTTTACAGCTTTCTTGATATGTCATAGTCCATATCATATCCCATGTCATAGTCCACCAAATGCCATGTGTTTAGGTAATGTGTCTTTATGTCCAAAAGGTATTTTATTGTATCGGGTGTTAAATATGTATCGGGTAAACACCCCTTGGTGGCCTGCCTTAGCACTTGGGGAGAAGTCCGGGAGCTCCAGAGGATCGCACCTCGTATCGTATTCTCCACGCGCGGCGCTTCAAAACGGTCCCATCATCCGGAGAGCCATAGTTCTCTCCTATAGCTTTCATTCATGCCTCCAATTTGAACTAGAGACGAATCCCTTTTCGGTTGTCCGGCATTGAGATAGATAAGAGAGTAGTGACGATGGCCAAAAAAATCTAAAATTATTGACATACTTACTGATGGTCGCCTCATGTAAGTGTGGCCGGCAACTGCACCTTTCCACCGAAACACAACATAATTGGTTCACGGTAGAAGTGGGTGCAGCGGTGGTACTTCCCCGGGCGAACCATAATAGTTTTATGTATATTATTACCCAGGATGTTAATAAACTATTTCATTTCATTTCATTTCATTTACCACCTACAACACGTACTCCCTGCAATACCGTCAAAAATAACTTATAAACGCTCTCTGCAAAAGCCTAAAACAAATTTTTTAGTTTTAATTCAAAACAAAATCTAGACCCAACGCTGAATTTACAACCGCCTTGTTGTGACTGACTTTCTCTGAAGTTTCAAGGTTTTCAGATTCTAATGGAAATAACGTAGACTATTTGTAAACCTAAGTATCATGAAATAGCATTTTTGCATTTCAGCAATGCAATATTGTTACCTGTAACTTATATTCAGAAAAGATTTCTTCAGCTTGTGGCCAGTAAATAGGCGATTGCTGAAATTTCTGTTTCACCGGGCATCGGACCCTCAGATTGGCAGTCCGGCATGGTAACCATTGTGCCACACGGGTTGTGTTAATCGTAAAAATCGTTAAAAAACGTAGAAAATATGTAGTTGCATACATACATACATACTCACTCACACACCTATTAAATATAAAATATATTTCTAATGTAGCAGCTATAAATGCAACCACCATTTCTCTTTGCAGACATTCTTTTATAGATATATCATCGAGGAAAAAATCTAGAACGAACGCTTCCTTTATTTCATAGGAATTATTTAATTTTTATTCGAAAAAATATTAATAAACGATACATCTATATAAAAATAAAATAACGACGTGCTTATGTTTCTGTAATTTCATAATACACAATGACATATCATAACAATTATATGAGTATCTAAAAAAATAAATATTATAATAGACGTGTTTTACGCTCTTTTTTACGCTTTTTATTCCGCATTAATCATAACTTTCTTATTTTTATTTCGCATTGCTAATAAGAGTCCTCAATAATTGTTTTAAACCGACTTCAGGGTTAATAAACTTTGCTTTTCCTTCTTTGTCTTCTTCTTCTTTCAATAGTGCCTTTATTACTTAACCATGTTTATGTTGATACAAACAAAATCAAAAACTTTTGAGAACAAAGTGTAAAATTTTACTAAAACCGATTCTGTTTAGTGTTGTTAGTATTACTGTCCAGGTATTTACTTATTTAATATAATTAATAGAATCAGGCGTTACTTTGCAGAACTCCATTGTTATAAAGTTAGGTAAAACTACTTTGCAACAGAACGTATGATGGTGTATAGTTTTTCATGCAATAGCACCTCCCTCCCTCTCACATAGGATACATGTAAATGCAACAATAAAAAATATACACCAACATACGTACCACCACCAACACGTATTTCGCGCCAAAACAGAGCATCATCAGTTAGATTTTAACAGAAAAATATTAAAACTCATGGACGGATGCATACAAAATAGCCTCCCAGGTGTCATGTTAACTTGAGCGAGTAGTTAGTACCTATGCTTGAGGTTGGCCGCAACCCTTTTTGCGTCCCACTGCTGGGCACGGGTCTCTCCCCATTATTGGGAAGGCCTGGAGCTTACTCCACCACGCTGCTCCAATGCGGGTTGGTGGAGATGCGGGTTAGTGACCAACCCGCTGTCGGATGTTTTTCAAACCGCCCATAAGGCCTCCGACAAGGTTTAACGACTGTTATCTATCGACAACAACCGGGATCGACGGCTTAACGTGCCCTCCGAAGCACGGAAACGCGCATGAATTTTTTTTTGCCACTAACGGTCACCCATCTCACACCCGACCGCGCCCGTTTGGCTTAGTTGCATAGATCGTTTGCTTTCTACGCTAACCGCCGGGCCATGCGCGCTTCAGGTTGTATGTAGGTAATGCTTGAGGTTATATGTAGATTATTGTAGATGTCCATGGGCTGCAGCGACCACTTAACACAACGTTGAGTGCATGTTCGTCTTCTCAAAAAAATAATTTCCGTGAGCTACAGCAGCCAGTAAACATCACGTGGCTTGCATCGTTTGATTACTCCTAAGTTGCATGAATTCATATTCTACCAGTAATATAAAGTGAGAGTCTCGACAATATTATAATTCCAAACAGTTTTCACTTTCTCATAATTTCCCTGGCGTTTCCCGTGGGAACGAAACATCTCATTGTTTCGAAGGACTTTCATGTCCGTTTATATTACACCATGTTACCATATGTTCCTTCACTTCGCTCTTCACTGGTTCACTGGTACTTTAACAGCCGAAAACAAAATACATACTTAGAATTGACATGCACAGTTTGAGACCGCAGACTCGGCCATCGCTGCTCTGGGGCATTATTGGCTTTTCTTAATTGCTTTGTCTTAGAAGTTTATTTTTTCCGCAGCTTGGACTATGATATATAAAATTTGAGATAAGAGCCACAATAGGCATGATGACAGATTTTTAAATACCTTTCCTTAATGTAGGTACACGTCTCCTAGTTTCGAAAAAAAGTTTATTTCAGCAATAAACTCAACTTTTCTTCTCAACTCAACGTAAATTTAATGTATTTTCTGCTATGTAATTTGAATTAAGCGCGAAAACGCTCGTAGGTGTCATGGCGTCGGCTTGCTTGTCAAACTTCAAGCAACACGATGACATTAACTGAGACGTGACGTCATTCCTTTTGATTGGCGTTTCAGGTAACATGGCCGATTGCTGTATTTAATACTTTTATTTTATTGAAAATCTTATTAATCTTAATATTTATATTAAAACGGGATCATATATTAGAACTTTTTTAGCATATAATTTTCTGTAAAACCATTTATTCTCTGATTCTTTAATAGCCTCATCATGCCTATTAACCACATAAAGACTCTAGGTAATTACCTCTCGAAGTAGTTAGAGTACAATGATTCCATATTGGTATAAGTGGTAAGTGAGGCGATTCTTACTAAAATTTTATTTGTAAAGATAGGACGCTGTCTGTCTTTAACCCCTTTTTGCTGGGCACGGGTCTCTCCCCATTATTGGGCAGGTTACAATAAAATATAAGACGTAACAAAATTAGCAAACGTAAATTATCTGAGATTATGTAAAACTTTATACTGTAGTTTAAGGTCCTAGCTTATTATATTAGGTACATACATTGGGGTAATCAAATGTCACGCCGTGTTTGGCCATTTTGTAACAACAACGCGACCGTAATCACATCCAAACAATAGATAATTTTGTGTATTATTTAATAAACATATGTACAAACAGACAAACAACAATACAGTCTCAACCATGAAGCAAAATATAAACAATTACATCAGTTGTGTAACTTTGAAAAGCAAATTATATCTGCGATCTACTGAATGTACATATTATTATAATTTAAAAGAAAAAAACTACTTATAATAAACATTAAAAAAATAGTAATACCAGTTTTCACTATTTTTTATACTGACCAATTATTGGGTAAGTATGTAGGTACATAAAAACTGCGTGTTCTACCGACTACCGACGTTACTATAGTGAGTACTCCGAAGAGTTGTTAAATTTGATGCCCACGTCACCTTTTTACCACTATACCACCAGACGAAGATTGAAATTCCACAGACACCATCCAGTTTTGTTGTTTGTTAGTTTGTAAGCGTTTCCAGTGGACTATGACATGGGGTTCGTTAAGAAAGCTGTAAAGAAAGTCACTTTCAAAACCGATAATTATGAGCATTGCCGGTCTTGAAAGAGTTCGAAAGAGTTGCTCGCGTCCATAAGCGTCGGTGATCGTTTGACATCACGAGTCCCATCCCCTGCCTTTTTGTTCGGTTTTCAAAGCATTTTTTTTCTTAATATTGGTATCGCAAACTCTATGCATATTGCCAGCTTCAAGTATAATTTTTGCATCACTCAGAAGTCATAGAAAAAATCAGTAAGTCGTCAGTAATCAGTCAGTCTAGTCAGTTCGAAGTTCAAGTAAAACGATGGCTACTTTACCAGAAAGTGTCTGATGAAATGTTTTACAACACTCGTGCATTGTAATTAACTTACATCAAACAAAATGCCATCAAGTTTATCTTATATAACTCAAAAATACACTAAGAAAATAAAAATAAAACAAGAGCGTAATGTGTTTTCCAAATTCCCGCCAAAACTTACAAAAATAATGTGTGTAATCTTTATCTTCGCAACGAAATAAAGATTATCATGGGATGTATTGATATACTCAAATCCTAGTGAAATATAACATACTCGTATATTACGAGTACCTTGTTTCAGAATTTTAATAGGGAACATTGAGAGATAACTCATCAGCTTGTACTAGTAAGATCTCATCTCATCTCATCAGCCGATATCAGTCCACTGCTGGACATAGGCCTCTTCCAAGGCGTGCCACTGAGCCCGAACTTCGGCTCTACGCATCCAGTTACTTCCCGCCACCCGGCGCAGATAGTCGTTGGCTTGTAAGATACGAAAAGTTAATTGTAAACTTTGAATTTATAATTAACCACCGACCTAAATGACGGATATGATACTGCAGAATTACGGAATTGTAAACAAAAAGCGAATTAAATCTTGGTAAATTACGACCGACACAAAAAATGCGTGTTGATGGAATTTACCTTTCATTATGTGCAAAGTATATTACCTATAGTTAACGCAAATCTTACATTACATCTGTAGCAATTATTTACTAGAATTCACGGAAATATTTTAGCCCGGTACTATGTATTTAATTATTAGCGTTAACATAATTAATTAACATAAAAAAATAGAAGATTCACTATCCGACTGTCAGTTTTGTACTTACGTTACTTGTTAAGACTGAATTTCTTTAAAAAACTGTAAAAAACATAAATATACTTCAAAAAAAATAGTATTTTAGTGGGCAAGAATAAAAATTGACAAAGTTAAAAAAAATTACTGTTTTTTATTTATTAAAACTATATTTTTCGCCCTTTTGGCATTCTTTAACATTTTTTTCTAGCTAATTATGACATGTACTTTTTACATGTAATAAAATTTTTGAACACGTTCGACGTTATGCATGTGTGTGTGTGTGTGTAACCGATAGACTTTTTTACCATCTATTGTACAGAAATATAGTATTTTCGCGTACTATATATTTCTTCAACAGTATTTAGTACGGAGTCCCGAAATATAGTACAATACTATATAGTACGGTTGACAATCCTAGCTAGACAGGTACAACAAGGAGGTTGGCCATGTCGACCCCTTTAGCACAAAAATTTCTAAATTTAAAAAGCAAATATTCGAAATATTATTTAAAACAATCTGACACATGACCATGCCTCACACGGACTTTTTAGATGAAATACTTATTTTATTTATAAGCCTTTTATGTTTTATAATATGTTTTCATTTTTATTTTAAGTTATGTATATAGTTAATTAAGATTAGTACTAAGTTGTTTTGTATTGAATATACTTGTAACAAATATGTTGTAAATAAAAAAATGATAATAATAAAAAAAACTTGACACACTACTATAAATATAAAAATACTATTTTATAACATTATGATAGTCCTTTCTTTTTCTTCACATAGTTTCAATGCACTTTGTATTACAACGTACATACGTATTAGCTAAGCTGTCCTTCTGTATAGGTAGATGTATTATTGTACATGCATAAATATTTTATTGGCACTCAAAGTCTACAACACACATGTATATGCATATATTTAATTGCATCAAATGACTGTGTCCAGAATAAAATAAAAAAAATAAAACAATAGACCCGGTAATGGGCAGTGATACGCGTGCCCAACAGTGGGACGTAAAAATAGTAGGAGCAAAACAACTGTGTATTTTAATTCTAGCGGTTGTCCTTTCTGTTATAACCGTAATTTTTATTACTCAGTGTTATAAATAGCAAAATATAAATTTCGATATTCTCAATCTACTTTTCGTAATCTGGTTAATTTTGAAACCTCAGAATGAATATAACGAAATAATAAACAAAAACAGCAGCATCAGTCAAACAAATCGCTAAGTTTTATGTCCGGTGTGTTGAACTTTTGAAAATAAGGCAATCTTTCCAAACTCAACACGTTCGCATCCAAATGAAAGGTTACCGCCTACTGACTGATCCTGCGGGGGCGAGGTATAAAGCTGCAAATATACATAGATGCTGTTCATAAGCAAAAAAAGTTTGAATTGAATTTTTTTAATTCAGCACGTATCAACAAAACTTTTGACGCTAATACCAAGCAAATTTCGATACTTAGGTACTACTATTTTTCATTTATAAAAACAGTATGGCCATGTTATGTCGGAGATTGGAAAAAGGCATATCGTAGTCTTGTTTTATTTTCATTTGTTGTTGATTTTTCAGTTGTATCGACTGAAGTTTTGTTTATTGAAGATGGCATTTTGTTCGATATCGTGCTCCGATGTTGTCGAATATAATCACAGAGCGAAACAAAGGGGTGGTTCTAAAATTCCAGACACGCTCCGGTAAAGTAGCTATCGGTTCATTCGGATATTTGAATGATTTCTGACGACTTTACTAAAAACGTGTCTGATAAAGTTCTAAACGCAACCCGCGACCTAAAACCGTGTTATTACTCTATTATTTTAATCCATAACAATCAAGCATTGTAACTACTCTACATCGAAGTTCCTATCATCTTTATCCGATATAACTCAATTAAAACGTAAAACATAATCGTGCCTGTTTTCAGCAGCCCAGCGCAGATATTCTAATGCCTATTTTTTATCTTACCTGAGTAGATAACTTTTAATTTCAATCGAATTCATATTCTAGTCAACTGATGTAAACAATGAGATAGAACTTTGCGAGTTTAGACTTTTTTTTGGGAATTTGTTGTTTTTTATCAACCATTATTTTTATATGTCCCACTGCTAGGCACAGGTCTCCTTGTCACACAATTGAGAGGGATTTAGGCCATAGTCCACCACGCTGGCCAAGTGCGGATTGGTGGACGTCATATTTTCGAGAAATTATGAATTTCTCTCAGGCATGCATGGCGATGGAGAACATCGTAATCAATCAAATATCACGATATTTTCCATCATCGTGGAGCAGCGATAAAATCGCACATTACAATTTTCTTTGTCAGAAGTGCGAGCCGAGGATTTGAACCTGGGATCGGTCGCGTCGAAGACCGCGGTTTTTTACCACTCGGCCATCGCTGCTCTTTTCTTCTCTTTTTTAATGTTCATTAAATACTAATAGTTTTGGAGTTATTAACAGAAATCTATTTCTTTTTATAAATTACTATTAGCAAATTAGCTACTTACCATGCAATCTTTAGCGTTCTATGTAAAAAATCCTGCCTACACATTTTTCTACTAATTATTCTGCTCGGATCAAATGAGTTATCGCTCATATTTTTACTTCATCACTATTGAAAACTTTTTAAACTCGAATGGTTCAAGTGTAACCACTTGTAAGATCTCGAGTAACAATTATCCAATCTGTTACCAACACATTGTTAGTGTTAGTGAACGTCTCTCTAAATAAGGTAGTTTAAGGCTATATCCATTGTCGTTAAATTAGTCAATTAGTTTATTGAATCTATACTTTATCTTCAACGCTTCACCCACGTAATAAAAGATAGCGTGAGTCATAGTTCTTAATGCATTTGGATAAAAACTACTGTTAAAATTTTGTACACAAGTCATAATTCGCTTATCGCCTTATTTATTTTATTCTTATGTTATTTTATTCTGTTTCTTTTAAATATATTTAAGTAGAAATATACTTTAATACATATTAATGTTAAAATCTAAATAGTATCATAGTAAGTAATTAATGATTAAACGAACTTACCTTAAGTGAAGTTCTATCATAATTATACGATGGCTTCGTCTGAGAAATTAGATTACTTGTAGTAGACGTACTGTACTAGCCATTCATACACTAAAGTTGAGAAATACAACCTAAAAAATAAAAATGATTTTTTATTACAAAAAAAGTTTTTTTATTACAAAAAACATAAAATCACTCAAAAGTCTGTACACTGACAACAACTGTCATTCGTCGCTATCTTCATTTAGTTTAGAGAGCAATGCACGAATTTTATTTTTATGACAAATTTTTCCCTGGGGTGGGGTGGGAGGGACCTAATTTCTCAGACGAAGCCATCGTATAATTATGATAGAACTTCACTTAAGGTAAGTTCGTTTAATCATTAATTATACTTTGCTTCGTCCTCGAAATTAGATTACTTGTAGATCTTGAGAGTCGAAAAATTTGTAAATAAAAATTAATTTAAATAGTAAATAAGTAATTTTATTTACTTCTTAAATTCAATTATTAAATAATTTTATTTATTAGTAAATAAATTATTCACTATATAATGATATTAATATCATTATATTAAAAATGTTTTTTTTTTTGTAGTAAAAACAAGCAAAAAAATATAGGATGCGTTTTTAACACAACTTGGTATTTTTCTAAAACAAAATCTCCAGTTGTTATATAAAATATACATAGCAACAAAAGTAAATATATACTTTTTCCTTAAACAGTTATATACAGTCACTGTCACTTATGATATGACATATGACGCATTTGATTGTAAAGTGTAATTTGATTGTAAAAACAAAAACGCATTGTAAAATATCGTGGAGATAATTATATTCGTTCGTCTGCAATAATAGACGGTTACGGCGGCTTTTCGTGTAAGTTCCAAACTGACTATGTACTTGTTACGTGCAGAAGACGTGGAAGTATAGTCTGGTGGAATGAGCAGTAAATATTTGTATCTATACCGCTAAATATATAATACTGTAAAAAACAATTATATAATACTGTAAATATTTAGACAGAACTAAAGTTTTACAGTATACCTTATATTTTCTGTTTCTATTTTTGTAATCCAATATCCATCTCCGCCGCGATGCCACCGCGACCGGCAGGAGCTCCTGAAGAAGGTCCTCGTCAAAACATGTCGGCAAATTCGATAAAATTTACGTGAATACAGCCGTGTCATATATATAACTACAATGTTAGTGTACACTCCCGATTCGTTCAATAAGAAAATCCAATAAAACAGTTACTGGGCTAATATGAATTTTTTATTTAAAAAATGAGAGAATGAATGTGGGTTGGATATAGTCACTATCTATATGTTTTAGTTAAATCTGGTATTTAGTAATTATTTTTATTACCTCCATTTATGACCTCAATATTATTAGTACTCGCAAGTCTACTACTTTAAGTAGTAGTTTGAACTCTATAAACTGTGACTAGTTCTAATAAAATGACAGCTTTAATACTCAATAATTATTCTAAGCTGAATGTGGGAACCAATTTTCTAAAAAAATAGCCCAGTTGTTGGATTTCAGGTAACTTTAATTTTGATAAAGACAAAAACGTAAAGCCGGTAATAAAAACTTTAACTACTACGGCTAATTCTAATATCAGAACAATTTTTACGTGTAATCACTCCGAGACAATGCAAACCTGTAACTATTTAATGAACTTAAGTGAGCATTATCTATCATAGAAGCATAGTGTTAGCAAGGATATACCCCTGAGAAAAAAATGCTTCATACTATTAATTTAAAGAAAGTTGCAAAAAATAAAACTATTTTTTGAAAGCAACACCATTTCGTTTTACCGAGTTATCAGATAAGGAGGTACACAAAATATCTAAGGCTTCGCGGCAACTATTTTATCTTAACTTTTGATAACCTTGTTTCAGAGGTTCCTCTTAGGAACAGAATATAATATTCATTTGTTTTTGTTCCGGGCATAATAATTAGACTTTCAAAAATAGAAAACAAAGGTTGAGAGTGCCTTTGGTATTCTCAACCACTGAACCTTCAGCTTTGTCTGTAACATAACTCAAATTATAATCAGTTAAAATAGTTCAAATCTTATAGTATGATTCAAATCTTATTTTTAAAGTATCTAAAATCGTTGGAAAGGCGTAAATATATAGATTATT
Organism: Pyrgus malvae; assembly: GCA_911387765.1. Classification (NCBI taxonomy): domain Eukaryota; kingdom Metazoa; phylum Arthropoda; class Insecta; order Lepidoptera; family Hesperiidae; genus Pyrgus; species Pyrgus malvae. The sequence goes on along the minus strand of OU426972.1, from coordinate 12,293,711 downwards.
CTAATTAAAAGTAAATAAATTGATAGCTAATGAAACTGGGTCTCCATGAAATATCAAGCTATGCTATGCCAAGATAGCAACTTTTTACATTTCGAATCTTGTGGCAAACAAGTCTATGTCAGCCATTTCTAAACGCTTGACTATTTTAATGAACACAATGGCAATTTTTTTTTTTCTGCTTTCTTTTTCCTCCTTGTAACATTTCGTTACCTACTGTTTCTTTGTTACCGCCTTCATTGATCTCCCACTACCTTAAGGTTGACTGGTAGAGAATGCTTTAAGCATTAAGTCCGCCTTCTATCCGATGTTATGTACGGTAGAAAAGTTTAAATAAATAAATAAATAAATGGTCGGTTGGTTCACATTCTATATCAGGACATATAGGTATGTACATCGCGATTCATATATGCCACTCACTGTCTTGGAAACTAATAAGAGGCAAAAAACATAAATATTTTTATTGTCACATCATTCCCAAGTCATCTTGGTGATTCTTATATGATGTGGGCATATGGGAAACGCATACCAGCCTTCTTAATATACGAAATGGAAGTTATGTTATAGATACACAACTAATGATTGCGAAGAAGAATTTAACACTTCATTATGTGCCGGGCAAATAATTTTAAACGGAAATATGCAGTCAAGATCTCGTTCCATATTCTCACCGCATGCAGCCTTCCCCCCCCCCTGTCCAGTTTTACTTGCATTGGAATAAATATTCAGGCAAAAGCTATCGTCTCTTATCGAGCTAATATGTGTCGGTTATTAAGATCATTATGAAACCATCATAATCATCAGTTTCTATAGCAAGATATGCACAACTCTCAATACTAGTATTATACAACCAGCCAGGCAGGACAGGAGGCGAGGAGACCAACTAAATGAGCGAACTGGCGTATCGTAAATACGCTTTAGTATTTAAAAAAAATGTTTACTTGTTATATTCTAATTTGTTTTATATGAGTAAGAGCGATAAACTAATCATCTAAGCAAATTGATGATGTTAATTAACCTTATTTGTATTAATAAACAAAAACTAGGGATGCTGTATTGAATCCAAAAAGAAAAATGTTAAATTCATATATGTAAATTGTTGTTGAATGTGAAGCGTAAATATTTTTGAATTCATCATTAATTGACAATAAAAGATCGCATCAATCTTTTAAGCCAATATTTTTTGAAATTAAATTTAAAATGGTTTATAAATATCAATTTTAAAATAATTTGTAATAATGAGTTTGATTAACGAATCTGCTTTATTCATTGATACTGTGAATCAAATGAATAGCATTTAGATATTGCACCAGAGTATAAAAACTCAACTATGATGTTAATATCGCCTGAAGTTGATTTGTTTCGACGGATATACGATAATATACAAATAATTTTTAGAGGCGGTACAAAATTTTGTATTGCTATGGTTTTGAAAGATATTTTTAGTATGACACGACACTATTATTAGTGATGTACTTCCATCTGGTGTGAAAGAGCGCTAATCTTCCAGGAACGTGACGTACCTCTGTTATCGGCGAGTCTGTGTGCGCACTGGTGCAGCGGCGTCGGAAGCATTGGGTGCGCAGCAGCCGTGGCTTGTTGTGGCAACGTGGTTGCTGCACCAAAAAATGGTAGACTTCTCCCCGCTCGTGCTTGTCTCGCTAACATGAGCGGGCTCTCGAATTTAAAGTCTTGAGAGTGGTAGAAGTTTCTGCTGTTGATATTTTTTATAGCGTCTTTATTATTAGGTACCTATATTATTATTTTTTACCTTGATCCTGAATAAATCTGGAGCTTTTATAGCTTTTGCTGATTAACCCTTCAGCCAATTTTTCCCCAAATGCATAACTGTTAGTTTTGGTAGAAATTAACTGATATTTTATACTTAGGTAAGTATCTTTATTTGATTGTAGACGACAGAAAATTCGTTGCGACAAAGATTCTACATAATGTGAATCATACAAAATTCTAGTTTCATCTATCATCGGCTTCAATGGTCGTTCGATAGACGGGACGACGGGACAGTTCTGTAAAATTAAATATTATCTTAAACTCATTTCTTTCGAAAGACCAGAAGTAGGTATAGTAATATGTTCCCAACGAACAGCCAGTTCATCCTGAAAAGGTGAAGTCTTTCTCTTATTTTTAGAAAGTGAAACACCAATGCCTGACGCTAGGTTCTGATGGTGTCGATGGTGCCAGTGAGGCCGAATCCAAAGACCTATAGTGGGGTCAATGGGTCGGAATATGAGGTAATTCCGAATTAAAAGGTTCGGTATTCGGTTGGCGACATTTAAAGTGTATAAAATTAATTAATCTCGTCAGTGTTTGTTGAATCTGCCAACTCACACATCTGATTGCCTGAAATGATAGAATGTACAAAATATAAGTTTTGCAGTATACTTATGAAAGCATGAATTTTTTGCATATAGATACAAGCCTATACTCATATAGCAAATAACCTATACTCATGCATTCATGCAATGAAGGAATCATCCGTAATAGATGAATCTCATCCTTAAATCGTAGATGAATTTATTCATCACATCACTTATCATTTCATTATATCAAAAATGTTTTACAAGGCAACACTCCCTTGAACTCAAGTAATTTCTTGCGAACGTAACATTCTCAAAAGGAAATGTACCCAACGCATATGTATTTGCTTGTAGGAATGTTTCACAAAAGATTTTGAATACTACTTAATTCGTAGATAAATACATCAATTCCAATTTTCGTTATTTCATATTAACGATTTTACAAGGCGATAGTCCCATGAACTACCCTCAAGTAATTTCTTGCGAACGTAACATTCCAACACATATTTATTTGCTTGTAAGAATGTTTCACAAAAGATTTTGAATACTACTTAATTCGTAGATTAATACATTCATTACATTTTTCGTTATTTCATATTAACGATTTTTATTACAAGGCGATAGTCCCATGAACTACCCTCATGTAATTTCTTGCGAACGTAACATTCTCAAAAGGAAATGTACCCAACGCATATTTATTTGCTTGTAAGAATGTTTCACAAAAGATTTTGAATACTACTTAATTCGTAGATTAATACATTCATTACATTTTTCGTTATTTCATATTAACGATTTTTATTACAAGGCGATAGTCCCATGAACTACCCTCATGTAATTTCTTGCGAACGTAACATTCTCAAAAGGAAATGTACCCAACGCATATTTATATTGTTACTACATACTTTACAGAGCGCGTTAAAAAACGCTTGTATGTCTCACCCAACCAGCATTGGCACCCGTGCCCAGCTGTGGGACGGAAATAGGGTTGCAGCCATCTTTTACAATAGTTGTATACGTGGTGGAAAAAGCTGCAGGCCTCCCCAATGGGGAGGGAACCGTGCCCAGCAGTGGGATGGAAATAGTGGTGTTGCAACCATGTCGCGCAATAGTTATTGTATACTATACATACCTTTCTGTGGTAACAATTTCATAATAGAATTTTATTTTCAGAAGATTCACTCGATATCCATTATTGATTTTGTTTCTAACATTTTTTCCTGCTTTCTTATTTTTCGTAACACATTAATCAGTAATTCACATCTTTATTTTTCCTGTTTAACAACTTTACTTTATAAGAAAATACTTTCACGTGTTGAACGGCTAGGCACTAAAACGCGAATGAAGATAGCGACGAATGACAGTTGTTGTCAGTGTACAGACTTTTGAGTGATTTTATGTTTTTTTATTACAACCTTTTTATTTTTTAGGTTGTATTTCTCAACTTTAGTGTATGAATGGCTAGTACAGTACGTCTACTACAAGTAATCTAATTTCGAGGACGAAGCAAAGTATAATTATAAATTTGTTGTTGTGTAGTTGTATATTTGTGCACGCTGTGGCACCCTGTAATTGCGGGAACACTAAATTTTGAGATCTTTTTTTGTATAAATGCTTTATCATCGTGTTACTTGTGTTGGGTGTCCTAAATAAATAAATAAAATATAAAAAAAAATCATTATTAAAATATAAAATGATGTTTTTGGAATGAGTTACTGAGCTTACCACCAGCCTTCGGAGTAGCAGCGCAACCAAATGTACTCTGTGTGCTAAACACTGGGAGTGGGAGGTTGTGTGTAGATTCCTATGCAGACCATGCTTGTTGCTACTTATTACTGTCTGTTTGTTGAAAATAATGATTTTTTCTATGAAGTGATTTTTGCTACGAAATGATTTTAGCTATGAAAAAAAAATTTTGAGTTTCTATAAGAATATAGTTACAGAATCTAGTTTAGTGTCATCTTTATCATCAGTACCCATAGTACCCTTCCATCCATCAGCCTTTCATAGTCCACTGCTGGACATAGGCCTCATAGAAAGGGAGCCCACGAGGCTAAATATGGATTTACTCGAGCGTCATCAAGACCTTGTACATTTTATAGGCTGGGTGGTAGGAAGATTAAAAGATTATATGACATTTCCGTTTAAACGGTGGGGAGAGCGTCTATAGGTTTTCAAAATATTTGTACGGAAGGTAAAAGTAAAATAACGACAAATATAAATCAATAGTAGAATAAATTAAATGCATGATAACGTAACCACACTCACTCATCAACGCCAGTTGAAGCCAAGTTATGTATAGATTGTTACTTGTACCTACTACACTAATAAATGCTTAGTTGTATACGAAGGATGTAAGTTTAAAGTTTGTTACAGATTTCTAGTCTATTTCCATGTCTCAAGCAGACATATTTATTGTTGAGTGTTTACCATATATCTTCTATCTTCATTTTAAATAGTTTCAACATCGGAAAAATTGCAAAAATCGTGATTTTCGATAAGCGCATTGGGATCGTGAACATAAAATCAGCATAATCGCAGAATCATGGTTCAACTGCCTCGTTAATTTTATAGATTCCTGTGAATTGATATTACGCAATAAAATGAATAAACAGGGTAATAATTGAACTAGATTAGCTTAATATTTTATAGGCAGATAAGTATTTACATCAAACGTCGTTATGGTCTTGTAGTTAAAATAAACAATAAAGTCTTTTCTTTTAACTATAGGTCTTCTATATATAGGTCGTTTTTAACATATGACGAATTCATTTAAAACTCATACTTACAATCGACTTCAAATAGTAAAAAAATATTTTTTTATTCCCATGATAGTTTTTTGCAAATGGTAATGAATGACTCTTAAAACTATTTTGGAGTCCTGCCCTTAGTAAAATGGCGTACCTACCCATGTATCTCTCGTTGTGAATGGGCTCCGACTCTAAAATAGTCTTTAGAGTATAATAAATTAATAAAGTATCATCATACTAAACATATAACATTTTATTTTTTTCTAGAAAGGTAGTCTAAATACTGCTTACTCACTACATTAATGTACTAATGTTTTAATGTAGAAATGTTTTAACGTAGAATGAATAATGCATTCTATGCACAAAAAATATCAGTTATTGAATTGTGAGATACTTATTTATAAGTCCACACGTCTTCAACCCTATTGACTGCTGTAGGGTTGAAGACGTACAACATATTTTGACGGAGTGTGTTCGCACGGAATCGTTCAGGTCTTTAAATTTTCCGAGGTCAATGCAAGTTGGCCACTTGAACAGTATTTTGGCTTCTCCTATGTCTGAAGAAGCCAAGGTACTGGGCAAACTGATTGTGTTGGGGCTTTCAGAACTTTAGCCTCTATTAATTAGAATTGTAATGTGAATTGGTAATCCTTCACGGGACGATGTGGTCGCACAGCGACAAAGTCCCTTTTAATAAATAAATAAAAAACTAATTGATTTTACATTACAATAGGATAAAATTTTATGTCATTTCATTTCAATCACTATAATTAGAACCAACAAAAAACGTGAAGTCAGATCATGATTTTCTGGAAAAAACGAATTCTTATTGTTATAAAAATTAAATGAAGCGGAAACGACCTCTAATATGGTTTTTGATAATAATTAAATGAATGGAATATACAACCTTGTGCATTATTATCTATGAATGAGCAAGTTCTAATTATTATATCTTCCTATAATGTAGTATTTTTTACTATGAACCAAGCAGTGCATAAAATTAGACGGAATAATAGATTGACTTCCTAACATAATAAAAGGTGGTAAAAACGAGAATTCGGTCCTGATAGCATCTTATTCGTAGTGATTCTTGGATCTAAATGTGTTTCCCTGTTCATTTTGATAACTTGGTAAATTATTTATTACTTCCTTTAACAGTACCTACTTTAACTACGTACAATTCGGGTAACTTGAACATTTTTTACATTATTTTATTATTAAAACTGATTTCAATTTATGACACCCTTATTTTATTGAATGAATAGTGTCCTTTTGAGTTGGTTTTTTTTCTAACAAAAAATTTACGGAAGAAACAACAGAACTAAACAATTAATTTCACCTAAAACTCGAATTTTATTTTATCGTGAATTTTGGGTAAATTTGAATATTTTTTTTAGAATGTAAAACCCTTAATATTTTAAGGTTTAGGTAAAATAAAAAGAAGGTATTATAAAAATTCAAAAACCTAATCTTCAAATTCAATAACTTAATCTAAATTACAAAGTGTCTTCTCGTCCAGAATACCGCAGTGCCTGAAGTTGAAAGTTTTCGAGCAGTGTGTGTTGCCAGTGATGTGATGACCTACGGCGCTGAGACGTGGTCTTTTACAGTTAGCCTTTTCCACAGGCTCAAGGTCGCTCAGCGAGCGATGGAGAGGGCTATGCTTGGAATTTCTCTACGCGACAGAATGCGTAACGATGAAATCCGTAGACGAACGAAGGTTACCGACATAGCTCTCAAAATCTGCAAGCTGAAGTGGCAATGGGCAGGCCACATAGTTAAGAGGACTGACAACCGGTGGGGAAGAAAGGTCCTCGAATGGCGACCACGTCTCGGCAAAAGGAGCACAGGCCGCCCTCCAACCAGGTGGACCGACGACCTGAAGAAGATAGCGGGAAACCGCTGGATTCAGAGGGCGCAGGACCGGACGGAGTGGCGAACATTAGGGGAGGCCTATGTGGACTTTAAAAGGCTGATGGATGGATGGATTATATTGAAACATCAAAAAGTTTCGATGTAATAAATTGTTAAATCTTTTTTCCAACTTTGTTCAAAGTTAAACGTCAATTCAAAGTTACCCAAAATGACGTACTTAATATTTATTCTAGAAGAATCTAGTTTGGTGTCATTTTTATCATCAGTACCCATAGTACCCATCCATCCATCCATCAGCCTTTCATAGTCCACTGGTCATAGGCATCATAGTAGGTGAGCCCACGAGGCTAATTCTGGATTTACTCGAGCATCATCAGGAGCTTGTGAATTTTATAGGGTGATAGGAAGACCGTATCATATCACATAATAATTACTTTCCCGCTGTCTTAGTATTCATATCACATAACAATTATTTTATTTACTTTAGCCAACAAAAGGCGGCAGAAATTGTTTCGTCCAATCAGTACCACCAGCACGGCATCTATTTCTGTAGCGAAACAAGTCAGTGTATTTCAGTGGAGAGGTGCTTCGCCGGACATACTTTTATGAGGCTGTAATCAGCCTTCAATGAGACCCCAGAGCAGACAGAACAAAAAAAATAACGTTCACTAAGAGTCTGTTAAACAACCGTGAATGTGAGTGAATAAAATATTTCTAATTTTTTTAAAAGAATACAGCGTAACTGCATATGCCCTCAGACTAAACTCAGACTTACGTTGGGTTGTGAGAAGACTTCCATGGGATACAGGGATCAAACGATAAGCTGTCACGTGTGCCCATTATCGACCCATAGCCATTCTGTTATCTCAAATATATATAAATGAACTTTTTTTTAAAAGAGTGCTGCTGGGAGTTTTTCCCGCCGCCCTTTTTCTCTCAGCTCAACATCTAGCCCAAACGAGCACCTAAAGACGATGACCGGGAAAAAATGACATTCATTAAGCGAATATCTTGTATTCCTAATATGAAATGAAGCGCGCATGGCCCGGCGGTTAGCGTAGAACGCAAGCGATCTATGCAACTAAGCCAAACGGGCGCGGTCGGGTGTGAGATGGGTGACCGCTAGTGGCAAAAAAAAATCATGCGCGTTTCCGTGCTTCGGAGGGCACGTTAAGCCGTCGGTCCCGGTTGTTGTCGATAGATAACAGTCGTTAAACCTTGTCGGAGGACTTATGGGCGGTTTGAAAACATCCGACAGCGGGTTGGCCACTAACCCGCATCTCCACCAACCCGCATTGGAGCAGCGTGGTGGAGTATGGTCCAGGCCTCTCCTATAATGGGGAGAGACCCGTGCCCAGCAGTGGGACACAAAAAAGGTTGCAGCCAATATGAAATGAATATTTTTTTCTCTCTCTTTCTTTCTTACATTTCACCTCGAAGCCTTTTTTTTTTTTTTTGGTATCGGGGGGGAAACCTTCAAAAGGTACCCGACACCTTGGGAGAGGATACCGGGTTATGTGGGATTTGACCGCACTAAAACCCCCTCGGTGGCCTGCCTCTACGTTTGTGAGGACTCCGGGATCTCCATAGGAACGCACCGGTGTCCTCCACGCGCGGCGCCCCATAACGGGCCCATCTTCGGGAGAGCAGATGTGCTCTCCTGCACCTTCAGGTGTTCACGGCGGCATGCGGCCACGCATACACCGCCGTCCTTCCCGGGGCTGCTGGCTGGACGGGTCAAGCTCCCACTCTCACCGTCCGCATCCCCAGAAGCCCCCTTTTAGTCGCCTCTTACGATCAGGCAGGGGATACCGTAGCTCTATTCTTAATCCCGAAGCTACAAGGACTTCACCTCGAAGCCTACATACAAGAATGTTACTTCATTTTATTTAAAAAAACTAACCACCACGCTGCTTCATTGCGGATTGAAGGAACTATCCCATCAAAAAGAAAGGAAAATCTATATCCTTAACATGGTCACTCTCACATCCTCTACGATTGAACTACATACATAATTAATTGGTTTTCTTTTCGTTACACGCTCTAGGAATTAATTTGTTACTGGTATTGTACTTAGTAATTAGCGATTAAGAAAGACGCGAGGACCTTGACTGTAAATTATTACATTAACATACATATTAGTGGAATACACAAACACATTTTTTATGAAAGTAGTCAGTAAATACATTTTAATAATGGTTTTGTGTAGGGCTGCCATCACCTAAATTGCCAACGCCGGACAAACACGGCAAAAACCCCGGAAATTTGGACGAAATATGGTTTTCCCCGGACATCTCTGGAAAATTATTTTTTGCAACAAAAATAAAAACATCGTTATAATTTTATAATTCCATTCGATCGTTGACAATTTTTTTGGAAATCCGGACGGATGGGAGCCCTAGTTTTGTGGTATATTAGCTATGTCTATAACTGTTGATGTATCCCAATGCTGGGCATGGATCTCTTTTAGTAGTTTACACTACCCTTGACCGTAAATTATTATCACTGTGGCGACTTCACGCTACTCATCAGGAGATATCGCCACGGGTATTCTGAATCACGCTATCGAAGTTTTCTGAATATCCGACCATAATATACAAGCTCCGAATTAAGTCAATTTGGAGCGCGGCCGCTCCCCGGGCATGACCACCTCGCCCGGCGGGAGATCTCCCTTTGCCAAATTACTTTAAAAATATTGTCAGTTAATACATTTTGATAGTTACTCTTTTGTCGCTACTCCACGGTGATGGAAAACATCGTGATATTTAATTAATTACGATTTTCTCCATCGACGTGCATGCCTGAGAGAAATTCATGGTTTCTCGAAAGCATGACGTCCACCAATTCGCACTAGGCCAGCGTGGTGGACTATGGCCTAAATCCCTCTAACTTATGAGAGGAGACCTGTGCCCAATAGTGGGACATAAAAAAGGTTGAAAAAAATTGTTACTCCAGATTATTACAATGGCTTATCATATTAGCTATGACAGTGACCCTCTTTGCATCTCACTGGTGGGCACGGGTCTTCATACCTAATATGGGAGGCACGGAACTAGCCGCCACTCATCCCGTGTCCACCATGCTGCTCATGCGAGTTGGTGGCGAAATAAGGCGAAATCTGTTCGAATTCGATTCCCGGCGAAACAGATATATGAATGAATTTAAATTTCTGTTCTAGGTTTGGGTGTTTGTGTTTCTGTCTTTGTATTTGTCCATGAAACCCACGACATAGTGTATATATATATATATATAGGTATTGTTTACCGGCGATTCCGTGGCCGGTTACCCGACACCACGCGCAACACGACGCCGAATATTCGTGTGACTTAGTTATATTATTTATGTATAGTATCTATATTTGTAACTCTTATTTTTATTTTGTATCGTATTAGTATTTTAATGTGAGTTATGTATTAGTTTTTTGTTATGTAGTGTTATATATGTATTTGTTTCTATGGGCCTAAGAAGCCCGAAATAATTAAATAAATAATAATAAATAATATATACCCTACTGTGGGGTTATGAGTGTGAAGCGAAGTCAAGCGTAATTTCAATATGAGGAGGAGAAATTTGTCCAGATAGTTGAACAATCATATTGACACACAAGTTATTTAACACTGGTTACGTTAAATCGAAGATACGAATAGACAAGTGTCATAACTCATAAATCTCATAATACAGAAATTACTTTCATAGCATCTTGATACATCGCGAGCAAAAAGCCAGTTTTTTGAATTACCATACGATACGAACAATCTACTAACGTTACGAAACGACATATTGTCTGTTTGTAACCGTATTGCGTATGCATTGTTTAGTATAAAAAGCGCATGTAATTGAAGATTGGTTGATGACAATCTTGATGGTATTATGAAATTGTGTGACATACTTAATAATAACTAGTGAGTCGCCATCAAAACATTTGCGTTTATTCAACAGTTTTTTTTAGGAATTTTTTCAGGATTTTTGAACTCTCAGGATTGTGGCCGGATTTTGCAAACCTCATGAAATCTCTGGATTATTTTTATTTTTTTATTTTCTAGTTTGAATGGAGTAGCAGACGAACATGCAGGCCACGTGGTGTTAAGTGGTCGCTGCAGCCCATGGACATCTGCATACAACCTCAAGCAAGCATAGGTAAGTGTTGTCTGCGGTCGTATGCACTTGCGCTGCTACTCCGGAAGCTGGTGGTCGCCTCATGTAAGTGTGGCCGGCAACTGCACATTTCCACCGAAACACAATAAAATTGGTTTACGGCAGAAGTGGGTGCAGCGGTGGTACTTCCCCGGGTGAACCATAATAGTTCTACCACCTACAAATGAAATTGAAATTCTATTAAAAACAGCTTATATTTTAAGGATCTCTTTAATAAAAATTTAAACAAACTAAAAAATAATCTTCCTTTATTATGCTAGCTGTGCCCTGTGCTGTGCCATGTGTGTAGCTTAATCCTTATATTATACTAGCTGTGCCCCGCGGTTTCACCCGCATTTTTTTTTTAAACCATCTACTTCTGATAACTCCAAAAATATATGTAGGTATGTGCTAAGTTTCATGATGATCGGTTGAGTAGTTTTCGCGTGAAAGAGTAACAAACAAACTTACTTTCGCATTTATAATACATATTAGTAGGATAGTAGGATCTAAGTCATCTAAGTCGATGCTCAATCAGGGAAGGGAGAGGGGAGTGCCGCGCTCAGTGCGCGCTGCAACGCGTGAAAGATATCTACAGTGTATAAAAATCGATAATATTACGACTTTTTTAAATTGTTAAGTATGTTTGTGAAAAAAATCTCAAACTAAAAAATATCTGGATTTTTCAATGGAAATAAGGTCTTTTCTTCGGACTTTTGATTTTTTCATCTGGTTACCCTATTCCTGGTTCCTAGGTTCCTACAACTCCTTGTAAAGAAGATGAAACAACAAACTGTTTGTGAAGTAAAATGTGTCTCTATTACTAGTTCCTAAGTATACGTAATACCACCAATTTCACAGACGGTTGTCGTCACCACAAAAAGTTGTTTTTTGTCCCACAACGCGACCATCGCTGTGGCCTCTCCAAGGTCTTGTTGACAAAAGTAATTCTGCTTGGCCGTTAAACAAAGGTCTTTATCAAGGGTTTTGTGGGTTCGCAAAAAAGAATTCGCTTCTATTGATGCCTGTATTTATAAAACCACAATAGATTTGTTACTTTGTAAACAAATTGGAATACAAGGAAATAAAGACATGTTCAGAGTAGTAAAGAAATGATGTTCTGTGAGGTGGAAAAATTGTGTTGCATTTAAAAAAAAATCGCTTCAACTTTTTGGTCGCACATATGAATTTCTTCCATGAGCACATGCTAAGAACATGAATGATTGACGTTTGCCTTAGAGCATCAAAGTTACTGACTCACCCTTCAGTAGAGACGGCATAGCGCCTCGCTTCGATACATAATTATTGTGCCAAATCTGGTGCGGGGGAAGAACGCACACGTTTTAATTTTGTCACACATTCACAAACATTATTTCATCGCTACAGACGCATACATTTCTAAATATGTCAATTTCAATTAACAACGTCATTTGCTATGCACCGACACACATAGACACACTAGTTGTATAACTAGAAAGCACATTGTGCATGGACGTTGGGACGAGGGGTTCGCCCGTAAAGACCACTCCTCTCTGACGGGTGTCATACCTGTCATACCTTGATGCTCTGAGACGTTTGCAGGCGAAAATCAACCAAAAGAGGCTTAATCACTTTTAAACTCTGATCACCAAAAATTCAAATTATGCTCAGTAGGCAATATTTAAAAGGTCCAAAATCCAAATCAAATCACTGTAGATATTTAATTTCTTCGTTAAGTGCTGGATCTGGTTCTATTTAAATAAGTAGGGTTTGATTCTTTTTTCGTTTATATGCAAAATTCACGTAGAGGAGAAAAGATTTCGGTACAATTCAATTCACGAAAGATGAACAATGCGCAGAAAGCATTTTTAGGTCTTACAGGCGCGGGTGAGGCGCGGGCGGAATGCATCAAGAATGGAGCGACGCCATTGGTGCGCCAAATGGTGAGTCACTGGTGCCCAGTCGCTATTCGTCTATCGAGGCATTGACGCATTGATTTGATTGATTCATGAGTGTACATGCGCAGACGGCCGCCATTTGTGTTCAACTCTCGTGAACCAAACTATAATAATAAACTTGTCTGTCGGCACATGGCGTATAACGCAACATATTTATGCCGCAAAGTCAAACGGGCGTGATCGCTAGTGGCAACAAATTTCTTGCGCGTTTTCCGTGCTTTGGAGGGAACGTTAAGCCGTTGGTCCCGGTTGTTATCGATAGATAACAGTCGTTAAACCTTGTCGGAGGCCTTATGCGCAGTTTGAAATTCAAAAGCGCGGTGACCACTAGCCCGCTTTGGAGCAGCGTGATGGAGCAAGCTCCCAACCGAACTGAACGGTCCTTCCAATAATGGGGATTGGGGTACCTACCCGTACCCAGTTGTGGGACGTAAAAAGAGTTACAGCCAAAGCCTATAGCTAACAACTTATTCCGATAAATATTTAGTGAAACTTTATGGTGCGACATTATCACAGAATGAATCCGTGAATTTGATAATACATCTTTTAAGAATGATCGGCCAAAGTTGTATGAAACAAGCGCTGCGTCGACCAAACTGGCGACTCTTTTTTAATCTAACTAATTAATCACATAACTCACGTGCTCTAGTTCAACAACAAGGTAACCCGAGATCGTACGTTTTAATTAATCCTGATTATTTGCGATGGATATCAGTCGCGCTGAGTTACGATGGTTTTGGGTGCGTTTATACAGATACCTACTTGTTTCTGCATAGGAACCTTTATTCAAAAAAATCCTACGACTCATCCCGACTAGCGATTTTTATGAATGCAGTTTTTGTTAACTCTTAAATCAATACGAGTAGTTACTATGTTTTCTAATAATTTTTTTTATATTCTCTATATAATTTCACTGATTTTCGAAAGACGTACCATAATTATTTTACATGTGTTTTTTGTTCTTAGTATTTCTGTGTTATCCACTTGGCTATTACTTCTCTATAAGAATATTTTATTAACCAATGATATTAGTATAAAAAATGAAGCTATCATAAACATAGCCACTTCAAAAATACCACGGTGTGTTGAACACTCCATTGAAACATTCGAGGGAGCATTTTCAAACTAAACATTTATACTCATAGCATATATCTACGTAAGGTTACTTAAGATATTGTTATCAGCTCGCAAGAACAGTTGTCTTCTGTGGTTGTCTTGTTTGCACCACTAAGTCAAAATGCAGAAAAAATATGACAAATACGTCATGACATGAAATGACCGTTCAGTTCTGTTTGGCGCGAAGCCGCCATTTTCACGGGAAATTAACTGTCACTTGATCGCAATGATGGCCGACATGACAATAATATCTGTCATGTGTAGAGGTCATTTGCCAGGCCATAAACTTCTATATAGGTAACACTTAAATGGGACTCTGATATTTTAGGGAAAACCTGTATAAAAATAAAGCTCTTTTTAAACCTAAGGTTATAATAAATATAAAATAATCTATGAGGCCGCTTTGTACGATTGAAAATTTAACATAGAGACGTAAATTGTTGTTTATTTTTGGTTTTTATTGTTGTTAAGGTACCTACCTACCTACAATTTTATATTTAGTTGCATAAAATACTAATATTTACGATTATAACGTTTAAATTCGTAGGAATTCATAATCGTGGTGGCCTAAATTATCTAATCTATTGGACTAAATTATGCCCAATTACTAATATGTTTAGTAATTGGACATAATTAACAAATCAAATTAAATAATTAAATGTAATTATTAAAATACATAATTAATTAACAATTTGGACATTATAAGGGTTGTTGATTAAGCTGACGATTATATTTTATGGTAGACTTAATTTTTCGAAAATGAGATTAATAATTATTTCGCTCAGTAAATATTGCAGCGACATGGAGATACCGGGTTCGAATTCTCGGTACGTACCTCTGAAATTGTAAAGTGCGTATTTATCGGTGCTACAAGGTGATGATAAATATTATTATATTATAAGTAATTTCTATGTTTTCCATTACTGGGCATGCCTAAACTCCTAATGTTTCGAATGTCACGAATGTCCGAGTGTCCACTAATCTGCACTTGGCCAGCGTGGTGAACTATGGCCTAAATCCCCCTCACTTGTGGGGGACCTGTGCCCAGCAGTGGGACATAAAATAGGTTTAAAAAACTAATAAGAATCATAATTAAATAAAAATAAAGGGTAAATATGTATGTCATCTTTGTCATACATATTTACCCTTGCTATGTCTAAAGTTTCGGTATTTATTACCAATAGGTCATTTATGTGAACTCCAAAACGGAGTCACGGTTACCAACATAACATACCACAACATTAGAAGCTTCACCGTAAACAATTAACTAACCGACGCAAGAAATCTAATAGCGACGAAGTATAAAGCATAGTTTGTAGTCGTAGTTATGTAAAGCCTCTACCACACAACTGCGATATACATGCCGATCTTGATGATCATAATAATGATAATCATAATCACATTTATTTGTTGAATAAGGTGACAAAGATGGTTTGAATGTTACATTTGTTACTATCGCTTATCCTGCCACAGTGGGTGTTAAATTATTATTTTATTATTATTTAATAGAATTAATTACGAATTAAAAAAAATGTTATCAAATCAATATATAATTTTTTTTATTATTAATTAAACATTAATTATAAATTTATTACGCACAATATAAATAAATTTAAATGTCATGTTATATATTCATTGGAATGTCAATATTTGAGAATTTTTTATGTCCTTAAAATAATCAGTTTTAAATGTTTTAATACAATCCATTCATCCATCCATTAATAACTACTTGATTTGTGTGTAAAAATAAAAAGCAAAATTACAGTCATGATCAGGCGCGGTAACAATCTAAGTTTATAATCTAAGTTATCTTGTCTACAATATAATATATTTTTGAAGTAGGTACCATTATATGACAACTATATAACCCCGCGAACTCCGTACCACCACCTACTAATATGGCTATTAAAAATAGGGGTTATTCGTAGATGGGTGAAGATTTAGGGATGTGAGTTTTTTTAATGCTGAAACATAAAAAAACAAAGCAAAAGATTTGCCCTCAAAATAAAAAATAAAATTCAGGGATGACCTTAACATTTAGGGGTATAAAAAATAGTTATGGACCGATTCTCAGACCCACCCAATTTGCACACAAAATTTCATAGAAATCAGTCCAGCCGTTTCGGAGGAGTTTGGTAATAAACACCGCGACACAATAATTTATAAAGATTATGAAATAACTTACTTCAATATGACTTTAGCATATGTCTTTTTAGAACTGAATTAAATTATGAAAATAATAAGCAGTTTGTAAAATAATGAAGATCCGTATTGCGGTACCGTTATCATGCCGGAAGGTAGGAGTCCACAGCAGAGCTTTGAATGATGAATATAATAATTTTCAAACTGTTGTTCTCGATCTGGATATTAATTGTCTTTCCATCTTGGTGTAAGTCCATGGTACACACCCACAAAGGGAAGCCTAGTATAATGGCTGTGTCCAGTCCCGGATTTATAAATAGGCCGTATAGGCCGCGGCCTGGGGGCGCCGGGCGGCAGCATCCTAGGGGCGGCAGATTTCAGAGGAGGGTCCCTCGATTTCAGAGGATAAAAGTCAAACACGTTCACTGGTTTTCTCGTGGTTTTTTATACTTTAAAAAATCCCTATAGAAACTGATTCCTATCGAAACCTATATTATCGTGTGAGTGATAGATGAGAGCAGCGAGGCGGGCAGGCGGCAGTGGCAACGTAGCAACCCCAGCTTTCCGTTCGCACTCTCCGCCGTCTGCGCATGGTATTTAAGTAGAAGTAAAAGTAGGTAAAATTACTTTAAACTAGAATATTTCTGAAACTTTAAAGGCAGAACAAACACTGTCGGGTTCGCTAGTTATTATTGTATATGTATGTACATGGGGCGGCGGAATTAAAGTGGCCTACACTCATAAAAAATATAAATCCTTCACTGGCTGTGTCTCTTCAGATCTGTGTAAATGTGTGAATAAAAATTCGCAATGCTTACATAAAAGACAAGTACATAACGACTCAAATTCATAAGTTCAAGTGCTTTATTGTCGTGCCAAGTTGGATTATCAGTGCAAAACGTTGATTTGAAAAAAAAATTAGATACGTCATTACGAGAATATTTCAAGCGTTATTTTTACACAGCTGTAGTTAATTCATTGCTCCATACTTCATACCTCCAACATACGAGTAATTCAACGTTGCTATTGGACAACGGTAGTTGGCATTACTCTAATTAGCGTTATGGCCGTAAGTATGTGTATTGTGTAATGTTGTATTTATTCGTTTTACTACAAAATATGCCTTCAGATTTTGATATATTGCACGACGGAGGAACGCACATTCTACTCCTATTGCTTTATTAATTACTTCAGTAGTATTGTGGTTCCATCCTAATTATTTATTATGATTGCGTATTAAGAATAAATCTCGTAGAACTAAACAAAATGTCTCCAACATTTTCATGTAACATGTTGCCAACACAAGACCTGTCAATAGGTTTTCAGATCTTATGTAAAATAATCTAAAACCAAGCTAACTCTCCAAGTCCTACCTAACTTTGCTAACATTACCTTGGTAAAATTCTTGGCTTGTCCGGTTTGCTTGGTAATTAACACTACTTTTCTGTTAAACAAACTTGTGACATGCTGATACGATACTTATGTCTGACGGTACCTGCTTTTTAGTAGAAGAATCTCTTAAAACGTGTTTCTGGATACTGGATTAATTTGACTAAATATTAAACATACAAAATTACTTATAATATCATAGATAGACAGTGTAGATCGTTATATGGTATGGTAATGAGCGATCACGACCGCCGACGAACGACGAACGATTTATCTAATGAAATTTGCTACTGCCGCCGACGAACGATTAATTGCAACGATTTAACACCATACGACACGTGCGATAAATCTGAGGAAACAGATCTATTCAGAGAAATCAAGACGATTTCTTGTTACGTGTGGGGCAGGCACAAAACGCTAGCCAGTACCTACAGCATAGGAATAAATAATAATTACATAGAACGGAATCTCCTTTGACCGGGTGGAAAACGCCGCTATTTTTATACCTACTTCCCCCTTCACCTTGTTACGCCCCTCTGTCGCCCAGGCGTGTTGACAGGGTTGTCAACTGTTAATACTGATTTTTTATAGATAATATAGGTAGCTAAAATATAAGTTTTCCTTTACTTAAAAATCATTATTTTAGTTTAGTATTACAAAGTATGAGAATTATAAATACTTACCTACACTATAAATACCTGCTCATGAATAATAAATTATTATGAGTACCATACCAAATGAAGCCATTTAAGTAAGTATTACTTACCTACATAGGTGTAAGTACTTACGTAGTGTATGTTTAAAATAAACGAATTACATATTAAGTATAACGTGCGTGCGCCAGTGCCGCGGCGCGCCGCAAGAATCGCGAGGCAAAACAATCGAGAAAGGTTCAATGACCGATGGCGGGGGCTATTAAAAAATATTTTGGCGACATGTTAAAATGCTGTAGTTATCTAACATTTTTTTTTATAATTGAGTGAAAGTGAAACAATTGGCTACACAAAAAGAACTGGTCACATCCTTTTGATAAATTAGGTACGGAAAAGGAATAATATTTAAAAAATATTACTTATCTCGCATCATCTTTGGGCAAACTAAAAAAACTTAAGTTTGGCATTGTTTTAGAATTGTTTGTACAACCAAACACACCACATTAACTTGGCGCCGTTATTGTAATTGACGCGCCCGTCCGAGACAGCCCGTCTTCAGTAGTCGGTTTAGCCGAAATTAAAGTGTAGGCTAATATCGTGACCTTGAGCCCGTTTTGATCGGGAGTTTCCGTTCTACGTAGTATTATTTATTCTTATGCCTACAGCTTGCATGCGCCAAAACGCTAATTGCAAATTTCAAAATTGCCAATCAAACGTCGCGTCCTACATTGGCCTTGCGCGCTGTAATTGCTATGAGTCTTCGTATGCATGCTATTTATTTATTTATTTATTTAAAACTTTATTGAACCCATAAAATGTGGTACAATAGGCGAGCTTAATGCCAGGTGGCATTATCTACCAGCTTACCCAAGGGAGTGCAGAGAAATTTAAAGGCGGTTAAGGAAGAGATAAGAGAAGAAAAATAGATATAATATGAGTGATAAAATTGTATGTGGATAAATAAAAAAAGACAAAGTCAAGACAATTTTATATTGCATTAAAATAAGCACATATACCCATAAATACATATATATGTATAAAAATGAAATTGAATAGAAGTAGGATTATAAAACATATTCTTTGAGATAGTGAGCCTTTACACTTTTTTTAAAGGAAAGCTTGGAGTGTGATTTCCTGATATCAGCGTATTTAATATAATGTAGTTGCTAAAATTCCCTTTGTTTACAACGCCTTTGAGGATCTATTGAACAGCGATAGTCGAATGATTTAGAATACTCTCCCAATGGTGTCCCGGATTCAGATCCCAGCGTTGCCTCTGACTTTGTCGTATTTATTTCTGGAGGTCTTCTCTTAAAATAGATGCTCAATATATCGTGAATTTCTCAGCACATTTTGGACCCTGTTCTGACCTTTCTTTTTGTGGATGCATAACTTAATATTAAAGTTATCGAGAAAATGGTTTATAATTCTTCAAACCTTTACAAAATGATCACTCGAAAATACACATTACTTCGGACGATCGCGCTTAGAGTAGGGCCCCTAATTCACAGACCATCAGCCTTCCAAGTACCTACCAACACAACCGCAGATAAGACAGATAAGTTTAGATGTTTACAGGCTGCAGTAACTAATTAAAATCATATGGACTACATGCTGCTCTATTAAATGTGTCTGTTTGTAATATTAAAATTTCCACTTTTGACTACATGCATATGAATGAATATACGGTACATAATAATATGATTAAACAACATTTATTACAATTTTTGTCTGTCGGTCTGTCTGTTTGTTCCGGCTAATCTCTGATTTGATCTGTTTTAATCAAACTCCGTGTTCACTTTAAGGTTATGCGTAGATTGTATCTAATCTTGGGTAAGTTGTTTGGTGAAAATAGGCTCCACTTTGGTCTTGAAACCACTGATTTGCGCTATCACTAACCCATATATCCACTAAACTGCACAACGTCAGCGCTAAAACACAATATGAAGAAATAACCGGATAAGAGAGTCGAAATTGCAAAGCGGGGGTTCTGTACCAGTTTGTAATTAAAAGAAACGTAAAATTATGCCAATGAGTTAAAAAAATTAGTTGAAATCGCTTCACACTCATAGCCCCATAGTAGGGTATATATACCCTGTGTCGTGGGTACCATGGACACATAAAAAGACAGAAATATAAGCACCCAGACCGAGAACAGAAATTTAAACTCATCATTCAAATTTCTGTTTCGCCGGGAATCGAACCCGGGACCCTTCGATTGGCAGTCCGGCATGGTAACCATTGCTACACGGGTCGTCAAAATTGTAAAGTGTAAAGTTAGCTCTCTAGGTGTGAGGTGAAATCTAGAAATATGTATGCTTTGTGCGTTGCATTTGAGTGTGCAAATACACAGACAGACAAAGCGACAAAAATACAAAACCTCTATTGTAATTCAAATCTAATGAAAGACCTCTTGAAATTTTCTTCTTACGCATGAAATAATCGAGTGCAAATTGCACTGGATTTTTACTTTAATTGAGTTATAAAATATGCTATATACTTACCCATGCTTCTAAAAGAATGAACATACCCCCATAGGCTTAGAGCATCAAGGTATGACAGGTATGACACCCGTCAGAGAGGAGTGGCCTTTACGGGCGAACCTCTCGTCCCAACTTCCATGCACAATGTGCCTTCTAGTTATACAACTAGTGTGTCTGTGTTTGTCGGTGTCAGTGTTGACGGTGCATAGAAAATGACGTTGTTAATTGAAATTGACATATTTAGAAATGTATGCGTCTGTAGCGATGAAAGAATTTTTTGTGAATGTGTGACAAAATTAAAATGTGTGCGTTCTTCCCCCGCACCAGATTTGGCACAAAAATTATGTATCGAAGCGAGGCGCTATGCCGTCTCTATTAAAGGGTGAGTCAGTAAGTTTGATGCTCTAAGCCCATAGGTTATTTTATGGATGTTCTAAATAAACGGCTGTCTTGTTTGATAACATTGATATGGAAAATTTATTTCAAGGAACCGGAGTTTTTTGTATTAATTTCTACTTGGTACCTCTATGGGGTTTCTGAGAAAAAGAATATTCACTGACAGACAGACGAAAATTTAGAAACAGACCATCCAAATGATTTTAAAAGGTTCCTTATTTGCGTTTGTGATACAGTACTCTAAAAACTGGACAGGCAGACAGCAAACTTAAATTAATTGGGCATAACCACGAACCATCTCAAACTTCAACAGTACAAGCGTACAAAAAAACATTTTGTAAACTCTTTTTTCTCTATGTTGCCTTAATTAGACAATTACTTGGTTCTAGAAAGCGGAATAGCTTACGCCGTCAATGTTGCCAACGTAATGAGCGAATTCCAAACATTACATGAAAATGTAACAGTTTTGGTGGCAAATTAATTCGTGTTATGTGATGTAATAATTAATTGTTTTACCCATTAATCTTAGGTTGTGTGACGTGATGTTGGATTATCAAGATTTTTAATAACACTTGGTTATTTATAAGTAGGTTAAATCCTAATCCAAGTTTCCATAATAGATTAAAAAAACAACCTTTTCCCACTGCGGGGCACATGTCTCTTCTCGGAAGTGGGATGGGTTTAGGCCAAAGACCATCAGTCCCTGTAGCTTCGGGATTAAGAATAGAGGTACGGTATCCCCTGTCTGATCGTAAGAGGCGACTAAAACGGGGCTTCCGGGGCTGTGGACGGTGTGAGTGGGAGGGAGCTCGATCCGACCAGCCAGCAGCCCCGGAAAGGACGGCGGTGTGTGCGTGGAAGCGCGGAAGGTGCAGGAGAGCACATCCCGAAGATGGGCCCATTCTAGGCGCCGCGCTTTAAGGACACCGGTGCGTTCCACTAAAGATCCCGGAGTACTCCTCAAGCGTAGATGCAGGCCACCGAGGGGGTTTTAGTGCGGTTAAATCCCACATAACCCGGTATCCTCTCCCAAGGTACCGGGTACCTTTTGAAGGTTTCCCCTCGATACCAAAAAAAGGCCATTCCATCACGCTGGCCTAGTACGGATTGGTGGACATCATGGGTTACAAAAATTATGAATTACTTTCAGGCATTCACGGTGATGGAAAATATCGTAATTAAAAAACTATTTTCGGATTTCGAATTTTCGGATCTTTAAAATTACTTACAAGAAGAGTGTATTATGAATTATGAAAAAATGAATTACAAGAAAAAATATTCATTGTACAAGGATTTACATGTCTTAAAAATGTAAAACAAATAGCTAATCTCTATATACAAAAAAGAATTGCTGTTCGTTGGTCTCGCTAAAACTCAAGAACGGTTGAACCGATGTGGCTAATTTTGGTCTTGTAATATTAGGAAGCGCGTATGGCCCGGCGGTTAGCGTAGAACGCAAACGATCTATGCAACTAAGCGAAACGGGCGCGGTCGGGTGTGAGATGGGTGACCGCTAGTGGCAAAAAAAAAATTTCATGCGCGTTTCCGTGCTTCGGAGGGCACGTTAAGCCGTCGGTCCCGGTTGTTGTCGATAGATAACAGTCGTTAAACCTTGTCGGAGGCCTTATGGGCGGTTTGAAAACATCCGACAGCGGGTTGGCCACTAACCCGCATCTCCACCAACCCGCATTGGAGCAGCGTGGTGGAGTAAGCTCCAGGCCTCCCCAATAATGGGGAGAGACCGTGCCCAGCAGTGGGACGCAAAAAGGGTTGCAGCCAATATTAGTAAAGTCCAGGGAAGGTTTAAACGGTGAGGAAATATGGAAAAATTGCGAAATTAATAGTAAAACAACTTATTTTATTTTCCTATATAAACTGTTAGTAACTGTCAAACATTTGTTCTTCGCGTCATCCGTCCAGTTTGATATAGTCTGAATAACAATTCATCTGTCACTATTTGTTCTATATTATAAACACCCATATTTGTGCAAATAAAGGTCTTTGTCTTTATAATAACTATAAGTTAGTAACCTGCAATAAAGCTTTTAAATGTTAACAGAAATTATCATCGCAATCACAAAACGTTTATACTGCCTCAATCACAAAACAATTGCTTAATTGAATTAAAATCATCGGATCTCGCAACACCGCGCCGTGAGTAAAGAAAATCCTTCGCTCAGACTAGGGTTGCCAACCATACTATTAAAAACAGTATTATACTGTTTTTCACTACATTATACTTTTTACTGTTCAAAAAAAAATAAAGTATAAAAATACTGTTTTCAGTGTCGCGCGTAGAACTTAACATTTTTTTCGTGTACACCTTGCTCGCCTTTGTTATTTCAATTACTGTTTTTAGTACACAAAGATGGAAAGCGGAAACGATTCACCTTACCGTCAATAAATAAAATACTGTTCATTTTTGTAAAATACTATTTATTTTCCTTCACAGACCTAAATATACTTTATACTTTAATTCTTGGAAAAAAAGTTGGCAACCCTAGCTCAGACAGGTAGACGAATGATCGACGCCTACTATAGGTAGAGTTTAAACATCTTTAATGAATTGGGTTAGGGCCACGTTGGTTTGGAGGAAGAGAGGCTGTGGGAGGTCTTCAGTAGAAATTCATTTGTTAAACATTGTAATAGCTACTTCTTCGATAGGCCTAAAAGAAGATTTTGGAATTTACTCGAGCGCGTCTGGTAATACATAGACCCTATATCATAGATAGTATTAGATATACCCTATATTTCGCTTTTCCAAAGTATACCTTATCTATTTGAAATCAAAAGTCTTTTAAAGTAACATAGAACTCGAATCATAATAAAAAGATTAAAAAGTGGCTAATTTATTAGATTCCGCCAGCGTCTGTGCCCGCGTGTAACATTTTTATAGGTTCCCATAGGATAAACCATCCTATGTACTTTCCCAAGGTCCACTCTATCTGTGTTCTAATTTTTTTTAATTGGTTCAATAGTTTAAGCGTGAAGGCGTATCAGACAGACAGACAGACAGAGTTGCTTTTGAATTTATAATATTAGTAGGGATTATTGAAATTATCAGTTTTACTGTGCAATAAATTAATACTGTATTTTAACTACAAACTCTCATGTGTAAAATCAGGTATATCAGCGAAATCGGCAAAATTTCTTATACGGCCTCTTAACTCATATACTCTTTACTCTCAATGCATTACATTAAAATAATATGATCTATACATAAAATAACATAAGTGACATCCTCTCATTATTGAGTACTCTCAACTAACTACTCCTAAGTTTTTTTTTTTCTCCTAAGTTTTATAAATTTGCATGCCGCTGACCGGTAAAATAAGCTGGAAATATTTCTATAAGACCTATGTAAAACCTTATTGAGGCAAATAAAGCTATTTGATTTGATTTGATTATTAACGGTCTTGTTTTCGTTTTAGCTAAAAATAGATCGTAATTCTCCATGCAACTTTAATTCCAAAAAACTTTTCAGTTATTTTGAGGACCTCAAACTGTACATTCAAATATTTCGTAGAATTTCTGAGAATTCGTATAACACCACCATAATAACAGACTTTGTATGTATAAAACTAAAATAAAGCCAGAGGAAACGCTACCGTCGTATTCCCATACAAATGTATTCACCTATTTTCTCCCTGGATAATGCTTCTAAAGCTATGCCCTTATGTTTTGTTTTTTTTTCAATCAACTAATAAGAACTCTTTCATACAGCCCTAATCCAACAACTGCAAAACTTTGAAAGTCTTTCTTGATATTTGTGAAAAAAATATTAATAAACTCAATTTTGTAAGAGGAAACAGGAGAATACGAAACCTCGATTTAGTCAGAAAGTTTTTAGGCATAATCGGTCTGAGCTGCATTTGCCCGCGGCGGATAGCGCAGGGCGCAGCGCGATAGCAATAGTCACTCCAAAATACCTATTTTTCTAATTCGGCTGAAGCCGCGTTTCCTCTTAATATCGGTAACTCAGGTTAACCAAGGTTGTCTCTGGCATAATAATGCATTTTTATCTGTGCAGATTATCATTAACGCCAACATGGATATTAAAATGTATGCAAGATACCGAAATGCATCTATTAGCCCTACGCCAACATTATCATGACTCAAAGCATTACTCACACATCCCACAAATGGGCACCTACGACCATTATTGTTTACTTATTGCGTAACCTCATTTAAAAGTTTGTTAGTACTGAGAAAGGTAATAATACTTTTTGACGTGATAACGTCTTTAAAATCGTTTTAGTCGGGTGACATGTTTAGAAACTTGTGTCACACCAAAACCTCACGAGCACGATCGCAGGTATAACCCCTCAACTGCCCGCACGACACCTACGGTCTGCGGCGTAATATTCAGTCAAGCGCCCGCACGTACGCTCGTGTCTGCACTCAAGTGGCTCAAATTACAGTGTTGGACCTCTGTCACTTATAGGAATTAAGAAAAAACATAATGCTACAGATAAGGAAGGAATAAAATGCGTCAACAGACTTGCCACCTTGATTTTTTTTTTGTAATTCGATATATTCTCGGCCGCATTCCATCGACAAACTGTAGTTTAATGTTCCCATACATTTCCTGTTAAAAAAGTATATGTAGGCCTCATATTTGAAATAAACCCATTGTAAAACGACGATCTTGTCTTGAAAATTCAAGTATTGTTTCTTTTAAATATAAGAATGATTATTAGATGTAGGTATGGGCTGCAACCCTTTTTGCGTCCCACTGCTGGGCACGGGTCTCTCCCCAATATTGGGGAGGCCTGGAGCTTACTCCACCACGCTGCTCCAATGCGGGTTGGTGGAGATGCGGGTTAGTGGCCAACCCGCTGTCGGATGTTTTCAAACCGCCCATAAGGCCTCCGACAAGGTTTAACGACTGTTATCTATCGACAACAACCGGGACCGACGGCTTAACGTGCCCTCCGAAGCACGGAAACGCGCATGAAATTTTTGCCACTAGCGGTCACCCATCTCACACCTGACCGCGCCCGTTTAGCTTAGCTGCATAGATCGCTTGCGTTCTACGCTCGCCGCCGAGCCATGCGCGCTTCAGATGTAGGTATATTAAAAAAAATTGTAAAACGACGATCTTGTCTTGAAAATTCAAGTATTGTTTCTTTTAAATATAAGAATGATTTTATTAGATGTAGGTATATTAAAAAAAAAAACGTCAAAAGTTACAATCGACCCACTTTAGGCAAAGATTGTCGAAATCTCGATGACTCAATTGTTTATATTATTCAACAATGAGTTAGCTTGTTTCAATAGGAACTTTAACGTCTGTAAAATCGTTTTAGTCGGGTGACATGTTCAGAAACTTGTGTCACACCAAAACCTCACGAGCGCGATCGCAGGTATAACGAGAGAGAGACGGACCGATCTCCCGTCTCATCTCGAGCGCTGCCAGTCATTCCGTGAAACTTGTCAATCGGAATCCTCACGAGCGGAGGCTGGCATAGCGTTCGAGTGAGTGGACCGATCTTCCGTCTCTCTCACTCTAGCGGCATACAAACGAATGGAGATTTTCTCGTGCGGACGTTATCATGTAAACATCTCGATCGTAAACCTACTTTACAAACAATTTGCCGTTTTTTTATACGGTAGTTGACTGCGTAATCAATTGAGCTGACAAATTTTTTTTTACACACTCATAGCCCCAAAGTAAGGTAATTAATACCCTGTGTTGTGGGTACCATGGACTCATACAAAGACAGGAACACGAACACAGACACACACGAACATTCAAATTTCTGTTTCACCGGGAATCGAAACCGGGACCCCTCGACTGGTAGACCGATATGGTAACCATAGCGCCACGTGGGTCGTCGTCCTCATACATTTAGTATGAATAAAACACATGTGACGTCACAAGCTGGTATAGTCAATTGAGTAAATTATTATTGTTTTTTAAAGTATGCATTTTGAATTTTTTGTACATAGTGACAACACCCCAAATCTACTATGTTTCGCTCTAGAGCCAGACTTATATGAGGTGACCATCAGTCTGAACACTTAACATGACGCGATGATGACGTAGCGTGTATGCTCGTGGGCTACTACATAACATTTAAATAAAAAACAAAAATTATAATCCACACCAGAGGTCGACGAACATTGTTTATAATAACAGTTTGTCGGGCCTTTCGTTTTACAATCAAACACGCACTTACACTGCTAGTAAGGGATCTTATTTTCAACACTATAGCTAGCGGGTGACGTAAGTGGCACCTGCCAGGGTAGAAGACCTTACTATACTATACTACTATACTTAAACCTTCGTTACACCAGAACGCCAGGATCTCCATATGAACGCACCGGAGCTGTTTTGAGCCACCGAGCGTGTCCCCCACGCTCGGTGGCAACATGAGCTCTGGAGAGCGATGGTGCTCTTCAACAACTTTCAGTGCTTGCGACGGCATGCGGCCACGCACTAATCACCGTCCTTCCCAGGGCTAGGGGCCGCTGGACGTTTGGAGCTCCCACTCTCGTCGCCCCTATACTCGTAAACCCCCTTTTAGTCGCATCTTACGATCAGGAAGGGGATACCGTAGCTCCATTCTTAATCCCGAATCATTGAAGTCGCATTTTCCGATCGACAAGTTATTGGCTACTAAGACATAAGTTCCCCTCCCATCTTTCCTCACGGAGGCTTATTTAAAATCTTCCATTCAAGAAACTAGCTACGGATCTGCTTCCTTCTTAACAAACAAGGCTTGAACCATCATTTAACTGTCCGTATCTCCACCATTCCGCATCCGGAGATACGGGGTTAACAGCCAAGTCAGCGACGGATGTTTTTAAAGTGCAAACAATGTCTTAGCAAGGTTAAATTGCTTGTAATTTTACGAGTGAATACAATCAAGATCTGTTTGTTGTTGATTCTGGTGATCTCTGAATCGACTGAACAGATTGACGGATATTGGCAGTAGATGTTAAGATTGGTTCAACCAGGATAGTAGGCTGCAACCCTTTTTGCGTCCCACTGCTGGGCACGGATCTCTCCCCCTTATTTGGGACGCCTGAAGCTTACACCACCACGCTGCTCCAATGCGGGTTGGCGGAGATGCGGGTTAGTGGCCAACTCGCTGTCGAATGTTTTCGAACCGCCCATAAGGCCTCACAACAACCGGGACGACAACCGGGACCGACGGCTTAACGTGCCCTCCGAAGCACGGAAACGCGCACGAAATTTTTTGCCACTAGCGGTCACCCATCTCACACCCGACCGCGCTCGTTTGGCTTAGCAGCATAGACCGCTTGCGTTCTACGCTAGCCGCCGAGCCATGCACGCTTCGCTACCAGCATAGTACCACCTTTTTTTCTAATAGATTTGCTGTTGGCCGAGTCGCAGCGCACTGGTTTTTGTGAGAAGCAAGACACGCACATCCAAAAAACAGAGGGAATGAGTGGTCCAAGGTCCCAGAAGGAAATCCGCAGCGCGGTCACATTTCTTCAACCCAAGAAGAAGGGCAAAGGACGTTGCAACCAATTCTACCGAGAAGCAATCTTGAGTGCTTCGGGTAGAAAATGGGTAAATAAAAATTAGCGGTTACATTTACATGAGAAGAGAAGACATCATTGCAGCTTCTGGCTTTCATACAAACTCCATACAAGACTCCAGCTTTCATTGAGATTAAAATAGATTCTAAGAACTAACTATTCACACTCAAAGCCCCAAAGTAAGGTGACACACAAAGACAGAAACGCCGAGACAGAGAACAGAAATTTTAAACTCATTATTCAAATTTCTGCTTTGCCGGGATCGAACCCGGGACCCTCGACCCTCGATCGGCAGTCCGGCAACCATTTACCCACATGGGTCGTCAGATTATGAGAAGTGCGAGAGAAGATAAAAGAAGAGAGAGAAGATATTCATGAGCTGCAGCGACTACTCTTCATATTGTTCATAAAAAACGTATGTGGTTCTGTTGAAACTCAAAAGCGTTGGCAAAGCATAACATTGTTCTTGCATAAAAAGCGTGGTTGCGCAAGATTTTGCATACGAATACAAGAACGATGATTAACTAATCGTAGGAGTTAATGACTCGTTCAACTTTTTGCTGGGGTTCACGGTTTCGGTAACAAGATGTGTAATAAATGGATTTAAAGTAGTTTAGACATGCATCGTGAAAATGGCGGTGCGGAGCCAAAGCATGAAAAATAAAGTCAAAAAGTTTTTTTACAATAATCCAGGTTCAATTCCCTGGGGTGTGGGTGGTTATATGAGCGTGAAGCGTTCTTATGTTTTTTTTTATTTGAATGAGTAGCAGACGAGCATGCAGGCCACTTGGTGTTATGCGGTCTCTGCAGCACATGGACATCTACATACAACCTCAAGCAAGCATAGGTAAGTCTTGTCTGAGGTCGTATGCAGTTGCGCTGCTACTCCGAAGGCTGGTGGTCGCCTCATGTAGATGTGGCCGGCAACTGCACCTTTCCACCGAAAAACAATAGAATTGGTTCACGGCAGAAGTGGGTGCAGCGGTGGTACATCCCCAGGCGAACCATAATAGTTCTACCACATAAAATTATCATCATTAATATAATAACTCCACATTACTGTTGAAATAGTACTTATATAAAATAAGAATACTTCTATAAAATTATATCCTTATATAAAATTATACTTTGTTATATAATTGCTTAAGCACCCTATTAAAATTTGCTATCGTCTTAAGGTAACATGTAAAATATATCTTAAGACTTAGTTTTTAGTAGCAATGTAACATATTGTTATCTTTTTGATGAGTCTATTTAAATAAATAAATAAATAGATCTACACAAGTTTTTGGGTAAAGGTTGTTTTTTGTTAGGCACACAGACGGAGAACTCAGTGATTTTTGAAATGAAATGAAATAAGAACAAATATAGGTGAAAAAAGGTTTTACAAAATATTTTGAACTCCATATTTACCTGTTAGGGTATACAAATTTTATTATATTAAATAAAATAATTAGTTTAATGACTTAAACTTAACTTATTTTAAACGGTTATTTTTTTAATTAAGGATCCTTAAAAATAATAGCACCCACTTGTGCCGTGAAGCAATTCTGATGTGTTTGGGTGGTAAGGTGCAGTAGGGTCTTGGACACTATGCACAAAAAAATTCAAAATACTTACCTTACAAAGGTTGCACTAAATCACGCTTGGAAAGCAATATAATTGTTAATTCTTTTTTATACACGATTTTTATTACCGCTTAAATCAATAATAATGAAGTCAATTGACTATATATGATAAGTGACGTCACTTTTATCACAAAATGTATGGGGATGTCACATTTTGACAGCCCATTAAAAGTATCTCAATTGACTTGGTATTCCAAGACCGGGTTGCCGGCCACACTTACCTTTTTTTGGTATCGGGGGGGAAACCTTCAAAAGGTACCCGACATCTTGGGAGAGGATACCGGGTTATGTGGGATTTGACCGCACTAAAACCCCCTCGGTGGCCTGCCTCTGCGTTTGTGAGGACTCCGGGATCTCCATAGGAACGCACCGGTATCCTCCACGCGCGGCGCCCCATAACGGGCCCATCTTCGGGAGAGCAGATGCGCTCTCCTGCACCTTCAGGTGTTCACGGCGGCATGCAGCCACGCATACACCGCCGTCCCTCCCGGGGCTGCTGGCTGGACGGGTCAAGCTCGGCCACACTTACCTAGGCTTCACTTAGGGCTGCAGCGACCACTTGTCACCGCGTGGCCTGTATGCTCGTCTGCTAGTCCGTTCTAATAAAACCTATAGTATTATAATAGTAAAAAAAACATTCGCGTGTCAGTCGTGTAGTAACAATATCTAAGGCAATAAATCTGATACTTACTTTCTTTTGAGAAACTCATAAATTGTTGTGACCACAAACATAACCGCAAAGCTTAATGTGATTCGATCTCGCCAAGCCAAAATCAAGATGGTTAGAACGCAAGCGATCTACGCTGGTAAGTGAAACTGGCGCGGTCAGGTGTGAGATTGGGAACTTTCGGATGCATTCCCGTCAAATCATATCAAATCAAAATATTTATTTCATATTAGGAATACAAAATATTCGCTTAATGAATGTCAATTTTCCCGGTCATGGTCATGGCTATGGCTATCCATGTAGATGTAATGAAACTAATAGGAGCCGGGTCCATAACCTGCCAATGTTCATGGTTATATACACCGTGTGGGCAATTAGAAGAGCCCTGGTTAGTCATAGTCACTTTGCGTAGGAAGGAAGTTACAAGCGCGAGCGGAAGCGACTTGGAATTTTTCAGCCGATTCTCATATAATAGTACATTACGATACGTGTAAACTTTTTTTTGGTATCGGGGGGAAACTTCAAAAGGTACCCGACACCTTGTGAGAGGATACCGGGTTATGTGGGATTTGACCGCACTAAAAGCCCCTCGGTGGTCCTCGGTCTGCCTCTGCATTTGTGAGGACTCCGGGATCTCCACTGGAACGCACCGGTGTCGTTCACGCGCGGCGCCCCAGAACGGGCCCATTTTCGGGAGAGCAGATGTGCTCTCCTGCACATTCAGGTGTTCACGGCGGCATGCGGCCACGCATACACCAGGGCAGCTGGCTGGACGGGTCAAGCTCCTACTCTCACCGTCCGCATCCCCGGAAGCCCCCTTTTAGTCGCATCTTACGATCAGGCAGGGGATACCGTAGCTCTATTCTTAATCCCGAAGCTACTGGGACTACGATACGCGTAACCTAAGTAGCCTATTATTGCACGGCGCTAAACGGCAAATGTCGTGCATTAATAGACAACTTAGGTCACAAGTATCGTATACATTTTACAGCAAGTGAGACATAAACCCGGTTACATGCTGCTGTATATAATCGTTACGATTTTGCGAACAACAAATTCAATGTCACCGACTTTTCACTTCTTTTATTGCGTCACCGTCAACAATTTCACTGTTCTCATATCACTAAGTTCACTATACGAACAGGCCATTTTCGATCGAAAGATATGATTTTTGCGAAAGCGCGACTATAGCCTAAGCTTGTGGGACCTGTGCCCAGCAATGGGATATTATAAAAGGTTGAAAAAAAGTGGTAAACGTACCACTACTCCTAGTACCCGCTACCACTCCAGCCTTGTACCAACCCAATAGCGTGGGCATCGACGCGTGGCAGTCGAAAGTCTTGCGTATGATTGCGACCTGCCATTGTGATTTGTGATATGTGATTAAGAATCGCTTACCTGTTAACTTGTC
This sequence comes from Pyrgus malvae, assembly GCA_911387765.1. NCBI lineage: Eukaryota > Metazoa > Arthropoda > Insecta > Lepidoptera > Hesperiidae > Pyrgus > Pyrgus malvae. The sequence continues at coordinate 12,261,306 of OU426972.1, read as the reverse complement.
TGTACTCATCTACTTATTTTTGAAGTGAAAACTTATTTAGCGGCGTTGTGCACTTTTTTTGGAATGGGTAAAAAAAAACTCGCGTCAGGACACGTGGCCTGATCGAATATTCGTAAGACGGAGGGGTGACAGCTGATGGTTCGACTGTCTATACTTGTAAAATTCGTTTATATCAAGTATTTAAAATATGGACATTGAACAAAGTGCATCTATTAATGAAAAAAGTGACGAAGAAATAGTAAAAGAAAATGAGTGAGTACTTTATAAAAATATTAGATGAAAACTTACTGATAATACTGGATGAAAAATAATACTGATAATAAAAGCAATTCGTGCGAAATTATTCCCTAACCATTCCAAAATATCAAAAATGTACAACGTTAATGTTTAAGTTTTCACTTTTCACTTCTGCCGGCACTACCGGAGTGCAACCCGTTGTTTCTATTTTATTTATTTATATGTATTTATGTGAAAACCTAAACAAAGGTTCACAAAGGGTTAAACCTAATGCCTCTTGGCATTGTCTTCCACTTCGAGTCGACCTGGGTGATAGGTGGAACTTACTCGTATATCGAAGATTAGACCCATTTTCTTTAATTGGAGACGAGAGGTCACGTGGTGTTAAGTGATGATATCTATAGCTACATTTACATTCAGCCCCTGACGCTGCTGGCAATGATTCCCTGAATACATTTCTTTTTCGACTTTGGGTAGTAGCAGACTTTGAAATAATTACAACAACCTCCAGGCGCTCTGCGAGAAATGCACGACGGAGCAAAGTGTGAACCCACTGAACAGAGGATGTCTTTCGCGACATGATGACCACTGCGCCTTGCAGGAAAATAGTAACTTTTAACAGTTATTTAAACACCTTTATCCTCCTCCTTCATTAGTTGGTTTCCGCGTCGTGATAACTACAGCCCAAATTTCATGTTTTTCGTTTTTTTTTTCAGATTAGGCAGTTATAATATGTAATAGTTTTTCCTGCTTTGTTATGCGTCATTTTGAACGCATAAAACGCAACACAATTATCACAGGCTAATAGGTACAAGGCCCTGTAGCTTCGGCATTAAGAATAGAGCTACGGTATCCCCAGCCTGATCGTAAGAGGCGACTAAAAGGGGCTTCCGGGGACGCTTCCGGGGCTTGCGGACGGGCCTGAGATTAGCTCGATCCGTCCAGCCAGCGGCCCCAGGAAGGACGGCGGTGTTTGCGTGGCCGAATACCGCTAAGCATCATTATATGTCGCATGGATATGGATACACTAATACAAAATTAAATCATACACAACAACTCGAGTGCTACATTAACCTGTTTCTGCATACTAGTTAGGTATTCAAGGCCGCCGGTCCTTGGACGTAAGTGCCCGTTCCAATTTCTGGGGTAGCTTGAAGAAAAGTGGGGCTAGCGTGTCCGCTTTGGTAACCGATATCGGATATCGATAGCGAAACGATGAGAAGAAACAGATATTTTAAAGCGATATTATGTATGGATTGTATATAAAGAATGTTATGCGTTTATTGCTGGCGTCAAGAATTCATTTTTTTATGTAGAGCACAGGTACTACCTGTGCTCTACGTAGATATAGTACTCTTCATCATCGTCATAGGCCTTATACGTCTGTGACAGACGATTTATTCAGCGTCTGAGGCAAGACTTTTTATGGCTTAATAAGTCAATACGAGAGCGGCATGATTTTCCGCACGCTCTGCATGTGAAGGTGGAATAAATGACTGGAACATGCATATAGAGGTGATGTATATATTATAGTTATAGTAGTAGACTGTATATAATCCTCGGTCAGCAATACAACTATATGCAAGCCAGATAAGTTTCAGGACGACGACATCCGATATCTTTACTTTGTAACACTGTTCGTATTAAACCGTGTGAAGCGCGCATGGCCCGGCGGTTAGCAAAGAAAGCAAACTATCCATGCAACTAAGCCGAACGGGCGCGGTCGGGTGTGAGATGGGTGGCAAAAAATTTCATGCGCGTTTCCGTGCATCGGAGTGCACGTTAAGCCGTCGGTCCCGGTTGTTATCGATAGATAACAGTCGTTTAACCTTGTCGGAGGCCTTATGGGCGGTTTGAAAACATCCGACAGCGGGTTGGCCACTAACCCGCATCTCCACCAACCCGCATTGGAGCAGCGTGGTGGAGTAAGCTCTAGGCCTCCTCAATAATGGGGAGAGACCCGTGCCCAGTAGTGGGACGCAAAAAGGGTTGCACGTAAGCAAGACTTTAGTGTTGGAATTTAGTAGCCTTTGTTTGCAATGATCACTTCAATTACCACGTGGCCCACATGCTTTGTTTTGTTCATTCTATAAAAAATTATGAGTTTTCTGTCCAATTAGAAATCTAGAAGTCTAGATGATACCAAATTGTTCACCAACCGCCTTTACACTATAGCGTTAATTGATTAAGCCCGACAAGGCTTGTAAGGGCGCACTCGTTATACTATAATAGCCTCGCTTGATATGCATTCTTACTTGATGTTAGTAAGGTAATTATAAAATTTCCCATCACTTAGATCTATCTTTATTTTATTTCCATCAGTGATAATACTGATTATTTTATACGGAGGGGAAAATATAATGAAACATAAGAAACAAAATAATTTTATAATGATCATATTTTTTATTATTATAAACAAGATCTACATAGGCTAAACCGTAAATAAATATAGGAAAAAATTGTATAAAATAATAAATAAGAAAATAGTTCAATAATAATGACAAGAATACCTTAAATATTACCAATTGATAGCCTGGAGAGGTTAGCTAGGAACCATTCTGTTACTTTAATCAAGAAAATAATTGCTTCGTAGCGATAAGTTATCTCTTTTCACTGAAGATTTATAACAAAAGATTTAAATATATGGTAGCCGCCCGGAAAATGGCAACTTGAAACCTGGCACAAAACATTTTTGCCCTCATCTGTATGATACGATGTATGTTCGAGGGACTAATATTGAACTGAAACTTTCATACTCATTTGCTTGATTGCTCCTGAGAATTTTATTCGATACTGATTTTCGCTTCATAGTCGAACTCTGTTCATGCTTGCCCCACTTGTCGTTACGCGCGACGTCACGAAGGTCACTCATACACTGATTGCTTCAAAATCGTTATAATTATAAAATTAACATTAAGGCCCTTGAAACAAAAATAAGTGTGATTGTTTTAAATTTGAACTTACGAAACTACTATGGCCCTTGCTTGTTGCTTAACGATTTACGAGGTTAAGCACTTAGGCCAGGTAGAGAATTGGATAGGTGACCGATACTTGTTAAATAAATAAAGTATACACCTGCTCTCCCGAAGATGCAGATAGCATGGAGATGGTAGAAATTGAATAGTTTGTCAGCGGAAGTACCTTCGCTGCACCCGTAAATCGATTCTATTACTTGACAATAGATGGCGGAATGGTCAGAGGTCCTGCGTTCGATTCCGAATCCCCTTTGGGTCTATCGAAATGAAGAATTTAGATGTTTTTACCAGGGCTTGGTGTTTGTGTCTACATCTAGTGTCTTATTCTCACAAAGTACCTCGCATAATATTAGGAATTCAGGAGGACTGATAAAATAATGAGGATGACGGGTGGAGCGCCCTACTCAAATATTTTCAAAGTAATACAGAAACATATTGATCGTAAACAACTACAATACTTAATTAATTCGCTGTGCTGCAGTAGATTACTCCCGCCCCAAAACACATAGATAATTGTTCAATTATACTTTTATTAATTTTACTAAAAAACCATTAAAAAACATTTATTATTCACCGCTATTATACACGTTAAGTGTATAGTAAGTAACTTGCAAAGGGTCTATTTTCCCCATAGATTATGATTTTCCCTTATTTCATGAGTAAGAAGTAAAATTACTTCCGTTTCTTCAAAGTTCGTACAACTCATACAAATTAACCTATGACTCGACGACCTTTAACTTTAGTATGGTAAAAAAATTCATAGGTCCTCTGTGTGATTCATGCTTACATGATAGAAAGAAAGAATCGGGCCCCAGCATAGAAGACTGTTGTTATCACTACTTTAGGAATTAGTAGACGAACATTTGAGCCACGTGATGTTATGGACATACATTCAAGGAAGCTGGAATCTTGCCTTAGGTCGTATTGTCATATTGTTGATGTTATTACATGCTGTAAAGGGCCATATTGATCTATATTAAATGCACAATGTATTTAAAGTACTTAATTGGATTAGGAATAATGCTGTATTACTTAAAATCGCTTTGTTGCCATTATTTCTCGTAAAAAGTAAAGGATAAAAAATGGTTATTTTGGGTTATCCTTAAGAGATAGACATACACATATACCATCACGGACGTTTTGGAGACCTCTATAAGATGTACAATACTGTAGTTATAATTTTAATCTATCTCGTAGGGTTCAGACAGCGTTTGGAATATTAGCACAAAAAAATGTGTTTATTTACGACATCACACTAAAAACCTTAGAACCGCACGTATTACACATAAAAACCTTCTTCCTGAATCACTTTATCTATTAAAAAACCGCATCAAAATCTGTTTCGTATTTTTAAAGATCTAAGCATATATAGGGACAGACAGACAGCGGATAGTGACTTTGTTTTAAAATATAGTAATTTTTGTTGGTACTTGCCCCGTTGAAACACATAGTTATACCACTAATCTTACCTTTTTATTTTTGTATGGGGGGGGGGGGAACCTTCAAAAGGTACCCGGCACCTTGGGAGAGGATACCGGGTTATGTGGGATTTGACCGCACTAAAACCCCCTCGGTGGCCTGCCTCTGCGCTTGGGGAGGACTCCGAGATCTCCGGTGGAACGCACCGGTGAACTCCACGCGCTGCGCCCAGAATAGGCCCATCTTCGGGAGAGCAGTTATGCTCTCCTGCACCTTCCGATGTTTACGGCGGCATGCGGCTACGCACACACCACGTCCTTCCCAGGGCTGCTGGCTGGGCGGATCAAGCTCCCACTCACACCGTCCACAATCCCGGAAGCCCCCTTTTAGTCGCCTCTTACGATCAGGCAGTAGCTATTTCTTAATCCCGAACCTACAGGGACTACCACTAATCTTACCTACCAGTTATAAATAATTTTAACGATATATCTTCCTTGTTTACAGTGTGGTGCCAACTCCTAAGAAGAAGAAGGAGACATCGTTTGCTATCATAGCGGAGCCCCCCACCTCCAGACCAAGCAGCCCCAAGTCCCTTCCTGTTGACATAAGGCCTGGCAGAGTCTCGCCTTTTAAAGGTATGTATGTATCATTGACCCAGTGGCTAATAATCTTAGTATGTAGTTGTAGACCTAGTCTTGTCTATACTGCCTATACTGCAACTCTTTTAGCGTCCCGCTGCTACGGGTCTCTTCCCTTTATGAGGAAGGCCTGGAGCTTACTCCACCACGCTGCTCCAGTGCGGGTTGGTGGAGATACGGGTTAGTGGCCAACACGCTGTCGGATGTTACCAAAGCGTCCATAACGCCTCCGACTAGTTGTATAACGACTGTTAACTATCGATAACAACCGGGACCGACGGCTTAACGTGCCCTCTGAAGCACGAAAAACGCTTTTTGGCCACTTGCGGTCACCAATCTTACACCCGACCGCGCCTGTTTGGCTTAGCTGCGTTGATCGCTTACGTTCTACGCTCGCCGCTGGCCATGCAAATTAAAAAAAAAACTCACAAACGACGCCTAAAAGTAGTAAAACAAATGATTGGAAGACCCCCGCTAGCTCAAGAATATCGTCAGGTCTGCTTTTCTGTACTCTTCCATAAAATGAATTAAAATTTTGACTGCTTAACACCACGTTAATTAGGTACATACGCAAAATGATTTTTTTCTGCAGAAGTACAGCATATCAAAGACAGCCCGATAGAAATTTTTGTGTTTACAATACACATACAGTTACAGTAACATTTATTTGCATCAAACGTACCCTTACCTTTTTAATTTCTTTTCTCCAGGTCGAGGCTTCAGAGAGGAGACTTCACGGCATAACACTCCGAAGACTTCAGCTACCAACTCAAGGTGTAACTCGCCGCCGAGAAGAAGAACCAACTCCTTATCGAAAATCGACAAAATGGCGACGACGGCTGCGCTTCCACCTCCCTTTCACCTGAGCAGACCTCATTCCCCAAGAAACTTCCTCAAAGAAAACATTGAAGAAGTCAGGGAACTCAGCGAGCTGAACAGAGAGAAACACGAGGCTGAGGCAGAACAAAAGCGACTTGAAGAAGAAGAAGCACTTCTCAAAGAAATGGGACTATTGGATAAGAATTCAAAAAGTAGAGTAAATTCTCGAACGAATTCCAGAAGTAATTCACCGATCAAGATTAAAATAAAATCAAGATCGAATTCTCCTTCCGCTGTACTGTATTACGAAAACATCCCAGCAAATAGCAGTGACTTCGTAAACGCTGATGTACCTTCAAAACCTGTAGCACACAGATCCAGATTGCGGTCAGTATCGAAATCGCAACCTCAGTCTAACAACGGATCACCAAAAAATTCCAAAATACCACAAAGACAAAATTCCGTTTCTCCCGTCAGAAATAGCCGACACGACATATTTATGCATCGAAGGCCATTTGAGAATAATAACCTCAATAAAAATCAAAGATTCATTTCGAACAGCACCAGCAGTATTCATGAAACGATAAAAATAGGAAGTAGAGTTCATGACAAACGAACTAGTAAAAGTACACAACATTTGGATATATCTCCAGCTGTTATAAAAAGCAAACCCCCTATATCACCAGGCAGGGTAGGACCACCGCCATCAAACAAATCTATTAACGCTAAAAGGCTTTCACCTATTGTTGGTACTCCAAGCAAGAGTCCTATTGATGAAAAATCTGGGTCGGCCAAGACTTCTTCTAAACCGACGGCAGCTCCTAGAAAACCTTTTAAAACAGCAGGAAGCACACCTGCTGCCACATCTAAATTAAATTCTAGAACTCCCAGCAGGACAGCAAGCCGGGACCCAAGTCCTGATAAACGGAAAAACATGAAAAACGGAGCTGAAACACCAAAACCAGCTAATACTTCCTCTAGACCTACCTCCAGAGTAGCAAGTTCAAAAGTAGCACAGAAACCACCTGCATCCAATAAAGTTGAACCGAAGAAACCTATAAATCGTACAAATAGTACAAAAAGTTTGGTAAGAACGCCTAGTTCCAAAACATTAAATGAAAAACCACCACCACTAAAGAAAAGAGACAGCAAGAAAGATTTGACAGAAAAATCTAAATCCACAACAAAAATAAATGATGTGGGAAATAAGAATACAAAACCGAAAGGGGTAAATAATCAAAAAGAAGAGCAAACGCAAACAAGTAAAAATGGAAACGATGCAATGAAAGACTCCGATGAAATAATGACACAAGATAATGAAACACAATATGATAAAGTAACTAATGAGAATGGTGAACTAGTAATACTTACAAAGAAAAACATTGTATCTATGACTACTGCAGCTATCACTTCTCAACCATTAGAAGTTGTAGCTACTGTTACTAATCAATTACCAAATGCTTTAGAAAAGGCTAGGGAAAAAGGTATTTTCGAAAGGCTGAGTTCAAAAGACTCCTTGTTTCCTAAAGATGAAGTGACAGAACAAACAAAAGAAGGAACAGACGAAAAAGAGAAAGAAAAAGAAAAGGTAGATAAAGTAGAAAAAGAAGAACGAAAACCACCTCCAAAGCCCCCGAAAAGTAATAGTGAAAGGTCAACTGTGTTCACTGATGACAATGTAAAACTAAAACTGTTACAGCCTCCCTACAACAACCCGCAAGTGGAGCGAGTTAAACAAAAAATAGACAGCATATTAAAAGAACCGGAGATATCGATGGAAAACATTTTAGCAACAACACCAAAAGCTAAGCAGAAATTTAAAAATATGGTTGAAGATATGAAATCTGATGCAATTGAAACTGTAAATAATGAAACCAAGAATTTGACGCATATCAAAGATGATACAATTAAACATAGCGAAGAAATAACAGCGGAAATTCGTTCGGAAGCAAGTAAAATTGTAGATAGTATTATAACACCTGTAGAGGAACCTAAAGAAATTGTAGAGAAAACAAAAATTGAAATAAAAGAAAATATAGAGCCAATAGTCATGGTTGTAAATGAAAAGAAAAGCGATATTAAGGGAGAAATTGTTGAGAAAATTAATGAAACTCTTGTGAAGGGGGAACCAGAAGTGGAAGTGCAGAGTTCGAATTTGTCTACGCCCGGCGCTGAGAAGCTATCAGTGCCAAGTAAAATGGCGGATGGCAACGAATCTGACAAATCAGCGCAAAGCAATGGCGGGTAAGTGGAACTAATGTTTGTATTATTAATATTCGTAATACTTATATATATCTAAAAGGGTATCACTCAGCATTCAATGAATTTTATTTCTGAATATAATACATAATAAATAAATAGAAAAAGGAACTCGAGCAAAACCATAGTTCTGTTCTTTAATTAGCTTTACTAATGCCTGGTTTCTGATTTCAAGAGATAAACCTCTGACAACTATTGATTCGATAAAGTTATCCATCAGTTAAACGTCGTTTATCTATGACTACGTTTGTGAACGCTCAACGCTCTGTTCAATAACGTAGGTAGCTATGAATCCGATAGCTAATAGTAGTAGTTCTATGGTTGGCCACTATATATGGGTCTGTATGAATATAAATTATTTTTTGATTTTATTTTATTATTATGACTATATCAAATTACTCCAATGGCTTTACGAAGATTTTTACATGATTATATTCGATTTCGTTTAATTTATTAAATATGGTAGTTTATTAATTACCATTATTTACTTTAATAAAAACGGATGAAAGCAAAAACATAAATACTTCAGAACGTATGCGATGAAAACAATGTAATTTATACGAAAATTACTTTTATGACGAGATCGATGAACATAATGCTTTCTCCAACCGCATTTACGCACTATGATAGCATTAACAGTGAAAACTATGTCTCCATGAACTTTCATTTCTAAATAGTTACGTTTCGTTTCTCTACAATAATACATTCACGATGATTGTGTCATTTTTAAAAGATCTTCCACCGAATACACTTTTAGTAAAAGGTACCTTTGGGTACGGAACACAAAATCCATGAAGTTTGAAAAATCAGGAGTTGAATAACGCATGTTTACGCCTAGCCTAGTTATTTTACACGCGATGAAAAATGAAGGTTAATAGAGGCAGCAAAACGCTGTCCTTTTAGAAAATTCGTTCAATAACGTTCCAAAATTACGTTAAACTTAACTGTATAATTCCTTACTTGTCATTCAATAATATAGGTACATCAAAGTTATAATAATAATTTAAACATCAAAGTTGCCATTACAAATTTTGTAATGGCACACACGTCAACCCGAGGCAGTAATCTGTACAGCGCCACCTAGTGAATGTTGAGGAAGTTATTGTAGACCTAGTAGTTCAAATTTCTAACAAGGGACTACTGTGTACCTTTTCTTTTTGGTATCGGGGGAAACCTTTAAAAGGTACCCAGCACCTTGGGAGAGGATACCGGGTTATGTGGGATTTGTTCCGCACTAAACCCCCCTCGGTGGCCTGCCTCTGCGCTTGGGGAGACTCCAAGATCTCTATTGGAACGCACCTCCACGCGCGGCTCTCCAGAATGGGCCCATCTTCGGCAGAGCAGATGCGCTCTCAGCTGACAGCGGCATGCGACCACGCCAACTCCGCCGTCCTTCCCAGGGCTGCAGTTCACCGTCCGCAACCCCGGAAGCCCCCTTTTAATCGCCTCTTACGTTCAGGCAGGGGATACCGTAGATCTATTCTTAATGCCGAAGCTACAGGGACTGACTACTATGTACCAGCATTCCTCATTAAAAACCAGCTCAAAGAAGAAGCAGAAAGCAGTTAAAATTAGGTACAAAAAAAATTATGCCTAAAACCTATGAATACCGGCCGAATGCGAGTGGGACACGCCCATGAATGGTTCCGTACCATTATCTATAAAAAATCACGTTTATGGTATGGGAGCCCGCCTTATTTATTTTATTCTATTTTCAGTATCTGTTGTTTTAGTTGCAACAAAAATGCGTCATCTCTGAATATTTCAACTGTCTAACTATCACGGTTCATGAGATACAGCCTGGTGACAGACGGACAGATAGACAGATTCGCTGTCCATCAAGCGAAGTCTTAACAATAGGGTCCAGTTTTACCCTTTGAGTACGGAACCCTAAAACCATAAAGTAAAAAACCATAAATAAAATAAAACCGATAACGCACGCTTTTTACTTTTTTTTATCTGAAGAAAGAAAAGTAAGAGTTTATAAGAGACAGCCAACGCTGTCTTTTCAAAAATTGTACCTAATGTATTATTTTCCAAAAGTTTTGTGCAACAGTAAAATATTAAATTCCATATACACTTGTAATGGCATACTCGTCACCACGAGGCAGGAATCTATACAGCGTCATCTAGTGAATGTTGAGGAAGTTACTTTAGACCTATTAATACCGGTACTATTATGTATTCTGTGCTAGTAGTTCTAATTAATTTTTACAAGGGAATCCTGCCAGCATTTCGGAGTCAAAACCGGCTTAAGGAGAAGCAGAAAGTTTAAAGTAGTAAAATGACGGGGTTGGAATGCCATAGGTTTCGAGTCCGAGTCAGTACGAGTTCGAACTCGGAGCGGTTCACTGAAAACTTGTATTTGTAGGTAAATATACCTATCACTTACTTAATTGATTACAATCACAAAATAAAAAATCGCCGCCGCCGATACGTAATTTGTGTTACAATGTTCTCCATAGCCGTACATGCCTAAGAGAAATTCATAATTTCTCGAAAGCATGACGTCCACCAACCCGCACTTGTGAGAGGAGACCTGTGCCCAGCAGTGGGACATAAAAAAGTGTTGAGAAAAACCTGTCACTTGTTTTAGTATTTATTCAAATATCTTGCTTAGGAGTTATCATAATTAAGTGTAATATATAATATATAATAACATTATGGCCTCTAAAGCCAAAATCCTTCCAAGTTCTAAAAGGTATACTGCAGTCGGTCATAAAGGATAGAAATGACGAATTGAATCTATACAAATATTTATTGGTTCAAAGGTCAAACGTTACATAACGCGATTCAGAATTCTGGACAGTGCCATCTAGTTACAGCTCGGTAATTAATTTATCGGTAAAAAACCGCGGTCTTCGACGCGACCGATCCCAGGTTTAAATCCTCGGCTCGCACCTCTGACAAAGAAATTTGTAATGTGCGAATTTATCGCTGCTCCACGGTAATGGAAAATATCGTGATATGTCATTGATTACGATATATATATAAGTGAATACCCAAGCGATCCACGATATTAAATTATCTGTATCAACCTTTTTCTTGGTTTTTGACGTTCCAATTGCGCAGACGGCTCGCTCGGAGAGTGCGGGCGGAAGCGCAGGTTGCCACTGGCGTCCGCCCGCCTCGCTGCTCTCATCTATCACTGACACGATAATATAGGTTTCGATAGGAATGAGTTTCTATAGGGATTTTTTTAAAGTATAAAAAAACCATGAGAAAACCAGTGAACGTGTTTAACTTAATCCTCTGAAATCGAGGGACCCTCCTCTGAAATCTGCCGCCCCTAGGCACGGCCTATACGGCCTAGTTATAAATCCAGGACTGTTGGGGACCGAGACGACCGGAAACTAAATGAAATTATTTTTTTGCCACTAGCGGTCGAGCACAGATCGCTTGCGGGACCATGCACTGTACAAAGATAATGTAATTGAATGGAGGATATAAATAGAATCAGGTACGTTATTACATTACAAAGAATGCATTCTTTTAAGAAGCCCGGCTCAGTATTTTTCGTTAAATTCGTGTTAGCCATATCGAGCGGTCAGTGTCGCGTGACCAAGACGTCGTTACCATACTTGACAGCTTTAGGGTTGTCAAGTGCTTCTTGACACGAAAGTAAATATATATATAAACATCTTTTTTTTCAAACCTTTTCTTTGTCCTACTGCTGGGCGCAGGTCTCCTCAACTCTCCTCTCGGAAGTGAGAGTAACTGCGCTGGCTAAGTGCGGATTGGACATCATACCTTCGAAAACTTATGAGTTTCTCTCAGGCATGCACGGCGATGAAAAACATCCTACTTAATGAAATATCACAATTTCTTCGGTTCTTCAATTTATTCTGTTATTTCACACGGAACACCGTGGAACAGCGATAAAAGAGCACATTATTTTCTTTGTTAGAGGTGCGCGCCGAGGGTTTGAACGCGGTATCTCCGTGTAGGAGACCGCAGTCTTTAACGCTCGGCCATCGCTGCCCAATGTTGTCTTATGGTGGAGGTGGACAGCAATCGGGCTCTTTCAAAAGTTCATGACGATTATTTACATGTGGACAATATCGTACACACCGCTATCTTTATGGCATGCGCCACGTCGGCTCAGAGTGCCTCCTTCCACGTACCTATTGTTAGGAAGAGGCGTCATTAGAAAGTTTTATTGTCCCTATTCAAAATATTCATCGATTGCAAATCCATATCACTTAATGATAAGGATATACCTATCACCTTTAACGTATACATATCTTAAAGATGTTCGATAAACGAAGGTCACAGCAGATTATTTTACCCCGAATCACTTGACCTAGCCTACCTCTTTATTTAATTTCCGCTGCGTACACTCTTGCCGCATTATTAATATAAAATTAAAAATCGAAGCGACTTGTCTAAGTAAACTTATGTATATTTTTTCATGCTCTCATCAATGAAACAATTTTCAACTGTTGCTAAGAACGCATGGCCCTGTGGCGTAGCAACGTGCTACGCGCAAAGAGTAGAATAAGAATCTACGCGTGAAGCTTGCGTTCTACGCATCTAAGCGAAACGTGTGCGGTCAGGTGTGAGATTGGTTACCGTTAGTGGCTAATTTCATGCGCGCTTTCGTACTTCGGAGGTTCGTTAAGCCGTCGGTTTTGTGTCGTTATCAATAGATAACAGTTGCTTAACTTTGTCGGGTGCCTTATGGACTATTAGAAAAAATCGAAAAGGGGCTTGGCCACTAAACCGCATTTTCACCAACTCGCATTGAAGCAACGTGGTGGAATAAATTCCAGGCTTCTAATGGGGAGTAAGCCGGGCCTAGCAGTGGTACGACAAAATAGTTGCAATTAATTAAGGCAACGGTAGTTTTGACAGCCCTATAGTGAAGTGGGATTTATGAATGTGTGCCACGATAAACAGAGAAAAATATTACACTTTTATTTAAAAATGTCAAACCATAAGTTTTTAATAAGTAGACATTTGTCATAAAGAAATGACTGCTTTTATAATTTAAAAAAGTATTTTGCAAAATCCATACTAATATTATAAATTAGAAAGTAACTCTGTCTGTCTGTCTGCTACGTTTTCCCGCTTAAACTACTGAACCGATTTTAATGAAATTTGGAACACAGATAGAGTGGACCTTGGGAAAGGATATAGGATGGTTTTTATCCTACGGGAAAAACGGGTTTAAAACGGGTCCACGCGGGCGGAAGACTAGTTTTTACTATATTCCATTCATACGATGTTCGTGATTTTTCCAACCCTCGTTCTATATGCAGCTTTCTCACTAAGTATTATTTTACTTGACATGCTCGTCAATGCTGGATTTACCAAAAGGCTGAGTAAACTAGAAGTCTAGGGCGGCAGATTTTGGGGGGCGGCAATTTGGCCCAATTTTTTTTGTTTCACAAAATTAAAAGACAACCTGACTACGTAAAAACTACTTTCAATATGAATTTGTTAAAGCTTGCTGTTTATTTACACAACATCATCATCTGATTCCACACAACACCATCTGATTCCAAACTAAGCAGAGCTTGTGCTAAGGTAACTCTACTTATATAATTCTAAATACATACTTAAATAGATAAATTAACACCCAGACACAGAACAAATAGTCATGTTCATCACACAAATATTTGTCCTGGGTGGGAATCGAACCCACGACCTCAAGTTTCGCAGTCGGCTCATCACCCACTACGCCACGGAGGCTGTTTCGTTATATCAAATGTTTCGTTATATCAGGACTATTAGGGGTCCTACCCCCCCCCCTACCCCTCTAATCATGATCGTCCGAAGTATCGTGTATTTTCGAGTGAATATTTTGTAAAAGTTTGAATAATTATAAAGGGTGTTACAATTTTAATAGCACCATATTCTCGATTTTACTATAGAGTATGTAATGTATCCACAGAGAAAAAGGTCAGAATATGGTAAAAAATGTGTTGAATAATTCAAGATAGAATATCGATTGAAATAGTAGACCTCCGGCACCGCTTATATATAAGCTGCAACCCTTATTGAGTCCCACTGCTGGGCGCGGTTCTCTCCCCATTATTGGGCCTTGGTCCTGGAGTAAGCTCCACCACGTAGTATATGAGTATATATATCCAGAGTATATATATAAGATCCAGGCCTGCCCAATAATGGGAGAGTACCGTGCCCAGCAGTGGGACGCAAAAAGAGTTGCAGTTCATCAAAGCTGGGAGTCGAACCCAGTACCCTTCGCACGGCAGCCCGGCATGATAATTATTGCACCATACCCTGCAAACTTTGTTGTTATTCAAAGAACGATTCAGCAATCTTATAATTGTGTACAAATAACCTTTTAATTTGCCTAATGCCTGTAATACCTCGGTTCAAAGGCATTCAAAGCCTGTTATTTAAAAAATCAACGTAAGAACCACTCGATAACTCAGCCCTAAGGGAATTAGTACACGCCACAGTTTGAGTTGAACCGCGCGCTACTACCGTCGTTCGTAAGAAAAGACGATCGAAAATGGCGCGAACTCTACTCAACTTTGACAGATAGAAAAAAATTGTCTATGAAAGTGACAGCCGGAAATGTTCCGTTCTATGATGAACGTTTTAAATCGTTATGTTTTCGTGTTGTGTGTTTGCGTGTAACTTTGAATTTTCTAAATTACGTATCAAGTAAAGTCTAACCTTTCGTGATGTTGTGTGATGCTAGACGTAATAAATAAACTTTTTGAAAAATATTTGATTTAATCAATAAGGAATAGTGTGAGAATAAATATGATACACAATAGAACAGTCTACATATTGCCAAATGAACTTCTGCCAAAGCGGTACGACAATGATGAAGGGTAAAATTTAATTAACGAAAGTCTTTTAACGTTATTGTAATCGAAGGTTAAAGTTAAACAGTAATTGACAATAATTGAATACAGAACCTAGTTACAATACTTGGTCTTAGAAATAGTCGAATAAAATCATACCAATTACGACTGCTTTGCAAAAAAGTATTTTATAATTGTCAGTCATTTTTATTGATCCAAATTCGCTTTAAATGTTCATCTAACAAATTTTAATGCAAAGAAATGGTTTTTACTTGCTATAAAAATGGTTTATTTACTAAAAATTAATATTTTTATAGAAAAACTACCAATTGAGTAAAACATTTGGATTGGTGGACGTCATGCTTTTGAGAAATTATGAATTTCTCTCAGGCATGCACGGCGATGGAGAACCGTAATCAATTAAATATCACGATATTTTCCATCACCGTGTAGCAGCGATAAATGCGCACATTACAAATTCCTTTGTCAGAGGTGCGCGCCGTGAATTTGAACCCGGGATCGGTCGCGTGGAAGACCGCGGTTTTTTATCAATCGGCCATCGCTGCTCCCAGATATTAATAATAAGTATTATAGATTTTAATAATGGAAAAGTTTTTCGTCTATATTTTAAGGGTGAAGCGTAAGAGCGGTATGATTGTATTAAATAAAAATTAAGGAATCTCGAAATATTATTTAGATTAGAGATTACGTGTACCCTTGTAGAAATGACCTAAAAGCGAACCAGCGCGCGACCCAGTTAGTGAAAGTGACCCAAACATAAATAACAAGCCAAGAAATGGAGGTGTGATTTGTTTTACTACATGTACAACATATTTTAGAAGGCAATTTATATTTAAAGGAGTTTGGTAAAATATTAATTACTGGCAATATTTTTAAACGAATTATACTTAATTATTTTTTAAAATTGTTATTGGTACGATTTTATTTTAGTAACTTATAATAGAAGTATATTGTACCTACGGAGAAACGGAACGGTGACGAAAATTCGTTAAATTCTTAATTCAAAATCTCGAATCCAAAAGTAGACACTTTTAGATCATGGTCTTTCAAAATCATCATTTTAAATATTCGTTACAGTATTTTAACAAACACTTTTATCCAAACAATCATCAATAACAATCCAAAAAGGCAAACTGCAGATTCTTAGATTTATTTACTTTTCAATTTTAGGCGTAGTCTATCATAAGGGTAGTTGACCTAGTGATTCAGTACCTAAAGACGGTACAAGAAAATCGTCCAATACAATACAATACACGCCTTGGGATTTAAAATTTATCCATTTACGAAATGACCTAAGATTCTGATTTCGATTCAGACTTATTTTTTTTAAAGAACAAATATTAGGGTGTTTTTTCTTAGATTTGCTTGCCATATACTTATCTTATCGAGAATACAAATGAAATTTTAATTTTCTAAATTCTAGATACCTGGGTCGGTCTGCACTGTTGAGGTAAAATAAACTTACATTAATTTGTTCAAGCTGCATGCAAGCATGACATTTTTTGGAGTGATTCGAATTAAAATAATTTTAATTTTAATCGACACATTTAACTTGAGATTCTAAATACGATACGCCTGATAATAATAATCGAGCCGTTAAATATACATAAGTACACAGATGATAGCTGTCCCAAACCGGGTAAAATAGTATTACAGATGTTTTTTTAATTAGTAAAAACTTCATTGATTGCTCATTGTTTTGCAAAAAACAGTAGTCAAATCGCCCCACATAGTCGATACTAATATCATAAAGCTGAAGAGATTGTTTGAAAGCGCTTATATCGGGAATTACTGGATCATTTAAAAAAAAATTGTGTTGAAAACTCCACTTATTGCGGAAATTTGTAAGCTATTAAACATAACGCTTGAACGCGATTAAATCCGCTGGGCACATTATATCTCCTCATAAATATACTTAAACATAAAGAAACTAAAAGTATAGTAACGTTTCTCTATGTCGTTAAAGTATGAAATAACGATAAAATGCATAGGTAATTAATAGCATATGTGCCCTTGACACGTGAGGCTTGTAATTTCTCAGAGCTTTTACTAATTCTAGAGTATTATAATATTACACTTTTCTCGGAAACTTAGTCATGGATATCGACATAACAAAAGCATGTATTTAATTAAATGAAACCTTGCTATGCCTAAAGACGTAGACTTGATATAATTTTGTAAGAAATGAATATAGGCGACAATGTATTGCCTATGATTACTATAGGTTAGTACAATATAGGTTAGGATAGGTACAATCATTGTCGCTTATTAAGTAGATTTACATACTACAATATTTTTCAAATTGAGAATTAACGTCCCCTGTTAAGCTAACACGGAGATAAAGGCAAATGAAATATATTAGGACATTAGACGACACGACGTAACTACTCGTAAAAATCCTAATAATGCATTTATTTTATTGCCTTTTAATTCCAGTGGCTTATAAAGTTAAAAATGCTAGGAGTATAACATTAAAGAGTTACGGACTTTAGAAAGCGTTTCAGCAATACAAGCACATTCATTGGCACTTTAACTTATCAATATCTCAAAATTCTGTTTTTAAAGATTTTTAAAAACCGTATGGACTAACTAATGTAATGTAAAGTCCAGTACAACATAAGTTACAAATACGAAAAAACAAACATTTGTTAGTCATCCAACACCTCATAAAACTATATGCATGAAGGCATGAACCTAAGGCATGAATATTACTTAACTGTGAATTCAAACATAACAATACAAATAACAAACCTTTATATAATAATATATTCAGCTAATCAATCAAACTTTTCCAACAGATTTCCACAAAGCACAAGTACGACACCAAAGCCACCAGCGAGAGCTCACCGTCAACCGAAAGAAGACAAAACTCAACCTCCTTCGGAACCCCAAGAGGCTACAGACGAAGCCATACAACCCAAACCCAACATCTGTTCCCGGCTGATGGGCAAATGCAAGGCCAAATGCTGCAGTTGCTGCGTCAAGCCGCAAGAATCAGAGGAACAGAGCAAGACCGAGGAAAGTACAGAAGGAGAAAAGAAGAGTACCTGGAAGAATCTCAATTGCTGCAAGAAGAAGGATGTTGATGTTGAAGATGTTGAAAGAGCTGCTGGAAAAGTGAGTCTTATTGAGCTACGTATAGTAGCTGTTATAGTGGATCAAATAGTAATGATTACAGATTTTTTATTGTAAGATCCTGTTTCATATGTGAACCTAAGATACTAAGAGAAATGTTGAGTTCTGAAATAGCCATAAGACATTATTTTTTAGAGAACATATATTTTTTGGACTTTTCAGATAAAAATGAGCCAAAAAAATCAAATTTTATGAACCCGAATGCAAGCTCATGAAGCTCATGATCATTCCTGGTGGACGAAAAATACTCCATCAAAACATTTAAGCACTTTTAGAAACTTTTTAAAACGATAATTGTAATTCTGCTACTACTGCTAATATTTTTTTGTGGAAAGAGGTTTACGGCCAAGCTTAACTGGCATTTTGAAGTGATCCTTTAAAACAGTTCTTCGTCATCTCCCGAACGTAGCCTAGATTTATCCTAAAATTTGTCACTCCGTAAGGCTCTGCACCCCTTAAATGCAAATTTCCACTGACTTCTTCAGGTCGTCAGTCCGCCTTGTTGGAGAACACAATATGCTTCCTTTGCAGAGACGCTTACTCCGTTTATTTTTGTAACAATGCATCTGCATCCTGCTTCATAACTTCCTTCTTCATAACGTAAGCATACAACAGTGGCTCATACGTGACCAGGCCAGCATACCCTTTCATTAAAAAAATTACCTCCTTTTAACGTTTTCTTTCCTCCAGGCAGCAACAATCGAATTCGAAAGCGAGATAAAGCGCAAGCGCAAGCTCCGGGACATCTTCTGCGCGTGCTGCCGCCGACAACGAATCAGCGATATCGCCGAGCCTCCGCGACAGGTGGAGGTATCCTCCCCGGTGATGTCCTCCGACGTGGTCAAGGAGACCGGCTGCTGCGGGAAGAAGCGGGAAGCCGAACGACGGGATAGTATCCTGAGCGATCGGCCAGGGAACACGTAAGTTGGAGTTTTATAGACTAATAATGTAATATTTTAATCTCGACGAAATTCCAATCATGCTTTCAGAATGCGATAAAGAAAAGGAAATGGTTGCTATGAGATAAAACGAAAAGAAGCAAAGGGATAGTATATTTATTGATCTGAAAACAATTATTATAAGCTTGGTGCATTGAATCTAAAATTTTTAAGAAGTGATTTCATTTCTGTCTTCATAGTGATAAATTTTTCAGTTCCTCGTGAGCTCTGAAGACAAGACTAATAGAATAAAAAGGACAATTAACAAATTTTATGTTGAATTGATGGTCTCAGTTAGGCTCTGAACAATTCTAGTGAAATTGTACATATCCATAATCCATTTAATTAGTTCAATGTATTACGTACTTATATGTAGAAGATTCTCTACTTTTATTCGCTCTATTCACCACTACACTTCTAGTATTTTTGTCAATTTATTCAACGTCGGTGCAAATTTGTACTATCAGTTTGTCTCGTAATATGTGATGAATGTTTCTAAAACACCAACTTTATATCTTAAACCATCCTTGCTTTTAACACAACCTATTCCCCCAGTTGCTGCAACAACCGTCTGTTTCGGTGGATCCGCGGCGCTTGCCGGCGTCAGTCCGAGCAGTCCTCCAGCAGGCGCACCAGCCTCTTCTCCAAGAACAAGAGCTTATCTCCCACGTTGCCACCTGAGGTAAGTACTTTCTTACCGTCTTTCAGGTAGTCTTTTCATTTTCAATTTCAAGGCTTTACAAGTAAATGACTGCATTAAAATATCGTTTATAAGGTGGTGCTAAACTTGTTTCAGATCACGTTATTATTAAAGCTTGTTATTTTAGGGTTGTCCTTTCTCCCATTTTAGCGGTAAGTATTTCTAAAACGGCGGGGTGTGGTGTTAGTCCAACGGCAGTGCCTTTTTTTATTTCATTTTTACTTCTGATGATTTTACCATTAAATCGCTAAGAGTTTTTTGACAGCTTCCGTGGCGTAGTGGGTGATGAGCCGACTGCGAAGCGTGAGGTCGTGGGTTCGATTCCCACCCAGGACAAATATTTGTGTGATGAACATGACTATTTGTTCTGTGTCTGGGTGTTAATTTATCTATTTAAGTATGTATTTAGAATTATATAAGTATGTTTATTAGCTTTCTGTTTTTTTTTTCAACCTTTTTTTTTTATGTCCCACTGCTGGGCACAGGTCTCCTTCTCACAAGTGAGAGGGATATAGGCCATAGTCCACCACGCTGGCCAAGTGCGGATTGGTGGACGTCATGCTTTCGAGAAATTATGAATTTCTCTCAGGCATGCACGGCGATGGAGAACATCGTAATTAATGAAACATCACGATATTCTCCATCACCGTGGAGCAGCGATAAATTCGCACATTACAAATTTCTTTGTAAGAGGTGCGCGCCGAGGATTTGAACCCGGGATCGGTCGCGTATAAGACCGCGGCTTTTGATTCTGTTTGATAGCTTTCTGATTACCATAGTACAAGTTCTGCTTAGTTTGGAATCAGATGGTGTTGTGTGAATTGTCCAAAGATATTTATTTATTTATTTATTTATTTATTTATTTATTTAGTTTTCTGACGATTTTGCAAGTGTTAATAATTACTGCTTTTTGCAATGAAACGTATGTCGAACGGTTAAGGTTTGGTACCCGTAAAAGTTCTATTGTAATATAACTCTCGTGGAGGATAGGTATTATGTTTAGGATTTTCTTAGTACTTTAAACATTACACTACGCTTTACTTTCTACTACTATGCATTAATACTACATATTTCATTATCTTTTCTATATGAGTAGTAGTGAGATTGTGAGTGTTCGGCACTGCAATGTCAATAAGATACACAGTTTTACTTTTTTTATTCATGGAAAGTGATATCAGGGCGATTGCAGTAAACGGTTTTGTCAGTCAGTGTCGTCCGCTCCCAATACAGTTTAATTGGTAGTATATGTAATTATTATTTGAATAGTATGGCTCGGGCCAAGTCAATCCAGTCCATTTCAACCTGTCTAAACTGTTTTGCGCAAACCTTTGAAATAGGCCAGAATTTAATTGACGGCGATTTATTTGTGCACCATAACTCAACAGGAGGTGACGCAAGAAGCAAAATTTTAAGATTTGCTTTATATTATTCGGAAAGTTTTCACTCAAGTTTTTTACTAAATAACCTGTTGCTGATTTAACTGACTACATTTATTAGAATATATAGGTAGTATGCAAAGGATTAGACCTTGATCAGTTTAACAGGGAATTTTTTTGTACTAAAAGGACTATGTAAATATACATAATTTATCTATTCCACGCCGTTTTAAAATTGTTGTTATGAGATTAGTAAGTTCTATCATTATTTGTAATTATCTAATCAGTTATATTGCCCTCCATTCGTAGTAATTAATGTATCTTATATAAAATTTCACCCCACCCTGTAAAACTATTTTACTTTCCATATTCGTGCAATTAAATTAGGTACCTATATATTTTCTAAACCAATGTAATAAGATAGAATAAAACTTTATTAATAGGAACTACAACTTGACGTCATTTTCACTTACTTAATTACAGTATTATGCGTAACAAGTTTCATGTTCAGGAACATGACAAATAGTGAAATAAAACATGAAAGAAATAACAAGTACAGGGCACTTTTCATAATTTTAATAACAGCTTCAAGTCACAAAATGTCAAGAGCCCCGTATCGCTAAATAGCTCACCTTGAAACAAACGGTTATTGCGTGTCGATGTGATTTACAATGACTCAAACCGACCCCAACTCACAAGGGCTGGCTAGTATACTATGTAGTAGATATGAGCGCCGCGCCGGCGCGCCGCCGCCGCCGCAGATTTCGCCGCGCCGCCGCCGCCGCGAAAAGGAAACGGCGCGCCGAGTGAGCGAGACAGATAGTTGAATCGGTCACTATAAGAGGCAGGCAGATATAAACGGCAGACGGGCCGCGTGGTGTTAAGCGATCACCGTCGCCTATGGACACGGGCAACCCCAGGGGAGCCACCCGAGCATTGCCGGCTTTGGAGGAGAGCTTTTTTTACAGCTTTCTTGAAGAACTCCAAGTTATAGTCCACTGGGAATGCCTCAGCTGGAAGGTTGTCCCATAACCTACACGTCCGTGGTAAGAAGGAGCGTGCAAAGCGGACTGTGGAGGACCGCCAGATGGTGCCTGTGGAACATTAATGGAAATTTAGTGATGTAGGCATTAGTTTGAAAAGTTCCTCGGAGCACTCACCATAGTAAAGTCGGTAGAACACGCAGAGCGAGCCTATGTCTCTTCGCAAGCTGAGCGGTTCTAGCCTGTCAGTCAATCTTGGGTCGTTGACGATTCGGACTGCGCGCTTTTCAACGGAGTCAAATGGGTGTAGCTGGTATTCTGGTGCTCCTGCTCAGAGATGAGAGCAGTACTCCATATGGACTGACCTGGGCTTTGTACAGCGTCAGGAGTTGCCCCGCAATGAAGTATTGCCTCGCCCTATTGAGGACACCAAGCTTTTTGGACGCCAATTTGGCTTTGTGCTCCAAATGACTCCGGTACTGCACTTTACTCGTAATGTCAACTCCCAAAATACCGACACTTTCACCGAAGGTGAGCGCGGTACCCTGGAACTTGGGCGCTATAACAAATGGGGTTTTTTTAACCGGTAAACGCGCAAACTTGTGTCTTCGTGAGGTTAAACTCGACAAGCTTAAGTCGACCCCATTCTGAGACCCGCTCCAGAGAGTTCTCGACTTCAGACACAAGTTTGATTCTACTTTCCTCCACTTGTAACCTAGAGGCATTGGCTCGACAGGTGCGTCCACCGTACTATCATCTGCATAGCAATGTATACTGCGTGATTGTTGCAGCATGTCATTGATATGCAGAATGAATAGTGTAGGAGACAGCACTGAGCCTTGGGGAACACCGGCATTAATGGGCTTCATATCTGAGCAGCATCCGTCAACAACGACCTTAATCTGCCGCTCAGACAGAAAGTTTGCCACCCAGTTGCATGTCATTGATATGCAGAATGAATAGTGTAGGAGACAGCACTGAGCCTTGGGGAACACCGGCATTAATGGGCTTCATATCTGAGCAGCATCCGTCAACAACGACCTTAATCTGCCGCTCAGACAGAAAGTTTGCCACCCAGTTGCATAGCCTCAGGGGAAGACCGTAAGATGGAAGCTTCGCGAGAAGGGCCCTATGCCAGACCCGGTCAAAGGCCTTTGCGATATCCAAGCTGACTGCCAGAGCCTCCCCGTTGCCCTCGACGGCTTCAGCCCAGCGGTGTGTGAGGTATACCAAGAGATCACCGGCCGACCGGCCCTGGCGAAAGCCATACTGACGATCGCTAATCAACCGGTGCTTCTCGAGGTACCTAAGGAGCTGCGTATTTATAACACGCTCCATCACCTTAGAGAGCAGGGAGGTTATCGCAATGGGCCTGTAGTTGGACGGGTCCTTTTCGGGATTGGGTGTACTAGGGCTACCTTCCACGAAGACGGTACTTTACTAGTGGTGTAGGAAAGCGAGAAGAAGCGCGTTAAGACGGGAGCCAACTCGGGAGCGCACGTCTTTAATACGATCGCGGGGATATCATCCAACCCGCTCGACTTCTTGACATCGAGGGCTAGCAGAGCTTGTCTGACGGCCTTTGGAGTGAATCGCACGTCTTTCATCGAGCTCTCACACTGCTTCATGGTCGGCGGTGTGGCACCTCCGTCGTCCAGAGTCGAGTTTGAGGCAAACAGGGTACCCAGGAGATCGGCTTTCCCTTTTGCCGTGTGAGCCAGAGTATCGTCCGGTTTGCGTAAAGATGGTAGAGACGACCGACAGAAGTTACCTTCGACAGGCTTGGCAAGCGACCAAAAAGCTAGACTCCCGCAAGGGTAGCTTGATAGACGCTGGCCAATTCTGCCGACGTGCCTAAACTTCGCCTTGGCTATTTGCTTCTTTGCCGAACGGGAGGCAGCGTTGAATTTTTTCCGAAGCTTAGACGATTCGGGGTCCTTGCGCGTGTGCGCATCAGCCCAGGATTTTAAAAGCTTCTTGCTTAAGGCTAGAAGCCTTAGCGCAAGAACCATTAAACCAGAGCTTGTTTCGCCCGCCAATGGATACTACAGAGTTGGGAATAAAACCAATCATGCCCTGTCGTATCACATCGGCTATCGATTCCGCACACGTGCTAGGATCACCCGAGGTGAAGCACAGCTGCCTCCACGGGTAGGAAGCCAGAAATTCCCTGAGTCCATCCCAGTCCGCTGACCCGTAATGCCAGATTTGACGCTTCCCATTGGGTCGAGAACCTTCTGGGGGCGGCAATGGTACGGCAGAATCTACCAGGCAATGGTCAGAAGTCCCAAGTGGGGCCCCAACCGTCACCCGGTAGTTAGATGGATGGGTGGTCAGCAGAAGGTCCAGCAGAGAGGCAGTATGGGTCTCAATATCTGGTACTCTGGTGAAAGTGTGTATCACCTGCGTCAACCCATATGCCAAGGAGAGGTTGTAAGCGGCCCTGCCAGCAAAGTTAATAAATGTTAATATTTTTATCGATAAACAACGTGTTTATTTTATTTTTTATCTGCCAACATCTAAAAATCCTTTGGAGGTCACGCCGCCGACGACGCCGCCGCCGCCGACTCCAAAAAGTCGGCGCGCCGCCGCCGACCTCCCACCCATCGGCGCTCATATCTACTATGTAGATATTATATGTATAACTATACGCCTGAGCTTATATTAATGTAATGATAGACGCGATCTCTGCGTCCGGTTTGGACGACGCATAACTGTTAATCATGCATTTTTCTGCGAAATAACCAATTTGTTTATTTAATATTAAAAAGGACGGAAATGGCACTGCCCCAACAATTCTCACGAAGTCATGGTTCTCCCCTCCCCTCCACTCAAATATACAGAGAAGTAAGGCAGCAGAAAGCCCCATGTTGGGCGCCAATCGAAATCCTGGCGCCCAAAAAATTGCTACCACCTACACCAAGTTAGTAAAAGTGGTTAATTTTTGAACCCATTATACAATGTACAGACAATAAGACGAAACTCGTCAAATAGCAACGAGTTTCTCATCCATTTTTCATTATTACTTATCACAACAATATTTTGTGCCAAGACGATAATGAAGTACTTACGTACATTTTTATAAAACTAAGTACTTATACATATAATTTTTTTCACATCAATAGCTCTAAGTACGGGTCAAATGTAGCCCCATATCGCCGAATATCGTCAACCTTGAACGAGCGATTATTGTGTCTCAAAACGCCTTACAACGACTTAAAGTGACCATAACTCATAAGGGCCAGTTAAACGTGTGTTACTAGGGTCGTAGGAAACACGTTAAAGCCGCTAAACACCTTACTAAAATACGGTCCTCGGAGGCCAGCCCTGATGACGCCCCTGACTATCACTTAACTTGTATTAAATTTGAAACACCCTCTCAAAATTAAGAAACTCCTCTCCCGAAATTATGGTCTACCAAATATTCGGCTGAGACAACGCCTTCGTAATGAAGAATCGCATTTAAAAGGCACACACTTACAGGAAGTTATAGAAAATCCCATGTTGGGTGCCAATTTAAAATGATGGCAGTAATCGTTTTTTTTTTTTGCCACTAACAAGATGATGTCCTTTGAAAATTGACTATGGGAAGTGTTTATAAAAATATAGTTCTAACAGATTTTTTCACGTCATTAGCTTGAAGTCAAATGTCAAGAATTCTGTATCGCTAAACAGAGTCTCACCTTAAGAATAAATAATAATTACATAGAACGGAATCTCCTTTGACCGGGTGGAAAACGCCGCTATTTTTATACCTACTTCCCCCTTCACCTCGTTACGCCCCTCTGTCGCCCAGGCGTGTTGACAGGGTTGTCAACTGTTAATACTGCTTTTTTATAGATAATATAGGTAGCTAAAATATAAGTTTTCCTTTACTTAAAAATCATTATTTTAGTTTAGTATTACAAAGTATGAGAATTATAAATACTTACCTACACTATAAATACCTGCTCATGAATAATAAATTATTATGAGTACCATACCAAATGAAGCCATTTAAGTAAGTATTACTTACCTACATAGGTGTAAGTACTTACGTAGTGTAGGTTTAAAATAAACGAATTACATATTAAGTATAACGTGCGTGCGCCAGTGCCGCGGCGCCGCAATCGCGAGGCAAAACAATCGAGAAAGGTTCAATGACCGATGGCGGGCGATATTAAAAAATATTTTGGCGACATGTTAAAATGCTGTAGTTATCTAAAAAATTTTTTATAATTGAGTGAAAGTGAAACAATTGGCTACACAAAAAGAACTGGTCACATCCTTTTGATAAATTAGGTACGGAAAAGGAATAATATTTAAAAAATATTACTTATCTCGCATCATCTTTGGGCAAACTAAAAAAACTTAAGTTTGGCATTGTTTTAGAATACGGTAGTTTACTGCTAAATCAATTGACATACTTTTAATGAACTGTCAAAACGCGACATCCTCATACATTTTGTATGAGAAAAATATTTATGACGTCACAACGTGGTGTAGTCAATTGACTTAATTATTATTGATTTAAATAGAAATAAAAATTATTAAGAAAAATTAAATAACAATTATCCTGGTTTCCAAGCGTAATTTTGTTTAACCTTTTTGAGCTATGCATTTTGATTTTTTCTGTTCATAGTGTCAACTACCCAATTGTTTGTACAACCAAACACACCACATTAACTTGGCGCCGTTATTGTAATTGACGCGCCCGTCCGAGACAGCCCGTCTTCAGTAGTCGGTTTAGCCGAAATTAAAGTGTAGGCTAATATCGTGACCTTGAGCCCGTTTTGAGCGGGAGTTTCCGTTCTACGTAGTATTATTTATTCTTATGGTCTCACCTTGAAACAAACGGTTGCGTGTACAAGCGCCTTACTACGGTTCAAACTGACCACAACTCACAAGGAGTACAAAAAATTGCTACGGCATTTAATGTGTACTGACTTCATCATCATCATCATCATCAAAACAAGAATAAATGCTTTTTTAGATAATTCTATTGGGTATGGTTTTACTCTCAAAGTAAGACTTGAGCTTTACGTTGCAATAATCCACTACGCGCGCCTAGCACCTTTTAACGAATATCACCATAAGTATACAGTCATCATAATATTTTGAGCAATGGGAAAGGGAAAAGCATGAATCTTTAAAATTACTTATTAACAAAACAGGTTTTTTTACTTGTCTGTCTGTATAAATATTTTTCTCCTTTTAGCTGTCATCTAACAGTATATATTAAATAGATAGAAAGTTCAAAAGAAGCCCCATACTGGGCGCCAATCTAAAATATTGGCACCCAACCAGTTTCTAAATCGTGGGAACAGTTGTAATTGTTCTTAAATCTATTATGTAATGTTCCCAAAATCTTAATATCAACTAAAAATTAAGTGTAAATTTGTGTGACAACTTTTGACTATTGAAATCCTATTCGAAAGGGCTATTCTGATCGAAGAACTATAGTTTGAAATTTATAAATCGGTACAGATACTTTAAAAATAGAATTATTTATTGCAGTTTGTATAATGTTATGTCGGCTTACTATAACTACATACGCCATAAACGTCAAAACACAGCTCATTAGATAGAGGTGGTTTATCTACATGACATGGTAGAGAGAGATAGGTATGTACTATGCACAAAAAAACCTAAATGTAGGTAATAAAATTGTGAAGACTTAAGTTACTAAATCATAATCAATAAGTTACTTAATCGTAAACTATTTCAGAATTCGTGTAGTTGTTTAAAATTTACAAAATTATGAAACTAATTACTTAAGACATAATTTTAAAGGTTAAATAGTTTTACAAGCACGAAACAGTTGAAATAGTTTCCAGTCTGTGCGGATTTAAACTTTAAAAATATCTAAGTTAAGGAGCACTACACTAACTTTTATTAGCAATAAGCACGACAGTATTGTATAAAATAGAAAAAATCTTGCTTGTACAATAACCGAGTGGTTAAGACACAGGTTACGGAGTGACAATGGTGGTCCCCAGTTCAAACCCTGGTGGGTAGCTATGTAGGTAGTAGTAGGTAGGGTGGTATTTGGCTTAGAAATTTGTTACGTGCGTCACTGCTCCACGGTTGGGGAAACATTGTTTTATTTCATTATGATGTTTTCCATCCCTGTGCATTACTGATGGTACCTAAATAAAAATTCTCAAAGGAATGTCATCTCCCGCAATTGGCCACCGTGGTTAACTATGACCACTTCCATTCCAAGAAGGCACCTGCTTACGGCAATTACAAAAGTTTAAGAAAAAGCGCAGAGGTAGGCCGAGGGGGTTCTAGTGCGGTAATAAATCCCACATAACCCGGTAACACCCCTCCCAAGGTGCAGGGTACCTTTTGAAGGTCCCTCCTCCCCTCCCATATCAAAAAAAGATGTGCTCCACCTTTTTTGCCGCATTTTGGTAGCGTTCACTTCTACCGTGAATCAATTCCACTCAGCATTCAGGCGCGGTCCGAGTACACATCATGCGTCAGCCATAACTCTCCATAATTTTCACCATAAATTTCATCCAGCACCTGCGCCAAGCTAAAATCAAGCCCCGCCCAAATTGAAACCCTACATCCCCCACTGAGCAATTGTGTTACGGTAAAAAGATGCAGTTGCCGGCAGGCCGAAACTGCATGCGACTCGGTTTGCTTGACTACAGCATACATAGGCCGGTCCTGGGCCTTCTGAATGCAGTGACTACTAAAGGCTATATAGCCTGCCCATGGCCGCTTCAGCTTACCGATTTTGAGAGCTATGTCGGTAACCTACGTTCTTCTGCGGATTTCATCGTTACGGATTCTGTCGCGTAGAGAAATACCAAGCATAGCTCTCTCCATCGCTCGCTGAACAACTCTGAGCTTATGGAAAAGGCTAACTTTAAAAGACCATGTCTCAGCACCGTAGGTCATCACTGGCAACACACATTTCTCGAAAACTTTCGACTTCAGGCACTGAGGTATTGTGGACGAGAAAGACATTTGTAATTATCAAAACGCTGCCCAACCGAGTTGGATTCTACGAGTTACGAGTACCTCTCTCTCGAAGCTGGACTTACCCATACGGTACACTTGTCCCAGGTAGATGTATTCGTTGACAACTTCGAGAGTAGCGTCGTCAACAACGACCGACATAGGTGTGACGTGGACGTTAGACATGATCTTCGTCTTGCCCATGTTCATCGAATCCACCCGTTGGGAGGCCATAGCGAGGTCCCTATGGAATAAAACGATTACAATAAAGTAAATGGTATTACGGTGAATTGATAAATACTTATTATGTTAAACGCTTAACACCGCTTAACACTACCATAGCCCCTTGCGTGAAAAGCTGTTTCAAGATTATGATCAGCTCGATATAAATAAATATTGTGTAGCACTTTTTACGATATTTTTATAAATAACAAACAAATGCCTGTGGATTCTAGCCTTGACTCACTCATAAACAGCTTTTGTTAAGTGGTTTGTAGCAGCAGCATAATAAAAAATAAATATGTACTAGTATTAGTCTTAAGGCCTCAAATCACGACCAAACGCGTGTTTTTAAAGGATAGGTAAAAAACATTCAAAAGGTACCCGACACTTCGGAAGAGATACCGTATTATGTGAGATTTTTATTGCACTGTTAGTAGACTATTAGTCTAGTACTTGGGAAGAACTCCAGGGTCTCCAGAGGAGCGCAGCAGTGTCTTTTACGTGTGGCGCCCTAAAACGGGTCCATCATCACCAAAAATCTACCCAACCCACCGAAATTGGCATATCATTTGCTCTGCCGAAGAAAATTAATCTCTAAGAACTTCACTAACTCGACACCTTCGTAAAAATTCGTAGCTTGGCCGTTTATCTACCGTTAGACATCAGTATAATCGCATTCAGTGTAATCGCAGCCAGCTGATTAAATCAGCTACTCAATTGAAAGGCTTTAAACTAAACACCCCTATTCCCCCCTGATCCCTTCCTTATATGTAGTTTCTTCATGTTTCGTCTTACTCTTACGCATGGCATTACGGTACGAATGGCATTTACCAAAGCAAGATAAAAAAATCACAAGCTTTATTAGTAAGAATGTAATGTGTAAGAAGCTAAAATATAGGTCAGTAACATAAGTCTTAACTATTCACGAATTAGTGTGGATGACAATAGACGAAAAATCGATACTACTCAATCAGTTGATGCATTACGCGTCAACAAAAGAACTGTTTTCGTAAAAGGTTTCTAATTTAGTTTCACCTAGTGCACATTTAGTACAACACGTACCTACTTCAAACAAAAATATTATTAGCAAATGTAAAAAAATATAAATCTAACAAATTAATTAAATGGCTACTTCTGTAGTAACTGACACTTTAAAAGTACCATCAGCAGAAATAGTGAAACCAAGAGTGTCTATATCTGTGCCTAGAACTCGAAAAAATAGTCATGAAGACACAGAGGTATATAATAAAATTACTTTTGGTCTGTTTTTGAAACGTTATACTAGACTAGTACATAATGCGGTGACAGTGAATTAGAAACAGTCAAATATAGTAATAAACCGGACAAAAAGGCAGACGGACCGCGTGGTGTTAAGCGATCACAGTCGCCTATGGACACGGGCTACCTCAGGGGAGGCACCCGAGAATTGCCGGCTTTGGAGGGGACCTTTTTACAGCTTTCTTGAAGAATCCCATGGTGTAATCCACTATAAATACCTCAGCTGGAAGGTTGTCCCATACTTACACGACCGTGGTAAAAAGGAGCGTGCGAAGCGGACTGTGGAAGACCGCCACGAGTCCACATGGTGTCGGTCGAACTTTTACCTTCGTCTGGTGGTATAATCATGAAATGGTGACGTAGGCATCATTTTGAAAAGTTCCTCGGAGCACTCACCATATCAAAGTTGGTAGATCACGTAGAGCGAGCCTATGTCTCTCTACCAGCCCACATTACAGCAGTATAGTGGAGTAAGCTTCAGGCCTCCTCGATAATGGAGGGAGAGGCTTACCCAGCAGTGCCAAAAGGGTTGCAGCCAGTGAAAACAATGTTTTTGCAAAATTACAAGTTGTAAATTGCCAAAATATTTTATTTTCAATATATCTTTATCACAAACTCATTAAGTGAGCAATTTCCTGTGTAAGAACGGTCAATTAGAAACAGTTCGTAGATTAAATTAAATAGGATTTGAAATCACCATCTTGAATGATCCTGGCAGGAATTTAAATATTGCAAATTCGTTGCAAAATGTGTTCTCCTTAGGTTTGTTCCGCTGCTAGTGACCACTCTAGCCACCACGTAGTTACTGCCCTGCAACTGTAAACAAGATTTTTGATTGGATATTGGATTGGATATTACTGCAGTTATATAACGCTAGACATACAAACTTTTTATTCCATCCATAAGATTGACTTTTACGCATAATGTGACGAAAACGGATAACATTTTTACCGTGACGTCACTCGGTCAGGTAAACAATACTTATATTTGTCTTTATTTTGAAATTGTTTACATAGCTGTATGACACGTATCATGGTGGCTACTTTCTTTTTTTACGTTCAGCTTAAATAATACAGATTCAAAACTAGAAATTTTGAAATTAAGTATAAAATTAAAACAATCATTTTCCATTTTTAGATTTTTCTCATATAGAGTAAAATTTTGTATTATCTACAAATCTATATGCAACATCAAATAAAATCAATTGAATATAATTTCCTCCTATAATCCTGGTATATAAACCCGTATTGTTCAATGTTTCTCATAGACTTCTGTTTTCTACAGGTTTTGCATGAAATTCAAAATCAAAAATATTTATTTCATATTAGGAATACAAAATATGCGCTTAATGAATGTAATTTTTTCCCGGTCATTGCCTTTACGTGCCCGTTTGGGCTAGATGTTGAGCTGAGAGAAAAAAGGCGGCGGAAAAAAACTCCCAACAGCACTCTTTTTTAAAAAAAAAAGTACATATATAATTGAGATAACAGTATGGCTATGGGTCCATGGGCACACGTGACAGCTGACAGCATTAATTCATGTACTACGCAAAAATATATACTTATATTTTTTTAAATATATTTAAGTTACATATTCCAACCTTTGTTCACAGGACACCCGCACAAAACTAGACGCATCTCTGGTGGAACACACGAGCGTGATGCGAGGAGCTATCCCGGTGCTGCCGATCGCGCTCGCCTACTTCTGCCTGGTCTGCAACGTGCTGGTTCCTGGACTTGGTAAGGACTTTTTGTTCTGAAACCCACCAAACGACGCACAGAGAGCTCTGCCTCTAGTGAAGAAATCTACGGAACAATGTATAACACTGTCAGGAATATTATAAGTGACCGCTAGTGGCAATTTTCTTGCACGCTCCACTGGTGGCATGGTAGCTTGTGCTTGTTATGTGCTTGGGCCATAAAACTTTCGACGAGGCTCAACGACTTCCTCAATTAAGACACTTATTTCAAAACCTGTGCTCAGTTCTGATCTGACTAATAAAACTGAAGTTGAAATTGATTCCCCTATTTTTTGCCTTACAGGTACCATTTTCAGCGGAATGTTCTGTCTATGCTTCGGGATCCCGCGGTTCGGAGTGCATGACGGAGCTAAACACAGAATAGGTATATTCTCCTAAGGGGACTCCGATCAACTAGTAATCTTAAACTTTTTACACCTCCACACAACAGTGATTTCTTCCGATATTCATTTAATGTTCAAGCTATACTACTCTGGAACGCCCTGCCCGATAATATCCGGAAGGCTTCAACTAAGTGCACATTCAAAAAATTGCTGCGTAAACATTTAATAGCAAGCAATTAATGGATCCCTACAAGCATTCGAGTTATCATCACAAAATATGTATATTATTATTATGTATTTATTTATGTATTATTAATATATGTATGTGTATGTATGTATGTATGTATATTTATATGTATATATTTATATTTCGTTAATATTATATTATATTTCTTATTGACAAGGTATAATAAATCCAATATAATAGTTATTTTTAAATCATTGTTTTCCGTCCGCCTACCTTAAGTTCTATCCATCACCCAGGGTTGACTGGTGGAGAATGCCATTAGGCATTAAGTTTACCCTGTAGCCCTTAGTTTTAGGTGGTTACAAAATAATAAATAAATAAAAAATAAATAAAATTCTCGTTCCATTCTTATTTCTGAGTGGATAAGGACTGGGGTCTACTGGGGTGACCCCCACTATTGACATTAGCTGATTGTAAATTAAAATTGGTTAGGTACTTACGATTTATTTTTTTAATGAAATATATTTAATACAGTTTCTTAACTCTGACTCTGAGATGAAGAAACATTTCAAAAACATAATATTTTTCCTTAGGAGTAGCAATGCATCTACATATTTTTTTCCAACCTTTTTATGTCCCACTGCTGTGCACAGGTCTCCTCTAACAAGTGAGAGGAATTTAGGCCATAGTATAGAATATAGTCCACCACGTGAGCCTAGTGCGGATTGGAGGACATCATACCTTCGAGAAATTCTCTCAGGCATGCACGGTAACGGAAAACATCGTAATCAATTAAATATCACAATATTTCCATCACCGTGGGGTAGCGATGAAATGCGCACATTACAATTTTTTTTGTCAGAGGTGCGTCAAGTGTGGACATACTTATAATGTTTTTAACACTATATCCAACGAGTGTCTTTCGTTCACACTACTTATTACATGGCATAAACAAAGAAAAAAATTTCTGTGTATTTTAGACGGAAAGCTAAGCTTCGGAAGACGTAAAAGCTACTCTGCCGGACCGTCAATCTAGGGTCCTGGTTCAATTCCCTGCGAGGCAAAAAAATAAATAATGCATTTAAATCTCGGTCTAGATACTTGTGTTCCTGTCTTTATGTGTGTCCATGCTGGTAGACACGATCTGGGATAATGTGGGTTTATAAGTGTGTAGGTTTATGCAGGTTGCAGACCAAGAGCTAAGCTAAGTTACACCCGTATTCATAAACACTACTAAGAGGTTTCATAGTGCTCGCCAACGTATAGGGTCATCTAAACGAATTCATAGACGATACTTGAAAGCGAAAAAGTGAAGCCTGCTACTATGCGTTTGTCAAAATGTCATGAATCGATGTCTTGACTAGTTCTTAGCATAGCGTTGCCTTAGTTTTACTCGCATAGCTAACGCAGTTTTTCATATGTATTTGTGTACACGTTTTGCAACTAATAATCTCAATTTTTGCAATAATAAATCAGTATTAATCTCTTTTTCTATGTGTAAAGTATTCATCTTCGGAACTTTCTAAGTATTCATCTTCGGAACTTTCTTCATCGATTATATTCGTGGCGAGCGACAACGTTCGTCGAATTGAACTTTTCACACAAACACTGCGTTTTCGTTTAGTTCTTGGTGTGCTCGGGACATATTTTTAGTTTATCGTAGCTTAGCTTATGTAAGCTGTCTTAGTTTAGCTTCGGATAAGCTAGTATTAAAGATGTATATTGTGTGGTCAGGCTCGCTGGTGATCAACCTGCTGGTGGGGTGCGGGCAGCTGTTCACGGTGCTGTTCTGCCTCGTGGGCTGGGGCTGGTCCATCTGGTGGGGCGTCATCATGCTTAAGATATCGCGTGAGTTATCGTTTATTTTTTTAACCTTTAGTCCATCCTACAGCTGGGCACAGGTCTCCGATTTAGTCAGGGCTGGATTTACCAAAAGGCTGAGTAGGCTGGAGCGGCACATTTGACCAAAAATTTTATTCACAAAATTAAAATAAATTTCTTTCAATACATAAGTATGAACTTCTTAAAGCTTGCTATTTTTTTGGGATTCGAATGAGCCTACTAGCGGCAAATTTCTAAGCCACTTGTTTTAAGGCATCAACCACTATGCTGGCCTGGTGCGGATTGGTGGAAATTATCAGTGGAAATTGTTAGTTTGTTCAAGACATCGTAATTAATTCAATCAAAATATTTTCCCTTACCGTGAAGCATCCATAAATACGCACGTAACAAATTTCTTTATCAGAGGTGCGCGCCGGGGTTTGAACTTGCTTGGTATCTCCATGTCAGAGAATGCGTGTCTTACCGCGCGGCCATCGCTGCTCCATGACACTTATTCCACCAATTGTACGTGTAAACATAAAAGTCAAGAGTTAATAATATAGATTTAAAACCAAAGCTTTTAGGCGCAACATTCTGTCGCTACCACAAGAAAGAAAGAAAGAAAAAACATTTATTTCATATTAGGAATACAAAATATTCGCTTAATGAATGTCATTTTTTTCCCGGTCATCGCCTTTAGGTGACCGTTTGGGCTAAAGCCCAAAGAGCTGAGAGAAAAAAGGCGGCGGAAAAAACTCACAGCAGCACTCTTTAAAAAAAAGTAAATTATATATTTGAGATAAGTGGCTATGGATCGATAATGGGCACAAGTGACAGCTGATAGTGTCACTATCAACCCACTCACAGATGCGAGTAATTACTAAAACTAATACATTCTAGGAAGAAATAGCCTTGTGTGAGCGAAATTCATTCCCAAGGCTAGTATCGATAGAAATAAATGTTATTGAATTAGGTACCTACTTATAAGGTCCACAAAATTTAAAAATAAAGGTCTATGGGACATACAATAGACGCAACAGGTATAATGAGAACTAAAAATAAATATGTATAGGTAAGGCAAAAGGTGAAGCAAATTACAAAAGTATGGGAAACGCCAAAATATCCATGTTTGTCTTTGAATTCAGCATGAGTTGCATTCCGAATAGTGCTTACCTAATTTAAATTACCATGATTGCAGGTAAATACCGTAAGCTAAAAGCAGAAGCGATGGCGGACGAGGCGGAGGCGCCGCCCATCACATCCAACAACCACACGCGAGCGTAACGACCACAGTAACGACCAACATTGTATGCCTCGCGAGGCAATGTATTGTACAAATACTAGACTAACTTGTCCACGGACGCGTCAAGTGGACGGTGGTAAGTTCGTGAGAAAGGTTCAGAGAAGTTTTAAGCTATTTATGCAACTTACACGTAATGAAAACGACGATACGATAGATCAAACTCATAGGGAAATCTAATTTGTACGGGATGGTGAGATTACTCGTACTATGCTAAACTGAGATCGTATGTAGGTATTAAAGCATTAATTGAGAAAACTCGTCACTATATGGATTCCCTACATTTCCCGATGAAAATAAATCTATGAGTGTATTACAGTATATTAATACTTACTCAAACATATAACTGACTCTAATAACATAAGTATGCCTGAGCTGAGGCAATACTATTAAAATTTATTAAAATACGTGTATGACTCGATTATTTAAACTATGTTCCATTAAATATCTAGGTATCCATCATTTTCCAATACTAGATTTGTCTATAACATGGTTTTGTTTAAAGTATTTATATAATTGTGGAGGGTTAATTAACTTATTTTAGTTACACAAAAAGGCAGTATAAAAATATAATGAGTTTATTACCTCACCTTAGAATACGTGATTATTCTAAGTAAGTACCTTACATTAAGAGGCACATTTTCTTTATAATATGCCTTAAGCATAGCAATGATATTTAATTTGAACTTTTAAAGTTACTTATATAGGTATATAGACAGTATTATTTTGATTAAAAAATTTAATGTGTCATTGTATATTCTCTAATTAAAATTATAGCGGCACAAAAGGTGAGGCCGTTAAGTTTGATTACAAGAAATTTCCTAAAAAATATAAATAAAAACTCTGAATCTTTAGCCTAAATATTGGCTTGTACAGAATTTATTAGAATTACTAGAATTATTAAGACAAAAGGTAGCGATAGTCTTGATATTGTAAATGTACTTAAAATTAAACACGAACAATTAAAATGTTTTCAAAATTCTATCTGCTGGTCAGAATAAACTAAGAAACAATTTTCTACTTCCACAGAATGTTTTCCGACCGCTTTGGTCATTTTTTAAATTCTAGGATAAGTGAAAATGGCACACAGGATTTAGTAAAAAAAAAGTAACGTGATCTACCTTTAGGCTAATTTTACTTCTTATCTATTTATAAATAAACGTCATTACATAATCAACCCTATAACTTACTGTGCAAAACGTTTAAAATGGCAAAATGTTTAAAAGTATGGATTCAACAGTGTTTTTTATTCATCGTTCAATTTAATATCTGGGTATCTATCATCAATTTAATTTGCATGCCTCAAATATTTTGTATGCCTTAATATATCCATAGTAAAATAAAAGATAACATACTTTAAAAAATAACATGCTTTTGTACAAATATATTTAAGGTATAATTTATCTAAAATTCGATCTTATAATTACGCTGGAAATGATAAATTCACACCTGACATTTTTCATCAAATTCCAATATCAGACTGACATTAGCTGTATGACCAACTCTGCACATAAAGCCGTTTACACGCTAACTGTAGCTTCATGTATGAAGGGAATAAGTATTATTTAATATTACTTATTTCGAACTCGAGTCGATTGCGATTCTTAAAGACTTTAACACGACTGAAATATTCTTGATCTGTTTAGAATGATCCTGTGTGACCATATTGAATCATAGGCCCCAAGTGCTTTTATAAATATTAAGTAGGTACACTTATTGTACATAATTCAAGAATTTTAAATGAAAACAAATGTGTTTATACCTACAATGAGTTTTTAAAAGTAAAGAATTTTTTTTATCTTGATTTAACAAAAAGTGACAATTATTAAAAGCTGAAATATGTAATGAAGCTACTTATTAAAAGCTGAAATATGAAGCTAAAAGTTAATTCTAGTTATTTCTATAGGAAACGCATATTAGGAGACGGTATACTTATGTATGTATGTACTCCGATTTAATTTGAAGATATTTTTATAATATTTCAAAAAGGCATGACAAGCTTTCATTATTAAGCAAAGATGTAATATAAGGATAAATGTTGTTTAAGATTTATTTAATTTCATTTTATAAGTAACAATTTGCTGAACTCAGCATGACTCAATGTCAGCATAGTACGAAATCTAAGAGCTAAAATAAAGTTCTTTATATCTTGAACAATCGACAATAGTAAAATATAGCAAACAAATTACATAATTATTAAGCATATTATTATTATTGCTTTAATTTGATCAACTTTAACCAAGTTCTTCCAGAATAATTGTTAATTATTATATTATATTAACAAAATTACTCCGATGTTTGTTTAATCGTGTAAGTTTAAAGTTTATTCTATACTTACATTGCTTGTACAATGAATAATCAATAAAATATTTTACATTAACATAATGGATTTTATGTATTTCCTTGTTTTATTCAAATGTTCAATTCCCATTAAGTGTATGTCTGTATTGTTTTCATTTTATTTTCACACTAATGACCATCTTTGTATTTTTGTGTACATCGATGTGCAATTTGTTCACAAGTACATCATAACATTACAAAGAATGTCCAAACCTGGCCACACCATTACGTGTTAACCCACAGAACATATTAAAAGAGGTGTCGCCGATCAAGCCCCACCTTTCACCTCCATTACATCTGTACATAAATAAATACGAAGCTTACGCACATATTTGCAATTTCAAATCTAGCCAATCTTAACGCCGCACAATCACGCGATTTCAAATGAACGAATCACACACAAGCACACATATCGCAGCACGATCGCGTGTTTCTGTAGTGATACGAGCGTTTGCTCATATCCTTGGCGCGTCTGCCCCGCCCACATTTCCATTCTAACTTCTTTTAATATTTTCTGTGTGTTAACCGCTAGGGACATTGGCACTGTCGAGTCCGGAGATTTCTCAGTTAATTAACAAAAGACCATAGTAAATTAAAATTAAAATTAAAAATGAGGGTCGAATAGCGAGGATAGAAGCATTGCGTGAAGCGCTAAAGGCAATGCATTGAAAAGGTACACTCCGTCCTCTTATAAAAAGGTCCATGAATAAAAGACAGATACCTCTTACAATATCACTTTATTACCGTTACGACAAACATTTACAATAAATAGTGATGCGGTACAATAACAGTACAGGCAGACAATGCTATTATCATAATACTATTGACCAAGATGGCGTCTTTACCTCCCACGACTAACATTACCGTTAACAAAATCAAAAACATTTTTTTAATTCTTTTTTGGCAAACAAACATTCGCTTAGTTTTATACATTGTAATTAATACAATCAGACGTTACTTTGCGGAACTCCATTGCTATAAATTGCGGAATGTTGCAAAGTAGTTTTTTATCTAACTTTTTATACATAAGCTTAGTTAGTAACCGGTGAACCACTCCACGGTGAAGCAAAATACATATTGTGATATTACATGATAATTTCTACGCTCCAATATTAAGAAGTAGAAAATATTAAATTTTCATATTTTAACCCTAATTTTATCAAAAGGTCGGTCTTCGTGTAAACATAGTCTTGACAGGTAAATGCGCAACATTTAAATAATTTGGCGACTACTGGGGTTGTCTACGACTAAGTGTTGCAAGTATTTTGAGTATATGAGAAATAGCTTGCGTTTTAAATAGTAAGTAAAAATAAAGCTTGCAAGTTTAGTCCCTATTAATTATAATTAATTTATTAGTGTATAGTTGTTTTAAAACTTTAAAGACCTTATTAATAACAAAAAAACGAGAGCCGTCATGGGACGCCTGGTAGATGTGAAACATTGTGTCCGTACAAGTAATAAGCATAAAAGACGTGATTACGATGGGAACTAAACACAACACAATGAAAAGGATGTGTGTCAATAAAGCTAAACAATGTCGAGTGCGGTCAAAAGTAGGATGGGTGGCCATTCAGTTACGTCTGGTGCGGATGACGACTCATGCGGAAATTTAATAAACATTTATTTTTATTTAATACAAAAATTTAATATTAATTTCAAGTTGCTTTAACTGAGTTTAGCGACCCGTCGCCACGGCAAGTGTTGCCACAACTACAATCCGGTTTACCCGCGCCTATAGATGTTTCACATCAAAAAGTGGCAAAGTTCTGGACCGAAGTAATATTTACTGTAAATACCTACGAAGAATTTCGGACGGACTATGTATGGATCAGTTAGCAACAAGTTCAATATAGATCATTAGCTGAGGACAAAAATAAAAAATAAAAATTGTCGCAATATAAATATTAGCAAGTTCCCAAATGTTAGGAGAGTACTGAAAACACAAAAAACAATTATTTCTCATATACCCAAAACTCTTTATCCACAATATATCGTGTAATCACATCTAATTCGTCAAGCAAGTACTACCACGTCTAGTGTTGCATAAAATACAAATCATTATCATATAAAACCTAACTTGAGATTTGCGATCTCATTTTGATATTTATCTCCTATAATAAATTTTAAGTCTTATAGGACAGTGAGACAATTTTTAAATATGGCCTGGGCAGATTGCAGACTTGCTACAAACGTGTACATTGTACACTATAAAATTAAATGTTTCTTAATTAAATTTTCAAAAAATATTCAATTTAAGAAATAAGTTACAAATAAGAAAAAGAGAAGAAATAATATTGATTTCTAATCCGGAAAATTGATTTCTACTACAGTTAACACGTTAACTGCGTTACCGGACGTATATAGCCGGTAATGAACTCTCCCGTGGTGCGAGCGCCAAAAACTAGTTTTTCTCGCTGGTGCGGCGTCATTTTAGGTACGATATTCTGTGAGTTAAAAAGGGACAAATAAACATCATTGCTTCTTACTTTCAGATGGTCTTATTACAATAGAAAAAAAGTACATGGCATATTTGACCTGTACGCACAGAACGAAAAAATTTTACATTCCATGCGTTACCGGACGAATACGACTTGTATGTGTATGTCCGGTATCGCACTGTTGGCTAGGACGTATGCATTAGTGAGAAACGGATATTATTATCGTTTATCGATATTTGTTAACAGTATCGACATTTATAAACAATAGGTACTTACTTTGTTACCTACTGGCACAGAAAGATCTATCAAAACATCGTTTGTCACCGCGTGCAGTACCTTAAAATATTTAGTTTAACTTATTTAAATATACATTGCGATACTTGTTTCTCTCTTTTCAGTTCATTTTTGAAGCAGTCGGGTCTTTTTGTTTTTATAATAATAATTTAATTTCAAATTGTTTAGTTATTTGAAGATTTTTCTTAAAATATAGTAGAAATGTGATATGATATATATATTTTTAAAATAGTTTTTTCACTAGCTTGCATTTGATACCCATATTGCTGTGGTTAGAAAAAAAACCCCACTCCCCTTTTTTCAAATTTGAGGACGCCATTTTGAAAATGTATATAGCCTATGTCAATCTGACAATCCTAACAAATTTAACGACACCTCATATGTTTAAATCTTCCAGTCGTTTGGGCTGTGCGGTGCGCCAAAGAAATGGACATACATACCCACATACATACATACATACATACGCTCGAAAAACATAACCCTCCTTCTCACGCAGTCGGGTAATAATGCCTAATTTGCTTTATAAATAAAAGTATTATCGATAAATATTTGTTTTCTTATATAACACCACTACTGTTTATCAACTATTTGAACGTTTTCACCACTTCTTGTGCGCCACATGACATATGAGTCCGGTAAGACGTTTATACCTATAAGTGAAAAAATATTTGTCCAATTCTAGAACCAAAAGAAATGTATATAGTTCAAAGTTTTTAGATATTGATAAAAGTTAAAGAATTGCCAGAAAGTAAAAATTTTATGAAAAAAAAAAAGTTTTAAAAAGAATTGTGTACCGGACACATTTGCCTTGTTTCGCACTAGAAAAATTAACAGTACATGGCAATATTGTCCTGTACCGCACCAGAGTGGAATATTATGTTTTTGAGCTTCGCAGTAAACGTGTTAAAGAAGTTTATTACAATTTTAAAAAATCTAAGCAATAACTTACAAATAACAAAGAAAGAAAAAAATATTATTTCATATTAGAAATACAAAATATAATTGACTTAATGAATGTGATTTTCTAGAATTAATACCAAATGTAACTTTTAAACTTCGCCATTTTGAACAATATTAAATTATGTAATTGTAACAAGTCTGCCAACGACCTAACACGTAAATTTTATTAGCCTACCAACCATTCAGAATAAGTTTATAAGATTTGTAACTTTATTTCAAAATTTTAATACTTTAATGGACTGGCACATAATATACTAATATTAATTATTGATATTTTAGTAGTTACATTGCTCTTTCTAATATTATAGGTGCAGGAACACTACGGGCTTAATTTCGAATAGTTACTATAGTTATCGTAAACGTCAAGTTATTTCATACTAACTACGCCCGAGATTTTAACGGATTACCATAGTTTTATTTAACATAAGATAATTATTACACAGACTTTTATAGGTCTACAAGGATTTTAAAACTTTTAGTTTGTCGTAGTATGTATTATATATCTCTAAGTATTCTGCGCATATTTGTTTTAGAACAATCCCGAAAAACGGGCTGTAGTGTTTGGAAACGTAAATTTTGTTTACGAAATCTATCTTAACTGATTAAAGCCCACAAAAGACCGTCAATATATTTAGTATGTCCCACTGCTGGGCTAAAAGCCGTCAAAGCCTGAACCATATCAACAAATACATGTAAAAGAACGATTTGAACTAACTTGCTATATGTTTATAGTTTGTTCTGCCTTGTCAAAAATAACTAAAATAATATTGTACCTATTTTACGATGGCAAATATTAAGATAAATATAATTTTATCAGCGCAATACATCTCGTCCTTAAGTTTTGTCAGCATTTCGAAACTATTTGTTAATTTTAGTTACTCTCTTTAAGCGCCAAATCTGCAGATAAAATTATTTGTCAGTCGATATTGTCGCTATACTCTTCATAGGTATGTGATATGAGTGACGTTGTCAGTGCTAACATTATTGATGATCGAAAGCTTTATTCATAGGCAAAAATAAAACGGTAAAGTTATGAGTTAAAAAAAGTTTCAAAAGGTGGCGCTGTAATCAAAATGTATTGCGCTTATAATGAACGATTAAATAGTTTACTACCCACACTCAGTGACTTATATTTGTAAAAAATGTGACTTCGCCATAATATGATTAAGAATAAATTAAGTATACATACGGATGAATACATAGCTTCATAGTTTATTTACATTTAACCTAACAATTTTCAAAATATCCTCGCAATGAGAAGATAGCAGAATTGAATTAGAATTCCGATAAAATTTATAGTAATTAGCACCTCTTTAAATATAAGGTTCATAATTAATTTAAGAATAAAGTAATTTTAGCCTTTAATGATATTCAATTAAAACAGATGTAAGTACTTGTTTCGCCAAATTAAGATTTAACCAAATTTAATACGTATCATTTTTGTATGAAGCAACAAAATTTTCGTATATTTGTATGTGCATTCATTTTTAATTAATTGGCA
The DNA here is from genome assembly GCA_911387765.1 of Pyrgus malvae. Lineage (NCBI taxonomy): Eukaryota > Metazoa > Arthropoda > Insecta > Lepidoptera > Hesperiidae > Pyrgus > Pyrgus malvae. The sequence goes on along the minus strand of OU426972.1, from coordinate 12,217,650 downwards.
ACTGAAGTATTTTATTGTTAACAGGTGTCATTCCAATGCCATAAGTACTAAAAATGGAATGTTTTTTAACATCTCACTTTAAATATCTCTTCTGTATTTTTTAAATATCGGTTTTAAATAACTAACTGGCATCCTTTCACGCCTTGTTATTAATTTAACTTCTAATGGAAAACCAAAATAAAAATACAGATAAAAGAAAAAAATATAGTTATATATTACACGGCTGTACTCACGTAAATGAGTCGATGCCACCGCGACCGGCGGGAGCTCCTGAAGAAGGTCCTCGGTCAGGACCGAAACATGTCGGCAAATCCGATAAAATTTACGTGAGTACAGTTGTGTTATATATAACTACAATGTTAGTGTACACTCACGATTCGTACAATAAGAAAAAAAATTGTAATTTCAAAATGAACTAATTTTCCACCATCAATTTATCAATATCGGTATCTGTAATTCGATTGGTGAAACAAGCACTTACGATATTTAGTACAGCTTTAAATTTGTTTTGTAGGAATTGCTTAAAATTGCCATAACTTGGTAGTATAATGTTCCCACATTTTATTATAGTATTTATATTCACACTGAATAAGTACTCTTTATATATGATACACACTGGAAGTATGATTTGAAGAGATGTTACATATTTAATGTAATTAATTTAATGTATGATATTAACCATTAACTTTTTTCCTCAAATATGTATTAGACAAAAACAATATTTGATTTCGTTACACCATTTCGGGCAAGAAAAAATAATTAACATAGCCACAAATAAATATATTTTAAGCTAAAGTATTTACATCACGCTAAAATTATTACCAAAAACCCTACCATGCGAAATCAATCTAGAAGAAAGAATACGAAATTTAATATAAGAATCGAAGGCAAATAAAATTGATCTCACAAAATAAAGTAGTAAACCATCTGTGTACGTATAAAAAATAAAAACTCTATGGTACACTAAATTAAAAAATAATAACTTGTCTATGGCATTGTACTTATATATCACCGTTATAAAGACAGGGTTAAGATGCGTTGTGTATAAGTGACTCTTTGGTGAATTCTTTAATACAACTAACTACATCGTTATAATAAAACTATATACATAAAATATATATTCAGTAGAGATTACATAAGAATTTGTCATATTATACTTTTACGTGAATGCCAAACAGACAGACACAGTCCATAGGCATCAAGAGCCCATCTTAAATTAAGTTACTTGTTTTTAGATCATCGAATAGTCAACTTGAAATTATATGCAATTTCTACCAGATATATAAGTGTTTTTAATATTTCATATTTAAATTAACTGAATTCACTGCTGTAAAAAATTAATATGATCAACTTTTAAAACATTTCCTGTCAAATTTAAAAGTTTCCAATTTTCTCTAACGGTCACTGCTAAAACAAGGAATAATAGAAAATAATGATAAAAAACAATTTAAACGTAATGCTATGGAATCCAAATTATCTAGAACAAGATTTCATTAAACTATAATCACATAAATTTTTAACAACATCATTTAAAAGATGGATTAATTGATGCTTTATTTTTCAAATATTTTCTTTGGCCAAATTTCTGTTCGAAAACTTTTCTTGCAGTCATATTGGACTTGTCATTTTTGTGTGTCAAAATTAAAAAAAAAACATTTATACAATCTGTCACTTTCACACCACTAGCTTTATCATTAATCCGCTATTTAAGAAGAGACCGTAAAATTGAAAATGTTATAGTTTTCTTCAAATTTTCTCAATTTATAAGCATCAACTAATCCATCTTTCTATCAAAAAGCATACAACTAACAATATACAAATCGTATAGGACACATTATGAGTATTTTCTGTTTCACAACAGCAAGGCCGACTCCCTACAATATATTTCAATAGAACTGAACAAAGTCAAAGCGCGAGTTATACCGATTAATGGCGATGTGTCTTGTCAAATTCTTTATAAAACCAAGAGTAGTGGTAGTAGTAAAACCAAGAGAAGTAACATCGTTAAGAGTGATTCAGAAACTGGCAAAAGCGCCATCTAGCTTTTGTTAAAGAGAACACGCATAAAAGATGCACGCATAAATATTACTTTACTTTTATTGATACACATTTATTTGCTTTCATAAACTATCCTATGAGGAATAATTATAGGAGTTTAACATTTCCAAAATATCCAACGACAGCTAACCTGTTTTTTTTTATGCGTCGGTACATTTTTCCAGTAAACGGTACTTTTAATTACCCATGTTGAGATTGTTCAATTCTATCAAAACTTTCTTTAAACACTATACATAAAACTATATGCGATAATAATAAAAAATAGTCGATTCTGCTCAACAAATAAATTATTATTATACAAATTACGTCGGTAAAATTTTGCGAATTTCTCCCACTACATTTGAGACGCCATATCGAAAATAAATTGTAGATTTTAGCTACTATTGAGTAGATCTCATTGATTTCAAAAAAAGCAACTAAAATTTTAGTGTAAAAAATAAAAATAAAAATAAGCGTCGTGTCATTGCAATTTTAACCTAATTCACTGCAGTATACAATTGTTTTTCCTTTGTATCTCTAAGTGCGGAAGATTGCGCTGGATTTCGTCATCTTCCGCTATCCTGTAGGAGTAAATGGAATAGTCAAGAAACGTGTGAAATACATTTAAAACAACTTGAAATATTTAGTAAACAAATGATTAATAAAAGCCAAATAATCACGGCTGATGAAGAAATTTAATTTTGCTGTCATAACATATTTTTTGGATAAATTATTATTAGATATGTTTATGTCTTTCAATGGTGTATTTTAGCAGCAGAATTTAATATGTTGATAATCTAAACACCGTTTAGCTGTTCCCATATATAAAATCTACACATGATTCTTCGCTCGACAAGTTAAAGCAATTGAATGACAAAAATGTATAAAAGGGGATATTCAGGCTACTCACGCTTTCTCCTGTTCGTCCATTTCTTGAACCAGTCTGTCTCTTTCATTCACGGCTGATAATAGTTCCTGTAAAAAGATTTTATATATCACTTTTAATTAAATATATGTCATAAACGTATATTATAATTTAAAGGAGACTGGCGGTTTTACTAAGAGAGCTCGGCCTGGTCACCTACGGATACTTTTCATGTTTACTTCTGATTGGAGTTGAAAGATCATTTTTGTGTTGGACTGTCCATTTTTCGAGGAAGATTTCAGGCTTCATAACATCAAGCTATAACGCATGTATGGCATAACCGTGATGTACACACCTGCAACAACAATCTCTCCCGTCGCTTCTGTCCGGGAGTCTTGCGCCATTCGTCCACACCCAGGGACAGTCGCAGTTCCCTCGCCAATAGTTCGCAACGACGACTTAGGTCTTCTTCTTGCTCCCTGTATGGAAGCAAAGCATGCGAATGAAACAGCTCACTCTTCAAAATAATAAAACTACACGTTCAACATTAAAATTTTCCCCTAACTACAATACAAGTGTTTTAAAAACTGATTCCTGCCAAATTTCAGTATTATATGTCATTGGGGACAATACCATTACTAGATAAGATTTTGCTTTTTAAAAAATTTCATCATTCAACGTCAATGCCCAATCAAAAAGAGTTTTGATTTCCTCATAAAATGTATGAATTATGCGGTATAATTATTTTATCTCGCGAATGCCGGTGTAACGTGGTTGCCGGATGTAAGGTCGCGCACTGTCTCTATAACCGTTAACTACCGAGCTGTCAATTGGTCATCAGTTACTAAAGTTACTAGTAGGTTACTATAGATACCCGCATCTATGATAGAGTTACCAGTCACTATAGTAACTATCACATTTATGACCGCTAGAGTGTGAGTAACCTTTTGACAACATCAGAAAAATAATTTGTAGTCTGTCCGTCTACCAAGACAAAATTATCGTGTCACAACTAAAAAGTTCTAAAGTTTAAATTATTACACTCTCAATAAAACTTGTTACAATGAAGACAAAGCTATAAGGAAAAGTTATACTCACAATATATTAAGTTGCATTTGCCTACGAAGTAATGCGTTCTTCTTGTTGACTAAGTTGAACCATTGCGACATGAGTCTGTCTTCCTCCTGTAATTAAAAATAAATTAAGTCTTCTAAAACTAAGAAAAACAAGTAAACCAATAAGTCCTAATATAATTATTATCGAAAATAATAATGATAACTGCCTAAAGCGACGGTGAACTGACGGGTGAAAGGGACGAAGAATACGGTATTAATTTTTACACTAAATTAAAAAAAGAACAATCACAATAGTTACATTTACGTAGGGGACATCCATTAACCACGTGACGCTCTAGGACTTTAGGACTATACTTACATAGATAGCAAACTAACATGGCAATCACATAAAGAACACGTTTGAAAACAGTTGAATAAGTTTTTTTTTGCTTTATATAAATTAACAAAGCTTTTAAGCAAAACAGCGATTCTAAATGCATCCCATGCGTACGTTGGTGCCACTTTAAGATACGGAATAATATTTTGGGGTAACGCGACGGGAATTCAAACTGTATTTGAGGCCCAAAAAAAATGCATTCGAGCCACTTGTCAGCTAAAAGAAACGGTTACTTGTAGGCCACACTTTCAAAATTTAAAAATATTGACTTCCTTCTTTATACATTTACGTAATATAATTAATGATCAAAACTGAAATCGTTAAATATTAAACCCATAAATCAAAAAGGCATAATAGTAAATTATGTTCAATCGCTTCTAAAACAAAACAATACCATAGCAGTGTCTTTTGCATGGGACCAAAAATATATAACGGTCTACCGGAATTCCTCAAAATCAAAACGGGCAACAGTCATTGATTTCATAAACGGTAAAACGGCATAAAGGAATTCCATAAAAACCTGGGAGGTTTTTGCCGTCGGCTTTTTTCCTCTCAGTGTACAAAAACCCATATGGGCAAAGCAGACGATCGGATCCGACCCAAAATATAAGTAAATAATTAAATAAACAAAGTACAAAAGATGCTACTTGCGTCGACACTTTGGCACCTTCCCATCTCCACATGTCATCCAGTGTGGCTGGCTTGGTGGCGACCAACGCTGAGATACGCAAAGTGCAGAAATATGCACCTCTAGCTGAGGACTACATATTTCTGCCCGTTGGCGTTAAAACGATAGGACCATGGGGCTCAGATGCTAAAGTTTTTATTAAGCATTTATCCAGACGATTGATCCAGGCAACAGGTGATCAGAAGGCTGGCACCTACCTCGGTCAAAGAATAGCTTTGGCTATTCAAAGAGGTAATGTCGCCAGCATTCTGGGCACACACCCTCAGGACAGTAATTTGGATGCGGTTTTTTACATTAATTAGTTTATACTTTTATTTGTAGTTGTAGTTTATTATTTAATGCTAGTTTATTAATTATTTTTAAATGTATATATTTTTAATTTTTAATGTTAATTTAAGAACAAAAGTTAGTCTTAATTCTCACCACGTGTCACTACAAACATCACGTGATTAATGGAAGGCCCCATATGTACTCCAGATACTGGTAAAATTATCAACTTTGCTAACAAAATTACACTATGCTATGCTTACACATTGAAAGTTGAATAGGGATGGATACAACAGAATAATAATTTAAAATTAGATTTCCTACAGGTACTAATAAAAGAAAGATATAAAAATACCGGATCTCGTGGAGCTTGCATACAGGTAAAAAATATACTTTTCCATCTCATCTGAAATGCATGCAACTTATTTTGAAATTGAATCTGGCTTTTGCTCGGTCTCAAAACAAATTAAATGTTTTAATTTGGCAATAAAGTCTCTGAATGATTGACGAATAGACAATTTTATAAATGATCGAATGAACGGATGAATGGATGGATAGTTGGATGAACAGACGGGAGGATAGACAAATGGACGGATAGATAGATGGATGGATGGATGAGCGGGCGGATGGATGGATGATCGAAAAAAAAAAACTTTTGTAAACATCCATATTTGTGTAAATAAAAGTCTTTGTTTTTATCTACGTCTTTGTCTTTAAACGGATGGTAGAATGGACTAACTAATCTAATGGACTAATCGAGAAAATTCTTCTCAACCAGTTATTTTACAAATAACAAACTTTTGCATAAAAATCAATTTGGTTTCACTAAAGGTCGTTCTACAACCGATGCAGGTGTTGAGCTTTTTTCTACAATTTACTATTAAATAATAAAAAAACTAATTTTATAAGATTTTCACCACCAAATGTAAAGAAAGAAAATGTAAATCCTCAATTAAATGGTGAGGATCTTGCCATTGTTGAAGAAGCTTCTTTTCTTGGAATCACAATAGACTCCAAATTACAGTGGGGACCCCACATCTCTCAGTTAGCGAATAGACTTAGTTCTGCAGTTTTTGCAATAAAGAAAATTCGTTTCCTCACAGACATTGCAACAGCCAGATTAGTTTATTTCAGTTATTTCCATAGTTTAATGTCATATGGCATTTTACTGTGGGGTAATGCGGCTGATATTGATTCAATCTTTATTTTGCAGAATCGAATCTCTCAGAGAAAAATTTAAAGAGATAGATATTCTAACATTTGCTTCGCAATATATTTACGACAACATCATATATGTACGTAAAAACAAAGAAAAATTTACTACTATATTGGACTTGCATAGTCCTAATTGTGTTTCAACTAGGAACGGCCACAAGCTGGCATTTCCGAAATGCCAGCTTCATAAAAAAAAGTCATTCTTTTATTGGGATGTCCATCAGGATATATTATAAAATCCCAATAAAGATTCAATCCCTGCCTTTAAAAACCTTTTAAGAAGGCAGTCAAACAAGTCCTGTGCCGTAAGGCTTATTATAACACTAAGGACTATCTTAATGATAAAGGAGCGTGGGAATGAATCTCGCTTACACAAGGCTATTTCTTCATAGATTGTATAAGTTTTAGTAATTACTCACATCTGTGAGCAGGTGGAAGTGGGTTGATGGTGTCTCACACGATCAGCTGTCACGTCTGACCATTATCAACCCATAGCCATTCTGTTATCTCTTATCTCAAATATATTATTATGTACTTTTTTTTAAAAGAGTGCTGGGAGTTTTTTTCCGCCGCCTTTTTTCTCTCAGCTCAACATCTAGCCCAAACGGGTACTTAAAGGCGATGACCGGGAAAAAATGACATTCATTAAGGACGCGTTTCCAAATCACACGAAAACTTTCAAAAATAAGCAGTTTGTCTGTATATTTTCCGGCAAAATGAAAGTAAACCAAATGTAACTAATAATTACCACAGATAGATTACTTCTTCATCTACAAATGGTCTTAACTTTTATTCGCAAATATTGGTCAATTAAATTGTAAAAAATAATTTCCGGTGCCTCTCAACGCAAAATTAACGATATCGTGTTGAGTTTAGAAACATTTCTCTTCTATTTAATAACATAAATTTATGTATTAAAAAATATTTTATGTAAATAGACATGTTAAACTCAAAAAGGTGTTAAAAAAAACTACCAAAATGGTACAAAAAGTCTCAGAAAAAAAAAAAAATCACGTCTAGTTTTTCCACAAATTTTGCTATAACGCATGAATCATAATGGCTTGAATATAAGGGTTATTTTACTTGTCACTGTCTTGATTTATAGCACAAAATATTTGCAATGAAATATTAGTCTGCGCTCGGCCGCCGTCGTGAGTGGACACTGTGTCGCTTGTAAGCAGGAGCTCGTGTTGAAAAAGATCGCTGTACGAATACAACATATTTGACATACCAAACTTGATACTTGATACTAAAACAAAACAATATCAATGTTTTGTTTTCCCAGTTTATTTTTGCTTTTATTTTCCCAGTTTATTTTTGCTAAAATTGGATTATTTACATTTAGTTTCGGACTTGATGGAGTGACCTGAAGGTATACTTCGATGACTGCTACTGGAACTAATAAACGAGTAGAGCTAGGTGCGCCGAGTTTGGGCTCATTTTGTTAGTAACGTTGAGATCTTACCTCCGGACTTGATGGAGTGACCTGAAGGTATACTTCGATGACTTCTACTGGACCTAATAAACGAGAAGAGCTAGGTGTGCCGAGTTTGGGCTCATTTTATTAGTTACATTGAGATCTTACCTCCGGACTTGATGGAGTGACCTGAAGGTGTACTTCGATGACTTCTACTGGAACTAATAAACGAGCAGAGCTAGGTGTGCCGAGTTTGGGCTCGTTTTGTTAGTTACGTTGAGATCTTACCTCCGGACTTGATGGAGTGACCTGAAGGTATACCTCGATGACTGCTACTGGAACTAATAAACGAGTAGAGCTAGGTGTGCCGAGTTTGGACTCATTTTGTTAGTTACGTTGAGATCGTACCTCCGGACTTGATGGAGTGACCTGAAGGTATACTTCGATGACTTCTACTGGAACTAATAAACGAGAAGAGCTAGGTGTGCCGAGTTCGGGATCGTTTTGTTAGTTACGTTGAGATCTTACCTCCGGACTAGATAGAGTGACCTGAAGGTATACCTCGATGACTGCTACTGGTACTAATAAACGAGTAGAGCTAGGTGTGCCGAGTTTGGACTCATTTTGTTAGTTACGTTGAGATCTTACCTCTGGACTTGATGAAGTGACCTGAAGGTATACTTCGATGACTTCTACTGGAACTAATAAACGAGCAGAGCTAGGTGTGCCGAGTTTGGGCTCGTTTTGTTAGTTACGTTGAGATCTTACCTCCGGACTTGATGGAGTGACCTGAAGGTATACCTCGATGACTGCTACTGGAACTAATAAACGAGTAGAGCTAGGTGTGCCGAGTTTGGACTCATTTTGTTAGTTACGTTGAGATCTTACCTCCGGACTTGATGGAGTGACCTGAAGGTATACTTCGATGACTTCTACTTCGTATACTTCGACTTCGTTTTTGCAATAAAAAAAATAAGATCACTTACAAATGTCGATACAGCCAGACTGGTCTATTTTAGTTATTTCCATAGTATAATGTCGTATGGTATTTTACTGTGGGGAAATGCTGCTAATATCGACACAATATTTATTTTGCAGAAGAGGGCTATTCGCGCAATTTATAAATTAAATTCTAGAGAGTCTCTGAGAGAAAAATTTAAGGAAACTAATATACTAACATTTGCATCGCAATATATTTATGAAAATATAATGTATGTTCGTAAAAATAAACACGAATTTATGACCTTTTTGGATTTACATAGTTCGAACTGTGTTTCGACAAGGAATGGCCACAAACTTGCATTCCCCAAGTGTAGGCTCCGCAAAAAGAGCCACTCTTTTATCGGGATGTCGATCAGAATATATAATAAAATCCCGGAAAGTGTTCAATCCCTTCCTTTGCACAGATTTAAAAAGAAAGTCAAACAAGTCCTGTGCCGCAAGGCTTATTACGATCTTAAGGACTATTTCATTGATAATAAAGCTTGGGATTGAGCTGTAGTCCCACAAGGCTGTTTCTATAACTGATGTAATAGATTTAAATCAATCAAACTGCCAATGTTAACAGATAGCTGTGGGACGACATTGACACATGCGGTAGCTGTCACGTATGTCCCTTATCTGCCCATAGCTACTCTGTAAGAAAGCTTATTATTGTATACCTCATATTTTAAAACAGGGCTGAAGTTTTTCTCCGTCTGCTCTTTTCTTCAGCTCAGCATTGCCTAAGCGCACCCAGAGCAGACAGAACAAAAAAATAACGTGCACTAAGAGTTTGTAAATGAACCGTACAGTGAATAAAGAATATTTCATTTCATTTCATTTCTACTGGAACTAATAAACGAGCAGAGCTAGGTGCGCCGAGTTTGGGCTCGTTTTGTTAGTTACGTTGAGATCTTACCTCCGGACTTGATGGAGTGACCTGAAGGTATACTTCGATGACTTCTACTGGAACTAATAAACGAGTAGAGCTAGGTGTGCCGAGTTCGGGGTCGTTTTGTTAGTTACGTTGAGATCTTACCTCCGGACTAGATAGAGTGACCTGAAGGTATACCTCGATGACTGCTACTGGTACTAATAAACGAGTAGAGCTAGGTGTGCCGAGTTTGGGCTCGTTTTGTTAGTTACGTTGAGATCTTACCTCCGGACTTGATGGAGTGACCTGAAGGTATACCTCGATGACTGCTACTGGTACTAATAAACGAGTAGAGCTAGGTGCGCCGAGTTTGGGCTCGTTTTGTTAGTTACGTTGAGATCTTACCTCCGGACTTGATGGAGTGACCTGAAGGTATACCTCGATGACTGCTACTGGTACTAATAAACGAGTAGAGCTAGGTGCGCCGAGTTTGGGCTCGTTTTGTTAGTTACGTTGAGATCTTACCTCCGGACTTGATGAAGTGACCTGAAGGTATACCTCGATGACTGCTTCTGGAACTAATAAAAGAGTAGAGCTAGCTAATAAAAATGTATTTAGTTTATATCTCTTATAATTGTTGTTTTAGATGCCAAGGCTTATGACGTTTGGGAAAAGCTCCGGTAAGAAACTTCATGCCACTAGACATAATGTAGAAAAGGCAAGACGGTTAGTAGGTTCCTATATGAATAATTAAAAATACATATATTTTAGTGACCATTGATTACCATACCATCCTTTTTTCGCAGGCAAAAGGACAAAGACAAAGACAATATTAGTCTGCGCTCGGCCGCCGTCGTGAGTGGACACTGTGTCGCTTGTAAGCAGGAGCTCGTGTTGAAAAAGATCGCTGTACGAATACAACATATTTGACATACCAAACTTGATACTTGATACTAAAACAAAACAATATCAATGTTTTGTTTTCCCAGTTTATTTTTGCTTTTATTTTCCCAGTTTATTTTTGCTAAAATTGGATTATTTACATTTAGTTTCGGACTTGATGGAGTGACCTGAAGGTATACTTCGAAGGTATACTTGTTAGTAACGTTGAGATCTTTCCTCCGGACTTGATGGAGTGACCTGAAGGTATACTTCGATGACTTCTACTGGACCTAATAAACGAGAAGAGCTAGGTGTGCCGAGTTTGGGCTCATTTTATTAGTTACATTGAGATCTTACCTCCGGACTTGATGGAGTGACCTGAAGGTGTACTTCGATGACTTCTACTGGAACTAATAAACGAGCAGAGCTAGGTGTGCCGAGTTTGGGCTCGTTTTGTTAGTTACGTTGAGATCTTACCTCCGGACTTGATGGAGTGACCTGAAGGTATACCTCGATGACTGCTACTGGAACTAATAAACGAGTAGAGCTAGGTGTGCCGAGTTTGGACTCATTTTGTTAGTTACGTTGAGATCGTACCTCCGGACTTGATGGAGTGACCTGAAGGTATACTTCGATGACTTCTACTGGAACTAATAAACGAGAAGAGCTAGGTGTGCCGAGTTCGGGATCGTTTTGTTAGTTACGTTGAGATCTTACCTCCGGACTAGATAGAGTGACCTGAAGGTATACCTCGATGACTGCTACTGGTACTAATAAACGAGTAGAGCTAGGTGTGCCGAGTTTGGACTCATTTTGTTAGTTACGTTGAGATCTTACCTCTGGACTTGATGAAGTGACCTGAAGGTATACTTCGATGACTTCTACTGGAACTAATAAACGAGCAGAGCTAGGTGTGCCGAGTTTGGGCTCGTTTTGTTAGTTACGTTGAGATCTTACCTCCGGACTTGATGGAGTGACCTGAAGGTATACCTCGATGACTGCTACTGGAACTAATAAACGAGTAGAGCTAGGTGTGCCGAGTTTGGACTCATTTTGTTAGTTACGTTGAGATCTTACCTCCGGACTTGATGGAGTGACCTGAAGGTATACTTCGATGACTTCTACTTCGTATACTTCGACTTCGTTTTTGCAATAAAAAAAATAAGATCACTTACAAATGTCGATACAGCCAGACTGGTCTATTTTAGTTATTTCCATAGTATAATGTCGTATGGTATTTTACTGTGGGGAAATGCTGCTAATATCGACACAATATTTATTTTGCAGAAGAGGGCTATTCGCGCAATTTATAAATTAAATTCTAGAGAGTCTCTGAGAGAAAAATTTAAGGAAACTAATATACTAACATTTGCATCGCAATATATTTATGAAAATATAATGTATGTTCGTAAAAATAAACACGAATTTATGACCTTTTTGGATTTACATAGTTCGAACTGTGTTTCGACAAGGAATGGCCACAAACTTGCATTCCCCAAGTGTAGGCTCCGCAAGAAGAGCCACTCTTTTATCGGGATGTCGATCAGAATATATAATAAAATCCCGGAAAGTGTTCAATCCCTTCCTTTGCACAGATTTAAAAAGAAAGTCAAACAAGTCCTGTGCCGCAAGGCTTATTACGATCTTAAGGACTATTTCATTGATAATAAAGCTTGGGATTGAGCTGTAGTCCCACAAGGCTGTTTCTATAACTGATGTAATAGATTTAAATCAATCAAACTGCCAATGTTAACAGATAGCTGTGGGACGACATTGACACATGCGGTAGCTGTCACGTATGTCCCTTATCTGCCCATAGCTACTCTGTAAGAAAGCTTATTATTGTATACCTCATATTTTAAAACAGGGCTGAAGTTTTTCTCCGTCTGCTCTTTTCTTCAGCTCAGCATTGCCTAAGCGCACCCAGAGCAGACAGAACAAAAAAATAACGTGCACTAAGAGTTTGTAAATGAACCGTACAGTGAATAAAGAATATTTCATTTCATTTCATTTCTACTGGAACTAATAAACGAGCAGAGCTAGGTGCGCCGAGTTTGGGCTCGTTTTGTTAGTTACGTTGAGATCTTACCTCCGGACTTGATGGAGTGACCTGAAGGTATACTTCGATGACTTCTACTGGAACTAATAAACGAGTAGAGCTAGGTGTGCCGAGTTCGGGGTCGTTTTGTTAGTTACGTTGAGATCTTACCTCCGGACTAGATAGAGTGACCTGAAGGTATACCTCGATGACTGCTACTGGTACTAATAAACGAGTAGAGCTAGGTGTGCCGAGTTTGGGCTCGTTTTGTTAGTTACGTTGAGATCTTACCTCCGGACTTGATGGAGTGACCTGAAGGTATACCTCGATGACTGCTACTGGTACTAATAAACGAGTAGAGCTAGGTGCGCCGAGTTTGGGCTCGTTTTGTTAGTTACGTTGAGATCTTACCTCCGGACTTGATGGAGTGACCTGAAGGTATACCTCGATGACTGCTACTGGTACTAATAAACGAGTAGAGCTAGGTGCGCCGAGTTTGGGCTCGTTTTGTTAGTTACGTTGAGATCTTACCTCCGGACTTGATGAAGTGACCTGAAGGTATACCTCGATGACTGCTTCTGGAACTAATAAAAGAGTAGAGCTAGCTAATAAAAATGTATTTAGTTTATATCTCTTATAATTGTTGTTTTAGATGCCAAGGCTTATGACGTTTGGGAAAAGCTCCGGTAAGAAACTTCATGCCACTAGACATAATGTAGAAAAGGCAAGACGGTTAGTAGGTTCCTATATGAATAATTAAAAATACATATATTTTAGTGACCATTGATTACCATACCATCCTTTTTTCGCAGGCAAAAGGACAAAGACAAAGACAAAGACATTTATTTGCACAAATATGGGTGTTTACAAAGTTGTTTATATATATTTAGTTCAAAGTTTAGTTTAGTAAAAGGACGGAGGTAGTCGTGATACGAGTATCCTATTCGGGGTCAGCTAAGAATTACAGGGGAAAACACGTTTGTTTTTGCTATTTGGATGGGCCCAGGAAAAATTAAATATGAATTTATAGCCAAAGACGATCAATTCTGGAAGGAGAATATGAAAACACAATACAAGAACTTCCTCCTTCCAGAATTGATCGATCCAAGATTCAAAAGAAATATGGAAGTACGAGAACATTCTTCACATAGTCATAGTAATATAATGACAACTAAGAATGATTAATTATTTTTTGTTAGTTTTATTCAACTTTGGAAAAAAAAGTGTCTCCGTCCTTTTGCCTGCGAAAAAAGGATGGTATGGTAATCAATGTTCACTAAAATATATATATTTTTAATTATTCGTATAGGAACCTACTAACCGTCTTACCTTTTCTACATTATGTCTAGTGGCATGAAGTTTCTTACGGGAGCTTTTCCCAAACGTCATAAGCCTTGGCATCTAAAACAACAATTATAAGAGATATAAACTAAATACATTTTTATTAGCTAGCTCTACTCGTTTGTCCAGCGATGGCCGAGTGGTAAAAGCCGCGGTCTTCTACGCGACCGAACCCGGGTTCAAATCCTCGGCGCGCACCTCTGACAAAGAAACTTGTAATGTGCGCATTAATCGCTGCTCCACGGTGATGGAAAATATCGTGATTTGATTACGATGTTCTCCATCGCCGTGCATGCCGGAGAGAAATTCATTATTTCTCGAAAGCATGACGTCCACCAATCCGCACTTGGCCAGCGTGGTGGACTATAGCCTAAATCCCTCTCACTTGTGAGAAGGAGACCTGTGCCCAGCAGTGGGACATAAAAAAAGGTTGAAAAAAAAATTCAACATTAGCATAGTTTACTAGCTCCTGGACTGACTTGGTACGGCATCCTAATTGCGTAGTAACACACTAGAAATGACAATCCGTTCCAATTCGACAGTTCAACAGTTTTTGCTGTCGTAAAAATGAATTTTTAAACAATTATGAAGCAATGAATATTGTTTAGATATATCTCTCAGTATTATTTCTCCCTCTTCCTCTAATCCATCCATAGGTTGTCTTGTAAATATTGCTTTTAGCGATAAGACCATCTATTGTGTCACGCACGCTATGTGAAATGTTTTTCTTTGACGTTTGTATGGTGTACATAATAAAGAGTTTTTCTTTGACATTTGTATGGTGTACGTAATGAATATCTATATATTAGTAATGTGGTCTGCTAATTTTCGAGAACTTGCATTTGATACCCATAACAAAATTATAAGAAACTAGTGGAGCCTGCAAACTTCGTCTTGCCCGGGAAAGCAGCCCCACCTAACGGGTCCAATTGTGATATCAATCGATCCAGAAACCCATTGAAATATAAACACAAAATATCATCTGAATCAGCCCAGCCGTTTTAGGAGGTCAGTGACATACCGACAGCAGCGCCACCTATCAAGTCTAATTGTGTTTTCAAGCCATCCAGAAACTCGTTGAAATATACACACAAAATATCATCTAAATCGACCCAGCCGTTTTAGGAGTAGTCGGTGACATACCGGCACCAGCGCCACATACCAGATCCAATTTAAACCATCAAGAAACCCATTGAAATATTCAATCGTCTCTGCCATTTAGGAGAAGTCGTTGACATACCGACAGCAGCGCCACCTACCGGGTCTAATTGTGTTTTCAAACAATCCAGAAACCCATTGAAATATACTCACAAAATATCATCCAAATCGGCCCAGCCGTTTTAGGAGAAGTCAGTGACATACCAACAACAGCGCCACCTACCGAGTCCAATTGTATTTTCAAACCTTCCAGGAACCTATTGAAATATACACACAAAATTTCATCCAAATCATCAAATCAAAAATACACAGCAAAAAAGAAATAATAAAACTTGGCTCAAGTATCCAGCCGTGTCAGTTCACTCATAATTTCGCCGCTTCGCACAAGTCGCTGTGTGTGTGAGCCGTGCACGTGTAGTAGTAAGTCTCAATACCTAGAATAGAAGCGCGACAATTCGGAAATGCGTCCTTAAGCGAATATTTAGTATTCCTAATATGAAATATATATTTTTTCTTTCTTTCTTTCTAACGGATGGATGGACGAATAGATAGATGGACGGACGGATGGATGGATGGATTGACGAGGGATGGATGGATGGATTGACGGGGGATAGATGGATGGATGGAATGTACGGACGGACGGATGGATGGATTGACAAATGAACAGAGAGATAGATGGATGAATCTAACTTTTTAGGGAATCTGATGCAATTTCATATAAAGACACTACATAGTATTGCGGTTGTGCAATTTAAAAACTTAGTAAGGGACACCTCTAAGAAAAAAACCGTTTATTTTTTAAATGGGGTTTCTAAACTCATAAGGAAAAAGGATTAAGAAATAGGATTTTGAAAATTGAAAAACCTAGCAAGTGCAAAGTCGTTACGCTAAAGAGCCTTAAAACCATTTCCAAAACAGAGCAAATTAAAAATTTGTCTCATTCCCTTTCCTAAGTTTTAAAATTGCACAGCCGATTAATGTTTGATGATAAAAGTAATGGCAACCTCAGTGTTGTCGGCGGCGTCCATGACCCTCCGCAGCTGTTTCTCCAGCACGGCCGCCCTCTCGTCGATGGCGCTCTGTTCGCGCTCCAACGCTTCCAGTTCACTCGCTATGTACGAGCCCGATTCGCGACCCTCCTGTAAAGTTAATGCGTAATTTACACGTGTCCTAGACAACTACCCAATTCAATATAATTCAGTATAATTGGTTAGTTGATTGATACTGAATATATAATATTCCGGTCCGGGTACTGATTTTCGGTAAATTTAGAAGTCGTAGCTACGGTATCCCCTGCCTGATCGTAAGAGGCGACTAAAAGGGGGCTTTTGGTGTTGTAGGTGGTGAGAGTGGGAGCTCGATCCACCCAGCCAGCGGTCCCGGGATGGCGGCGGTGTGTGCCGCATGCCGCTGTGAGCTTCGGAAGGTGCAGGAGAGCACATCTACTCTCCCGAAGATGGGCCCGTGCGTGTTGTGCGTGGAGAACATCGGTTCGTTCTACTGCAGATCTTGAAATCCTCCCCAAGCGCAGGGCAGGCCACCGAGGGGGTTTTAGTGCGGTCGAATCCCACATAACCCGGTATCCTCTCCCAAGGTACCGGGTGCCTTTTAAAGATTCCGCCCTTCTCCCATTCGATGCCTTAAAAAATGGCGTAGTGGAAACAAAATATTAAGACACACATGGAAAGTTACCTCTTCATCGTTGGCGGCGACATCGGGCGACAGGCGGTCGACTAACGCGCAGTACGAGTGCAGCGGCGAGCGCCGCGCCTCGTCCGCGGGGGATCCGCTACGTAAGCTCTTCGTTTCGGGGCTGTTGCGCTCCTCTGAAACAAATTGGAGGTTTTTTTGAAGTGAAAACTTCTTTAGCGGCGTTGTGCACTTTTTTGGGATGGGTAAAAAATATTAAACACGCGTCAGGACACGTGGCCTGATCGAACATTCGTAAGACGGAGGGCTCGACTGTCTATACTTGTAAAATTCGTTTATATCAAGTATTTAAAATACGGAAATTGAACAAAGTGCATCTATTAATGAAAAAAGTGACAAAGAAAATTAAATAGTGAAAGAAAATTAGTAGAATAAGAAAATGAGAAGAAAGTGAATACTTTATAAAAATACTAGATAGAAATTAATACTGATAATTCAAGCAATTCATGCGGAATTATTCCCTAACGATTCCAAGACATCAAAAATGCACAACGTTAATGTTTTCACTTCTGCCGGCACTCCCGGAGTGCAACCCGTTGTTTTTTTAATTTGGTTTTTATTTATATATTAATTTTTTTCATTTTAGAATAGAGTATAGTTTTAATAGCGCGCATGGCTCGGCAGTGAGTGTAGAACGCAAGCGATCTATGCAGCTAAGCCAAACGGGCGCGGTCAGGTGTGAGATGGGTGACCGCTAGTGGCAAAAATTTCATGCGCGTTTCCGTGCTTCGGAGGGCACGTTAAGCCGTCGGTCCCGGTTGTTGTCGATAGATAACAGTCGTTAAACCTTGTCGGAAGCCTTATGGGCGGTTTGAAACATCCGACAGCGGGTTGGCCACTAACCCTCATCTCCACCAACCCGCATTGGAGCAGCGCGGTGGAGCAAGCTCCAGGCCTCCCCAATAATGGGGAGAGACCCGTGCCCAGCAGTGGGACGCAAAAAGGGTTGCAGCCAGCCATAGTTTTATTTGAAACTAGCGGCTGCCCGCCACTTCGTCCGCGTGGACTTTGGTATCAGTCATAGCATGATGTTATATAGCCTATAGCCTTCCCCAAGAAATGGACTATTCAACACAAAAATATTTTTTCTATTCGAACCAGTAATTCCTGAGATTAGAACGTTCATTTTGAACTTATGATGTCATTGGTTTCTATATCGATTAAATTCATAACCTATCCAAATTTGAGTATAGATAGTTGACTATAGATTACTAAAGGATGATAGCTCACCAGATCTATCAGGGCTGGGCGCACTCTTCCTAGAACCAGGGCTGGAAGGTATTGAGTCAGTACGCGCCACCAGTGCCTCCAACTGTTCTACCCCTCCAGCTGAAACAAAGTTTACATTCAAAATTACATTTATAAGAAACGAGCTACGATAGCTTAAAGATAAAGACAAGTCTGACTGATATTTTATTAAAGCGACGGCTACCTCACTAAATTTTTGAGATTTGGACGCCACCCGAGAAAAGGCATGATGACAGATTTTTAAATACCTTTCCTTATTGTAGGTACACGTCTCCTAGTTTCGAAAAAAAGTTTATTTCAGCAATAAACGTAAGTTTTAACGTAAATTAATGCATTTTCTGCTATGTAATTTGAATTAAGCGCGAAAACGCTCGTAGGTGTCATGGCGTCGGCTTGCTCGTCAAACTTCAAGCAACACGACTGCCGCCATAATGAGAAAAGGCACATCTAACATTTTATAAATATGGAGAAAATCGAGTTTAAAGTTTTTATTGGTTTTTGGCGAAAAATATCGACAATAATATTACTTTCGAAAAAAGATGAATTAAAATAAATTTATTTTCACGATTCCTATACAATTATTGAAAAACAAGTTTTTATTTTATTTGCATTTAATAAATAATTAACATTTTCTCTTTCAACGTAGCAAAAAAAATCAAGTAAATTTATTAATATTACGAATAGAGGGCATAACTAACCAATTGTGACTTTTCACTCTGACATTTTCTGAAAAAAATATGAAATAATACAATGAAAGGGCATATTTATTAAAATGTGCCTTTAAAAACTTTTAAATTGACTAATATTATACAAGAAGAATTTTGGTAGCAAAGGCATAACTCCTAGTTGTGACTTCTCTTTTAAATTAAATATAAAGGTCTAGTTGGTAAACTTTAAATCAAAGAGCACATTTGTGTTAATTATGCCTTTTCAAGTAAATAAATATATTTATCGTGATAAAACTAAAAACCGAATCTCTGCATATGTGACCTTTTGACTTACTAAGGTCAGATGTGCTCTTTTTACGTACAAAATTTTTAAAAGTGGCTCAGTTGTGCATTTTAAGCTTACGGTATTTTTGTTTATCTTGTTTCTAAAATTGTATAAAAAATATTGGCAGATGGGCCTTTTTTTCTGATTCTGAATATGTATATAACTCAATTTCGGAAAAAATGTTAGTTGTGCCCTTTTTCTTTATGACGGCAGACGATGACTTTTACTGAGACGTGACGTCATTCCTTTTGATTGGCGTTTCAGATAACATGGCCGATTGCTGTATTTAATACGTTTATTTTATTGAAAATCTTATTAATCTTAATGTTTCTTAAATCGTTGTTTATTAAATCGGCATCATATTTTAGAACTTTTTTAGCATATATTTTTCTGTATAAACATTTATTCTCTGATTCTTTAATAGTGTCATCATGCCTAATGTCATGTCTTTGCACTGTTATTTTATTCCACAACAGTAGGAATCAACAAAAATCAAAATAATGCCAACAACTTCATCCATTACTAGGCCTGGCTTCGCTCAGGTGATTCAGTTTGGCTGCAACCCTTTTTACGTCCCACTGCTGGGCACGGTTCTCTCCCCATTATATTGGTGGAGATGTGGTTTAGTGGCCAACCCACTGTCGGATGTTTTCAAAACGCCCTTAAGGCCTCCGACAAGGTTTAACGACTGTTATCTATCGACGTTAACGTTATTTTTTGTTCTGTCTGCTCTGGGTGCGCTTAGGCAACGCTCAGCTGAAGAAAATAACAGACGGAGAGAAACTTCAATCCTGTTTTAAAATGTGGAGTATACCAATATTTAGCTTTCTTACAGAGTAGCTATGGGCCGATAAGGGACATACGTGACAGCTACCGCATGTGTCAATGTCGTCCCACAGCCAACTATTAACATTGGCAATTTGATTAATTTAAGGGCCTCGTTCACCATCTCGAAGTAAATTGTTGATTAGTTACGTCCCAAGTAAAATTAATCGGCAAGTTAAAGCTATGAGTACGGGTCAGTTCATCATATGATTAGTGCTACTCGAACATCGTGAAATTGAAATTGAAGTTAAGGTTGACTTTAACCGACAATTAGCGTACTTGTCGCTTTACTTGAAGGTGGTGAAAGAGGCCCTAAGTCTATTTTTTTAATGGTTTAGCAGACGAGCATGCAGGCTACGTGGTGTTAAGTGGTCGCTGCAGCCCATGGACATCTGCACACAACCTCAAGCAAGCATAGGTAAGTCTTGTCTGAGGTCGTATGCAGTTGCGCTACTACTCCGGAGGCTGGTGGTCGTCTCATGTAAGTGTGGCCGGCAACTGCACCTTTCCACCGAAACACAATAGCATTGGTTCACGGCAGAAGTGAGTGCAGCGGTGGTATTTCCCCGGGCGAACGATAATAGTTCTACCACCTACAAATACTATTACATCAGTTATAGAAACAGCCTTCTTAATTACAAATTTAATGTCTTTTTAAGAGTATTAACACCAACCTGCGGCCAGTTCCTCCATGACGGACTGCTTGCTGATGATCTCCACGGTACCGCGGGTTCGGGACGGAGACAGTGGTGACGTAGGGCTGAGACAACAAATTAAGAACATTTAAGTACATGGACACTAAAACAGTTGGTCTCAATCTAAGACATCCTGTGTTGTTAATGATCATCTTCATATAGTACAGGTTCATGAGATTATATAACAAAGAAAACAAAAAAATTAAAAAAAATTATGCCTAAAAAATTACTTTTAAAATTCATATTATGGTTTAAACTAAAAGCATCAAAGGTACTGACTCATCCGTCAATGGAGAAGGCATTGCGTCTCGCTCCGATACATAATTTTGTGCCAAATCTGGTGCGGGGGAAAGAACGCACACATTTTAATTTTGTCACACATTCACAAATATTCTTTCATCGCTACAGACGCATACATTTCTAAATATGTCAATTTCAATTAACAACGTCATTTTCTATGCACCGTCAACACTGACACCGACACACACTAGTTGCATAACTAGAAGGCACATTGTGCATGGACGTTGGGACGAGGGGTTCGCCCGTAAAGGCCACTCCTCTGACGGGTGTCATACCTGTCAATACCTTGATGCTCTAAGGGTTTAACTAAGCTATTTTCATAGCATAATGACTATTGTCACATATGGTCACTAGCATAGTTGCCATATTTCTAGTGTTTTATATTTTACAGAAGTTTTACCTGACAATTCCAGCCCTGGCATCCGCTATAAGCTTTCTCGCTCTCTCCCGTAACTCTGCTTGTCTCTCCTCTTGCGTTAATGCCTACAGAGATTAACAATTAGGTAATAAGGCTATGTGACAAACATGTAAAACATAAATGTGCAATTGAGATAGTTTAGGTTTAGGTAATAAGAAATCAGAATATTTCGTTTTTAGTTAGCTAGCCAACAAAGGGTTTGCAATTAAACCGTATCTCCACCAAGCCCTTTGGAGCAGCGTGGTGGAGTAAGCTTCAGGCCTCCCTAATACTGGGGGGAGACCAGTGTCCAGCAGTGGGTCGCTGTAGCCATAACGAAAATTAGTTTAATAACAAAATCAATTTTAATCTATCCATATTAAACAGCTGTTTCGCTTATTTAAATAAATTTGCGGCCTTTTGAAAATACTTAAACCAGTCTTGGACTACCAAATCAATTGAGATACTTTTAATAAGCTGTCAAAACGTGACATCCCCATACATTTTGTATGAGAAAATGATAAGTGTGTATATGTATAATACTATACTATATATAATAGTCAATTGACTTCATTATTAATGATTTAAGCGGTAATAAAAATCATGTATAAAAAAGAATTAACAATTATATTGCTTTCCAAGCGTTTTTTAAGGTAAGGATTTGGAATTTTTTGTGCATAGTGTCCAAGACCCTATTGTCTTTGTTTACAAGACTGTATCACGCGATGATAAGGCGTCGTTAAGTCTTATTTACAAAAGAGTGTCAACTTATCAACGCAACGCTTGAATTTATAACTGCGCTCCTATCGAAGTCAGTATTACAGCTTTTGCCATACATAACATACAAAATTCAAGAATACAGAGACAAGAAATAAAACAAGTAAATGATTATATCCCCACCTACCTTTTTAGGACTAATATCGCCATTTTTAAGACCATTCGGAAGCTCCGCTTGGCTGTCATCTTTTTCCTTAGAGCTCTGTCTTTTACTTTTGTCCTTATCCTTCGCCTCCTTTTTCGTAGCTTCAAGCAGCTGTCTCGCTCTCTCTTTGAGCTCGTCATGACGCGACAGCAGTTGCTGTGGCCAATCACAGCCAAGCGCGGGACAATCGACCAATCACAGACAAGCGCGAGTTATATTCGGCAATCGGGTTCAAGCGTATACATAGCATCGTCCAATCAGAAGCGTTGATATCGCCACACGCACACACAGGCATTGGTTTAATATTGTTCAAAGCGATTTTCGTTGATGATTCGGGAATGAAAAATGGGAAAATATGATTTTTATTAAGTATATGATTAGCACATCTTAATATAACAATAATTAATTATTCTAATAGGTAGCTTAAATGGCAGTGTGTATTGAAATGTAGATAATATTCTAAATAAATTAGATAAGATTAATAAGAAAATAATTAGCTGTAATGATAGCATGACGGATGGGTTTAATAGTCTTCATACAATGACATATCACACTATTTTAGGTTTGAGAAGAAATAATTACATTTTAGTAATTTTGACAACCAATTTTGTGCTTATTTGAAGAAACTACTTGAAAGTTAAAATGAATAAAACGCAATTAATAAAATAAAGTTTTATCACTTATTGTAAACGATAGGGAAATAAAATTTCCATTAACCTTAAACATAACCATAAATAAGAAAAACTACTTGGAGGAAATAGTATTATTGGTACAAAATCTATTATGTAATTAATGGTATATTTTGAACTACTACTAACTTTTATACTATAGCCTTACTAGATTCTTACATCCGGTACTGTGACTTCGTCATGATGACTTTTTATTTCTATAATCTCCTGTCAAAAACAATATTGTAAGCAGGGCTTAGAGCATCAAGGTATGACAGGTATGACACCCGTCAGAGGAGTGGCCTTTACGGGCGAACCCCTTGTCGTTGGGACCATGCACAATGTGCATTCTAGTTATACAACTAGTGTCTGTGTGTGTCGGTGTCAGCGTTGTCGGTGCATAGAAAATGACGTTGTTAATTGAAATTGACATATATATTTAGAAATGTATGCGTCTGTGGCGATGAAATAATATTTATAAATGTGTGACAAAATTAAAATGTGTGCGTTCTTCCCCCCGCACCAGATTTGGCACAAAAATTATGTATCGAAGCGAGGCGCTATGCCGTCTCTACTGAAGGTCGAGTCAGTAACTTTGATGCTCTAAGGCTAAGGGGAACAAAACGCAAAAAATAATAATAGGGATGGCAAAAATAACTGACTTGATGAGAGTTTAAAACAATGAGTCATTTCGAAGAAGGCAAAAACTCGATAAAAGTACGCATTCATTTATATCTTGAATATGTTGGAGAATATGACTTAAAGTCACCGTGACAGAAAGTCACAGCCGGCGACGAGTCCTACCGGCTTCGTCGATTGCACATCACAAACAAAAACACTCTAAACGAAACGAAAACAAAAAGCCACTCGCTCACTATATCTTTACTCACCGGCGTTGGTTTCGGTAGCTCCGGGGTGACAGGTTTCGGTTGCAACCGGTCCGCCGCGTGGTTTTGGTTTTGGATTTGGTTGTCGTTTTGGTCCGCTTGTTGGTTAACCGCGATCGCGTTTAACGGGTCGGTCTCCACTGGTTCTATTGTCGGTTTTTGTTCTGATTTGGCTGGTTAAAAAAAAATAAAAAATATCGCTTTAAATTCATAGCTCCACCAGGGTTCCCTGTATATGAGTACCATGGATACACACAAGGGCAGGAACCCAAACACCCTAATCTAGGAACAGAAATTTAAACATACATATTATAAACTAGCCTTCCGCCAGCGGCTTCACCCGCGTGGACCCGTTTTATAGGTTCCCGTTCCCGATAAAAATCATCCTATGTCCTTTCCCAAGGTCCACTCTATCTGTGTTCCAAATTTCATTAAAATAGGTTCAGTAATTTAAGCGGGAAATCGTAACATCGATATAACAAACCCATTATATGTTTCACATAAATTAATAATACTTACCAATATCTTTTCCACCGTTAACAGCATTGGTTTGTGGTGTTGTTTGTTCATCCTCTTCGTCGGAGCCAAAGGGGTCCGTGAGCTCCTTTCGGGTCATCAGCTTCTCCGGACGCGCAGGCAGAGGCTGGAACAAATCGTTCATCAAAGTCAGAGTCAAAGATATTTTTAAGTTAAAGATATATTTATTTCATACTAGCCTTCCGCCAGCAGTTTCGCCCGCGTGGACCCGTTTTACGGGTTCCGTAGGATAATAACCATCCTATGTCCTTTCCTAAGGTCCAGTCTAACTGTGTTCCAAATTTCATTAAAATTGGTTCAGTAGTTTAAGCGGGAAAGCGTAGCAGACAGACAGACAGAGTTACTTTCGAATTTATAATATTAAGTAGGGATTAGGAATACAAAATATTTGCTTAATAAAGAAGCGCGCATGGCCCGGCGGTTAGCGTAGAACGCAAACGATCTATGCAACTAAGCCAAACGGGCGCGGTCGGGTGTGAGATGGGTGACCGCTAGTGGCAAAATATTTCATGCGCGTTTCCGTGCTTCGGAGGGCACATTAAGCCGTCGGTCCCGGTTGTTATCGATAGATAACAGTCGTTAAACCTTGTCGGAGGCCTTATAGGCGGTTTGAAAACATCCGACAGCGAGTTGGCCATTAACCCGCATCTCCACCAACCCGCATTGGAGCAGCGTGGTGGAGTAAGCTCCAGGCCTCCCCAATAATGGGGAGAGACCCGTGCCCAGCAGTGGGACGCAAAAAGGGTTGCAGCCAAATATAATTTTTGCCGCTAGATGTTGAGCTGCGAGAAAAAAAGGCGGCGGAAAAAACTGACCGCTGGATGGATGGATGCTCACCTCCGCAACCCTGGAGTCAAACCACTTGGCGGTAGGCCGGGCCTGCAGCTCCCTGGCCGGGGACAGCATCTTGCCCAGGAGGCTCTTGGACTGCAGCAACATGTCCTTCATGTCCTTCATGCCCGTCGGGGACTTCTCCGGGGACCGCTCCTGGGAGTTGCGCGAGTCTTGGGACCCTTGGGAGCTGGAAGAAGAATAAGAATGTTATAGAACTACATACATGACGACGGATGCTGCTCAGATATGAAGCCCATTACGCCGGTGTTCCCCAAGGCTCAGTGCTGTCCCCTACACTATTCATTCTGCATATCAATGACATGCTGCAACAATCACGCAGTATACATTGCTATGCGGATGATAGTACGGTGGACGCACTATACACCTGTCGAGCCAATGCCTCTAGGTCACAAGTGAAGGAAAGCAGAATCAAACTTGTGTCTGAAGTCGAGAACTCTCTGGAGCGGGTCTCGGAATGGGGTCGACTTAACCTTGTCGAGTTTAACCTCACGAAGACACAAGTTTGCGCGTTTACCGCTAAAAAAGCCCCATTTGTTATAGCGCCCCAGTTCAAGGGCACCGCTCTCACCATCGGTGAAAGTGTCGGTATCTTGGGAGTTGACATTACGAGTAAAGTGCAGTACCGAAGTCATTTGGAGTACAAAGCCAAATTGGCATCAAAAAAGCTTGGTGTCCTCAACAGAGCGAGGCAGTACTTCACTGCGGGGCAACTCCTGACGCTGTATAAGGCCCAGGTCAGACCCCACATGGAGTACTGCTCCCATCTCTGGGCAGGAGCACCGAAGTACCAGCTACACCCATTTGACTCCGTTGAAAAGCGCGCAGTCCGAATCGTCAACGACCCAAGATTGACTGACAGGCTAGAACCGCTTAGCTTGCGAAGAGACATAGGCTCGCTCTGCGTGTTCTACCGACTTTACTATGGTGAGTGCTCCGAGGAACTCTTCAAATTGATGCCTACATCACCATTCCATGATTATACCACCAGACGAAGGTTAAAGTTCCACCGGCACCATCTGGACTCGTGGCGGTCCTCCACAGTCCGCTTTGCACGCTCCTTTTTACCACGGACGTGTAGGTTATGGGACAACCTTCCAGCTGAGGCATTCCCAGTGGACTATAACATGGGGTTCTTCAAGAAAGCTGTAAAAAAAGCTCTCCTTCAAAGCCGGCAATGCTCGGGCGGCTCCCCTAGGGTTGCCCGTGTCCATAGGCGACGGTGATCGCTTAACATCACGCGGCCCGTCTGCCTTATTGTTAGGTTTATTTATAAAAAAAAAAAAAAAAAAAAAACATACATACATTCAATCATATCGAGTGTTTGTAAATCCGTCTTTTAGACCTTTCATGCGTAAGTTTATCCGTTTTTCTATCAACCTATCAAGACTATCTTGAGGGATGAACAGAAGTGTCACGTCAATATCGAGGACTTAGGCATACCACCTTTTAAAACTGAAAAATGTCAACGGAAACGCAAAAGATAAGACTTTATGTCGTAGATGCTATAGATTTTACAAAGTATATCAACATTCACGTTCATAAAGTAGTATCATAGTTCATAAAATAGTATTTTTTTATAAAGCAATGTCTATAACGAGTAAAAGGAATTCAAGGGATCATAATTTTTTTTCTTGTTTCTTTTTTTTATTTTATGTTAACACATCTTCTTTCGTCCATTGATTCAATTAATTTTATTCAATTTCGATCCATTGATTTAAGGGTTTATATAAAAAAAAATTGTTTTCATCAAGGACTAGTATTGCACTATTTTGAATATACATACAGTATGAGTGCATGTGTGAAGTATGTATAATATCATAATCATAATCTTACACTTTGGGGGGGTGCGGGATATTTGGAACTCTGTGCTTACACTTGTTTTTTTTATATTTAGTACATACACATGATGACGAAAGCCACCGAAGTTTATAGCCCAGTAATTCTCCTAGGGTACCACATGGTACCTTTCGAAGGTTTCCCCCAATAACAAAAAAAAAGGAATTATATATTCCATTTCGTTGTTGCTTAAAGAGTTTACAATAAACTTATACTCACACAGGCCTAGGCCTCTCCATGATGGTCCGGGACCGCCTCGTGCTGACCTCCCGGCTGAACAGCTCGGCTGGGATGGACGAGTCCGTGTCGTGCCTGCCCACTAGGTACGATGATTCTGTTTCGTCGTTGCCTACACAAATAAGAAAGAGTTGTCTATATATCTGTCATTTACGGTGACTACATAAATTTAGTTTGCAACAGAGTCGCAATTTATTAAGCTTATGTAGCTTAAAAAATTACATTAAGACTATTTAATCAACAACGCTGTCTGTCTCTCGTGTTTAAATTGTAGTTGAATATATGCATAACATTCAAAATAAATATAGTTTAAAAAAAATTAAAAAACACGCTTTTGAAGTACATCAAAGTAAAAAAAGTGAAAAATAATCCCTAATAGAAGCATAAAATAAGAATGAAATAAATATAATTAATAATAAAAGCGAAAAATAATCCCTAATAGAAGCATAACTTCTTTTAATAATCCCTAATAGAAGCATAACTTCTTTTAGGGATTATTTTTCGCTTTTATTTAAGTTTGATGTGCTTCAAAAGTAATAGTTTTTTAAACTATATTTATTGTTAATTTTTTAGTTTGACTTATTGTTAAACATAATTTTTTTTCAAGTTCTAAGAATTAGATAAACTCATGAAATTATTGTATTGCCACCGATTCTTGATAAGTGTCCAAAGTTTGAATTAAATCTGTCAGTTGAAAGTGTCAAGGGTCAAAATAGAGTCCAAAGGAGAGTTACAAACAAGCTCACAGTTACAAACAAACAGATTCACAGTTACCAACAAACATACAGGTGAAGCTAATTTATGTAAGCGTGTTAAAATGGTCCAAAAAAAGTTTCTTGTTCGGTTCCTGAATGAATTATTATTTTTAATCTTACAAATCCGCAATCTTTCAATTATAAGAGTTTGGATTGAAGAAGAGTCGAGTATTTTAGTCAGTTAACTTAAATTATTTTTTTAATTTTATTTGAATTATGATGAAGCAATGGCAGCCGCCGGTTTACGACGTATGTCTATAGTCATCGTTGTTCTATGGACTGAATCAAAAAAATAATGGATCTCACCAAGCTGTTCGACCTGAAGCTCGTTACCCGTAAAGTGAGCCCTCAGTTGGAAAAGGTATGTCATTATCTGTAACAAATATAAAGATTATCTATACTGTATCATCTGGGCGAAAAGATGCGTTGTTTATAATAATAATAATAATTTATTTCAGATCATGGTCCATCCCATCAGGGTGTTTAAGATTTGTGTTACAAGTGCATATTATTATTATAAATACAAGTAAGCTTAAATCTTGTATGTAGTAGCATGCAGTTGCACACAATCAGTCGGTCACATCCGAGCGGCCAGTCAAGTTACTATTTACAAGCGAGTAACTAAAGTAACTTGTGACTGAAAGCTTGTCAAGTAATGCATACGAAGACAATGTGCACGTTAACGTTCATACACTGCCATAGTCAGCGGCAACCGGCAATCCATACTAATAAAAATGCGAAAGCAAAGTCTTTCACTGTGTGTATGTGTATGGTACACGATAATTTGGTATATAAAGTAATTACAGAAAAAAACGCACGTTCCCGTGGGATAAGATTAGTATAATCATATGAACTATAACATCGTTTTCGAAAAAGATCTACTAAGATAATTGGACCTATTTATGCAAACCGGAACCAACCCACACCATGATGATGATGATGATAGTTTTGAGAAAAGCTGTTTAATGTATTAGACATCTGATATTTTGTGGATTGGTAAACATGTCATGAAAATGTTTTGTTCTGTCAAAATTTTCAGATCATTTTGATCTTTACAGGGTCAATAGAAGGTGCAATTTTAAGCTTTTTTGTGTACTTAACTCAATTTCGGCATGAGTGTGGAATGGTTCCGGTTTGCGTAAATAGGTCCAATTGTTACTGTTCTTCATCCGCCTACCTAAAGTTCTCTCCCACCCAGGGTTGACTGGCAGAGAATGCCGTTAGGCATTAGGTTTACCTTGTAACCCCTAGATTCCAAATAATAAATAAATAATCGAAGTGTATACTGACTGCAAGTCTATCCGGTGTGGGCCTAGAGCACACGTCAGCTGCGGTGAGAACTTGAGAAATGGCGAGCTTAGCGCTCGCTTCCAGCGCCGTGCGGAGGTTCTTCTCCGATTCTTCAGGCTGCAGGCCGGAGAAGTCGCTGGAAAAAAGAGTTCGGTAAATATAACTATCAATCAATCAAATCATTTATTTGTTGAATAAGGGTTACAAAAGATTTTAAATTTTATTTCTGTAAAATTTTATTTTATGTTCTGTATTTTTTTATAAACACATTTTTTTGTTTTGTATGGGGATTGTCATATATTGTGAATATCGGGGCGGATAGAAAACAATAAATCAGTCTTAACCTAGCAGCCATGAAGTTTAATTGTGTACCCTAAAACTATACATTTTACAGACCTAATTACTAATTACAATTAAATTAACTTACAAACAGCGTCAATCGTCCGAGTTGCCTTTTGCAAAGGGTCGGACTGAAAATCAGCGCTCTGCTTTATATTATGTGTGCTTCATGTGCTATAGCCAATAGTTTTCTTTCTTTCTTTCTTTATTGCGATACTCACATCAAATCCGGCCGGTAGTGGTGGATGATGGCGCAGAAGGCCAGCCCCGAACGGAAGCTGGTGGTGAGGTTGGTGACGCGGCACGAGCGGTACTCGCTGGTCACTTGGCCACACCACTCTAGGAGGTCTTGCACCTGGAAACAAAGTAAAAAATCGTAAAATTGATCTCGAACAAGTAAGAAGGAAGTATATAATGGGTATCATGCTTAAGATTTAAAAAAAGAAGAGTGGGAATGAATCTCGCTCACACAAGGCTATTTCTTCATAGAATGTATTAGTTTTAGTAATTACTCGCATCTGTGAGCAGGTGGAAGTGGGTTGATAGTGTCTCACACGATCAGCTGTCACGTGTGCCCATTGTCAACCCATAGCCATTCTGTTATCTCAAATATAATATAATGTACTTTTTTATAAAAGAGTGCTGCTGGGAGTTTTTTTCCGCCGCCTTTTTTCTCTCAGCTCAACATCTAGCCCAAACGGGCACCTAAAGGCGATGACCAGGAAAAAATGACATTCATTAAGCGAATATTTTGTATTCCTAATATGAAATGAATATTTTTTCTTTCTTTCTTTCAAAACAGTTGGCGAAAATTAAATTCAAGTGAGAACTAAAGCAATGACTTACGAAATTACTTATGCATTAAAAATTACAACATTCAAGATATTTCTTGAGGATCCAATCAGCCGCCTATAAAACTCGTAAAGTTCTGGTAAAGTAGCCCACGCTTTACTCCAATATCTGACTGACTTGACTGACATGATTACTCACGAGTTGGACAACTAATTTGTGACAATATTTCCTACAAAAACAGAAAAAATCACAAAAAAGATCACTCACCGGAGTTTTGTCTTTGTCAGCACCTTTCACCGGATACAGTTTGTCCTCCCTCTCAATCTCCACAGTGGGAGTTTTATCTGTGTCTTCCTCCCTCTCATTGTCATTGGTATCCAAGCTTATGTTGTTCAAATTGGACTTTAACTCCAACGGCTTAAGGTTCCTTTTCGCGACCGTCTTCGGTTTGAACACGATGCCTTTCAAGTTGTCATTCTTGATCTCTTCTTGGAAAGTCGTGTTGATTGTTTTGTTCGGTGTGGACGTGAATTTGGGTGGTTCTGTTTTCATTGCTAGCTTTGTAAGGTTGCTGAGGTATTCTGGTCGTGATTTAGGAGCGATGGTTTCGGTTATTTCGTTGGTTTCCTTGCTGGGTATGGGGGTGGTTGGGGTTTCTGGTTCAGGGGTGATGGGCGCGGTGGGGGTCCGCGAGTTGTCGAAGTTGAGGCTCTGTACGCTGTTCGGCGTGGCCGCTATGTCGCTGTTTGTCAGGCTTTGCGTCATCTCCTCCATTTGTTGCCGGAGGTCCAGCATCTGTGATACAAGGAAACATTTTTTTAAATTATCTTGGGATATTATTACTTAGCATTATCACTATCCCTTATGAAAGTACAATGATAACATATACAATCAGAAAGCGTGGTAGACTATACATCTCTACATTACGGGCTAACTGATATCACTTTTGAAAGGTATAGTTCTTTTATAGGTAATCATGGTGGTGTGGTATACAACAGCACATTATCTTCAAGTATGTTACTTAAGAAGATGTTAATCAGCTCTCAGTACTATAGTGATCAGCAAGCTACCATTACCAGCATGTTACTATAGTTACCGGCAGGGGATTGATCGTTCGAATTTGACTGAATGACAACTTCTTAGATGACTTTTGGCGGGAAGTCGAAAACGATATTTTGCTCTTGTTTTATTTTCATTTTCTTGGTGTGTTTTTGAGTTATATCGGATAAATTTGATGGTATTTTGTTCGATATAGGTTAATTACAGCGCACAAGAGTTGTGAAATAAAATAACAGTGCGAAAATATATTTTTTCGGCTTGCCTCCAAAATTCCATTGGTCACGTTCTGGTAAAGAAGCCATCGCTTTACTTGAATATCTGACTGACTTAACTGTCTAATTACTGACGACATACTGACTTTACCTATTATTACTCGTCCAGTTTCACCGAAACTGACAAAAACGTGATGCAAAAATTATACTTGACGCTAGCAATACGCAGGCAATATGCCATAATTGAAAAAAAAACTTCTTAGATGACTCACACGTGCATTCGACATAATATATGAAAGGTATATATCCATATCCCTGCTTAATTTTATTACTATTTTGGCAAAGGGAGATCTCCCGCCGGGCGAGGTGGTCATGCCCGGGGAGCGGCCGCGCTCCAACTGACTCAATTCGGAGCTTGTATATAATATGGTAGGATATTCCGAAAACTTCGATAGCGTGATTCAGGAATACCCGTAGCGCCATCTCTTCATGAGTAGCGGAAGGTCGCTACATCACCCCCTGCTCAGACCGGAGGTCGATAACTTCTATCCATGCTTGAGTAATCTTCGCTTACAAGCGCCTTAAATGCCCTCTATCTGCGGTGAGTCGAGATGTGAGGGTGCAGACCTTGTGTCGCCCTCTGTCCACGGTGAGTCGGGATGTGAGGTGTAGCGAAGTGTGGAGATGCCCTCTATCTTCGGTGAGTCGAGATGTGAGGGTAGGTTGGAATGTGGAGGCGAGTAGAGTGGGTACTCGAGCCGTCCACGACGTCGCAGGAGGCAGCTTGATCAGGAACAGGAAGCGTGTGCATGGTGCGCTGCGATGAACCTGACGAGCTGGTGAAGTGATGCTGCAGTCCATCCAGGGAGTGAAGGTGCGACTGATGAAGGTCAGAAGGGACGTATTCTTGTCCGGGGTCACCAGTTTGGCAAAGGGAGATCTCCCGCCGGGCGAGGTGGTCATGCCCGGGGAGCGGCCGCGCTCCAACTGACTCAATTCGGAGCTTGTATATAATATGGTAGGATATTCCGAAAACTTCGATAGCGTGATTCAGGAATACCCGTAGCGCCATCTCTTGATGAGTAGCGGAAGGTCGCTACACTATTATTGCCTCTTTCACCACCTTTAAGTAAAGTGACAAGTATGCTAATTATTATTGTTGGTCAGTCACCCGTAACTTCAATTTCAATTTCACGATGTTCGAGTAGCACTAATCATATGATAAACTGACCCTTACTCATAGCTTTTACTTGCCAATTAATTTTACTTGGAACATAACTAATAACACTTTACTTGGAGACGGTGAACGAGCCCTTAGTGTAGCGTTTTAGCTACAAATAGAGAATACACCAAGAGACAAGCAGCTCACCTGTCTAGTAGAGTTATCCGATAATGTGTAGTCATCTTCCTCCAGATCCTCCAACACGGCGATGTCGTTATCGAAGTTGTTCACCGAGAGGAGAGAGGCGAGAGACTGCATGTCTTCATCTCTGCAAAATATTGAAAAAAATATACCTGCTCATAAAAATGAATTGATATCAACAATTTACAACGAATGAAGCACTTGTTGGAGGTGCGGACGCGATAATAGTGTAGATAAGCGCTTCTATATTGAAAAGCATTTTTTTTATATGAATGGAGTAGCAGACGAGCATGCAGGCCACGTGGTGTTAAGTGGTTGATGCAGCTCATGGACATCTACATACAATCTCAAGCAAGCATAGGTAAGTCTTGTGTGAGCTCGTATGCAGTTGCGCTACTACTTCGGAGGCTGGTGGTCGCTTCATGTAAGTGTGGCCGGCAACTGCACCTTTCTACCGAAACACAATAGTATTGGTTCACGGCAGAAGTGGGTGCAGCGGTGGTACTTCCCCGGTCGAACGATAATAGTTCTACAAGTGTTCTAAATTTCGTAGTTAGCTGCTGGGGTTTCAATCCGGGCTCTCCGCTTCTAACGCTGTAATCCCTCTAAATACCGAGAGGCGACAAAAATAAAATAACGGAATAAAAGAAAATTATGAGGCCTTTCTCTATCTTAGTCGAACAGGACATTCACAGAATACTTTTTAAGTTTCAACGGTGTAGCCCTAGTAGTTTCAGATTAAAGTAATTGTTAAATACCGATAGCGGACAGTCAGACAAGACTATGAGTTAATCTATAAGGGTTCCGTTTCTGCCATTCGGCTACGGAACCCTAAAAACGGATTTATACTCACGTCGCCTGCCCCTCCCGCAGCAGAACGCAGTGCAAGGTGAGCTGCAGCCGGGCCGCGCTGACCTTGCGCGACAGCGGGTCCAGCGCGAGCTTGAGCGCGTGGTGCGCGGGCGCCAGCGACGCGTACCGCCGCAGGTTCAGCGCGCACGCCGCCAGGCGCCGCCGCTTGCCCGTTGGAGATACCTGTCTCAAAACGTATAGGCTCTTGGACACTATGCACACAAAAAATCCAAATGCATTCCTTAAAAAGGTTGCACTAAACCACGCTTGGAAAGCAAGATAATTTTAATTTATTTTATACACGATTTTTATTACCTTTTTAAATCTATAAAAATTAGTCTATGGACTATGTGACGTCATATCTCATTTCCTCATACTAAATGTATGAAGGCGTCACGTTTTGACAGCTCATTAAAATTATCTCAATTGATTTCTCAAGACCAGAGTTATCAGATAAAACGTAATTAAATCGTGACGAAAATTATACCGTAGGTTGTAGGGTATAAAAAAAGAATCTCATTTCTACACGTGTTGTAGCATTAACAAAAGATCAAACAAAAAGGAGCTTTGGAAGATTGGCTATTTACCCTTTAACAGATTTAATCGGAAAAGTATCACCCCCGTAAACCCATTTCTACTGTAATACAATTTTATTGTGCTCAGAAACGATGCAGTTGCAAATCACACTTAAAGCGACCGTGGATTTCGGCAGTGGCAATGTGCCAAAAAAAATTGAAAATATAAATTACTTTAGTTAAAACCTTTTTGTTTTCTATGTACCTCATCAATAAAAAACACAAAACAATGTATATAAAAGCCATTAACAAAGATAAAATTCCATGCATGTTACCATAATTACCTGCTAGTTACTATAGTAACTTGACTAGCCACCCGAGTGTGCTGATTGACAGCTCTTTAGGTATCGCACACAAAAACATGGCCTACGGGCTTGTTTTAATAGGTAATCATTTCGTTAAAAAAGCTCACATCTTCCAGAACGAAGGTCCATTCCTTGTCCTCCAAGTCGTTGGTCCGCGAGTCCCGAAACAACGTCACGGCCACGGTTTGATTCTCAGGCATGCCGAATATTACTGTGCCTCTGCAATATAAAAATCATATTTTATTAAATTATAACCTGTATTTTTATATAAGCGTAACAGCAGCCGTAGGGTATGACGTCATACGGTCTTGTAAACAAAGAAGTGTCAAATTGATCAACGCAACGTTTGTAAGTACACTTTTGCTCAAAGTTTTTGTAAACTCCACTTCAACTTCTGCCTATATTTAACAATTGTTTCAGTGATACGGAGTACGTGAGATACGGAACGATATCGAACAGTACAATATATGACTATTCTCAAACAACGCTATGTAGCATACACATCCTCCACGCACGGCTATAGTCCTGACCTGCATTAAGTAGAATGTGGCTTTCTACTCAACTAAAACTCAAAATATGGGGGGCTTTCCCATTATCAAGTATACCACGAAGCTCTTACGACCATGAAGCGCGCATGGCCTGGCGGCTAGCACAGAACGCAAGCGATCTATGCAGCTGAGCCAAACGAGCGCGGTCGGGTGTGAGATGGGTGACCGCTAGTGGCAAAAAATTTCATGCGCGTTTCCGTGCTTCGGAGGGCACGTTAAGCCGTCGGTCCCGGTTGTTGTCGATAGATAACAGTCGTCAAACCTTGTCGGAGGCCTTATGGGCGGTTTGAAAACATCCGACAGTGGGTTGGCCACTAACCCGCATCTCCACCAACCTGCATTGGAGCAGCGTGGTGGAGTAAGCTCCAGGCCTCCTCAATAAGGGGTAGAGACCCGTGCCCAGCAGTGGGACGCAAAAAGGGTTGCAGCCAAGTATACCACAGTAGTATGTTTAAAAAATCGAATAGATCTTACTTCAAAGGGTCCTTGAGTGATGGCTCCCATTCCAGAGGTTCAGTAACGACCCGCCGCGATCGACGGGTCCACACTATACTGAGCTTATTCGGCTTCCTGAAACAAGACAATGTGACGACGTTCATGAGATATTCATAATTGTTTATACGTTGAACCTGACAAATAGGCAGACAGGCGAGATGTTAAGCGGCCACCGTCGCCAATGGACCACCAGGGTGTCACTTGAGCATTGCCAGCTTTAAAGGAGAGCTCTTTTGCAACTATCTTAAAAAAACTCCATGATAAATCATGGAGTCCACTGCAAATGGCTCAGCTGGAAGGTTGTCTCACAATTTACAAGATTAAAAAAAGTATGCAAAGCGGACTGTGAGCAGTACATTTATTTTTGGCATACTCAGATTGCTTTCTTTTTTCACGAATTTATATGATTATCGTTGTCATTGATGACTTGAAGCTATTGAATGAATTGCTAGAATTTCTTCAGTAATAAGTTCACAAGCTTTCGGATACGGGCGTACAGAGTCCTCAGATTGCGCCGGTGGATTTACAACCATCAATGTATTGACGACCCGCGTGGCGCAATGGTTACCATGCCGGACTGCCAGTCAAGGGGTCCCGGGTTCGATTCCCGGCGAAACAGAAATTTGAATGATGAGTTTAA
Source organism: Pyrgus malvae (assembly GCA_911387765.1). Taxonomy (NCBI): domain Eukaryota; kingdom Metazoa; phylum Arthropoda; class Insecta; order Lepidoptera; family Hesperiidae; genus Pyrgus; species Pyrgus malvae. The sequence goes on along the minus strand of OU426972.1, from coordinate 12,181,100 downwards.
ATTTATGTTCTCGGTCTCGGTGTTTGTGTTCCTGTCTTTGTATGTGTCCTTGGTACCCACGACACAGGGTATTAATTACCTTACTGTGGGGCTATGAGTATGTTATTGTTGTATGTAGTGTTGTTTATTTATTTATTTATAGCATATATTGGTGAAATGGGGAAATTATTTGGGTTGGTAGGGTGATAAGAATCGAATTTTTGGGTATGGCATATTTTGTTTAAAGGACAGTAGGTTTTTCGTTAAACTCGTCATTTAAATCCTGGAAACCAACCTCCCATCTGTTCTATATGTTTTTACTTTTACCAATAAATTTATAAATTACGTCAAGTATGTTTAGCAAATATGGAGATTCATGGGAAATCTTCTAAATCCTTGAGAGGGTTGATAACACCAAAGCAGATAGCAACACATTTTTAGTATGTATAACTATTTCAAGTACGTAGTAAATCTGTCACTTTAATCCTATTACGAACGATCCACGACACGGCATTAGCCCAGATCGTATGATTCGAAAGGTCGGATCGATGACCGATGTCCGGGGTCGGGGTCAGAACACCCCTATTGGAATTGAGTCTTTAAGATCCGTAGACATGTTATGAGCATGATATAACAGTTCAAAAAATTATCACTCGAATTTCTTGATGTAGTAAGCGATACGGGTTGAGATGACATCTAAGCTGACGTGTTTAATATGAGGAAATGTATCATGAACCAGATTTTATGAGGTATTTTTTTGAGCGGCTACATACATATGTATATCATTTTAAGATCCCAATAATTTCTAAAGAATTTATTCGATACAACTCGAAAATATACAAAGAAATGAAAATAAAACAAGACTATACGACTCATAAACTAGAGCAGCGATGGCCGAGTGGTAAAAAACCGAGGTCTTCGACGCGACCGATCCCGGGTTCAAATCCTCAGCACGCACCTCTGACAATGAAATTTGTAATGTGCGCATTTATCGCTGCTCCACGATGATGGAAATCGCGATATTTAATTGATTACGATGTTCTCCCTCGCCATGTATGCCTGAGAGAAATTCCTTAATTTCTCGAAAGCATAACGTCCACCAATCCGCACTTGGCCAGCGTGGTGGACTATGGTCAGGCTCTCTCTCACTTGTGAGTGGTGCCCAATAGCGGGACATAAAAGATACGAGTCGTCTCTTTCAAGTTTCCCACCAAAACTCTAAATCCTTATCTGAGAACGAAGTTTAAGACCTGTCCCATGACCCATGACGGTCTCACCGACAAAAGGGTAGGCCTTCTCCATTTCTTCACATAATCAGCATCTCATATCAGACATCGATATAAGCCGCTCCCTGCCTGTCTGACCTTTACCGTTAACTGGGCTAAGGCAGAACTAACATCGTTCTTTCTTTGATTTACCCACCCTTGTATACCAACGTCTCATAATAGTACCTATACTATTATGTATGACAAACGTATCTAGTAATATATTTCTGTAACGTATCTAGTAATATGTTTCAATCATAACGATGAGGAAATTAATTAGAAGGAAAACTTTAAGCGCACTACAATGATAGTAGGTTTAATGTTTCTGTTTCTAGCAGAGGATTTGGGAAAATCTGACCATATTTTATACATCATAAATATATGTGTATTTTATTATACCTTCCGCCATTAACCTATACTCAAATTTCTAAATGTGACAAAAAAATGACTGACAAAATATTGAAAGAAATATGAATTCACTTAAGAGGCCGTATATGTTTTGCCGATTTCGCTGATTTAGCTGATTTTACACAGGAGATTTTGCAGTTAAAATAGTATTTCCATCAGTTTTATTGCACAATATGACTGATCATTTCAATAATAAAGTATTAAATGAGCCACTTTTTAATTTTTATTTCGTTATTTTGCTGAATAGACCTGAAGCCAGTGATAGTTTTGTAAATTTTACTGTAATAGGTATAGAACATCACATATTTCTGGATCGTTTTAAAATCTAAACAGATCGAAAAAATGCCATGTATTGCTGTAAAAATCACATACATTGTGTATGAGCCACTTTTTGCCACTCTCATACAAAAAACATTGAACTTAGTCATTTTTGAGAGAAAATGGGCCAGAAATTGCATTTGATTTCGGAAAATTTAAACAATATTTCATAAAATTTATTTTACATAAATATACTTCACTTCATAATCAATCCGTTTCCTGAAAAATAAATCAAATTAATAATGAAAATTTGGCATTAAAAATCTTTTAAAGTATCCTAAATCTCACATTATAATTCTTGACGCAAGCTAAAAAAGTAGCTAATGTATTCGATTATTAATGAAATAATCAGTTATATTGTGCAGTGAAACTTATGGAAATACTGTAATTTAACTGCAAAATCTCATGTGTTAAATCAGATAAATCAGTGAAATCAGCAAAATTTCGTATACGGCCCCTTAATGAGTGTAATTTTTCCCTTTAGATGTCCATTCTGAGCTCAATGTTGAGTTGAGAAAAAAGCTTTCGGCAGCACTCTTTTGAATTTTTTTTTATTTGAGATAACATAATGGCTATGGTAAGTACTGATGCAACCAACGATGATGAAACGAACAATGTTTCCAGGTTGATAAATGCATGTAACGGTTTTCAAAGCAATTGGCTACGCAAATGCGTTTCATATCGAAATAATTGGCAGTTATAATTTATTTCGTAACGGAAAAATACCATGCCATCTCATTTTACCAATACATAATTATAACAAAAATTCGTTTTCATGTACATACGTCAATTAAGAGAAGGATTTAGGTCACAATACACAACACTGTTTCAGGTAAACTTTACTGTGGAAGGTGACACGGTTTAGTATTTTTAATTCAATTAATTTAAGGTTTTCAGTGCTCTGTTAGTGACCTTTACAGATTAGCTCTATCTTAGACAGATATAACAGAATTTAACTCGCTTCTCGGCAAAACTGCCACTGCACTGGTCAGATTAGGTTTGAAATAATGTTTTCAAATTTAATTAACATCAATAAAACAGATAAAAAAATTAAAGTCTCGGTTTTTCAGTTCCCCTGTTAGTGACCTTTTTTAATTGGCTCTATCTTAGACAGAGATAATGGAATTTGACTCACTTCTCGGCAAAAATGCCACAGCACTGAACAGATTAGGTTTGACCTAATGTTTTCAAACCGCTTATAAGGGTTTTATTGAGGTCACTGACTGCTATCAATAAAGAATAACCGAGACCGACGGCTTAAAGTGCGCGGAAATGCGACATTTTGCCACTGGCGGTCACCCATCTTACACCCGACCGCGCTCGCTTCGGTTCTTAATGCGTGGATCGCTTGAGTCCTATGCCAGCCACAATCCCGTAGGCGCTTAGCCAAGCTCAAATATAATATCAAATCCGGATTAAGAATATGAGTTACAGTATCTACTGCCTGGTCGAAAGAGACTACGAAAGAGAAGAAATGTGGATTTCTGGGCTAACGACCAGCAAGAGAGGGAGCAACGTCGGTCTCTCGAGGCCCGTTTTGGGCACTGCGTATGGAGGACATCGGTGGAAAGCACCGCTGGAGATTTTGGAGTCCTTTCAAAGCGCTGAGGTAGGTTTAAGTGCGGTAAAACTCCCACATAACTTGGTACCTGTCCCGAGCTGTCAACTTTTTGTTGCCTGTTGCCACGGTACAGCAGTTAGTGCCTGTCTGTAATGTTAAAGTGACTCACCACTTGGGCGTGAGCTCAACGTCGATGCGGTGGTAGGAGGCTGTGTACTGGAACTTGGCCGCCCGCTTGTTGACACGCTGCAGACGCTTCCACACGGACGCCATTTTGTTGTGCACTATAACAAATATAAACAAAGGTTGACATTCAGTTATAACATGGAGCTCTGTTAAGGAAAGTGTTGAAAGCTGCTACGTTAATGAAATGAAATATTCATTATTCACTGTACGGTTCCTTTACAAACTCTTAGTGAACGTTATTTTTTTTTTGTTCTGCCTGCTCTGGGTGCGCTTTGGCAATGCTGAGCTGAAGAAAAGAGCAGACGGAGAAAAACTTCAGTCCTGTTTTAAAATATGGGGTATACAATTACTAGCTTTCTTACAGAGTAGCTATGGGCCGATAAGGAACATACGTGACAGCTGACAGCTACCGCATGTGTCAATGTCGTCCCACAGCCATCTGCTAACATTGGCAGTTTAATTCATTTAAGTTTATTACATCAGTTATAGAAACAGCCTTATTTATTTATTTATTTATAAATAATAAGCCTTGTGGGACTACAGCTCAATCCCAAGCTTTTGCGGCACAAATAAACATTACACTCATTCATACATCTCCCGCTTCAGTGACCCAATATTATACAAAGAAAGAAATGAAATAGTTTATCAAGAACATGGGTAATTAATAATGTACACTTTATGTTACTTGTACGGTCATCAGATCTAGAGAGACTATCATCTGCTTGCTGCTTTAGGTGCGCTTAGGCTTATATGGTCTCAGAGAGAAACGCAGTCGAAAAAAAACTCTAATTTTAAATAAGCTTTCAGGTTATATGATAGTTATTCTCCGTCAGCAGGAGCAGCGATGGCCGAGTGGTAAAAGCCGCGGTCTTCTACCCGACCGATCCCGGGTTCAAATCCTCGGCGCGCACCTCTGACAAAGAAATTTGTAATGTGCGCATTTATCGCTGCTCCACGGTGATGGAAAATATCGTGATATTTAATTGATTATGATGTTCTTCATCGCCGTGCATGCCTGAGAGAAATTCATAATTTCTCGAAAGCATGACGTCCACCAATCCGCACTTGGCCAGCGTGGTGGACTATGGCCTAAATCCCTCTCACTTGTGAAAAGGAGACCTGTGCCCAGCAGTGGGACATAAAAAAGGGTTAAAAAAATCTCCGTCTGCTCATTTCTTCCGCTTTTCATTGCCTAAGCTTAAGTACACAGAGCAGACAATACCCTAAAATAACTTTCGCTTAGAGTTTATAGCAAACCCCGCACAGAAATAAATTATTATTTCTTTTGATTTTAAGAGAGTTAAATTATCTCTAAGCCAAGCGACTGTTGATGTCCACAAACCGGTACTTAGTTAGCAAAGAAGGATATTGTCTAAATTCTCTCAATTTCGAATACCATGCCAAATTGTAGGACATTAAAAAGGGCTGAAAAAACTCACAATGAAAAACGTATGAAAATCGTGAATTGAGAGCTTTTGTATGCGATTTAGACTAGGTATATTTTTTTATATTTATCACTGGTTGCGAAATAAAATTAAGGCCACACACAAAATCGTTTAAAATATTCAAGATAAAAGTTACGTAGGAAGGACATGAAATCAGCAGCTATTTATAAATTTATGTAAATAGAGACGCAACATGGACCGTAGCTCGCCTTACATGTACTTATGACGAGGAAAATATTTATTGTTATTGATTTGTTTGATGCTCTTGCAATGACCTATGTTGCTTTAGTAGCTTTAAGATACTAATGAGAGATACTGTTTGTTAGCGACAAAAAAATTGTGGATTTGGATTACATTGAGAGCTTAGCTCCGCCGTCTGTCCGTCCGTTCGTCTGTCTGTCACCAGGCTGTATCTCATAAACCGTGATAGATAGATAGTTGAAATTTTCACAGCTGATGATGGTTTTCTGTCGCTTCTATAACAACATATTCTAAAAACAGAATAAAATATTTTTTAGAGGAGCCTCATACAACAAACGTAAATTATTATTAAAGCTGATGACGGCAAACTTCGTATGGTTCAAATAAAGTAAATTATTATAAAAAGCACAAAATTGGGTTTACGTCTAATTAATTAAAACTATACAAAACTAAATGTAATGCTACATACCTACTTTAATGTTTCTTATGTAGGGGAGACCGAGGAGAGTTGTGACAGAGGAGAGTTGTGACACAGTCGATTTCTCGGAACTGACAACTGCCAGCGAGCTCGCAGCAGCATACGTTTGCTTTTTTTGAGACTCACTATGTGACCCAGTACGCGAAAACGGTTCACGGGAAGCAGCTTTGAGTGTACAACATTCGTACACAAAAAAGTGCAAAAAGTAAGTTTATTATCAAAATTTTGATTGCATATATATCGTTACGTATTATGTTTGCATTGTTATGATATTTTTTCTAACATGCTTTGGTCTTTCAAGTTTCTAGTCCAGTATTATTATTTTTGTATTGACATCTTATTTTGGAATTAAAAATTATTATTGTAACCTACTCACGATTTTTTACACCTAGGCGAGTTGTGACAGCATGTCACAACTCTCCTACTATTGTTAGTATTTGTAGCAAGATTATGTTATTCGCTCATATTGCATAGTAAATTGTTATTGTTTTAGTTTCAGAATGCCAAATAAATACAAACGAAAGACTGATAGGGGTATGAATTAGCGTTTGAGAAAGCTATTAATACTGCTTGTGAGTATTGGATGCGCTCAAATGCTAGGAAAGTTATGAGCGTTTATGATACTCCATCTATAACTAAATCAGCATTCGACGTAGCGATCACTGCAAAAAATATTAGTGCTGGTTTGTTAATAGATACAAATATCTTTGGAGGAGGTGATTTTCTGCCTAGTCAAGTCACTGATCGTATTTTGCCCAATCCAGAAACGGAGCAATCATTAAGTGTTCTACAAATCACAGGAGGCTCAGACGAAAGAACTTTTAACCCAACTATCGGTACAGCTAAAAACGAAGGTATTTCTATCAGTGAATATAATACACGCGTAAGGACCGTTGCTCCAAGTCTCTCTACAGATCAAAACATGACATCTTCCAGCAGATCATGTACGATATTATCAGCAGTAACGTAGAAGAGCCCGTTGCCTCCACATCTACAGCTCGTAGTCCTCTTGCCACTACTTTTAACGTGTTTTCACCATAGTCACTTAGGCCACTGCCCAAAACTCCACCAAGAAAAAAAACCAACCGAATTGACGCAAGATCAAATCTGATGTGCTAACTGACACACCTACCAAGGACGAAATTGCTGCCATAGAAGCGAGTAAAAAGATCAAAAATGTAAAAAAAGTGTTCTTAGCGAAAAAAAGAAGAAGCCTAAAACATTGAAGAGGACTAATAAACAGAGTAAAATTGATAATGAAGAGGTTGAAGCCGAAGAAGATTCGGAATATGTTTTTTTTTATTATTTTATTGTTTTTGTTGCCTTGAGACCTTTTCCAATAGCAAATCCAAAGAAAAGTGGATTCAGTGCCTTGAATGCAAAGGCTGGGCTCACGAAGCTTGCACTGCGGGCGAGCTTCAATACGACAGCCATAATTGTTTATCAAATTAAATTCTATTTTTATGACTAAGTAATTATTATGTTATTTTAATACGTCCAAGTATGCCAAATAATAATTATAGTGTTTTGTGCGAAAGGAATGAGTTATTTATTCATATATAAGATAATAGAATTATTTTTTACCACCAAATAGTTTAAATACATGGATGTCACAACTTACCTCGGTGTCTGTCACAACTTACCTCGGTATTAGGAGAGTTGTGACACGGGGAGTAGTCTCCATTTTTTTTAATTTTCTTAGAAACCTTAATTCTTTCATTAATTTTGACCATTATTTCTAAAAGAGCATGGATTGAGCTACATTAACTCATACAACTGATAGACTTAGAATGTTTCTTGACTGAGATATAATAATTAAAGTAAAAATTGTCACAACTCTCCTCGGTCTCCCCTACCCTTCTTTAATAGTAATTTTAGAATTTAAGTTTAAATTAAGTCATTAAATTTAATTAGTTTATCAAATTAAATTAAAATTTGTACACCCTAAGGGTATAAATATACCCATAAATATGGAGTTCTAAATATTTTGTAAAACCTTTTTTTTACCCATATTTGTGCAAATAAAATATTTTCATTTCATTTCATTTCATTATTGTTGTTTTTAGTATTGCATACCTCGAAAGCAAAAAACGGAACCGTTATAGGGTCACTTTGTTGTCCGTCCGTCTGTCAATGGTCAAGACCCTTTTTACTGCAGTCGTAAGCTATTGTGTAAAGTGTTGTGTTCTCAAATCAAAAAGACACTACATATTGACGACCTTTGTGGCGTAATGGTTACCATACCGGACTGCCACAGAAGGGTCCCGGGTTCGATTCCTGGTGAGGTAGAAATTTGAAATTTAAATTTCTGTTCTCAGAGTGTTTGTGTTCCTGTATTTGTGTGTGTCCATGATTAGTCCAAGGGATATTGTTGTAAAATTACAATAATATTATTTTATCTACATAATCATAGTGTCATTTCTCAATTTAAAAAAAAAGAAACAAAAAAATAGGTATCATACTACAGGAAGTTTTTTTTTATTTGAATGAAGTAGCAGACGAGCATGCAAGCCACGTGGTGTTAAGTGGTCGCTGCAGCTCATGGACATCTACATACAATCTCAAGCAAGCATATGTAAGTCTTGTCTGAGGTAGCATGCAGTTACGCTGCTACTCCGGAGGCTGATGGTCGCCTCATGTAAGAGTGGCCGGCAACTGCACCTTTCCACCGAAACACAATAGAATACGTTCACGGCAGAAGTGGGTGCAGTGGTGGTACTTCCCCGGGCGAACGATAATAGTTCTACCACCTACCAAAAGGATTTTTAAATAAATCGAGAAAAACAACTCACATCACAGGGTGGTGCAGCGATTATCTGCGCAGGCGCATATCAGCCGCTCCTGTAACGGAAGCAAAAAATAGATAACAAAATAAACATGGTATATCAACATGGCAGACACTTGATAGCGGGAACCCTTTTTATAGATGGGAGTAATTCAGTAGTAGGTAAATATTTAGCTTAGATAGAAAGAAGAAATTATGGGTAAGAATGAAATGTCAAAAATTGAATTAAAAAGATAAATTACCACTATTTATCTGATTTGTAATGCATTAGATTTTTTATTTATTTTGCTTGTTTGTAAAGCTTACTAAAATCTATAAATCATATACATTATTTTTTTATTGCTAATTAAAAATAAATTAAAATGTGTTTAAATTTAACTAAAACTTTTGTAATACGCTGATATTTAATAAATAGACTAGTGGCCGCTCGCGACTTCGTCCGCGTGAACTTTGGTATGAAAATTTTCCTGAATTTTCTTTACTATAAACCTCACGCAGCCCGAGACCTTTCCAACGAATGCAAAACCCTAGAAATCGGTTCGTGCGTTCTGGAGTTATAGCGTCAGGAAGGAAAACCCGACTTATTTTTATATAGTAGATACTAGTGGACCCCGCAGACGTTGTCCTGCCTTAAAAGTAATAAAAGAGGATTTGTTTTCTTATTATCTTAAAGAGACTTCATGTTACTATCAAACAAAAATATAAAACAAATAATGACATACGAACTGTCCAGTTATTCTGACTGTGTCAAAGTTTAGAACGACACGGCACGAAATACAAAACGTTTGACAGGCAGGAACAATTTATATGGGAAAACTAAATAAGTAAAAAAGTAATTAAAAAACATTTCCAGTGACCCAAATTGTGAATCTAAACCATCCTCGAATCCATTTGAATACACACAAAAAAAAAATCATTAAAATCTGTCCAGCCGTTAAGGAGGAGTTCACTCACACAAGAATTATATATAGTAGATATTTGTACCTAACTTTTGGCACAGAATGTGTCATCAAACAATGTAAACATCATGTAGTTATTGACAAACAAGTTATCATGGTTTATTTAAATCCTCTATGGTGCAATGGTAGGAAGACAATTGACAAAAAAAAGACATTATGTGATCTTGTTTTATTTTCCCTCTATTACTTAGTGTATTTTTGAGTTATTTTTATATATATGATATCTAGGAATATAATTATGTATGCAACATTTTATTCCTTGGTCATATTTTCACAAAATTTCGTATGAACTGAGCACAGCAAAATTAATGAATTATGTGGCCAAATTTTGAACAAAATACGAACGAAAACTTAAAAGAAAATTAAATACAATGTTCAATGCCATAGTATTAATATTTATTAAATCTAAGCATAATCATTTATTGATAAATAAGGCTGTGGCACATAATATATTCATTTTAATTAAAGAAGATGCATAGTCCATAAAATACTAAATCAATTGGACATTTAGATCTTGATACTAAATCAAAACCTACAGGGCACTTCCCGTGAACTGTGAATCTTGTTTGGTATGAAGCAACATCTTATAGCACCGATAAAGGAAAAAATTGTGAAATCCGTAAATTTTTAGTTACATCATTATATTAAAAATATTTTATAGAACCCTCGGTGCGCGAGTCCAACTCTCACTGGGCTGGTTTTATTTTTCACTGTTGTTCACTGTAGTTTATAAGTTTTAATTTATTTTATTAATTGTAAATTATAAGGCAATAAATTATACAAACATATTAATATTATTATATTTTATCTCATATCAGGTGTCACAGGTTAAAGATGTTTTACAACTTGCAGCCTATAACTCTCTGTTATTTTGAATATGTACCTAATTATAATGTATCAGATGTCAGATAAATTCTCAGGTGCAGATCAGTGTGAGAAAACTTACAGCACATGTCATAACATTGTGCTTATAAAATATATTATACAGAATAACAGACTCAAAGATTATCCACCATATTAATAAACTGTTGAATAAATAGCTCATTAGAAAGTTACCCATGTGGTTTATTTAAAGACAGATAACAATTGGTGACACAAATGATATCCCCAAGTGACACAAATGGATACCCAAAAAGTGCCAGAAAGCAATCCCTTAAATGTATTTAATATGTAGAGGCAGAGTCTTCAGCTTATATGCTTAGTATTATGTTAGTATTACACATTATAAGCTGACAAGGGCAGCAGTCATATCCGGAACTAATCATATTGGGAAGTGGACATATAGGAAAGTGGTCACCCTAGACTGTTACATCCAGATAGAAAATTTACTTTAGTGTTTCATTTTAATGGACTGTTAAACATATTAATGATTGTCAATAAGTTTTTAATGTAATAAAATTTCATTCAGTTTGCCACACTAGGTTTGGATATAGGATGTTCAGTTTATTACATTTTGTATTTCTGTGAGTGTGACTGACAAGCACTCATTTATTTCAAATGATACACACCCACTTCACTTGACTGATGCATTAAGTATTAGCTAAGATTATTCTGATGACCTCATGTGATCTTTTAGCTGTGTTATTGTAATTTAAACTCAGTTACATAAAGATAAGGTAGGTTTTATGTATTCATATGTGTAATGGAGTGTAACATCTTTCTGTCTGAGTGTAGAGTTTAGAAAATGATATATAATATTTAAGTATAATTTATTTAGAAATGTCTTACATAGCTTTCACATAAAGCCAGTTTTAGTCTTGAAGCAGCTACTTTTGCAACTAGCAACCATAATGTGATGCAAGGTGACAAAGGCTGACAGATAATGTAATATATATGATAATATAAGTCAAAGCCTAGATGTCTTGCTACTTAAATGGTTTTTATCAATAAAAATTTATGAAAAATTGTGATTATCCCTTTTTTTAGTCATATGAGTACATAATTTTTATGTCAAAATTTGGAAACATTTAAGTGTAATACAACTTGGCACTAAAGTTTTCTTTCTTCAAATTGATCAGAACAGTCAGTAACTCATGGACAGTAAAAGACACTGAGGGGTTTAAACAATAAAAAATAAGTAATAATTAAATAATAAAAAAATAGGCAAAATTATGTCATCTTTATTCATCAATCCATTTTACAACAAAATTAATTTGTTGTAGTCAATACTTACTTGAACTCAGTCTTGAAGTGCAATAAAAAATGCATTTTAAAAAGTAATTATGAAATTAACAGTGACTTGCAATTCAAAATAGCCCAATAATACAATTTACAACCTTATGGTTTATGGAATAGGGCATAAAATTGTTTGGTTTTGTAGTTTATTGGTTGGATTAAGTGCTATGACCTCTAGGAGAACAACAGTGAACTTTTTACTTCAGTTTCCTGTTCAGTTTATGATAAACACAATGCAGCAAGTAATAAGTTGAGTCCATACTGTGTGGTATTGAATTCCATAAATCAGCTTCTTTAATTAAATAATATTATTTAAGTGTGACATTTTTTCAACTTTTTGTCAAATATAATTAAAGAAAAATATTAGGTATTAGATATCTTGCAAATTGAGCTTTGAAAAATGTCTGTCTAAAATATTGATTAAACCTTTATTTTGTTATATTCAGTCTTTACAATAAGATATCAAAATTGAGATTCTAGAATAAAATAAAGTGTTTTTATTTGGTTTTTAAAAAGCAAATATTAGATTAGGCTAATGATGTACAGTCAAAGTTGTATAAAAAAATGTTAGTTTATAAAAGAACTTACTAAAAATATATATTGTTTCCGATATGATGAACTTACATTAAATTTCTTACTTTACATTTAAAGTATGCCCTCCACAATTCAACTCATCAACAATAAAAGTTTTCTTTGAAGAAGCAGCAAAATAAATACAGACGCAATTAAAACTAAAGGGAGCGAGTGTAAACAGTGCATCAGCACGCCCGCACCACTCCGTGCGTAGTACTTGAGCTATAAATAAATACAACTGCGAAGCCCTACCACTTGGCTTCCAACCCCTTGTCAAAATTACATCACTAAAGATAAAAGTTCAAAGAACCGACCGTGATATCATCGCTTCCTGGTCGAAAGCCCCGCCAACGTACTAATTAATGATGAATAAACATCTACCATCCTTGACACGGACTACCTCCGCGACACATACCTTACACAGCAAAATGAATTAGGATGTATCCGCATCAGAAAACAGACATTTCCACTCAAACACTAAACACTTAACTCTAAGACACTAAATCTTTCACTGAGTCTCGATTATGCGAGTGACGAATCCTTTCACAAAAGAAGTTTATTTTTTACGTAAATTTATCAAACACTGCAGTGAATAAATGAAATTGTCCATTTTTTGACGTTTCAGTAAAATGGTGTTGCTTGCCAGGGCCGATGGCGATATCAGATGTTGCAAGATTGCATGCAACAAAAATTATTTCAATATTATAACAAAACACGTAGATATAGAAAATAAAACATGTTACCTTTAATATACCCCTTTATTGGACATAGATCAATTTTTTTATATTAATTTAAGTGATGTACAAAACACAAATAGATAGACTGTAGGTTAAGCAGTTACGTTTGACGGAACGCAATGACACTAACTTTGATTGATCAACAGTGTGACCACTTGTGGCAGATTTCTGCCATTTTGGCAGATTTCACTCCTAAATTTTGGCTCTGGCAGATTATGGTGACGGATTATAAAAATGGCAGATTTTGGCAGATTTTGAAGATTTTCAGAATCACAAGATTTTGAGTCATAAAATCTAATAATTTAAGTATTTAACGAGTATTTTTTATAAATTTAACATTTGGTACAATATAACGTAGATCAAAAATGATTTTTCCGAACTGGCAACATAATATTTTAAATGCAAAAGCTTGGATGCTTGTTGCTCAATCGTGCAAAAACAGAAGGGGGGGGAGGGGGGGTCCGGGTCCGATTCCCGGCGGAACAGAAATTTTAATGATCAGTTTACGTTCTGGGTATTTGTGTGTGTCCATGATTATTATTAAGTACTATTATCACTGACTCTAATTTTATTCTATTGACACATCACATCACATTATCTAATTGACATTTCACAGATTATATTACATTATTATTGATTATTAATCATTATTGTTTTAATGAAGAAAATTTGTAATATATTTAATTAGTATTGTATATTGTTAACCCCAATGATAGCCCGAATAACTCAAGTGTGGCAGATTTGGCAGAATTTGACTGAATTTGGCCCAATCTGTGGCAGATTCGCCAATTTTGAGATGGTCATACTGTTGATCAAAATGAAATCGAAAATGGCCTTTGCCGCAGTCAATCCGTAAATTGTCAAATTTTCAAAATATGAAGTCATACATAATGATTTACAAGTTGATTGTGTAATATTTACTTTAATAGATTTTCATTTATATTAATCAATTGGTATTGATTTTGCGTGATTTTATTTATTTTTGGGAACCGGTGGAGGTTATGTGTTGAAGAATAAAATATTTTGGCACAAGGCGTTTTATTATGTTTTAAAGGCTATTTCACCTTTAATTCCTTAGTGAAATAAATAAGAAGTAGAACAACATCATGTCGAGAATACTCAATAATCGGGTCAGGTACGTAGAAATTTGTTTAACAGATTTTGGTCAACTTCGATTTATTACTTTTAGTGCAGATTATTTCTCTATCATTGCACACGAGTTCTCTTTCGTTCGTTGCTATATAATATGTTCAGTCCAAATTATTCTTTATAATTGCGGTTTAAAGTAATAATTACACCAAACAATATAAGTTTATCAAAACATTACTTACAATGTTTACTCATTGAATGTTTGCCAAGCTTACAATCAATCACCTCATAAAGTTTAACTTTCTTTATAACGCCTTTTGTTGCATTATTCTATAATACATAATGTAAAACATCAATAACATAACCTACATACACACTGATGAACATTAAACCATACCTTGATTTGTAATAGCGGCATACTTATGCACTCTTCTTATGACATAATTATTCTTGGCTTTTTAATATCACTGCATTGCAAAATTATATAAATATAAATTTTTCTAGTTAGTATTTGGAGGACTCTTAAGCTTCTTGGAAGATTTTCTTATGAAGATATTGACTATTGTACAATTCATAAGCTTCATATAAGACAGAGAATCTAAAATCTTTTATTTATTTGGAATGCCATATAGGCCATGTATTGACAACATTTCTCAGCAGCCTCTAAACAGCTTTTAGCAAGTCTGAATCTTGTCTAAGGTATTTCTGCCTGAGAACATATTTCATCATGCTATAACTTTTTGTGATTTTGTACTTTACAGATCATCGTTAAGGAAATCCACAACATGGCCAGCCATAGACAAGAGAGCTGTAGCTTTCTCAGTATGGACTGGCCGCAGCATGCTTCTCCGAAAGCCCATAGACACCAGTCATGTCCAAAAGAGGAAATATGGCATGCTGGTGGCAAGAGCTGTGCGGGGTCTTCTGAAGGTCAGATATCTAGTCCTTGGAGGCGCTGTGGGTGGTGGCATGACTTTGAATAAGGTAAGACATCTACTACTTATTATGTACTTCTAGTAATATGCAGGCAGTTTCACTAAATTCCTCAGTAAGTTCCTCTGAAAGCATGCTTAAATAGCATGCTTTCAGAGGAACTTACAACAATTTGATCTAACTAATCAGAACATAATAAATTAGAGTGAGATTTAAATTAAACAGTGCCTTCTTACCCAAATAGGAGCCACTTTATAGCTGTAGCTAACAATAATGACTTCAATTATGTGGTTTTTTCAATTATGTAGTACTTTTGTGGCTGATTGTTGCCTTATATAAGTGTAAAAAGCAAAAGTACTTCGGTCCAGCCGTTCACGCATGTTGTAGTGACCAAGGGAAAAAGGGATTCATTAATATATAGATAAATAAATAACATATATACTCATAGCCCCACCCCCTCAGTAGGATAGATATACCCTGTGTCATGGGTACCATTGACACACACAAAGACAGAAACACAAACATCCAGACCAAGAACAGAAATTTATACTCATCATTTAAATTTCTATTTTGCCGGGAATTGAACCCGGGACCCTTTGATTGGCAGTACGGCCTGGTAACTATTGAGCCACGCAGGTCTTTTTTGAAACACAAAAGAATGAAGAAAGTGGAGAAAGAAATGAAAATATTGCTGCTGGTGATATTTCAGCACTTGTACTATGCAATCTCTACCACCTGTAATTTTACAAGATAGTTCTAAAAATCTTAAGGCTTAAAAAATACAATGAATATTTTTAATTCCAGAAATATGTAGAATGGAAAGATGGCCTTCCAGACATGGGTTGGCTGAATGAGCTACTGCCAGACAATGAGCAATGGAACAAGTTTACCAACACCCTGCTCACAGCCAAGGATCGGATCAGTGATCAGCTTCAAATTGGTGAGTGTCTGCTTTTCTTACTTCTTATGGTGCTTCCCTGATATTGATATAGGTTGAACTGAAAGAAAACTGGCTTGCACATCAGATTTGCAAGTGCGTATTGTCTATGAAGCACACACTAAGGTGCTTATGGACTTGAGGCAGTCTAGCTACTCTTGGATGGAGGTTTGGCAAAGGGAGATCTCCCGCCGGGCGAGGTGGTCATGCCCGGGGAGCGGCCACACTCCAACTGACTCGATTTGGAGCTTGTATATATGGTCGGATATTCAGAAAACTTCGATAGCATGATTCAGGAATATCCGTGGCGCCATCTTTTGATCAGTAGCGGATGGTCGCTACAGAGGCGAGCAGTGCGAATATCTGGCACCTGGTAGTGACAATGGGATGGACCATGCCTACCTTGGCAGAGGCTGCCTCATGTCAGTACATACCTATGAACACTTATGCATTAGCTGTGATGTTGCTGCTCTTTGCAACATGAAAATGCATTTGTGCGAGTAATGTTATTGTTATTATTTGATAATCTGCCTATTGGCCAAGATTTAATACCAGGTGAAGTGTTATTTATTGCTACATTACATGGTCTTTGATCACCATAAAACAAACACGCCCACCTATATATTGAAGGGATAGCACCATACAGTATCTGCTAATATAAATTTTATCAGAGCTGTCACATACTAGTAGTTTTTTGTTATATATAGTTTACATGGTTTAGTCATGATATTTACGTTTTTTTGAGTTCAATAGCTATTTTAGTTTGGTTGATGTATCATAGATTTTTCATATCTCTTGCCATTTTCTACCCTGGCACATTCATTCTGTTCTTAATTTTATTATCTATTAAAAGTTCTTGAACTTTAAATATGCATTGAGTTAGATTGCTTATAAAACTTGTATTTAAATGAAAAATTGAAAGTAAAGCATGCTCTAAATAATTTGTGGCAAATCCAAATCAAATAATAATCTTTTGAAGTGTTAATTTCTATTCATACATAAATAAAATTGTCATATTCTTTGACACTTGCATGCTACACTATACATTAACAAATGAAACTTTCATTGACACAGACATTTATTATAGTAATACATCTACAAATCCAATGTCATATATACACAGACAGAGATTGTCAACTGACAGCAATATTTAATCCACCTACCATTTGCTTAGAGCATCACAGGTACTGACAGGTATGACACCCATCAAAGGTGTGGCCTTTACGGGCGAACCCCTCGTCCCAACGTACATGCACAATGTGCCTACTAGTTATATTATTATATTGAGCCCACAACTGAATACATATACAGGAAAAAAGAGACACAGGCGTTATCACACATGAAGCTCTCGCGTTCACACGTAACAGAAGTCATTCATATTTGCCAAACTGACAAGCACGCAAGCATACAAATACACACACTCACGCTTAAACACGCGCACGCACGCATGCTCTCACACACATCGTGTCACGTCCACTCGCGGTCCGTGTTTGTGACGCTCGTATCGTGCTAGGTGCGCCAGTCCCACTGACGCTGTCGGTGCACTCAGATCCGAGGCTGCGTGAGGCGGGCGCTTCTCGCGCGGCCGAGCTGCGGGAGTGGTTAGCGCAGAGATACGAAGATGCGGTCGCAGCTGCGGCGGCGAACAATGCGGCGGAGATTGGTGAGTACTAGTGTAGTGTAGATGGTGTTGTGAGCTTAGTAGGAGGAGTAAGGTATGATGATAGCGCATAACAAGGATTAATGTTCAATCCTTCATCTTTTAAAAGTCCATTGCTAAACATAGGCTTCCCCTAATATACTCTGTTCCGTCCGGACCCGCGTATTCTGCATCGAGCAGCTTTCCACTGTCTTCTTCAAGTCGTCAGTCCACTGGTAGAGGGCAGCCTGATTTTTTGTTTTATGTGGGTGTTTAATTTGATTACAAAATAACTATGCCCATTCTCTTTTTAAACAAGTTATAGGACCCAATTTGTACTACGTTGTATTAAAAAAAAAACAGGAATAAAAAGTATTGTTAGTAAATGCGAAATTTATATTTTGTTTTGACTAATTACCACCAAATAATTTTGTATATACACAGAGTGATATTCTTACTTTTGAATTTAGTAACCTATTTTTAGTTTTAGTAGGACAAAATCACTGGTAGAAGTTGCATGCTTCCACCAGTTCTGTACTGTAAAAAGCACGACTACTGCTTTCTTTTCTGCCATCAATCAGTTCTATTGATAATCCTCCGAAGCAGAAAAGGAGCTGCATATGACCACAGACAAGACTCGAGTTTTGTGTTGACGTCCATAATCATAATTATTTACTTGTCAGTAAGGATTACAAAAGATGTTCGCAATGGTTGATGGCGCTTACTGTGCCAAAAAATTAGCGTACAAATATTAGTTCACATAATTAAAAATACTATTCATGTCCAATACAGTCCATGAGCTGTAACAACCGCTTAAAGAAAGAAAAGCAAAATTACCAACAGGATTATAATAAATTTGTGTTTCAGAAACGTCTCCGAAAATAGTTAACAATCTTCAAAGTAGGCCCGCGCCAGCGCCGGCCCGATCAAACACTGATGACACAGCTGCTTATGGTAATACGTTCTTTTCTTTTATCCAAATCACTTTTAAATTATCAAATTTTTCATTCACTTCATTTATCTCACTAGTGCACGTTTATCATGGTTGTAGGTTATTAACGTCCAAGTTAGTCAATCAGTTACTTTAGTTACTACCGACAGATTTAGTTATTATCAGCAGATTATTATGGATATATGCTGCTCACTAGTAAATTGACTGGACAGTCGATCTAACTAATGTGACAACTTCTTAGGTAACGCATATTGAGACGATTTACACGTACATAAACTCGTAACATAATGGTAAACCAGCAATCATGTTGTAAAGGAGCTATAACAAACAATGAAATTCAATTTTTTCCTACACAGAAATTATTATTTACAGAGAAACGCGTACACGCCTTACAAGAGGAGGTCCTAGCGCTTCAAGCTCGCTACCAGCGTGAGTTGCAACGACTCGAGCAGGAGAACAGAGAATTGAGACAGCAGAACATGCTGTTGAGGCAGGGCCGGCAACCACCGGCTAAGAAGATGAAGGTATGTTCAATTTCAGGCGTTTTATTATAATACTATAGTCAGCAATACAAACATGCAATGAATTATTGATATCAAATACAACAGCATTAACAAAAATCAAACATTATTTATACAGATCGTGAGAGATTACGGAACTATAAACCAGGGAGTTTTTTTTTCCGCCGCCTTTTTTTCCTCTCAGTATAAAAAAACTCAATGAATTGGGTGCCCAAAACCGATGACGCGGATAATAATACCGTATAAATAATTATCAAAAACCCAAAATAAAAAACGCTAAATATGGGACAGATAAAAATCAATAATATGGGTATGATGGATAAAAAATTGTCTATGTGCTATTGCAAGTTTCATTGCTATATTAAAATTATAGGCGTTTAGCCAGTTGCTTCAACCGCGTTGACCCTATTACCTGTTTTCACGTAGGAATGAAGTATTTTTCCGCTGTAAAAAGTAGCCTATGTTACTCGGGGTGAATGTAGCTTTCTAATGGTGAAAGAATTTTTGAAATTGGAACAGTAGTTTTTGAGTTTATTCGTCATAAACATACAAAAGAGTTTTGGCGGGACGTCGAAAAAGACATATTGTGCTCTTGTTTTATTTTCATTTTCTTGGTGTATTTTTGAGTTATATCGGATAAAGTTGATGGCATTTTGTTTGATATAGGTTAATTACAGTGCACGAGTGTTTGTGAAATGGAATAACAGTGCTAAAATGTGTTTTTTTCTGCTTGCCTCCAAAATTCCATCGGACACGTTTTAGTAAAGTAGCCATCGCTTTACTTGAATGTTGGACTGACTGACTGATTACTGACGACTTACTTACTGACTTTGTTATTACTTCGTCCAGTTTCATTGAAACTGGCAAAAAATTGATGCAATAGTTATACTTGACGCTGGCAGTATGCACAGAGCTTGCGATGCCATAATTGAAAAAAAAAAAACGCAAAAATACAAAATTAAATATTTCCTCTTTATAACTTTAGTATAGATTATTCAGCTATGAGATTTGAAATGATTTTGATTAAAAAAATTTAAAAAAAAAAACCTTATTCAGTCCACAATTTATGATAGAATGCTAAACAATAGTAGAATAGTATATTTCATTGCAAGTGCGGAAAGGTTGTCATTGCAATGAGTTCCAACAAATGTCTACCCGAACCGAGGCGCAGCAGAGGGTGAGGGTTGACATTTGACCATTATCAACCCATAGCCATTCTGTTATCTCAAATATATTATTATGTACTTTTTTTAAAAGAGTGCTGTGAGTTTTTTTCCGCCGCCTTTTTTCTCTCTGCTCAACATCTAGCCCAAACGTGCACCTAAAGGCGATGACCGGGACAAAATGACATTCATTAAGCGAATATTTTATATTCCTAATATGAAATAAATATTTTTTCTTTCTTTCTTTCTTTCAATGTGTACTACAATAAAGTATAGCTCACAATAACTAAGTTTAAAAAACATAATATATAATATAAATATAAAAGGATGTGTTTGTGTTTGTGTGTGGTGTGCGGGTGGCGCGTGCAGCGGTCGCTGATCGACATGTACTCGGCGGTGCTGGACGAGCTGGCGGGGTGGGAGGCGGGCGAGGCGGGCCGCCTGCCGCGCGTCGTGGTGGTGGGCGACCAGTCGGCCGGCAAGACCTCCGTGCTCGAGATGCTGGCGCAGGCGCGCATCTTCCCGCGCGGCGCCGGCGAGATGTGCACCAGGTCGGGTCCTTACTTCTATATTCACCTCGTTGTTCGTGGCTAACAATGTGAGCTGCGGTATGTCCTGCCTGTTCTTTTTTATATTTGAATGGAGTAGCAGACGAGCATGCAGGCCACGTAGTGTTCCCTGTAGCTTCTTACAGAGCTACGGTATCCCCTGCCTGATAGTAAGAGGCGACTAAAAGGGGGCCTTCGGGGATGCAGACGGTGAGAGTGGGAGCGTGGGAGAGTGGGTGCGTTCTAATGGAGATCCGGAAGTCCTCCCAAAACGCAGAGGCAGGTCACAGGGATTTTAGTGCGGTCAAAATCCCACATAACCGGGTATCCTCTCCCAAGAGGTGCCAGGTACCTTTTGAAGGTTTTCCCCCGACAAAAAAAGGCCACGTGGTGTTAAGTAGTCACTGCAGCCCATGGACATCTACATACAACCTCAAGCAAGCATAAGTAAGTCTTGTCTGAGGTCGTATGCAGTTGCGCTGCTACTCCGGAGGCTAGTGGTCGCCTCATGTAAATGTGGCCGGCAACTGCACCTTTCCACCGAAACACAAAAGAACTAGTTCACGGCAGAAGTAGATGCAGCGGTGGTACTTCCCCAGGCGAACTGTTCTACCACCTATAAAATATATTCGTAAGAGACTACTAACTGATGACGAGGGGGTGTCACAAGGAACATGAACCCCCCCTAAATCCATCAGTTATGCGTAGATAGAAGGCGAAACATGCGAAATAAGCCAATTTGGGATACCTCTTCCCTCCAAGTTTCTTAACCCCCTCCCCCTCCAAATTGAAGGCTGCGACTGCGCCTACCATCCAGCCAGCGACCACAGAAAGATCGGCGATGTGACGCTGCTTACAACGTAAGCAGCTAAATGTGTAAGACAGCTGCATCGCTTGCCCAAGGTGGACACGTTTCAGCACTCACCACGTTTGGAGGACGCCAATGCGTATCACGTGAGATTCCGGAGGCCTTAACTCGATGTCTAACTAGTCCTTAACCGTTGACTCGTTAACAATCTTACTCAAGTTATAATCATATTGAAATTATAAATGAATTAAGTTATCCACAACCCGCGTGACGCAATGGCTATCATGCCGCACTGCCAATCGAAGGGTCCCAGGTTCAATTCCCGCCTAAACAGAAATTTGAATCCATTAGTTTAAATTTCTGTTCTTGGTCTGGGTGTTTGTATTTCTATCTTTGTGTGTGTCCATGGTACCCACGACACAGGGTATATCTACCCTACTATGGGGTTGGAAGCAGTATATTTTTTATCAAAAAATAACTAAATCTTTTCTCCCACAGGGCTCCAGTGAAAGTGACTCTCTCCGAAGGTCCATACCACGTGGCTCAGTTCAACGATTCATCGAGGGAATTTGATCTCAACAAGGAAGCTGATCTCGCGGATTTGCGCAAGTATGTTTTTTTTAAATAACCTAATCTATTTGAAATTTATTTTTAGAAAAGATTTTTAAGTATAAAGGATTTTAAAAATCCCAAAAGTAAACTAAAATGTAACTTCAATCACAGATATTAATGAGGACATAACTACTGCATAATGGGCACCTTGGAAGTTGCTGGTGAACCCTGTTAAATAAACTATTTACTTTAACTTTGGGTAGAAGTACCTTGATAGAAACAATGTCTTTTACCCAAGGCATTAAACAAGATTTACTTAATGACCACTACCTACAGATAGCAACCAAGACAAACATGCACAACGAAGAGTTTGCTCCTAACGCTCACCTATTATACTTCCTATTATGAATCTATTTCACTTATTTGTAGATATAAAAGGCTTCCATTCTACACCAAGCGAAGAAACATTCGCCCTTAGTGTTCTGGAAAATTCTAATTTGTAAAATAATTCTATCAGAGCTGTATACATACACTGGATTTTAATAATATCAATACACCACCCATTTGTACAGGGAGGTAGAACTCCGCATGAGGAACAGCGTCCGAGGCGGTCGTACGGTGTCTACTGATGTCATTTCCATGTCCGTGAAGGGTCCGGGGCTTCCGCGGATGGTATTGGTGGATCTGCCCGGAGTCATTTCTGTAAGTAACAGTCGATCAATAGAACTCCAAATACTTAAATTTAAAAAGGGAATACCATAGCAGTGACGTGTAGTCGTGTACATATTGACTCATGTGCTGAGTGAGTCAATTCAAAAAATAAACATTGTCATAAAGTATTATTAATTTTTAAAAATCTGATATTTAAATTGATTTGTGCTATAACACATTGCTGATTTCAGACTATGCTATACTTTTGTGCTTTATAGTATAGCAAAGAAGGACCTAATGCTATACTATATAGCGTGACGTTCACATTACGCTATATTATCGCTAGCATTGATAGGACATAGCAAGCTCAGTTGACTGCGATCTTTGAAGAGTTTTAAATCTTTGAAGATCGAAATTTGAGATCTTTGAAGAGAATTTATAGCACAGCATGAACTAAGTACATTGCACCAATTTATAGCGTATAGTAAGCCAATAATATTGGAAGAAAGAAGGAAAAATATTTATTTCATATTAGGAATACAAAATATTCGCTTAATGAATGTAATTTTTTCCCGATCATCGCCTTTAGGTGCCCGTTTGGGCTAGATGTTGAGCTGAGAGATAAAAGCGGCGGAAAAAACTCCCAGCAGCAATCTTTTAAAAACAAGTACATTATGATTATATTTGAGATAACAGAGTTGCTATGGGTCGATAATGGGCACAAGTGACGACTGATCGTGTACGATACTACTATATAGTAGAGTACAGTGTGACACGTTCACACTGTACTCTACATAACAATGTATGGTGCGCGATATTGTTGTGCTATGAGCTATATACTACATGCTATTATATTATAGTGTAGTCTGAAAGCCGCTTTAGTTTAGGCTTTGGATTTTAATGCCCTGTGGGTCGACATGAGACAAATTAGACAAGGGTCCATCCATAAATTACGTCACACGAATTTGAGGACTTTTTACCCCTCCCCGTCCTTGTCACAGGTTGTCACATTTTTAGAAACCCCTTTTGATGTGACGTCACACATTTTCTAATTTTATGCATGTATTTAAAAATAATCAAAATAAAACAGTTATTTTAAGTTTCAAAATGCTGAAGTATTAATATTTTTATTAATACTAATATAAAATAATGATCGAGTTCGTAAATATTTAAAGATTTTCATTCACATATATATTTGGCGTTTGAGTATTTTAAATTTTAACATGTCATTGTGTCATCACAAATTTTTTGACCCCTCCTCCCCCCTGCCTGCTCATTGTAAACATAATGTCACATTCTAGTGATAACCCTAAGGTGTGACGTAATTTATGGATGACCCCCAAGCAGAGATACTAATAACAAAGATATCATTTTTTTAAATTACAAGCACCATGAAAGATTTGTATATTATGCTAGGGTATTTTAAATATTTTTTCCTTATTTGTAGACTCAAACGGTGGACATGGCAGCGGACACGCGTGAGGCCATCAAGCAGATGACAAAGCAGTACATGGACAACCCCAACGCCATCATACTATGCATACAAGTAATTCAAGTTTATGTTTCATTTAGTAGTTTGGCAGAAGGGGAGTAGTCTCACTTTGATGCTTGTATATATCTATCTATACTAATATATAAAGCTTAAGGGTTGTTTGTTTTTTGTTTGTTTGAACGCGCTAATCTCAGGAACTACTGGTTCGAATTGAAGAATTATTTTTTGTTGGATAGTCCATTTATCGGGGAAGGCTTTAGGCTATATAACATCATATTATGACTAATACCAAAGTCAACGTGGACGAAGTCGCGGGCGGCCACTAGTACTAGATATTTAGATAATCTCTTGACGCGATGCCCAAATTCGCATTTTAAACGTCTTTGCTTGACTGTGGCATTAAAAGAATAGTAGATTACCGTTTTTTTTACCATCAAAAACAGCTGAAGGTTTATTTTTCAAAGCTAAATGCTTGTTAAACGGAATAAAATAAAGCTATAATTTCAGGATGGGTCAGTGGATGCAGAGCGAAGCAATGTTACAGACCTGGTGGCATCGTGCGACCCCCAGGGCAAGCGGACCATCTTTGTGCTCACCAAGGTGGACTTGGCTGAGGAGAACCTGGCCAACCCCAACAGGGTAAGTAATAGTCATAAAATATACTTTCATAGGCGTTGATTGTTGTTGTAATACAGTATTTGTGTTCACTTTGACAACTCTGATGATGAACACGTCATTTTCAAAACTGAGAACAGGAAATCTTTGCTAAATATGTAAAATTACATCATATTGTTGTCGGAAAGAAAATGACAAAACTAATATCATAGATGGTAGAACAAGAGTGAGGTTGCGTTTGTCTAAGGGCTGATGTGATGGAAAGGATCTGAAAGCACCGAGAAAATATAATAAATATACGGACTGCCGATCGGATTGTCCCGGGTTTGATTCTCGACGAAGCAGAAATTTGAATGATGAGTTTAAATTTCTGTTCTCGGTCTGGGTGTTTGTGTTTCTGTCTTTTTGTGTGTCCAAGACCCACGACACTGGGTATAACTACCCTACTGTGTGGCTATGAGTGTGGAACGTTATTATAAATAGAACAAATAACTTTATTATACATATAAATACTCTATAAATAAGGTGTATAGATCTTCTATGTAACGAAAGTCCGTTTATCAAGGTTGTGGAGTGTATGCACGTTGACATTGTCTCTGTGTTTGTTACCTAAAAAACTATTAACAACGTCCTAATAACTATAGCCAGTTACTATAGTAACCTCACTGGTCGCTAGATTGTAATTTTGACAATTTCTTAGGAAACACACAATATCATAATTTTACTTGTCTTTTAACAAGTCCCTTTTTTATAGATCCGTCGCATTCTAGAGGGCAAGCTGTTCCCGATGAAGGCGTTGGGCTACTATGCGGTGGTGACCGGTCGCAGTAGGAAGGATGACTCCATACAGAACATTCGAGATTACGAGGAACGGTTCTTTAGATCATCGAAGCTTTTCAAGTAAGTTATCACTTATTTACAGCTCTTGTTGTAGATAACAAGCCTCTGCTCAAAACTCTCTCCCTCTTTTGATCATTTTCTGACTCTCTTTCCAAATAGTTGTGTTTAGCATGATTTTACCTCTTTTGGTTTACACTATGGTCGCATCTTTCTCCTCTTTTGATTTGTGTATTGGACTTTTCTCAGCTATGTCATTTCTGCGAGGAGATCTGCACCCTCCAGTAGGGCATACAAAGGTTTTTTTTTTATTTGAATAGCTGTAGCTTATGGACATCTACATACAACCTCAAGCAAGCCTTTTTTGTATGAGGGGGGGGGGGCACTTCCAAATTGTACCCGGCACCTTGGTAGAGGGGAAACCAGGTTATGTGGGATCGTGAGGACTCCGGGATCTCCAGTGGAACGCACCGGTGTCCTCCGTGCGCGGCGCCCAGTACGGGCCCATCTTCGGGAGAGCAGATGTGCTCTCCTGCACCTTCCGATGCTTACAGCGGCATGCGGCCACGCACACACCGCCGCCCTCCCGGGGCCGCTGGCTGGACGGATCAGCTCCCACTGTCACCACCCGCAACCCCAAAAACCCCCTTTTAGTCGCCTCTTATTATCAGGCAGGGGATACCGTAGCTCTATTCTTAATCTCGAAGCCACAGGGACTAACCTCAAGCAAGCTTAAGTCTTGTCTGTGGTCGTATGCAGTCGTGATACTACTCTGAATGTTGCTGAGGAGACCGTCATGAGTTGAATTAAAAAAAACCTTATTTGGCGCAGATACATGTTCTTTTAATTTTAGCCTTCGCCTCAGCTCAAGGCTCATATTCGCTCAGCTAGCAATGGAGAGAGATGTGCTTAGTGCTTCTTTTTGCGACAAAAAACGACATAGCGCTCCAAAATTAAAAGCTGAAGTGGTAATGGTTATTGCTAGAAGGATAGATAATCGACAGGGAAGAAAGTTGCTTGAATGACGGCCACGTCTGCAGAAACACAGTCCAATCTCCAACCAGGTGGACTGATGGTCTGAAAACGACAGGATGGACAGAGAAATGTTAGAGAGGAAACCTACATCCAGCATTGGACTTGCAAAGGCTAATGGATGGACTTTATTTTGATAGTTAAGTTATGGACGACCCAAGACGAGACGAGTGTGAACAATCGGGATCCAGTGTTTGACTCTTGGCGAAGTGGATTGAAATGATGAGTTTCAGTTTCTGTTCTCGGAAGGGTGTTTGTGTTCCTGTCGTTGTATGTGTCCAATGTACTATGTGTGTCCATAGTTATACCCACGATACAGGGCATCCTAGTGTGAGCTGTGCGAGATGAGTACTTAGTGGAAAAAAAGAACTGGCAATGGGCAGGCTTCTCCAGGAGTAGGCTAGA
Organism: Pyrgus malvae; assembly: GCA_911387765.1. Classification (NCBI taxonomy): domain Eukaryota; kingdom Metazoa; phylum Arthropoda; class Insecta; order Lepidoptera; family Hesperiidae; genus Pyrgus; species Pyrgus malvae. Next base: position 12,153,856 of record OU426972.1, on the reverse strand, counting down.
CGACTTGAAGAAGATAGCGGGAAGCCGTTGAATTCAGAGGGCGCAAGACCGGACGGAATGACAAATGTCAGCGGAGGCTTATGTCCAGCATTGGACTTGTAGAAGCTAATGGATGGACCTTTTTTGAATGGTTTTTATAAGTAATATTTGTTTATCGTTCCAGGGAAGGACTAGTAGCAGCAGCTCAAGTGACAACACGTAACCTAGCCCTGGGAGTAGCTGACTGTTTCTGGCGTATGGTGCGGGATACAGTGGAACAGCAGGCCGACGCCTTTAAGGCCATGAGGTTCAACCTGGAGACCGAATGGAAGAACACATTCCCCAGGTAAATCATATTTATGGCATTTTGTTAGATATGGGTTAATTATAGTGTTTCTGGGGTCTCAGGTTCCATTCCCAGTGAAGCAGAATTGTAATTAGTTTCAAATTCTGTTTTCGGTTTGGACGTTGTTTTCATATCCCAGGCACAGAAAATCCGAGTGTTGAGCTATTAGTGTTAGCATAATTTATATGTATCTCACAGACAGCGCGAGTTGGACCGCGACGAGCTGTTCGAGCGCGCCCGCGCCGAGCTGCTGGACCAGTCGGCCGAGCTGTCCGCCATCGCCGCCAACGTGTGGGAACAGCGCCTCACTGATGCGCTGTGGAGTGCCGCCGCTGAACGGGTCTTCGCGGGGATATACCTGCCTGCCGCCCATCAGGCTCATGAGGATGTTGGTGAGAAAATGATAAGATACATGTTAGCTTAAAGTACCGGACCCAGTATAAGCCCCTGAGGAAGTGGTCAAATTCAAAGCGAAAGTATAGGACCAAATGCTGGCCCTTGAGGAAGTCATATGGTAAGCAATGTCAATTAAATAGGTTTCACTAAAGTTCAAGACCAATTTTGACCCTGAGGATTTTATATGGTAAGCAATGACAATTGAATATTCTAGGCTGAAGTACCGGACCCAGTGTAGACCTCTGAGAAAGTTGCCCAATTCACAGTGAGAGTATAGGACTTGAAGCTTTTTAAGTTGAAATGCTGAGTTGGTTTTTAGGGTTCAGTACCCGAAGGGTGCCAACGGGACCCTATTACTAAGCCTCCGCTGTTCGTGCGTCTGTCTGTCATCAGTTATATATCAATAAAATATCACAAAATTTTCACATAATATGATGTATTTCTGTTGCAGCTATTAGAACAAATACTAAAAATAGGATAAAATAAATATTTAAAGTAGCTCCCGTACAATAAAAGTATTTTTTATAGATAATGGTACAGAACCCTTTGTGTGTGAGTCGACTCGCACTTGGCCGGTTTTCCAGATTTATCGTTATTTCATTTTTTATAGTTTTATGCTTCTCAATACTTACCTAACCCTTTTAATTTTCTTTATTGTAGTTGTCCCGATGGTGCACAAAATAAAATATACAGCTAAAGGCAACCGAATACCTCCGATAATTTGGATGCATCCTTACGATTTCGACTATAGTAAGATTTTATATATTCATGACGTATGGATGTGCATTTAATACCATTTTGTTTGGACATTACGTTGTGTACAAATCATGGTTTTACTTTTGAAAAGAGTATCTTTGTTTTGATTTCATATTTGTTCATAGGACTCTGTGTTAGGTTGTATAGTTTTTGGTTAGTTTCATTAAGACTTCTTTGATTCCTTTTAGTCCCATATTAATTTGTTTATTGAACATTTCATTACGTATGTCACTAACATATTGTTATTTGGAAATAATTAACTGTAGATTCTGTTTAAAAGTAGAGTAAGTATAGAGTTTTCCCCGAATGAAGTTTGACTTTTCTCATCTCTTTATGAAATGAAATGAAAAACGTTTATTGATGACTCTTTATAAAAAAAAATGGTTTCTGTGTTTTACGCAATAATAATAACTTTAGTTTAATCGCAAAATTAAACTAAAGTTATTAGTAACTTTTAAAAATATTAAGATAAATTTTAACGGATCTTCGGCTTTAATGCCGATTATTAAGCGGTCTCCTGTATTTTTTTTATTTTTATTTTACTACTTTTATGCCTTGTTTGTGTGTACAGAAATAAATTTTAAAAAAGAGCGAGGTTTCTTATACTAATCCTACATCAACATCCCATTCACATTCCATCTCAAAGCAAGCGCAAATGGAACATTCAATTACAAGTTTCGTGCAGACAAGTTCAACACATCGGTGGACATCAAGCTGCGCGAGTGGGCGGAGAGCGAGCTGCCCACGCAGTCCATCCGCGCGGCGCACCTGGCGCTGCGCGAGGAGTTCGCGGCGCTCATGGGCCGCGGCGGCGACTCCGACCCCGTCTACGAGCCGGTGAAGCGCGCCGCCGTCGAGGAGGCCTTGGCCCGCCATCGCTGGGAGGACCGCGCCATGGATGTCAGTACATTGCCGCTATTCGGGATATCACCCTGTCAGGCGTTTCTACAAGGTTGACAGGACATCAAATCTGTCAGGCCGTGACGTGTCATACATGACATGACGCCTTATTATTTTATAGAAAAATAAAACAGGCTATATATTTATTTTTGCTTCAGTAATGGCATCCATGTATATGTTGCAGCTATCTGGTTAAATTCTATAAACGCCAGCATCAATAAAGTGGCTAAATGACAAGCAGCCAAGTTTTTGAATGTAATGTCCAACGACTTCGCTGAACGTCACTTGGTCATATTGTTAAATGGAATATGGACAACTTTGATTGGCTAGGATAACCGTCAGTAGCATAACACAGTTTGAACAATTACTTGACGTAAAAAAAGAAATAATTTATTTAAGATTCGATTTATTTAATAAGGTAAACAACTTTTATAAAAACTTAATTTAAATTAAAAATTAATTTACAACTTTTTCTTAAAAACTTACAATAGCCGTGTAGTGGCATAAACACTTAGAGCATCAAAGTTACTGCCTCACTCTTCAGTAGAAACGGCATAGCGCCTCACTTCGATACATAATTTTTGTGCTAAATCTGGTGCGGAGGGAAGAACTCACACATTTTAATATTGTCACACATTCAATATTCTTTCATCGCTACAAACGCATACATTTCTAAATATGTCAATTTCAATTAGCAACGTCATTTTCTATGTACCGTCAACACTGACACCGACACACTAGTTGTATAACTAGAAGGCACATTGTGCATGGACGTTGGGATGAGGGGTTCGCCCGTAAAGGGCACTCTTCTCTGACGGGTGTCATACCTTGATGCTCTTAGGTTAAACACTAGATGTGCCGATGTTACGTATTACGTTATCACACTTTTTTATCAATAATCACACTTTAAATTTATGAAACGCTTGTTGCTTTGCAATATTTCTGACACCATATTTGTTATGGTAACTACCAGCGCCACAGAAGAAAAAATGTGAACAAAATTTATATCACCTGCCTGATTTTACGTCAGCCATCTTCAAAGGGCTAGCTTACAATGAGCCAAGTAGTTGAACGTTGAGTGACGCAAATTCAATCAACTATCGGCGTAGGCATTGAACGAGCTAGCCTTTTAATTGAGTGTCTGATTTAACCAGATGGCTGCGACATATACATATAGCCAGTGTCAAGTAGAAAAGATAATTTTTTTATGTTTTTAGAAAAATATATTAAGGTAGAATTTCGACCTTAATTTTTGCATTTCATACGCCCAGTTAAAACGATTTAAAATTTTATTAAAATTTAAAATCGTTGAAATACGTATTGTTTCCAGGTGCTCCGCGTGCTACAGCTGAACGCGCTGCAGGACCGCTGCGTGGCCTCCCGCGGGGACTGGGACTCCGCCGTGGCGCTCATGGACACCGCGCTCAAGGAACGCCTTGATGTCACCGAGAAGGAGCTTAAGACGCTCACAGGTAATGCATCGATCTATGTTTATCGGAGTTTCACATTTGAGTTTGACTTAAGTTTTCTCGTAATTTTTATATTCTGCTATTGAAAAACAATACAGCACATATTATATACCAAACTACACCTATTTTTCTCGCATTTAAGCTGTGTCAGATTTGACCCCAGCACGTAATATAATATTGCCTCAGTGTTGAGAATCTCACTACTTTGACGACCCTTACGGCCTAATGGTCCCTTGCACGTCACAGTTATGACGAACTGAGGTCGAGGAGTTCAGGTTTTCCATTCCTGGCGAGGCAGAACATTAAATGATTTAATTACCCAAGCGAAATTTAAAAAAAATAAATTTCTGTTCTTCGTCTGGGCGTTTTTTTCCTGCCATTATGTCCCTTTATGATTGTGACCTGTTATTTATTAATTATTACTTTCTCCATTCCTAGGTCCAGGTTTCCGGGAGCGCTGGCTGTACTGGCAATCGGCGAACGAGGAGCAGAAGCGACGCGCAGAAGTCCGCAGCGAGTTGGAGAGACTGGGGACGTCGCGGCCGAACCTGTCGTACGACGAGGTGGTCGCCGTCAGGGACAACCTGCGCAGACGCGGCGTCGAGGTCGACAATGATTACATACGGGAGACGTGGAAGCCTGTATATTTAAAGTAAGTCCGTATGATTCATACTTGAGAACCAGGTAGTTGAAAAAGCATTGTAATTGAACAGCCTTGGTAATTGGTCAATATCGTGTGCGAACTGTTTGGCTGATTATACTATTTGGTTTTGGTTTGAAGATCATACTCCTAATAGTTAAAGAGTGCCTTTGGTACATTAAAAAAAAGGTATCTCCAGTTTTACAAAAGGTACGACGACATTAGAATGTTACGTTTATATTGTGGTAAAAATTATGGTTTATTTCGTTTTTGGTGTATGTTGATGATGGTTCGAGTACGAAAACAATAAATCTATAAGAATTTTGTTCAATGAAACCAAAAAAGGTCAGGCGCGAGGTGTGCCAGAATTTTTTCTTGTTATCCTTGAAGTATCTATTAAGATCTTTTATAATTATATTTTTTACAGCTTTACAAAATCCTTTTATTTATACACATTTGTACGGTCAACCCGTATATGTTATGTCAAGCTTCGTGTGGCACTCCATACTAACGCCAATAGTATAAGATGTTCTCCTTTTGTTTCAGAAATTTCCTACAAAGAGCACAGACCAGAGCGCGGGATTGCAGAAAAAGCTTTTATTTATATAGTCAACAGAATGGAACTGGGGTAATAATGATGGATTTTGAAAATTTCTTATAGTAATATTACTAGCTGTGCTGAGCGATTTCACTTGCTTTTGAATGAATAATTAGCATGACGTGCATATTCTTCGTAGATTTCATTGGGTTATTAATTATCTCCGAATTTCAAGTTTTTTTTTTTATAAATAAGCCGTAGCAAAAGGCAGATGGGCCGTGGTGTTAAGTGATCACCGTCGCATGGACACGGGCAACCCCAGGGGAGCCGCCCGAGCATTGCCGGCTTTGGAGGAGAGCTCTTTTTACAGCTTTCTTGAAGAACCCCATGTTATAGTCCACTGGGAATGCCTCAGCTGGAAGGCTGTTTGTAGTTTTTGTTACCTATTGGTTTTTACTGTTTGCAGTTCCATAACGAAATTAAGGATTTTATGTGAGGGCGAAAACCCTCAGAGTTATTCGATCTGGCTCTGTTGCAAAATTCTTTTTTATAGGACGTCTATTTACTATAAATTATTTCCCTGCTAACTTAACATATAAAGATGAAATATGTTAAGTTGTTTTTGATATTTCATGATGAGTGAGTTAGTCATGTATGTAAAAATACTTAAATATTTGAGTTTGAGTTACTAAAGTACGATACTATTTTATTATATTAAAATTAAATACTTTTAGTTTGTATCATGTGACCTAAAATACGAGCCGTCATGGTGTGACGATACCGGCAAAAACGAACATACATGACGGATGTATTTGATTTGGTTTTGTAATTGCCTATTGGACGTCACCAAAAAAGTAGATCGCGTTTTTGCGATAGTAAAAAATACTTAAGTTTTAATGTAATCTTCTGATAAGCTCCTCACAATAATGTGTGTGTTTTAGAAGTTTTTTTTTTACAAACTTAGTGTTTTAGACGTCTAATAAATCGATGAACGCCGGCTGCATGCACGAAAAGTGATGACTCATTGTAACGTTACGCTCATTGTACGTTACGATCGGCGCTTGTACGTTAGGCTGAGGCTTGAGCGTTCGGCTTGCGCCGTTCGTCGACTGTTTATAAAGTAAAGTGAAAAGTTAATGTGTTTTTCATTGTTTTGTTATGACGTTACACGTTAGACTATCGTCCATAAACCAACTTTGCAGACAACCAAATTTTTTGTAGGTACGGTATTATTGTTTATATGGTATTAGATGCGAAAGTGAACTGTTTGTGTTGGCAGAAGGAGTGCTGCGAGGTGGTGATGTTCTGGCGCGTGCAGAGCACGCTGCGCACGACGGCCAACGCGCTGCGCCAGCAGATCGGCAACCGCGAGGCCGCGCGCCTGGACCGCGAGCTGCGCGAGGTGCTGGACGAGGTACGCACCCTCAGTGTACAACGCGCTGGCCAGCAGATCGGCAACCGCGAGGCCGCGCGCCTGGACCGCGAGCTGCGCGAGGTGCTGGACGAGGTACGCACCCTCAGTGTACAACGCGCTGGCCAGCAGATCGGCAACCGCGAGGCCGCGCGCCTGGACCGCGAGCTGCGCGAGGTGCTGGACGAGGTACGCACCCTCAGTGTACAACGCGCTGGCCAGCAGATCGGCAACCGCGAGGCCGCGCGCCTCGACCGCGAGCTGCGCGAGGTGCTGGACGAGGTACGCACCCTCAGTGTACAACGCGCTGGCCAGCAGATCGGCAACCGCGAGGCCGCGCGCCTGGACCGCGAGCTGCGCGAGGTGCTGGACGAGGTACGCACCCTCAGTGTACAACGCGCTGGCCAGCAGATCGGCAACCGCGAGGCCGCGCGCCTCGACCGCGAGCTGCGCGAGGTGCTGGACGAGGTACGCACCCTCAGTGTACAACGCGCTGGCCAGCAGATCGGCAACCGCGAGGCCGCGCGCCTGGACCGCGAGCTGCGCGAGGTGCTGGACGAGGTACGCACCCTCAGTGTACAACGCGCTGGCCAGCAGATCGGCAACCGCGAGGCCGCGCGCCTCGACCGCGAGCTGCGCGAGGTGCTGGACGAGGTACGCACCCTCAGTGTACAACGCGCTGGCCAGCAGATCGGCAACCGCGAGGCCGCGCGCCTGGACCGCGAGCTGCGCGAGGTGCTGGACGAGGTACGCACCCTCAGTGTACAACGCGCTGGCCAGCAGATCGGCAACCGCGAGGCCGCGCGCCCGGACCGCGAGCTGCGCGAGGTGCTGGACGAGGTACGCACCCTCAGTGTACAACGCGCTGGCCAGCAGATCGGCAACCGCGAGGCCGCGCGCCTCGACCGCGAGCTGCGCGAGGTGCTGGACGAGGTACGCACCCTCAGTGTACAATGCGCTGGCCAGCAGATCGGCAACCGCGAGGCCGCGCGCCTGGACCGCGAGCTGCGCGAGGTGCTGGACGAGGTACGCACCCTCAGTGTACAACGCGCTGGCCAGCAGATCGGCAACCGCGAGGCCGCGCGCCTGGACCGCGAGCTGCGCGAGGTGCTGGACGAGGTACGCACCCTCAGTGTACAACGCGCTGGCCAGCAGATCGGCAACCGCGAGGCCGCGCGCCTCGACCGCGAGCTGCGCGAGGTGCTGGACGAGGTACGCACCCTCAGTGTACAACGCGCTGGCCAGCAGATCGGCAACCGCGAGGCCGCGCGCCTGGACCGCGAGCTGCGCGAGGTGCTGGACGAGGTACGCACCCTCAGTGTACAACGCGCTGGCCAGCAGATCGGCAACCGCGAGGCCGCGCGCCTCGACCGCGAGCTGCGCGAGGTGCTGGACGAGGTACGCACCCTCAGTGTACAACGCGCTGGCCAGCAGATCGGCAACCGCGAGGCCGCGCGCCTCGACCGCGAGCTGCGCGAGGTGCTGGACGAGGTACGCACCCTCAGTGTACAACGCGCTGGCCAGCAGATCGGCAACCGCGAGGCCGCGCGCCTCGACCGCGAGCTGCGCGAGGTGCTGGACGAGGTACGCACCCTCAGTGTACAACGCGCTGGCCAGCAGATCGGCAACCGCGAGGCCGCGCGCCTCGACCGCGAGCTGCGCGAGGTGCTGGACGAGGTACGCACCCTCAGTGTACAACGCGCTGGCCAGCAGATCGGCAACCGCGAGGCCGCGCGCCTCGACCGCGAGCTGCGCGAGGTGCTGGACGAGGTACGCACCCTCAGTGTACAACGCGCTGGCCAGCAGATCGGCAACCGCGAGGCCGCGCGCCTCGACCGCGAGCTGCGCGAGGTGCTGGACGAGGTACGCACCCTCAGTGTACAACGCGCTGGCCAGCAGATCGGCAACCGCGAGGCCGCGCGCCTCGACCGCGAGCTGCGCGAGGTGCTGGACGAGGTACGCACCCTCAGTGTACAACGCGCTGGCCAGCAGATCGGCAACCGCGAGGCCGCGCGCCTCGACCGCGAGCTGCGCGAGGTGCTGGACGAGGTACGCACCCTCAGTGTACAACGCGCTGGCCAGCAGATCGGCAACCGCGAGGCCGCGCGCCTCGACCGCGAGCTGCGCGAGGTGCTGGACGAGGTACGCACCCTCAGTGTACAACGTGCTGGCCAGCAGATCGGCAAACCCGAAAACGAGGTTACCTATCTGCAATACTTTTCTTGTAAGAGGGAAAACTTCAAAAGATACGCAATGTCGTGGGAGAGAAACCTAAATATATGGATTTTTTTACCCCACTAAAACCTCTGCGCTTAAATCATAAGTTGGAAGTCTTACCTTAATCTAGTTACTTGAGTCCTTAGTGCCTGAAGCTTCGGAGTTAAGATTAGGGCGAGGAGACCATAGGAAATGACTCCAGGATCTTCAGAGTAACGCACTGGTGTCCGAGAAAGACACCAGTGCGTTACTCTGAACAGGACCCATCATCCAGAGAACCATGATTCTCTCCTACACCTTTCAGTGCTTGCGGATGTTTGCGGCCGCGCTCAAACTGCCATTCTTCCTGGGGCCGCTACCTGAATAGTTGGAGCTCCCACTCTCGTCGTCCGCAATCCCAGAAATCCCATTTAGTCGTCTCTTTTTTTTTTTGTTCTGTCTGCTCTGGGTGCGCCTAATGCTAAACTGAAGAAAAAAGTAGACTGAGAAGAAGTTCAGCTCTGTTTTAAAATATGGGGTATACAATAATTAGCTTTTTCACAGAGTAGCTATGGACCGATAAAATAGAGGAATATACGATCCGGCAGAGCATACCACAGCCCTCTCCGTAATCACGAAGCTACAGTGCCTACAGTCACTATGGATTCTAATACCTATGTACATCAGGCCAAGACCTCTAAATTCATCAAATCATTTAAATATCTCCTGAGAATCGAACGGAAAGCGCTATACGTGTCGTCATTTACAAAATTCTCAAAAAAAAAGTTCTTAATATCGAGCCCTGTGGAACCCCCGAATTGTGCCGTAGATCCAGACGACCTTTCACCGTCCAACGCAACGGTTTGAGGCCTATAACTCAGAATAATGTGAAAAGCTCGAGCGCGGTATCTTTAATGCCATAGAAGCAGAGTTTTGCTTATCAAGGTTTCATGTTGTATACAATCAAAGGCTTTGGACAAGTCCTTAAACGATTCTCGCTAACCCTCTTACGCTTCGACGATGTCTTTGTGGAGCTCTACTCATGTATCTATTTTCTACACTACTGCAGTCGTATTCGATTCCCACCTTTATATAAATAGATTTTTTATCTATAAAGAAGTTTTAATTAATCAATTACACTGTTCATTCTTGCTTATTTCTTCTCAATATTTTCATTCTTGTTACAATGACATATTTAATTGTATTCACTAAATACCAACCCTTTATTTAATTGTGTTTTGTTAAACATCTCAACAGATGGCAGCGGACCCTGAACGGAAGAAACAACTGCTCTCTGGAAGAAGAGTTGAACTGGCTGAGGAACTTAGTAAGTTTTACTTTTGTTCTATTACTTTTAGAACAAAAATTATAAATATGGACCATCGCAGGTGGCTGCTACGATACATCTTGTTTTGCAAAAATAATACGCATAAAAGTATTGTTTTACACTGGTTCATTGATAATCATGAATATACTCGTATGCACATGGGCTTGCCCAGGTTCTTGGTCGGAATATACAAAAATCTTAGAATAAATACGTATAGAATGAGTGTCTTCATACAAGCGCGCTGTCAAAATTGAAGCAAAGTTATTTTATTAGACTTCTTTTGTTTTTAAAAAGTGTTGTGATAAACCTTAAGTCTTACAGAGCGGCCCGGCGCTTGGTGCCATTAATGGCACCAATCAACATGATTCAAAATTGGCGCGCGAACTTGGTTTCTATAATGTAATTGTAATTATTCTAAGACAAAAATATACAAAGCAGGTAGCATATCTAGATTATTCTATAGGTTTCTTGTTTTGTTTGGAAGAGCTTTTGGGATTCTTGAATCCCTTGATCCGCGGGATGGGGGGGGAGCAGTACTATGTATATGCAGTTACTGTCGGCGAGGAGGTAAACTTAGCCTGATTTTCAGCTTTCTAGGTGCCATTTTCTGAGTGTCTATAACACCCTTTTTTAATATCTTTGGTAGGTTGTGCGATAAATTTGATATGACTGTGTAATAGGCTGCTACGAAAATCGTGTAACTAGCCGCATTAGATAGCTGTACCATTCGATTTAAATAACGTTTATCGAATACATTTTAATGTTGATGGATATGATGTACTTGGCTGCCAGCTGCCACACTTTTTGCGTCCCACTGCTGGGCACGAGCTTCTCCCCGTGATTGGTGAGACTGTGACTTACTCCATATTGGGGTGAATTGGTTAAATTAAAACAAGCAAAACAAAATTTTAACAAAATTTTAATTGGTTATTGGTTAGTACCAATTTAGCATAATTGCTAAAAGCGGTAAAAAAAATACAAAACTTATACATAATAAATAATGTGACACACTTACTTTATTTGTTATTTTTTAAACAGTAAGATTTTTTATAAATTAAAAGTACTCCGCGATTGACGGTAAATCACTATAACATGTGATTAATAAGTATGTACTGAGTAGTTTGTTTTTTTTAGTTTAAAAGTTATTCAATTCTTGTATGAAAAATTGTTTTTTTTTTCAAAATTATCCGATATTTTTCATGCTTATCAATGGAAACAAAAATTTCAACAGTTAAACGGTGCATAAAAAAATTAAAGACCTAACGAATCCCAATACTATCTCAAACGGTATCTGCTTGGTTTCCGGTATCTTTGCCATCTCAAATTTTTTTGCGGCTTCTAGTTTCTCGTAAAATATATGTATGGCACGTCATAGCGACCTAGCGTTTCATTTCAAATGCTCCCTTACAAATAAATAGTGTTCATTGTTGTTACATTTCATCTATTACTTAATACATAGCTTGAAATAAAGGCAATGTTAAAATTTCATGTAAACCTACTTAATTCACTCTCTACAAAGTTATTCACATCACATAAATGCAGATATTGTAATGCAAAAACAGTTAAAAAAGATCATTAACACTTTTCATTAAACATTTCTTCCTAATTGATATTTTTTTTGTTTTTTTTTACTATTTGGAAAAAAAACATAAAACCAATCAAAGGAAAACGGGAGAGAATAATGAACGCATCTAAATATAATATTGTATAAGAAAACGCAACAATCCAAAACAGATGTTTGTGGATTAATATACAAAAACGAAAATTTCGTGTAGAAGACTGACTCTGCTGTACTCGCGCAGGTACTTTTGTGACCTTAAAAGTTAAATGTTACTATTTTTTTTTTCAGAACGAGTACGACAAGTGCAAGAAAAGCTAGAAGAGTTTATAGAAGCATTAAATAAAGAAAAGTAGTTGTATATTGTAGAAATTTACTATAGTTGTACGCTGTATATTGATGTACGGAGAGAATGTATTGTTGCTAATTTAACAGCTTGATCTAAGTTATATTTTTAATAAAATGTTGCGAGAAATAATATTATCCTTTATTTTAATTACCTATTTCATTTCAATCCCGTCTTTAAAAGATTCTTTTTTCTTATTAATGTTAGTAATCTCCCTAAAGTAATATCTGTGTGGTTACAAATAACGATAGTAAATCTAATTTTTCATCATTTTCTTAGTAAGGATTAATGTCAGCATACAAAAAGAATTTCATTTCTTTGTTGTTTGAACTTTTCAGTAATTTAAAAATGTCGTCTCTTTCAAAACATCTCTCTTTACTGTATAAGATTTGTGCTAGTAGCAATGAATCGCCCTGTTCATCAATAAGACCTTTTATCATCGAAGTCACCAACCAATTTAGATAGTCATTATATTCAAAAGTGTTGAAAAAGTCTAAAAGAACTTCCGTATAAATCTCAATAATCGATCTGAAGTAATTCTTTACCAAAACTTTAATTTCGATGCCAATATATTTCCCAAAAAATAATCCCACTATTTGTAAAAACTCTTTTTGAATCTTTTTTGCATTTTTTATAAGTTCTGGCCTTTGCTTCAGGGCCTGCCTAATCGATCTATAGTACAACATCGTCAGGTGAATGTGTACGTATTTGTTGAAATGTCGCTCCCGGGGCAATAACTTTGGAAGCCTCTCCAAAATTCTTTCAAACATAGGTATTGAATTCTCATATTTGGGATCAAAAAATGCTTTGCTGAATTTCAAAGCACTAACGAAATCCATCAAGCAATCATTACCTTGAGATTTATCGTCTATTTCATTCCAAACAATTTCCAATTTATCAAAGAAAGGGTCACAAACCGTTTTGATCTTAATATCCTGATCATTACTACTATGAGACATCATCAAATATTTGGCTATAATACGAAAATACAGACGTGCGATGAGACGTTGAACCTTGTTTTTATTTATAAGATCCTTGTTAAGTTTTTCGTTTATAAACTCTAGAATTATTTCGTTAACTGAAAAGTCATCAACTTCGTTTAGTAAGTTTTCTATGCAGCAGAGCATTGGCATCGCTTGTAGTTCAGAAGTTTTGCGGATTGCTTTAAAGACATGCATCCAATAATCAGCTTTAATAGCTGCAAAAACCTCTGTTTCAGGATCGGTCAGATGGCGCTTCACGTATTGCAGCGCCTTTCTGGAAAAGTCCAGGTTCAATATTAAATGTTTCACGTGGTTCCACAAATCAATATCTACTTTTCCCTTCCGAAGATCGGTGAGAAAAACGTTTAAAGCTACAGATGGTCTCACTTTAAGGACTGTTGGCAAGACTTCAGTTAAAGAATTATTTCTTCTTGCAAGGCGCAGCGCTGCTCTCATCGTCTTTTTCCACTGCAAACATTTCTGGATGTATTTAACTACTTCTGATTCACTGCACACTAATACCTTATTACAAATGAATTTTGCTCCGATTAAATGCCAATCTAAAACATCGATGTCTAATGTCGGTCTAGCAACAGAAGCGTTAGCCCGTATAGCAGCCGCAAACGCCTTGTGAGAAGCCTCACTAGATTTAATATCTATTTTGGCAAGGAATTCATTAAAAGATGGATATACAACATTTGACAGAAATGCCATGGGACGGGCAAACGATAATCTAGGTTCTTCATTGATTACTTTTTCGATAGATTTGTAGTGACTAGTCGCAAGTCCATTGGGCTCAGAAAAATAAAGAACTAATGCCCGAAGAAATCGATCATGTTTGCATTTTTGCCTCGATAACAGATCGGCAAAACTTTCTCCATTGTTTAGTAGTGACACATCATGTCTAAGAGCATTCACGTAAGCGGGATCAGTTTGGCCGATACTAAACGATTCTCGAAACAAGAGCCGACGTGCGATTCTTAGTTCATAGACACGTCTAAGCAAATTCTCATCTTTGCGTGCAGCGGTGACAAGCATGTCTTCAGCTCCGGGGATGTTTGCTACTCGAAGTTTGTAAGCTTTTTGTACGTCTAACAATTTACTTGGTTCGTTATATGCAACCAAAAGTTGCGGTAATCGTAGCGCAACACATGATTTTTCCGTTTCAGTAAGCGGATACTCTGTCAGATCAGAAAAATCATTAAGATAAGCTTTAATTTCATCCTTCGAACACATATGATCATCATCTATATGAAGAAGGTGACGCAGAATCTTTGTGTGCAATATTTCGCGCACAGAGGAGGTTGCCCATTTCTGCAGAAGCATCCAAGTTTGAGGCGAGAGCCGCCACGCGAATGCTCGTTTGACCATCGATCGGGCGACGGCATCTCGTACGTTTTCCGGTTCGTTGCTGTGTCGTTCCACTAAAAATTTCAACAACTGTTCTAGTTTAACCTCATTCGCTCCAGCCTTGCTCACTAGAACGAGAAACATGTTCCTTCTACCTTCGATAGTGCTCTCCTTTAATAATAACTTTCGAAACTCGAAAAATACTCTATCAAAGGCCATAAAACGATAGCGATCAAAAAGTGCCGATAAGCTGCTTTTATTTGATTGTATCATTTCACATGTCCAAGCGCAAGAACGCTTTTTTAATTTTTTCTTGTAACAAAAATCAGTTGCGTAATCGTCCAAATATTCACAATGTTCATATTCATATGGTTCGTGCTGTATATCATTGAAAGATTCATCGGAATCTGTCTCCGATGTTTCAAGTCCCTTGGGTGGAGGGTACGGCCAATCTTTAATCTTGTCTCCAAATGATTTCTCAATAAATACGATATTCTTTATTTTCGTTCTTTCTTCCGCATTCATCCGTAAGATTAGAGGTTCAGCATGTTTGTACGTCAAGGTGTAACTGAGATAATCAGCTCGCGCTAGTCTTATGATAATATCTTTAATTTCTTCACTGTTCAGAAACGGTGCGAGCGCGTTAACATTTAGAAAATATCCCGCATATAGCTCCGGTTTGATTAGATATCTATTTTTGTGGTTTTTCATTATGTATTTTGTAGCAGAGGGACTCAACTGATTTCGTGAGCATTGGTCGAAGTACTTCTCGAGTAAGTCGAGGAAAACTTCGGCGTCAGTTTTTAAAACGTTCATTATACTATTGTGATATTTATTTTTGTTCCTTAGATAGTTGAGTAATGCTGGTTTATTATATTGAAGGCCCTCGAAGTAAATTTTCGCCACTAGCGGGCATGCCTCACATAAGATACGCAAATGTTTTGGTGTCAATTTGTCTAGTACATCGAGTACATGTTTTTTTATGAATTCTTTGGAGCAATGCCAGAGAAATTTGATGGCTACATCGAAATTACTCTTGTAGTATTCAAAGAACACCTGGCATCTTTCAGAATCTTTCAGGTTGAGTTCTATAAAGTTTTTCGTTTTATTTACAGCGGTTGAAGTCATACATGGATAGAGCTGATCTTCAAGGTACTGAGGATTGAAAATATGACTGTATTTAGTTTCCAGTAACCAACGGCTCTTCAATGCTCTGCTCACGAATAACATGTCATTTTCCTTTAAATTTTTGACGATGTAATCAACATCTCTGTGCTTCGAAGCTAAATCGATTTTAAAAATTCTGTCGATGGGTCTTGCTTCTGGTTGGTCCAAAATAGTTTGCAGAGGCACATTTTGCTTATAAGCTTCATTTATTATAGAATTCAGGTATTGATGACGCCTCCCTAAATTGTCGCCACTTAATGTAAGAGGCAACAGGTCTACCATCTGCAAAAAAAGTTTTTTTATTAATTTATTAGATTTTTAGGATTCTGTATAATATTTTGACAGCATTATAGTATGTGATCTAAACCCTTTTTGCGTCCCACTACTTGGCTTGGGTCTCTCCCCATTATCGGGGAGGCCTGGAGCTCTCTCCACCATGCTGCTCCACCAGATAGGTATGTTGTTTGCACCAAAGATAATTTCTATGATAATCGAGTTTAAGATAATTGCGAGTACGTCTCATTGCCTGTGCTGTGAAGCATACAGTACCTACACACACGTGCATTAACCGTAACGGAATGTTTTGGCGGGCAGTCTGACTGAAAGAAAAGGACATACATAATGTGCTATTTTATTTTCATTTTCTTGGTATACATTTTTTTTTGTAATATCGGATGCAGTTGATGCTAAAATATGTTTTTTCATCTTGCCTCCAAAATTCCGTCGGTCACGTTCGGGTAGTGGGGTAAAGTAGTCATCGCTTTTCTTGAATATGCGACTGACTTGACTGACAGATTAGTGACGACTTTATTTGTTTTATTAATACTCGTCCAGTTTCATCGAAACTGGCAAAAAAGTGATGCAAACACAATAAATTAGCGATAGGATAGGATAGGATGCAAAAATTAGGCTGGCAGTGTGTAGTTTGCGATGTCAATATTGCCGATGCCACAGAATAAATTATAGTACCTACTGGTACCTACAACAAACAATAAACCGATGCCATAATTGAAAACAAAACCGTGACGTCGTCGTCCATACAATATACCTACATACATAAAATATATTGAATATTGCGGTTCTCCGATTTAATAATTGCCTCATAGAGGTCAATTGTATATTATAACGATGAATGCGAAAATAACTTTATTTAAATATTTTTACATGCGAAACCTTTGCGGAACGACGCGACTTCGAATTGGACGCCCACACGACAACGTCTCTTTCAATTTCGACCGCTCTTTCCGGTCATCGACGGTGTGGCGAGCGGAAGGCTTGTGTTGCCGCGCTATATCCTCCCCCTCTAAGTCACAAGAACGTCCCGGCTGTGACTTAGGACCATCAGCTGAAGTCGCGATATTTTTCTTAGGTCGTCCTCTGGGTCTACGAGGGCGCACCGGCTTTGAGACTTTATCTTGACTATTTATAAAAGGAACTAGCTCAGAACTATGAAATTTACCAACACTGGTATTTGAACCTAACTCGGAAATATCAAACGAAGTGGGACTTACCACTTTACTTATCCTATACGGGCCATCGCGTTTAGGCATAAATTTATTTGTGACACCTTTTGCAGCACTGCTAAGCGCGTGAGTTTTAACAAGGACCAAATCATCAACTTTAAACGCGATAGCTTCTTGACGTGTTTTATCACCAAACTCTTTACGTGCATCCTGAATTTTCTCTACGCGTTCTCTAATATCCTTAAGGGAATCTATGAAACGAGCTAAATACGGCGTAGCCTGCGGTACGAAATTTTCTTTACTAAGAATAGCCCTCAAATCATGCTGAGCATCGAATGGCGTCCGCATTTCTCGACCAAATGTCATGAACGCTGGAGTACAACCGGTGGTAAGACATCGTGCGCTATTCATGACGAAACGTACATGAGACAAAAATTTAGGCCATGAGCGATGTTCGTTTTTAACTAACATGGCGAGATGCGTCTTCATATCTCTGTTCTTACGTTCAGCAGGGTTTGCCTCTGGGTGGTATAACGGTATCAGAGACTGCTTTACTCCCAACAAATACATACACTGTTGCATCACCGCAGAGACAAACTGTACCCCATTATCAGAGATGACACGCCTAGGGAAACCATAACGCAAGAAATACTCTTCTATGAGTACAGGAGCACATATTTCGGCAGATGCCTCCTTTAAGGCGATTAACTCAACCCACCTGGTTGCAGTGTCTTCAATTAGTAAAACCCATTTCTCTCCGTTTTCTCCTTGAGGCAACGGACCAAAGAGATCAATTGCGAGGACCTCGCCTCGTTGGTTCAAGATAGGGGTTTGAAGTAGTCCGGCCGGTTTCTGATTGGATATTTTATATCGTTGACAATCAGCACAATCCTTGAGGTATTCTGAAATATACCTGCGCATTCCAGTGAAATAATAATTCTGGCGAATGCGGTGTAAGGTGCGCTCGACTCCTTGATGTCCAGCAGTTGGAGCGTCGTGGAATTCTTGGAGGACTCTTTCCCTCATCGACGCAGGAACGACTAACTGCGGCTCCTCGGCATCGGACTCTGGATTAAACCGATAAAGTACACCTTGTGACATGACATAGCCACGTTCCAGCCAACGGCATGGAACTTCGGAATCAACACTCTCAAGGTCATCAATAATTTTCTTCACCTCTGGGTCTTCAAGTTGAGTGGAACGTAGTTCAGTCGGACTCAACTGAGGTACGTCAATAGTGACGGTGCAAACATCACATGAGGACTCTGCACTTACCTCACACTGTGGACGGCTCAAAGTATCCGCTAAGATATTTGCTTTCCCAGGAGTGTAACAATATTCTATGTCGAATGCCTGTAATTTCATCGCCCATCGGACGAGACGACCACTGGGTGACTTTATGGACATCAGCCACTTTAAAGGCTGATGGTCGGTTTTAACAATAACCTTATGGCCATCCAGGTAACCCCGAAATTTTTCAACAGCCCAAACGACTGCGAGGGCTTCTCTTTCCGTTGTTGAATAGTTTCTCTCCGCAGCAAGCAGCAAGCGACTGGCATACTCGATAGGCCTTTCGTCGTTACCTTCACCTTGCAACAAGGCAGCACCCAAAGCATACCCGCTGGCATCAGTTCGAAGGATGAAGGGTTTGCTATAATCGGCTTGAATTAATAACGGAGCAGAAGACAACTTTTCTTTTAAAATCTTAAAAGCTTGCTCTTGGTCGCTAAGCCACACCCAATTTTCATTTTTACGTGTAAGCTTTGTCAGAGGTTGTGCAATGTCGGAAAAGTTTGGTATAAATTTTCTGAACCATGAGCAGGTTTGTAGGAATGATTTTAAATGTTTTACATTCCTAGGTTCTTTCATACTAAGGACCGCGTCAACCTTACTCTCATCTGGAGAGATGCCATCTGGCGTGATGACGTGTCCGAGATACGCGACCCTTTGACGGACAAAGAAACACTTTGCACGATTGGCGTACAAGCCAAACTGCCGAAGACGACTAAACACCTTGTCAAGGTCTTGCAAGTGTTTTTCAAAACTGTCCGATATAATTAAGAGATCATCTAAATAGCTTAAAATAGTTACGTCCTGTAAGCTGGCAGCAGATCGGAACCTGTCCATCAACCTTTGGAAGGTTGATGGAGCGTTCTTGAGGCCGAACGGCATTCGCCTGAACCGAAACGTTCCAAAAGGCGTAACAAAAGCCGTTTTGTCGCGATCTTTCTCAGCGACGGCCACTTGCCAGTATGATGCTCTAAGGTCAAGCGTAGACATAAAACAGTTCCGTTTAGTTGATTGAACCAACTCATCTATCAAAGGAATGGGATAGGAATCTGTTTTAGTTATGGAGTTGAGTCGTCGGTAATCGACGCAGAAACGGACTCCTCCATCTTTCTTAGGAACCAGTATAGCAGGCGATGTCCACGCGGACTCGCATTCTTCGATGACACCCTCGAGAAGCATTTTATTAATTTCAGCTTGCATTACCTCTTTCTTAGCAGGAGTCAAGCGATACGGCGGCACCGATATTGGTAAGTGGTCTCCAGTCTCTATATGGTGAACTGCATAAGGAGTCGCTTCTCCCCCTGCACTGAAAATATCCTCATTACTTTGGATAAGGTCGGCCAACCGTTGGCGTGCGTCAGGCGGCAGCATAGCACCTTCGTCGGCGCGGAGGATCTCGGCACTCGCGCAAACGGTAGTGTGAGAAGGAGTCTCGTACTCCAACGTGAAGCTGTCTGACGGGGAGTCTGCAAAATGCCATTTCGACATGGCGAAATTAATAGTCAATCCAGCAGCTACCAAGAAATCTATACCAAGTAACGTATCGTTGTTAGTGGCGTCAGGAAAACTAATAAAATCTATTTCTACAAACCTACCTTCTTTAATTTTTACGTTTAAAGTTGACGTCACTACATCGCGAACCTGGACTGAGCCATCTGCCAATTTTACACTCATGGACGTATTTACAAATTGTACGTTTTTCTCCTGCAATAATTTGTACAAACGGTGTCCCGCTATGCTCCTTTTAGCAGCCGTATCTATAAGAGCCGTACCTTTCATACCGAGAATTTCAATAAATAAAATTGGTCTTTGTTGGATTAATTTAGGATCAACAGTTGACGCAAAAGAAAACATGGAAAGTTTCGGCTCAAAACTATTTTGCGCATTTACCCTATTACTACTACGGTGGCACTTTCCCGCATTTACCCTACTATCGATATGGTCGTACTTTCCCGCAATTACCCTATCACAGCTATGGTCGTACTTTCCCGCATTTACCCTACTATCGGTATGGTCGTACTTTCCCGCAATTACCCTATCACAGCTATGGTCGTACTTTTCAGCGATTACACTACCACTAGGTGTTAAAAATGAGTCTGACACAGTACTACTAATATCGCGGACCTCAGCTGACGGGGTCATTGACCTCTTACGGAAACGCGTGTCTATCACATCTACGGACGAAAATTGCGAGCTACATTTTTGACAATTCGCGCGTATAACCCCTCGCTCACCACAACCGTAACAATACAATTCAGACTTATTACTAATATTATGGCTAGGAGGTACATTACGAGTTTTTAATTTCGTGCAATCTGATTTTAAATGTCCGAACACTTTACAGTAAACACAAAAAGGCCGTTTAACACTTTTAGACACAACACGCGAACTGATATCGGAGTCTTTAAATGGTCGCTCGTTGACCGTAATGTTTCTCGTGGTCGCGGTAGTCGCCGCCATTGAAGGCGTCGGCGTCGGAGACACGCGCGGCGTGCGCGACGGTAGATCAGCTGGGCAGTTCGATGCGCGGACGGTGTCGGCTTCTTTCAAAGAATCTTCGACGGCGCGGGCTTTACGTAATAGTTTGTCATAACTATCGAAGTTCTCGCGGCAAATTCTCTTTCTAATTCGCCTGTCGAGGAGCCCGTATAACATGTCTAACTCTACTCGTTCGCAGAGGTCGCCGTCCGGCAAGCACGCAAATAGTGCTCGAACTTCAGCGATAAATAAATCAGTACTTTTCATACCTTGCTGGAGGCTAAATACCTCCTGATAAATCTTATGTGGCGGTCGGCGCTCTCCAAATGCGCCGCGAAGTCGCGTGATGGCGTCGTTCCAGTCCTTCACTGATTTCTTGATGCCTTGCCACCAAACTGCTGCGGTACCCGTCAGCAGCATCGACATCCCCGTTAACGCGTTGTCGTCTGATATTTGCACACACGATTTATAAACTTTTACAGCGTCAATAAAGCCGTCGATGGTCTCGTCGGGAGCGCCGCCGAAGCGCGCGGTGCACTGGGAGAAGTTCGCAGCAGGGGCGTTGTTCGCGACCGTCGTGGAGTTATGCGGCTCCGCCGGCGTCGAAGAACGAAATTCTCTTATTAAACGTTCACAGAACTCGGCCTGCGATTGCTGTATTGTAGACAGAAGACTCGTGAAGCGGTCCGCCGGCATGGTTATATTATCGCCAGCCGCGGAATCGAAATCTTCTTCGCTCGGTGCCAGGGATTGTCGTTTACGTGGCATGTTGAAGCTGGGTTTGTTATTTACTTGAAACAATCGCGTATAATTGTAAAACTACAATAGAAAAGTAACTTTTTCGCACGAACAAAATGGCGTCACGGCACATACGCCGGCGCGAAAACTTTTACGTCGCGGATTGTTTTCGTATAAAAACTCAAAGTTCGTAGGTTCGTTCTCTACACTATATTGTGAGGCCCACTCGTTGGGCAGCCATTTATAACGATGAATGCGAAAATAACTTTATTTAAATATTTTTACATGCGAAACCTTTGCGGAACGACGCGACTTCGAATTGGACGCCCACACGACAACGTCTCTTTCAATTTCGACCGCTCTAACTCTTTCCGGTCATCGACGGTGTGGCGAGCGGAAGGCTTGTGTTGCCGCGCTATAATATTAATTAATTAGATACTTAGGTAATTACAACAAGCCGGGTCTTTACAATTTTAGCCTTATATTTAAAGTATAAAAGGAAAGCGTAAAGGTTGAAGATATAAGTACTTACTTTGTCAGCTCTGGACGAATTTGAAATCTAAAATTAAACAAAGTTAGGCATCACACGAATCGAAATAGCAGGCACCACAGAAAATAAACACTTATAACCTTGAACGACGATCCTTAGTTTTAGAATTCGTTCCGTTTCGTCTTTCCATAGAAATCTGAATGCAATTTGATCTTTTTACTATCATGTAAATCATTTTAAGTCTATGATTAATTAAAGTATAGTTACAAATAATTTAATTTTATTACGGTTTTCTTTTAAGTTTTTTTAGTTTAAGTAAGTAATTGTTTTAAACGTCTCCAACATTTTTTAAATTGAATTTAGTTTAAGGAGTTTCTAGAGTTTTGGCTTGATTTTTTCTAATAAGTGATGCAAAACTTATACTTGTTGCTGGCAATATGCACAGAGTTTGCGATGCCAATATTCTCTGCCAATATTGAATAATGAAAAAAAGAGTTTCTCTGTCAATGTCACAGATGTCAGTCTCTGACGTCATCTGTCATCTCATCTCAGTCATCTGTCCCTGTCCATCAGTGTGACCATTTGTGGCAGATTTCTGCCATTTTGGCAGATTTCACTCCTAAATTTTGGCTGTGGCAGATTATGGTGACGGATTTGGCAGATTTTGAAGATTTTAGGAATCACGAGATTTTGAGTCATAAAATCTCATAATTTAAATGTATAATGAGTATTTTTTCAAAATTTAACATTTGGTATAATATAACGTAGATCGATAGATAGGAGAAAATGCAAAAGCTTGGATGTTTGTTGCAATCATCAATCAATCGTGCAGAAACAGAAGGAGGGGGGGAGGAGTCCTGGGTCCGATTACCGGCTGAACAGAAATTTTAATGATCAGTTTAAATTTCTGTTCTCGGTCTGGGTGTTTGTGTTCCTGTCTTTGTGTGTGTGTCCATGGTAACCACGACATATAGTAACGAGACAGGGTAACGTGTGTTTAACGTTTAGTTCAATCATTATATTATCACTGACTTTAATCTTATTCTATTGACCTATCTAATTGACATTTTATTGATTTATATTATTATTGATCATTAATTATTATTGTTTATTTTTTTCATGAAGAAAATTTTTAATATATTAGTATTGGATATTGTTAACCCCCCACTGTTATAGCCCAAAAAACTCAAGTGTGGCAGATTTGGCAGAATTTGACAGAATTTGGCCCAGCCTATGGCAGATTTGGCAAAATTTAGGCCCAGCCTATGGCAGATTCGCCAATTTTGAGATGGTCACACTGCTGTCCATAGTGTCCATTTGTGTATATAAAAAGTACTCTGTGGTGTCCATGTCCATCACAATGAGTAACGGAATCCCAGGTCCATCAGCTTGCATTCAATCTACAGTATTTTCAATTATTTTACTTTACATCACTGAATATACTGATTTATTTTGTTTGTGAAAAGGTGAAAAGATTATAATTTTTTTAATACACTGTACCGTGTATAAAAGAAAGTAATATTAATTAAACCACCAAACAATGTTACAGCTATATAAAAACAAATCATCTGAATAATATTGATAGCCTAGCATCGATAGCTTACTTACCACCGCTCTTGAGATGCTGTTATAAACTCTTCAATATACATTATTACAATGGATTTCGACGATAAAGTGGCAATGTCCGTGCTAAAGTATGTAAGTGGTGAGACTGCACATGTATGTAGACTCTGCTTCGCTTCTACAGAGTCCAAGGAAGTGACTATAGAGGACCAAGTTCGTGTGAAGACTACTTTTCATGATGAAACCGTTCCAATTTCAAACATGTTTCGTGCACTGGGTGTAAGTTGTGTATTCATTACTCAAGAGTTGTGATCATTATCTGGTCAATAGTCTTAGTTTCTGTGCTAAGCAATCTACGTGACTAAATGCCTCTTTCACCACCTTTAAGTAAAGTAAGAAATATGCTAATTGTTGGATAAAGTCACCCATAACTTCAATATCAATTTCACAATGTTCGATTAGCACTAATCATATGATAAACTGAACCATACTCATAGCTTTTACTGGCCAATTAACTTTACTTAGAGATTGTGAACAAGGCCCTAAGCAAAATTAAATATTAATAGACTGGTCAATAGTCATATGTGACTAAGCAAGATTAAATTATATATCAATAGACTTGTGGCAAATATTAGGGGAGGCCTGTGTCCAACCGTGGGCTTTTAAAGGCTGATGGAGGGATGGTGGATAAGCAATAGACTTTATCTGTGTCAAGTAAGTTTTTGTGCTTTTTATAGTATAATTATGGAGAAATCTAGATTGTAGTTTTGTTGCACTACTACACTAATTAATTCAAGGTTTGGTGAAGACCAAAAGGATAATCATATTCTCATTAACTTACTCTCACTCATAGCAATAGTTGATCTAAGGACAGCAGTTCAACATATCTAATAATCTTTGAATCTATTGCTCAATTTGGTTCCACAGAACCTCGAGGATTAGATAAGCTAAGGGCCTCCTCCACCATCTCTAAGTAAAGTGTTATTAGTTACATCCCAAGTAAAGTTAATTGGCATGTAAAAGCTATGAGTACAGGTCAGTTTACCATATGATTATTGCTACTCCAACATCGTGAAATTGAAATTGAAGTTATAGTGACTTTAACAGACAATTAGCGTACTTGTCTCTTTACTTGAAGGTGGTGAAAGAGGCCCTGGCTTTATCAGTTTTCATGCAAAAAAAATATAAAATTCATACTCTTCCAGGTACCTTCAGAACCACAACTGCCGCAAGTATTGTGCATGAATTGTGCCAAAAATACAATGAAGGCATACTTATTTCAAAAACTCTGTCAATACTCAAATGACAACTGGAACACTATTCTGAGCAGATTATCTGAAAGCCTATCACAATCTGATAGTGTTAGTTCAAGTGTTCATAGCATTTATCTAATGATCAACAAGATAGATAATGTTTTATTTACCAGCAGAAAGGGATACAGTACAAGAAATAAGAAAACAGCATTAGTAAAAATCAGAGACATTATGAAGAGTAGACGAAAATATATTAAGGTTAAGCAAACTGTAGTAGATACAATATGTGAAGAGTGCGGAGAACGCTGTACGTCAAGTCTTGATCTTACTAAACATCTGAAAATTCACACGAAGTCACAAAACCCATGTCAAATGTGCCCAAAAATCTTCTCAACACCACTTCAACTGGAAGAGCATTCAGAGAGGGTACATCACCCCAAGAAATTACAGTGTCCAAAATGCCCCAAAATGTTTAGTACTGAAAAGATACTGAAGATTCATGAGAGAACATTTCATGTCAGTGCTGTATGCAAACTTTGTTACAAACACTTCCCTTCAAGAAAAGAATTAAAAGCACATTTGGATAGACACCAAAATCACACCTGTCCAAAATGTGTAAAGAAATTCTCAAACAAACACACATTCAAATTACATCTCAAGACATGTGGGAGTAATCAAGAAAAGAAACCCAGCTTCTTTTGTGACATTTGTGGCAAAGGTTACATCCGAAAAAATGGTATTAGGACTCATTTGAAAATAGATCATGGTTTCGGCAACGTGATGTCCTGTGACTGGTGTGGTAAAAAGTTTGATGCCATAAGTAAGTTAAAGAATCATATAGTTAAACATACAAAGGAGAGGAATTTCCACTGTGGTCAGTGTGGTGGTAAATTTGTTACTCAAGCAGCTTTGGTGTACCATGTCAGACTACATACAGGCGAGAGACCATTCCCCTGTGACTTGTGCAATGAGAGTTTTCTCTCTGCTTCAAGAAGGACAGAACACAAAAGAAGAAAGCACTTTGGACCAACTCAAGAGTGTCATGTTTGTCATGCAAAATTTGCTACAGGGCACCAGTTACGAAAACATGTGCAGAGGCATTATAATCCACAGAGTAAATTGTATGTTAGTGACAATGGGATGAACATTAAGTGTGAAGGTAATATAGCATTAAATGAACAAAATCAAGTTGTGTTATAGTATTTGCACTTATACTGAAATTGAAGGACTTGTGTAGCAAAAATTTTGTATTGTGTGACATCAATTCATTAAATATTTTAGACGATTATTACTTGTACTGACTATTTGTCACACTCAATATCTCTCAATGGTGTCACTGGTCACTGTGGACACTTAGTTGAAACTTTTGTCCTTTTTCATATCTAACATAACTATAACTGTTAGATATGAAAAATTATTCTATTGAATAAGTTACATCAAAATGGGCTTTAATGGTGTGACAAATGATCACAAATAATCACAGTAAAATTTGATGAAAAACAATCAATTTATTATTAATAAACAATCCTTTTCTAACAATATTGTTTGTTATTTTTTCAATCCTGCTTAGAATTGAATTGCCAAAGCAACAATTTATAGTGTACAATTTAAACCATGTAGTTTGAAAAATATATAAAACTATTGAACTAAGTGCTAGTAGAATTCATATTATATAATACTATGCATAAATATACATATTAATGATACCCATAAATCTATGCATAATACCTGCAACTTTGTGTTGTATATGACATGTATTATATACAGAAATCAGCAGAATTAACTACTCCGTCGAATGAAATGATACACTTCTCAAATATGGCAGAGCATTAGTTTAATAGTATAACTAGTAAAATTAGTTCTGATTCTTTAACTAGTCATATTAGTTCTGGTTCTGAAAGCCCATATACATAGCTCAGATAAATTAATAAAGATACATAGTTTGCTAGATGTAATAAATAAATTGTTGTAATAAATTTCCAGTTAAATTAATAAAATATATTATTATTTACAGTAACATTACATTTTATTATACAGTAGAAAACTTATTGATAAGGCAATTTCTGATATTTCTGTTTTCCCATATTGCCATAAAATTTCTAAAACTTGCCACTAATGAAAGGTGACATATTATAGTCATTCATTTCTCAATCTCAACTTTAAACCTCATATTCTCTTCTCCTGGCATGTTTGGAGGGATCATATTCCGTCCATAATACAACTTACTATTAGGGTCATGATGTCTACTTATGTGCTGTTTAAGGAACAAACTTGTTACAAACTTTCTTGAACATATTTCACACATCAGTGTTGGGCCAACATGTCTAAATTTTATGTGTTCCGCTCTTGAGGAAGCATTTACAAATCTTTCATTGCAAATTTTGCAGCTGTAAGGTTTTTCACCAGTGTGCCGTCTTGTATGGTATAGTAGTGCTTCCTTTGACACAAATCTACCCTGACAGATTTCGCATTTAAAGTTCTTTTCTCCTGTATGCTTTATCATATGGACTTTTAGGTAGCTGGGAGCCGTAAATTTCTTTCCACACTCTTTACAAACATGGGGTGTAGCATTCTCATGAGCAAATCTAATGTGAACTCTCAAACCACCAGGAGTGCTGTAAGATTTGTCACATTTCTTGCATGCGTAGCTTCTTTCATAACTACTTCTTATGGGATGTGGATCTAACTTGTCCACAACTTGTTTAACTTGTCGTTGTGTACTGCTTCCCACATTTGGGACATTCATTTTTATTTCCATGCTTAGATTCATGCACATGCAACCTATCCAGCCCCCTGTAAGATTTTCCACATTCTTTGCACACGTGGATATTGTGAGCTCGATCTTCATGTCTCCGCAAACCTTCCTCAGAATCCCAACTCAATGAACACTCTGTGCATTCATATCTATGATTGGTTTTTCTGTGAACTATCAGCTCAGATTCAGTTGAGAAAATATCAAAACATTTCTCACAAGTATAAGTGTTATGGTGAGTAAAGTTGTGAGCATTTAGTCCCAGGAAGTCTTCAAAATAATCATTACATTTTAAACATTCAAAGGCATATTCTTCTTCTAGATTTTTTTTCTTTTTGAGTTCATTATTCATAACAATTAAATTTGTTGATGAATCTTCAATGGTTAAATAAATTGCTTGATTCTCATTTTTAACTTCTATATCTCTAGATAAGGTCTCCGTAAGATTAATAAATACTTCATTTAAAATGCTGGTTGATTGTTGAAGTGTTTTAAGAAACCTGACTGCTTGGAGAACACTGTCTACGCAGCTTATGCAACAAGCTTCAATACCAGGTATGACATCGGAAAACTGTAAAATTAATACATTTTGTTAAAACAAATAAATAAATATCCTAAAAAATTTTGGATAATTTACTTTGATACTTACGTCTTCCTCTGTGACCCCTGGTAATTTACGCAGAACTTCTGATAGCGGTATATATACGCCCTCAGACGAGGGATTAGTGGTGTCTAGGCACACCATATCATGTAATCGAACGTAATGATCCTTGATGGTTTTTAAACATAACCTACAGTTGCTGTAACGTTTTGCATTTAAAATGTTGCACACCAATATATTTAGTTCCACTTGTTGTATCATTATTATTGCGAAATATTGTTTACACAATTCAAAACTTTATTGAATGCAATCAAACTATGCGCGGGCTTTCATAAATTTTCGTTCAACAATTTTAATGATTTTAATGAGCGATGTCAACATGGCGAAGAAATTTGTATTGAAATCAAAGCATAATTTCGTGAACCCTATTTTATAATAACTCCAAATAATAATTTAGATGATTTTCAGACACAAGGATAACTTGTTTGATACACAGAAATTAGAACTTTCAACTTAATTTTAATATTGCAATCACCGACTTTCAGGCATAGTAGTAACCATAGACAAATTCTTGAGTTGTCGTCTGAGTCGTCTCCTCAGTCCTCAACACAATTTGTTTTCACTACACGTTCTACTGAGGCCAGCTTGCAGGACGAAGGCGAAGGAATGTGCGCGTGTGGCGAATGTATGTGTAACCCCTTATTTATAAAAATTACAACAGCGTTATTATAAATTATAAGCCTATTATATAATTATAAGCCTATAAATTGGGTTTTGTCCAGTAGTTGTTGTCAATGTCTAGGGTTGCCATCTCTAAAATTTGTAAACCAGGACAAGACGCGTTAAAATGGAGAAAAGGATTTAAGAGCCCAAACCCCGGACATTTCAAGAGCGGGGGGACCGGACGGTGAATTTACCGAGTCGGTTCGTTGCTTGATTGCGATGTGCGGGCACAGTGCGTGTGTCATTTTTTTAAACCCGGACTACAAATTACAAATGAAGTCCGGCCTGGACGCTCCCCGGACGCCCTCTAAACTAGGACAAATCCGGGGAAACCCGGACGGATGGCAACCCTATCAATGTCATAACTTATGCGATAAAAGAAGCTGTTGTAAGTTTTATGAACCGAGAAGATAGATCGAGTGGCCGATCTACCATCCGCGTACGCCGTAGAACGTCAAAATTGACAGGTATGTGTACGTATGACAGCCGTGAGTCAGTACCGTGGGCATGTGGGTCAGTACCTTTGTTGCTCTAAGGAAATAAAGTACATAGTGCTCTTATGATGGTAGTGCTCGTAGTATTTTTTATTCTTATGCTGCTACTACTAACATTAATACTTCAATCCCTTTTATGCCCGCCCTAGACGTTACGAGAAATCGTCCGATTTTTCTCTGAACAGATAA
The DNA here is from genome assembly GCA_911387765.1 of Pyrgus malvae. Classification (NCBI taxonomy): domain Eukaryota; kingdom Metazoa; phylum Arthropoda; class Insecta; order Lepidoptera; family Hesperiidae; genus Pyrgus; species Pyrgus malvae. Next base: position 12,124,460 of record OU426972.1, on the reverse strand, counting down.
ATCGGACGCCACTAGTGCCTCTTCACGCCACCGATATCTGCGTCGATCGTCAGTTATCCGCAGAAGTTAACAATAAACATGTTATCAAGATGAAAAATATAGGTGACGCGCTTGCATAATTTTTTAATTTATTCATTTAAACGTTAGTGTAGAACATTTAGTACAATATTTGCAGGTCTTAATGCATAATACGAGTTCAAATAAATGCTACCTTTTTTAGGCTTCACACATAACATAATATTGTAGACTTATAAAATAGAAGGTTAAAACAGTAATTATTATTTGAGGAACTTAATATTTATCATTAAATGTCAATAATAAAGTTAAAATATTATATAACGACGACCCCTGTGGGGCAATGGTTATCATGCCGGACTGCCGATCAGAGGGTCCTGGGTTCGATTCCCGGCGAAGCAGAAAGTTGAATGATGAGTTTAAAAAAATCTGTCCTCAGTCTGGGTGTTTGTGTTTCTGTCTTGTGTGTGTCCATGGCCCTCACGACACAGGGTATATCTGCCTTACTGTGGGGCTATGAGTGTGAAATATTTATTATTTATTATTATAATAATGTCCGACAAAATATACGAGGGCTGATTAATAAGTCGTTTTAAAAAGTTAAAAATTATATTTTTAAAATAATTGTAACTTTTTAATTTATCAGGTAGTTGGTTGTATGTTCTAATTATAAAAAGTTATGTATAATTTAAAATGTAATGTATAATTATAAATAAAACTATTTCTAGATGTCAAAGATAACTTGGTTTGGGCTTATATAATTTGTGACTATTTAGAGTGCGTACTTCGCGGGTGTAGATTTCACTTTCTGTTAAGAAGAGATGCTTGTTGGGCCTAATTATGTACTAAAGAAAAAATCGAGGAGCTTACATATTATTGCATAATGCGCAATTTCCGTGATTCGTACGTACGAAAACAAGCGGGGTCCGAGACGAAGCCGGCAAACTGTCGAGTGCCGAGCCGAGGTCAGCCCAGCGATCCCAAAGCCGACCGATATCGAGTCCGACCGCCGACGAACGATTTCTCTGATGAAATTTCATACTGCCGATGACGACCGATAAATTGGAACGATTTACCATCCACACGTGCGATTAATCTGATCTGTTCAGAGAGATTTGAACGATTTCTCGTTACGAGTAGGGTAGGCATTAGCTGATTTGAGAAATTTAGCCTGAAATGTGAAATCCCTCCATTGCTTAGATTATCAAAGGTATTGACTTTGGTTAAGTGCTCTATTAACCCAAGACATCTCAACGAAAAGCTGTAGGTAGAAATTAGCAAGTCTTTTTGTATTTATGTATCATATATTTTGTTTACAAATGAAAATTAATTTACCAATACCAATTATCCAATCCCAGCAGACGTTTCTTAGATATCATATTATTTACTACGTTACCAAAAACATTACTTGCATCATTTACAACTTGGCGGAAGTCGAAAGGAAATACTAAAACAAAAATAACATATTTTTGTGAATTTGAACATTTTTAGCGTTGTATGATGAAAATTTGTTGATAAATTACATTCATGTAATAAAATAAACCTTTCGTCATATAAATTAATTATCCTTATTTACAACAAAATTAGTATGAATACTACTTATAAGAAAATAAAATAAAATAAATTTATTTATAATTACAAAAGAAATATGCCATCCAATAACCCATCCCGTGGCATAGAGCCCAGAACACTGGCAGCATTTACTCGCCCAACTGCTGCTGCCAGCCCTTCAGTCACCCAAAATGAGAATGAGCTTGGTCGACATGTCTTTCATGAAACCTTTCATGTCATACCTTTTGTCTTATTTTTTTCTTCCGGCCATTCTTTTGATTCTAATGTTTTACTTTCGTTAAAATATACTTGCTGAAATAACTGAAACATTAAAAGAAAATGTTAAATTATTTTGACCGTTTTTATGCAAGTTTTACCAAACTTGTTGTTTTTTTTTGTCGTAGCATGTGACTAAGAAATTGGCCCAATTGCGCTACACACGAGGCAACGGCAGCGGCAATCTAGGGAGCAAGGGCGGGCTCGCGCTCCTGCCACCCTGCATGCCGTAGGGCCGATTTAAGAAATATCCTCTGCTTGCCTACACACGATACGATTAAGGTGGCAATTAAGGGTCATCCTTACCTTTACACCCTAGATTGCGGCAGGCGTGTGTAAGGCTTTTATGAGCAGCTATAACATAATCTTTATGTTTATAACTCTGTTTACTATAAAACATCAACATTGATTTATGGGACACAAACGGGGATATTAAACCCTCAGTATTTACCCTCAACAACATAAAATATATACTCCATGCCATAATACTCACTATGATCAAAAACAAACCGTAAACAATATAAAAGCGTGAATATAACATTTTGAAGACTAATAGAAGCCTAATATATTGATGCCCACCTAAAAAATTTGATTCTTGCGCTTTAAATAAGTAATCAAATGAAAATTAACTTTTTTTAATTCGTTTTATGGCATTAGATAAAAAAGTGCAGCCATTCAATATTTTCGTTTCATTATTTAATAATAGCATTGCAAACTCTGTGCATATTGCCAGCGTCAAGTATAATAGTCATAGAAAAATATCAGTAAGTAGTCAGTCTACCAGATCTTCAAATAAATGGAATGGCTACCTTAACAGATCATGTCCTCATGTCCAATGGAGTTTTGTAGACAAGTCGAAAAAACGCACTGTTTTTTACTTCACAACACTCGTGCACTGTCATTAACGTATATCAAACAAAATGCCATCAAAATCTGACATAAATAAAAAATATACCAAGAATATGAAAATAAAACCAGAGCACAACATGTCCTTTCAGACTTCCCGCCAAAACTATGAATTGTAAATCAACATTTGCATCATAGACAACTATGATTATGAAGCTGTATAAATCCTGGCTGTGGCAGATAATTCAATTCAAAGGTTTATTACTTATCTCTAGATAATTTATATAACACATAGTAAGTCACATTACGCTCGATAGTATTCTACTTGAAGCATAATAATCTTGAAGTGTCTTGAAGTAATATGAAAAACTCTTATGGCTCCAGTACACGTTGGCCCAACGCGCTTGGCGAATGCACTCGGCAAATTTTCGTGGTACCTGCTCACACGTTGGCGTGTTGTTTCATTCTGCGTTGGTCGATAGATAAAGACGGACGTCAGGACGATTGCCTAATAAAATATAGTCATAATATAATCTACCACCCGTGCGAAGCCGGGGTGGGTCGGTTATTTACGAACGAATTTTTAAAATCAAAGCATATAGATACCTAACATAAAATTATTACTTTGAAATCGCAACTCAACATGTATTACTTTTAATGTTACCTAAATTACATTATTAGGCAAGTTACTTTATGTTGCTCATATTTGGGGTTCCATGTAGTGGATTCATTCCGATAAAATCAAGGAACCGAAATATTTCCTCATTACTCCATGACGCCATATTCGTAAAACAATAGTTGAAGAACTAAGCGCGACACTACTGTCTATTCCGATGCGTAACAATGAAATGAGCACTCGGCCAACGTGTGAACGCAGTTCGTGGCTTGCGCCAACTTCCTTTGATTTGTGCACGATAAACCTACACTAATCGGATCGTCAGCGAAAGTTTGCCGCAAACGCTAAATACACACAAAACGGCACAGTACACGTTGGCGGAACGCATTCGCCGAGCGCATTGGGCCAACGTGTACTGGAGCCATTATTAGTTAGAGTATCAAAAATTGACAGGTATGACACCCGGTGAGTCAGTACCTTTGAAGCTCTAAGGAAAAACTCTATATTTTAAGGTCTGATTACATTGACCAACCTGCAGGGGCCGACCCGGCATACATTGCTGGTTATCTGAGTACGTTGTAATAAAATGCTCAAGATAACCAGCAATGTATGCCAAATCGGACCCTGCAAGTTGGTCAATGTAATCAGCCCTTTAGCATAAGAATAAATATCATTCTTATGCCTTTAGCCTGTAATGATGTGTTCCTTAGAGCATCACAGGTACTGACAGGTATGTATGACAGGATGAGTCAGTTGTAGTGTCAGTCATTTCATTATGTACATTATTCTTAGTCTAATGTAATGTCAGTACCTTTGATGCTTGCTTTGATTTGAACATAGACTAAAAAATATAATATTCTTATATACTTAGAGTACTATGAACTACTATGTAATAAATATACTCTAAGAATAGTACGTAATATACATTACAATTTACCTGTGGCCGTGGGAGGTGGGAGCGAGAACGGAGAAACCACGAAACTCATACACTTAAGATATACTTACGTTAGTATAAAATTATCCACTAACATTTGCGTTAGTATATCCTAAGTCTATGACGAACGAAATGACGAAACCAATGAGGAACGAATCCCCCTTACGGACCGACCGTAGTGTCATCTCCTTCTCTCATTCGACAGCAAGCAAAATGGCTGCAACTCGTTGGACTGCGGTAGACGTCCCGTGAATTATGCGTTATTTTCAGCGGTCATCATTGTAAATAAACATTATTGTGCTAGTGCTAGTGTCGCGTTCTCCGCAGTGCTTTGTGTTAGTGCATGTTGTGTTCACCTAAGTGCTAACGTTGTGATTGATTTATTAGAAAAAGAAGGTTTTGTGAGTGTGTTGTGTCTTGTTTTCGCGAAAAACATCGCTCAACCCCCTGTTTTGGATTTATGTTTACTTGACTACGGTAAGTGGAAGCACCAGTGCATACTTTCATTCTTAAAAGTAACTTTGGAATAGTTTTGTTATCGTGAATGCGTGTAAATACTTTTGTAAGTTTGTAAAGTTTTGACAGGTCGCTTCGTCACGTTCATTTTCGCGTTTTTACGTACGCGTAAGCGAGATGGGTGCTGGTATGCGGAGTTGTGTCACTCCCTATTCGTAAAGGAAAGTATGCCGCGTATTATTGTTTTGGTAAGCGAGTTATTACGAAATTATAGATTCGTAGACGATACGTGATGTCGGAGGTCGTCTGGTTCTGATCAGTCTCGAAGACTCGAAGCCTATGTTGGATGGTGACATAAGGCGCGTAGGAAGCGTGCCGTGACGCGTGACATCATTTAAGCGTATTTTAGGATTGATTAGACTTATTTTCACTATTCTAAAACTAGTACAAATGTGCGAGAAAGCACGAAGGAAGTATCAGCGCCTAGCACAGTCATACACGGCCAGAACGTCCAAACTACATAATAGAATGCTGTTATCAAAGTAGATTAGGTCAACGCTACACCAGTCGTATGACAAAGAGTAGACTAATGTATCAATAGAATTCAATTACTTACCTACATTATAGCTTGGTAAAGTAATCTCAACAGATTATCAACAATGTCAATGATACTTGGAATTTAAATACAAGTTTCCACATAAGCTGATTTTAACCTGTCAGGGCCGGCGCGCCGCGCGCGCGCGATTCCTTCAAGGCCGGCACACTTTGGCGCGCACTTGAAATTTGAGCGCGCCACTTGACACTCGACTCGATCTTATCGTTTGTTTACGACTAACACTTAACAAAGCACTACAATGCTTATATTATCAGAAAGCTAATGACATAAACAATCTGAGTAACACAAAATAAACACGTTTTGTTTATATTACAAGCGGATATATGAGCTTGTTCTTAGAAGGATTGAAAAATTAACTACTCTGTAGAAACGATGGAATATTTTCGCTCCCGAATGTCATTTTCACAAAAAATAACAACTATATAATAGATTATGCATTAGATTATGCATTTTTTAACTTCTTTGGAGGATTTGACAAACAAAACACACTGAAAAGGTACTTGCATGTCGACAGCAGCCGAAACCGATTTTTTTTTAATGGTGGTCACGTGAATGCGTATTATTTTAGTAAACTGGCAATCATATGAGTGAATAGGTTGTTTCGTTCTGATTCATTTGATATACAACACAAACCATTCTGAACTATAATTTTTAAATTTATAAGGTCTAAATTACGGCGCCAAATCTTGTCGTACCGGTACGACAGCCGGCCTTGACGGAGATTTTTTTTTGTCGTACCGGTACGACAGCCGGCCCACAGTAACTTTTTAAGATTGTACAGTACCATAGTAGTATGGTTATAACTAAATCAGTGACTAACTATTTGACCTTGCCACCTGTATTTATTTGTCTTTGTTGTTTTTAGTTTTCTATGATTAATAAACCAAATCTAAATAAATAATTAAAAACTTACTTAAATAGGCTATATCCTAAATATAGTAAATAAGTAATAAGAAATAAATCTATGAAAATAAATTTCTTTTGCTAAGATTCTACTAGTCGGCAAGCCACAAGAGACTATTCGCAGTATTGTAAAAAAATTATATGTTATGACCACAATTTTATTATTTAAGAGTTTTTTTATTTATTTCTTTTGCAAAAGAACTTTTACATACTTTGACATATATGAACCGCCAGGCTTGCAACGTACGTTCCCTGTAGCTCAGGACCAGAATACTAGCTAAGGTATCCTCTGCCTGTCATAAGAGGCAACTAAAAAGGGGTGTTTGGGGTTGCGGACAGTGTGAGTGGGACTTCAAACCATCTCTCTCTCTCAGCAGCTCTGGGAAGAAACAACAGTATGTGACGGCACTCCGTTAGAGTAGAAGACCTCATACTTATGTGCAAGAAGGGCTCCGCGTACATTCCTCTGGGGATCCTGGGGCCCTTCACAAGCGCGGAGGAGGCCATTGATGCTGTTTTAGTGTGGTAAAATCTCACATAACCCAGTACCAGTACTTATGAAGGTGCAAACCCTGTCCCCCCCCCTACCAAAAAAATGCTTGCAATGCAATCGAATACACTTCCACAAAAAACTAAGGCTTGGTAGAGACTGTGTGTCTATGGGCTGCAGTGACCTCTTACCAACACATGGCCTGTAAGCTTGTCCATTCATCAGCCATTAGCCTTTAGAAGTTGGCAGCTGGACATAGGCCTCCCCTAACATTTGCCACAGTATCTGGTCCTGCATTGTCTAAATCCAGTGGTTTCCTGCTGTCTTCTGTATGCTTGCCCATTAAAATTAAAATATCAATAAAAAAGGTAACTGAAACAATCAGAAATAAAATGGACAGAGCTTCTGCAATTTTATTGACAAGCAAAATGACAGAATAATGGTTTGGCTTATTTAGAGAGACTATTCCCTCCTTATTGGCTATGGCTTGGCTAAGCTGAAGGGAGACATCAATATGGCTAGCAGCAAGGCTCCGATTGGCTAGCTGGCTGATGCATTTCTTACTTAACATTTCATAGAACATTTATACAATACTATAGACCCGGCCCAGCTTCGCTTGGGCAATTAAGTAATATACATTAAAATCAACTTTACAAAATCCATTGAAGTACTGGGCAGATAATAAACAAAAAAATATAGTGACTATATATTGAGATGTAAGCTATCCTATCTTTCAAGTTGGGTCAAACTGCACAAACGGTGTGCAAATTTTATTAAAATCGGTTAAGTCATTTAGGAGCCCATTGCGGACAAACATGTGACATGTAATTTATATATAATAAGATTACATTTCATTGAATCATTTAATTACTTAAGAGAGTACAATTTTATTCATTTGATGTCATTATCAGTGTGAATAATCTTATACATATAATAAATATGTAACAAGTCGGTTTCTGTAGATTGAAGATATTTGAGGAAAACTGTCACTAGGGCTATTTATTAGCGTAATAGAACCCAAAACAATGCTTTTTAGAATTATTAACTGTTTGTTTGTGCGCGCTAATCTCAGGAACGGCATAACATAGAAGGATGCGGTTTTCACTGATATATTGGTATTTTTTTGGATTAACATTTAGTGCTTGTTTTATTTAAATCGGTTCACAAATAAAAAAGTTACGTCCATTTCAAGAATTTATTGAAAGAGTACATTTATTGGACAAGGGTTTTTTTTAAAGGCAGATAGTCTGCGAGGTGTTAAGCGTCACTGTCGCCTATGGACATGGCATGGGCAACCCCAGGGGAGCCATCCGAGGGCTTAAGGCTGTATAACATCATGCTATGACTAATACTGAAGTCCACGTGGACGAAGTCGTGGGTGGCCACTAGTTTGTTATTATGTATGTAACTGTGATAATATGTGTATTATGTAAAATATAAGATTAATATTTTCCAATTCATTATGATAGACAGGTGTATTCTTACATAATACAGATCTGCAGTGTTATAAGCAATAATAGTCAAACAGGTTTTGTTTATTATTCAAGGGACATTCATTTTAGCTGTCTGTTTTCTAAGCACATTTTAAACATTAAAAAAAGTATAATTCTTGCTGTATATTGTGATGTAGTTTAAATTGACTGATATTTTCTTATACTTAAATATTTGGTGTCGCACATGGCACAGCGGCTGACGTTGAATGCCGCCAATTTATGTATCTAAGCTAAACAAGCGCAGTCGGGTCGGGTTAGAGGGGTGGCTGCTAGTGGCAATAAATTTCATGGACGTTTCAGTGTTTCAGGCACGTTAGGCTATCTCTGGTTGTTAAAAATAGACATCTGTCATTAAATCTTATCAGACCTATTGGACACTTTGAAAATATCAGACGGCAAGTTGGTCACCTATATTTCGACGACCCGCGTGGCGCAATGGTAACCATGCCAAACTGCCAATTGAGGGGTCCCGGGTTCGATTCCCGGCGAAATAGAAATTTGAATGATGAGTTTAAATTTCTGTTCTCGGCCTGGGTGTTTGTGTTCCTGTCTTTGTATGTGTCCATGGTACCCACGACACAGGGTATTCTATTATATCTATATCTATCAGGGTATATACATTGGTGGTAAACTATACATTTATGGGCAGCAGGGTTGTTTGAAATAATGTTGCCCACGTGCTTGTCGTGGAGGACTCCGGGATCTCCGGCGGAACGCACCGGTGTCCTCCACGCGCGACGCCCCAGAACGGGCCCATCTTCGGGAGAGCAGATGTGCTCTCCTGCACCTTCCGATGCTTACGGCGACATGCGGCCACGCACACATCGCCGCCCTTCCCGGGGCTGCTGGTTGGATGGATCGAGCTCCCACTCACACCGTCCACAACCCCGGAAGCCCCCTTTTAGTCGCCTCTTACGATCAGGCAGGGGATACCGTAGCTCTATTCTTAATCCCGAAGCTACAGGGACTACGTGCTTGTCTACTAATCCTTGTAAAAGTAGTTACAATCATGAAAATTCTACCTTCTATGAATATTCATGGATATAAATAATGTATGAAGCCATACAATTTTTGGAAGGCCTGGAGCTTACTCCACCACACTGCTCCAATGCGTGTTGGTGGAGATGCGGTTTAGTGTCCTATCTGCTGTGAAATGTTTTCAAGCCGCCCATAAGGCCTCGGAATAGGTATAACGAATGTTATTTGATTCTATGGATAACAATCGGGACCGACACACGAGTGTCCTCCGAAGCACGGAGACGCGCATGAAAAGGAGATGTTTCAAAATGTATGGACCTTTGGCCAGGTATTTGTACACCGTATTAATAAATTGCAAATATAGTATAGAGCTGTTTTTATTAAGCGTTTTGTAATAAACGACTGGGATTTTTGGTACAAAACAAGAATTTCAAGTCAGAATTGCAACACAATATACTAGAAAAACATAATGGCGGTAATATGTCATTTTAACAATTGAAATTATTAATCTGTGACAAAATAACAGTGAAACAGTTGTTCCGCCATATTGAAAATTGTTGAAAATAGTTGATTTAAATTGGTTTTGTACCGAAAAAGTACATGTTTTAACAAATTTTAAGTATTTTTTTCGGAGTTTTGAGTTTTTTCTCGAATTTTTGAGATGGTGTACAATACCTAGCCAAGATTGAAACATCTCCTTTTGCCACTAGTCGAACGCGCACGTTATCTGCGTAGATCGTTTGCGTTCTATGCTGCCACCGGGCCATGTGCGCTTCTCCGCCGGGCCATTCGCAATGTAACAATAACGTTGAAGTTATTCTGTGTTGATTATACGGCTGATGTTAATTAGCTTCTCGCTTGACCTCTACAAAAGGTGTAGTTTCTACATTTGCCTAACTCGTATTTTTGTGTATGTTATGCACACTCAGGACGCACTATGCATTTCAAATTCGTTCTTGAACTTAACAATATAAAGGCTATTAAATCTTGACACTTCTTTTATTCAGCACTAGATCCAAATTGTATCTCTGGATTAAATATATGGGATATTGTATCCGCTGCCTTATCGTATAAGGCGACTAAAGGAACTTCTTTGTACTGTGACTAAAGCGCTCCCAGAAAGAAATCAATCACCCTACATAGAATATTACCTACTTACTGTTACGTAATTTTATGAGCATTGAATAATGTACTATGTACATACAATTGAAACTTTATTTTTTCTTATTGAAAGGAAACTCCTCCTCTTATTGAAAGAGGGATCTCATGGCCATAGACGTCACGTCACAGACTTATTAGTTATACGTATTACAAGATAGGCCAGTACTATGACAGGTAAGCTGGAAGCCTCGCTCGGAACCAAACTTGCTCCATGATGTCATTTGCATTATGAAGTCACCACCACAAACGCCATTCTAACGGTGCCAAAATATTGTGGCTCAGAAGTTATATTTTGTTATATCACAGAAATTATATCATGTATTTGCGATGGTACTCTATATGAACCGCACAGCGCGGAATCGTTCATCGGAGCGTGTCTCTGTTCGAACATGCTAAGGTGATTTGGCTGCAGAAGTAGTTGGGACGATGCTTTGGAAGGATAGTCCAATACAGTCGTGGCTTTGATTTGATCCCGTCAAATTCCCCGTCTGGAATGTCCTCCATTATAATATGTATATTAAGTTTTAGGCTATCCCTGAGTGGTCCCTGTATACCTTTACTCTCTTCAATCCTTTTCTGATCGTATGAGTTGACTAAAAAGAGGCGCATGGAGGACATTGATGCAGTAGGAATTTCACAGAACCGAACGTGATATCTCAAGCAAGGTGCCGCCCCTCTCGATAACTTAAAAGGCACCCCTGTGTGACGATTAGCAATAAAATAAATGATCTACACCAGAATACATCCTTCTGTCCTACGCGTATCTAACAGTTACACAAGGCTATGCGATGAAAGGGTTGATATCGACCCGTCACACTAGGAAAATAATACCCGTGACGAACACCCGACATCGCACAGCATGGCTGATTGAGAAGGTGTCAGCTAGTACTATTTATGTGATACATTTCTTGTATGAAATCTGTTTAGGGAGTATGAAATGGGCGAACAGGCTACTTACCCTTCTTTTTTTTTATAAATTAACCGAACAAAAAGGCAGACGGGCCGCGTGATGTTAAGCAATCACCGTCGCCTATGGACACGGGCAACCCCAGGGGAGCCACCCGAGCATTGCCGGCTTTGGAGGAAAGCTTTTTTTACAGCTTTGAGGTTGTATGAGCTTTACAGACGAAATATACTTTTAGCATTTATTAATAACTTTGACCCTCCAGCACAATTAATCTGTAAAATATTATCTTAATATTTAAAGAATAGAGAATATGCTCTGGGAAATTGTTTCTCTCCAACCAAGGGAAAACATTTATAAATTTATTGAAGTGCTGCATTTACGCTCTCGAAAGCTTTAGGCCTTTAGGCTAATCGACAATTCTTTTTATTTTAATTTCAAATATATGTATTTTCACTAGAATAATCTTTAAAGTTTGTTTATGTTGTACCTCATTATGATTAATAAATCGTGTGATGTGAATGGCTTTAATGACTCCATCAAGTCTTCAAGTAAAATCGAGCTTGTGCCCAAGGTCGTAAGGATTACGCATGCACTTTACGCTCATGTGATTTTAATCGCATGACGGTATAATATGACCCATTTCGCATTACAAGTGGGGAAAGTTACGCGTGGGATCCTCAGGATTGGATTGTATAAAAATAAACTGTAAATGTTATTTTATTTCTAATTTGTGAACTTCTTATTCTTGATTTACACATTTTGGGGTAGAGGGGCGGGCATTTTAAAGCCTTGAAAGAGTCTTTGTAGAATACTGCAGATACAAGATCCACAGGCGTTAAGTTGGCTACTTGAATGTAGTTGTGAGGTAGTTTAAATATCTTCATAACAAAACGTGTACTTAAATAGTTACAGGCCTATTAAAAAAAACGGTGTAGCCAAAAGATTCATGTAGTGCTCTTCACAAAATATTTTAAATTTAAGTTAAGACATTTTTGTTCAAACGCACAAATGTCCTTTTTACAAACTCCTTATTTTTCCGATTCATGAAGTCTTTTTCTACGACATTTCGAGCGTGAAAAACAAATACATTAAACGAATAAAGTTCAAAATTGTCTAATGTGCTAAATTACTTAATGTATTTAGTAAAGTAAGATATTAATTAATCTTATTGTTAGTTCCCAAACAAAGACGCCGAAACTCGCCACACAATTCCGTCTACAATGAAATCGTTGAAAAGACAATGGCAACAAATTGAATGTGATACAAAACGGTAAAGTCACCCAGTTAGCTCTTAGAGAAACTCAAGTTTCCGTACTATTGCCCTTCACGGGCCGTACACACGTGTTTGGGAGTCCCCGTATTTGTCAGAGACAATTCGCTTGAATTTTGTTAAAAGCACCTTTAATAATCGTTTGGGCACTTTTTGAGTTAGGCTAAACTGTAATCCTTTACTTGACCTAAGGACTCAAACATTATTGAAAATGTCTTCATTAAAAACAAATAAACAGAACTACAAAAACATAAGCACAGGCGTTATTGCACACATAAAACATAAGTCTGATTTAAAACTATTGAGATGGAACTAAGCTTTTGTTTTACATATTACATATTAGTTGTATCAGTACAAAACTGTTTTCCATTACAATTAATCAAGGCAAATGCAGTCATGAGACTGTATTTGAAAAGCGTGAACCGCAACCGTATATCTGATTGAGCTCATGTTCATAAACATGTCAACTACGTGCAACTTAAGACGATACGTTGTTGATATGTATGAGGATTCCCCTACCGTGTGTATATGCATGTACGTGTCTGATAATGTACTTGTGTGCTAACTGCTCGGACCTCCAAAAGCGGTTGAATTAGTTCGCCTTTCGTTTTTATGGCCCTTGAGGCGAAAGGGCTACTCAATGATTTAGGTTTATTTAGGTCCTTGCGTGTCTGCTTCTTGAAGAAATTAGTATTATAAAATCTGGGTGTTTAATTCGATAATAGTGCTAGTATAGTATTACTACGAATAATAGTAGTAATACTCTATTTAGATTTCAAAATCTCACAAAGTAACTATCTAAAGGTTTACATTTTCATAGGACGTTTTATCTTTTCAGTTTCGGGATTATGAATAGGGATACCTGATTGTAAGACAAAAAGGGTGCTTCTGGAATTGTGGATGGCGAGAGTGGGAGCTCGCACCATCCAATCAGTGATTCCGTAGGAGGGACGGCGGTGTGTATGTGGCCGCATGCTGTCGCAAGCGCTGGAAGCACTGGAAGGTGCAGGAGAGCACCTTCTTCTTACGGATGATGGGCTCGTTTTCGGGTTGGTGGAGGACTCTGGTAAAGCCAGAGTTCTCCCCAAGCGCTGAGGCAAGCCAACGAGTGGGTTTTAGTGCGATAAAAATCGCACATAAAGCTGTACTTATCTCTCCCAAGGTGTCGTTTACGTTTTGAAGGTATGCCCCTGATACAAAATTGGACGTTTTATCAAGAACACAGCGTCATGTCTTGTTTTTGTAGTGGTTCATCCATCATTCACAAAACTGATTCACTCAAACCAATAAGTTTATTGTTTTGTGGTTAATTTATATCCACAGCACAGTGAAGCATCATCAAATATTCCGCCTTTACAACATCACACTACTTTGAGGAGTTCTCCATGAAATATGATAGGTGCAATAAAATTGACGGAGCGTTTAATATTTCCTCGAAGCGTAGGAGTAAGTCTACGCCGGTGAGCCAGTTCTCATCATCATTGTAGTAGTCTAAGGGGATTTTTTGGATTTACTCGAGCGCGTTAGATTAAGTTATGGGGTATACCTTGCACCCTTTTGAGTTCTTTCGACGTTTCAGAAAACCTTGTATAAGTAAGTACTCACTTATAGATACGCATTTTTTTATTTTACTTCCGGATGTCAAAATGGTCAGATTACCCCGTTACCGTTTGGCCATTTCTCTATAAGTCATGAATAAAATAATTAAGAATTATAAGTATAACTTGCCCGAGAGTGCCAAAAGTAGTTTTTTTCGCTCTTTTGTATCCATCAAACCCTCTCATTCATCCTAAAATCATCAGATCAATGCACGTGGAACAGAAACGGAAAATATCATATAAGTACTTGACCTTTTAATTTTCCTACCACCTCTAAAATAAACAAGGTCCTGATGACGCTCGCGTGAATACCACAATTAGCATTATGGGCTCCCCTATTATTGTATGAAGTTCGCTTTTGTACTCTTGTCTGTACGCACCTTTTTGTTATATTAACATACTAGCCTTCAGCCAGGCTTCGCTTCGCCTTCGCCCGCGTTGATCCGTTTTATAGGTTCCCGTAGGATAAAAACTATCCTATGTCCTTTCCCAAGGTCCACTCTGTGTTCCAAATTTCATTAAAATTGGTTCTGTAGTTTAAGCGAGAATGCGTAGCAGTCAGACAGACAGAGTTACTTTCGAATTTATAATATTAAGTAGGGATATTTCGATGTTTTTGTAATTCACTATTTACGTTACCTGCTAATACACCATTGCGTATCTTTTGATAGGCTGTGCAATTGTTATGATTTGCTGGAGTTTAAGTAATAATTATAAAGTTAGGTTAAAACTACTTTGCAACCATGTGCAATGAATACGCATTATGGTGTGAACTTTAATACAATAGTACATCCCACACCACATGAAACTTGCACCAATATAAACAGCGATAGCCGAGCGCGAGCGGTAAAAATCAGAGTATATACCGAATTCACCTTTGACAAAGAAATTTGTTATACCTACTATGTGCGTATTTATCGATTCGCTGCTCCACGATGAGGGAATACATTGTACTATTTAATTGCGATATTTTTGTCATCGTGCATGCCTGAAAAGTTACTCGTAATTTTTAAATACATGATTTTCACATTTTTTTTAATAATGGCATCGCAAACTCTGCATATTGCCAGTGGCAAGTACCTATAATTTTTGCATCACTTAGTAATCATAGAAAAAATCAGTAAGTCGTCAGTTATGTCATTAATGTCATTATTGTCAGTCAGATGTTCAAGTAAAGCAATTATATGGCTACTTTACCAAAACGTGTCCGATAGAGTTTTGGAGGCAAGCTGAAAAAGCATGTATTGGTACTGTTATTTTATTTCACACAACACTCGTGCACTGTTGTCATCAACCTACGAGTATATCGAACAAAATGCCATCAACTTTATCCTATAACTCAAATATACACCAAGAAAATAAAAATAAAAATAAAACAAGAGCACATGTCCTTCCCGACTTCTCGCCAAAACCAAATTTCCACTTCCTAATGACTTCTAAGAGGAGACCTGTGCTGAGCAGTGGCACACTTAAACCACGTGTTTTATTTATTTAAATAGATATTTCCCTCTCTTCGTTCGCGTTTATTGTACACCGGTACAATAAACCAGCAATTATGTATCTAGCCACAACACAAGCCGGCATGCGGTGTCGGATTTCATTCACGACGGACTCGCAACACACATAAAAAATACACACACACACACACAGCCCTGGTGCACCCTGGGTTTACACATTTACTAAGACTACTCGTAAAATGTGTTAAAAATAAAGTCTAAGCCAACTAATATTATAAAGCTTAAGAGTTGTTAAAGTATTTTAAAGTTAAAGGTTTGAGGCTATAAGACATTACGCGAAAACGCGGATAAAACTATGTAAAAAGATGTTGCCGGTAACTTACCTTGGCTTACCATTTTTGCGTCCCACTTTTGGGCACGGGTCTCTCCCAATCATTGGGGCCAACTTACCTTAGTGTGATTGTAATTATGCACGAGGTAGGACACACTGTAGAAGATGAACAGGTGAAAATTAAATGAAACGTGCAACGCCTAACAATATTTGTAGTTGCGTACTACTCCTCAGATGATCGCCTAATGTAAATGTGTCATCTATTTAGGGTTGACAGGCCCAAAACTAAATAAGCCGGCCACAGATTCGGGTCTCTTAAAGGCCGGACACAACTCCTAAAAGCCGGACATCTGGCAACCCTACATTTATTAAAAGTACTTAATTTTGTTCCACTTCAAAAGGTTTGATTTAAAAGGTTTACATTTTCGGGAGACGTAATAACTCTAGTAACTACGAGGAGTACTCGTAAACATGACTAGTTTGTGCATTATGTAGAGTGAGGAGTAAGCCTAATAAGTGCTAATGGTTTCTATAGGAGCTTTGTTCTACTTAGAAAGGGATGGGAAAGAAGACAGAACGGACGATGAAATAAAGCAAATGTTTAGTGTAGTATGAAATTATGCATTAGTACTGACTGGATAGTCAGTACCACACTAAAATCGTATTATTATCATTAGTTATGGTAATGGATGTTTATATTTACTCGATGCTTACTGCGTGCGTTTTAACGCAATTGCCATAGTTTTATTGCAGAGTTATAGTTTATGGTGATAGCTTTAACCTTGTATCGGTTGTCAAATTGTAGTTTGAAGTTAGTGTTCTGGGAACATCAAAACAACAGACCAGAATACCCTGGTCACATCTTTTCCTAAATTACCAAAGACAATTAGCTGAATCATAAATCACTGAAACAGCAACCGGAAATATCAAAGCACACGCCGAATTTCAATGTCCATATATCCGCAGTAAACCTGTCTCCTTTGTAGTCGGTAGTAATGTTACGCAAGCGGCTATTGTTGAGAGTTGAGACCAATAGGATGGACTGCTTTGTTGGAGATTACAGCGAATCGTCTGGTTCATTGAGAAAAAAAAAAACGTCTCAATGAATAAGGCTGAATGAGGACTTGAAGTAATTGTTTTTGGTGAAAAGTATTCAGGTTAAAAACTTATAAGTACTTAGTTATATGTAAAAGATGAAATAGAAAGATTACAAGACAGTAAAACTCAATGACTTAGCCTTCCACTTTAATTAGCTATTGTTGCAAAATTTAGGCCGTAACAACAAGTATATTTTTTATGGAAAATTATCCAAATCTTGATATATAACCTCAATAAAATTTGCGTAACCAGACATTAAACATAACAAATCACCGTAAAATGAGGTAAAAATCGTTTATAGGAACGAATGTTGCACGATCAAATTCTTTTTTCATTAATCTAAAACTATTTCAACTGTGACTGGACACATTGCTGATAGCAAACTTTGCTTACACGCAACACTGTGTCAGACACGCAATGACGTAATTTGCATTCAAGTTTTGTTGAATGTTTCAATTTAAGGTTACAGCCACGATCCTGTGATAACGCTCGTTTATTTTACGCTTTTCCTGGAAGTAAAACTGTTTAGTAAGTACTACGGACGGGTTTTCGCAATCGTTTTAGCAGGATGTGCCGGTTAATATTTTATTGAAACTGATTAAACCAACGCTTTCGATTCAATACGTGGTTTGAATGCTTTAATAAGTTTAATTTATGCTCTTGAAGTTGTCTGGGGCACGAATAATATTTCTGAACCTTTTACAGAAACGTAACATTGTTAGGGTCTTCATATTATAATATGACATTGTTTTAAATTGTTTGTGGAGTTCCTTAGGGGACTGTCGTGGGTTAAACATTTTTGGTTTACATATTATTATCTTTTCATAAGTATGGAACTGTTTTATTTCCAACCCATTTCCAATTTCTTTGTTATGGTAAACCTAGTTAATAATCCGCTTCGTTTATGGCGTTTACTATTAACTTCAATGGCTTTGCGTAATACGTACAGCATCGCCAATTGTTTTACGATATCGCCACAATAATAAATAACATTTTCGTGCGCGTTTCAAAATTACCTTAAAAATTTATTTCACGTGTGGAAATGTTTACTATTTGGAAACAATATTTATTAAAAGCTTTATGTTAACTTAAAGGTATTTGTGTGTTTCCGTCGTTTTAGCCTTTTTCTTTAGTAATGAAATGAGGCGACCATCAGCCTCCGTAGTAGAAGCGCAACTGGATACTACATAAAAATTATTCATTTTTTTAAATTTAAAGACCTATTATTTTATGTTTTTTTGTTCCTACTCACTCACAGGTATGTCTTTGAGTGTTCTTAGTTTTAAGTTAACTATCAATAACACTCCTCTGCTTCATGTGATACGTTTTCTGTTTCCAGTTTTTAATCTTTAATCTCCCAAGAATTTATAAGAATGCATATCATCTTTGAATATCATATACTCCATTGAAATCATCGCGCCTTTCATCAATCAATTAATACTGAGCAGATTAAACCGTAAACAATCCTATTGATTAATCTGTCTGCATTAATGACATCATCTACTGGGTTTGTTCTATGTTTTGATTGATTTCTCGAATTATATTCTTAGATATAATAAGTATTGAATTACTTAGTTAACTTATCTTTCGGAGGCCATTATCGGTCACGTTTCTTAACAACATTCACTGTAATACTTGCATACATTATATATAATTACTTATACCGTTTCTTCGTAGGATAGTGGTGGTTATGGTAAATAATACTTTTTCATTGAATTACAAATTTAAAAAAGTAAAACAATTGTAAACGTAATGTTTTGTATTTCTTTTATATTTGAAGTATTTTTAATAATGAAACACGTAAAATAACTTGTGAAAAGCATTTTCCATGAATGAAGATGTATCTTCTACTGCTGTGTAGTCGTGCGTTTGTCGTCTTAACCTACCTACAAAAAAACCTACTTGTACAACGTAATACGAAATTTAACCGATTTCGCTCGACAAAGCGCTGAACATGAACTTTATCATTAAAACAGTAAATAAAACCAAATTCATATTCACAATAACTTTGGTATGGTGTTAGCATGTTTAAGTGGATTAAAATTAAGTGGAAATACTGTATTTTAACTGCAAAATCTCATGTGTTACTTAAATCAGGTAAATCAGAGAAATCAGCAAAATTTCGTATACGGCCTCTTAATGTTTAGGAAAAAAAATTAAGAAGTTTTTTTTAAATTTGTACTGCTGACGCTTCCCTTAGATTAGACCATGTTAACTAATACTGTCTTGTATGCAACTTAAGGTTATCTTACAAAATATTGCTCTCCTCTAGTATTATTTAATTTCAGTGCCTAAAATCTTGTCAAGACGAGAAGAAGAGAATTTGGTTTTATTTACTGTTTTAATGATAAAGTTCATGTTCAGTTTGTTAATTAAATTAGTAAAATTTAAATTGTACGAACTTGACATTTCTTATTGGAATATAAACGACTGTTTAGAGGCGTATTAGTGAATTTGATAAAAACTAAACATTCGTTTTTGTAATAGGTAGGTAGTGTAGGTACGTTATGTAATACATGCAACATGATAAGTACATGTTTCTGTAGTTTGTTACTAATATTATGTATGATTGTACTTATATCTTTGAAGAAAATGTATGTCAGCAGGTAAAGTTGATTAGATTTATTTTTATTTAAGTAAGTCTTTTCGTATGATATCGAATTGTTTATATATATACATATGTATCTACCAGCTGGGTACCAAGAAAGCTGCAGAAATTTACGTAGCGTTGTTAAAACACGTGCGTATCTTATAAAAATCTGTTGGTGACCGCCCAAGAATATTCCAATGGAGTTTCTGTTGGACGGTCACTAACGGATCATTTGTCAAAGTCAGCTTCTTGTTTTTCGTCTTATTCTGTGTTTATTTTTTATATCTTTGGCATTAAATTAATTTTGGCTTTGGTTATGAGTTATGAGCTTGCATAACTGGTGAGCACGAAAAAAATCTTTTCTTTTTCAGTTTTACCTAAGTTTGAACTGGTGTAATTTTGAATTATCTTCTAATTTCTGGCTAACACAATATCATAATGTAATCATTTTCTGCAATAAGCATTCCTTCAGTATTTTTTAAAGTTTGAGTTTACGTACTTTTGAGTCGTCTACTAATATTGCAACAGTCTAATATCTAAATTTTTTAAATTTCATGTTTGTTTACTTCTGGACAATGCGTTACACCCAGTTTAATAGTAAAATTCAATGATCTTTCCGCACTCAAATTTTCACTGTCTTCATCTAGAAATTAGTTTTCTGTTACGGAAACACTCTTATCTATTATTTGTATATTTTATTAGTTATCATTTTCCATACCAGTACTCTATGAATGAATTTCACTAACAGTAGTGAAATTGATAACACTATCTCAACTGTGAACTGTACCGAGCTTCCGCCGAATTGCTGTCATCGCATTGGCATTGAATTAGTGCATTTGCGTTAATGTACCATGTTTAACGATGCCTGGAGGTCGGTTTAATTAGTTCTGGTGCGAATGACGTACTTTATTAGCCAACGTGACTGGTATGTTGCTACGTAGCTTCTTTTTTTTGCATGCACACCACGTACTGTTAAATGGTTGTTGCAGCCCATGAATGAAGCCCGTGAACACACAATCTCAAGCAAGCCTTTAGTCGTACCTGATATCGTATACTCTGCTATTATGCCTCGTTTAACTCGGGGCGGAAACAGCACAAAATTCAACTAATGAAAACTTGGTAGCTATAAAATTCAAACAAAAATTTAGTCTTTCATTCGGATCATGTCAGTTACTTTGGTTTATCTTCTGTGACATTTTTTGGTGGAATAAGGCCTTCCATGTTATATTTTACCACGTGAGCCAGTGTCTTTTGGAGAGTCCTCTCAACTAATCTGAGTTAGTTAAGAGAGAATCTTAATCTGAGTGAGTTAGTTAAGAGAGTTACGTAAACCACGCAAACCACGTGTTTTGTCATTGGGCAACAAAACAACAAAAAGATCTCGAAGATCCGTTGATGTATCCACAAACGAATTTGCGATACTACTTAACTTCAGTCACACAGTTCAGTAGCATAAGGCCCTTTGTAATTATCCTTTGTCGTATGAAAACGCAAATGATCACGGGAAGGAGAATAAGAAATTAGGTCAACATCATGACTGATAATTTTTTCATTCAGCACTGGATGATCAAATTGAATTAAAAAGTGTCGTTGGATGATATTAGATACTAGCAGTGCTCCGCGGTTTTACCCGCGTAGTAAATGACGTAGCTTGATATTATACAGCCTACAGTCTTCCTCTATGAATACAAGGCCAACAATCAATAGTGTCTCACACTATCAGCTGTCACGTGTGCCCATTATCGACCCATAGCCATTCTGTTATCTGAAATATATAAATGTACTTTTTTAAAAGAGTGCTGCTGGGAGTTTTTTTCTGCCGCCTTTTTTCTGTCAGCTCAACATCTAGCTCAAACGGACAATTAAAGGCGATGACTAGAGAAAATGAAATAGTTTTTTCTCACAGCGTCTCTCGTTGTGCAGTAAATGATAAAAATGCTTATAATCGAATCCACAAACTAGATTGTCGAGCTTCAAACATTCTCATTTCTTTCTATATTATCCAGAAGAAATATTTTGAAAATTTCCCCTAAATTTAAACCTGTTGGCTTATTTGCAGAAATTTGTAGGAGTTTTACTTAAATTGAAAAGAATAAAAACTGTTACGTCACAAAGTCACAACTTGGAGCAAACCTTCTAGTTTGAATTCAAATGAAACGTTTGCAATGTGATCTCAATCTTATCTGTGATTGTGAATCAGTGAGTGGCATACGAAATGTTCAAGAAATGAAGCGTACGACGAATTGCGAAGAGCTGAGATGTTACCTCATGTTGGCAAATGCTCGTAAATAAATCTTGGTTCCAAATTTGTGGCGCTTTTAACTTATTTGATTATGTTGAAAGTTATTACTTACTTCTGGTTTCTGGGCACTGGTTTTTTCGGGTTTGATGAGGTAGTATGTTAGGGCCATAAAACTTTTCAGTCGTATAGAGATTTTACAGGTCTTTCAACTCGGTTTTACGCTTACACTATTGTAAAGCATTTTAAAAGTTTAATAGTTTTGAATTGCTTTACGCCTCTAGTATTAATCCTTCATTCAATCATTTGGACGCTCGATATTAAGATCGATTTTATGCTTATAGCACTTTTAGTTGAGTAATTCCTCCTGTGAGAGAGAATATGGATCATGGATTACGGGCATAACTTTTTCTATATATAACTTGAAGTAGCAAACGAGCTTGTAAGCCGTGGAAATCCACACACAGCTTTGAGTGAGGCGTGAGTCAAAGCTGGGTCTATTGCGTAGGCTGATGTTGGCTGGTTAACGCAATTTTCCACTGAAACGCAAAAGAACTGCTCAAAAGTAGATATGGGATCTCGCCCCATTTTTGAGCCGCGCCAAGAGTGGAGCGCGAAAAGGGTTGCAGCCAAAATAGATGCAATTATGGTATATTCCAACATCAACCTACGCTGTAGCGACGCAATTGCATACGACCTCAAAGCGTCTAATCTGTACACCCGTATCCGAAACTTTTTTTAAATTTGCGGGCCTCATTTTTAAGTAAGTCGACTGACGAAGTTCTACCAATAGAATTCATTCAATGGTTTAATGTTATCAATGACAACGCTAATCTTATAAATTCATGAAAAAAAAAAACCGTTTAATTATGCCTTGACCGAGTATTAGGCGCTCTGGCTAGACTTGGGCTTTTTCGAGGTTGTGTGAAGATGCTCGTAGGCTGCTGCGATTATTTACCGCTACCGTGATCTGCATGCTTGTATGCGACACCACTTACATTATTAAAATTAAATAAAAAATAACTTATTTTCTGCATACATGTCTGCCATTAGGCTTATACTGCCTCAATTTTAGTTGTATCTCTTACAAAATTTCGCTTTACGGCTAAGCCGGGTGCCTTTAAAGGTCTTAAACGCAGGTGTCTAATTATATTGAATGCTGGTGTGTATATTTAACGGCCGATTATTAATTTCGCAAGATTAATCGATCGGAACTAATGGCTTTAAAAGGCTAACTAATCACCTCAGGCCAGTAAGGTGATCAAACTTGTTATGGTATTACTAAACTTGTCGATAAAGATTAGAATTGAAGAAACCAAGAAGATAAAATTGACTAAGAATCTGACCATAGATAAAGCTAGGTGATCAATTTACGAGAATACAATGGCAAATTACCAGGATGATAATTTACGAGACAATAATAAGATTGCAGATAAAACCAAGACGCTCTCCTATAAAACCTGGGCAATCGAGGGTAGTGATGGAAAACTCACTACTGAACTGAGTACCATCTCTGACATATGGAAGCAGTACTGTCAATCGCTGTTTGAAGATCCGTTATCTTCAGTAGTTTCAAATACAGGACCTGTGAATTATAATCTAGAGCCAGATATCCTAAAGTCAGAGATTCGAGCGGCAATCAAGCGCTTAAAGGATGGAAAAGCTATTGGCACCGACTGCATTCCTATAGAGACCATTAAAGCCATGGATGAGCGAGCAGTCTCTATGTTTCATATTATATGCAACAAAATCTGGAAAACCGGTTGTTGGCCAGCAGAGTGGGCACACACTATCTTTTTGCCTCTACATAAAAAAGGCTCCACGAAAAAATGCAACAACTACCGACTTATCGCTCTAATATCGCATGCGAGTAAAATTATGCTGCATATTCTAAATGAAAGGTTAAAATCTTACTTGAGCAAAGAAATTGCACCTGAACAAGCAGGATTTGTGAAGGGAAAAGGCACACGGGAACAGATTTTCATTATACGCCAGATTATTGAAAAATCTCGGGAATTCAAGAAGCCTACATACATCTGCTTCGTTGACTTCACAAAAGCATTTGACTCTGTAAAATGGCCAGTTCTTTGGAAAACACTATTAGATATGGGAACTCCAATACACCTTATTCACCTCCTACGAAGCTTGTACGAGAGTGGAACAGCCTCCGTACGTACTGATGAAGTTCTGTCCTCTAATTTTCAACCAAAAGCGGGTGTCCGTCAGGGATGTATAATATCTCCGTTGCTATTTAACATCTACACAGAGCTCATCATGCGCATCACTTTAGAAGACTGGACTGATGGTGTTAGTATAGGTGGTTACAAAATCGCAAACTTAAGATATGCTGATGATACTACACTATTTGCTACCAGTGCTAAACATATGGAAGAACTAGTTCGGAGAATGGAACGAGTGAGCCTTGAATTTGGACTAAAAATTAACCACAAAAAGACCAAGGTTATGATTGTTGACCGCTTCAATAATAGCTCTCCTACTACTACACAACTGGCAAACTGTGAGGTTGTTTCATCCTACGTCTACTTGGGCTCATTAATATCCAATAATGGAGGATGCATGGAAGAAATTAAGAGACGTATGGGTATGACAAGGAATGCCATGGATAACCTCCGGAAGTTGTGGAGGAATCAAAAAATTACGAAGAGTACTAAAACGAGGATTGTTCGTACTCTTGTGTTCCCCATTTTCTTGTACGCTGCCGAAACGTGGACTTTGCGCGAAATAGAAAAGAAAAAGATAGACGCCCTGGAGATGTGGTGTTGGAGACGGATGCTTAGAGTATCCTGGACCGAATTCAGATCTAATGTCTCAATACTTGACGAACTTAACATCAAAGAGCGTCTATCGATAACAGTGCAGAAGCGCATTCTAACATTCTTTGGTCACGTCTCGCGAAGAAACGAGGGATCCATTGAGCGGCTGGTTGTGCAGGGTAGAGTTGATGGTACAAGACCTCGCGGTCGGTCACCTATGCGATGGACTGATCAAATAAAAAACGCAGTAGGTGGCCCTATAAATGACTGTACCAGAATGACGGTCAACAGAGAGAGATGGCGGGACGTCGTGAGGCGAATTTCATCTGCCCCCAACTCCTCTACTACATGACGACCACGACAGCTCTGTCAAGAGCTTAACGGATAAGAAGAAGAGATAAAAGCAGATGGACTTCGCTACTAGGTATTGCAACTATCATTTACGTAACTATTACAGAAACGGAGTATTTACGTCTGGATGGCACGTCAGTGCCCCGCCAAGTCGAGCGCAAAGCAAACACTGCCGTACCATCCTTTACTGGAACCATTTCGCCGCATTTTCAGGCCCCTATTTGAGAACCTCTGGATAAGACCAGAGCGCTGAAATTTTCATCATCCAGTAAGCTATAATCATATACTTAAAATACAAAATTTCAAGTCTGTAGGTTATTTAGTTCCGAAGCTAAGCGAAAGCAAAGTTTCGCATTTACGACACTCACTCACTCATGGATCATCAAAATAGAACTAGTACTTCCCATAAACTCAGAGAGCTGAAATTTGGTACAGAGTTAGGGTTTAATGGCCACATAAAGGGAAAACTATAAAAACTAGGATAACTAGGATTATTTAGTACTCTTGGTCCATCCTTTACTGGAACCATTTCGCCACATTTTCAGGCCCCTATTAGAGAACCTCTGGATAAGACCAGAGAGCTGAAATTTTCATCATCCAGTAAGCTATAAACACATACTTAAAATCCAAAATTTCAAGTCTGTAAGTCATTTAGTTCCGCTGTTAAGCGAAAGCAAAGTTTCGCATTTTCGTTCGCATTTACGACACTCACCTCACTCATAAAATCAAAATAGAACTAGTACTTCCCATAAACTCAGAGAGCTGAAATTTGGTACAGAGTTAGGGTTTAATGGCCACATAAAGGGAAAACTATAAAAACTAGGATAACTAGGATTATTTAGTACTCTTGGTCCATCCTTTACTGGAACCATTTCGCCACATTTTCAGGCCCCTATTAGAGAACCTCTGGATAAGACCAGAGAGCTGAAATTTTCATCATCCAGTAAGCTATAAACACATACTTAAAATCCAAAATTTCAAGTCTGTAAGTCATTTAGTTCCGCTGTTAAGCGAAAGCAAAGTTTCGCATTTTCGTTCGCATTTACGACACTCACCTCACTCATAAAATCAAAATAGAACTAGTACTTCCCATAAACTCAGAGAGCTGAAATTTGGTACAGAGTTAGGGTTTAATAGCCACATAAAGGGAAAACTATAAAAACTAGGATAACTAGGATTATTTAGTACTCTTGGTCCATCCTTTGCTAGAACCATTTCGCCACATTTTCAGGCCCCTATTAGAGAACCTCTGGATAAGACCAGAGCGCTGAAATTTTCATCATCCAGTAAGCTATAATCACATACTTAAAATCCAAAATTACAAGTCTGTAGGTCATTTAGTTCCGAAGTTAAGCGAAAGCAAAATTTTGTTTATTTAGTTAGATAGTACCTGGGGGCGTCCAGCGTTGCTCGGAATAAAACAATTTATTTACTTTAGCTCCGCAGTCGGTTTTCGTAACCATTCGACCAAGAAAGCCTTAATTCCATTAACGAAATTTTTATAGAGGTCTTTCATAATTATCGACATTGTCATTTGTTTGAATGGTGGATTGTCAGTTTATTTAGTTAGATAGTACCTGGACGCCCGAGCGTTGCTCGGAATAAAACAATTTATTTACTTGGTTTATTTTTAAGCAAAACATTCATTGACTTAGTGTTATTTTACAAATCCTTTTGAAATACCTAGCTCCCAATTAAAAAAAATTGTCACAAAAAATTAAAACGCAACTTGCCTACTTGAGATTTGAACCCGGGTCGCTAGCTCCGTATTAGGCTTACGTAACCATTCGACCAAGAAAGCTTTAATATTATTGACGAAATTTTTATAGAGGTCTTTCATAATTATCGACATTGTTATTTGTTTGAAGGGTGGATTGTCAAACTTGTATATAAGACCCAGTGTATGAAAATTTTTAAAGCAATCGCAAATAAATGGGGCTCGAAGTCACATCCTTTCTTCGACTCCGAGAATAAGTGACCCGAAGTTTTTTCGAACCTCAACCCCCTCTCCTCGAGTCCTCCAGGAGGCAGGACAGTAGGTAATTCCTTTGGTAGAAAGTTCATTGATTTTATTATGTAAATATTAATTATATTAACACCTGTCTAATAATAAAGATAAAGAGTTAACGTTATGTTTATAGTTTGTATAGATTGAGTAGGTTCAGTATTATTTCCTTTGAGTTTTTTTATTAAGATCTAATTTAATCTAGCCTATTACGTTCCAATGCTGGGCGAATGCCTCCCCTTCTGCTTTTAATACGCATATAAATAAAATTAAAGGAAAACTCTGGATAAGACAAGATTGGCTTTTATACTTATACTTACAAGTATACAAGAAGAAACAGTCGAACGATTAACTTTATTCTACTCGAACATTACATAGGTAAATTAAATAAACAAATTACACTAAAATATTAATTTCGCTCATTTGTTCAAAATATAATGCATTGGACTAAGAGTGGGTGGCGGTGATAGTGAGGTCGCTAGATGGCGCTGACTGTATTTTAAAACGCGCTTGCGGCCGCGTTACAGTTGACTGGTTTACGACATTCTTCTACTGCGCTTGAAAACGTTTGCTATGGATTACGAGGGATTATTTGCATTTTGTTGATTTCGCTTATTATTTCGTGAGGTTTTCTAAGGTTTAGGGCATGCATCAATGCGAAATACCTAATCACAAGCCACGCCTCTACCCTGCGGCGGGGTGATGTTCCCCTTGCGGGGATTCGCCATCTATCGGTGACTTTAAGTAAAAATAAGTTGATTTCTAAATTACGAGCCAGCGTCACCTAGCGGAACAACGAAGAAGCTCTTATACAACGAAGAAGCTCAAATAACTGTCTTGCAACAATGTCATTTAGGTAGTAACAAAATTTTGAACAAATACGTATAATATATCAGCAACGTGCAAAAAATACGAATGTACAGCTTCGACTGTTCTACGATTGTATACAGTGGGCCGCAGCTCATATGTAAAATTATAAATAAAGTAAAAAAATCGATACTTAAAATAAATTCACAATTTTGTTCACTTTTTTAATGAATCAGAAACGGAAAAACGTTTTCACTGTAAAAAAATATTTGTGGTTGAGGACTAATTTTACAAAAACTGTACAAGTGGGAATCGAACCCAGAACACTCCTACGAAATGCACGAGATTTTATTACGAGCTACGCTCACTACTTCACTAAGAGTGAAATAAAGGATCAGTATGGCTACACATTACCTACGTAAGGATTTCTCGTTGTCAGTCCATCGACTCAGTCGATATAGATAGGGGCAGTGTAATTGTAGGTTTTTATTTATGAAACAAAATTGATTACGGTGTAAAAAAAATAAACACCTAAAGTATATAATGAATCATAGCTTTGTACCTAGGTTACTTACGTACTTTTCTTTTGTTCATGTAGACTTCTTTCGGCCGTAAGAATTTCAAATATTTATGTTTTCAGTCTGTCTTTTTATAAGCTTTTTTATTGTAAAAATTATTTGTAATTTTAAAATAGTAAAAAAAAAACAAATTCATATAATATAAAAAACATATGCTACGCTGGGGATCGAACCTGAGTCGTATTGCAAACGTGAGTGAAACAAGACTTCAAAAACTTGACTACAGACGCTACTTTCCAAATCGTGAAATAAGGACCAAGTGTGACTACCGAGTAACCTAAATATTCTTTGCTCATAAATAGATAGCTAGCCTAAAATAAAATATATTACGAAAAAAATTATTGTAAATAGATTATCGATAATCGGGTATTGTTTCTTTCTACTTACCTTTTTTCTTCGTTCATATAAGCTATTTGCTGTCGTTTGAATTGTAAATATTTCCGTTTTGATAATTTATTTTTACTTTTATTTCCCATTTTCTAAACTTTAAAATTACCTAATTCTTACTAAAAATAATAACTTATACCTAATACTTACTTACTAAGAAACAAAATATATTTTCAAAAACTAAACAAAATGAAATAAAATTTGAAATTTTCGTATTTCGCGGGCGATACGGGCATAAAAAGTACGCGTCCATCGTTGACAGTGGTCACGGGTGGTATCATGGTGGGATGGGATGGGAGTGGCGAAGAGAAGAGAGTGATGGCATGCGTTACTTCAGCTCTCGCGAGGAAAAAAAAGCATCATCTTATTTTGAATGTCGTAAGCGCCAAATCAAAAAAATTTTTCGTTAAATAACTAAAACAAAACATAGAAAACTGTTTGCATAGAAAGCTTTATAATAATATTAGCTTGTTGTTAAAAAAATCATGATAAATACTTACATTCAAACTCGTTTTGACATAAAATGATAAAAATTGAAAATATTGTCCTAATTTTGAAAAATAATTCTATCGAGAAAATTTTATGGCATCGTGTTTTCTGTTGCATAAAAATTTAGTAAATATAAAGAAAATTCAGATTATGTAAAAACTATTCTCCAGTCGTTTCTACAAAATGAAACATATTCAATTACAATACCTACTCCTTTTTTATGCATGCCCTTAATTAGCAGGTTGTTATTATAACAATTCTAAGATTTGAATAGGTATCTATGTTAGGAATATTCTGATTAGTGACGTATTACTGATTATTACTTAATTATTAGATTTGAAAGAAGTTTTAATTGAATGCTTTATTTAATTGTTACTTATTTAGTACTCTTAGTTTTCTAGGTTTAATTTACATTTAGGCAGTACTTCGAATAAAAAGAAAAAAACTGTGTCAAATAAGAAAATCTAATAAAATAAATCAATATGCCCACGTTTCTACAAAAAGAAGTGAAATCCCACCAAAACATTCTGTAAAAAACTAGCCAAGTCTCGATGGAGCTGCTTGTTTATCTCTAAAAAGTAATGAAATCTAGAGAAAGTCGTGCCAAGTCTAAGGTTCCTTACTGCGATTTCTTTATTATTATAGTTAATGTTGTGTGACTTGGCCGTTGAAGGATACACAAGTGTTATTTTATGTTAGATCGGTGGTCGATTTGACGCTCCAAAAAGAAGTGAGCAGAAGTCAGCATTCTCAATGCTGAATGCATGTGTTGCACAATCAACAACAGCCTAAAATGAGACACTAGCGTCCAATTACCAATACCAGTATGGGCTATTATCTCGCTTAACATGGTACATACATGGTACGTACATGAACATAGGTAGTTAAAACAGATATAACATTACGTGTAAACAAAAAGAATGTTCAACGGCCAAGTCACACAACGTTAACTATAATAATAAAGAAATCGCAGTAAGGAACCTTAGACTTGGCACGACTTTCTCTAGATTTCATTACTTTTTAGAGATAAACAAGCAGCTCCATCGAGACTTGGCTAGTTTTTTACAGAATGTTTTGGTGGGATAACTATTACAGAAACGGAGTAACAGTCATACTTTGAATGTCCGATGGATAAGCAAGGTGACAGGGAAGTGATCTTATCCGACTGATTGCGTTTTGATCTCATTGATTTATAATTAGATGATGGGAGTAGGAGTAAAAGGCGAATGGAAATGCAAAGGCTTCGTTTTAAAAAGAGTGGAATTTATTAAACTAGCCTTGAAGTAAATGTTTCAGTTCAGCCAAATTTGCTTACGCCAAAACTAATTGTCTAATAATAAATTTAAACATGTAAAATTTAAATGCAACGAAGTAAAAATAAATGAGCAAATAAATCAAAAAATATTCCAGATATAAATTTGTCATAGGACAAGAATAAATTCAAACTAACTAATGACGAAGACAACAGTAGATGATGTGGACTACATAATCGTAAAGCGTGTTATAAAATAATGGCGGAAGTGGTCATAAAGTAAAGAGTCTGAAGATATTTCAGACACTAATGTGACATTGGAGACGTAAAGAATAAAAATATAGTTTATAGACTAAATTGCGGAGACGCGGAAGTAAACCGCAATCTACACTAATATTGTAAATGCGAAAGTTTGGATGTATGTTTGGATGGATGTTTGTTGCTTAATCAGGCAAGAACGGAACGGAATCAATATCAATTAGACTTTGAATAGCAATTAGACTACCTTTTAACCCGCAAAAATGTACTGTTTCCCTGGGGATAGATTAGTATAATCATATAAACTCAAATCACCCGAGCTAAGACGGGCCAGATCACTAGTTTTATTTACTTTCATGACTGTTTTACGCGTGTTTGACTTATAAATAAACGACTTCAGCTGGACGTAGCTACAAATCAACGCCCTAATCTACGTCATACAGTGTAATGTAAATGGCGTTATATTAATTAATAATAGCAGTACGGAACTACGGATTCATCTGATGGAGGATTATCCCACTCTACAAACAGACAAACGGACATGTCTGTTTGTAGATTGGGATGGGAACGGTAAACTTGTTCCTATGGCCAAGAACAGGTTTACCGTTCCCGTCAATTCCCGTTTACAGAGACCATTAAATTCCATTAAAACCACTATTCCCATTCAGAACAGACTCTTAGAACAATTGAAGGCTTAAAAACTGAAAACTGTAAATCTATACTTATACTATGTATAATAAATATCGACATCTGCAATCGACATTTATCTAAAAATTCGTAAGTACTGTTTTTCCTAAGAAATTTAGCTTTATAGGCGACGGCTTTGAATATTTTGAACAGGTTCAAAATTTCATTATCCGCTTTGCAAGTTAGCATTCTCGTTTGCAACGCGAAGTTAAAAAAAGCCTCGCAAAAAGAAGATTTAGCAACTGTACATAAGACGATTTACATCCTTTTTTACTATGTATAATAAATATCGACATCTGCAATCGACATTTATCTAAAAATTCGTAAGTACTGTTTTTCCTAAGAAATTTAGCTTTATAGGCGACGGCTTTGAATATTTTGAACAGGTTCAAAATTTCATTATCCGCTTTGCAAGTTAGCATTCTCGTTTGCAACGCGAAGTTAAAAAAAGCCTCGCAAAAAGAAGATTTAGCAACTGTACATAAGACGATTTACATCCTTTTTATCTCTGTCGCATCAGAAACCGGATGGCTTGATTGACGATCGGAAAGCATCTGTTTTTGTCTGCCATCGAACTCTGCCGCAGATCAATTATCAAGCGATCTTTATAGGAAACGGAAATACGTGAGTAAATTAGTACTATAGCGGTGTAATTTAAGCATCTGTGTGTCGTTGAACGAAAATATATAAGCATTGTAAATTTTGCAAATTTATGAAATTAAAGAGGAATTCGCTTAGAGCAGTTGAATTTGCATTGAAAAATAGTGATCCATTGAAATCAAAGTCTTCAATACTATTAAGTTACTCCTCCTACTCTTCTTGATTTGTTATAATGACACAAGTAGCCTTTAGAACTCGTATCATCCAAATGAAATCCTAAACACTTAGAAGTCTTTGCTATTTTATCGTTCTAAGCTATAAACTCTTTAACAGCTCCCTCCAATAATTCAGATTCGCAGCAATACTTGATCTTTGGCTAGTCGCGAAGAATGTCGTCATCTACTCGAGACCTGTTGCAACTCTTACGTGCCTTATACAATACAACATCATGTGGTGACGTCACTGTCTTTAGATCTACAAAGTAATATCTACGCTTACCTATAATTAATTGCATTGAATTTGATTTCTAGTAAGTCCAACGTTACTTTTTGTTAAATCTCAAAAGAGATTACTGCGTAATTAAGTATATTATTATTTCGAATTAGAGTCTTAATATGATGAGTTTGAATTTTTATGGATCTAGCTTTAGACAGTAAGTACTTAATATACCATTATTAATAACACACCTTATTTATGGTAAAAGTAATGATAAATAATATGAGCTAATGATACTCATAATCATAAGAATATCAGACAAAACTGTCATAAATGCTTATAAAAGAGTCTTCCTTCCACGTCTACAATTTCTCTGTTATATCTGTAGCGGTATAACGACTGAATATTGCTTTCGTGGTAACGAAAACTAAATTGTATAAATAAAAATCCTTTTAATAAAACGTAAACGTGTAATAGTAAACATCACATTCATATCCGCTCTTGTTAGAATTCGAGTCAGTGAATGGACTGAGATAAATATAGATTATTTAAAAAGTTACGTTACGTACAGACTATTGATTCGAGTGTTAAACTTACCGTTACGAACCAAAAATAAATTGAGATTCAAAGATCTTGCATGAAAATATTTGACAGCATCCTAACGTAGAGAAAAAAAAGATATACAAAATATTATTTAAAATTTTTGTAATACAAATATTTCAGTACTTACTTTGTGAAAGTCAATCTTTTGCCGGCCATCGGCTTTTGATGCTAACTGTGATAAGCTAAGAAAAAGATTTACATCAGCAATGTTTTAAATGAAGATTTAAAATATTCTTATTTCGAGGCTTTTGATAATAAAAGTTTTAGGTAAACATACCGAATAATTAGAAAGACCATAATATTATTATGATGAAATTTTATCCATCACCAACACCATGTCCTGTAAACCAGAACCACTCTCACCAAAAGATACATACACAAGTTTATCATTTCAATTTCTTACCCTCTAGAAATCGAAGTTTGCCTACCACGTTTGCACACACCGATATGGTGAGCACTGTGGGTTCACAACATTTTTAAAGATTCCAGCTATAATCAGAAAGAAGAGAGAAGAATAAATAAAAAAGATTATAAATCCCTGAATAGAAATAAGGTAGATTTCGCTGATTTATCGGACTAAACCATGAGACATCTATGCTGCCGTCATAATGAAGAAGGACGCAACTTACAAAAAAGTAAAATTGAGATAAAAATTAAAAAGTGGAATTTTTCTTTCAGACCTTGCTGTCTCTAAAGTATTTTAAAATATAATGATATAAAAATTGAAATCAATAGTTTAAAACATGAGGATTTTAAATACTCACATGGGTTTTCAAAAATTTATTTTTTTAATTAAAAAAATAACGATTTTTCTTTTCATCTTAGTGAAAAAAATATTCCGCCATCCCGAAAATTTCAAAGAAAAGACGCATATAACCATTTGCGTCTTAACAATCTAGTAAATAATAATACTGCCATTTATTTTACATTTTCAATTTATGTTGTTAAGATAATTTTAAGTTGAAAGGGCGGTATTGGTCATTTGCTACTTTTCTTCCTAGTATCTAAAAATCTTGGCGAGTAATAAAAAAAATTGATAATAATTTTAATGGACACTAAATATAGCAAAACTTATAATTGGGCATAAACCTTTATCTGAATATTATAGTATATTTCATTACAAGTACGGAAAGGCTGTCATTGCAAGGAGTTCCGACAAATGTCTACCCGAGCCGAGGCGCAGCCGAAGGTGAGGGTTGACAGTCGGCACATACATACGCTGCGACAGGTTGTACAAAAGACCGAGGAGTATAATCTGCCGCTATGTGTTGCGTATGTGGACTATGAGAAAGCCTTCGATTCTATTGAGACCTGGGCGGTGCTAGAGTCTCTCCAACGGTGCCAGATAGACTATCGGTACATCGAGGTGTTGAAGTGTTTATACAAAGCCGCAACGACATCAGTCCGAGTACACGACGGAAGCACTAAACCTATTCCTTTGCAGCGCGGAGTACGACAAGGGGATGTTATATTCCCCGAAACTGTTTACCGCTGCACTGGAAGACGTGTTGAACCTGATGGAGTGGAAAGGGCTTGGTATTAACATCAATGGCGAACTCCTCACACACCTTCGATTTGCCGATGATATAGTCATCTTGGCGGAGTCCCTGGAAGAACTCAGCACAATGCTAGGTGACCTCCATAGCGCCTCCCAACGGGTGGGTCTTAAGATGAACATGGACAAGACGAAGATCATGTCTAATGTCCATGTCACACCCATACCGGTCGTTGTTGATAGCGCTACTCTCGAAGTTGTCGACGAGTATATTTACCTGGGTCAAGCGATCCGTATGGGTAAATCCAACTTCGAGAGAGAGGTAACTCGTAGAATCCAACTCGGTTGGGCAGCGTTCGGGAAATTACAAAGTGTCTTCTCGTCCAGAATACCGCAGTGCCTGAAGTCGAAAGATTTCGACCAGTGTGTGTTGCCAGTGATGACCTACGGCGCTGAGACGTGGTCTTTTACAGTTAGCCTTTTTCACAGGCTCAAGATCGCTCAGCGAGCGATGGAGAGGGCTATGCTTGGTATTTCTCTACGCGACAGAATCCGTAACGATGAAATCCGTAGACGAACGAAGGTTACCGACATAGCTCTCAAAATCTGCAAGCTGAAGTGGCAATGGGCAGGCCACATATTTAGGAGGACTGACAACCGGTGGGGAAGAAAGGTCCTCGAATGGCGACGTCTCGGTAAAAGGAGCACAGGCCGCCCTCCAACCAGGTGGACTGACGACCTGAAGAAGATAGCGGGAAACCGCTGGATTCAGGGGGCGCAGGACCGGACGGAGTGGCGAACATTAGGGGAGGCCTATGTCCAGCAGTGGACTCTAAAAGGCTGATGGATGGATGGATGGATGGAAGTTTAGAACAAACTATTACATAATGAAACCCTAGTAAAAATCAAAATTTTTTTTGATCAATGCTTTCTACGAATATTTATTCTTAAAAGAAAAAGTGCGATATTGTAGGATTAAAGGATTCGACATGTTGTAAAATATTTTCGTTGTTAATTTTCTTTGGGTTTGGATTCGAGCCTCTTTTATCTACTTCTCCTTCTTTCATTTTTAAGGCATTTCTCACTGCTTTATCATTTTTTCTGTTAAATCCTAAGGTTTCCAAAAATAATGTCTTACATACTTGATATTAAGCTCCAACACTCTCCATAAGAAAATAAGATACAGTCTTTTCTCTATTAAGTTTTTTTTTTCACATTTTTTGGTCTCATTGGTCGTGCCGTTGAAGTGTTTTGTTTTATAAATTTGTTCATTTCATTTCATTTCATTCAAAAATTGTTCAGACTATGTCCCCAGACATACTTTCAGAAGCAGATTTAATTTAATTAAAAAGTAACAGAAGGATGATGTAAACTTTCAGGTGGGTTTCTTTACAATTTGTTCAAAACACAAAATCGTATGGGAAGGCTAATTTTTTGTTGTGGTTTTATTAGCAAAGCGGAACAAAAGTTGTTCATTCTAGCTTTACTCCTAAAATTTTAAAATAATTCCTCCGATTCGGGATGTACCTACCGACAAACTAATTTGCCAGGACTAAACTAAACTAAACCGTCCCTTTCTATTTTTATACAATCAGAAAAGGATAGGTCGTGTAATTTTAGTTTAGTCCTGTCAATGTTTAGTTTGTACATCCCGAATCAGGGGAATTAGGTACCTACCTACCTATTACTATATACTGATACATAGTGTATACATACTAGGTAAACGGACATCATGTTTAGTAAATGAATGTATGATTTACGTATACTTAATCTATATTAATTATACGTAAATCATACATTCATTTAACATAATAATACTTAAAGTCTCATACATTTACCATAATCTTAAATTGACTAAATTATTTTAATTAAATCGAACTATTTTAGAGCATGAATTTACAAAATTTATAATGTAACATAACTAATTTTGAAAATAATTTCCAGCGATTAAAAAATAATAACGTTCTTACCGCGCGACCGTTAAGAGTCTAACCACTCGGACGCAACTAAAGAGAAACACTACTGCATTTCCCCCTTCACCCCTCTTCGACGTATACGAAATCTATATTAAAAAGACGCAATTGATAACTTGTGTCTTTTCAACTATGATTTTTTTTTAAATGATATTAAATAAAAAGGCGCTACGTCATTTGCGGCCAAACAATTTATTTTTATTGTTAAGGTTACTAAGAGTATTAGACGTAAGTAACCAAAAGCGTCTTTATACTTTAAAGTGATGCTTTTGCGTTTTTTCATTTTAGTAAAAGATGCAAATATTATTGAAAATAATGTAGCAACTGGTTAATTAAGTCTTTTCTATTATGTTGATTTCAAAAACGTCTTTTTTTCGTAAAAAAAATATATTTTTAATCTACAGTTACGTCTAATTAGCTTACGAACTTTCTACAATTTTTTTTTAAAATTAAAAAATATAAGCAGATGCGTCTTTTCTTTCTGAATCGAATGGTATATTTAACTCATTTTTGGAAAAAATGTAAGATGCGTCCTTTTTTCTTATGACGGCAGTATGGTCTAGATGTTGCAAAAGTTAAAGTCAAAGAGATTATGTAAATATTTAAGAGAGGTTGCATATTATAAGATTAAAACATAGAATCTTCATGTCAGATTCTAAAATGCTTTTACCTAACATAGTCCACCTATTAGTTCTGTCAATTTGTCTAAATTTTGTGTATTTGCCGAGGCAAATCTGTTTACTACCTACACATCCTGGGTAATAAATTTTAATGCGATTACAGCGGTCAGTAGCCATTACAAGGCATTTACTTTCAAATGTTGGAATCGAAACTGCCTGTTAGGAATGCTAATGATATTTAAATGATGTCCTAAACAAGTGCTGATATTATGGTCTTTGAACCTTACCTAATTTAGTTTGTTGGGCGACCAAACTATGCATTCATATTAAAATTACACGTAAGTAATTGATTTTTATTTCTAGTGAAAATATATCAATTTTAGTGAACATTTAAGACGGAGAAAGAAAAGAAAACATAAATTACTAACTATCTTATACTTTTGATGAACTAAATGCATGCAAAGTGAGCAATAATTCATGCCAGAACTTGACTGTAAGTAATAGAGATGTAATGACAATGGCGTCTTCAAACGATTATGAAGCAGTAACTGAAGTTAACTAAATATCCTTAGAACGTGTATGCAAGCAAATTAAACACCAACATGCTGATAACGGCCCTGCAACGATCATTAAATCAATTATTTATCCGACGAACGTGAAATGTACTAAGAGTACAAACATTCGCAGGGAGTAAACAGTGTTTTCATAATTTTAAGGTTACGACAGATTACGTAGACTTAAGCCCTCTATGTAAAGTTGGATATAGGTAGAAGAACCACAGAGAAGGGTTTAAGGTGCGATTGGGAAATCGAGGGCGGGATTTCAAGAAGAACGAAATAGAAAAACATTTTCTAATAACGGCCGATAGACCTATTTGGCATTGAAGATATAAGAAGTTAAGCACTTAAAATTAAGTGCTCTGCGTGCTCGTTCGGTATTTGTATAACAGTAAATATGTACGTCAAATCAGGCGAGCATCATAATGGCCTTGCTATCTTCGCTATGAAAATTTTAAGAAAAAAAACTCGTCCGCGTTTCGCGTGTTGAATAGTGTCATGTCGAATGTCGAATTGTCGATGTCATTCTCTCGCGATGACTCATACCACGCGGACGTCTATCCTGCTACGTTCCGCTCGGCCAGTTTAGCGGGTTATCGCGATAATGTTTGTTTTTATTTTTCATCGTTTTGTTGAACCGATTGTTGTTAACGGGCCGACGACTGGAGAATTATGATGGGCGATTGTGATGCAAATTTGTAGGTCGCCTCGTTTGTATGTTTATTTTTACTAGTAATATAATAAAAATAGTTTCTGTATGACCTGGTATTTTAATTATGTCTATTATTTTTAACTAGATACTGTACTTGTTTCATTTTTTAAATTCGTTTTAGAAGTTATGAAGAAGACTTAATGTCTGCAGTAAAAGTTAATGGTTACTTTGTGTCGTTATTTATATATTCTATAACTTTACAGTGCTGGGTTTTTAAAATATCAACATTTTTATTAAAAATTATCGTCACCTTACTTACTCCCTATTATAATAAATCCTAAGTAAAGTAATTTAACGACCCATTGTGAACTGCGGGTTTTTTGTTACATAGTGGCGTTTCTGATATCACCATTATTCCGATGGTCGTAAGGTTTTATTGGTATGTAAATATCAATGGCAACACCGCCATCGCCACCGCCGCGTGACCGTATCGTTAGTTGCCTAACAGTGACATCATGGTTGAACTACGTGTTTGTTCGAAATGCACACATTTTATCAATAAACACACAGATGATAAATTCTATAAGGACACTGTCTGTTATCAAAGAACCAATGAAATAACAATCAATGTGAAATTTAACTTATTTGATGGCGTGATGAAACCTGACGAAGTATTAATTCGTTAAGATGATCGTCAGTTGTCAGACAGTCACGTCAGTTTTTTTTATTTGAATGGAGTAGCAGACGAGCATGCAGGCCACGTAGTGTTAATTGGTCGCTGCAGCCCATGGACATCTACATACAACCTCAAGCAAGCATAGTTAAGTCTTGTCTGAGGTTGTATGCAATTGCGCTGCTACTCCGGAGGCTGGTGGACGCCTCATGTAAGTGTGGCCGGCAACTGCACCTTTCCACCGAAACACAATAGAATTGCTTCCAGAAGTGGGTGCAGCGGTGATACTTCTCCGGGCTCTCATTATAGTTCTACCATCTACAGTTCAGCAAATTTCAATATAGCGATGGGTACCTAGGTACTTTACTGGAAATTTAAAAAGAAACTGTTGAAATGCGATGTTTTTCTACTGTTATGTTAAGAAATACCTACATCAATGAAAACAAAAATAAGAATGCAACCTTTCTCAGGCTTTGGAGTTTCATAGTTTCGATTGTCGCTATTCTATATATTTGTTGATTTTTCATTTTCAGTTATGTACATCCTTTTCGCCTTTTCACTATTATCATCACTCTTTTTGCCTGGCGCTTTTTTGCGCGTAAAAAAGTTATTTGGCTCGGATCCATTGTCCATTTTTTCATCACAGTCGTATGTTTTCTCGTCTGAAAACCCCACAGTTGCTCTGCAGTACATTTTTTTCGCCCAGACAGCTACCGCCTTGCCTTTCCCGGACCGCCGCAATGCGTAGTTCGGTGTACGCATTGCAGTTTCAGCTGGATGGCGCTGCAATTTATTGCACTCTCTAGACACTTATTTTCACACAATTACTCCTGGCTCCGTTGTGACTGGGTAGTTTAAACTTTCAGTGTCGGTTTCACGACATACTTCAGAATCGGGGACACTTTACCTATAGAAATAGTTATTAATTTATTTTGGCCTCGAAAAATTAATGTCGACAGCACTATCTTCATCAGACTGTTCCAATTCATTTTTATTACCGGATGGAATTTCAAGGAAGTGTTGAAATTCAATATAATGCATTCATTTATTGCGATTCATCTGAAAACAATACGCATGTTTTGTGGACACTTATTGCCATAGATTTATTATGACTTTGATATATAAAAAATCTATGCTTATTGTATATTGGTTTATGTCATGTTTGTTTATTCGTCATATCTGTGAGATATTCATTTACGATTTTACGCTGTAATACGCTTTGTCAACTAGGAATTTCCTTAAAGTATTTAAAAATTTATTATAATTGTTTTCGGTTTTTAGTAAGTCCGGTAGGACATATAAAAAAATTGGAAAGTTAAAAGGGATGTAGATATTGCATAAGAGCATTTTTTGCTACAAATTTTTGATAGACTAAATAGCTTATCTAATTCAATTTATAATTTAACTTTTTTAATATCCCCTGGATATACGAGTAGGAGTACTCTCAGAGTAATTGAGAGAGATATATGCCGTAGTCCATCAATTTGGTCAAGGACGCTGCTTGATAAAATGTTAAGTATATTAGAAAAAGACTTACTAGATTCTTGATTTTATTATGTTTATCAAGCTGCAATAAATAAAAATCATTATGAATAGTGGTGGTAAAAACTATTCCAGCCTTTTCTTAAGAATTTCATCGTGATACATCTTACTGCGTACCTACAGACTCTTTCTCCAAAGGTAATTGGAAATAGAAATATGTATATCTTACGCCAGCACGGAATTTAGTTCAATGCACAATTAAATACGTGTTTTATCTTATCCAAGTGTAAATGAAACCCACCTATCTTGACCGAGAATGACTGATTCATTAATGCACTTATATTTAATAGCGGTTAAAATATCTTGGTAATAGTTTATTACAGTAAGCTTTGTTTGTCTAGAATGTTTGGTAGGGTATTATAGTTATTCCTTATGCTAATATTTAAAATTAAGATTCAACTATATTGCCTTCTGAATCAGGATTTCGAAATTCTTTATTTGCAAGAATTTCGGTCACACATGATTTTTTTACTTTCTTATTTTCTTTGAACTTGTCTAGGAGAAGGGCTCGTGTCTTATTATCTTCTGCTGCTATATATACAGTAAGGTGCACAAGTCTACGTTTTATGCTTTGACAAATTGAGAACGGATCAAAAACTTTTTTCCTTTAGATTTTTTTGAAGAAGATAAGGAAGGATATGTGACGTGAAATTTATAATTTTCTAATTCTAAGTTCGGCCAGCCCTACCTATAGTACATATGCAAGGTTCAAGTTCACGATAAAATCATTCGCTGATTCATAAAACCGCCCCTCTTGTGCCCCCCGGGACCAGTTCGGCCAGTTCCAGATTCCTGACTGACAATTCACACTCGAGTATGCGTGCGATGTTCATCAATGTTGTACTTTGTCATGGAGGTGTCGTCAATCTTATAAAAACCCAGTCTTCCGTAGATTTTCCTTTTAATAAAATTACTATAATGAAGTCTAATAGATGGAGCTGTTAATACTATCAATATGAATAGAGGATTCCATCCCAGCCACGCAGTCCGGTCCTTTAAATCTCGCTACGCCATCTTCTTTAGGTCGTGAGTTCACCTGGTTGGAGGGTGCTGTTTTTGCAGAGACGTGGTCGCCGTTTGAAAATTTTGAGCTTGATTTTTTTTGATGTCACTGTGGAGGAGTCGTTAAAAATAGGACTGAAGTTCTTTTTCTTAGCTTATTGCATAAGCGCGCTCAGAGCAGATCAAACCGTTAAACAACGGTCACTTACAGTTTGCATAGTGACGCAGGTAATCGAAAAATTGTAATATCCAAAGAGTATATTTCCCATATTATCCTACCTCCGCTACCCACTTACGGTTCGTTTTCATTACAATTAGTTAATGACCACATCTCATGACAATCGTTTCTTCGGAACGCCTCAAGGTAAGGAGTCTGAACGATACTTTAAATATTTTACCTTCATTTGTAGTTTTATTGTAGGTACCTTTACTTATTCCGCGAAAGTCGCGGTACTTTGATTTTCATCCAAATATTTCACCACGACTGACGAAACTGGAATGCTGGAATATAACTATAACACACATACATGTTTAAATGAAAACTGGATGTTTGTGTGAGTAGCTCAAATGTTCCGTTTCCGTGGGATAGATTATAATATATGATCTGATCTGATCAGAAAGTTGCGTGTTCAAATCACGTCGGGGTCACCAGTTTGGCAAAGTGAGATCTCCCGCCGGGCGAG
The DNA here is from genome assembly GCA_911387765.1 of Pyrgus malvae. Classification (NCBI taxonomy): domain Eukaryota; kingdom Metazoa; phylum Arthropoda; class Insecta; order Lepidoptera; family Hesperiidae; genus Pyrgus; species Pyrgus malvae. The sequence goes on along the minus strand of OU426972.1, from coordinate 12,082,212 downwards.
GTAATCATGCCCGGGGAGCGATCGCGCTCCAACTGACTTAATTCGGAGCTTCGGTCGGTTGTTCAGAAAACTTCGATAGCGTGATTCAGGAATACCCGTGGCGCCATCTCTTGATGAGTAGCGGAAGGTCGCTACATATAAGTTCAAATCACCCGAGCGAGTCTGGGCCGGTTACTAGTCTTTATTAAAGCAAATACTTGAACATCATTTAGTTCAGTCTAAATTTAAGTAACGACTGCTATAAAGACAATGAACGTACCATTAAAACACCATATTACACGGCAAAGCTCGGGCCATTCGGTTCTTGGAAACGTATGTAGGATGTAGGTCAACTGTTCTATTCGTTAAATCAATTATGAGCTTGTTACATAATTGTAATTATAATTAAACACAGTGCAGAGAACTCATGCAACGTAACGTGTTTTGTAGACGTAGAGTATTCTTTGTGGGCCGATTTTCAAAATCCTTTTTTTGTTCGAAAGCTTATACGCCGAAATATGATCATTGGATCGCAGGGAAATCAAAGGGAACTCTCAATTTTTTTCAAGGATTCCATAATTTAAAACATTGCCTGCCTGAAACATTGACTTGAAAAGTGCAATCTTTTAACCATTTGCTTTTTTTTAAATGGGGAGAAACATTCAAAAGGTACACGAGAATTTTGGGAGACGCCAGTTTATGTGGGATTTGACTTCATAAATACCCCTTTGTCAAGGGTCACCCTTATCAGCACATAAATGGGTCCTCCATACCCGCGATCCCCCGAGGAACGCACCGGTGTTTAACCATTTGCCTAGTCAATTTATTGAAAGGTTTGTTTTGATTTGATTTTATTAATTGAAAAGTACGGTTTAAGGGAATTGTTACTAAAATGATTTTTAATTTTTACTAGGCAGATATTATTATCATTATTTTTCTAGTTTTGCATTGCATCACTGACACGTTTAACATTTTGGATCGATGTCATTGCTTTTCAACCAAATCTAATAATCAAGCTACTATTATAATAAAAATTGCCCAGATTTATCACTTTCAAGGCCATATAATATATGAATTTAGTAACAAAATATGATACTACTTATTCACAAATTTTTAAGAAAAAAAAAGTCAAAAATTCTTGTTTCAATTCCGTTCCTTTCTTACATCAAAAACAAACGTCAAAAAAAATTGAGTACTATACCAACCAACCGTGTACAGAATCTATGGGATCGTGACGTAAGCTCACGCTGTTTTAATAATTGCAGCTAGCTCCGTTGTGATTCATTCGCCAACTTCTTTCTGGACACAAATTAAGCTGGATACAAGATATTAACGGAACTTTTACTCAGACGCGGATCTGCGAAATTTTGAATCGGATTTATAATAATGGCTTCATGGCTTCAGGCTTCATAATAGCCTCTTCTCATTAGATATTATGGCGGGTTTTGTTAAATCAGTATCAGTAAATTGCAAATCAGTCTAATGTGCATATCTCACTCAGTTATAGTCTGATTTTGGATGATTTAGTTCACAAAATGTCCACAAATAAATGTTTTCGGTTGTAACACATTGTTATACGACATATCTGTTACGCTACCAATTATAATAATATTATACCCATGCCAAGGACGTGGTTCATGCCCAACAGATCATGAACCACAAAATCCAAGATCTATAAGAGATACTTAAATTCACTATTCAAACTTTTCCTTAACTGTAATTGAACCTTTCATCGACAATTGTACTTCATTGTACCATTGCACCATACGGATCGTAATATTATGTTTCTAGCTTGACAGTTTCGTCCCCGTACGCACGATGACGGCATACCCGTAATTATAATTGTTTATGATCATCTCTGGTCATTGCATTCGAAAGTTCTGTGTGAACTCGCACTGTGCTTTAGATGAGGCAATACCGTCTAAATAAAGGACAGTACTTACCTAGCTCTTCTATGTTTACTTTGGGGTTTGAATGTTGAATTCCATTTAAATCTATCAGGGAAAAGGTCGTAGTTAGTGGCAGATTACCGCGTTATATATGAGGCTACCTACAGTCTCTGGAGTAACGCGAACTGCATCAAGACAAGACTCTAACCTTGGCAGGCTGCAGCGACCTCTTAAGTAAACTTAAAAAAAATCACTCTTTTTAGTACTTTTAATTTAATAATACATACGGTATTGTTTAAGCATAATTGGCTATTTTTCACCTAACTTCTAAACGTTAGTGAGATTTACCGTTTATAATCATGTAAATTTAACAGTCTTAAAGTACGTACCATCAGTCCATATAAACGTATGAATTTATTGAAAGAATTTTCTCTCAACCCCTTACCGTTGAGGAGTTGTACCTTTAATCATCAGCTCAGCAATATGAGGTGATGATAACTATATACAAATATCTGTTTTGCGTTAGTAAGTATATGAAACTCAAACTGTGTGTGCCTATAAAATTTAAAGTTTCCCTCAATTTCCTTGGCATCCCATCATCAGATTTTGTCATAGTGATAATTGGACCACCTCGGGAGTAAAAGTTTTCGAACAGAGAAACAAACAAAGAACATTTATTGAAAGAATTGTCTCTCAACTCCTAACTATCGTTAGTACCTTCCATCATCAGCTCAGTCACATGAGATGGTGGTTACTATGTACTGACAGAAACAGAAAATGACTTTCTGATAGAGGGTTTCATCACCTTTCAAATGAAACCCCACAGTCATACCTTGTCATACATAATATACGGTTTATGATCGCTCGTAAGAAGGAGAAAAAAGAAAAAATAAAGTATAAGAAAATCAATGTCTGTGCCTATAAAATTTGAGAGTTTATCTTGATTTTCCCGGGATCCCATCATCAGATCTTGACTCGGTGATAATTGGACCACCTCGGAAGTATAATCTTTCGAACAAAAATGTAATTTTGAAAATCGGTGCACACACGGCAAAGTAATCGGTGAACAAAAAGTATGTAGGTATTTTTTACACGAGCCGAATACATTACCTCCTCCTTTTGTATGTCGGTAATAATCTCTCAAACTCCAAATTAGGTCAATCTAGAGAACTGTTGCGACAAGAAGGACAAACAAACAATCTTAACACTCTTTCAAATTTAGATTTCTATAAATATGGCTCTTTCTGTAAATATGGCTCTAGGTTTTATTCAAGCCAAGTAGATATTCTCACAGTTTAACATGCAGAATGACTGCATCAGTATAAATAAACAAACATAATTAAGGACGTGTCCTATGAAAGTGGTGAGAGTCGTTGAGATGCAAATCCATGCATAGCTTTGTCGTGATGTAAGTGACTGAGTTCGAGCACACGACTCGTGAGAAATGCATTCCATGTAGGACAAACATAGGTACACTTTCGTACTTATTAAGTTTCTAGAAGGGTTAACCGTAAGACATATTTGTGGTTCATGATCTGTTGAAGAAGAATAATTGTTTATATCCCTCAGTTACTACGTCTTTGGGCTTATCTCTCGGATGTACCTCGATTGCCACATTTTTGAGTAGACCGGTACAGCGCAATTGGTTACCATGCCAGACCGGTTGCAGATCTTTATTTGATTCCCACCCAGGGCGACAGAAGTCTGAATGATGAGTTTAAAGTTCGGTTCTTGATTTGGATGTTTGTGTCCTTATATTTGTGTTCACACATAGTTACAGAGGGAATCCTAGTGTCAGGCAATAAGTGTGAAGCTCTAATTTTTTTTATTTACAATACCAGCTTCGCCCGCTTGAACTACACGTTTTTTTCCATAGGAATAATATACTTAACACGGGTAAAAAGTAACCTTTGTCACTCTCCAACCCCTAAGCTATATCCAAGAAATAAGGTCAATCCATTTCGCATCGCAACATGCGAGTGAGGGATAAACAAACAATAAACACACATTTATAATATTAGTATATATGACGCAATTAAAAAAAATGCTGACTTCATTTACTCATGAATGAATTTCTATATCTGACTATCTACTTTAGCCCTTAGCTGCAGTAAAGCATTATAATGGTTTCTTGGTGCTTTGTGGACATAGGTACTCGTAGATATACTTCCAGTGGTCACGTCACTGTCACTTGAAGACATCGTCATCAGCATTATCGAGGTACTGCTAGCCTTGAAAGATTGTTTGTGTGCGTAAATGTTACCCATCGTTAGAAATAATTTTATTTCTAAAGTATTTTACTTGTGCGTGTGAAGTGCAAAGTTGATAATAATTGAACAGTTGGAATAAATAAAACAATGGAAATACAAATGGAATAAATCAAATCCTCATCGATGGCTGAAAAGCATATTAATCAATACAAATACGATAAGAAGTTTGTAGTTATCATATAATAGTTGAAATTTCAACAGAAATTTGAAGTGTGAATTGCAGAGCCGGTATGACGATATCAATATGTAGATCCCATCACTTTACCACCATGACCATCAACTTCATTATTAAATTTATTTCATTTTAGGAATACAATAAGGATAAATTATACTAGTTAAATTGTTTGATTGTTTCATTTATATGAATCTGTGTGTGCGAGTGTGAATGTGTGTGTGTGTGTGTGTTTGTGTGTGTGTGTGTACGTATGCGTGTGTACAAAAAATGTTTCATATTTTCTACTGTTATTTGAGTTTATATAATATTTGAGTTATTTGACTATATTTATAAGGTTTTCGGTTTCGTCATATGTCAGAGTAAGTAGAAATTCATTTAATTTGTGTTTGCACTCATGTGTAGAGAGAGAATATATATTAGCAATTTTATTAATTTTGTTATATAAATACGTATACCATATCTGCAAAATAGCCCCCTAAATTAATCAGTTTTACGGTAGAAATATAGCTGGTTACACCTGCGTAAGATGATTCGTCCTCAAGAGAAGCAACAAGCGAGTAGCAGATGAATAAGTCGTAAGTCTTGCCTGTGGTCGTATACAGTTGCGCTGCTACTACGAAGGCTGATGTGAGTCTGTAGTCTCGCCTCGTGTAAGTCTGGCCGGCACTTGCACCTTTCCACCGAAACGCAACAGAATTGATTCACGGCAGAAGTGGGTGCAGCGGTGGTACTTCCCCTGTCCAATTATTATATTTCTACCACCTTTACTCAGATATTTGCTTGGCTTAAGTTAGGATCTAGATGTCGATAAGCCGCAGTGACCTCTTAATCCACATGCAGCATAGTTTCCTACTCCAATATAAAAGACCATTAAATAATCAACAGCTACAATTCTTGTGTTCCACTTACCCAAAAGTCGGCAGGTGTCCACCATGTGACCGCTGACTCATTCTTAACGCGACGGCGACGAGTCGTCTACGGCAACAGTTATAATTACTATCGTTAAGAGCGTCTCAGATAAACTTTTGGAGACTTGTAATTAAACCAGATAGATCGGGGACTTAGAGCGTATTTTTTTTCAACAAGAGTTGATTTCTAGTTTGGAATTTATCGCTGCAAAGATTTGTGAATTTGTTAGTTATAGTGACGTAGTGAGTTACGACATTAATTGAGTTTAGCACATACGCCTTATTACAAGTATGTTTTAACGGACCAGCATTCCTGCTTGTTGGACGAAGATAGTTGATTATAACAGATTCTGAATTCATGGTAAAAAAATTCTATAGATGATGAGGTAACAATACACACGAGATACGAATTTGATTCATTGGTACAGTTTCAGAAGAATTTATTATGTCACAAAGTTACAAAATGAAGCCTGAAAAGTAGAAAACATCATTATTAATAAAAACAAGTAAAAAATCTATTCTTATCTCCAGAAATTATCTAACTCTACCAATCAAATAAAAAATAAAGGAGAAATTTCACAACATAAGGGATAAAATGATACCTGAGAGTTTGAGCCTCCTTAACTAAAACAATAACAACAAATATGTGCAATTTGTCATATTGTTAACAATAAATCATTCTATTGTAACTATAGGAGAAGTTCATTGTATTCTTGCTTTATCTTGGAACCGATTATGCTAGGAGTCTCTTGTCATCATAATAATTGGCATATAAACAAGATCATTCTTATTCTAGGAGTTTTTTGAAAGTGTCATCCTTTGGTTACCTATCGTGCTTTATTGCTGCTTTGGTGCTTTGGCCCATTGGTGCTTTTACTTTAAATATGATAAACTCGAAGCTACATAAAAATACAACTTCACCCATCCTGAACATCGACGCTTTACATTGAAACTGCAGCGTTCAGCGCAGCTGAACAATTGCCATAATTAAGCGTTTCACCCTTCCACTTAAGTCATGTTATAAAATCTGATGGTACTCGTGTCAAGAGGGTTCTTTAGGGGAGTTTTGCGTAAGCGGCAACACTTCATATTGCAGAATTCGCAATTCATCTATGAAGTGGAAAACATGTTTATTTAAAAGGCAGTGTGTCGGCGTCACGTCGTCTGCAAGTACTTTATAATTGCCGTGATTAAAAGTCACTTGGATATCAAAGAGATAGGCGGTTCACTGTGCCAGGAGGTCGCCTCTATCTGGGACTGGTGCAGGGCTAATGCTTGTCTTATTTTTTATTGATTCTTCGCTTGGATTTTGCTTTATAGGTCTCTGAATTATCTCCTCATTCTTAATTCCAAGTTTGTCAATGTGTGTTGTAGGGTTTAAATTGTTTATAATTTCTTTTTACTATAACATTATTTGCGGATTGCGGATTTTGAATCTCATTGTTCAATTGATGGTTAGTTGGACTCCTAGTTTCTCTCCAATTCCATGAAAATTAAGCTCTATGTATTTTACTTTTATTAAATCCAAAAATGTTTATTTAAAATGCAGTGTGTTGGCGTCGCATCGTCTACAAGTACTTCATAATTGGGATGCTTAATTGGATTGAACTTGGATATCAAAGAGATAGGCGGTTCCCTGGGTCAGGAGGTCGCCTCTATCTGGTGACTGGTGAAGGGCTAATGGTTGTCTGATTTGTAATTGGTTCATTGTTTGGATTTTTCCCTATTCTTTCATTTGCAGTGTTGTAAGGTTTAAATTCATTTTCATTTCCGTATTACGAAACTCGCGTGTCAATTCATGGTTAGTTGGACTCCTAGATTTCTTTCCAATTCTATGAAATTTAGCCCTATTTTTCTTTAACCAAATTAAGACGATGCAAACGTACGTTTCGTATGGGTTTATAGTAAAACGTCCGTAAAGGCCTCTATAAAAATAGAATTTGCTCATTCATAAAAAGGGGTCCGCAACTACAGAGGTTAGTCACAGATAAAAAATGTTATATCCGTCATGAGGATTGCACCCGTTTCAGCCATCAACTTATCCTCAAATACAAACATTGTTTAGGGTTGTCACATGAAATATTTTCAAATTTCTGTTGCTTTTATTTTCATACTATTATTATCATTGTTTTGAGCAATTCATGGCATTTATATCAACTGCTTTGAGGATGGCAACAAATGAGGTTTAATATAAACGGAGTAACTGTTGAGCATGCAAGCCACGTGCTTCACATGTGTAAAGTGATTGCTGAAAGACGAAGGCCGTAGACATCTATAACCAATCATACAATAGCGCTGTTCACTGAAGTCTGATGGGCGCCTCATGAAAGCGTGGCTCGCAAGTATATCTTGCCACCTTAATAGAAAAAGGCGGATAAACAGTACATTATCATAAAGTTTTACCTCTTATGATTAGACTATTAATCGTAATCATTTCTCGTTCTTCTTTCAATTTCTTTTATTTTTTTATTTAATGCTAGGAATTTGCGAGCCCTATTCACGTAGGCGATGCGAAAAATCGAGACGGTACGTCATTAGCTCACGAAAAGTACAGTGACGCGGTGTCTCGTACGATCTGTATTTACATTACGGAGGAGAATATGAGCGGTCTGTGCGAGTAGGCGATGGATTTTCTTTTAGCCGTGCTCTGATGACGGGGATTTTGGATAAGGTATGTTCAGTTCAGATAGAAAGGGGGAAATTTTGAGTCTGGAAGAAATTTTTTTTCGTGAAAAATGAAGAAGCAGACGAGCCCGAAAGCCACGTGGATTTAAAAATCTTTGGACACAACCTTTAGCAAGGTTTTAAAATTTTATCTGAGTTTGTTTCCAGTTTTACTATGATGGAATATGTGATCAGCAATCGCTCTTTGTCATATACACTTGGTAGAAATGCGCTGAATGCGCTGGTAGTGCATCGATCGAACCATGCAATTTCTGCCACATTATTACTTCTCTTATAGTTTACGAGGTGGTTTGCTTAAGCCTTCTATTTGGGTTTAAAGAAGTTATTCCAGAAATGATGGTTTATAATTCATAGATGTGCTTCATCTGTTTCAGTACGTTTATGATATAACTAGCGAAACCGTTCCAGGAAGAGTTATGTAAATATGTACAAGACTTATTTGAAACATGCTTTTATTTATTTGTAGAAATGAAATACATTCATAAGATACTTAATAGAATTGGTATCCATAGTAATTGTTACAAAATGTTTTCCTTGCTGAAATTGTGACATGTCAAGATTTTTACAGTCGAGTAGAATCGATCAATGCCTCTTCGTTACGGCACTTTAGTAACCCGTTATGAATCCTTTTACTAGTGTCAAGGGTTAATTGATGCCCAGGATGCATTAGTTTAAAACTCCTCACTATCAACTCAAGGGTTCATTCTCCTAGGCCCTAAGGTATTACGCGCGGAGGACACCGGTGGAGATCCCGGAGTCCTCCCCAAGCGCAGAGGCAGGTCACCGAGGGGGTTTTAGTGCAGTACAAATCCTACATAACCCGGTATCCCCTCTCCCAAGGTGTCGGGTACCTTTTGAAGGTTCCCCCCGATACAAAAAAAGGGTATTACTTTAAATAACAGGTATCATAGTTCCAGTTCTGAGCTTTCGAGGAGCTGTATGTTGAATTCTGTCAACACATAACATAATCAATGTATCCACCAGACGGTATAAAAAGTAAACCAACTAAATAAAACACCCACAACTACATTTGGACATGACGTGCGTCATAAAATCGGCACGGAATCAGTCTATTAAAATTCTTCACTGATTTGCTATGAAACTTGTCAATCAATGGGCTGAGTTAAACGAGATGTTGTTTTCAAACTAGCAGATCGTAACAGGTATCCTAAATGGAAATCTCTTCGCATTGAACCTCTTGTAGTTCAGTATGTAGATCAATTGTGAGCAAGTTCCTGTTGAACTAGGAGTACATTCTGGAGATGATAGATACGAATATCTACTCGACCTATAAATTCTCCTATTTTAACTCCCTATGAGAACTTTAAGTGTTGAATATGTAACAACTATACTAACTACACAATGTGAGGTTATTAAGGGGATAGCTGATAGAGTATAGCTGAATAATCTCATTAGCGTGTTGTTACAATACAATACCTTACTTAGCATAGTGAAGCAAATAAATTGACAAGGGACCTACAGGATCCTCAAGCACGAACTATAGACAATGAACAACATCTAGGCTTAGTAGATTGCAGTGATAAGACTTGCTCCTGTAAGTGCTCAAGCTGAGAGAAGGAGGCAACTAAGGGCAGTAAAGGCAAGGGTAAGGGGTTTTATACTATTTTTTCTAAGACTACAATTTATTTAAATTTCATACAATCGAATTATATAGAGCTCTGCTCTTGAGTAGTACTCAAATTGACCATCATATCGGTCGAAGGTCACTCTGATTTTATAATAATCATTTGAATGTCAGTGGTAAGGAAGAAGAGTTCATGTTCGCAAACAGTATCACACACAAAGACGTGTATCGTTTGTAGTTAAGATACCTATCACTTAACTACGAGTAACAAGAACTTAATCTAACAATGCCTCGTTAAATGGAAATGACGCTTCTACTTATAAAATGTCTGGTGAACATCCAATAAAAGCGGTACACGCTGCAAATATAAAAAGTAATTTATTGTCTCTAGCGTGGGCAAAAAAGAAACATCAATATGGTAGATTTTTTTTGTTTTTTTATGTTAGAACTTCGGCTTTATTTTTATTTTTTGATATGATATGACTTTAGCAAAGTACAGAAAAGAATTGCTTTAGAATTTGACCGAAATGTCGATATATCAGGATCAATTTCAAAACATAATGTTCAAATAATGTTAAGTAATCCTTTTTTCTTGAACAGTAGATTAAGTACGATATGCTTTCGTCTGTTATGTATGTCTTAGAAGTAAAAACTTTTATGCCAGCAAGACGATATCACACATATAACTATGCGCACACAAAAATAAAAACAGTTCTGTATTGTCTCCGGCGTCATAAAAACTTAACATCTTCATATCCGCTCTGTTTTAATTAACTATCTACTGCGGTTACAAAGGAGCTGGCGTAGCAAATTAAACCGTTCCATAAACAGGAAGCCGAATTCACCGAATCTTAAAAAGCTTTCGATTGAAAATGATTCATCGGATGTAGTATTGTAAGCGTGTATTTTCTCTTGGGTGCTTTTGTGCGGCCTAGATGTCTATTTTGTGCATTACCTTTATATAGGTACGCTTATACTCATGTAGAGTGATAGATTAATTCACAAATATTTGTTACATAAGAACTTCACATCAATACCGAAAATAAGTTCTATGCCTCAAAGTCCTATAAGGATCGCCACGATCTCTTTTATTCGCTGGTCTCATAGTAAGTAAGTGCCGATTCTGGCGGTAACTAGGTACCTAACTTTTCCAACAAGGGCGTTCCTCGTAGTAGTATAGACCAAGTGGTCTAAAAAGTATAATGTCAAACTAAACCCTTAGATTTATAGGACAAGACATACATGACCATTACTAGACAGACCATGAGCTTGACGATATTGACCGATGAAAGTAGAGAATTAGTCTATTCATGGTTTTATGGGATAACCCGCAACCACAGCTTATTCTCATACTATATGTCCATCTGCTCCTGTCCTCCTCTCTTCTTTGGTAGGTTAAATATATTAAAAATCAGGATTTTTTAGAATCAACAACTATTTGCTCGATGTTATTGCTTGAACACTTATGTTAAACAAGGGCAATCACAACCTAAAACTGACGAAAAGTATATAGATGAATTTTATGATAAAGAGTTCTTCCGAACTATGCACGATACGATTTTTATTTTCGAATAGTTGAAGAGCTATAAATAAGGCATTCCATACTTCCAGCGCAATATCGGGGCGATGACAGTGACACTGTCGGTCAGATTAATGAAGTTACGCTTGGCAGACACCGCGTGGATAAAATAGACGCGCGGACAGACTAGACGTGGTCACAGTTTGGAACCACCGCATATCCGTTAGAGTTTATAGCCCATATTAATGGACACGTCTGATATTGTCATTTAGATTTAAGTATTCTTGCGTTAATGATTGGCTGCAACCCTTGTTGCGTCCCACTGCCGGGCACGGGTCTCTCCCCATTATTGGGGAGGCCTGGAGCTTACTCCACCACGCTGCTCCAATGCGGGTTGGTGGAGATGCGGGTTAGTGGCCAAACCGCTGTCGGATGTTTTCAAACCGCCCATAAGGCCTTAGACTAGGTTTAACGACTTATCTATCGACAACAACCGGGACCGACGGCTTAACGTGCCCTCCGAAGCACGGAAACGCGCATGTAATTTTTTGCCACTAGCGGTCACCCATCTCACACCCGACCGCGCCCGTTTTGGCTTAGTCGCATAGATTGCTTGCGTTCTACGCTAACCTCCGGGCCATGCGCGTTTTGTTAATGATTAGCTAAGAATATCTAAGTTTGTTACGGCAGGAGTTCTTACTAATTCGGTCTGGAGGATGGTCTGGTGGAATGCCATTTGGATTGCTTTGTTTAGCATAGGAAAATGAAGTTTGTTTAAGATATCTTTTTCATGTCATGTTTCGTGCAACTAAAAAAGTCAGCCCTTCAATTGAAACTAACATTTCGAAGCGACAGAACTACATTCATTTCATCATAAAAAATATTGACTCAACGGTTTTTTTTTTCAATTATGGCATCGCAAACTCTGTGCATACTGCCAGCGTCAAGTATAATTTTTGCATCAATTTTTTGCCAGTTTCAATGAAACTGGACGAAGTAATAACAAAGTCAGTAAGTAAGTCGTCAGTAATCAGTCAGTCTAGTCAACTCTAGTCAGTCCAACATTCAAGTAAAGCGATGGCTACTTTACTAGAACGTGTCCGATGGAATTTTGGAGGCAAGCAGAAAAAACATATTTTAGCACTGTTATTCTATTTCACAAACACTCATGCACTGTAATTAACCTATATCAAACAAAATGCCATCAACTTTATCCGATATAACTCAAAAATACACCAAGAAAATGAAAATAAAACAAGAGCACAATATGTCTTTTTCGACTTCCCGCCAAAACCCTCAACGGTTTTAAATATATTTAGCCAACCAAATACGAGTAACTTTGTCGATAAATTTAACGATTTGCCTATTTAGTTCCGTTTTGTTGTTACTGTCACTTTGGCACTACTGTCAGTATAACGGCAGTCAGCGGATTGCCTCTAGATTAAAATTATTTTAATTATTTATAAGGTATATATTGGCAAACAAATGCATGGAATTGTAGAGATTGTAATACATAGCTAAAACTTTTTTGGCTATGTCCCTATAATGGCTGGTAATATCGCGTGCTTCAGGCTTTACACCTGGTACGCAAGGCTGGACCGTTTAGCAAATATAATCGTAAATTGACCAAGTTAGCTTAATTTGGTTTCTTCACTGCCACACTGCCACATCTACACGATTCTCGTGCAGTAGAGTAGGCCTTAGAGAAAAACTGTGAAAGAGAAAATCTAAAGTATGATATTTCCGTTGTTTGCAGGTGATGCTAGGCGGGGCGGTGGGAGCGGGCTCGCCGGGTGAGGGCGACCTGCTCACCGTCACCGTCGTGCGTGACGAGCATGGCTACGGCATGAAGGTTTCAGGTATGACCACTACACATTACATACTACAATTAGCTCTAATCGTTAAACCACAGAGCGTTGTTTTATTAATCATCTTGATTTTTTGTGTATCAGGCGAACATGCACGCCACGTGGGGTTAAGTGTTTGCTGCTACCCATGGACACATCTTACACACACACAACCTTACAATTAGGCATTAAGCTTACCCTTGTATCTTTAGAATAAGGTTATACTTAAAATAAATAAATAAAAATAAACCTTAAGCAAGCATAGGTACCATAGGCTGCTTGTCTGAGGTCGTATGCAGTTGCGCTGCTGATTGCTATTCCGGAGGCTGATGGTCGCGTAAATCTGGCGGGCCGGTGCCGACCTTTCCACTGGAAAACAATAAAATTGTTTTACGGTAGAAATTCGTGAAGCAATGGTACCTCCCGGATCGTTCATTGTGATGTTATGCACATCGTTCTTTTATCATTCACCTTGTAACGTGGTAGAGTTTACAGGATTCTACAGAATTGACCCATTTCCGCCGTAAAGCGCACCGTGTTTGGTGGAATTATGCGACCTTGAAGTAATCATGAGCCTCCGCAGCTGTAGACGTCCCCAAACATTACAGGCACCTTGTTTGAGATTGGATGTAAATCTTTATTATTATCTGCAGTAAACCCATAACAACTTAATATTAGTGTTATCTTGGTAATTAGCATGTTTTCTATTAAGGAAAGCTTAACTTTTAAGAAAAGCCTAACTCGAGTATTGATCCAAAGAAGATTAGAATAAAGGTAGATGTAAAAAATCGTAGTTCATTCCGTTGCTGTTGCAGTTTGAAATATCACCAGTTGAGTTGCAATTTGTCGCTTGTTTCATAAGACATAAGAAATACCGTTGTCTGCAATTAACTTACTATCCCGCTTGATAGAAATAATTTCTGTTCATATCTGTTCTATATATTATGACGTAGATTTCGTATTAAACTTTAAAATTATTTTGACCTGACCTACATTTAAGACACTCTAAGAGACTGATATTTTGTAAGTATACAATTAAGTCAAGTGTATTCCAGATTCCAGTACACAATTATGATATTGTAGGCGTCAATAAGGTCAGCAATACAATCCATAATTTTATAATCGTTTCGATGAATATTAATTCTGTTTACCTCTTTGACTTGTGGATGGACTATAAAACGCATTTTCGCATCGTTTATCGCCACCCTCTTGGCTATTTTCGTCTCAAAGCAACTTAACTTCATCCCCTACAGCCTTAGTATTAATAACATCAGCTAGTTGTAAAGTTGACTTGTAGGGAGTTGGACCTTTTAGAGCTGGGTCGTTCAGGACTTTGAAACTATGAAGAAGTATCTGTCTTATTTAGATCGATCTCGTGTGCATTCTGACAATTCTACGAGTGGTAAGTTAAGATTGTTTATGAATGATTGTTTTATTTAATAATTATTTTGGTTTGTGGATTATCTCTACTTTTAATAGTCTGAACCGTTGACATTTGCTGCAATTGCAAAGTGTCAGGTGTAGTATTTCGAGAATTATTATCAACCAGAAAATTGGAACGCGGTATAACTTAACCTCAATTCATTAGTGTAAAGAAAGACTGAAGATTATTATAACATCCCTTTGTGTATCGTATTAATACAAATGTAATACAATGATTACAATTGAATCATAAGTTTGATTTATGGTAGGATTTTGTCCTAATGGATTCGTGTACCGTTACCAGTCCGTAAATGGTAGTGAATAGCATACATACATTTCCGGAACAAATAAAATGTAAAGTGTTAACTAATCAATTACTACGATATCTTCAGGAGACAACCCAGTGTACGTCCAATCGGTCAAGGAGCACGGTGCGGCGTGGCGTGCTGGTCTCCGTTCCGGCGACAGGATCCTAAGGGTGGACGCCATTCCCGTCCACCAGCACACGCATCAGCAAGTCGTACATATGATCCGAGGTGAGATATGAACACTCCAACGAACTGAGGTATCCTCTGTCTGCACAAATGTGGACTTTCGGCATTGCGGCAATAGTGCAACCTACTGACCCTATGTGTAAGCGGTCTGTAAGAGCATAGAAAAATTTGAAGAGTACAGCCTCTTAGAAATCATGCTAGAAACATAGACTTCTCCATCGTTTGCTGCGCATTTATGAGCTTATGAGCTACACCCATTATTTAGCGTTTCTAAACACAACACATTTCACTTGTTTGGGTAATTTGTCATTAGCCTAAATCGTTCGCATTTTTAAGAAAAGACCCGTGTCAGCACGTAGCAATCAAAATATATTGATGATGAGACTTACTAAATTTTGTTTCAATCGCCTATAGAGAATTTACGTAACCGCATCTTAAAATTTTATAGACCATTCATAAGATTTCATCGGATCATGGAATGGTTTATGTGCAAATTCAACTAAGACAAAAGACCATTATTTTTGTTAACATACAAGAAGCTTAAGTAACTTCCTGGTGTGAGTGACCCGGCCTAAGTGGATAAAATGGTTAAGGTGTAACAAATGACTCGTGAAACACTTATTGATGATACGAGTAAGGAAGGAATAATGCTCTATCTAAAACAGGTGGCCGTAGCAATGTCCCTTTCCTATATACGTATTAAGTAAAAAAGTTTTTTGATCTCTTTTCATAGAATTGAACCTACTGGGTGGCCTGAAGGTCTGTAGTCGAGATAGATGTTATCCGCTAGCAGATAGTGATTTTAAATCGCGAATAAGGTTTCTCGCAAGGATTTACAGCTGTTATCGACAATAACCGACTGATGACCAATTTAAAACGTGATAAAATAAGTCACCATCCTTCGGAACATTTCATCTGATGTCCCACTTTTTGGCTTAAGGTCTTCTATCGAAAATAAGAAGTATCCAGCCTAGGTCTACGACGCATGACATAAGCCTTTGCGGGATTTTGTGTACCTTTTAGAAATATGTGTGATGGAAGGCATCTTATTAAACATAACAATGTTATCTGTAACCTCCGTGTTGGAGGCCGATGTCTCAATCGACTCTTGCTGCTCTTTTATCAGTATCTTCTTGCTGCTGCAACCCTTTTTGCACTCTTTGGCACGGGTCTTTATTATTGGGTTAGCCTAGAGTTTGCTTTAACACCCTACTCCAATGCTGGTCAGTGGAGATGTGGCATAGTGGCCAAACCCCTGTCGGATGTGTTCAAACCGACAAGACTTAACGCCTTATCTGTCGATAACAAACGGGACCCACGGCTTAACATGGCCTCCGAAGCACGGAAACGCACATGAAATTTTTGCCACTGGCGGTTACCCATCTCACACCCGACTGCGCCCGTTTAGCTTAGCTTCGTAGATCGCTTGGGTTCTACGTCAGCGGCCGGGATATGCACAAAGCTTACGTCACAGCACCTCGTTATGTATTCCACATCATTACTGCAGGTTCATTATGTTATGAGGTTATCCGTTATCATAACATTACGTTATGGGATGTCATCATTCATTCCTTAGATACTTCCTTACTATAAGGGCTTACCATTTGCTCAGGACCAGTTTGACTACGATAACACATACATTTTGCCTGTACAAAGTGAGCAGTGTCATTGATAAGAAGTATTGTTTTAAATCACAAGTTAACGTCGAAATCAGGAAACTGTAAATCCCTATTATGAGTTATTTTAATAAAGGAGAACTGACCTGGGGCTTTCGAAATGCTCTTCGATACCAAATAATTTGACCCTACTAACCTATTTAGCTTTTATTAGAAACAGGACATAGGATCCATGAACTTAAATAATTAATTTAAACCATCCAGCATTAATTGTTTTGTGAATAGTTTGTTGTCGAGATAATCATATCTGTTTTTTTTTATTTCAGCCAACCCCACGACAGTATTGACAGTGCAACAAAACAGTTCAAGACAGAAGACGCCCATCACCGCTCCTGTGCCTGTCAACGTGAGTTTTGTTGAAAATTTATGATAACCGTTTTTGATATGACTTGTGGAACAACTCATGCGGCTTGTTACACCGACATCGTTAGCGTGATTGAGAAACAGGTACCTACAGCGCCATCTACCTCTTTATATTAAAGATAACAGAACAGACCAGCAAGGGTTGGAAAGATAGGGTATTCACTTCTTTGTTACCTTTATTTTTGATTCGTCCATATAATTTATTTGGTTTTATTGACTGTCCTTTTTGCGTTTTCTCTATGTCAACCTATCTGTTAAATGCACTTGAGACGTGGTTGCCATACGAGGACCTTTCTTCTCCATTGTTTCTCAGGCCTCCTAAACTATATGGCCTGCTCATTGCCACTTCAGCTTGCAGATTTTGAGAGCTAGGTCGGTTAGTTTCGTTCGTCTAGAGATTTCTACTTTACGGATTCTGTCGCGTCATTTTCATTAAATACTTACTAATACAAATTAACATAAAACTCGAAACTGAATTTCAAATATGCATTTTTACTATTTATGAAAACACGGTGTCGCGGAAGCCTTGAAATATTTTGTTTCCAACTGTACAAATAGCTTTTATGTATACTTAAGGTCGTTTCTATCACGTCACAATGGCATATTTACATTGGTTATATGTTGAAGTAGATACCAGCATAAATTAATAGTTACTAGCTGTGCTCCGCGTTTTCAGTAAAGTTAGAATGAAATGGATGTTTGCATGGATGCAATGGATGGATGATGGCAGTAAAAGTTGTTTATGTCGCTCCTCAGACTATCTCCACGCACAAAAATCATTACACACGATCACTCCATCGTGTTGTGAAGGAAAGACAAACAAAGAAACAAACTCACTTTCGCATTTATAACAGTACCCGGATGTCCGAGCGTTGCTCGGATAAAAACCATTGTGGCTTACTTAACAGCGCCATCTAGTTCAGCTCTCAATTAAAAAAAATTGAATTTCATATTCCGCGCACAAAATTTATGACAATCATGTGAACAAAAAAAGAAAAAAAAGGAGCCGTTTCCGAGATTCGAATTATATATTTAGGTATAAACAAGAATTGCTCGTTTGAAAGTATTAGCAGTAAAATAAAAAACATAGATTTTTCGAAGAATGTTACTGTACTATCGCTACTCGAGTGCTAACCGAATGGTTAAGACACCGGTCTCCCACTTTGGGGGTTCCGGTTTCAAATCTGTACGCGGCTAAGAATTTTTTTTAGTGCGTATTCATCGCTGCTCCACGGCGAGGAAAAACATTGCAATACTTACTTTTTTTTTCATTTTTTATTGAATAATAATAATAACAAAACTTGAAACGAAAATAAAATTGTTTTGTACCTAAAATCCATTTTTCTCACTTATATTTGAATAAAAAAATCCACTGTAAACACGTAGTATTGCGTTTCAAAACTGTCTTCCAAGAAAAAAAACTAAGTGTAAGTAGACCACTCACGTGTTTTTATTGACCAACAAAATCTGAAGTTGTTTTGTAATTTACTCGTTATTAGTATTAGTCATATTAATAAAAGGTATAGCCTCTCAAAAATGACTCATGAAATCTAAAACATCTAACACATAAGGCTTTTGCCCTAATAATAACCGCGTCAGCTCCCTTGTCAACTTAACTCAACGTCACTCAAACTCAAACTCAAAAAATTTTCATTGTCTCAACACACATATTTCATGACATACATTTGATTCCTTCGTAATTAATATCTGGTGCGAGACCTGATGCCCAAGCTAAGCCGTAGCCTGTATTTTGGCACACCAGGATTCCCTGCAAGCAGTAAAAATAGCGGAACAATGAGTACCTTATGAGGTTATAGTCAGTGTGTGTGTGTATGTGTGCACGCTTACCTTACATGTGTCGCACAACTCGCACACTACATCAAGACATTCGAGAGACAATTTTCGAACTAAACTTTTATACTTACAGCATGTTAAAAATTATTTAGACGACGACGAGTTTAATTATTAAGACGACCCGTGTGGCGTAATGGTTACCATGCCGGATTGCCTATGGGTGGGCCCAGGGTTCGATTCCCGGCGAAGCAGAAGTTTGAATGTCGAGTTTAAATTTATTTTCTTGGTCTGGGTGTTTGTGTTTCTGTCTTTGTATGTTTCTATGTCACCTATGACACAGGGTATACCTTACTGTGGGGCTGTGAGTGTGAATTGTACGTTATTTTATCATGTCATTGAGTTAAAAAAAATACAACTATTTATATTATGTTGTACTCGTAAAAGCAGTTTTGACAATTGAGCACAAAATAGATCTGACCTTTCTGTATGACCTGACATGAACAATTAGTTAATTTCGTTCATGGGTAAAAGGAAATTGAGCATACTACTCCCGTTTACACATGTACTAAATTAGGGTGTCTGCTATTAGTGCTATGGAGTATTTTAGGCCAGGAGGGTTACATTACGATTAGAAAGATGTCGTGAAAGTGCGAATAATACATATACCTATGTACATAGTGATAAATGCATAAGTGTAAATCTCACTTAATAATGTGATATTTTAGCATCTCTATATATTAAAACCGGAAGATGACACTCGATATGGGAAAATTTAGTGCTTTAAAAGAGTTTAGAATAATTTAGTAGTTTTGTGACTCCTCCTCTCCTGCAAGTTGTGAACGATTGTGAATGGTCATGCGGTAATTAGCACCAATTATGTGGAAAAAGTCTGACAAAGTATCAAAGGTATGTCCTTAGTATATAAAAAATGGGATGTGTAGATATTTCAGTTAATTTCTTCCAAATTGAATTCATGACCATCAGAAAATACTTTTGGGAACTTTATAGGTAACTATGTTTTGGAATTTCTTTATAGGCTATGTAATAAACATAGAGCCGCGATACCTGCTCGTAGATGTTTAAGATACAAGTTGTGATGGAAACTGTTTTTGATTTATATTTTCTCGTTCCTCAGTCGGAGAAGCAGCGCCAGCTCGAAGCCTCAAAGGTCCACACTGTCCGCCTTATGCTCGAGAAGGAGCAAAAGTACATTAGAGATTTAAGAAGTAAGTGCTATTCGTAATATTAGTGTTGGCCGCTATTCATTTTGCGACCTATCTCCTACTTCTGGGAATGGGACTTTCTTCATCATAAAGGAGGCTTGGAGCTCATTCTACTTCAATACAAGTTACTAAACTTTAACAATAATTGTGTACAAGTGGATTTCATAGCGATGATCACTAAATATTTTTGGTTATAATTAGATTTAATTTTACAGAATTAAATATCAGTTTTTGCCTAACATTGAAAATACGCATGATATTAAAAGTTAGAAAAAAGGCAGAAAAGGCTCTACACTGCATCTCTTATGTTACTCTCTATATTAGAATTTATACAAAATAAACCAAATAGCTTATTTGAGACACCTTTTTAAAGTATCTACTCTGTCTTACGTATTTTCTGCAAATCCGGCTCGAAGGACCAATTTTTATTTATTTGTGGGCACATTATTCTACAAATCAATACTTTCAAGTAATACACTAGTATTTAAACTATCATTTGTAATACATTTCCAGATGAACTATTAAAAGTTCCCGATGTAAGAAAACAAGCTCAGTTAGAGTCAGCGGAACAAAGGTGTGCCATCCTGCAGCATGAGATCGACACCATCATGGCCTCACAGGTGATTATAAACCTTAACATTTACACAATAGGGTCTTACAGCTACAGTAAATTGGTCTTACAACTATAGGTATGTTGATTTTCAAAATTGTTTCGAAAATTTGATTCGTAGAGTAGAGGTCAATGTTAGAATGCCTCACAATTTTTATACAACAACCTTTTCGTCTGTTTTGCGGCAATTTTATATTGCTTGCGATTATTTCTTTTTTATTCTTTCGAGATGCATTTTTTATTATATGTGCCATGTTTTGTGTTATGGTTGTAGCCTAGAAAACTATTTTAAACAAGAAGTACAAAAAGTTATTTTTTATTTTTTTTTGTTCAAAGAAATAAAGAAAATATGTACACATCATGAATACAAATATTCGCTTAGTGAACGTCAATTTTTCCTTCGGTCATTGCTTTTAGGTGCTCCTTTGGGCTAGATGTTGAACTAAGAGAAAAAAGGCGACGTAAAGTCACCCAGCAGCACTATTTTAAAAAGTACATAATAATAAATATTTGACATAACAGTATTGTTGTGGGTCTATAATGGCCACATGTTGCAGCTGATCGTGTGAGACACTATTCATATTGAAATATTTTTAATTTTTTTCTGAGCTACAGCCATTTTAGGGGCGAAAGTGAATTACGAAAAGCAACACGTAACTTGTGTTAACCGTCTAATGAATTAATGAAACTAACATGTCTAATATTGGGACGTGTTGGGTGTATAACATGTCATGTCATGCCGTACCACGTCTGCTTCTATGCATGCTTGTATTATATTATTATGTACTTGTGCCGTTTTTAATGTGGGTTTTATTAGTTTTTACCTATTTATTGCGAAGTTATATATTGTGAATTCAGGAAGTTCATATTTTGGTGAAATTGAAGATACAATGATTGTTATACTTACTATCTTTATGTTGTCATGAATTAGAAAAAAATGAGAAGAGCGTATTAATTCAGAACTCCTGTAATGAAACAGAAGATAAGAAGTAAAACGTTGAGATATATCAGTTTTTATTTATATAATATTGCTTACTTTACGTTAGAATGAGATAAATATGAGCTATTGTTTATCTGAGACATTGATAAAACAATAATGCATAGAAACAGATGGGTCGAAAATCATTGATAATGGAAAATTAATTTTCGCCTCGCATTCGTAACCGGTGTTGTGGTAAAATTTGTGCTATTTCTTATTATTCCCTTTTTTATACACATTTTTTATTCTGTGTTGTGTGGAGATTTGTTTTACTCGTAATAAATATATTTGGTCTTATGATTTGAAACCTACACATTTTTGTTTTCGAAATCATCATGTAAAATTCTTAATTTACTGTCGAAAATATGGTCCTTCGAGCCAACCGGATAAAATTTCAATGACATTTTTTTCTAATAAATCTCCACGCAACCAATCCAAAACCTACCACCATGCACGGCAACAGTGCATCTTTTGCCTGTCATCCCATGACACGTACATATCGCAACTAGGGCGGGTCCCCGCCGGGTACGCCGAAGCTGTCGCGAATGAAAAACTTCGACAAGCCATCAGCGCCGCCTACCGGCTTCCTCAGCGGCCTGCCGCGATCGCTCAGCAACCTCACCAACCAGAGCCTGCGCAACCTGCGTCAAGCACGCCACAACAAGTTGCAACAGGAGAACCAACCCCCCCTCCTACGTCAGAACTCTGACGAATCAGACACGAAGCGCCGACACAACAACACCGTCCCGATAGTCCCAACCACCTGCCTCGACAACACCCCTCCACCTCTCCCACCACGATCCATTGAACGCCCCAAACGAAACCCCCTCAGCCCGACGCTAAGTCCTAGCCCAGTCAATCCATTAGCCAAGCCGAAACCGTCCCCCTCCAGCTCGGTGTCCCCCCTCCACAAGCAGTACTACAAGGGCAAGCCGTACCCCATGCACCAGTCCATGCCGAGCTACCGCGAGGACCCCAAGCTGAGGCGATCCTCCCACTCGCTGGACGGGGAGCTGGACGGACCCCAGCCGAACTCGATAGCGCTGCAGATGAGTTATCCGCTGGTCAACGCGCCCCCGCCTCCCCTGCAGGTAATATGATTTGCTGGTTGAGGGTGTTATCTTTATAGAGATGTGTATATCAGACATATAGAAATCTCCACGTCGAAAATCTGTGTGGGGCATTAAAAACAGTACATTTTCTGGATGTTTCTTAAAGTTGTGATTAAGTTTTTATGATAGAAAAATAAGAAAATGTTGAAGTTGATACACAAAAAATTATAGCTCCGAAAATAAAATAATAAGTGTTTTTCGTACGGAGATAGGCTGAATTTTATATTAATGTATGCTTTTATAAAATATCCCCTTTTCACTGAGTTAAATTGATTTGAAGGGATCGAAGAGAAAATTAAAGTAAATTAGTACTTATGTGAGCAAAAATCACAACTCAATTGGCAAATCGTTATATACTATTATTTCTGCAATAGTTTTTAAATGCTTGTTAGGTAAGTATTTAGATGAACTCAAAATTTTACTTTATTGGTGTTTAAAATTACTTTTTTTGTTATCTAAGCAGCAGTTTATTTTGAATTGCAGAAGCTTGTTCTTATTTTATTTATATTAATTGAAAAGCTTTGGTACAGTGTTCGTGTGAATGTAGATGTACCTTACATTCAACAATTTTTTTTAAAATGTTTTTGAACAACTAAATAATACCTACTTTTATTGCACTTTTGTATGTCTACATTCATTTCCCGTTGCTTTAGGGCAGTTCAGGTACATTTGACCCTTAATATATATTTAGGAGATATATAGCGTTAATTGATACAAGTACATGTATAATTTATGTATATGATGTGTTCGTCCCTTATATGCCTTTGAATAATATTACCCTAGCTAACCTTCTACCGTGACTAACATCGTGTTGTGCGTTTTTCTTGAAATTATATAATACACCATACTTTAGGATGTAGGATACGATACCGAAAGAATTAAGTGCTGGTTACAATTTTGTTTCTCTCCAAAAGTTTTTTTTCTATATAAAAACTCAACATATCATAGAAAAGTACTTTTTGTTGAATAATATATAATAATATATTAAGTTACCGTTGATTTAGTTTTGATTGAATTTGAAGTTTCCATGAAATTTTATGAGTTTCTAGGTATCTAGACACCGCGTATGATACGAACATAATATTATGTTAATGAAATAGAAATTATTATGAAAGAAGTGAATGAATGTAATTATTGCAATTTTCTATCACAAAAAGCATATTGTTTAATTAAATTTAAGAATTCGAATAATTAGAAAGAAATTGATATATACACATTTATATATATTTCAATATCTGTAATGTAGATTTGTGTGTTACAGACTGACAACAGAACTGGTGTACCGGTGATGCATGTAAGAAGTCAGTCATCGCCTGAACATCTGGACCATGAGTTGCAGAGAGGTCAGTTACCTAAGATTTTCGAAATTATAATTCATACTAGTCGATGAACATTATACTTTTATAATTAACCCTTTGGTAAGGTAAGGCCTTTCAAATGGATCTGTAGACAGTTGTCTGCTGTCTGTAGATTTGTTTAAGTATAGTGTAGGATTTTAATCAAATTAAAAAATATCAAAATGTCAAAATCAGCAATGCTTTGGAGAGTCGGTCCTGGAGTTGTCTGTGTCGATAGGCGCATCTGATCCGTGATCGCTTAACATTAACCTGGTTCGGTTTTTGTCCTGTTCATAAAAACAAATAAATAACGCCTCATAATTAAGTCTTTTATTAAGGTTACCTGTATTATAGGAGTGCGAAATATGCATAGATAAGAACTATATAGAAATATATAGACTAAATTTGGCTGGGACCTGGATCTTTTGACACACAGTCTGTTATTCTGTAGTGCAATACAGGTCGTCAAATAATTTAATGTTAGTGTGCTTCCGAGGGTATATTAAGGTTGGTCGTTAAATCACGTCAGGCGCCTTGGGGGCCATCCATAAATTACGTCACACGTTGAGGGGGAGGGAGGGTCCGAGGGAGTCGAACGAGTGTGACACTGTGTGACGATAGGTGGAAGGAGGCTTAAAATTCGTGACATCAAATTTAAAATTTTTAAATATTTAGATATAACAGTATATTAAAAGTTCTTAGAATGAACGGTTTTTTCTTTAATTTAGTAATTTAGTACCTGGACGCCCGAGCGTTGCTCGGATATATACAATACAATACAATACAAAAATACTTTATTGCACCAGATTTTATACAATGAGATAACATTAAATCGTTTATTTTCTAAAAAAATATTTTCTTGGTTTAGTTTAAAACGAAACAATCATTTGCTTCGTGTTACTTAACAAAGCCATCTGAAATAGCTCCTAATAAAAAAAAGTTATTTTCATAAAAATAAAAAATAGACACAATATGGTTTCGATCGAGATTTGAACCCGGGTCTCTAGTTCCGCAGTCAGCTCACGCAACCATTCGACCACGGAAGCTTTAATTCAATGAACGAAATTTTCATAGAGGTCTTTCAAATCGACGTTGTCATTTCTTTGAACGTCGGATTGGCGGATGGTAGTAGCGGAGCCCAAGAGGGGCTTTTCGGATTAACTCGAGCGCGTCAGATTAAGATATGGGGTACACCTTGCATCCTAAAATAAAATAGCTAAATTTCTTGCTATTGAAATCGACTCAAATTTAAATTGGAAGAATCATGTAGAAATAGTATGCCAAAGACTAAATAAATTCATATACGCATTACACCATCTTTCAAAAGTAGCAAATAAAAAACAGCATTGATGGCTTATCACGGATACGTGTGTTCGGTCCTAAGATACGGATTACTCTTATGGGGGAATTCAACTGACTTCAATAGAGCATTTATTATACAAAAGAAATGTGTTAGGGCCATTTAAGGTGCGGAACCTATGGACTCCTGTAAGCCAATATTTAAAAAAAAACTAAATCTCCCGCCATTGCCATCAATGTACATCTACGAAAGTCTGATATGTGTCAAAAATAATCAAAATCGATTTGATACCAAAGATGATACATTCTCCAATCGGCATCGGGGTCAATTGCATAGACTATTATCTTATACGGCATGCTATTCGAGAAACAGCTCTGTGATGTGCATCAAGATTTATAATTTGCTGCCATCTCGGTTAAAAAAATCTAACATTAAATCGGTTCAAGGGTTTTATTTTTAAATTATTGATTAAGAACTGTTTTTAGTCCACAAAGGAATTTATAGAATATTGTCATGCTGGACACCTCAAACGCTTGGCTAATAAATTATAAATTTTTATTCAATTAAGCAAATATTATCATTACTATTATTATCTAATATTAATGTTATTAAATTATTATTGTTATTATTTAAAAAAAATTGACATGTACCTTCGGGTATGAAATTGCATTTAATATCCTTAAATTTAAAAAAGTAAATTAATGATTTAACCTATAGATTAAGGATATACTGTTATCACTAAAGACACGATGACTTTATCTTATTTATTAATAAATATTTGCCCACCGACTAGGTCGGTAAGACACGCATGAACAATATTGTAAGATTTTTAACGTAAAATGTACCGTGTTTTATGCAAATAAATATTTCATTTTATTTCATTTCATTTCCTGTCGAGTACTGCCACGATTAATAAAAGACCTTCTATATAGGTACAATATTTTTTTATCTTACTTCCGGATGTCAAAATAGTCAGATTAGAATACGCCGTTACCGTTGAACCATGAATTTTAAATAATAAAAAATCTCTCTCCACTGGTTAAACGTAAAACGTCATAAAATATAATAATATTAAATAATATAATATTTTAAACTTCCTACCACCCAACCTATAAAAAGCACAAGGTCCTGATGACGCTTGAGGAAATCCACAATGAGCCTCGTGGGCTCCCCCGTTTGACAGCGTTTACGCCACAATATTATTAATACTCTCCAATAGATGTCAGGAAGAGTCGTAATTTTCAGTTTATATTTAAATTGATTATCATTGAAAATATTTTTATACAGTTAAAAATTTCCAACAATAAAAATTATGTGGATCGATTTATCACCCCCGAAACCAGGGTACTATTTTTCATCAAAATATTTGGAGCCGTTTCCGAGATTCAAAAAATATATTTAGATACATACAAGAATTGCTCGTTTAAAGGTATTAGATTAGATAGACGAAAAACAGATGAATGTGTGACGTCACATTGGAGAGGGGGGAGTTTCTCACTCGTGACCAACTCTGACAAGGATGGGGGAAAGGTAAGAAATCACGATTTTCGCGTAACGTAATTTGTGGATGTCTTCCTAGCATAGTAAGCTATGACCTAAATCTCTATCAGTTGTGAAGGGAGATCTGTGCGCACCACAAAAATATTAAGAAAAATACTACCGATTTTATGTTTCATATCTCGCATTTACTCTTTGTGTGCACATAGAAGTAGAAATCTATATATTTTTTCCAGGCGCTGTAGGTTCAGTACACGGGGCCCTGCCCCCCGGGGTGGCGGCAGCGGGGGCGGGCGGCGCGTGGGAGCGCGGCACGCCGCCCCCGGGCACTCCGCCCCCGCCCTACGCACACAATACACAGGTAAGCTTATCTATTTCACTTTAAATGGGCCATTCACTTGCTTACTTACTGGCTCTCCCTCAATAAGTTAGTGAGCGGGTCTCACTTACTTATTATTTTTATCATTTACATACTTTTCATAGTGAGTAAATTAAAAAGCTCGCCAACATGCTTCAAACATTTCTCCTCTAACGAGAAAAAGTTCCAATTACTGGTATAATATAACATTTGTCGATGGCATTTGATCTTATGCTGTAGTCACCTTTTAACGGTATGATATTTATATTTAAAACTTTAGCATAGCTTATTACCTTATAATTTATTATGTTTCATATTGACAAACTGGCTGGCTGGCTGCAACCCTTTTTGCGTCCCACTGCTGGGCACGGGTCTCTACCCCTTATTGGAGAGGCCTGGAGCTTACTCCACCACGCTGCTCCAATGCGGGTTTGTGGAGATGCGGGTTAGTGGCCAACCCGCTGTCGGATGTTTTCAAACCGCCCATAAGGCCTCCGACAAGGTTTGACGATTGTTATCTATCGACAACAACCGGGACCGACGGCTTAACGTGCCCTCCGAAGCACGGAAACGCGCATGAAATTTTTTGCCACTAGCGGTCACCCATCTCACACCCGACCGCACCCGTTTGGCTCAGCTGCATAGATCGCTTGCGTTCTACGCTAGCCGCCAGGCCATGCGCGTTTCACATTGACAAACTAATTGATAATTATTCCTTTCAGCCCTGTGCTGATCCCCAACGAGCCATAATATCAATGGAAGAAGATGATTCGCCAGCCTCTGTAAGTATTGATTAACATTTTTGTATCACAGACACATTTTTTAATACGTTTTTGTAATAATAATAAATAAAATCATCAAATAGTCCAATCTGAAAAGAATTTGTAGTAATTTTTGTGTCTTTCTTAGAAAGTATGTCGCATCTAAAAAATCTAAAATACAGTAGTATCATTACCTGTTCTAATATATAATGCTGAAGAGTTTGTTTGTTTGAACGCGCTAATCTCAGGAACTACTGGTTTGAATAGAAAAATTCTTTTTGTGTTGAATAGTCCATTTATTGGGGAAGGCTATATACTATATAACATCATGCTATGACTAATACCAAAGTCCTCGCGGACGAAGTCGCGGGCGGCCACTAGTAATAAACAGAATGTTTGGTTAAACAATTATAAATACTTTTTTATTGTCATTTTTAATTAAGAGAATATGTTTTTTTTTTCAGGACAATTCCACCTATTCTGGCCTGTTCTCAAATCTCCGCTCGGTGCGCGAGTCGAAAGCGAGAACAGCTGTTTTGCTCAATTGGCTACTGGGTGAAAGGAGGTATAGCATTTACAGTAATTTTGTCACTACTATTTGTCACAGATGAAATATTTAAAATATGGAGACAATGCCATTAGGTAATTCAGAACAACTTGTATAACTTGTACACTTATGTATTTATATAGTAAAACAGAAAGTTCTTTTATCTCACCAAGGCTAGCGGATCACGAACACCGAGATTGTGAGATTGTGGTGGTGGGTACCCATTGTATTTGTGTGCGTTATCTAATAAACTGTCAATCAACACTCGGTATAGTACTGGTTACTAGGTTACTGTAACCTTACTGGTCACTGGGTTGTGACTGTTCAGTTCCTGTAGCTTCAGGATTAAGAATAGTGCTACGGTGTCTCCTGCTTGATCGTAAGAGGCGACTAAAAGGGGTCTTCTGGGGTTGTGGGCCTTGAGCTCCATTAGTTGCATACACTGAATAGTATGTGGTTGCGACGCTCCATGTACATTTACATACAATTTAAATAAAGCTTGAATCTTGCCTGAGGTTGTCCACATTGCTTTATGTAAGTGTGGCCGATAACTGCATCTTTTCACGAAAACAGTATAATAGGCATGATGACATTATTAAAGAATCAGAGAATAAACAGTTTTACAGAAAAAATATATGCTAAAAAAGTTCTAAAATATGATCCCGTTTTAATATAAACATTAAGATTAATAAGATTTTCAATAAAATAAAAGTATTAAATACGGCAATCGGCCATGTTATCTGAAATGCCAATCAAAAGGAATGACGTCACGTCTCAATTAATAACATCGTGTTGCTTGAAATTTGACGAGCAAGCCGACGCCATGACACCTACGAGCGTTTTCGCGCTTAATTCAAATTACATAGCAGAAAATACATTAATTTATGTTAAAAGTTATTTTTATTGCTGAAATAAACTTTATTTCGAAACTAGGAGACGTGTACCTGCAAATAAGGAAAGGTATTTAAACATCTGTCATCATGCCCATTGCTTGACAGCTGTAATGGGGGTGCTTGTTTTACGATGATGTTTCACCAGATTTAACAATTTGAATGTCCGAGCAGGTCGGCGTGCGCCAGCCTGCTGCTGATCCTGACGGACGCGTACCGCGCGGCGGCGGGCGTGGGCGCGGCCACGCTGCGCCGCTGGGCCTACGAGATCCAGTCCACCTTCCTCATGCCCAACGCGGTCAGTGCCTCAAGGACAAACATTATTTAAACAACTGTTACCTAATACATATTTAGTACGCCATATTTACCTTCATGAGGTATGCAAATATTATAATGATAAAAAAAAAACAATGGGTTGCACTCCGGGAGTGCCGGCAGAAGTGAAAACATTAACGTGCATTTTTAATGTCTTGGAATCGTTAGGGAATAATTCCGCACGAATTGCTTGAATTATCAATAAGTACCTATTAATTTTTATCTAGTATTTTTACAAAGTACTCTCTCATTTTCTTTCACTATTTCTTTGTCACTTTTTTCATTAATAGATGCACTTTGTTCAATGTCCATATTTTAAATACTTGATATAAACGAATTTTAAGATAAAATTATACTTGACGCTGGCAATATGCAGAGTTTGCGATGCCATAATTGAAGAAAAAAAGTATAGACAGCCGTCAGATGAGCTGTTCGCGCCAACTTCATTCATGTGAACCACCTTCATCCTCCCTCTCTTTCCCGCAAGCGCACTATTATATAATATCTGCATCGTTCGCACTTGGGCGCATGTATATGGATCAAGAAGACCTATCAATCAGTCTGGCTTCGTCCGCCGTGCCGCGTGACAACCGCACCGCAAGCCACCTCACACGTGGTCAGACTCGCCGCATCGCCGCCATCACCGCTGTCAATAGTTTGTGATTTAACTGACTCAAAGTGAATAAGTACTTATAGTGTAGTGTGAAGGACAACACCAGTTCCCGGGCAAGAGAAGATTGATCGAGGCTTCATCAGTACACGAGCATACCATCTGCTCCAGCCCCAGGTTAGTGCGCTTGCTCCCTTTATCAATCCCTTCTCGTTTTCCACCTTTAATTCGACACGCAACTTACAGTCCACAATTCCTCCACCCTTTATTCCCCACCATGAGCCGTCATCAGCTGTCACCCCTCCATCTTGGTCTAAGAGCCGGTGAAGATATTCACTCGTTCGGTTGTTACAAGAGTGAAAGTGATATGAAAGAAAATTGATTAAAATTAATTAAATTAAAAATAGCTATGAACACTTTTCGATAGTCAAGTTATCATAGGCATATATGTTTATAAATTATATTTGGTAAACAATATGTCTCATCGAATTATCAGATCGGTGAAGAACGATCTTCCTCGTCTCCTCTACTATCTTACGAAATTTTGCGATCAGCACACGTGACCTCGCGCGAGTTTCATAGTTTTTACCCATCCCACAAAAAGTGCTCAACGCCGCTAAAGAAGTTTTCACTTCAAAAACTTAATTGTAATACAATTTATAAAAATTGTAAGAATTCCTTAACGCCGTTTTATCGTTTATGAAATCAGTAACTGAGTTAACACGACTTTATCAGAAAATACGTTTT
Organism: Pyrgus malvae; assembly: GCA_911387765.1. Classification (NCBI taxonomy): domain Eukaryota; kingdom Metazoa; phylum Arthropoda; class Insecta; order Lepidoptera; family Hesperiidae; genus Pyrgus; species Pyrgus malvae. The sequence continues at coordinate 12,051,320 of OU426972.1, read as the reverse complement.
AAGTTCTTTTTTAAACTCATTGCCTGTTTTGATTTTGAGGAATTCCGCCATCCATCCATCGTTTCATAGTCCATGCTGCACATAGGCCTCTCCTAACCTTCGCCTCTCCACGTGTCATGCGCCATTAGACAAAATGCATGCAAACACTTGTAGAATACAATGAAATTTTATGCGATTGACAGCGAACTATCGAAACACGTGATATTTCATTAGCAAACATCAGTCCCGTACATTCATCATTATATTCTCTAGCGTTTGCGATTATAGAATGCATTTTGTCTAGGAGTGCAGGGCCTTTTAAACCCAACGGTTTCCCATTTTCTTCTCTAGGTCATCAATTCACCTGATTGGAAGGCCAACTGTACTCCTTTTGCCTTGAACCCATCTTTTTTTTAATCATATCTAACGTCCATGGCACACTCATACCGGTCGTTGTTAATAGTGTTACTGTTAAGTTGTTAGTAATTACATATTCCTGGGACCAGTAATAATAACGAGTAAGTGCAATTTTGAGAGAAGTATCTAGTAGAATCCAAATCGGCTGGGCAGCATTCGGGAAACTACAAAGTATCTTCTCATACAGTAATCAATAGTTAGCATACCGAGGCATACCTATATGCTTGAAATCAAAAGTTATCAAGTAACTAGTGTATGATATACAGTCCACCTTCCTCACGGCTAACATGGTAAAGGTGTAACTATTGATAGAGAGTAAAGAGAATTTTTGATCTGAAACATGTAAATCAGCTATTTACACAGATTTTCTTGTCAAACTGCTTATACAATACAGCAATACAATAGCAAGTGATATTTTCTCAGATTATAATGTTTAGTCTCGACTATCACTATTGCTTTATTAATTATTACTCAAAATTGGACACTTCAATATATAAATATAATTTTTTTCGCAGGTACTGCAATTGAATGGAGTTGATGAAAACCTGGCAAATGAAATCGAGCATGTTTTAGTCAATGGTAAGTAGAAGATTAAGAACCCCAGCTTAAACGTTTAATACCCGTAGCCACACTTTAGAAAATAAACAGAGAATTTTGAAGGTAGTGGAACTTATAATTGTTCATCCTGTGTATCATTGCTGCCTTTGATCCAAAAGATATTTTGTGTTATGGTGGAAATGTTCAATTGTCTGGCCATTCCGGTTGTCCTTACTGGCATTCGTAATAAAAGAGTAAAAGGTAAGAATTGAAAAGTAAAAAAAGGAAAAACCTACTGGCTTACCGGTGGTATTTGAGGTTATACACGCGTCCGAATTTACTTTCACTTTTTACTTTCAATTACTACTCTAAATGCAAATACAATACTACACGGCAGGTATGAGGCGGCTCATACCCTGATGAAATGATTCAAAGGCAGGTCAGGTTAACTGGTAACAGTTTATTAAGAAGACAATTTTAAAACACACTATTCACGCGAGATGGACAACGTCACGGAAGAGATAGAGTTGCTTAGTGAATACATTAGCACTGGAGTGTTGACGATTCATTGCGCAGAGGAAGCGTGCAGGCGTTCATTCATTTCATCATATCAACTAGTAATTGCCAACAGTGAATAGTTTAACAAGATTTAAACTTTCTGTTCCCATGATCAAATTCGAACTTCTCTTACTATTGGGACTATGACTATGTCATCAAATATTCCAATTTCAGAATACGAGAAAGAAGAAATCCTCCGCAACGTGTTCCGAAAGGCGCGTCTCCACGCCAAGGAGGAGTTGGCAAGACAGCTGAGCGAGTTCCAGGTGAAGCGGCAAGTGGGGCTCGGCTCGCTGTACGGACCCGAGGACTCTGTTCTCGAGCGCTGCGACGTGGACCGCGCCCAGGTATGCAAAATCATCATCATCATCAGCGTCCAAGGAGGAATTAGCAAGACAGCTGGGCGAGTTCCAGGTGAAGCGGCAAGTGGGGCTCGGCTCGCTGTACGGACCCGAGGATTCTGTTCTCGAGCGCTTCGACGTGGACCGCACCCAGGTATGCAAAATCATCATCATCATCAGCGTCCAAGGAGGAATTAGCAAGACAGCTGGGCGAGTTCCAGGTGAAGCGGCAAGTGGGGCTCGGCTCGCTGTACGGACCCGAGGATTCTGTTCTCGAGCGCTTCGACGTGGACCGCACCCAGGTATGCAAAATCATCATCATCATCAGCGTCCAAGGAGGAGTTGGCAAGACAGCTGGGCGAGTTCCAGGTGAAGCGGCAAGTGGGGCTCGGCTCGCTGTACGGACCCGAGGATTCTGTTCTCGAGCGCTTCGACGTGGACCGCACCCAGGTATGCAAAATCATCATCATCATCAGCGTCCAAGGAGGAATTAGCAAGACAGCTGGGCGAGTTCCAGGTGAAGCGGCAAGTGGGGCTCGGCTCGCTGTACGGACCCGAGGACTCTGTTCTCGAGCGCTTCGACGTGGACCGCACCCAGGTATGCAAAATCATCATCATCATCAGCGTCCAAGGAGGAATTAGCAAGACAGCTGGGCGAGTTCCAGGTGAAGCGGCAAGTGGGGCTCGGCTCGCTGTACGGACCCGAGGATTCTGTTCTCGAGCGCTTCGACGTGGACCGCACCCAGGTATGCAAAATCATCATCATCATCAGCGTCCAAGGAGGAATTAGCAAGACAGCTGGGCGAGTTCCAGGTGAAGCGGCAAGTGGGGCTCGGCTCGCTGTACGGACCCGAGGATTCTGTTCTCGAGCGCTTCGACGTGGACCGCACCCAGGTATGCAAAATCATCATCATCATCAGCGTCCAAGGAGGAATTAGCAAGACAGCTGGGCGAGTTCCAGGTGAAGCGGCAAGTGGGGCTCGGCTCGCTGTACGGACCCGAGGATTCTGTTCTCGAGCGCTTCGACGTGGACCGCACCCAGGTATGCAAAATCATCATCATCATCAGCGTCCAAGGAGGAATTAGCAAGACAGCTGGGCGAGTTCCAGGTGAAGCGGCAAGTGGGGCTCGGCTCGCTGTACGGACCCGAGGACTCTGTTCTCGAGCGCTGCGACGTGGACCGCACCCAGGTATGCACCGTCATCATCATCGTCCAAGGAGGAACTAGCAAGACAGTTGGGCGAGTTCTAGGTGAAGCGGCAAGATCTTGTATCATGCGTGTATTACTATTATTATCCTCCAGAGTGCACTTTATGAGAATTGTAATGCTGGTAAGTGGCCAACCCTTTGTCGGCTTAGCGCAAGGCCGGATATAGGGCAGGGCAATCGGGGCTATAGCCCTGAGGCCTCCACGATAGAGGAGCCCCCACAATAGAGACTTCGGTAAAAAAAAACTAATTCAGACTACTTAGTACTCTTAGTAAACAAGTTTTCCTTTCCTCTATATTTTTTTCGCGTTATACAGTACTTTGTATAAATATGATTATATTTTAACAGAAATCATCGATCTATGCAATGCATAGTATGCATTATGCCACAAATGCGTCCTTTGATCATCGTCAAAACGAACGATGTAAATTCCTTGGCGACACAGAAATGATTAACGGACGAAATTTCTTTATTTTCTTGAGCGAAACTGGAATGCGGTATTTTATCCATAAAGATAGCGAAATCTGCTCTGATGTGAACATTAATATTTCGCATACCCACTCGGATTTCTCTACCGCAGGCGGCAGCGAATACCGCTTAAGTCTGAATAGGCCTTTACCCGAGCGCACCTATTTCGTTTAGCTGATTATACTGCTTGCATTGTATGCCACCCTCATGGGCTGTGCACGTTTCATGTATTCACACTTGAAATAACGCAACGGTTTGTTGTGAAACAGGAGCAGGTGGTGGTGGAGAGGCTGATGACGGCGCAGCTGAGCGCGGTGTGGGCCGGCAGCGCGGGGCCCAGCGGCGCCTCCTCGGCGGAGGCCTCTGCGCTGCTCGCCGCGCTGGTGGCCGCCGCCGCCTGCCTGCACTGCCGGTGAGTGCGCCGTGGACCCACCGTTGGTCCATACCACAGAAAATATTAAAGAGGTTAGCACGCGCGTTCACCGAGGACCTACCGTTGGTCCATACCACAGATCATATTAAAGAGGTTAGCACGCGCGTTCACCGTGGACCTACCGTTGATCCATACCACAGAACATATTGAAGAGGTTAGCACGCGCGTTCACCGTGGACCTAGGTACCGTTGGTCCGTACCACAGAACATATTAAAGAGGTTAGCACGCGCGTTCACCGTGGACCTACCGTTGATCCATACCACAGAACATATTAAAGAGGTTAGCACGCGCGTTCACCGTGGACCTACCGTTGGTCCAAACCACAGAACATATTAAAGAGGTTAGAATGGAATTGTGGGCGAGGCAGACGCGCCAAGGATATGAGCAACGCTCATATCTCTACAGAAACACGCGTTCACGCTGCGATATGCGTGTTTGTGTGCGTGCTTGGCTTGGGTGTGATTCGTTCATTTGAAATCGCGTGATTGTGCGGCATTAAGATTGGCTAGATTTGAAATTGCAAATATGTGTGTAAGCTTCAATTAGCTAAGCCAATGAGTGTTACTGTCGCAGTCAGATCATAATAATCCATGGTATATTACTCCTACCCATTTCCTAAAACAGGGCCGTACTGTATTACGGCGGGTCCACGATTAGCCGGATTGTCATTGCGATACGTTCTACAATATGGCTCACGTTTGACCTAATTGTAATCAAGCCTCGTAGTCACCCATCCTACTTTTAATCGCACTCAACATTGCTTAATTCATTTGACACCCATCCACTTTTTAACCGCACTAGATGGCCACCCATCTTAGTTTTGACAGCACTCGAAATTGCTTAGCTTTATTACCCACGCTTCTAATGACCGCACTAGATGTTGCTTAATGGCCGTCCATCCTACTTTTGACCGTACTCGGCATTCCTTAGTTTTATTGACAGTTTGACACCCATCCTTCTTATGACCGCACTAGATATTGCTTAATGGCCACCATCAAGTGGTGGTAGAGAGGCTGATGGCGCAGCTAAGTGCAGTTTGGGCCAGTAGTGTCATGCCAGGGAAAGCTAAAAAACGGTTTGCATTTTTGAGTCCTACTTTTGGCTATGGCTATGCTATGCTGATTGGAGATACAGGACAGAGCCAAAGGCTTAACTTGCCCTCCAAAGCACAGAAACGCTTATGAATTTTATGCTATTTATGACGAATAAACAAATTAGTACTTAATAATCCATATATATAATATATAAATGTGAAAGTATGTGTGTTTTGTTTGTTCGTCCTTCTTTCACATTGCAACTACTACACACTACACATTGGTACTACTGATAGATCTGATTCCAAACTAAGCAGGGCTTGTGCTATGGTAATCAGAAAGCTGATAAACATACTTATATAATTCTAAATACATACTTAAATAGATAAATTAACTCCCAGACACAGAACAAATAGTCATGTTCATCACACAAATATTTGTCCTGGGTGGGAATCGAACCCACAACCTCACGCTTCGCAGTCGGCTTATCACCCACTACGCCACGAGGCTGTCAAAGGAGATAGGAGATTGGCATAGAGTACCTTTTATTCGGGAAAAAAACGTATAGTACAGGCGGTGGAGCTGTAGGCGGAAAGCCAGTAACATAAATCCACAGAGGAAATGTACTTCAAATTAATTTACATAATAATATAATATTACTATCATTGGTACAAGGAAAACGGACTATTCTATAGTTATTCCTTACGTATATTAGTATTGTTTCATTTTCCCCTTTATGTTGTTATTTTCGGAGCAATTAGTGTATAATCGTCGAAGTAAATGAAATAATGGTGAATTTGACGGATATTAGTGAAGTGGATGCACTAGAAGTAAGAAGGAGATGGTGGGAGTCGCCTAAGAAGAAGAAAAAGATAAAACTGAGCAAGTAAGAGTAGAGTTAGTGACGTTTTTAAGAGGATAGCTGGTTAGAAGTGTATACCGCTAAGATGTGATTACTATACATTGTGTTGTAATATTTTGTTTTTCGAAAGTATGTATGTGTAATTGTTTGGTACGCTCTGAGGGCCCACTATGTACGCCCGTATCCGAAACTTGGTGAATTTTCGGGCCTAATTTTTAGATAAGATTGAAGAAATTCTAGCAATATTATTCATTCAGTAGCTTAATGTCATCAATGATAACGCTAATCTTATGAATTCGTGAAAAAAACCGATCTGAGTATGCCAAAAAAGGGTTCCGAAAATGTTAAAACTTACTGATGGATGCGTACAGAGTGGGCCCTCTAGGGTCTGAATGGCCTGATGGATTTTATCTAGATTCATATTTAATGTGTGAGTGATTCTGGGTATATCAAAATAAAAAAAAAAAATGGCGGATCGCAGTACGGTTTTTTAGTTTTTAAGTAACTGTTTTTTTTCCCACATATTACTTGATTGGTGATAATATTTTTCCCAAACCCTTTTTATGACTTATTGCTGGGCACATTCCTGAAATGAAAAGAAATAGCTTAAAGAATTAGAAGGTATATACTAGGGAGTGATAATCAACTCCTAGCATATAGCTGTAATGATTCCGTTTAGGATGGCTAATTAAGGCAAGCTAGAGGTGAAGACCTGTTCCTCTAGGTTATTTTGTCTTGCTGGTACGAGGAGATGAGGGATTTCCCCAGGAACACTCAGGTACGTGGTGTCGTTGCTAACCAACGGCTCATCAGAAAGCCAATTTGTGGCGCTATTATTTCCTATATTATTATTATTTCCAGCAGCACTTTGTAGTACTTCAGGTAAAGCCTGTAAATATGTTTTTTTATTTGAATAGAGTAGCAGACGAGCATGCAGGCCACGTGGTGTTAAGTGGTCGCTGCAGCCCATGGACATCTACATACAACTACAAGCAAAGGTAAGTCTTGTCTGAGGTCGTATGCAGTTGCGCGGCTACTCCGGAGGCTGGTGGTCGCCTCATGTAAGTGTGGCCGGCATCTGCACCTTTCCACCGAAACACAGCAGAATTGGTTCACGGCAGAAGTGGGTGCAGCGGGGGTACTTCCCCGGGCGAGCGATAATAGTAGTACCACCTATACATGCCTGTGTAATGTAGGAATATAGTACAAAGTGGTGACATTGTTGCAGGCCGGCGGCGATCGCGGCGGCGGTGGGCGGGTCGCGCGCGTCGTTCCTGCAGCGCGACAAGCTCTACAAGCAGCGCGTCAAGCAGATCACCAAGCAGCACCCGCAACCGGTGAGCTATACACACACTACGTTTCTTATTTTTTTGTTGAAAAAAAAAAAACAAATAGGGGGTTACGCTGTTAAGTTATTACGTCACACGAAAATCGTAACTTTTTCTCCCCCGTCCTTGTCACGGCTGAACACAATTGAAACTCCCCCCTCCCCAGTGTAACATTGCACATTCATCTATTTTACATCTAGATTTTATTGAATTAAAGAAAAATCATTTTTTGTCTATGGACTCAATATTTTTCTAGATATTTTGAAGTGTGACGTCCCGAATTTAAAGACCCTCCCACCCATCTTCATACCATGTCACACTTGTTCGACCCCCCCCCCCCTCCCCCTCAGCCTCAATGTGTGACGTAATTTATGGATAGCCCTTTATTTTAAGAGACAAAAACCCTGCTGTGTAAAAAGCAATTAAAAAGAAAAATCAAGTGCAGTACATTGTTGTTAAAAGCAATAAAACTACGGCATTGAAATAATTAATACAAATATGTAATTAATACACACAAAGAAATGTCATACCGTACTATTACGCTGAAACGATGATGTAAGCACGTCCGACCGAAATATCGTGAATTTTCGTTCTCTCAACCATTTCAGTATAAATATATAAGCTGCATAAAAAAGGCGAATCTTAGGACTGCCATGCTTAGAGTAGACATCTGAACTAAATTGTTGTGTGAATAGGTATTTTGTTGTAAAACAAAATTAACTTCTTTGCGTAATGATATGATGCATGAATACTGATTTGTAAAATTACTTTACTTATTGTAATTAGTCTTTAACATTTAAGCTGGTTAAAAAAACAACTTAAACTGTATGTAACGACCTGCATGGCGTAATGGTTACCATGCCGGACTGCCGGGTTCGATTCCCGGCGAAGCAGAAATTTGAATTATGAGTTCAAAATTTTTGTTCTCGTCTGGGTGTTTGTTTTTTTGTCCTTGTGTGTGTCCATGTCACCCACGACACAGGGTATATATACCCTACTGTGGAGCTATGTGTGTGAAACGTTATTTTATTTAATTAATTTAATGTATAAATATAGTTGAAGTCTGTTTAATTATTTTTGCTTGCTTAATAATTTAATGTTATAACGGTAACATTTTGTGATACTTGACGTTGATGATGTTTCGATCCCCGTGTCTGTGTCCAGTTCGTGGTGCGGGGCCACCACCTGCAGCTGCAGGCGCTGACGGCGCTGGCGCACTGCCACCTGTGCGACCTGGTCATCGCCGGCCTGGCGCCGCAGGCCTACGTCTGCACCGGTGAGCTGATTGTTTTTATTGTCAAACGACTAATGCGCCTGTTTGGCGTGGCGACGTGTCTTGTCAGACTTCTTATTACTGCCTACGTAACATCGTTATCGTGATTTAGACTCGTTGCACACTACTTGAGATAGTATTATACTCCGGTACTCCGGATATTAATCGCCGCATGTGGTTTGGATGGCACACTTATTTTGTAGGCTAACACCTAGGCCAGATCCTAACCAACGCATTTTAGGAGCTTAAAAGTCAGTGGCGACCGCGGCGGTTGGTTAACATTGGTAATACCCATACTTGCACAAATAAATTATTTTCATTTACATTTTCTGTTTACACAGACTGCAAACTAAGGGTGCACCGGGCCTGCGCCAAGTCGGTGGAGGAGAGTTGCTGCCTGGATGGGGAGCAACATCACAACAACCGAATATCGAGATTCATGGAGAGGATACACCATCAGCCGAGCGGTAAATGTTACTTTTTATAACAAGCTTACCTTTAATATGCAAATTAAACGCAAGCATCAGGTCTGACACTGCTAGTGGCAAAATGGCGAATTATTTGGCGAATTTCATGTATGTATCCGTTCACAGAACACGTAAAGCGGTTTGTCCCGGTTTTTAGCAGTCGTTAAATCTTGTCGGATGCTCTATGGGCGGTTTGAAAACATCCGTCAGCAGGTTGGCCACTGACCACGCTCTCTGCCAACCCGCATTAGAACAGCGTGGTGAAGTAAGCTCTAGGTCTCCCAATAAACCGAGCAGACTGGCCTTTTGGTTAGCGGTGCCCTATGAACATGGGCAAGCCCTATGAACATTTTACCATAACCTGAGCATTCTACCAGCTTTGATGGAAATGAAATGAAAATCCTTTATTGTTGACTGTTTACATACATAGAATAAGATGTTTAAAATTATTATTGGAGTTTTAAAGAGTTTGCCATATAATATTATTAATTAACTAAAATGTTTTGTTTTAAGGCCTTTTTTGATGCTTTCTTGAAAAATCTGTCAAAGTCCTCCGGAAATGCATGCGCTGGAAGGTTGTATATTGGATTGGATACGAAATAGTGGTCTACCTACTGTCAGATATTTTTAAATCGCCCACAATACCTCCGACAAGGTTTAATTATTATTGCTATCCACCGACAACGACATGTTGTTTTCGTTTTGTCGTATTGTCAAAGTTATTTTTCGATTAATCAAAACGTTTCTCTGCAGGTCAAGATTCGAGTGACAAGAAATCGAGGAAGGCGTCGGGCGCGACGAACTTTCTCAACAGTAAGTATATAAAAAAACTAGCTGTGCCCCGCGGTTTCACCCGCGTTAGAGAGGATCATTAGCATAAAGTGAAGTCCTCTGAAGTGCCGCTAGACCGCCTTTTTTATAGGACTATTTAAGATAAACATTTCCATCATATCTACTTCTCTGTTAATATTATAAATTTGAAAGTAACTCTGTCTGTCTGTCTATCTGCTACGCTTTCACGCTTAAACTACTGAACCAATTTTAATGAGATAGCGTGGACCTTGGGAATGGGCATAGGATGGTTTTTATCCTATAAAACGGGTCCACGCAGGAGAAGCCGCTGAAGGCTAGTACATTACATATGTGTAACTCAAGCGGTTTTGGCAGCGCACGCCAGAATAGCTCGCAGATGGTAGATTTTTTTCTACGTACATGACACTTGTCATATTTTGGACAATTCACACAATATCTTTATAAATTGTAGCCTATGTGTTATTCTGATGTATAAGCTATATTATTGTAAAGTTTCACTGAAGTCCAGTAGTTTATACGTGAAAGAGTAACAAACATCTATACTTACAAACTTTCGTGTTTATAATATCACTAGTGTTTATAATACATATTAGTAAGTAGGATAGGATACAGACTGTTGCGTTGGTAAAATGTGCCATCGATTTGATCTATCTCCACCAACCCGCATTGGAGCAGCGTGGTGGAGTAAGCTCCAGGCCTCCCCAATAATGGGGAGAGACCTGTGCCCAGCAGTGGGACGCTAAAAGGGTTGCAGCCATTTGATCTATTGCTACTCTTGCGATAGGACCCATTTTTAGTCAACGCTGTATATTATAGTTCAATTTCTTAAGTATGTTTCCTTCAAAATAAAGGATTTGTTTTGTATTGTATTGGATAAATGAATCTTGTTTCCAGTACAATTTCCTTTTTCATCTGAACATAAATCTCCCTTTGTTGGGCATAGTGGTTCCAAATTGAGGACATAATTACAGATTAGAAAGTAACAGTAGAAAGTATGCCCATTAAATAATGCGATCGTTTCCAGTGGAGAGGATTAACCGGAAGATGGAAGACGAGCAACCCTGGGATCAGACTCTCACGCCGGCCTCTGCACTAGGTGAGTCCAAATTATATCTAAACATTTTACACTTTGTACAGAAATGCGTGGTGTGGGGTGCCTGTGTAACCCCACATGTTTTTGTCTTATTAATTGGTGAGTCCAAATTTTGACTGATTATTGTTAGAGTCAGTTCGGAATATGTCATGTGTGGTGCGGGGGTCCTTGCGTAACCCCACATTTTTTTATTGTGTCGTGTTAATCAGCGAGTAAAAATTTTGACAAATACTTTCTAGCCCCTCTTCAGGAAGGGAATATGTGTCGTTTGGGGTCCTTATGTAACCCCACACACTTTATTGTGTTGATCGGCCAGTTTAAATATTACCTAATAGTTTATAGATTTTGTTCAGAATGTGAATTTCCATGATGTTTGCGATAGTTCTCACTAATCGCGTAAGTACATTGTTTTCTATTCCACCTTCACTAAAAATAATGTTATGTGTAAAAATATTTTTGTCGGACGTGTAAAATTATGTGATAATCTCGGTACGTCCTTTATTTTACGAGTATTTCTATGTGGCTTTGAAATTAAAACTATCCATAAAATGCTTTATACACTGTGAGGTTATTCAAATTCAAATTCAAATTATTTATTTGCAAGAACATAGTAAAGTTATAATATAGGTCTTAAACATTAATATACCAGCTCCATATGTTCTACCCTAGCGGGTGTGCAAAACATCTAATTCACTACTACTATATATAATTATTTTGTCAATCTAATAAACAATATTCACTCATTTTAATAATTATCAGCACAATAATCCAATTCAACGCTAAAAGCGATTGTTAAAATGTTAAAACTTTTACATATATTTGATTATTCATTTTTACATTGCAATTTTTTTTTATTTGTCAAACCATTTAATAGATAATTTTAATTATGTATTATTTTACAAGATTGTTTATTTCAAATTCATGATGCATTTAATGTCAATTTTTAATACCAATTTATAGAAAAGTTACGAAATATTATACGATGTCAAACATAAAATATGCATACAGTAATAATATTAATTTACAGCAAAGTAACTAGTCAAAATTGCATTTAAAATATTCATTTAGGTCATAAAAATTCCACTTAAGAAGCCACAGTTACTTGTGCGGAATAAGTATTTTAAATAAATACATTACTATTATTAAATCTTTCATAACCCTGTCATAAATTGCGTTATATATGACACATCTGGTCGGTGTTACCCTTGGATTTGATATTATAAAGTTCACATTTGCCATGATGTTAACGACATATTTAAAAAAAATATGGATATTGAAAAATTAGATAAAAGGAAAGTACGTGTTTTATCATTTTTATGTACATTTAAAATCTATTTAAATTGTCCCCATTAGTAATTTGTGTACATTGTGAATTTATGAGTTATAAAGACATTTCGAATGTCGTCAAATAATATTTGGGACACATCTAGGCCATTATAATTCTGTGAGATCGGACTCTTGACATTTAAACTGTTGTAATGGTCCTTCATGTTTTTTATATTTAAACAAGTGGTCCGACCCAGCTCTGCCCGGGTGCAGACGTTGTCCTGCCATAAAAGTATTGAAAGAGGATTTGTTTTTTACCATCGTAATCTAAAACAAATAATGACATACAAACTGTCCTGTTATTCTGACATTGTCAAAGTTTATAACGACACAGCACGAAATACAAACGTTTGACAGGGAGGGGAAAACTTCTTGTAAATAAAAAAATAACTATTATTATTATATTACTAATTGAAAAAACATTTTCTAGTGGACCAAATTGTGAATTAAAACCATTCTCAAATCCCCTTGAACGCACACAAAAAAAAAAACACCATAATCCGTCCAGTCGTTAAGGATGAGTTCAGTGACATACACACGAACTCAAGAAATATATATTATTATGTATATTAACAAAACTCCGTCATAAAATAAAGATTAAAAAAATATGTATATAACTAAAAATACGTAACTCGATTTTTTAATAAACTGTAGTTCAAATTTAGAACAGTGGCACTCTAAATGAATGATGAGTATACCAGCTCCAAAACTGCATCAAAACATTTTCCTTCTACATACATCTTTTGTAAGTTACAGTATTCCAAACCAAAAAAATCAAGGTGGCTCGATTCGAGTGTCCGGGAGTGTATATAAGATGGAGTGCAGTAGCTGACAAGAATTTAAGCCATTTAGTATGAAGTGCTCGCTTTAGCCCAGCTTCAAATATTTTTTTATTTTATTTTAATGGAGTAGCTCGTCTGCATGCAGGCTACGTGGTGTGGACAGAGAGTCGTGCCGTATGAAGTTACGCTGCTACGGCTAAATGCTGATGGTCGTCTTAAGTAATTAGTCAGACCGGCGGCCGCACTTTTTCACTGAAACAGAATTGAATTGTACTAGAAGAGTGAGTAACTATAGTTACTAATAACTGATTGATGGATTCTAAGGTTACGCACACACAGTCAATGTGAACATGCACACCACAACAATTGTTAACCACAAAACATCTTACATTTGCGTGTCCCAATACGAGCGATATTTGGGCCACATCCATTCGTTCTAATTCCGTAACGTCGGTGACCTTGACTGGTGCACTAACGACGTTGGAAATTTTATTTTATTTTTTATATTTGGAAGAATTAGACACACACGCACACACAGACAATGTGAATGAGCACACAGCCCCACAGACATGGTAATATGGTATTTGTGATATAAAAGAGCACACGCAAGTCCCAATACAATCGAGTGAAATTTGGGCCACATCCAGTCGTTCTAATTCCGTAGCGCCGGTGACCTTGACTTCTGCACTAACGACGTTGGAATTAACTTGTAAAATACCGTTATTTTAAAACAGTGTACACTTAACAAAATTTAAGAGTAGATGAGTATATTGGTAAGCATTCTCTTTGTAGTCCCTGTAGCTTCGGGATTAAGAATAGAGTTACGGTGTCTCCCGCCTGATCGTAAGAGGCGACTAAAAGGGGTTGTGTGAGAGTGGGAGCTCGAGCCATCCAGCCAGCAGCCCCAGGAAGGGCGGCGGTGTGTGCGTGGCCGCATGCCGCCGTAAGCATCGGAAGGTGCAGGAGAGCACATCTGCTCTCCCGAAGATGGGACCGTTCTGGGTCGTCGCGCGTGGTTCCGGTGCGTTCCGCTGGAGAACCCGGAGTCCTCCCCAAGCGCAGAGGTAGCCACAGAGGGTATTTTAGTGCGGTCAAATAAGACAAATATTTTACAAGATGCCGGGTACCTTTTGAAGGTCCCCCCCCCTCCCCCCCGATACCAAAAAAAGACATTCTCGTTTTATTGAATGGTCACATATGACTATTTAAATCCAACTCGAGTAAAATTGAGTTTTTTCTTGACCATAACTTCTGAGGACTTGCGGTCCTGTAATTTTGTTGGCCATTGACTCTTTGGACTGCCACTGGAATAAGTCCTAAGTTGAGTTGAGAACATCAACGAGTTGGAAATTTGAGTGATGAGATTAAATTAATGTTCTTTGTCTGAGTTTTCAAAAATAAATACTTTTTTAAAATAAGGGTCTTTTTCGGGGGAAAAAATTTGGACAATTCACACAACACCATCGGATTCCAAACTAAGCAGAGCTTGTACTATGGTAATCAGAAAGCTGATAAACATACTTTATAATTCTAAATACATACTTAAATAGATAAATTAACACCCAGACACAGAACAAATAGTCATGTTCATCACACAAATATTTGTCCTGGGTGGGAATCGAACCCACGACCTCACGTTTCGCAGTCAGCTCATCACCCACTACGCCACGGAGGCTGTCGAATCTTACTGTTTCATTTTCATCAAATGAAAGGGCTCGGTATAAAGGTCTCGAATATATTTTTGTTATTATTATAAAATAAATAGTTTTTATTTTATTCATGAAAGAAAACGAAAATAGACCTTTGTTAATTAATAGAGACAATACAAAATATAGATCTTTTTTAATTAATAGAGAAAAAATTATAGATAAACAACGGAGTACCGCAAAGTAACGCCTGATTCTATTAATTTTATATATAATGGTATGGAACCCTTCATGCGCGAGTCCGACTCGCTCTTGGCCGGTTTTTGTAACAGTACAGATATTTCACAGATTACACAATATTGTCTAATTGGCTACGCATCGGCAGAGCGCCCTTGAAAACCTTCCGGAAGCTGCAAGTTTAAAGTCAAGCTTTTCTTTGTCATGAAATATTTTCAGGCGCTGTGCCAAAGTGTTTTCAACAATTAATATCACGCCTACGAGTTTCGAAAAAAATATTTCGGTGACTTTATGTCTAATTCGGTAATCTGTGTCATCAATGTCTTAGCCTGCTATGACATACTAGTTTCCGACTGCGGCTTCACCCGAGTGGTCTACAAGTTGATAAATGAGATATTGTATCCGGTTGAGGGTAAATGTCCATGGGCTGTAGCGACTATTTACGATACGTGGCCTTCAGGTTCATCCGGTAATTTAACTAAAAAATATTTGGTTTTTTGGAGTAGCGATGGCCGTGCGGAAAAGACCGTGATAGACAGACAAAGAAAAAAAAATCGTGGAGTAGACAGACAAAGAAATTTTGTAATTTGCGTATTCATCGCTGCTCCACAGTGATGGAAAATATTGTGATATTTAATGAATTAAATGCCGTGCATGCCTGAGACAAGCTCATAATTTCTCGAATTTTTGATGTCCCCAATCAGCACTTGGCCAGCGTGTCACACTATGGCCTAAATACCTCTCTCTCTCTTGTGAGAGAAAACCTGTGCCCAGCGGTGGGACAAAAAAAAGCTTGAAAAAAAATTCAGTATGGATATAATATGCGGATCGGTTTAAAACCTACTAACGTTGCACCCATTTGGACTACATTAAAGTAAAAAAAACATAATGTATTCGAATTCTTTGTTTAAGAACTGTTTTTGTACACGAGCATTTATGTACGAGTCTATAATAAAGTGCAGAGATGTAAAGAAATGAAGGAATAAAAATTATTAGAAACATTTAGAGGATGTGAGTCAACATAAATATTATGTGTTCGCGTAAACACTCCGCGTTGAGATCTTTATTAATAGACAATAAAATTGTACAGCGGCCGTACTCTAGGTGACTGTTGTTTCGTTTATTAGGTGTAATAGTCAAAGTCTTTTTAGTGTCGGGATTAAGAATTGGGCTACGGTATTCCCAGCTTGATCGTAAAGGACGCATAAAAAGGGGCTGCAGACGGCGAGAGTGGCAGCCCAAATCGTCCAGTCAGTAGTCCCGGGAATGATGGCGATGTGTGCGTAGTCGCATGCCGTCGTAAGTACTGGAAGGTGCAAGAGAACACCACCGCTCTACGGATGATTGGCCCATTTTGGTACGCCGCGCGTGGAGGATACCGGTGAATTCCTCTGGAAGTCCCGGAGTTCTTCCTAGGTGCTGAGGCAGACCACCGAATGGGTTTAGTGCGGTAAAAATCCCATCGAACTCTGTATTTCACCCAAGATTTCTGGTACCCTAAGGTTTCTCCGAAGGTTTCCATTTTATTAATAAGGTTTGTAGAAGATTTGACGACATGATAGCTTGGATGTGACATCCCATTAATTTGAATTTGAAGGGTTTATTTAAGTTATGCGTTTGTCTTTGGCGACGCCGACGGGACATTTTAAATATAAATAAGATTAAAATAAATATTTCATCAAAAAGTCTAAAACCTAAACATAATTTGGGCAGTTAGAACTCTTGTTTTAACTTGTTCTTGTCTAACTCCATTTTGCATCTACAATAACTCCACCAACCCGCATTGGAGCAGCGTGGTGGTGTAAGCTCCAGACCTTTCCAATAATGGGGAGAGACCCGTGCCCAGCAGTGGGACATAAAAAGGGTTGCAGCCAATCTACAGTAAAAAAGTGCCTTAAATTAATTTACCTGCATGATTTTGGTATAGATTGCAAAATACAGATGACAAAAGATAACTGCATTTTTTTACTTTTTTTCTATTGTAAACAATGTTTCGGTGATCGGCGATCGATGCTGTTATATAGCCGATAGCCTAATATATTTTTATCGTATTCTTATCATTTATATTATTTATATGGTATTCTTAGTTCTGTTAAGTAACAAGCTAACAAGCAAAAAGAAACCATCTAAATTTTTCCCTAAAACCCACCTAAACTAAACAAAAACAAGTTCATCGTACCGTTCGTTCGTTCCCCCTTTCAGTTTTAAGAAATGTCTTAGCCAGAAATTCGTGGAATAATCATAATCACAATCATAATCTTTATTTGCCTTAAGATTGAGTATAATACAGGTATACATAGGTCTTATTAGTTACACACAGTGTCAATCTTAACCACTATAAAATGATGTGCAAAAAAAAAAATTGACGTAGATCGGTATCTTAACGTGACTATAGTTACTAGTCCTTTAGTTTTCAGTTTTAAACGACAAATTAGAACCATCGATAATAGGCCCTAAGGAAACATAATAATATTGTCAGTTGGAGCACGGACCCACGTACGTATCCCGTGCTTCAGCCTCGTAAGAGGCGACTAAAAGGGGCTTCTAGGGTTGCGGACGGTGAGAGTGGAAGCTTGCCCCTCCAGCCAGCAGCCCCGGTAAGGACGGTGGTGTGTGCGTGGCCTCATGCCGCCGTAAACACCTGAAGGTGAAGGAGAGCACATCTGCTCTCCCGAAGATGGGCTCGATCTGGGGCGCCGCGCGTGGATGACACCGGTGCGTTCCAATGGAGATCCCGGAGTCCTCTCAAGCGCAGAGGCCACCGAGTGGGTTTTAGTGCGGTCAAATCCCACATAACCCAGTAACCTCTCCCAAGGTGCTGGGTACCTTTTTGAAGGTTTCCTCCCGATACCAAAAAAAAAAAAAGATGGAGCACGGGCCCGGACCCCAAATATCCGCTGAAAATTTCCCTTTCAGTTTTAAATAACGTCCTAGTCAGAGATGTGCGTTAGGGTTTGAACCAGCCAATTACGCATCGGAGATCAGTGTGTTAACTACTCGGTTATAGTTGCTCAATTCATATTCAATGTGAAACTAAAAACCAACTATAGTTTACTCTGTCTAATCTAATATTACACCTTCCGACAAACCTTCAAACAAATTTTCTAAGGGTATTTTAATGTGGAACTGACAGTGTGAAACGGTACTTAGATAAGATGGAAAATAGGTCCTTAAATCTCAACCTTAAGAAAACCCCCCTGAACAAAACGAAAACAAGCCCATCGTACCGTGACAGACGAGCAATTTTCCGCTGAAAGTCCCCCTTTCAGTTTCGGGAGTATAGTGCGCGGGACGAAAGCGTGCGGACGCGTTACCCCGAAGGGGAGACCGAACCGCGAGTTCATACACGTATTTACGTCGAATATCGAATTTTGTTTTTGGTTTTTCGAAATTTCGGCCGTTGCGTTTCGGATTTGTTGTGCGGATTACGTAGGCAAGGTAGTAAGGAATTGTGTATGTTGTTTTAAAAGGTTAATAAAGATATATCGATTTGTTGATAATCAGTGAGTTAACGTCAAACATTAAAGTTTTTAGTTTTTCGAAATTTCTGCCGTTTACTTTTCGGGATTTATATAAAAAAACACTTTTTATATAAAAGGCAGTAAGAATAGACGCAAAAAAGGAGTAAATGTAAAGCGATATCGTTGTGTATGAGCGAGTCGATGTTTTTAATGATAACATTGATAACGAGAAAGTTAAGTGCGTGATTTTGAAAATTTCGATCAATGGTTTGAACGGTGTTAATTATATAATTTTAGTCTACGAGCGCAATTTTAAATAGATGTGGCATTAATTAAATCGTTAATTTTTTTCAGCCATATTTAATATTTAGATTAGATTTTGATAGGTTTAATGATGTCTGCATTGATGTAATCGCTATAATAATAATATTATTTTGCAAAAAATTACGGATTTGACTTTATTACGACCTGACGATTTTTGAAGGAAAAAATATTAAAATATTTATGTAAGCTTAGTAACCAAATAACTAAGCCATTTTTTGCGAATACAAACTAAATTGCTCACCTACACTATATAGGACTATCTTTTTTTTGTCTGTCGGTCGGTAGTATAATTCCGCTTTAATTTAGTTTTTTTTTTAATTTGAATTTGTTGAATTAACCGCGTTAATATAAGATTGAATACGTGAAAATTTAACGTAACATAACATATTACTACGTTCAACATTGTAAACGCAGTTTTCCATTACACTCGCAAGTATGAAAGCAATTGTGCTTGATGTCCATCAAATATTTTTTGTAATTCAATTAGTTTAAATTTATTATTTCGCGATGTAGTAGCAAAAACGCACAATGGCGGGAAGTTCTTGCGTTATAAAAATTCAATTATTCGATATTTCTGTATGAAACTTAGTTGCGTAAACCAGCTGTGTTAGTAGTGTAAATATTGTTTGTGGTGGACAAGTGTTCACGGAGTTTGATAGTGATTTGTGCTTAAAACACGTTTTTGTAGTAAGGATAAAGTGATAACGGATTGAAAATTTGACGTAAGTTGTTGTGGAGATAACGGTCTGAATTTTATGAAGGTACTAGCTGACCCCGCGAACTCCGTACCGTTACCGTAAAATGTTTGGGGTTGACCACCCTTATGACTTGGCATTTGAAAAATCCCTATACCTACCCGATATTCACACAAAATTTCATGACAATCGGTCGATCCGTTTCGGAGGAGATTGGCAACAAACACTGCGACACGAGAATTATTTATTACGTATAAGTATACATTATATTAAAAAATATTTTTTTGTATGCATCTACTTTAGGGAACTTTTCATGTTTGCCTAAATATACAAGTTAATGTAATAGGCTACATACAATAAAATGAGACTAAAAGTCAGATATCAACATTTTTTATCACTTAAATTTGTCATAACAGGAACCTTTGGTCAATGTTAAGGTTAAGTGTACAATCATAATATGATACCATTTTATACCAATATTTTTAATAGATTCAGGCGTTACTTTGGCGGAACTCCATTGTTATAAAGTTGGGGAAAAACTACTTTGCAACAATCCGCAACCAGAACGTATGATGGTGTATACTTTTTTCATGCAATAGCATCTCCCTCCCTCCCACATAGGACACATGCACATGCAACAAAAAAAATACACCAACATACGTATCACCACCAACACGTGTTTCACCCCAAAACAGAGGATCATCAGGGTTATTGACTCTACGACGGTTACTCGCAAAGCCATCATACGTTCTGATTGCGGATTGATGCAAAGTAGTTTTTATCTAACTTAATACCAATATTTTTGTTAACACTCAAATATTATTAAATTGCCTCTCACTCTTGTAGGTGATACAACTTTAATGGTTCGACCTCACATGAGGCGACCATCAGCCTCTGGAGTAGCAGCTCAACTGCATACGACCACAGGCAAAACAGGCTTGCCTGAGGTTGTGTGTAGGTGCAGCGACCACTTAACACCACATGGCCTGCATGCTCGTCTGGTACTCCATTCAAATAATTATAAAATTTCTTACAGGCATTAAAAAGAATTAATTGGATACCAGCGAGAAACAAATCTGAATGACGAGATTGTATCATACAGTTGTCTTCCTTTGTTTGTCTATATTACTTAATCAATTTTATAATGTTCAAGTTAATATTGCTATATACTAGGAATTAGGATATTGTTTCAATATCGATATACGCTATAATAGGAAATTAAGTATGCAGGTGAGCATTCATCACATTACAACATCAAAGAGCGTCCGGACGCGATGTTTGTTTAGTTCGGTATGTGCTGCAGCCGTCTGGCTAGTGGGGTGCAAAAATTACCCCCTTTTCCCTATGGGCGCTTAGTTTTTAAATAACGAAAAGTTTACTGTTACAGTCTACTTTATTTGAAATGATAAATATGGTGTTTTTCTATAAGCGATTTTTTATACATTTTATATAACAGTGTAATTAAGAAAAACACATTGTTAAGCATGGTATGCACTGTAGCTGGCCAGCTAGAGGGGTCCAAGAAATACTCCCACAGGGTGCTTACTTTTTAAACGGGAAAAATTTCCGATATCGTTTGCTTTTAATTCCACGTGCTTTTCCTATCGTTGGTAATGCTTTCTAAGTGTATTAAAAAGTTTATTTAAAGAGCGTAATTAAAGTAAAACAAGTTCAATATCTTATGTACGCTCCGGTGGTAGATTATCTGATCTACCTGTTTCAATTCAGGCTGTTGAAGCCGCTGAAAAAATGTCACGTAACAAAGATTAAACATTTGAGTTTCAAGATAAAATAGAACCGATGATCAAGAGAAAGCGCAGGGTTTATAATATAGTTTTGAAGTGAAAACTTGTTTAGCGGCGTTGTGCACTTTTTTGGGATGGGTAAAAAATTTAAACGCGCGTCAGGACACGTGGACTGATCGAATATTCGTAAGACGGAGGGGTGACAGCTGATGACGGCTCGACTGTCTATACTTGTAAAATTCGTTTAACTCAAGTATTTAAAATATGGACATTGAACAAAGTGCATCTATTAATGAAAAAAATGACGAAGAAATAGTGAAAGAAAATGAGTGAGTACTTTATAAAAATACTAGATGAAAACCTACTGAAAATACTAGATGAAAAATAATACTGATAATAAAAGCAATTCGTGCGAAATTATTCCCTAACCATTCCAAAATATCAAAAATGCACAACGTTAATGTTCAAGTTTTCACTTCTGCCGGCACTACCGGAGTGCAACCCTTTTTTTTATTCACATTATTATTTCCTGCATAGACAATACGTACTCAGTACAGCACACAGGTGGAAATTAATCACATTAACATCAAAGGGCGTTTGGACATGATGCTTGTTTATCCCGATACGCACCCAGGTTGACTGGTAGAGAATGCTCATAGCATTAAGTCCGCCTATGTACATCTGTATTTTGGTACATGAAGATTAAATAAATAAATAAATACGCACCGTAGCCGACTGGCTAGTGGGATGCACAAATTACCCCCTAATCCCCATGGACGCAGGCTTTTTCAATGGCGCAAAGTTTTTGCTAGAATCGAGTTCCGTGATTCCCACTGAAATATAAAAAGTCCTGACAGTATAAACTGATGTCTCATTTTTGATTTCAATTACGACTTGTTACGTTCAGAGTCATCAGAAATGAATAATACTTAGATACTTCATAAGTATGAAATTTTAGTTAAGAGATAGTCCCAACAGGCTACCATCGATATAACGTGCGATTGGACGACTAAGAAGGAAGAGGTAGGATAGATGTTTTAATTCGTAAGAAGCGAAAAAGAGAAAGGTAGAGATATGCTTTTAGCAGCACGTTGCTCGTCATGTGTATTTTCTCTCTCATTTTTATCAAATTTATTTTCATGCATCTCTACTTTTAATTTTTGGAGCGGCTATAACTTACTTGAATCTTTTTAATTTAAAATGTCAATGATTTTATCATGAATAAAAAAAACCTGTTGAAAAGTTGCATCATTGGATGCGTTTGGCTGCGGCTGTTGTCAATTGCGTCAAATAGTTCAATTGTCTTTATGTCGCTTAGATTGTGCGTGTAGACGAACGGACGCCAGTAAATTTATATTTATTTATTGTACTATGCAGTGTTCTGCTCTTTTGAATTACGAGGATACAGGAACACTAGTGAACGGGCCCGGCTACACTCGGATGATTTGTGCTTACATTTCATAATCATTTTTTCCGGAATAAAAAATTTCCTATGTTATTTCTCTGTCTGTTTACCAAATTTCATGAAATTTGGTTCAGTATATAAGGCGTGACAACGTAACAAACACACGCACACATACAGACAAGAGATACTTTTGCAATTATAAAATTAAGTACCTATGTACTTGTATGGAAGTATGGCTTTCATAAACGTTTCAAAACGTTTCTTAATGTTTCACAGTCATAGCCCCACAGTAGGGTAGATATATCCTGTGTCGTGGGTACCATGGACACATACAGAGACAGAAACACAAACACCCAGACCGAGAACAGAAATTTAAACTCATCTTTCAAATTTCTACTTCGCCGGGAATCGAACCCGGGATCCTTCGATTGGCAGTCCTGCATGGAAACCATTGAGCCACGCGGGTCGTCATAAAGCAATCATTTCGTAATAAAATTGACAACGGTGATTAAAATTAAATGAAGACTGACTTAATCATATTTTTTTGTAAAATAACAATAATATGATTTTGGGTTGTGGCACACGACCCCCGTGGCCCCTGTTATTACATCATCAAGCACATTGTGTCCTTAAATAATGACCGATATCGTGTGCCAAGAATATACCTACATAGATATTGCATAGCATTAATAATAATAATGATCATTTATTTCGGACAATAGCACTATCCATATCACATTCTACAAGTAAATTGTATGTGCTTTTTAACAGTTTTAATTAAAATCGATAAAAAAGCTTTGAATTAAGCAGAATAGTGCAGAATAAGAAAATCGACACAATGCTCATTAATTTTTCATAAATTATTTTTTTGTACAAAGGCGATTTAATTTAATTTATTTTTATGTGAATATTTTATACAAACCGTCACACCAGAACGATTTTCTCATAATACAATAGTTATTTCTTTTAATCAACTTTGTTATAGTTCATACAATGATCATTATATCAGTTGTGACCGCTTTTTATAATAAAGTAATATGTTTTAGTTTTTCGAATAAAGTGTGGTAAGCGACCATTTGAGGTATCATTTATACCGTTAACCATGAGGTACTCGTATCATTTATAGGCTTGAAGAATAACTGAGCATTACGGTTAGCATCAGCGCGACTGAGTAACGAAATACGAGTAAGTGTGGTCGGCTAGCGCACCTTAGAATCCTTGTAGAAACACGTTTTCTTAGGCCTAAAACGCACTTACGGCTGGCCGCGAAGCACTGACGATTGCGGCAGACTCCAACAGAACCAAGACGATGCGGTTAGCCGGAATACGGCGTGCCGTTACGGCAGACCGTATATAATGCGGCCAGCCGTAAGTGCATTTTAGGCCTAACAATTCGCGGTTCATTTACCGTCCGTAAGCACGGTTGTCCACTGACAACGTCATACAACACTTTGTATGACGTTCTATGCGAGCGTGTAGAGTTAGACGATGCCGGATATTTTCACGTTTTGGCCGTGCTGTAACTCCGCCGCGACCGTCAACAAGCTCCCACTGGGCTCCATACAACACAACTGTCTACTCACGGCAGATTATCCGTAGATTTTTACGCAAAAAAAACGTGTGTCTTCAAGAGTTTTTAATGAACCTTCAGTATCATCATCCATCACCTCCCTTACATGTTTCTATCACCTGTGATAAGGAACAAATTTCGTATTCTTATTGGCTGCACATTGGTTGTTAGTATTTCAATTTTGGAATAAATATCTTTGCTTCTCTTCTCTATTTATCTACTTCGTATTTCTGTTGTTATGTCAAGCGATACCTCGAAGCTGAGTGAACGCAGTCATAATTTGCACAAACTCCGCGATTTCTGCGGGCATTTCTCCACGATTAGTCATCGCCTAGGATCCAATTATAATCTTAACGACTTTTTAATTCGCCCCGGCTGCGTTCGCTCCAGCGGTGGCTATATGCTTCTGTCATTCTGCAAAATTTATATGCACACTAGAGACATAAATTCGCGAAATGTTTTCATATGAATATTTTTTCTTATTTAGTCCCCGGTTGCGAGCGTAAATTGTGTGTGAATGTAATTTTGGTACATCGTAAATGATGTATTTTAGATAGCTTAAGGTGAGAAAAGGTTAAATGAATATCTTCGTCGCGTTGTGGTGGGCAGAATAGTGTTATATGAGATAAAATCTCTATGACATGACATCCACGTGAAATATTATTGATTGTACCGATGATGACCGATTTACTGACATGACGATCATATAAGTGCCGAAACAGTAATTACTGCTTTACTTAGCTGTGCCCGCGACGTCGTCCATTTAGAAAAATGTTTGGGGCGGACCATTTCTTCTTCTTTTTTTCAGCCTTTCATAGTCCACTGCTGGACGTAGGCTTACCCTTACTTTCGCCACTCCTCCCGGTCCTGCGATCTCTGAATCCAGCGGCTTCCCGCTGTCTTCATTAGGTCATCAGTCACACTCAACCACGTATTGGAGGGCGGCTTGTACTCCGAAACGTGGTTGCTGGTTGCTATTTAAGAACCTTTCTTCCCCATCGGTTGTCGGGGCGGATCATACTTATGACTTACGAGTAGGTGTTTGAAAAATAAATTACAACCAAACCAATTCACAGACTTAACGAACTTATAAAATTTCATGTTTCGAAAATCGGTGAAGCCATTTTGGAGGAGAATGGCAACTAACAGTGTGACACAAGAATTTTATAAATGTGTATAGATTTTGGAAATAAATGTGTGCGAAAAAATAATATCTATCTCTGTTACTAGATCATCAACTAAAACAAAAGTTCTAACGCTCGCTGTAAGATTTCAAAAGCAGTTCTAAAAGAGTTGTGAAGCGATGGAGGAATCATTGGACCTTCATTTAAATATCAATACTGATTATTATAAAGCCGACAGATTTGATTCTTATAATTTCTGCCATGTAAGCGTTTATTATCATATTTCCCGTACTCCATATTGATTAATTTCGCTATCGTTAGGTTTAGTGAGTACACAGATATAAAATGGCATCGGCTCCTACAATGTGGTTTGCAAACAAGCCGGGCAAACAATTCCTGTATTTATTGCGCTTTTAATATTTACGATCCTCGGGGTTTGAGAGATTTGTTATGGCGTTTTCATGGAACTGTGTTCCTAGGGTGGTCTTTTATGGTACTGTGACGTCTATAGGTTAGTTATTCATATTTATAAGTTTGGTGTTTCTAGGTCTTAACTTATCTTTGGAACCATTGTGGCGGCAGCCCTTTATGCATCCCACTGCTGGGCCGTGTATTATTGGGGGGGGATAAAAGTTTACTCCAACCACACCACGCTCCAATGCGGGTTGAATAACCATTCGAACCATTGTAAACAGAAGGAAACAAAAGTAAAAGGATTAGTACTTGTCGAGTAGATTTCACTCAGAATGAATCTCCAATCATATCATTGCTCCGACTTAACATTCCTGGGAATCTAGGACTATGGATAGGATTCTAATACAGTTAGGGATTTATCGTAAATTGTTTGAACATTATAAGTAATTTTATACTTTTTCGGATTATATGAAATTCAAACAACTAAAAGTCATTACCAGTAAATGTATGCCATATTAATCTGTTTTTTTAACTATTCAATCCAGTTAACGACAATTTACATCTCTCGATGTTTCACTCGAAGCCGTGAGTCAACGACTGGGGGTGTCACTCAAACGGAAGGATATTCATCATCGAGATTGTTTTGTTGTCCCAAAATACATTACAAAGCTAAAGACGAACTTCCGTCCCCAATATAAACTTTACATCCATTTTCGCTCGACACCGTAACAAGCTTCTGATAGATACCTACACGCTCCTTTGACACAAAAAGCACATTACTCAGTCAATATTTTTATACATCTGTTATTGTTGAGCAAATATACTGTATCTGAACAAGTGGGCGTACCTCTAATTCAAGTTCAAGCTATTTTCATTTCTATACGTACGGGAGTAAGTCGAAAGTGTACCACAGGGTAGTATCACGGCGCCGGAATTGAACGTGCTCCTGTTTAAAGATATTTATGCCTCATACCATTCGTTCATCTAAATTTATTGCGCTTCTATTGTCTATACTGCTAACGCCTGTTTATCATGCCGCTCGTTCGATGTGGAAATGTAGTGAAGTTTTTATTTTCGTGTGTGTTTTACTGCCAATCAATTTAGATATATGTATAACAAGGAAAGTAAATTAATTTCTTTACATATTATAAAATGGAATCAACCTCGATTACCTATTGATATATAAAGGAAGAATAAGAAGGCGAGAGGCGACGGTCGAACGGTTAAACCCGTGGTCATAAACACGGAGATACCGAGTTCAAACCCCCGGCGCTCAGCCGTGGCAAATAAATTTGCTATCACTGCTCCACGGAAAGGGAAAATATCGGATTTTTGATTAATTACGATATTTTCCATTACCGTGTGTACATGAGAGATATACTATTTATAATTTCTCGAAGTATGATGTCCACCAATCCGCTCTTGGCGTGGTGGACTATGGTCTAAATACCTCTCTCCGAGAAAATAAACAAAAGATAAATAAAGAAGAATCATAGGCCGACGGTTATGTCGATCTATCCAATTGAATAATCAGAGAAATTTCGTATGATGCACCCCAATGGAGATGTAGCCTCGTCTGCTAATTAAGTACATTCGGAAGTATTGGGTCGTTCTGTTAGAGGACATCTGTTAACTGGCATAATTAGAACGGTTCGGTTTGAACTCCGCCTGTAAACTGTAATGTCACAGGAAGAGACAATAAACAAGTTTCACGTGTGAATTTTAACTTGTTTTTACTGTCATGTCGTCATGTGAACTTTTGTAGTTTGACTCGTCGTAGTATTGTAATTGTTTTATTGTCGGGCTTACATTAAATTCCAGATACATAGTTTACGACTACAATAAAATAATTAGCTTTTTACAGTTCAAAATCTCTATAATAATTGATACCATATTCTACACCGATAGTAAAGTGGAGACAAAGACGGTATATGAAAATTTATTTCTTTTATTCGAAAATCACTGAGACTTTGAGAAATTTAAAGAAACTGCCGTTATGGTTTAGTTGTCAAAGATATGAAAAAAAGGAATAAAGAAGTCAATGCCTGAAGGTGTATTCTTACCACAACATATGTTATTATATATGTGGACTGTAATAAAAGTTACTACGATAATTTTTAAGATACACTGATGGGCACTGATTTCTCCAGGCTGATAAAGGAAGGAAATAAAGGATTAGGAAGTATCTCTCAAGACACTGGCTAAAACTACAATTAATTTCAACCTTCATAGACCATTATATTAATAGTTGTGACGCTGTATCGAAAAACGTCTACATTACGTCACATCCAGTTCACGCCAAAGCCAACAAAATAGTAAACAACAGCGTCGCGGTAGTTAGTCTAATAGCGCAATAGCGGGAAGGGCCGGACGCAGATTTCCAAGGCGGGCGCGGCCCAAGGGCGGACGCAATATTATTATGTGTGAAGAAATGCGGCTATGCCCTGAAGAAGCGCGCATGGCCACGCGGCAAGCTATCTACGCAGCATAGCGAAATGGGCGCGCTCGGGTGTCAGATGGGTGAATCATAGAGTCAAAGTTTTAGGCGCATTTCCGTGCACGCTAATCTGTTACTCCCGGTTGTTCTATAAATATGTATTTATCGATATTATAACAGCCGTTACAACTTGTCGAAGACCTTATGATCGGTTTGAAGACATCGGACCGACATCCTGCCGAGTGTTGGCATCTCCACTAACCCACACTGGAGTGGGAGTGACCATCTTGTTACTCCTACTTCTTTCTCTTGATATTAATATTTCGTAAAAGAATAATTCTAGACAAATCCTCCTATTCAAGCTTATGAAAAGCTTTCTAGAAGTTGATAGGTATTTTTATGTACTTTATAATATAACGGCATTTGCCTCCCCAAAGCTTTACCTATCTACACTTAATATTTCTGTTTTACGTATTTGCAATTTGTTAACTCGTAAAATTCTTGAAAATTTCTTCAAAACCAAATTCATTTAATAACTCACCATTATTATTTCCAGTAAAATTTATTCCTTACGCATAACATCTCTCATTTAGTGGCCCAACGTTGTCAACTTTACCATGATTTACCTTTGATTTTCTTTTGCCGCCTCCAGTTTGTGTGCTGTTACGTCAACCTCTAGGGTGAACTGGTGACGTAATCAATCCTAAGCTACCACTTTTATGACTCAATATGCGATATAGCAGAAAACATATTCACACGACTTATGCTGTGTAGACATGCGGTATTGGAACAGCTTTCGTTTTTCCGACTTTTTTGGCCATGTGGTGTTAAGTGGAAGCTGCAGCCCAAGGACATCTACAGACAATCTGAAACAGAATGGATAGAAATTGAATAAGTTTGTCGTGAGGACGTAAGCAGCTAATTCGGAGGCTGATGTTAGCCTTATGTAAGCCGGCAACCGCACTGCAACCAGTGAAACACTACAGAATTACTTCAATTGTTTTTCAGCAGAAATGGATGCAGTAAGTTACTTCCGTGCTCGAACCATCTAAATTATATCCAAATATCAGCCTTTGGAAGTCCGCTGTTGGACACGGATCATAGGAAATACGAAAGGACATAGGAAATTCTATCACCTATCAATAATATTATGCACAAAATCTCGCTTTCCGAAAAATAATAAAACGAAAGCAAAACAGTAACTCTTAAGTAACTATTAACCAATATTCCTAAATTGAGTTTAACTGTAAACTGAAAACTAAAGATGTTTCAGTTTGCCTATAGAAATTCAGAGAAAATATGGGGGGCATATCAACAAAATACACAATTTCCTTTGTGCTTTCTCTTCCAGACAACTACAGAAGCAGCACGTTTCAAGTGTTATTGTCTCGTATTCTGTACTGGCATGTAGGTCACGTGTACATCTATAAATAATAACAGACAACTCAACGCAACGGTCCGACCACCGACCATCGCTATCAGACATCCAGTGTGGTGGAGCTATCTCATCCGCTTGCGATGGTGTTCACTGACATTTCGCCAAATATAATTACAAAAGTAACAAACGTTACAAAAATGTTACATTTTGAGCGCCTTCATAATTTTTATTAGTAATATCATTGTATGTTTACAACTAGTGTTTGACATATGGAAGGTGTACGTCTAAATAAATACTCAAACCTGCTATATTAATATATTAAACTTTTATGGATGCTTAAACAGGATTTGAACGAGTATAAGACGATATACTCGTTCAAATCCTGTTTTTCACAGCATTATTTTACGCTATAACGCTTTTACGAAATTTTTCAATGTTGTGTTCTATAAGTTGGTTCATATTGTAATTTTTCGGTTAGTAATTTTGACTTTTTCCGTTACTGTTTGTAAAGGAATTATCTAAAAAATCTTGACCTCAAGTGTTGCCGGCAGCAGTCTTCACTCACTAACCATTTCCATCCAGGCTACTTTTCATAAGGCCGTTCTTTACTTCAGGTTAATAAAAATCTAAGAATCCTTACCGTCATCTGCTCTGTTTTAGGCCAGGGGGATATTTTAATCAAAGCGACCTTGTTCAGGGGCGGAACATTATATTACACGAATGGGATTGTCAATGAGATTGCTCTTTACTGAGATGAGAATAGAGGAATTTATTTGATTGCACTTTGCCAGTTAAAGCATACGAAGTTGTTCTTATACTTCGTTTTTCTTCGTAGATAAATTCGTTTTAACAATCAATGTTATGTGTTTTGTTGGTATTATTCAAAAGTAAGATAACAATACAAAAAGGTTTAGAGGCCTATTTTTATTTAACGCTGTGACTATTATTGAGAACTAAAACAACAACTGAAGGTAGTAATACTGCAGAATAAACACATAATTATCCAAAAAATACAACAACATAATAAATACATACGAAACATTAAATTAATCGAGAAGAGAAACGTCCAGATACGAGTAAACATGATACATATTGTCTTTACTTTATTTATATAATTCTTATCAAGTCAATATTATCAAGATGTCGGAATATTTTCTTTGCTAGAAAAGCTAACGAAAGAGTTAAAACAACAGAAAGAACATTCATCAGCACATTTAACATTCTTATAAATGAAAATTTCTACGAGCCTTACTGTCAAAAAAAGCAAAAGCGAAGAATCCTAGACAAAGGAGAAAGACTTCTAAGATAAACACGCCCGCGGCTATTTCTAGTGTCGACAAAGTAGTGTTCAAAAGGCGAGAGTCCAAATTGCGACGAAATTCTAAATTTTTGAATATCACATCGGCGGAGTCAAGCCTTCCGTCATCATTTAGATTTTTCAGTGTTGGGCGTGGAGAATTTAATTAAACATTTATAAGTATTTGTACGTCTTGAAACCTGAATTTTTTTTTGCCAAGAAGTACTGTTTTGGACATCACTAAGTATCCATAACCCTACACTACGATTCTCTTTGCAGTATCCGACATATGCAAAGACATCAACACAACAATACAACTCACTATTCAAATTTGCACTATTTCTTTCCAATTATTTTCATGTTCTCGTTGAGAGGCATATCTTTTTCGAAATAAAAGCCTAAGGAGACTTATGGAAAATATTTATGTTGCACTCAAATGAAGCAAAATAAAAACAAATTGGCTTTCAGAAAATGGTCGCTAGTCTCTCGAAATATAGTTGCGGTAGTGGTATCTCCAAGTTTTCTAATAAATTCTGTCTCAGCCTAACTTTCAAATGGAGCTGTTTTAGGCTAAGACGGCTAACCGAATTCCAAGATTTCCAAGTAAACTATGTTGGCTCTTTCATGTCTGCCTTGCGTTCCCCTCTGAAAGCCGTAAATATTTATGAGCCCTTAAAGGGACAGTCGTATTCCGTCAGTCCCTTTGAATGTGATAATCTAGCAAAGAGCAGTTGTTCAATAACTTGTTGTCTATAGTCTGATCATTAGAGAGTAGCAAGTAAGAGTATATTTGTTAGCGCTCAGTTCTTTTTGTTTATAGATTTCTTTTATTGATGTAATTCTTAATGAATTCTCTTTATAATCGTTACTTTTCATCACATTGTTACTACTTCAGAATATACTACAAGCCTGTAAGGCATAAGCGAAAAAAAATGTATTAAACGTACTATTTTTTTCCACTCCTTAAAATAATAACATTGAACTATTTTTGGTCCGGTTTGTCTTTGGTAGGATCAGCGACACGGAGATACCGGGTTCAAATACTCGACGCGCACCTCTAAAAAATAATGTGCGTATTTATCACTGCAACACATACCTCCATAGTCCAGAATTTTCGAGATGCTACAAACCGCAACAAATGGAGACGCATCGGGAGAGCATCATTGTCCAACGAAAATGCAACGTCATCAGCCACGACCACTCTGTCAAGAGTGAACGACTAAGGAGGAGGAGAGTATTTATCACTGCTCCACGGGATGCTATTGTTATTAAATTACTATGCATGTTTTCAATTTTCAAAATTATAACATATTGAGACACTTCCGTGTCTGTCCGATTGTCTATACCGGTTTGCTAAGATACTTTTTCTCAAAAACTAAAAATAAATTACATGAAAATAGTGTCTTTTGCCACATAACATATTACATATGTACATTTCTTGCCACTCACATTTTTTTTCCTACAACATAATCTAAAATCTTAAAACTTAGAAATAAGCAAACTGTGGATAGTCGTGGTGTGCCTAAAGATCTCATAAGCTCATCCCATTCAATCTTGGTCTGACCCTTACCCAATAACAAGTTACAAGGTCATACAGAGTCAGGTATGATTAGGCTGTCAATACTTAAGAAATCAAGCTTAAAAATATATATTTTATACTCAACCATAAAATACTTATATCCCCATATCAATCTGATCAAAGTTAACGTCACCAAAAGATGCTTTCTGATCAAAGTTAACGTCACCAAACGATACTGTAATTTGTGCTACATATCTTGGCCAAGGCTATGTAACCCTAACCGAATAACAAGTTACAAGGTCACACAGAGTCAGCCACAATCCATGGCATGTGAAACAATTACCTAAATAGAAACGGTGGGGTTGGCGACTGTCTCTTTCGAATTAATGGACACTTCAGCGTCGAGAACTGATCCTTGATATTATCAAAAGGAAACGTTTCCTTTTTTGGGTTCTCTTACCCAAAAAGAAAACATTTTCGGGTTTAGCTGTTTTTGTTCTGTCCGTCAATCTAGAGCTTTCTTCCTAGAAGTCAAGTTGAAATTAATATCAAAATTTAAGGGCCCGGTACTAAGTTAGTACGGGGAATCTTCTAACAGTGTGAACATAACTTAGTTGTCTGTCTTTCTATACGTCAATCCAGAGCCTTTTTTTTAGAATTTCCTTTCACTTTGCCGTTTCTGTCAAATATCTTATGGGCATCGTAATATGAAGATGTTCTTTATGTAAGTTGCATTGACATAAAATTAAGAAAATGAAATTAAGCAATCAAAGTTATTGGGGTTATGGTACGTTATTGTTATCAAACCCTTTGTTTTAAATCCGATTCGCACTTGGCTGGTTTATCTATTACAGTTGCAGATGAAAATTTTACTGAAGCAGCATTGCTAATGTTGTTATCTTTAATTCTGTTTTTCTTTATCTTCGGTTTCGTTACTTCTTTTGAAGATTTCTGATGTTTAGTTCACTAAATCCTTTAAGTATTCTGAATACTCTTGGGCGTTTAAGTCTTAATGAAGCCTTTGTTTGTTTTTTGTCTGTTTACTTAGGCTGATTATTAATAAATCTTATTGCAGATTATTGTTTTAGATTATTTTTTTCTTTAATTATCTTAATTTGAAAAGTTTCTTGTTTGTAATTCAAGTAAGAGTCAGGTAATAATAATAATCTTTATTTCATCAATAGGTTTAATACGTTACCTTAATTTTTTTTGTAAGTTAGACATGACTTTGGTTAGTTTCTTTGTTTTTCTTTGCACCATACCTAGAGTTCTTTTATGTATTTAAGGATTACTTTGACCCCCTTTGTTTTACTACTAAGCAATATATGGTTAGAAGTTTTTCGTTTGTTCCTTTTAGTTGTAGATTGAAACTAAGTGATGGACGGCATACGCTAGATGACGTCACTATATCTTTCGTTTAACTTGCTGAAAGCTGGCATTTTGCTCTATTTATGCAGGTCGTCAGTACACTGTCAATGAATACTCGGTCATTGCCAAATTGTATACGGGAGATATAAACAAATTGATAGCATTTACGACCCTGCTCTTCTATTCAGCGATATGGCCTGTTACTATGTTTATCGTTGAAATGTTTATCGTAAAGTACTTTGACGTCAACGTTAACGTCATTGTTAGTGGGATTTTGGACGCTGATCCCGAGTTCCTCTTTCATCTGTCACCAACAAGATGCCTTCATGACATAACTGGCAGGCATTTACGGTGATGATCGCATCGCAATGTAATATTTTACAGTTTTCTCTCCCCGTGGAGTAGAGTTTAGATACTTAGGTGTCAGAGGTGCGTGCCGGAGTTAGGAGACAGGATCCGATGCATTTACTACTCGACTATTGCTGTTGTAGTAATTTACAGATTTATCAGCTTTAGCAGCTCTGAAAACTTACTATTTCGTACCTAAAAATTCTTCCTTGGCGTTTTTTAAGAGCTTTTATTAAGCTTGCAATGTTTGTTTGTTCGGGTGGAATCTTGCAACTCAACTTTGAAACAGATATTCTCAGCCGATTGAGTTGAAATTTTGTATACGTGTTTAGTTTGAAAGACAATGAAATTATTTAAAAGTGATTTATTTTAAATTCAAAATGGCCGCCGCAACAAAATGGCGTATTATATATTTTTGTACAACCAATTTATTTTGTGTATTTTAATATTTTGTTACAATTTACTGCTATGTAGGTATAAGTATGGATGAATGTTTTAATTTTTTGTTGTATTCACTTATTGATAAAACTGTACGTACCCGTATAATAGTAAAGCTATTTCCCAATACAGAAGTAGGATAGCGCTCTGCGTTCGAAATAAATACCGGCACGTGTCGCTCGGAGAAATTGAGCACCGTCAGCAGAAAAAACATAAATCACACTGTTACATTTTATTTGTAAACAATACCTCAGTAGGTTGGATAATACACGTTTTACTTTTGATAAAAATATACATTCGTATAAACATAAACAACTTTATAATTAAACTAAAAGTGAAAAACATTACAATAAAATCGCACAATATGGGTTAAAATAAAATCAATGTTGTCTCCTAATAATAATAAATTAAAAATAGTTATAGATAATTTTAGTTATAGTGACTAACATTTAAATTAACGTTTTAATTCTGTCCTCCAAATTTGCATACCTCGCTGAGGTGAATATGGAGACCTTATAAACGTTCGTAAAACAACTTTGTAATATACATATTTGCGCAAATAATTTATATTCATTTTCATTTTCAAAGAAAATTCCTATGGAATTCATCTGGCATGCTCGCTGCAACAGATCCTCGTCATCGTGGATAAAAGAACGATGTGTTAAAACTAAATTAAACTAAACTTAGCACTCTGTAAGTGGAAATCCCTATTTTCAGGATTGCACAACTCACACACAACACAAATCACAATGCTATTTAAACGGTTTTCGACGTGGAGGTCTCCAGTTCAATGGTGGACGTGCATCTCTCTGACAAAGAAATTTAAAATGTGTGTACCATTCTCTACTGTAGCCACATATGAGAAAAAAATTATATTATTTCATTGCTATAATTTCTCAAGGGCACCAACCCGCACTTGGCCAGTGTGGTTTACTATGCCATCTATGGGTGGTATCATTTTAAAAGAAATGTTTGACTTGATTTGTTTTCTTTCGATATCAGATTACTTTGCCATAATTTATAATTTTTCTGCTATCCGTACATCAAGACGTTGCGTCAGGAATCGCTTCCGGTCGGACGTCGATCCAAAACACGCGAGCACATATGTTACTGAATTTATTGTTTATTGATAGAGTTGCGCGTACATTTTGATAATTACTAAAAGCTAAAAGGTTGTAAGCCCCTGTTAAAATTAGTAAAAGAAAGTGTAAAAAGTAAAAATAAGACAAGAAAGAAAAGTGTTAGTAACACGGATAAATAAATAAAAAAGATTATACGTTGCTATAGTCATTTTATTTCACGAGTGCCGGTGTGCCGTGGTCTCATAATTCTGTGTGTGTTTCCTTCCTAAGAAGCTATCAATCAGTCATAAGTTACTATAGTTACCGACAACTATAGTTAGTCGCTGGTAGCTATAGTAACTTGGCTCCTGTAAAGGCAATGTGGGCAAACTTTCCAGACAAACGTATCGATATTTAGTTATTTTATAATCTTCAATAACTATTATTCCTCAAAATGCCGCTGTATTCCCGCTGTCTTCTTCGCG
Organism: Pyrgus malvae; assembly: GCA_911387765.1. Classification (NCBI taxonomy): domain Eukaryota; kingdom Metazoa; phylum Arthropoda; class Insecta; order Lepidoptera; family Hesperiidae; genus Pyrgus; species Pyrgus malvae. The sequence goes on along the minus strand of OU426972.1, from coordinate 12,015,447 downwards.
TCGCCAGTTTACCTGGACGGAAAGCCGCCTATACTCCTATTATAGAGACCTGGCCGCCAGTTGAGGAACTATTAATCTAATTTAACTATTGGTTATCGGTCCTCCTAACAATATGGCCTGCCCATTGCCACTTAACATTGTACTGGTTGTCTACATATGTAATGAATATTGGTTATAGATGATGTATACTAAACTGTACCGTTTTACCACACGATTTATCAGCTTAACATGTTCTCATCAAAATATGACCATTTACGATACAATTTCGTTATTACATAATACGCCTACTTTATTTCTGCATGCAAACGCTTTAAATTTTGTATCTGTGTAAATCGCATATTGATTGCGAAGCTCCCCTACCACAAAATCCAGTCGTCGCAATGGTCGGTACCCCCAGGTTCCGCTTTTCCGTCTGCGAATAACAAATTGAGGTATTATGCACGCCGTCTAAAATTATTCGTGAATGTCAGTGGTATGACAGCGGGGTTAGTCCACAGATTTGTGGTATGATGATTTTCTATATTGGTAGTCAAATGTTATGTTGCTGAAGGTACATGGTGATTCTGATCTGAACTCTGAAATTAAGAGATATTGAAATTTATTCCAAGGAATCTATGGATTTTAGGGTTGACAAAAACGGGTTAGTTAGTGACCAACCCGCTGTCGGAAGTTATGTGAGATTTTTACTGCAGTAGTGTTTAGTGTACTAAAATTTCTACCTGTCTCAGCATTTTGGGAGAACACGGGGTCTCGAGAAAAGAGCACCGGTGTTCTCTACGCTCGACAGCTCAAACGGGCCCATCATACGAACGGTTGACGGCGACGGTTCTAGTTCTGCAACTTTCAGTGCTTGCGTTGGTATTTGCCCACGTGCACACCGCCGTCCTTCCCGGGGTCGCTAATCGAACCGTTGAAGCTCCCATTCTGGCGCCTAGCTGCGCTTGTTCATGCGCATTCCACGGCAGCCGCTAGGGTCATACGCCCAGAAGCTTTCAGTATAGTATTAGGAAATCCACAAGATCTCGAGTTTGTTTACAGGATTTTGAACTGAACCATCTACCAGTTGAGAGATGAGTCATCGGGGAACCCTGCGCAGTGACTCAGTTGGCTCGAATTCACTTCAGCTCCAATGCCATCTCGCGCCCTTTGGCACCCACTCTGTTTACACTACGTATAGGTATTTATACATGTGAACCGTGGTGAAAGCTAAATCGAGAGTCGACTGAATCATTTATTAGAAGTGTTTTAGTTCGTGGTCTTATTGTTTTCAGAATGTTCCAAGTATGATTGGTTCTTCGTAGGTGGGAGTGCAGTGGAGTGGAACCACCTTCACATCTTTATGACCAAAACCAATATTACTGATCCGTTTCACTTATTTAAAGATCCTTTCCTAATTCATACATTGAAATTTGATCTTCTATTTTTGAAAGATTCAGATAGAGCGATTGCATCTTCGTATAATTCTTTTATCTAACGGAAGCCGGTTGTGGGGAGTACATGCACGTCGTGCACATTATATCTGTGCGTTACCTAAGAAATCCTGTATTAAATACGTAGATTGCAAATAGGCCTATAGAGTAGGTAGTCCCTGTAGCTTCGGGATTAAGAATAGAGCTACGGTATCCCCTGCCTGATCGTAAGAGGCGACTAAAAGGGGACTTCCGGGGTTGTGGCCGGTGTGAGTGGGAGCTCGATCCGTCCAACCAGCAGCCCTGGGAAGGGCGGCGATGTGTGCGTGGCTGCATGTCGCCGTAAGCATCGGAAGGTGCAGGAGAGCACATCTGCTCTCCCGAAGATGGGCCCGTTCTGGGGTATCGCGCTTGGAGGACACCGGTGCGTTCCGCTGGAGATCCCGGAGTCCTCCCCAAGCGCAGAGGCAGACACCGAGGGGGTTTTAGTGCGGTCAAATCCCACATAACCTGGTACCCTCTCCCAAGGTGCCGGGTACCTTTTGAAGGTTTCCCCCCGATACCAAAAAAAGGTCTATAGAGTAGGTACAATGAAATATTGTATCTTGAGGATAAGGGCACCGGAGCAAGGACGGCTTCGAACATTTACTGCTGTCCTGCATGTTTTTTCCGTTTGTGTACTTTTCTCCCACATTTTGTTATATTTTTTTTTTCATTTTAGTATTAGTTACAAATTTCATGTACGTTTTGGTTACTATCATGGTTTTTTTTTAAATATCGCAGCACCCAATAAGATTCTTCCCCTTCGTCACCCAAGAAAATAAGTTTACCTAATTTTTGACGAAAGCGTATAAGCGGATCGTCCTCACCGAGGCTTCACCTCGCAATTAAAGCACAGCAATATCCGTGCCAGTATTATTGGAGGATTTTTTCTTAGTGGTAGAATTTTTTCAATCATTCATGTCCCACTGCTGGGCATAAGTCATCTCTCGGAAGTAGTAGTTGTCGGAAGATGTAGAAATGAAATGAAATATTCTTTATTCACTGTACGGTTCATTTACAAACTCTTAGTGAACGTTTTTTTTTTGTTCTGTCTGCTCTGGGTGCGCTTAGGCAATGCTGAGCTGAAGTAAAGAGCAGACGGAGAAAAACTTCAGCCCTGTTTTAAAATATGAGGTATACAATAATAAACTTTCTTACAGAGTAGATATATTATATAGTTCATAATCCACCACGGTACTTTGCATGGAAAGAGTCTTGGGCATTCAGGTTTAGTCATGATATTTTTTCTTCGTAGAACAAGTGTAACAAATATTCTCAAATTAGAACTGCACGCCGATTTATTTAAACTCGGAAAGCGCCGAAAAGTATCCGAGGTCTTAACGAATGCACTATTACCTTGTTTCAAATAAATAAATGTATCTCAGTTAAATAAATAAATATAAACACTCACGTGGCGCGCAAGTGTTGCATAGTTTCGTTGTATCGTTGCACGGACGTAAAGCTATTATAAGCTTAGCTATTTCAATCTAGAAATATTTCCGCCTAGACTGAGCTTTATGGCTGCACTGAATTTTACAGATATTCTTATGAATTTTCAAAATTCCATGAATAGTGGCAAAAAATGGCGTGAATTCTTTTTCAATTTCAAATTAACTAGGTTTTGAAACTTACCTATCAAGTCGGATTAAATCTCTTCTAATTATAAAAATTTAAACGGGCTGAAATAAGCAGTTCATAAATTGAAACGATGATGTGACGTTGTCTGATAGAGTGGCTCTTCCTATGTCTGTACTCATGAAATGCATATCGAGGGAGGGGGGGACTTTCAAAAGGTACCCAGCACCTTGAGAGAGGATATCGAATTATGTGGGATTTATACCCTAAAACCCCCTCGCTGGCCTGCCTCTGCACTTGGGGTGGACTCCAGGATCTCCAGCGGGAGAGCAGATGTGCTCTCCTGCACCTTCAGGTGTCCACGGCGGCATGCGGTCACGCACATACCGCCGTCCTTTGTGGGGCGCTGGCTGAAGGGTCGAGCTCCCACTCTCAGCGCCCGCAACCCCGGAAGCCCTCTTTTAGTCGCCTCTTACGATCAGGCAGGGGATACCGTAGCTGTATTTCTAATCCCGAAGCTACAGGGAATACCACCCCAGGCCTTTTTTTTTTTTTTGGTGTCGGTGGGGAAACCTTCAAAAGGTACCCGGCACCTAGGTAGAGGATACCGGGTTATGTGGGATTTGACCGCACTAAAACCCCCTCGGTAGCCTGCCTCTGCGCTTGGGGAGGACTCCGGGATCTCCTAAGGAACGCACCGGTGTTCTCCACGCGCGGAGCCCAGAATGGGCCCATCTTCGGAGGTTAGATGTGCTCTCCTGTACCTTCCGATGTTTACGGCGGCATGCGGCCACACGCATACACCGCCGTCCTTCCCGGGGCTGCTGGCTGGACGGATCGAGCTCTGACTCTCCCCGTCCGCAACCCCGGAAGTCCCCTTTTAGTCGCCTCTTACGATCAGGCAGGGGATACCGTAGCTCTATTCTTAATCCCGAAGCTACAGGGACTACCACCCCAGGCCTGCATGTTCGTTTGATGCTTTATTAAGATTTAAAAAGATTTAGCTCTATCTCGAATCTCTCTAGCATTCTTTCCGGCACCCATGAAAGTGTGTGTACAATATTTCATGGCGAGGAAAGTGCAAAAGCTAGTAATTCCCTTCCATTATAATACTCGTATTATCGATAAGATAAATAAGGTTTAACAATGATGTAGTTGCGTTATACAAGCTTTACAGAATAAATGATGACAGACGGGTACTGGTTATACAATTTATACCTGTAATAATATTGGTACATACTAATGTTATAACTGCGAAAGATTGGATGGAAGTTTGTATCTCACGCAGGAATGGTTGAACGGATCGGGATGAAATTTGGCATTGGGATAGATTACAAATACAAATACAAATATGCTTTATTGTACACCATACATATTAGTAAAATCAACACATACCAATTAATACATTTTAATTCCAGTGGACAAAAGGCGGTCTTATCGCTTCTAGCGATCTCTTCCAGACTGTAGTCTGGAAAAATACATAGGGTATTTTTTATGCCGATAAAATACACTGTTCCCGTGGGATAGATTTGTATAATCATATAAACTCGGATCACATCGAAGCCGGGACGGAATTCTTGTTTATCTATATATAAAAGATTTCTTGCCACGATGTATGTTCGGGATAAACACCGAAACTACTGCATCGATTTTAATCAAATTTCACACCTATCTTTAATTTGGTCATATATAAGGGATAGGATAGTTTCAAAATTGTTTCTAACTGATCTCAATATTTTTATAATTGCAAAATGTTTGATATACAAAATAGTGTGTATTTATTGTTCATATTTGTTTATGTTGACAACATACTAATCTATAAAATGACCCAAGCGAAGCCGGGCTGGGTTGATAGTTCGTTTCTTCACTCTTATAATAAGTTCAATTTTTATAGCCCAGACTTCCACAACCGCATCAGACTGAGATGAACTGCAATTTTCCTGTCCACTGCGCTTGGGACAAGCAAAAAAAACTTACATTGTAAGAGGAAGTGTTTTGATCATTATAGATGTTTTTATGTTAGAAAGTTATAAGGCGTCAATTTTTTATGTAGTAAAAAATTGGCGCCTTATTTTATTTATTTATTTGAATGGAGCCGCAGTTGAGCATGCAGGCCACAGACACAAGCAAGTCTTGCCAAGTAAGCCTAAGGCCTATAGGCCCAAGCATTTGCTCTGCTACTCCGAAGTCTATCGTCGCCTCATGTAAGTCTAGCCGGCAACAGCACATTTTCACCGAAACACACTAGAATTGATTCACGGAAGTGGGTGCCGCATGGTACTCCTCCGGTCGAACCATTACGTTTTGCCCCACCTACAAAATTATGGCCGATGAGATTTAGATCACACTAGCCACACATTTTGACCTGAAGTTAGGTAGTAAGTTATTGCTTGTAGACTTGGGATTCAGGAGCCTGTCTTTACATGTGAGATCAGATATCTTTTTGACAGTGTGAGCCATAAGCACTCGTCTTGTATGTTCCAAATAAAAATGTTTTGGTTGGAATTACTTTGAGTAGAATAGGTGATGACAATTTCGTGTCTCTTTTTTTATTTTATTTGCTACATATTTGTTCATAATTAAATTCACTTAGCAGGTCAAGTGCTGGCATTGGAAATCAGAAATTGAAAGATGACCTAAATAGAAAATATCAGCACAGATCGAAAAATTAATCTAAATTATTTAGGAGCTATCTCCCGCTGGTTATTGAAGGTCTTTTAAACGGCAAACGAACCAAATGAGCACTGGCTAAATTTATTGACATTTTGACAGCATCCCGAACTTTGCTAATGAGTTATCATTCAAACCCCTCTCCCCTCCGCACGGAGAGGGATTCTGGCCGCTCGCCAGCTACCTATTGTTTCCCACTTTCAACCAATATTTTGGTTTTCTGTGTATCTACTGGATCTCATGACATACGAGCAAAAAATCGTATTTATTGAACTACAATTCATTCCTATCTTATTCATATTGTTCATATTACATCAAATGGAGGGTAGACATGTTCAGCTCATAGAAATCCACATCTAACCTTGGGTTATGAATTTATGATTCAAGTTCTGTTTGATCTTACATGCGTTACTTCCTTCTGGAGTCAGATGGTCGCGTCATTTAAGTATATCCGATCCATCCATTAGTCATTCATATTCCACTGCTGGACATAGGCCTCCCCTAACGTTCGACACACCATACGATCCTGCGCCCTCTCTATCCAGCGGCTTCTTACCGTCTTGTTTAGGTCATCAGTCCACCTGGTAGCAGTGCGGTTTGTACTCCTTTTGCCGCGGTCTCCATTCGAGGACCTTTCTTCCCCATCGGTTGTTGGTCTTCCTAACTATATATGGCATGCCCATTACCACTTCAGCTTGCATTTAATTGCAGCGCTTATCTAAATATATAACGGAATCAAATAAGATATTCTGTCTTTAGACAGGATTATAACTTTAGAAGGAATAGGAAAACCAACAGCTATTGTATACCCCATATTTTTAAACAGGGCTGAAGTTTTTCTCCGTCTGCTCTTTTCTTCAGGTCAGCATTGCCTAAGCGCACCCAGAGCAGACAGAACAAAAAAATAAAGTTCACTAAGAGTTTGTAAAGGAACCGTACAGTGAGTAAAGAATATTTCATTTCATTTCAACTCCAGCTGAAGATTCAACGCCTTACACTTCAACAGAATCACATTATATTGGTAATGATGTTCACCGAAAACTTCATCGCAGAAATTTCAGTCTTCTAGTGCATTAAATTAAAGGATCTATCACATGGTGAATTAACATGTTGACCACACATTTTTGCCAGTAATCCCGATTATTGCTGATGAGTTATCATACAGTCCCCCTCTCACTGTAAGGATCCCTGGCTTTATGCCAGCTGTACATTATTTCCCGTTTTCAATCAGCATTTTGTTGTTGCGCATATCGATTGGATCTCTTAACACACAAACTAACTATAGTATTGAACTACAGTGGAAATGGTATAGTAATAGTATGGTACCAAGTCTTACTGCCTACTTAAAGGTGGTATGATTTGTAAAGGCATAGTGCAACCGGAGAAAGTACACCGCAGCATCCCTTTTTCTATGTGTTTGGGTGTTATGGTATGTTTGCCGGCCGCACTTACACGTGGTGATGTACATGAAGCAACCACCAATCTGCATATGACCTCTGATTATTCTCAAGCTTACTTAGGTTGTGCGTAGATGACCAATTACTATGTAGCCCACTCGCTCGACTGGGACGCCAATAAGATTAAAATAGTAGAGTCCTATAGTCGTTGCCATTTGTTTTCTATATAAAATAATAAATAATAACGTTTCACACTCATAGTCCCGAAGTAGGGTAGATATACCCTGTGTCGTGTGAACCATGGACACATACAACGACAGAAACACAAACACCCCTACCGAGAACAAAAGTTTAAACTCTTCATTCAAATTCCTGTTTCGCCGGTAATCGAACCCGGGACCCTATGTATGTATGGTAGCCATTACGCCACACGGGTCGTCACCAATTTCACATATGTATATGCCACATTATCGCAGCAAACAGCAGACTATAACTAAAAGTCTATACATATTTTATCCCGCGCCGTCCCGTGTCAAACGCGCCGGCCGGCGTACAGTTACGGGCAATAAAATATTTACGTTGTCCGTGACGTCGGCACAGACATGCAAGCGACGAGCGATGCGTTTATTATTGCATTATGCAAGTTAACTGCATGTGATACTTAAAAATTAACGGAGCAGCAAATGTTTGCCATAAGTCACTCAGTAAGTAGTGTTAATACTATTTTAACTCATAGTTGAGTTCTCTGTAACTTCAGAAATTATTTGAGTTCTTCGTATGGTAGTATGTTCTAACCCTGAAAATGTAATTGTCTGCTTTAAGTGTGGCAGGTGCTAAAACTATACGTTTTTGTAAAGTCAAATAAGTAACGCTTTTACTGCAGAAATATGTGCGGTTTTCGTTTTCGTAGGGCTAACCTGAAATTGAAGGATTGATGATTTTCGACCCGCGTGGCGTAATGGTCACTGCCGGATTGCCGATCGGAGGGTCCTGGTTTCGATTCCCGGCGAAGCAGAAATTTGAATGATGTGTTTCAAAATTCTGTTCTGGAGTTTGTGTTTTTTCTTTGTGTGTGTGTGTCCATGGCAACCATGACACAGGGTATATCTACCCTACTGTTGGGCTATGAGTGTGAAACGTTAGTTTATTTATTTATTTATTATTTATTTACAAGCCCAAGGTGAAAATACTTTCCCCGTGACTGTAGAGGCTTGAGCTTAGTACGCCATGCTGCTCCAATAAATATTGGTATGGATACGGGTTAGTGGCCAATCCACTGTCGCACGCATTCAAACTGTCTACAGTTAACGTGGCCTTAGGCCGAGCCACCCGAGCATTGCGGGCTTTGGAGGAGAGCTTTTTTTACAGCTTTTTTGAAGAATCCCATGTCATTGTCCACTGGAAATGCCTCAGCTGGAAGGTTGTCCCCCGACCCCCGATTAGCAGTCCGATGTGATAACCATTGCGTCACCGTGTCGCTCCTCGGCAGCAGGAGTAGTAATAGTTAATATCAAACTGTTACGATATTGCGTTACGTAACTCCGTTTTCAGACGCTTTCCCGCCCACAGTCACACGCCGATCAAAATCCCTGTTAATCAAGTGTAATTGACCGGGAATGTCCGCCGCCCTCGCTCAACCCCTTTTCATACCAATCAATAAAGGGTTCTTTATATCGCCATCGGCCTGGGGTAGAATGACATTTCTACGGAAACAATCTGTCGTGGATTTATTTAAAAGATGTGTTTGGTGTTCAGATTTACATATTTGTCAGGTAAAGGATGTTGAGTTTCAGCTGTCCTTTTTGTTGGAGGTGTTGTAACACCTTCTATCACTTCAGTGCAAGATCTTCTGTGAAATTAACACATATGAACGACCCTGTACGGGTAAGCGGGTACCATAAAGGTGCTTAGTTTGAATTTATGTTGTAAGTACTGTTGTGACCCAATAATTTCAGACTTTTACATAAACTATAATAGAAAGAAAGAAAGAAAAAAGAAAGAAAACGTTTATTCATCTCGTGAATTCTGCACCGATACTAATACAACATTTTTACATGGCAAAAACATAATTCTGATGTAATAAAAATAAAAAAATAAAAACTGTGTGTAATACCAAACATTCAAAATACATTAAAAAGGTGAAACGCCGCAGAACCACAAGATGGAATAGGACCGCACTCAGCCTGTGTCGCGGTATAAACCACGACTGCTGGTTTTCAGTAATACCCGCGCGTTGGTCTTTCAGACTCACGAATCAAATTCGCTGATTTTGTAGTTCTCATTAGCTGCATTGTTTGTCGTTGTGTAGCATTAGCTCAGGAGGTAAGTGGGCAAATCAGGAGGCAGTCTCGAACAGTCAGAACACGGAGATACCGAGTTCAAACCCAATTTATCGCTATTCCACGCTGAGGGACTTTATTAATTAGGATTTTTTGTATTACCGTGCAGGCCTGAGAGCAACTCATAAGTTCTCGAAGGCATTATGTCCGTCAATCCGCACTTGTCCAGCGCTTTGAACTATAGTCTAAATCTCACTCACTTCCGAGAGGAGATATTGAAGGATGGAAAGGGAGGTTGAAAAAAAATCGTTTTTCTCCTACTGGGATTTGGGAACCGAACCAAGGACCACTGCGCCACACGAGTCAGTACGAATTTTGTACGAGCTGAAGTAAACTAAAAAAATTCGTTAAATATTTAAATTGAATATTCTTTTTTAGGGGTTTTGCGTAGAACAGACAGGGCTTTATCGATTTTATTAAAAAGGGTATCGAGTTGATAGACACGTTTGTGCTCAATTAAACTGAAGTGACGACGCTTTGTAGCTATTTATGGTAGGTGAAATAATTGTTTAAACTACCAGATTAAATCTTTATTAATAGTATTATTTTGAGGTTGTTATTAAAAGCGCGCAAAGCCCTGCGATTTGTGTAAAATGAAAGTGATCTACATAGGTACACGGAATAGGAATTGTAAGATAGGAGAACGCTAGTAGCAAATTTGAAGCGTGTTTCTGTGCTTTAGAGGGGAAATGTTAAGCCGTCGACTTAAAGTGTCATCGATAGATCACAGTCGTTAAATTTTGTCGAAGGCCTTATGGGCGTCCGGGCAGTTTAACAATAGAATTACATATTTTAGAATTCCCTTAGAGCAGCGGTAAAGAAAAAATGTAGTAGCCAAAATATGAAATTAAAAATATCTGTTTTACATGATGAAGTGGTAGACAAGCTTTGTGGTATTAATCTATACTAATATATAAAGCTGAAGAGTTTGTTTGTTTGTATGCGCTAATCTCAGAAACAACTGGTTCGAATTGAAAAATTATTTTTGTGTTGGATAGTTCATTTACCGAGGAAGGCTTTAGGCTATATAACGTTACGCTGCGACAAAAAGGAGCGAAGCATCAGTGAAAAATGTTACAAAACGGGGAAAATCTATACCTATCTATAGTATAGTATATAGTATAATTTATAAAGCTGAAGAGTTTGTTTGTTTGAACGTGCTAATCTCAGGAACTACTGGTTCAAATTAAAAAAATAATTTTGTGTTGGATAGTCCATTTATCGAGGAAAGATTTAAGCTATATAACATCATGCTATGACTAATACCAAAGTCAACGTGAATGAAGTCGCGGGCGGCCGTTAGTCAAAAACTAAATATAGAAATGAAAGGTAAAAATTAAAAGTAAAAATTAAAGGTAGAAGGGCTAGTAACACATGTCATGAGACGACCATCAGCCTTCGGAGTAGCAGCGCAACTGTGTACGACCACAGGCAAGCTTGCTTGAGGTTGTGTGTAGATGTCCATGGGCTGCAGCGACCACTTAACACCACGTGACCTGTATGCTCGTCTGCTATTACATTCAGATAAATCTATCACCAATGATTAGAAATTAAAGTAATGAGTACCTTTTGATAACAAAGCTCTACACGAATTTGCTATATTTATGTACAATGTTTGTAGGGATGCGGAAGTTATGTGAGAAAACAAATTATGGCGCGTTTTGCTAACAAATAAACAGGAATCGTGCAAAATCAACATCCATTCGGGATCGTGTCGGTCATTACTTACAAAGTAAGCTGGGTTGGGCCATTCACAAGAACGACAGTTGAAATCGGCAATGACTTTTTAATGATCCTTTTTTGCATGTAGCAAGATGCTGCTGCAGGTGCAGGTCTCTGTAATCACTTAAATGCTCCAATGCTCCAGATTGACATTGGCGATGATTAAATATAAGCGACAAAATAAATAGTCCAAGATGCCATATGGGCCACTGTATGGCATCTTGGACTATGTATTTATTTTGTCGCTTATAAGTTAATCAAGACCAATGTTTATCTTACTGTTGAAACCATGAAATCATATGATGCACCGAAAAATTATTCGCCGTGTTATCCATCCAACATACGACCGGGCCCGATATTGCTAACTTAGATCGCTATCGCTTGGAATCAATCAGAATGTATCCCATATATCTTGACTTGAACAAACACAAATCTGCTTTAAAACAGTGTTGCTCTGTGAAAGTGGTACGTGTGTGTTAAGAATCGCGGTCGTAAAATCGATTGCCTAGCTCCGATAGCTCCGGATTGCCAAATGTCTCCGGATATCCTCCGATGCTTTTAGCATGCACGGGCGGTACATTTCGTCACGTTGCCCATCATCACATTTAAATTGAGTAGCAGAGAAGTATACGTGTAGATTCATCCGGAGTTTTAGCGGGAAGTCGAAAAAGACATATTGTGCTCTTGTTTTCTTTTTCTTTCTTTTAATTTTCTTGGATATAGGTTCGATATAGGTTAATTACAGTGCACAAGTGTTGTAAAATAAAATAACAGTGCGAAAATATACTTTTTCAGCTTGCTTCCAAAAGTCTATTGGTCACGTTCTGACACTTCTTTTTTCGTTGACATTCGTCGAATCGTTGACATTAATCGTCCAGTTTCACCGAAACTGGCCAAAACATGATGCAAAAATTATACTTGACGCTGGTAATATACAGAGTTTGCGATGCCATAATTGAATATAAAAGTATACAGGTCACGTGACGTTATGGTCGCTGCAATCCGTGTGCATCTACTCCCAACTTCAGTCTCGTCTGAGATCAAATGCAGTTGTCCTGCAGCACCGGAGGCTGATAGTCCCCTTCTATCAGTCTGGTCGGCAAACGCTCCGCTGACCACAATTAACGTGCAACTACGTTAAGAGATAAGAAGTGATCTCTGATCAGCTTGCATGTTCGGTCTAGCTTGGTAGTGGTCACTCCTAGACATCTACACCATACTTTGTACCAGCTCGTGACTTTAGATCGTTTACAAGTGTCGGTAAAAAAAAAATTATTGTTAATTTATTCGTTTTTGGAATACAAATATTCCGCTTAATGAACGTTGATCTTTTCACAGTTTTTGACTCTAGGTGCCTTTTTGGGTTGAGCGGATTTAGAAATTTTAGCAAGCTTTAACAAGTTCATATTGAAAGCATTTTTTACGCGGTCAGGTTGTCTTTTAATTTTGTGAAACGAAAAAATCATGGGCCAAATTTGCCGCCCCTCAAAATCTGCCGCCCTCCAGCCTACTCAGCCTTTTAATAAATCCAGCACTGAGAGACAGTATCAGTTATTAACCTACTAGTGATAACCTATCAATCTAGAAACTCGTATGTCTCATGTAGTATCACACAATTTTGTGCAGGCTTGTCTCATCCCGTGTCTCCTTCACCCCCTCCAGCCCCTTTGACAATACAGCGTGAAATGTCAGCGGCGAATGCATGCTCCACTTGGCTTTGTTATTTTCGGTAATTTTTAAAGGTCAGTCTTGGCTTTTGTATCTCTGAAACATATCTGGATGTCTTATAATATGTTCTTTTAGGATTCCAACAGCGCTTGGACTAAATCGTAAAAAAAGTGGATATATAAAACGGCTTTACTCACGTCGGTTTATTCAGGATGGTCCGATGTATCGGTCCTGGCCGAGCACTTTCTTTATGAGCTAGCGCCGGTCGCGGTGCCGTCACGGTACCGAAGCCACCGATATTGGTGGTGACTGAAGCCCCACCCGGGGACGTTAAGGGCCGTTTGGTGATGATGAGGATATTAGAATATATACGGTGCTTCCTCTTGATCTACCATTAGTCTTTGGAGTTGCAACACAACAGTATACAACCTACAGGCAAGGATTAGGCATGCTTGAAGTTGTAGGACTCCTTAACAGCACATGGGTTGTATGCTCGCACTGCTGTTCCAAATACATTTAGTAAATAAGGAAAACATTTTCCAAGGTTCTGGTTTTGCATTGTCATTTTTTTAATTGTGTATTTTGACATTTGTTCAATATTTATCCTGTAAAAAGTAAATCTTTTTTTCCTCTTGTTTTTTTGCAATTTTTCCAATAATTTAAGATACCCGTTGTTACCAAATCACTGGTTGTCTAGTTTGTAAACTGCCTCAATATTAGCACGCTTGATAGCTAATTAATTGATCGATCTAATTTTCACTTGAACGCCACTTACAAGATTTAGGCTTACATAAGTTTAGGTTCGTCTAGTATAGGCTTTAAATATAACCAGGCAAATGGGAGCTTGATATACGAAAAATATGTCACAGAGCGCCCCATGCTTTTTTCACAATAATACTAGTATTTTCGTTCATTATTGTTTTAAACTTATTTAAAAAAAATATTTTTTACTTTTTAGTTTCATATGAATGCCCTTAGTCCAAAGGAGAGATATAAACAAGCTCACAAACATACAGGTGAAGCTAATAAAAGCAAGTAAATAAATTGAAATTGTGATGTTATATTGTGCTGGACCAACAAAGATAGAATTCAACATATTCCATCTATTCTAATCCACTTATCAATATACAATTTTAAAGAATTTTATCAAGAATCTTAAAACAGTATTTGGTATAACTCCAAAAACCGTTAATTGCCGTGTGTTCGTAAAACGAAAATTTTTGAACGTACGACCCTCAGAGCGACATATTAATAGACCCATTAAAAGGTTATAAAACACATTGGAGCTTTCAGATGACGTGTTAACATGCCGGGAGTTTGATGTGGACGGTTTATAAAAGTTGTTTATTGCTTGAACGGCGTTTCAAGGGACTGCTGGTCTGTGAAATATGATGTAAGGTGGATGTTTTGTGTCTGGTTGAAGGCTGTTGGTTGATACTATGATTCATGGGGACTGAAATATGCTCTTTCTGTTATCGGTCTGGGTGTTTGTGTTTCTGTCTATCTGTGTGTCCATGGCACCCACGACATAGGGTAAGGGTATATCTTCGCTACTGTGGGGCTGTAATGTAGAAATAAAACAGCGTACGACCCCGGACCAAATCAGGCTTGTAAGAAATTGTATGTAGATCCATGTGTTTTACCGATTACTTCATCATAACATGACCTGAATTCTCGTCAGCTACTCCATTTTGATAGGCGCTTTGGAAGGCCACCGAGTTTTATCACGGTGAAATTCAACTTAATTCGGCGTAAATTATTATCAAAAATAATATCATCGATACCCCATCCTATATCTGTAGAATATATAGATATGGGTCCTGTCTTAATATTAGATCATACTGATACTATCACCTATCTATATCTAACGATCTTTCCGCCCGTGGAATTTTCATATAAAATCTGACCCCCTTTTTTACCCTTTACTCTAGGGGAATTTTCAAAAATTCTCTCTTAGTGCTCCCCTACACTCCCCAAGAAACCAACATGCCACATATGCGCTTAGTAAATTTGGCTGTACGTTATATGTTACACGGTAAGTAGAGTTTTACATACATATATTCCTATATCTATAGGATATATGTACAAGTATGGGACCTGTCTAAATCTAAGATTATACTGCCACTACGTTCACCCTCAATCAGACTGGAGATTAGGGCGCACATGGATCAAGCTCCCATAACTCACGTTAGATTCGTGTCCGCTCTGTGTGGATTATACTGATGTATTAGTTTTGTAATGACTGTGATGTCACTGAAACATGTATATATTATGTTATAGCAGACTCAGCTTAGTTATAATGCGTCTTTACTTAATGATAGTCTTAATGTTAATGAGACTGATTGATTATAGACTAACTTATATTAAGAAGCCTTACGCAATATTACACACATTGAAATCTTTTGAGAGCATCGGATATGATCCACGAATTTCATATATGAAATGTATAAAAATATCTATAATCACAACAAAATAACATATTTTATTTATTTATTTATTTTATGTGAAAACACCTTAAACTAAATTTCACAAAGGGTTAAACCTAATGCCTCTTGGCATTGTCTACCGGTCGACCCTAGGTGATGTTGAGAATGCGAGGTAGGCTTCTAAAAATTATCAGACTAAAAGAACAAAGAATTAAAATAACAATACGTAATAACTACGTACATAGTGAAATACGTACACTAATAAATATAAATACTTACAATTATATGATTGTTGAACGTCAATCATGGTAACACCAGAAGCACAAATGTAATGATATATTTAAATATTAAAGCTCCTGAATTCTACATATTTTTACATTCAAAAGTTGTTGAAACAACTTTGTCTATGTAACTCATATGTTTAAAATACCTTCATTATTCATTGAGACCGTTACTCCACAACAAACTCACGTCTGCGGAGCCGCAAAAACCATAACATCAAAGTTTTACGTTACTCTAGACACAATGTAATACAGTAAAAAAATGTTCAACGTAAAGATGGCTGAGAAAACGCGTTAAATTATAGTACAACATATTGTATTATGATGATACATTGAAACGGTAGTCAATTTTAAAATAAATGTGTGAGTGCTTATACAGTGAAAGATATTGCCCGGGCAGTGTGTTGAACCACGTAAGGTTCGACGAACCGTGCAGACTTCGTACTGACCCGTGCAGAACGCGTCCACAATTTGAAATGAATATGTGAATATAAGTGCAATTCGTAGTCTTAACTCGTGCAAAAAGTGTCCACGGTCCGTGCAGAGTGCATCCACGGCCCGTGCAGAGTGCGATACCCTCCAGAAGAGAGCGCCTGTTTTTGTGGCGATGGCGCGATGAGTACAGGCGAGGATGGCGGTGGTGGCGGCGTGCGGCGGCGGCGCAGCATCAAGCGATTGTTGCGGAGTCTAACGGCGGATCGGCTCCATACAGGTGCGATGTAAATTAGGCTACTTTTTCAACCAGTAACGTCCTATGCAACTATGTTGTGCTTAAAAAAACTATACAATGAGGAGGCCAAATCTCAGCTACCAAATTATATGAAAGTTTTCTTTTAAAGCTAAACTATGTACGCCTGTTATATAAGATGTGATGTGAGTTGAGGTAGATACAAGCGATTAGCGTGCAGCATATGATGACACCAAATCCAAAGCTCTTAATGTGTAGTTTCCGTACATAGAAAGTATGTTTACGCTTTCACATAAAAATATAGCCTTTGTTGAACTCATTACTACTAATACTGAGCTATGTGAACATATGAAAATGACGTATGACAGGACGTCCAGAGGACTTTCTTGAGGTTTTGTATAAATGTCTATGGGTTAAAGGAGCCGCTTTACACTATCTGGCCCTTTTTGGTATTGGGAGAGGATACCGGGTTATGTGGGATTTGTACCGCACAAAAACCCCCTCGGTGGCCTGCCTCTGCGCTTGGGGAGGACTCCAGAATCTCCAGTGTAACGCACCGGTGTCCTCCACGCGCGGCGCCACAGAACGGGCCCATCTTCGTGAGGGCAGATGTGCTCTCCTGCACCTTACGATGCTTGCGGTGGCATACGGCCACGCACATACCGCCGTCCTTCCCGGGTCCGCTTACTGGACGGATCGCGCTCCCACTCTCACCGCCCACCACCCCTGGCCTGTCAGCTGGTCTAGAGCATCCTAAGTTTAGAGCATCCTAAGTCAGCGAATGAAATGAAATGAAATAGTTTGAAATGAAATAGTTTATTAACATCCTGGGTAATAATATACACTTGATGTTTGTCATTGTTCTACGGTCATCAGCTGACCGTCATCCGCTTTGGGTGCGCTAAGGCTTATATGGGCTAGGAGAAAAAAGCGGACGGAAAAAAACTCCAGCCCTGTTTTAAATAAATGTTCAGGTACAATGGGTATTTATTATGCAGCATGACTGTGGGGGGGGGGGGGGCGACTATACTGCGAATGTACTACATTATCAAACAACCTCGCGATATTTCACCTCAATTCCTCGATCTCTCCCAATTACAGTTTCACACCACGACCTATGCATGTACAATATTGTACAATCAATAAATTATTTCGTTATTTACCGAATAGATTATTTATATAGCATAACATCACAATATTTATACACTGTTTCGAACATTGCTGACGTCCGAGTCGGTACGTTGATTACTGTTTATTTATCCACGGGAATATTCCTTCACTAGCTGTGCTATATGGTTTCATCCGCTAGAAATTTGATTAAAACTGTGTCTGTCTAGTATCGTTAATAACATTTTAGCGTACCATTGCTGGACATAGGCCAAATTTATGAAAGACTAGCGGCCGCCCGCGATTTTTCCGCGTGGATTTTAGTTGTAAAATTATTCTAAAATAAATGTAGCCTAAGTTACTCCTCATTACATCAGCTACCTGCCAGTGAAAGTACCGTCAAAATCGGTCAAACCGTTTCAGAGATTAGCCGGAAAAAACAGACAGACAAAACGACAGACAGACACATAGACAGACAGACAAAAATTGTTAAAATTATTATTTCGGTATATGTACCGTATATACATACATTCATATGGGTGTAGTAAAAAGCATTTATTTTAATATTAAAAACAACCACTCCAATTTTATTTATTTGTATAGATTAAATCATTATCAATCTAGTCAAGTTTGAGTTGCTCTGTAAGCTTTAACGTACCTAACTTTCAGTTCTTATTATTAATCAAATTGCTGAATGGCACATATATCATATTGTTTTAAATTTTTAAATATATTTTTTCTATTTGGTCTCTGCAACCCATGGACATCTGTATACAAGTCTGTGTCTTGCCTGTGATCGTGTGACGTTGCCCCGCTACTCCAAAGGCCGATGATCGCCTCAAGTAAGTCTGCCCGGTAACAGCACCTTTCCACCGAAACACAACAGAATAGCTTCACGGCAGAAGTGGGTGCAACGGTGGTACTTCCCCTTAACGCACCATAAAAGTTCTACCATCAGTAATAAATGATGTCCACGTCACTATGATTATACCACCAGACGAAGGTTAAAGTTTCACCGACACCATCTGGACTCGTGGCGGTCCTCAAAGTCCGCTTTGCACGCTCCTTTTTACCAATGACGTGTAAGTTATGTGAGAACCTTCCAGCTAAGGCATTTGCAGTGGACTGTGTCATGGGTTTCTTCAAGAAAACTGTAAAAAAAATATCCTTCAAAGCCGGCAATGCTCGGGTGGCTCCGCTGGGGTTGCCCGTGTCCATAGGCGACGGTGATCGCTTAACACTACACGGCCCGTCTGCCTTTTTGTACGGGTTACTTAAAAAATAAAATAATAAGCGCAAGTAACGGAATGGCAGGGTGCTTGCGTTAAGGCCTATTCAGACCCAAGCGGTATTCGCTGTCGTGGGTATGCGGAATATTACTGTTCACATCAGAGCGGATTTCGCTAACTTCGTGGGTAAAACTGCGCGGTATGCACTTACCCACAGCTGTCAGCAATTACCGCTTAGGTAGCTATAGCCGCGAAATACTTCATTTGCACTAAATACCAGAGCGAAACCCGCGCAGTATGCTTTTTTACCCACAGAGGCAGCAAATACCGCTTAGGTTTGAACAGGCCTTTAGCGGTGGAATATGTATTGTTTGAACGTACCAAAACTGCGCACAATTCTATTCTGATGTTATTCTTTGAATTTAGTTGAAATGGTCCAATTGCTGATTTCACCTGCATAAGGTATCCGTTAAGCCTCCGGAGTAGCAGCGTGTTATATTTTCATAGTCTTCGTTATCAAGACAGTTACATAAAATATTTTTTATAGTTACATATTATCATATTGACGCGTTTAAACAAACAGAGAAAACTAATTCATTATATCAGTATAGATTCCTGCATTCCCACGTTTCATTGAGTTTCATTGAATCCAAACGGATGCCAAATATCATTGTTTTGCTTCGGACTCTATTAAGAATGTACTTTCTTACGTAAAACTATGACGCAAAAGCTTTTATTACGTAGCATAGCCCTGTGGTTGGAGAGGTGCGCAAGTGATCTGCTCAGCAAAGCGAAACGGTGAGTTTGGATGTTTGACAGGGAGCAGCGTGGTGGAGTGAGCACCTCCAGGCCTCCGTGATTGTGTGGAGATACACATGCCTAGGGTATAAGAAGATGGTCTCAAACTAGGTAGTGATGGACTTACCGTTCCGTACCGTTGTTTGGTACCCAAAAATAGATGAACATGCTATTCTGCAAGCGTTTACTACAGTAAAATGCCACTTGTCTAGGCCCACAGGATAGAGGATAGGCAGCAAGGCAAAAACTTGAAGTATAATTTTTTTCCCGTACTTTAGGCGGGATAATGAAAGAGGCATATCGTATTTTATATTCATTTATTGGTTAATTTGAAATAATTCCTATAAAATTGACCCTTCATATCGATTACGGATATTTATGTGTCCAGACTTTATTAAATCAACGACAGAGAGTCGTATCTGAAAATAAGACACCATATTATCTTTTAGCATTCGGCCTCACACAATTTCGCAATAGCAAGGGCAGACGAACAGACTGAACAGACGTCCTGCACGGGTGAACTTGATCTACATTTAAATGCAACTCGACCCATATTCGACTTGGACTGCATGCGATGCGCTTTTGGTATCTTTTTTTATATATAAATAAACCGAACAAAAATTCAGACGGGCCACGTGGTGTTAAGCGATCAACGTCGCCTATGGACACGGGCAACCCCAGGGGAGCCACCCGAGCATTGCCGGCTTTGGAGGAGAGTTTTACAGGTTTCTTGAAGAACCCCGTGTTATAGTACACTGGAAATGCCTCAGCTGGAAGGTGTTGCCATAACTTACAGGTCCGTGGTTAAAAGGAATGTGCAAAGCGCACTGTAGTGGACCGCCACGAGTCCAGGTGGTGCCGATAGAACTTTAACCTTCGTCTCAATCTATCGATATGAAAAGTTTCTCGGAGCAGTCACCATAGTAAACTCGCACGCGGAGTGAAGATTATGTCTCTTCGCAAGTTTAGCGGTTCTAGCTTGTTAATCAATCTTGGGTCGTTGAGGATTCAGACTGCGCGAGAGATGGGAACGGTGCTCCATGTGAGTCCCTCAGGCCCTGTAAAACTGGATCCTCTCTCTACTCTACGCGAAGGAATCAGAAGAAGATATGTATGGATCTATACAACTGAACTTGATGTTTGCAAGCTAAGGGTGCAACGAGATGATCATGTCGTGGGAAAACCAAATAACCAATAGGTACGAAGACCTGCAACTCTTAACCTGATAGATGGATTGAAGGAAGCACCCTCTTTCTATCTGGTATTAGGACTTTTATTTCCACATCAGTAGTTTGAGAAACAAGTCAGCGGCACTAAACGATCGAATACCCTCTTGACTTCTATTCTGAGGATGACACATATGACAACACGGAGGGGTCGTATTCTACTCCATATAACTCAATGTTTCTTTTTAGCGTTCCATACCTGAAAATATAAAATTAATGCTGTATCTTCCGTGTTAGTATAAATATAACAATGATGAATTTGTTTCATTTAACGTATATACATATGTTTTCAACATGCAATTTCCTTGTTTATACAATCATTGCGTTTCTATTCCGAAAATAAGCGACCAGATTATCGACGATGAAACGTTGCATTGACGCTAGCACTTGTCGATTTACGTTATAATGTAATGGCTGAAACATTATTGTCTTTACCTTGAACGTTATGTCGTATACTTTGGGAGCTATATTTTACAACGCTACACAGCCAAATTTAGTAGATAGACGAAAAGGAGGCCTTACACAGTGTCATTCATTCATTTGTACATGATAAAACTAAATAGGTACATCTTAATTTCTAACAGAAATCAAAATCTACCTTATTGAATCCAATAAGCAAAAGGAGTAGTCATGTCATGACCGAGCGATACCATCACGAAGCGACGACCCGCGTGGCGTAATGGTTACCATGCCGGACTGCCGATCGGAGGGTCCCGGGTTCGATTCCCGGCGAAAGAGAAATTTGAATGATGAGTTTAATATTTCTGTTCTCGGTTTGGGTGTGTTTCTGTCTTGCAGGCACCCACGACACAGGGTATATTTAAACACCTTACTGTGGGGATATGAGTGTGAAGCGTTATTTATGTATTTATACACACCGCGGTCTCCGCCATGGAGATACCACGTTCAAATCTCGGTGCGTAGCTCTTACTAATAAATTTGTTCAGTGCGTATTTATCACTGCTCCACTTTGAGGGAAAACATTTTGTAATTACGATTTTCTCCATTATCTTCATGCCTGAGCTATACTCACGTGATGTGTACGGATATGCAGTTGGCCATCGTGGTGGACTATGGCCTATAATGGGATATAAAAAAAGGAATGATGAAATTAGGCTAAACGCATAGTTTTTTTTCAATCGATACCTGCGTATTTGCCAATGTCGACACTTGTCTACTTATTTTGGTCGGATTATTTATAAAACATTCTGGGGTTGATTGACGTAACTCTTCATAAATCTCTAGTGAGCCAATCGATGTATTGACGCCAGCTCCAGACGATATATTACGTTATTAGCGGAGTCGTGACGTTTAACTCCATTCATAAAATTTTAGCTTCGTAGCAGACGACGCAGCTTAACGAAACGGCCGCGGTCGGGTGTGAGATGGGTAACAGGAAGTGATAAATCTCACGCGTGTTTCTGAGCTTTGGAGGGCAAGTCGTAACTATAACATCAACAAGAGTGACTATAACAAGAGTGACTATAACATCATTGTTATAGTCACTCTTTATCATATAATTGTAAAAGTCCTTTAGACTAAAAGTTATTGTCTAATAGCCAGTAATGTAATTTGTTATTAAATTGAGTACTAGTAGACTCTTTAAGCATTACTGGTAAGTTATTATATATTTTTGCAGCAGTATACTGTACATTGTTATTTAGAAATTTTGGAATTCAAATTGGTATACCGAAGAGCCTGTTTCAAACGATTTTCATTTTTTTTACATCCTCTTCGACGATATTTGCAGCACGCATTTTGTAAATGTTATGTCAAAGGGCTTGACTTTAGATTTTAGTTTGGAGAAATTCAAGGGTGAACCCTAATGGTTTAGAGAGGGGGACAGCCTTCAGCCCCCTAGCCCCTCTGGATCCGTTAGTGTCAAACGCCATGAGGTTTCATTAGAAATCTCGAGAAAATTAAATATGGTGTTAAAGTATTCTTAAATTTATAACTTATGCGCGCAATTTTCTTTTTTTTTCTTTCTTTCATAAGAACTTTCTGACAATACAACAAAAAAAGAATTATCGAAATCGGTCCAGCCGTTCACGCGTGATGACGTGATCAAGGAAAATAGGGATTCATTTTTATATATACGAGTATACATTTACAAGTCTTCACACGGAAGATTCGCGGCATCAGGTTTATAATATTATTAGTATGGATGTATATTATTTCCGCGCTAATTAAAACAAAAAACGGCTTACCGCTCGTTACTTGCCTTGCTTACCTTGTAAATTGGAAATTAACCTGTAACACATCAGTCACAGCCAGCAACGCTTGGATAAACACACGAGCAACGGACTCGTACGTCTATTTACGGAAATACCCATACAGGTTTCTAATTTTCACGTTAATTGAGGAGATTCTGTTGTAAACCGGGATAAAAAGACAAAAAAATTAACAAAAAAAAACAGACTTCAAAATAAAACTAATCCAAAACACATTAATATGCACAAAAAAGTAAAAAAAAAATAATTGCGTATTTTTCTAGAATTAAATATTCAACTTACATTTTCTACTCATCAATATGTAGGTACGACCCGTGATTACCATATAATGTACGTACACCATACCATATAATGTACGTGTCTATTCACCCAGTAGAAAGTTGTGAGGTAACAAACATAAAAAAAATAGAGTTGAATTGAGAACCTCCTCCTTTTTGGTTAAAGTCTGTTAAAAATTGGTAATGTGAAGAAAAGTTGTATGCTAGCCGCCGTGCTATGCGCGCTTCCATTGCAATAGTTTACTATTTATATAGAACAAATACAAAAGGTCATCACTAGATTGTCAACGTCGTATTGATCTCCAAGCACTAATCACCCGATTACTATACATTATACATCTACATCATACCATGTGCGGACTCTATAGGATTCAATTAAGCTTGGGTGTTCTTGCGGGGTGCTTTTGTTGTATGCACTATCCCCCCTACCATTTGCTGCGAAACTATTAAATATACATCATACCGTGTCGTAGAAAATTTATTATTTCAGAAGAGAAATTTCTTAGAAATTTATTTGTTGTCATTTTCTGTCCCACTGCTGGGCACAGGTCTCATCTCGAAACTCAGAGGAATTTAGGACATAGTACACCACTCTAGGGGGTAATTTCTTTTTTTCAACCTTTTTATGTCCTACTGCTGGACACTGGTCTCTCTCACATGTGAGAGCGATTTAGGCCATAGTCCACCACGCTGGCCAAGTGCGGATTGGTGGACGTCATACTTTCGAGAAATTATAAGTTTCTCTCAAGCATGCACGGCGATGGAGAACATCGTAAGCAATTAAATATCACGATATTTTCCATCACCGTGGAGTAGCAATAAATGCGCACATTACACTTTGCCAGAGGTGCGCGCCGAGAATATGAACTCGGTATCGGTCGCGTTGGAGACCGCGGTCTTTAACACCATCGCTGCCCAAAGCTGCCAGTTGCGTCAACCGCGTGGACCCTATTACCCGTTTTCCCGTAGGAATGAAGCAATTCCCGCGCTAAAAAGAAGCCTATGTTCATCGGGGATAATGTCAGCTTCTAACGGTAAAATATTTTTTCAATTCGGTCCAGTAGTTTCGGAGCCTATTCAATACAAACAAAGTAAACAAACAATCAAATCTTTCCTCTTTATAATATTAATGTAGATTTATTAGTCAGAGGCTACAATTTACTAGATCGTAAATGCAAAAGCATTTGCCTTGGAATTTCAATCGAGTTTCCCATGTAGGGGCGCTAATACCTATATATCTTTTATTTTCTCTTTTCTAACGCGGATCCAATCTGGCAAAGGCTATAGGCTCTTTGTAGCACATAGCCCAGTGAGGTATATCAGCTGATCTCTCTAGTCGGCCTTTGTGGGTCGTTAAAGGAGGTTACATTGTGCTGAATAGTAAAACTAGTGGGAACCGCGATTAAGAATATCATATCTTTTGAGTTGTACTCGTGAAAAACTAGATAAAGTTATACCTCGTGACACGGTATTTTAAATCGTGATTGTTTTTAGGTCTTCTTAGTGAGCGTAGAAGTTAACATACAGTCGTTTTCATAATGTTATTTAAATTTTAAATAATGTTTAAATGAATGTTTAAAAATTGACATTTATAAACGTTGTTTAGAGTTACCCATCTGTTTATCTTATCTTAAATAGCTGTCAAATTAAAGATACTGTTTTACGGCCAATAATTCAATTAGTTTTTTTTTTCAACTTTTTTTGCAAGCCCACAGCTGGGCACCGGTCTCCTCTTGAAACTGAGCGGGATATATGTCATAGTTCACCACGCCGGCGGGTGATTACTATTAAGTTTTCTTAGTTAGGTATCCGAAATTTACCCTTATTTACTGACTTAACCTACATTCACTTACGTGTCTTATATTGAAAAGTTGCAATCATTTTGCTATGGAAGAAGTATAATGTATATCAGTGTGATATTTGTTTTAAATTTGAAGTTTCGAATTTCGTATCGATAAAACAATGTTTAAATGATTAAAATTTCTAAAGTCGATGATGTGGTTTTTCATCCTGTGAAATTAATTTCGTATTAATATTTGACAGATAGATAAATAGAGATATTAATTCTTTATGTATGGTATTACATGTCAGCAGCAATTCTTTAGTTTAACTTAAAAATAGAAATATGATAAGCTATAGATTGATAGAATAAGGCAGCCGGATATGGGATGGTTCAAAGTTCGAATTTCGTTTAGGGATGGATCAATTTAACATAACATACATTTAGTTTGCAGAAGACCGTGAAAGGTCAATGTTATATTCATAGTCATTAGTGTTGTGAAGAAAGTGTTACAAGTGCATAAACCGATGGGCAAACGTGTAATTCTTACAAACCCAATAAAAAAACTGGCATCAGAAATTGGTATAAACTTTAGGCGATTTTGGGGTAAATAAACTATACTACTAGAGCAGCGATGGCCGAGTGGTAAAAAACCGCAGTCTTCGACGCGACCGATCCCGGGTTCAAATCCTCGGCGCGCACCTCTGACAAAGAAATTTGTAATGTGCGCATTTATCGCTGCTCCACGGTGATGGAAAATATCGTGATATTTAATTGATTACGATGTTTTCCATCACTGTGCATGCCTGAGAGAAATTCATAATTTCTCGATAGCATGACTTCCACCAATCCGCACTTGGCCAGCGTGGTGGACTATGGCCTAAATCCCTCTCACTTGTGAGAAGGAGACCTGTGCCCAGCAGTAGGACTTAAAAAAGGTTGAAAAAAAAAATACATGTGCTTCAAATTACAAAGGACCGCGGCCTTAAACGCCGGAGATGCCGGGTACAAATTCTTTGCACGCACTTCTGACAAAAAGAAATTTGTACTGTGCGTATGAAATTTGTACCGCATCGCTGCGGTGATGGAAAATATTGTGATATTTAATTGATAACGATGTTTTCCATTGTCATGCATGCCTGAGAGAAACTCATAATTTCTCGAAGGTATGATGTCTACCTGTGTCCACCAATTCGCACTTGGCCAGCGTGGTGGACTGTGGCCTAAATCCCTCTCACTTGTTAGAGGAGACCTGTGCCTAACAGTGGGACATAAAAAAGTTGAAAAAAAAAAACCAATTGCCAATGACAACTATGTAGAAAACTGAGAGTTCTCTGCATATAAAATTCGTGTATCGCTTCAAAGCAAAACAAATGATATTATTTTCTTTTATATTTGTGATATTAAGTACTCTGTAAACTGGAAGATTTTTAACAATTTTGTTATAATGTGATGGTCGTACTCTGCGATAATTGGCAATATGAGAGTAAGAAACAAATTTCGACGCAGTCGTATTTTAGGTATGTTGTGTACTTTTGATTTTATGTATCTAGCAAACACCCCTAACTCGCATTGGAGCAGCGTGTGGAGTACGCTCCAGGCTTCTCCTGTAACGGGAAGAAACCCATGCCCAGCAAAATTGAAAGCAAAATTATACACCTTTTGCTGCAGGAGAGTTTTTTTTATTTGAATAGAGTAGCAGACGAGCATGCAGTCCACGTGGTGTTAAGTAGTCGCTGCAGCCCATGGACATCTACATACAACCTCAAGCAAGCATAGGTACGTATTGTCTGATGTCGTATGCAGTTGCGCTGCTGCTCCGGAGGCTGGTGGTCGACTGGTGTAAGTTTTAAGGTGTCTAAGATAGTAGAAGGGTGATGATATCCTTCATTTTATATAGTTTTCAAAACTTTTTTTTTTCAGTTCTGTTGATGAGCTAGAATTTTTTTAAATAAAATCTTACATTTGTATTGAAGAGCCTATAAAGACAGTTTCTTGCAATATTAGCCGCATAACTTTTTTTCCTGATGACATAATTCTTCTGATATATTTTTTGTTTATTTTATACATTTAATGCATTATATGTAATGTTTTAATTTCTTGTTCCAGGTAAGTTCACGTTTACGCATACCGACGACACGAAAGCCGACACAGATGAAAAGGTAAGGAAAACTTTATTTTTATCTCTACTGGAGAGGACGCCATCTGCTGGAAAATTAAAACGTTGCAGAAAATTAAAACCTGGAGTTTGGATGAAATTAGTTCCGCTACTCGTCGCCAGTTGGATGATATTAATTCCGCTACTCGTCGCTAGATGGTACTACGTGTTCGTTTATACACTATTGTTGTTACTTGGGATTTACGTCAGTGTTTTATAAAAAATCTTTAAACCCTGGCATTGTACATATCTTTTATGATTATAGCATCTTTAATTAAATACGTCACGGTAATGAACTAATAAAATAAATATACGAATACGGTTTTTATGCAGATTTTATAGCATAGTTGTATATTTCATTACAAGTGCGGAAAGGCTGTCATTGCAAGGAGTTCCGACAAATGTCTACCCGAGCCGGGGCGCAGCCGAAGATGAGGATTGACAGTCGGAACTCCTTCCAATGACGGTTCCGCACGTGTACTGAACAGCTATTTTTAATACAGTTGCGAAAAAATGAAGCAATTTAATAAAATAATAAAAATTCGCAAAGAACATTTTTTGGCGCCAACCGTAAAAGAATACCTATATGCAGAGATTTTTTTTTGTTTTCTTCACCCATTCTGGGTAGGCAAAGGGAACTATGCCCATACAGCCAAGTCTTCAGTAGATTTTTTTTATTGATATGAAATGAAAATGTTAATGAGATGAAATGAAATGAAACCTAACCTAACTCTTTGAATCAAATCATTAAATCTGATATTGAAACAAATTAGTAGATTCTTTTTAGAAATATTTGCATGAATCATAAAAACTTCTAAAACTTCGTGGTTGGTTTTATTTTTTAATAGACATTATTTTAGCACGAGTGTGTAATAGCCCACTTCCCGAACGCTATACGTCCCTGCAATACGCCACTTTTTGAGCAACTGTATTAAAAAATATTTTAAGGTTAATTGGGTTAATTATTGACTCGTGCGGAAAATAAATATGTGATGGATTTAGTTACGAAAATTGACTGCAAAAATACCAAGAAGTTGTATAAATATAAGATTGTTTTTCATTTTTATTTAATATGCAAAAAACAAATAAATAAGAAAGAAATAGACCTTCTACCTTGTGATATATCGATTGTTGTATAATAATAGCCATATAATTTTCAATCGTCAATCACAGTTACCGTTATGACGTCACACCAGTCACGGCGTATCGAAAACGAGCGATACGCTCAGAATTATAAGCGGCGTAACACCATCAACACCGTGAGTCAGGCGTGTTATGGTGCTTTTCGGTTTTATGGCTTTAGCTGGCCTTGATGTGCTGTTGTGTTATGTAACGGTGAGTTTACAATACATTCGTCCGTTACGATTTGTGAGTGATAGCTACGCATCATGGTATTAGGTATAAAAAATTGGTAGACTAGTATAATATGAAATTTCAGTTCGAATATATTTATTTAATCTAATTAATTACGATGTTTACCATCATCGTGCTTGCCTGTGAGTTGATAACTCATAGTTTTCTAGAAGGTGATGTCCACTGAGCGCGCATGGCCCGGCTGTTAACGTAGAACGCAAGCGATCTATGTAACTAAGTCAAACAGGCGCGGTCGTGTGCCAGATGGGTGAACGCTAGTAGCAAAAAAGTTCATGCGTGTTTCCGTGTTTCGGAGGGCACGTTAAGTCGTCGGTCCAGGTTGTTGTCGATAGATAACTGTCGTTAAACCATGTCGAAGGCCTTTTGGGCGGTTGGAGAACATCCGACAGCAGGTTGGCCACTAACCCGCATCTCCACCAACCCGCATTGGATCAGCATGGTGGTGTAAGCTCTAGACCTACCCAATAATGGGGAGAGACTCGTGCCCAGCAGTGGGACGTAAAAGGGTTGCAGCCATGATGTCCACCAATCCGCACTTGGGAGTATGGCCTAAATCCCTCTCACTTCCGTGTGCCCAGCTGTAAGACATAAGAAGGACAAAAAATATCCAAAAATAGGTTGTCTGTAAAGTCAGTTTACGTACGACAGTTTAACGTGACAATGCGATAACAAAACAATGAAAACCACATTCACTTTTCACTTCACTTTTTAAACAGTCGACGAATGGTGCAAGCCGAACGCTCAAGCCTCAACGTAACGTTACAAGCATAACGTAACAATGAGCGTAACGTTACAATCCTTAATCGTGCGTGCAGCCGGCGTTCATCGCTTTATTAGACGTTGTCACGTCAATATTACTTAAGTTCATCCGGTTTGTTAATAACAAAGCGAAGTAAAGTTTTACTCGAATATAATTTTCATTACTATGTTAAAAATGGTGTTCCGAACCATGTAGAATAAAATTTATAATTCACACACGCGATAAACCGAATAGCCTGACGTCATAACGCTCAGGTAATCGGTTACCTCACCTCGTAACGGCTTTATATTTTACGTACAACAGCTGTAGAAAAACGATTTGTATTGCCTCCTCTTCCACGTGGGGCCACTACAGTGGACACGTGCCTTTTACAGTTGAATAGCTGTGTGTGTTCATTAAGGAAGTTAGCTGCAACCCTTTTTACGTCACATTGCTGCACGGGTCTCTCCCCATTATGGGGGAGGCCTGGAGCTTACTCCACCACGCTGCTCGTATGCGGATTTTTGGAGATGCGGGTTAGTGGCCAACCCGCTGTCGGATGTTTTCAAACCGCCCATAAGGCCTCCGACAAGGTTTAACGACTGTTATCTATCGATAACAACCAGGACCGACGGCTTTACGTGCCCTTCGAAGCACGGAAACGCGCATGATTTTTTTTGCCACTAGCGGTTACCTATCTCGCACCCGACCGTGCCCGTTTGGCTTAGTTGCATAGATCGGTTGCGTTCTACGCTAACCGCCGGGCTATGCGCGCTTCAAGAAATTAAGGAAATTACTTATGAGTTATCGAAGAATGTTTAAAAGTAAACGTTTAACATGATACATACGCAATATATACTTGAAGTAAAATTTGTTTTAAGGTCTTTCAATCCTTTTTTTTTTGTATTGGGGGGAAACCTTCAAAAGGTACCCGGCACCTTGGGAGATATACCGGGTTATGTGGGATCTGTACCGCACTAAAGCCACCTCGATGGCTTGCCTCTGCGCTTGGGGAGGACTCCAGGCTCTTCAGTGGAACAAACCGGAGTTATCCGCGCGCGGCGCCGACTACAGGCCCATCTTCGGGAAAGCAGATGTGCTCTCCTGCATCTTCAGATGCTTACGGCTGCTTGTGGTCACGCACACGCCGCAATCCTTCCCGGGGCCGCTGGCTGAGCTAACAATCTCACCGCCCGCAACCCCAGAAGCCCCCTTTAAGTCGCCTCTTACGATTTGGCAGGGGATACCGTAGCTCTATTTTTAATCCCAAAACTACAGGGACTCCAGAATAATAATAACAGAGCATTAACATTCATTCGTCGAATACTTTCATCCGGGCATCAATAAATCGGCCTTGAGACGACTTCATATTTTGCTGCATTCACGAGTAAACCGATGTTGTATCCAATTTTAATCACACAATCTGTCTCAGTAACATATTTTGTTTGCTTTTAAAAACATAATATTATTATAGTATGAAACAAACATATACTGATGAAAAAACTTTCCCTACTCGATACAAGATGGCGCTAGTACGAACTAAATTAACCCACCCAACTTTATGCAACATTCTGTTGGGGCGTAAAAAACTTAACTTACTTAATGACTCTTTTACTTTAGTATAGAAAACGACTTTTATGTGGCAAAATGATTGATTGGCACTTACTTAACGTATTTGCATGTATAATTATAATTGACATATAATTTAACGAAAAAGCTTTTTAAAGTTTCAGATGCCATTTTATAATAAACATGTGGCAATAATAAATAAGTCATTAATGTCATTAGTCTGTATCGCAATAACCCTTAATGACAGTTGCATTGATTATTTTGTACTGTGCTTACTGCACACCTGCCGACATAACCTCAGCTGGTAACAGGTTGTTTTATTTTCATTTGAATGCAGTTACAGACGGGAATTCAGGCCTCGTGATACTCGTAAGTAGTCGCTGCAGCCCACGGACATCAACACACAGCCTCAAGCAAGCATGGGTAAGTCTTGTCTGAGGTTGTATGCAGTTGCGCTGCTGCTCCGGAGGCTGATGGTCGCCTCGTGTAAGTCTGGCCGGCAATAGGGAATCTGCATACATTTTATTTCAATGTAAAATTTATATATTACAATTAGAAAATTGCAAATAGTAATGACAAAATGTTTTTTTTTCGAAAACGCTAGGAAATATGGAAACGTGAAATATGAAATTTTTTCTTAATTTTTAAATTGCATCCAATTTTTTTTTCAGAATCCTTATAACCTAACAAGAAGAAAAATACATAACAATTATAAACTTAAATGCAGTTTTTACCGGTTAAAATTGCAAATCACTTGTTTTTCTCTTAGTACATATTATTTGTTACTGCGTTCGCGGACGGTGACGTCATATTTTTCGCTTTGTTAGTTTGGGCCGTTTTCAACGCTACGCGGTGAGGTTTCACTTTGGCTTATATTTCTTTTTTTGGGGTGCTTCAATCGATGTGGTCCTTTTAGAACACTTGATTCATATTATTATGCCAAATAGGATCGATTAATACAATATAAAAAAATATGCAAGTGCAAGGGACGACCCATGTGGCGTAATGGTTACCATGCCGGACTGCCGATTGGAGCGTCCCGAGTTCGATTCCCGGCGAAGCAAAAATATGAAAGATGAATTAACAATTTCTGTTCTTGATCTAGGTGTGTGTTTTTCTGTCTTTGTGTGTGTCCATGACACCACAGGGTATATCTACCTTACTGTGAGGCTATGATAGTGTGAAACGTTATTTATTTATTTATTCAAGCAAGTTCCCTATTGTACCTGCTATAAGTGTCACACAGTATAAGTTATTCACTTTAGAAGTTGGTGCAGTGGTGGTACTCTCCAGGCGAACTTTAAAAGTTCAACCAACTATTGATGTTTATAGCATTTCTCGATAAATGGACTATTCAACACAAAAATAATATTTCAATTGGAACCAGTGATTCCTGACAAGTAGCGCTTTAAAAAATCTCTTCAGATTTATAATATTTAGTCTACCTAGATTACCTAGTTATCCCTTCTAATATTACCTAATAAATTCGAAAGTAACTCTGTCTGTCTGTTTGTCTGCTACGCTTTCCCGCTTAAACTACTGAACCAATTTTAATGAAATTTTAGAACTCAGTTGGAGTGGACCTTGGGAAGGGACAAAGGATGGTTTTTATCCTACGGGAACTTATAAAACGTGTCCACGCGGGCGAAGCCGCTGGTGAAAGACTAGTATTTAATAAGACCAACTTCTAAATACGATTAGTGCTCTTAACTCAATCATATCGGTAATGTGTTTACCGTTATAAATCCTTACTAAACGCTCCATTTCCGAGCGTAGATACTTCACCCCCATATATTCACCACCGTACTTGCCACCTGCCGCAGTTCCACCGACTGACGTCACGGTTACCGCGTCCATGAATAACCGCGGGAAAGTCCTAACCTTTACTATGTTACGATACGTTTTTGTGTCTATGTCTGTCTCTTGTAATATAGTGAGGAGTAGTTGTACATTATTGTAGGATGGGGAAAAGGCGATTGACCTTTTTGTTTTATAAACGTAAGTTAAACTTGGGATCTGGGTCATTTGTCAGTCCCAAAAATTTCAGGATTTGGCCCATTTCGAGATTTTTGGAATGGATAGCGGTCATGAAAAAATAGAGAAGGCAATAGACTAACTGGATATTTTGTCAGTCATATTGTTTTGCAAGATGTTTGATTGATAAGCAAACGCTTTGTTCTCTAGTGTGTACATTATTGTTGGATGCGGAAAAGGCGATTGACCTTTTTCTTTTATAAACGTAAGTTAAACTTGGGATCTGGGTCATGTGTCAGTCCCAAAAATTTCAGGATTAAATTTGGCCCATTTCGAGATTTTTGGAATGGATAGCGTTCATGAAAAAAATAGAGAAGACAATAGCAAATAACTGGATATTTTGTCAGTCATATTGTTTTGCAAGATGTTTGATTGATAAGCAAACGCTTCGTTCTCTAGTTTTAATCAAATTTTTAGGTTTTAATTTAAACGAAGCGCGCATGGCCCGGTAGCTAGCGTAGGAGGCAAGTGATCTACGTAGAGATACGGGCGCGGTGCCGCGGTCGAATGTGAGATAGGTGACCGCTGATGGCAAAATTTGAGTACCATGGACACGCACAAATACATGAACGCAAAGACCAAGACCAAGAACATAAAGATATTCTTCATTACAATTTCTGCCTCGCTGTAAATCGGCGGGACCCTTGATTGGCAGTCCGGCAATCATTGCGTCACACGGGTCGTCTGTGATATTTTGTGATAACTTGTCTTAACTCACAAGAAAAACAAAACATAACATCACCAGCACCTTCCACATAAAAATAAAGTCAAAATGCAAGTTTGGGTGGCAGGTGAGGATATTCGGGCGCAGATGGCCGCCGCCACGCGCCTCAGCAGATGTTTCGAGATTGCCATCCGATTCTGTTAGTCCTGTTTCGTGTATATCTGTTGCAGTCTGACTGTACAATCCGCCGTTTTCGTATGGCTAGCCGTTTTTAAAAGTAAGGTTGTTTTATGATGCGACGCAGGTTCTTCTTGTTCAGGGGGGAGAGCAGAGTTAGCTAGAGTAACAGGTTATTGGTCAGCTAAGTTTTTGATATTTTTTTTGGTGACATGAGAATGGGGGGGGGGGGTTCGTGATAATGATTACGACAACAATATTTATACAGCAATGTTTTTAGATTTTCTACCACTATCTAATCCACCATGCTTGCAGTCGCAAATTCTAACTTTGCGATTTATTTATATACTATATACTATATTATAAACCATCAACAGATTTAAAATATTTGTAGCAATGTTTATGTAAGCATGAGGCAGGGGAGTAGAACGATTGCAGTTTTGCTTTGACGATGAGACGGAGGAGGTACAAAATTGTATAAAATCTGCTTACTTTATACTTGAACAACCTCTAAACTAGAGTGCGCTGAATGATCTCTGTTGAATTACCGTATGCTGCATTATATGAGCATATCGCATTCGTCAAAGTGGTGTAATAACGTGCCGTCCAACCGCCCAAATACAAGCGGGAGCATCGTCGATACGCCCGCGCCGCTTTGTAAGTACCTATATGCATCAAAATGGGTGGTATAGTGACCACAGATACTGGTGTTCCTCGGACACTTGAGAAATATTACTGAGTGACGAAGTATTATGATTATTTAAAACAATGAAAAAAATAATACATTAAATATTAAGGCTAGCCGTAATGTAATACGGCAGATTATACTAGTACAATCTGACTGCGACATATCTATATGGTACAGTTGAGATCTTATGCAGCTTGCATTGCAGTGGGATTAAATTATACTTTCGAGGGAATCTTAAAGGTTATGTTGTACCTTATATGGTCCTAGTAGGTTTAAAAAATTTAAATGTCGGAATTTTGTAAATTTTATTGGTGCGTCAAGCACAAGGGCAGTGATGCCTAGCGGATAAGACAGCGGATCAGTTTTGTACAAATCGCGACATGTAACTCTCACTAAGAATTTTACTCGTTTATGAGTAATAAATAAATTCTCAATACCATCTTTCGTAGTTATAGATCAGGGTATAGATATACATACTCTATTTTACAAAGTTCGCGTCGGCTCTGATTGTAGTAGTGATGTGTACTGACTGACAAGCACGCTGGTGTGCGTAATTACTTACCTTACCCACATATCTCTACATTATTCGTAAAATTATAAGCGGTCACCAATCGAACTCCCAAGTTTCCCTATAATTTTGTAACAAAATATTAATAAATATTGCATTTTCCTTAACAATTTTTTCACAAACTGTACTTACGTGGATTCGTGGATGCCCGACTAGATTCGGTCCTAACCGAGGACCTTAGTCATGAGCTCCTGCCGGCGCGGTCAAAAAAATTTATTCTTGTTATGATTCTTTGTTTATACGAATAGAAACATAAAATAATTGTTCAAACGCCTAGCTCTACGCCGCGCAGTGCGGTTGGCCGGGGTCCAAATAGGTTTAACCGATCCGTTTCCGTTTGCGCCTTGAACGATAACAAATGCTCTATATACATACACACAGTAGCGAGCTATGATGTAAATTAGCGTTTAGTGAATGAAATGCGTACTTGTCTTAATTTAAGATTACCTATGATTATGAGCGATAGACCGACTGATAGTAGGACTGGTTCACAAGTTCTAAGTCTGTGCCATGGAGTGGACTGTGCTCTGTGTTTCCCTCAGGGATGGGAAATCCGCATAAGCACCAAAGTTACCAATACAGCCCTAAACGGTAGCAAGCTGAAAAGTGGGCTGGTCATGACTGCCCAGGAGCTGACAATCGCTGGAGTAGACGCAGCTTTTGGAGTCCAGAAAGCGTTAGTCAATGTCTTTCTAACCATCACCTAGCGTTAACCAACCCGAAAAGCATAAAAGTCACTTGTAATAGATGCAAAATTTATAGATTAGCTTGCTTACGGGTACGGCTTGCTTAAGTAACATGGATTGTATTTTTTTTATTTGAATGGAGTAGCAGGCGAGCATTCAAGCCACGTGGCGTTAAGTGGTCGCTGCAGCCCATGGACATCTACATACAACCTCAAGCAAGCATAGGTAAGTCTTGTCTGAGGTCGTATGCTGTTGCGGAGGCTGGTGGTCGCCTCATGTAAACGTGGCCGGCAACTGCACCTTTCCACCGAAACACAATAGGATTGGTTCACGGCAGAAGTGGGTGCAGCGGTGGTACTTCCCCGGGCAAACCATCATAGTTCTACCTACACTTGTATTGAAATAAGACTGTTTCCTGAACGCCCAGATATATAAAAAGATGAAGAACGTCTCTATAGGGATCACTAGATGTGAATAGTTGAAAATCGTCAGTTGAAGATTTGACTAGAATAGTCAAATTCAATTCAATTCAATTTTATTTATTTGCTAGAGAAGGTATGTTGTACATTGCAGTTGTTACACATAATATAGCACTCTTATCTGAACCCACCAGGGTATGCAAATTAATGTTAAAGGTAACACCAAATTATTCTTACAATTACATGCAGTAAGTACATTATATTATTCACTACATTCAAAAAAACAATATCACTAACCATAATAGAAATAACATAATATGCAATAATTTGAATCAAAAGTATGTATACATCACTTACTAGATTATAATTATTTATTTATTTATTTATTTATTGGATCACCAACATGAGATTACAGTAACTAAAGAACAGAGCAAAATGCTTTTAGAATATTACATAACTGATCTCACAATTAAAGGTAATCACATCATGGTTTAAGACTAGTACACATAATAAGAAAAAGAAATACGTAATAACAATCTTACAATAATTAATTATCTACAATATAAAACAAATAAACATAGAACATAATTACAATTACAATACAGACACGTCAATTGTTTTGAGTTTACTAATAAAGTCGAAAATATTATCAAAATGGATGTCTATGTCTGGATTTCTTTTAGCATATTCATTGTACAGGCGAGTAGCGCGGATTAGTGGAGAAAAGCGACCCAAATTCGTTCTACAGGCATTAATTTCAAATAATTTGCAAGGGTTTCGTGGAATTCTTGCAGGAACGTTGAACATTAATCTAGTTACTAGTGACGGACAATCGATTTTGGCATTTGTCAATTTGTGAAGAAACTTCAAATCTAGGTAGACACGGCGTTCATATAAGTTCACTAGATTAAATTGCTTTACATTGTCTGCATAAGATTTGACAGTTTTGGATGCTTTATAACGGTATGCGAGGCTGCGAACGAACTTTTTCTGAACGCTCTCTATACGTTCTATATGTACCTTATAGTTAGGACACCACACAATGCTACACTATTCAAGCTTGCTTCTAACATAGCTGTTGTAAAGTTGAATTACTGCTGCTGGTTTTTTAAAAGCTTTTGTACACCTTAATATAAAACCCATAACTTTAATTGCTTGTTTTATAATATTATCAATGTGCTCTATAAAACTAAGTCTGCTATCCATCAAAACGCCAAGATCACGAATGAGAGCAACTTCGTTTAGTTTAGTACCTGCTATATAATAACTAGATTGTATTTTATGACGCTTCTTAGTGAACTGTATACAATGACATTTTGAGATATTCAGATACATTTTGTTCGTATTACACCACCTATATATATATTATCTATGTCCTCTTGAAGATATTTTATGTCTGCTGGGTTCCTGATAGTTTTTAGCAGTTTAAGGTCATCTGCAAACAGATATACTTAATTAAAATAATTTACAATTATTAATAAACTCTAATTCAATCAATTTCATTTTTATTGAATTTAAATTGGTTTATTCCATCGATTCTTTAAATTGGTGATTCAACTTTAATTAATTAATCTTTAATAATATTGTGTAGTATACAATTGATTATAAAATACAGTTATGCCATAGTCATGAGGGAAATGTCAATTTTTATAGAACTTAAAGATCACGCAAATACTCATCAACGGAATAATAACATTTATTAATTAAGTCTGTTAGGTACATGCGCTTACTAATCTGTGCACAATTGGAATAATAATTATAATAAGAGATTTGTATCTATTAGTACACGTCACAGATATTACAAGTTTTAAACAGACACAGTCATTGAGACTGCGCAATTAGGTTGGCTATATTGGCGATCATTAATAAGATACTACTGATCCTTATCTAAATATACCGTCTCAGAGCAAAGTATTCCGTGTGAATCCCGGTCAACTTGAGATTTATGGGACATGCGTCTTAAATATTTGCAAACAGCTCATAGGCATGCTCCACATTCGTATTTTTCGTAAAAACAAAAGTGTTTTCATGGTATTTGTGACGAGTTAAAAGGGAACTGAAAAGTACGTTTACACTAGATCTTCGATAAAGTTTTCGTTAGGTCGTGCACGTATTCTTTTTAGTTTAGCTTAGTTTCCATTCATCCATTAGCTTTTCATTGTCCACTGCTAGTAAAAGAAGGCAGCGGCTTCCGCTATCTTCTTTAGATAGCCAATTTACCTGGTAGAAGGGCGGTCTGTGTTACATAGTCGCCATTCGTGGACCTGTCTCCCCCATCGGTTTTCTGTCCTCCTAACTATATGTCCATTGTCACTGCAGCTTACAGATTTTGATAGAAATGTCGTTAGGCAACCCTCGTTTCATCCACCATCCATGTATGGGGTTGTGACTCTGAAACGTTATTTATTTTTATTTGTTTATTGTATTTGTTTGTACTGTCGTCACCTATGTAAGTCATTAAAGCGTAAATTCTAACAAAACATTAATTCAAACCGAAATTAGATTTTTTTCACTTATATTTGCGCTGATTTGATAAATCTTTTATCTTGATCAAGAATAACCCTATTCTAATGAATAAAATAAAACAATGAAATAATTTGTCGACCCGTGTGGCATAATGGTTACCATGCCAGACTGTCGATCGGAGGGCCCCGGGATTCGATTACCGGGGAAGCAGAAATTGGAATGATGAGTTTAAAATCTCGGTTCTCGGTCTGGGTGTTTGTGTTTCTGTCTTAGTGTGTCCATGGTACCCACGACACAGGATATATCTAGTATCTATCTACCTTACTGTGGGGCTATGAGTGTGAACCGTTTATTATAATAATAATAAAAATCAACGAAACAGAAATTGCTACTTAAGTTAAAACAGTACTTAAGTTCCACCCACATCAGTTGCAAATGGCGCGTGAAAAGCACAAAGATCGTTTGAAAGTAAAATGGACTTCCTGGAATTATAGCAAGTCCTGGAACTGTCGGATCAACTTCCAGGGATCGACTGACCGGAGAGTTATGGTTCGTGGGAGTTTGAGTGTTATTGTTTTCATTTCCTAAACTCTGAAATCAAATGGTCATAAGAGCTAATGGAACTTTATTTTTGAATGAATGTTATCTATTTGCCTCAGTAATAGTACTTTCCCACGATTATCTTAATATTTCTAGTCTTAACTATTATTTTCTGTTAGTTGTTTTTATTAATATG
This sequence comes from Pyrgus malvae, assembly GCA_911387765.1. Taxonomy (NCBI): domain Eukaryota; kingdom Metazoa; phylum Arthropoda; class Insecta; order Lepidoptera; family Hesperiidae; genus Pyrgus; species Pyrgus malvae. The sequence goes on along the minus strand of OU426972.1, from coordinate 11,976,303 downwards.
TAAAATCAATTAGGAGAAATTGGATATGCGACCTTGCGACACTTCTTAGCAATAAAAAACAACTGCAATGCAACGTAGTCGATATAGTTATTTATCATTTTAGATTTCTATCACTTCTCATCCAAACTATAGAGGACTGACTGTTCATCGCCGTGGACTTTTCACTGTAATATTAAAGTCATACAATGATATGATACAAGTAAAAAAACGTAAATCATACTATAAACATACGAAAAATGGCACATAAAATATGAGTGTCTCATTTGAACTTAGACACGTATGTAAACAATTAAAAACGTCCTTTGTGTTATGAGATGTTTGTATGAGACAAGAAAAAAAAACGTTGGATGGAAACAAATTGTTCTGTATTTTTCAATAAATCCGTAAGTTCTAAAACAAAAAGGTTGCTACTTGACAATCCCTACAATGGTGTACTTGAATTTAAATTATCCTTGCTAGTAAATTGACCTCGGCGCCCTGATACACATCGTCGATTCAAAAATAACCTCATTGGCTGATCGGTACGGTTTCTGAGAACAATTGCTTGGGTAAGGCGCCTTTTGATCTCGACAACTGGATATTGTTACTTCCAGTGACTGATGCAATTTTGGCGGATGATCTGTGGGTCATGGAGTTATGAGATTTTAGCTTTTGCTTTTGTTATAATTCAGGGATAAAGCTTAGCGTTTCAATTGGAAAGCAATGTAGCCATTTACACTTCGTAGCTATGCTATTAATTATTACAAACTTTTTTGTATTGTTTAAAGGTCAGGAGCATGCGACCTCAGAATTAATTTAAACGTCTTAAGCTTAATGGCTGTTTGCTAGAAATACATCTTAAAGATATTTACTAGTATTTTAAAAAGTGATCAGGGCTGCCAGGTCGACGCGTTATCCTAACTTAAAGTTTTTGTGATACTGTTTTCGTGGCAATTTTTCCATATTTTAATTTTTTAGTTTATCATCGCTTTACCTTGACTTCTGCAAATATCTGAAAGCAAAAATTTGCCACGTAGGTCAAGCCTCTCGAGTTATAGCGAACATTCTTTCATTCTTATTTACATAAGTTTTTTTAAAATCTTTTGTAATATTATCATGCTATGCCGGTAAATCTGGCGAACTAGATGTATCTGAGTAATCTTACATATTGTTCAAGATTATGTCTTTGTCTTCATTATTTGTTAACATGAATATATCCGGCATCTGCTTCGTCCGTCCTTGTCTCATTTCCTCACCTACGCTTTACAAGATTAATTACACCATTGAAAACGAAATGTTACATGAATGAATCTATTTTAATTGATTTATCTTCGGCTGTATGATTCATTGCTTCGACCTGGCCCGAAGTTACGACTGGCCTAAGAATGTTTTTAAGTGTCTCGTGATTTATAAATAAACGTAGATGTAATGCTAGGTAATTTCTAAACATTTTTAAACTTCTGTTCTTGGACTAGCTGTCTGTGTCCCTGCCTGGGTGTGTCCATGATACTCACGTCAATAGTATTCGAATTCTCCTTTTGTTGATGGATGCATATAACTTCTAATTGTCCTTCGAAAGAAAAGGCACTACGCATAAAATCATAGTACACACAATTATACTTCTGACGTCCTTCTTGACGAGCTCCCGCAGATAGCCGCCTATCTACGGAGACTATTCTGACTACATAATCATATAACCTACACAGAAAGATTCAATTCTAAGGTCGCAGGTACTTTTGACTAAATATGACGAGGAGTTACGCCTTTTCTTTGTAATACAATAAAATTCACATTAGTTTGTGGGTAGAGTTCTGGGGGTGGTATACCCGAGGTTAACATCTATCTCTAGCAAACTTGCAAGCTAGTGGCAAGTGTCTATAGCACCATACTCTATAGTAGCAATATTGATCTTATTGGTGCTGATCATGTAGATAAGACTCCAGCGCTATTCGATACAGACGATTCGATGTTTTTAAAGTTCTAAACTTATTCTCTTTGAAAAATTATAAAATTATAATAGGCCGACAAGTGATGCTAAATATATCTTTGGCAAATGAAGATGATGTCATTTCTTGAAGTCTTAAAGAGACGTGTTTATATATCATTAGGAGTGATCTGGTTTTTGACTGCATCTGGAACCGGATTAGAATAATGATTGTGTACAGATTTGTGTTGGCCTTCAGTTTATATGTTCATCTTTATCATAACTGTATGCAGTTGTTGCAGTAAGACTGCGTATATGAATGTGATTAGAACTTCAAGCTTGTCGCCAGCAAAATTAGAGCCTTTTGTGCCTTTTTAGTGCAGAATATTTTTTTTTATTTAAGAGTTACAAGGACAAAATTATTGCGCAGAACTTGATCAATAACAATAAATAAAATGTAAGTAGGATATTTGTTGCAATGTTTATTGGACGGTTGTGTTTCTTTGTGATTTTCCTTGGTATGACCTTACTAACAATAACCAAAACCAACATTGAAATCTGGAACAATCTTTTTATATTTATTAGAGACTTTTTATAAAAATTTTAACTTTGACTGACGTACATTTTGGGCAGCGAATTGATTAGGTTGTTCCATAAAAGCTGTGAGCAAATCATATACACTTATGTTCTAGTGTCTAATCGGTACTTAAATTTTAAAAAACAATAGTATAATAAATGTATATCTTTTAGTCATAAATAACGGGTTTTTTTATCAGGTTTCCTAGCAATGACCTTGCTTATAAAATGTCTTATTATATTACCTTGTAATAGTTGTAATAATCGACCAATGCATGACTTGACTTCTTTGAATAATACGTATTATGCGGGGATTCCTGTTCAACTATTGAAATACGACAAAAACAAAATTTAGGAAATTAATCTACTCACTTTTAATGTAATCCACTCACTGTTATTTTAAATTTCTAAAATCTGTATTAATATCATGTACACTGTTAATTAGGTCTTGATCTTTGTTTTCTTGATAATTGTGCGTGCAACAATGCCACAAACGTCGTCCAATGGTTATGATAACAATCCATCTATAGTTTTTTCTACGTATGAACCATCGATGGCAATAGTCTCTAGCACATTTTTCTCACACAAATTAAATGCGACATCAAAGATGGCTTCCCAATGATAAATCCTCGGTTCGGATGAAGTCATCGTCGTCCACCGGTCATTTATTATTTTCCGCGTCGAAATCTTGCGGACAATCGCGGTGATGCGCCGTCTAACGCTAATTAAAATCGCTAAATGTCTGCCTCTCTCCAAAATGCAATGCCTTACCAAGGCGCACTTGTTACTCAAATTGATTGTTAACATTTGCAAAGCATTAAATAAATAAATAAATAAATAAATAAATAAATAAATAACGTCATCGCCGGCTACAAGGTAAACAGACTCTGGTTAAATATTATACAGTGCGCGTAGAAGGTGCTTAAAGAAAATGAATATTAATAATGTTTTACAGTCATAGTCCCACAGTAGGATACGTTGTGTTGTTCCATGGCACCGGACACACAAAAAGAGAAGGGAGTAAAGACCCAGATCAGGAATATATGTACTTCTAAATTCAGAATTCAGATACATCATCCGCTTGGAATCGGACAAAGATCCACTTGCAAAGCAGATCGGCGTGGTGACTGCCATCGGCCATCGACCTGTACAGCACAACCGCATTAGACCTCTGCTAGGACTCTGCTGCTAGTTTGAAGTCGTGTGTTATATCTATAGGCTCTAGCCCACAGCTGTAGCCCGTGGCCTACATACTCGTTTGCTACTCCATTTGATAAATAAATATATATTCACACCACAACCATAATACATACATTCCTTGATAAATTTTCTGTTAAACACCTTGGGAATCAATGTTATTGATTGCTTCTTCCAGTCCAAATCGTTTGAACAATGGCAATGATGCAGTCCCTCGCGTCATCCATCCGATACAAAGTAAATATTTTCCGACAGAATGTTCACCGCTTTGGCGTAGGCTGATTTAGTACTAGTCGCACAAACATATTAATGTTTACAAATTTCTAACAAGTCTTGTTTTGTTTGGCTCTTGTTTTCACCACTGATGATCACAGCGTCTTAGGACCGACGATACGAGCAGGTTTGATATTCGATACATCTTCTATTGAAATTATTTCGGAAATCTGGTCTGTATCATCTCAAGTCAAACCCTTTGAACTGTATGCAAAGTTTTTGGTGATGTAATATCGTCATAGTCGTTACGCATAACTAAACTAATTTTGACTAGGAAGAGTTGCTAAATCGTGGTCAAAATATAAACGAGGCTTCTCGAGAATTCTCGAGGCTGTTTTATTAGATTTAATGACGATTGTGTTTGTAATGAAAATAAACCATTTCATTATTGGATTCAAACTCATCAATGTAATTACGGAGAGTGACCTTTCACAATTACCACGAAATCCATATTTATTAGTAGGTTAGAGGAAAACCGTAGCACCTCTAATGCAGAACCTCGCATTGATGCTAGGAAACCCGTCTGAGTCCTGACGTCAATGCACCGAAGTTCAATGTTTGACTTAGATTGGATCTTTTGAAAGCAGTACAAGGAATTCGGCTCCCTCTATTAACTGTTTTGGATTATCAAGAATCTTGTCTTCAATCTCATCTCAGTTTGTTTTATAAATATGTCTACGCCGGCGCCTTCTTACTTCTTTTAATTAGATTTATTTCGTACTATTGATATTCTTGGGAAAATGTTTTAAGCAGGAACTAGGGTAAATTGTTGAAAAGCGTTTTCAATTATACCTTTGAAAGGTTTGTCTATTTATTATACTTAAGATATTCTCACTTAAATTGTTAACAATCCCAAGATTGTGTTTTTTGCAGTTAGTTTTGAGTTTTGAAAAGTTTTCCCCTTATATTCTACAATTATTTATTTGGTTCCTTTATACTTGCAATTTTTATGCATCATAATTCATTTTTTATGCGCTGTATAAGAATATCATTCGCATTTAAATAGGAAATCTAAACAACTGTAAAGAGAGATGAATCTCTTAACCAGAAATTCGAAAGTTTGTGAGATGTTCGATTTTGTTTTCATTGGAAACGTCTGGCGTGTAAAGCTTTATTTACTTACGTTATAAAGGTGAAGGTACGTGTATGTGCATCAATGATTATCCCTGTTTTTAATTCCCGACGAAAAAAGGGTATCAAAAGCTTGACGTGTGCTTCTGTTTAAATTTAATGCCACGCGTTATAGAATTTTTGTTTTCGTAATAAAACCGTTTTTTAGTAGCGACCGTTTGAAATTCAGTAACATTAGGAAGGATATTAGTAAGAAGTTGTGGTTGGAAAAATATTTTAATCTTCTTCTAACGCTCGTTGATCTTTGGGTAAATAGTAACATAGTAGGACATTTTGCATGATTTTTTGGAACGGCGCTCTGAGTTAAAATGTTACTTGCTAGAAGTTTTTACATTTACCCTAATCACTTGCATCTGGACTGTATTTCCATTTAAATAGAAAATCTAAACAACTGTAAAGAGAGATGAATCGTGTAACCAGAAAGTAAAATGTTCACGTACATTTTCGTATTTCCACTTATTTTTTTACGCCGCTGATAAAAATATGTTTAAATCCGTATGGTCTGTAATCCATCCAATCCAAATTAATTCTTTTGTCAGTTGTTTGCTATTTATTGGTGCATTATAGTGTTATTGAAATTATATAACATGAAAATCATTTCCATGATGATCACCTACATCTCTTGTCTTATGTATGTATTCAAAATACCAGGAAATTCTATCTCGTGCTCTACAACTTTCAACGTTTCTTTGAAGCTCAAACTTTGGTGTGTGTTGTTTGACAATGTCGACAATTTTTGTTTGCTGTGTTAGGTGTTTGTTATTTTGGGGCAAAGACTCAAAGGTTTGAAATTGTTAGGAATTATTTATTAGGTTTATCATTACAGCTTTCGTCATTATATCTACTCGTGTCAAATGTTAGAGCAAACTGCAGATATTCAACCAAAATTCCCTTTTTTTTTGGGATTAAGAAATTTCATGTTTATATTAACATATTTTTTTTTACATTATCAAACTTACAATTATGTAAATGATTTAGGTAAATTTATTCATAAAATAAGACAAAAGCAATTTTGAGCTCTAAATTCCTTGGCGTATGATGTCATCATACATTAACCCGTTGAAAACTAAAAGAATCTTATGAAAAGCTTTAATGACCACTATCACTCAAAACAATTAGGCTGTTGAATAATCCAGCGTTTAACCAACATATTGTTCACCACTGCCATCTCCATTGTCGATATGGAATTTGGCCAACACGTACATTTTCGCCATATGTTGACCCTGACAATAAACTTTATTTTCCACTTCCGAGAAGACTAACAACCAAGCAGTTGCACTTAAATTTGAACATTAATTTACAAAACATAAGGTTTATATTACATTGATTATTGTCCTCACTTAGGCCATTGTGATTACCAGTTTCAACAAACTCGTCCAATATCGGCGTCTCGCTCTATTGTTTGTATTGTTTTATCGTTCTCTCGCTTTGCGATCATTCAGTTTTAAGTGTACAGGTGCATGGTGCTTGGTTCTCGCTCGCACCGCTTGTTTACGTCGTCGCGTCTCGCCGGTTCAGCAGTCTCGCGGTACGTGCGGTGCGCGTTCGACGTTGCCGGTTCGAAAAATTGCTTGAAATTTATTTAGAAAGTGCTTTTTAGGTGTTTTGTTTTTGTTTTTTCGTCTCCGGCGCGAGTGGCAATGACTTTGTGTGTCGTAACCGTGACAAGTGCAGTGTTATGTGGATGATGCTCTCGGCGTTCATGTGGTCCTGGTGTTTGGAAGTATGATGCCCTTATTGTATTCTGTGCCACAGCCACACCACAGACCGGCTAGTTCCCCGTAAATGGTATTGTTTGCAACTTTTAGTATGCACAACTTTCCAATTGTTTTATAAACGTCTTCTTTTTGGGATTGCTCGCTTGTCATTACGAATTCTAGGATGGAAGCATTGAGATATTATGTGCTAACGGATGGAAGACAAAATTATTTTTAAATTTATAGTTGCATCGTTCAGTCGTAAATGGTAAATGATACACAAAATTGCATTGTATCGATTGATAAGTATCCTATAAATCCCATAACGTGATGCTGTGTCATAAAACTTTGATGTTTTAACATAAAGTGCTCAATTCAAATGCTAGCTTATTGTCTGCGTTTTCGTTTGTATTGATGTGAATATTATGGTGTATTCCGTTTTTATTATTAACTTCTAGACTAATCGATACGATTGTTAAGTATACTTAAAATATGTAATTTTTTTGGTAATCTGATTGATTATTTGTTTACAAAAATGTCATGTGTTTTAAGTCATATATTAGAGTGCTTAGATGGTTTCAGAATTCCGAACTCAATAATTTTACGCTTTATTTTTTTGAAAATACATACCATGATGTACACTTGTTTAATTATATCGTAAGCAAGACACGTTTAGCTATAATTAAATTGGAATATGAATAATGTTTAATCAATGCGTTCACACAAGTAATACTTATTATAAGGATGTCCTTCATTTTTATGATAAGTGAGCGACCTATATATAAAACTTAATAAAATTGTAAATTGCAATATATAAATTACTTATGCTAAGTATGTTTTTACTTTTTGTAACGTTTCGTAATTTATAAGGTCAGAATGTTTGTGAGCTTTTAATACACTTAGGTACTAAAAGCACATACGTTTTGCAACATTTTTTATGAATTCATAATAACTTGAGATAGTTGACTTAATGACTTCAGTAAATAAAGCTTATTTTTTTAAAGTTACTGCATGGCATTTTGGTTTGTATAAGCCTAAAAGCAGCTCGAAATAGCTTCGAAGTATCTATCTCGTCTTAATTTTTGGGGTTCCGTATCTTGAAAGGAAAAACGGAACCCTTATAGGATCACTTTGTTGTCCGTCTGTCAAGACCCTTTTTCTCAGGAACGCGTGGAGGTATCAACAAGCTGGAATTTATATCAAATACTCAGGTCTACTGTCCCTTGGAGCTGTGATAAAGCTACAGCTATCAAAAAATACAGCCGTTTATGCCGCAAATTTCCACAAATTTTTAACACTCATTCAAACTTTTCATTTCTTTCATTCAAATTCTTAACACAAATCAAAACCTCCTGTGAACTCAGAATTTTGAAATTTAGTACGAAGCAACGTCTTATAGCACAGATAAAGTAAAAATTGCGAAAACTGTAAATTTTTAGATACATTATATATTAAAAATATTTTACGGAACCCTCGGTGCGCGAGTCCGACTCGCACTTGGCCGGTTTTTTATTTATAATCAAAGTCTTAATATATGCTACTGCGTGAATGCCGAAATTTGGATGATTCATGTATGACTGTAAATAATATTGCAATGTTAACGAACAATGCAGAAATTTTCTGTACTTGAACAGAATGAACCGAAGAAACTTTCAAATCTGTTGAAACTAAGTGAAATTTATGATTTGTTTTACGTCCCATAGTATTACGTCCAAGCGTGAGACAGGTCTTCTTTAAATGCTCTTTAGTCCTCATAACCAGTCTTATGTTTTACCTACTTAAACATAGTAAAAGCTAAAAACGTACGATGTATTTTTTATTTTTATTTTTCATATTATTTCTTACAATTATTTCAGAGTCTTTGTTATGGTAGTTTATTATTCTATACTTCTATGAAAGCCGACAAATCCATAAAGACTTCATTCAACCTCATAAAGTCTCGAGAAGACGTGATCCTTGTTTCTTGATAAGAATTAATGTATAGATCTTGCATTCTCGGTAAGCCCACAGTCACATCGATAAAGAGAATAAATCAATAAGTTATTGCTAACCGTTTCATTATTATATTTTTTTCCGATTGCCGATAAAGTTATGAGAAGTGATTGACATATTAACAGCCGTCGCTCACGTCCTTATCGACGTTAAACTGGAAAATGTGCTCTAAGATGGTTAATTTCTTACAATAATAATCAGTAATAAATTCATTTTAGGTCTATAATTGTATTGCTCCTAAGTGCCAAACAATTCACAATATTCCTTATATTCAGTAGCACTTGCAAACTAAGTTCTTTTGTAGTTTCTTGAATTGTAACCAATTTACTATTTAAACAATATACAAATCTCTGTAGGTCACTACCCACAATTTAGGTATGTACTTGAAATGAAATAGATTCAAATACATAAAATATAAAAAAAAAACATTTTCTTAATCAAGCTATATAAATTGTTATACATGCATCGTTCGCTTGACATCAGTTTGTAAAATTATTTTCTCTATTGTATTATTCCACACCATTGAATCACCGCTTATGACGTTTATTTTCTTAGTGATATTACCCCGCGGGACAACAATAACATCATCGTCCGCTAAAAAGTCAAAACTAGCGACTGTGACGCATATAACATAACCGCAAGCGAATTCATGTGAATTGGGCCTAAGTCAGGAATAATGGTCATCCATTATAAGCTTAACTCTGTTATAAGTTTGACTTTGCGTCACAGACTTAACTTCTTATTGAAGCTATGCACTTACTTGACATAGCTGACTAGGTACGACTAATTATATTTTAACGCTTAATTTTATTATCGAAATAAGAGAATTTTTGCGTTTGATTTTGGTTTGAATGAATTTAGAATCGGATTTAAGCAAAGATAAATAATAATGTTTTCCAGAACGTGAACTCTATATTGTCAATTCTTCGTTAAAATTAAAAAAAATATATAAATAAACTTTATAACAGTTGTACTTTATTACTGGATAAAGTGGTGTAAATAGAACATAATCCACTTACAAATCTCTCCAAAACTTTTTACGCCAAGCCATTGAGAATTGGCTAAATTTGTTTAATCATGAATTGTAAAATTGACGCTCGACACCTTAAAGTGAAATAACTGGTATACGTTAAGAGGGTGTGTCAAGGTTCTATTTTATGTCCGCTTCTATTAATCCTTTTAATAGACCATTAGCTATTCTTACCTGAGCTAAATCGTCGAAACGTTGAACGTTGATCCCATTAAATTGCAAAGACCACCGAACAGTGGGCCACGCTCGCTGCGTCGTGTACGAGAGCACATGATCTCATGCTTTATTTATGTTCCGCTGTAAAGTTGGCGATTTTGCCGACGACTGCGGAGCACGAGGCATGGACGTGCCGATTGTTTAGTTTTTTTATGGTTTTATTCGTTACTTTTTAGAAATCTTGGTTGGGTTTGGTTCGGTTTTTGTTACAAAAATGACTTTGTCTGAATTTTTAAATAGGAGTTTTAAAATATCGAAAGCCCTCAGTCCTTAAATGATAAGGCTTCCTGGTTGCACCTGGTAATGCTAATAAATAATTCATATAATGTACATTAAGACCTTAAGTAATGAAGACACTCATACTTGAAGCAATATCCCTAAAGGTTTATTTTCATGAGAAGCAATTCTGAGAATCAAAGATATTTCTTGCGATTTAGTTCCTTAAGCAGCTAGAAATCCAACTGAGCATCGCATATTTTTTACAAAGGTTTAAACTATGTTAATAATTCCATAGTTTTAACTGATATTTCAAACATTTTATATGTATCGACTAAAATCCTGCTACATAACTATTGCTGCCAACTACATTTTAAAAAGATTAAGGCTTTTTTGGGCAACAATTCTATCAAAATTATTTCCATGTAACCCTTTCAATTTTTGCGATTCACGCAAAGTATAAATTTTGAAGAAATCACTGTCATACTTAAGCCGATTTACATAAAATCGTATTAAATTGAACATCTAGACCTTCGTCACGTATTGCTTCATCTTTAGGTAAAACCCGTATGAAAAGGCTTCCAGTAGCTTGAATTTATCGCGGTGGGGGGATTTTAATTAATAACAAGCTATGTTTATGCTATGTATGCTATTGTGTTTCATCGATATCATCTCATACTGAAAAACATGGATCTTACTCTTCTTAACCAGTTTTAAAAATATTGTTACAACTGAAAACTTACAACGCTAACGGCTCGTCTCGAATTCGTGTCACCGTCTAAAATGGAAATTAGAAACGAGAACGCACCAACAGTCCTACATATTAAATCGTCGTCCAGGAATGCATCAATGGGACCCTCTAGCTTCCTATCGACCTACGTTTCAAGTACCGTTAGAGTTACACTTTAAACAGGATCTTATCAAAGTACCCGCTTGATGGAACGCCGTAATTATACGACAATACCTACTTGTGGGTGATCCGTCACGTTCTATCTCTTTAACTTATTATCGACCGCACCTACGGTTCTATCGTAGCTGTTCTATGAGTGACTAATGTCTTCAGGGTTTTAAATATTTGTCTTTAAAGTGCCGCGGGTGTCGTATCTACAATTATGTTTGGTTCATAACGGAATTCACAATTTTCTCCTATCCAAATCGAACCTTCTGAAAACTATAGAACTTTCAGAAAATGATTAAAGATATTTGATTTGTGAAATTGTAGAATTCATTCAGGAATACTTACATCCCTTTGAAGAAAGTTTAAACTAAACCGAGATTCTTAACTTACAAAATGTTCTGAATTGCGAAATTAGATTCGTTGGAAAAATGTGTGATACATACCAGACATGTATTTGAAATAGGCCAATGAAATAGGAGATCTTGAAATCACTGCTTCAATTTATAGATGTTATTTACAATTTACAGATTGAATTAGTTTGTGGAATATTTGTAATTACGTTGTAAAATATTGTAAGTAGCTAAAAAAACAGCTTCAGACTTCAATCATAAAAAGGTTATGAGGGATATAAAATCTTATCTGTCTCCTATGTATAACTCTCTGGACATCCGTGGATGGGGGAATGAAGGGATTTCCCGCATTGAATTTCCCCTTTCCAATTATTTTTTTTTAGTTTCGTATATTCCTCTAGACTTTAAAAATGCCTTCTGTTTATGAAATGAAATGAAATGAAATGAAATGAAATGAAATGAAAATGAAATGAAAATACTTTATTGTTGACTGTTTACATACATACAGTTAGATGTTTAAAATTATTATAAGAGTTTAAACAGTCTACCATGCTCTGGCATACAATATTATATTACTAATTAAAATTAAATAGCTAAGTAGTCAAATAGTTTTATTTTAAGATCCGCAAAGAATATTCTTAACGGATCATCGGCTTTTGATGCCTACCCACCACTGGGTCAATGAGATGTAAAGATTATAGATGTAGGTAGCCCAGATACGACCTTACGTTGCAGAAATATTGAAGTACATATAAAATATTTTAATCAATCCAATGTCCTTTCTCAAGGTCCACTCTATCTGTGTTCCAAATTTCATTAAAATTGGTTCAATGGTTTAAGTGGGAAAGTGTAGCAGACAGAAAGAATTACTTTCGAATTTATAATATGTATTAGTATGGATAGTACATAGTGTGAAATTGTATTACCAGTCCCATTAGACTATCTCCCGAATTATAGGTAAGGACCTGTGCTCCGTGGGATGCAAGAAGAATTTACAGCCAGTCCAACAAACCAAGTTGTCAGGCCTTTGACAAGTTGATAGACATGTATTTATGTAGATGATATGAACAAAAGCGCCTTACGATATGAAATAATACAAAAAAAATATATATCGCTGGATCCGTAGCTATATAATACAAATAGAGACAATACAAAATCATCTATACATGCAGTTCTACAAACAATTACAATCCATAACAGCCGCGCCGATGTGTCACGGGCGTCACGGCAACCATTTGTCGAGATGAGGTCACTCCCGCCACGCAGCAGCACATGTGTTCGCACTACTCCCAAGCGTTCGTGCTCGGTGTTGCCAACTTTAGCTTGACGAACACTCCAAATTAGGTTCCGTGATCTACCAAGAGTCCTAAAAATCTAGAGACATAGAAGTGATGCTAGTCTGGCTGATTTAAAAATAACTTTTGTTGCGAAGTTTCTATCTTAAAGAAATATGTGAAAATCTATTTTAAATTCTAATTATGATTGGAATTCAGTGTGTAAAAGTAATAACTTAATTACTGATTATGCCTATTGTATGAAAGCAATATTTTTGTAACAGCGATCTGTTTACTTATTAAATTTCAATTCTAACATAAATCTTTTAAAATCTACCAGATGTAGTCTAAAATATATTAAGTTGGCAACACTGATCGTGCTAATTCGCCACACCAGCTATAGGACTACGGGCTAGCTTTTCTATTTTTATCCTTTTTAACCTCCTTTTATTTTGCAACAAAAATAAAACCATCCTTTGGCATGCGTTTGATCCTTCACTTGTTTTTTAATTACTGTAGTTGCTAAGATTTGAAGATAGTGTGTTTTGATATGTTCTTATTAAGGTTCTTCCTTTTATTTGTTTTTCTTTGAAACTAAAATTTATTATTTATTATTATTATTATTATTTATTTTTCATCGGGTCAGTTATAAGTATTTTATAATTCTCGTTTACCTTTTGAAGTATAAAAAAAATCGTATATATTAGTATAGTAAAAACTATATAGTTATTCGTCTGGTTATCCTTTATAACACTTTTTTTTCTATTTTAGACCTTTATTATACGCTCTCACTATTTACCTGTACACGCCTTGCTAAGGTAGGTATATCCTGGTTCTCTAAAAATAGATGCGTTTATCCAATTGACTCTCAATGTCAAATTGTGTGTAGGTGGCAAGACAATACAGGTAAATTGTGCTAATATTATGCCTTATTTCGCCACAAAGTCATTACTATAGCCGCTACAGCTATAAGCTCTATGTCGAACGCTGTACCAAATCCTTAATATGAAACACCTTTTGTAGCTTAATTTGGATGTAAATTGGTAATTCTAACTCCTGGAATTGTTTAAAAAGTTTCTTTTGGATCACCTGATCCATAGACAATTTCGTCGTCAAAAGTTTGAAATGCTCCGTTCTAAAAATATGCTGAAATCTTAGTAGCGTTCTTAGGACGTCGGTTGTATGTTTGTTATATAGCAATTATCCTCCCGTCTCACCTTTCCGAAAATCAGACTAAATGAGTTGACAGAATCTGTTAACGCTGCGTCTATTTATAGTAACTTCCGTTTTCTTTCCTTTATTTGAGTCTTTTTTTAAAGATTTACGTCCTAATTACAAAACGTTACTGTAACCGTGTGAAAGGTATTAATTATATGGTGCTCTTCTTAGGTGTTCAAAATGAAATACCTACACCAAAGTAAAACAAACCATATAATAATTTATAACAATCTACATAACGTTTATATAAGGGGATAAGTTATAGGAATTAATAAATTTTTTTTTTGTTTTTAACATATTTTTTTTAATTTATATATGTTTTAATTTTAATTTAATAATTAGTGTCTTTTATTTAATGTGAATGTTCGACAAAGTTCCAGAAACTTCTCGAATCATTTGGATTTTTTAAAATAATTTTAATTAATTGAGAATATTCGAGAAAGCTTCTCAAATTATCTGGAATTTTTTAAATAGTTTTAATCTTTTTTCGAATGATCTGGAGATTTTTAGTTATATGATAAAAGTTTGAACTATAAAAAAATTGCAATAATACTTATATGTAGGTATACAAATCAAACATGAAAAATTTAAAAAAAAAAGTATATTTTTAATAACAATACAAATAGAAACAATATTCCGCTACATATTTATTTAATGTGTGACTGCGCAAAACAAAGAAACAACAGCTCAGTGCATTCCTTTTACAGATAAAAGAATGGTACCGGTTGAAGTGGAAACCATGTAAATACTAATTTACGTCACTAAAGTCGCCTTATGGTGCTTAAACGTAGGTTTGCCTTACAAGTTCAATGTCTTAAAGTTTTCCGCATTTTGTTTGGAATAGTTAGAAAATTATATTGTATCATTTTTAATTACATTCATTCGCAATAACCTATTATTATTCCCACCAAAAGAGTACGATGTAAAGATGCATTTAAAATTCACAATACATCTTATACCTTTAAGAAGGTTGCTTCCTGTAGATACAGTGCAATAAACTCAAGCGATTTATGACTATGTTTACTTTTGCGGTTGTATGATGATAGATTTTTATATGTTTACTTATTTTGAAGTGTTTAAGAAACAGAATTAAGAATGATTAAGTAGTTTGCGCTGTTAATGCAGTGTAACTATTTACTGTAACCAAGTTAACTGAATTTCAATGTCAGCTTGTTTATAGATGTTAAATATTGTTTAAAACTTTTTTTAATTAAAAAATATAAGGATTAATTACGTACAAATTTCGTGAACTCTCTCTTTCCAAACGGTTTGTGATGCAGTTTGAGTAACTTCGAATCGTAAATAAAGTACAGCTAATGCAATTGTAATTGTAACTTGTAATTTTCTCTTAATTTTATAAAAGCAGTAGCAGGTATTGGCCGTTACCATTTCTACGGACTTCACCAATTCGAGAGGCTTGCAGTTCATAATCATACCTATCTGCTGCAATGCGGGTTAGTGAAATAAATATTGAGAGAAATTATTGTATGTATGTTTTGCTTTTGATTCTTAAATGTGCCTGACCTCTACGTTGGGTGACGGCCACTCCATTAATATTTAATCTAAAATCAACATGAGTATTTAATTTATCTCATAATTTTAATCTGTCGCACTTCGGCCTCGTTTGAATCTTTCTCGGCGACCAACCGGATTTTGTTAGTAAGTTGCGACCGCCTCGCTAACCTCCAAACTGATTTGTGCGGTTAATCTTGAAGAATGTGTACTCGTGTTTTTTATTGTTTTACTTCATTAGCTTCATGTCGATGTTTTATTATTTCGTCTGGAGGACTTTCCACTTTTACGTTGTTGTTTGTTTCATATTTCGAATATTATTGTAATTATTTATTAATTTACAGGTTTATTTTTTTGAATTTATGTCTCAGTGAGCTCCGGTTTCTAAAATTGTGGCGATATTCACAAATTCGTATTAAGCAGGTAATTAATGATTATTACAATCTTAATATCGTAGTTATTCCAGAGATGCAGCATTTTAATTAAATATGGTAAAATTCAAATTCCACGTAGCAACTAAATGTAAATCATAAATGTCTATTTTTAAGGTCGTTAATTTATATTAACTGTTTCCTTATGTATATAAAACTTAATTATTATGACATCGTGTACATATAACTTTTAGTAACACATTCTTTATTCTTCATCGTATTCAATGCTACAATTGAATATATTCAATATCAGACATAATAAATAATTTAGTTTAAAAAACTAAAAAACACGCTTTTATGAAAATTAAATTATTTATTTTTAATTTTTTAGTTGGATTTTATTCTCATATTATTGCATTGTCTTCGGCCCTTGATCCCTGTGCAAATTTTCAAGTTAATCAGACTCCTAGAAGTAAGTGAAAATGAAGTTAAAAGATTCCGTTACATACATACATACCTACATAAAGGTCAAGTTAATAAAAGCGTGTTAAAAATACATATGTACTTTCCTTACAATAATTTCGCACTGTTCATCTTCAATGGCAATAAAAATGTCATGGACCACATGTTCTTTAACAGCCCTTCCGCATTCATTGGGGCGTCCACCCCTCGCCTGTCACCTGTCCACCTGTGCTCACTGGTCGGAAATAACTGTGCATCGACA
The DNA here is from genome assembly GCA_911387765.1 of Pyrgus malvae. Taxonomy (NCBI): domain Eukaryota; kingdom Metazoa; phylum Arthropoda; class Insecta; order Lepidoptera; family Hesperiidae; genus Pyrgus; species Pyrgus malvae. The sequence goes on along the minus strand of OU426972.1, from coordinate 11,959,725 downwards.
CGTGCTGCGACTGTTATAGAAACTGTGCTGATTGTAGTGGACAATGTGTTACTGTATTTATCTGGAGGATTAGTTTTTTCTTATACTGGTGAAATTCGCAATCTTTTTTCTTTTGTGAACAACTAACACGGATTTTAAATTATTAAGCCGTTGTGTTGACTCTTGTGAATATTTTTAACACGCTTTTATTAGCTTCAACTGTATGTTTGAGTTTGTGAGCTTTTTATCTCTTAACTCTCCTTTGGACTAAGAGCATTCATGACAAATGAAACTAAAAAGTGAAAAATAAATATAGTTTAATACACGCTTTTAAAGCACATCAAACTATATTAAAATATTGAATAATGTTTTCGTACAACTTAAAAACATTTTTAGTAGATATTTAGTATTTAATTTTAGACTCCTTCATTACATCAGGGGAACTTGTAATATCTGTCGTCAGTGATACCTACTATTTGAACTTACGCCTCAGACCTCCAAACTCATTTTGTAATCAACTGAGCTGGCTTCTTAACGTCTATGCAGTCATATTTGCATGCCTTTGCTACCGGTGATGTAAGCTTTCAGAATATCATCTCCATATTATGTCGATTCAAACGTTTCTGAAATGATGTCTACAGACTTAACTACAGTTAACTACAGTTAAGTCAGACTACAGACTTAACTACAGTTAAGTCTGTAGACATCATTCTTTTTTTGATTTTTTTGTCTTTAAAATCGTAAAAAAATCTGCTTATTGTAATTATAATTGAATTTTACTGATAGCTATAACGTAACTTTTAAGTCGTTGTCCTGAGCCAAAATAAGTTTTGCTGTTGTTGGATATCTCCCAAATATTATTGTAAACGAGAAAGTTCTTCCTATAGATTTGACAACGTCTTGCATGATTCTAGATGTTAGTGTCACTAACTTTAACACATTTATTGTGGGTATTTCAGAGATTTTTTTTCCGTCATTAAGAGAATTGTGGTGATATCTTTCTTATATATCAGAAACATCCAAATACTTAGTCAAGCGTTAGCTTATTTAAAATTAGTAAGTTTAGTTTGTCACACATTTATAATTTCCTGTGTCCGGGGTACCTTGAAACCTTGAAACATTCATACCGACGTCAGAAACTTAAACTCAAATTTCTGACTGCTTAAAATCGTACCTTGGACTCTTCAAAACGGGAGTACTCGTACGGCATTGTATCCATAGCATAATTCTTTAATACAGTCCATATTGATTGCATGATACAATTCAATAACGACTGCAAGGGTAACTCAACGACAATAATCTATCTTTTATTTCTGGAGCCAGAAGCTTATGTTTTGAATCGTATCCATTGTTTCTAGGACGTAGTCATATCACTTATTGTTTGTGTAGTATTTTATTTCCGTTTGCACAATAGTTGTCTTTTTACAAGTTTTTCAATTACCAATGTTGTTATCTTTTAATAGCATTCTAATTCTATGGCTTCGATATAGAATATATTAAAGTTATATTTACATTACACTCTGTTTCATTCACCTAATTGAGTGGTAGTTTTCAAACAAAATTATAAAGCTAGGGGGTTAATAAAATGTGAAGCTTCTATCAGGACTTCAGAGGAATAATTTATTACGAAATGAATAAATTACAGACATAAAAGTTCCTTTTATATATATATCTATATTTATATTATACATATATCGAGTGAACCCTGTAAGAGTTATTAAAATTAAACCTAAAATGAAAGAAATTTAATCTAATGATGTAATGAAATCTTGATTACTGATGTAATGAAATGTTTATTACTTTACGTTGGTTATCTGAAATTTATCTTTCCCCGTTGTTATCTATTTCAACAACAAAGCTCCTACAATCTAAGGAAAGACTTTCTCCTAATTAAATTCGCGATCTTAGTAAAGTCATTACAATCGGAATAATTTGGAGGTCTCTTATCATTTAACATCAATTGTTGCCAAAATCTGAAGATGTTTATCTTAATTTAGCACGGAAACGACATTGATCTTGCGAATAGTTTCAAATGTACGTTTATCAATGTTGATAGATTTACTAGATAGCCTATAAATTGTATTTGCACTCAAGACTTTTATTACAGTAGCAACCATATCACGCCCGGCTGCTGAAGTTTTTCAGCTCACGAAGTTGCATTACGTATTCTTTATTATCATTTGCCTTAGGTTGAGATTTGATTTAACTTTACGTCTTGAAATAACGTCCGCATTGTGATACTCTGAGTCGAGCCGAGATGACAAGCCGTCAGTCAAGGTGCGATGTACCGTGATCGATGCCAAATATATCGCTCGAGACTGTTTGCCTGGTCTGCGAGGATCAACTGGCTAATACCACAGAATACATAATAGTGTAGGTACTAATACATCAAAAGCTATTTAAGTCTTTAAGAAAAATCAGTCGAGGAATAAAGGAGTATGACCTGATTCTCTTTTCGTGAAAATTGACGGAATAAATTAATAGACTAATCTATTGAAATAGTAAAGTTACACGCGGATATTGATCTGGGCAGTCTGGCACGTAGTTTGCTTTTGTATTTGCCTTCCGAATCAGATTGAGAATATCACTGGTTAATATTCCAATAGTATTAAATTATTTAGTATCATCGAGCAGGTAGTATTTCTCTGTTTCGAGTGGCCCCGTCAAGGTCGTCTTACGGTCCCGCCGACTCCCGCCATCTGTTCTTCGTATGTTGTTACTATCGCTTTATTATCGTAGCTCTGTGCTTCTGTCTATTTTGGTTCTGTATTTCTTTAAAGTTTCGCCAACTTGGCTTTTGTACAGTTGAAGTCGAATGTCAGTGTACTGCTTGTTTTTAAAACTTAACTTTATTATTTTAATGGATGTGCCCTGTATCTTTACCCACGTTATAGCGCCCTCGATAAAGTTTTAGTCAGTAGCTGTCAGTTGTTTTTTTACTAGACAATAATTAGTATGTTATTAAGAGGGTCGAAGAGGAAGAATGACCCTTGGTGAAGAAAAACTGAGTGACATCCTCCATAAGGGAAATTGCAACTTCAAATAGGCAGATGTCTTCACAAGACGAAAATCACGTCACGAGTAAAGAAAGTCAGCAAATTCCAGTAAAGCACTGCGCTGTCGGTACTCACAAAAGTTATATAGAAAACTATCGAAAATGCGCAACTATAATATAGTAGTTACACAAAGTAAACGTTAATTGTAATTTGTAGTTATTGGCAATAGCTACAATTTGTAAATACGGCCCTGGAGAGAATTTACAAACAACGTCAGTTACGCTAGGTTCTGATTAAACACTAAATACTCTTACAACACAGGCATTCGTTCGCCGTTTCCTGTCGCCCACCGGTTCACTGAAATATTTCGGTTATGTGGAATCGTAGCTTATTTGGACAACTGATCTTATTGATCTTACACTGTATTTATATAGGCTGTTATAATCCAGTTTTCTTAAATGGTAAGGTTGAATAAATTATGTATACTAATAGCATTACATTAAAAGCTTTTTATATGAGATTGAGATGAGACTGATTTGATTTATAGTACTAAAATTGATGACATAAAATACTCAAATTTAGTTAATTTCCTTTAGACATCCTAAACCCGTGGTTGATTTTATACGACATACTGCTGGGCGGGTAAGCACACATCACCATGCGTATCGGATCAATCAAGCTACTATACTTAGGATTTGGGTAGTAGTCAATTTTCAAACACGCTGATTCTCTAAACACTACTATTAAATGTTCGGTAGCAGCATTATCTCCATTACTACAGTTGCCCAGTATAATGGGCACTTAAAACAAATTACTATTATCGCATTACATCCACCGGTCCCATTTCATACGAGAGCGCGTCTAAAATGGCTCCATCCATTATAAATTCAATAGTTCGGATGTATAATAGAGCAATATTGGTACCACTTGCTGGCGCCCCGTTTGATTTATCGTCTTTATGTGTGTTTTTATCTAGTTTCGTTTTTGTACCGGTGGTTTAACCCGCATCTTCCGTGTACTTGTTTATTAGTATTAATGCCATGCCTTTTTTTTGGTTTTTCGTTTTGTTTGCTTAACGTTTCCACCTTTTAATTTGTTCCACGCAAAAATCGTGGTTGTTGTTGCTAACGGTATATTTCCACACTCTGGAACGTCTACCAGAATGTAAACAATCAATACGGTGATGGACAACTTGATGTAGGTTTTTTACTGTCAAGATCAAGAGCGGTCGAGATCGCGAACGCTCCAAACAATCTCCAGCATCGCGACCGACGATCGACACGATGCACGTACTTGCCGAACACAGAATTAGCTACGGAAGCACATCCTGTTCTCCCCGTCGACCCCTCGCTCGCATCCCTCACAGGGGAGCATCAAGAAACACTCGAATTCAAATCTAAATTAGATTTGAATATCGTTTTGAAATTGATGATAAGCATTTCATTTCATTTGAACAGAAACGGACTGTTTGTTACAAAAAAATATATTAGTATTGTGTGTTTCATGTTATTGTATAATCATTACCATTACATTATCACATTACCAGCATTTATTTGTTAATTTGATATTGGCGTATAGTAAAGTTTGTGCTTGTACGTAATAGGTACATATTTTGATATGTGCGAATTATATTGAACCAGATAAAGATGGAGAAGTTTCTGAAACTGTGTTCTGTATTCTTTACATTATTGGTTGAGTTATTAAGGCGTAGAAGCGTATACAATCTTAATTCTTATTTGTGGCTTATATTGTTACGAATTACATTTTTGTAACATTTATTAATAATATTATTACAAGTTACAGCTTAATCCAGTAGTTATCTCTTTCGCATGCCCAACCGGATGCTGTTTGCGCCATGACTAATTCTATCAATGTCATTGTCATGTCTAGGTGGTTCTTGTAATAGTGTTTATTGAATAATAGTGACTAACATGATACAATTATAGATGTCGTATGTCCTATCTGTAGAGTGTTGTTCTTTTGTGTTTGGTGTTGACACTGGTAGCTTAGTTATTGGACCTCCTCAAGGCTCCACACAGTACTGCTTACATTTATCTCAGATCCTTTGGTTTTGGTCTTTCAATTCATAGATTAGTGAGAGCTGCAAAAAAATTGAAACAAAATTGTCTTGTCACATCTTTTACTTAAACCAATATTTTATCACGTTATGAGTAGGTACTTGGTCACCGTAAGAAATTTGCTAATTTTTAACCCTGCTATGGTATCTGAATATATTAGGTCATAGATGTGACAAAAAGTGGAGGCAAAAAATTGCTTACCTCTTTCGTTTTGGTCATCACAAAAACTTTACGAGTGTGCGAAAAATACTTATTCAGCTTTGAAGATTCTGTTAAAAATGACCTCATCTTGCACAGAGGTGTGCTAATTAGGATTAAATGTACAAGGTAATGTTTAAACTTGATGTTTCTCAAAATAAATTATTTCGCCGCGTCAGTTAATGTCTTCAAGCAGATTGCTCTTTCTTGTTCTAATGGTGATGTATTACAATGAATGAATGAATTGTACCGTATAACAATGAAATTAGTCTCATAAGCTGGATACCAAACTCATCAGTCAGGGTGTTAGAATATAAAGTGTAACAAGTATGTATATCAGTTGAACTCATGCTCTTGAACCAATAGGTTCAAATTTACAGGGTAACAAATATACAGGAAGGCAATCGTGTATCAACCATGCGTGAGCCTAAGAAATTTGTATTTTCCTGTTTACATTACAATGCTTCTTCACTACAGTGTATTCACTCAAGTAAAGTCAAGGGTTTTCGGGTAAAACATTTTATCCTGTACCTCTGTATTCACAATTTCACATGTTAAATAATATTTCATCGTCTTGTACATGTGTTATACTAAACCTGCTTCTTTTTCCTTCTGACTATAATCAAAGCTTTCACACCTTGTTTTCATACATCATGGCAGTTTTACTTACCCTTGCCATGTTTAATAAAAATATATTTCATTCTGTTTTGAAATATGTCATGTCTCTTAATGAGTACAGCAATCTCATCTCCATCGTCCTTCATAATTAAAAGACGTATTATATTTGATTTAAATCTCTTAATTTCATCTCGCATTTCATTATATTCAATTAATTTTACAATAGGACTTGAGGAGGGTTGTTATTAAGGTGTCAAGTACAAAGCTCTCTTTTTTGAAATGTTTTAGAAAGAAAATAAAAACCAACTTCTTGATTTATTTATGATTTTACAAAGAATTTATATTTAAAAAAGCTGATGTACTTACACTGTCAAGAAATTTATTTGATTTTCCATATATATGAAATGTGAATGATCTGATGATGGTGATGTGATGAAGATGGGAATTGAGGCATAAGAACACTGAATGTATCTCATTTATTTCTTTTTATATGTTGTACCTTGTCCCGCAATAAACAATTTCAATTGAATTAAAATTTGTAGTTGGTGTTTTTGAATACTACTTAATGACATTTTTCTTTAAACAGGACTGTGGTTATAAATCTGCTGCTATTTAAACTCATACTCTCATGTGTAGTATTTTGGTATCGTTTTACATTTTTCTATCGTACCTTCTCTTTTTTCAATGTTATTTATTCCCTTCAGCCCCAACCCTCTCGTCTACGAGCAAATGCAGTTAGCGAGAAGTTTTTTTAATAGTCTGCCCCGTAAAGTGCTTTCGGAGGGTTGGAAATTTTATAACGAGTTCACTTGTAGTTAAAGCCTTATATCGCGTAGTTTTAAACTGCTTCAGATATCTAAGAGGTAGTTTATAAACTAAGCTGAGGAGTACGTTCAAAGGATTTCGAACTTTTACTTGTATATCGTGTAACTTGCACTTACGTTGTAAATTGGTTTTAGGTTGCTTCTCATGAACTGCCTTAGCTCTTAATTTTAACTTTTCTCGCTCTCCATCTCAGTAAGCCACGTTTATGTATGCTGTTTTAAATAGTTTAAGGGTCTTATTTCGTCTGTGCGTGCTTTATCGACTTTGTTATGGCGAGGCGAGGAGCTGCCTAATTTATTTCCTGATTAATAAGAATACTGAACGGTGTTCGCTTAGCTTCACGCAGCCTTTTTTTATTTTTTTATGTCTGCCTTTTTTCTTGTTTAATATATGTATAAAAAAAAACTTTTGCATTATCGTATAGTTTTTAGACGATTCCATTACTAAGGACCTTGAAATGCAACACATCCTTTACGAATTGAATAACATGAACAAAACTTGAAGGTTTGTCTTCCAATAAATCACCACCATTCAATAGCAGTTGGGCACTTCGTGGTCGCCTGTTTATAAGTCATACTACATATTATTATCTGAATCGAAGTCGTGTTGTTGTGAGTTCAGTCACTAAAGTTACTTCAAAAGAAACACGGAAGTAATTTTCATTGAATAGCTTTAGTTATTCTAGGCGGACTATTGTATCGACATTGCACTTTGCTTTAGTGTTTTAGATAAAGACGTCCTTATGTTGATGTTAGCGGAAGCTTTTACGAGTACCTAAGACAGGTAATTAGCTGGAGCATCTTTTGATGACAAATTGTTTACGTTTTTTTAACTAATGTGGGATAGAGATACGTATGTAGGTCAATGAATTTGTATGGTTTTATTAAAGAAGTATATGAGTTAAACATATGTGATGAAAATGTTAGTTAAGATTCTACAAAAAATACAAAATATTTTTTTTCTCGGTAGTGAGAGGGGTATAGTCCACCAAGCTGGACAAATGCGGATTGTTGCCACCAATCCGCAAGCATCTTGTCCAAATGTCCCAACAAATTGTTGGACGGTTGGACATGATGCATTGGAGAAATTATGAATGATTGTCGGGCGGGCATAATAAACATCGTGATTAAGAATAATAATATTTTCCCTCACCCTGGAGCAGTGATAAATAAACGCAACATATTTCTTTGTCTGATTGTATGCGCTGGGTTTTGAGCTCGGTATCTCCGTGTCGGATAACGCGGTCTTTCCCGATCAGCCATGCTGCTCATAACCCATTACATTCTCGAAATCGAAACACAAGTCTGAAAACTGCTTCGACAACTTGGCATCTGATCGCACACTTCAACTTGTTCTTTGCTGCAACATTTTGTAAGGATTATACAAATAGAGCGATGGGTGTCATCTATGGCATCTACTGTGAGATAATAGTTAAAAGTTACGAAACGCCGGTCGTCCGTACGCACGGCGCGGAAACGCGAGCGAGCTCGACTTCCGAGCCACTTCCGCCCGCCCCCGCGCGTCCTGTCCAATGCGTGGACTAAGGTACGAGTGTGGTGGGATGCGAATTTTGTTCTTCGACCGTTTTGTACATTGGTCACCATGCTGGATTGTCATTCTGTACCGTGAGATCGAGTCCCAACCAGCAGAAATTGGAATGATGACTTTCAGTTTAAGCTTTTCGAGTTCTTGGTCTTTGTGATTGTGTTTGTCTTAGCTTCGTTTGTGTATCTACGGAACCAAAGAACGACGACGAAACGTTATTAAAAGCTTTTATTTACTTGTAGATATAACTGTAAATGACCTCAATAGCTCATCCTAGTAGTCAATAGGTCGTCATTTCTGCGGCAATCCGCAGAAATCAAGGCAAATCCGAAACCGCTGAACTTAGAATCCTTTTGTAGAAAATCCTCACATAAGCTACTGTCGTGTAGTTAATATGAAATTATTACTTAATATTATGTTTCTGTGGATAAGGCCGATTACAGATGGAACTTTCACGAGGCGACCAATTAGTCTTTTAGATTCGTAGCGCAACTACACACGACCTTAGAAAGGACTCGTGCTTTCTGAGTTCCAACCTACTAATGCCTTGTTTAATTCAATTTCATGTATGATGCCTACGTCACCATTCTATGATTATACCACCAAACGAAGGTTAAAGTTCCACCGACACCACCTGGACTCGTGGCGGTCCTCCACAATCCTCTTTGCACGCTCCTTTTTACCACGGACGTGTAGGTTATGGGACAACCTTCCAGCTGAGGCATTTCCAGTGGACTATGACATGGTGTTCTTCAAGAAAGCTGTAAAAAGAGCTCTCCTCCAAAGCCGGCAATGCTCGGGTGGCTCCCCTGGGGTTTCCCGTGTCCATAGGCGTCCATAGGTGATCGCTTAACTCCACGCGGCCCGTCTGCCTTTTTGTACGGTTTGTTTATAAAAAAAACTACAAACGTTTTGTATTAACGCAATAGAAAAAAAAATTGTTGATAGAAGTGAAGCTATCGTCTCTGAAGTTTTATTAACAAATTCCAAAAAGAAAAGCTATCTACAACGAACGTACAAACAAAAACGTGAATCAACGTCCCTTAGTCGTGACAAAAATAAACAATTTCTATATATAACGTAACGTATGTAATACTGTTTGGACCGTATATTGTTCGTACGTACGCGACTTGCGTTGTATTATTAGATCCAGCGCATACGCACGACAACGTAAAAATAATTTACTATTTTTGTTTTTCACTAATAACCGTTTGCAACGAGTTCTCATTTACGGTTGAGATGCGCCAAAAACCCCTTTAGAGTATAGAGATAGAGAGAGTCTTTCATGGATGTAGTTTCAGGAAAAGAAAAAACTCAATTATGTCAACTTAAATTTCTGTTCCCCCAATATTGTCAATGAGAAAGACTCATTAGCATTAGCATTATGGGATAAGATTTTTATATAAAGGATATATTTACATCGATATAAATAAAGACGTGACCTAGAAAAATGTAGGAATGACATGCAACAATCCCTTTCATTTATTATAAAATATATCTTAGCTTAGTAGACAGTCTACTATTTAAATTTAGAGCTCCCAAATTCATAATTAATTGCAGTATGAAGTATTAATTTTCTGTGATATAATTTATAACGTTGCAACGAACGCCAAGTGCATCATCTTTATCAATCAAATTTCAGTGTTACGCGTATATATGTGCGCCAAGAAATAATATAAACTAATAATGTGATGAAAAGTGATCAAAGTGGAAATAGAAGTGTCACAAGAAACAAAGTGATAAGTGAATAAAGTGTTTACGTTGATGGTGAAGTCAACGTTGAAGTAGACGCTGCTGTTGACGGCGACATTCGTACAGTTCTATGAACGTACGATTCTGCCAATGACTCTCTTGACGAGGCGTTCCTTAAACTCTGTGCGATCGCAATTGAGTATATGGTCGGTATGATGTGGTTTAAACGGGACCCGAAGCCGGTCCCAGAGAAGGGTGAGAATGGGGTTGTCAATAAACTGAGGAGGAAGAAGGCGGTTCTCCTAAAGCCGACGAGGGAGTCCAGTGAGAGGGAAACTTCAACAGAAAGTGATAAAGAGAGACGGCGATACTCTGACATACTTGACATGAAGGTGTCACTAGGTTTGTATTTTTTTCTATCATACCATTAGCTTATGAGAATCGTGATTTTAGAATAATTTATTGAATGTTGAAGCCTTAGCAATATTATAATAGAGTATTTTAGCATCAGCTGTGGATAAATTTATTCATCTTCAAATATTGATGTATTAGAAGTGACTTCGTTGCTTCAATACCTTTAAGATATTTTCCTGCGTATTTTGTATTAGTACACCAGTATATACTATATCCATATAATGAATACTATAAATAACAGTTGCGTTGATAATATGAATAAAATACAACAAACAAGCAGGCAGGCAATGCAAATACAGTGTAATTACACGTATCTACAGAAACTTATTGAATCAATGGATACATATGTATGTATGTAGTTTTCTATGGAATGGAAGTCTTATAAATGTGGAATCTGTTCGCATTCGTTTTTATACATATTTAGTATTTGTGATCAATTAAAATATGTCATTAAGCTTTAATTGATTTAATTGTGGTAATGCTGATGTCATGTTTATTAATTACCCTTTGTTAGTGGAGATAGATTTTTATTTCTTTATTTAAACATTTCCATATGTGTAGTTGTTAAAAGTTTGTATTGTTTTAGAATTTGTTACGTCTGTCTTTGTTGTATAATATTTCTATGGCTTCAAAGTAAAGAAAGTTCATACGATTCATATGTTCAAATCAAGATCACTTACTTAGCTAACTAAACACAAATTTTTCCATCAACAATAAACAAGTTTCGTTGTTTCATCGAACGCTATGAAATATTCATAAATACGTTATGAAGTTATGAATAATATTCAAATAGATGTATTTAGTAATAGTCGAGTCGCATAAGAAGCTGTAGTTAGTATTCTCGATGACGTGGCGAAACTTAACGCATGTTATTTGCATACGTCCCCAAATTTGACTGACGGTCGTCATGTTCGAGAGTTACATGACAGCTACGTGCTCGTATGTGTAGTTTTCACATTTCCTCATACAATATACATAGGTAATGTTACTAGTTTTTGTTATTGACGTTGACTTCTTTTTGACTTTGTTCGTTTCCTTTTATTAGCTACCTACGTGATAACCATTATTGCATACTTATATAAGAAACAGAATAATGAAATAAGTATTAATTTAAGTGCAATAGTGATGGCTTCTTAAATGGATCCGTTAGGATACATAGCATTTCTTAAACATGAACTCCATATATTTGTGGTTATTTAGCAAAGTAAAAGTTTAGTTTTATTTCTTTCATACTTGTAGAAATGTATCATGTTTAAAATGTTTTTCTTATTTGTCTTCTTTTACGAATTTTCTTGCCATTCAGTACCTATATTTATTAATTATAAGTGTACCTAATATACATAAGGTTCTCTATGAAACATGACAAAATTATCTAAATTAGAGCCTACTTAAAGCCTTTTTCAGTAAAACAGTTTATGTTAAAAAAACTTTTTGTACAGTTGTACAGAGGACAGAACACAGAGCAACAGTTGTACAGAGCAACTACAAATATTTACCAAAAAATATGTCATACGAATAACTACACTAATATTACTCTTAACTTCAAATTGTGATAGGTTTTACAATTACCATTATATCATTGCTATTAATAGAATTACGAGTTTTATAATATTTTTCCGCGTACGGTATTTTGTGATATCACACGTCGTAAGAGCATGACCCTGACATAATGATAGCTAAAATTTGTGTAAACTTTGCCAATTTATTGTACCATGTCTTTTTATCTGTACAATACTAGCTGACCCCGCGAACTCCGTATCGCGTTTAAATATTAAATAATAATAATAATGGATAGCATATAAACCTTCTCCGTGAAAAAATACATATACATACCAATTCTCATAATAATCGGTCGAATAGTTTCTGAGTTTTGCGATGTCATATATACAAACATCCTCTTTTTATATGTATAGATTATCAAGTTTCGTTTGGGTTTTTCGGATACCATTATATTTATTTTTAAGCAAATCATATGGTCTGTCTAACGTTACTACTAATTTTATAAAAGGCTAGCGGCCGCCCGCGACTTCGTCCGCGTGGACTTTGGTATTAGTCATAGCATGATGTTATATAGCCTATAGCCTTCCCCAAGACATGGACTATTCAACACAAAAATAATTTTTCTATTCGAACCAGTAGTTCCTGAGATTAGCGCGTTCAAACAAACAAACTCTTCAGCTTTATAAATTAGTATAGATTGTTAGTACATAAATACAAGTCGATGTCGGAAATGTGTCGATTTTAGCAGGTACTGATACTTATAAGCACTAGTTGACTACCCCTACAAGTTTTCTTATAAAATTTAAGACTTTTACTTCTAAGATTGTTTTAGTATTCAAAATTCAGGCAAGAAAAGCATGAACTTGGTTTTATCTCTTGTCTTATTTTGTAGCTCATTGCTGTAGTCATTTACTTTGTCTATGACTTCCGTAGAAACACTGCATTTCTATTGCGCTTGAAAAATATACTGTGCTTTGTAAAAGAACCGTTGAATAATATATTTAACCTGCAATGCAGAAGAAACGAGGCCTTGTAGCAGCGCTGCGGGTGAAGCTTTCTTTAATTAAAGAGGTTCTATCGTGTCTGGAGCTTGTTTTACTGTAGTGATAAATAAATGAAGCAGCTCAATAAATAAAGGTTTAGTATTGTTAAACAAACTATTACCTCACTGCCAATGCCCGTCGCTTTTTACTCCTTTACACCAGTACTATATTTTCTTAGTTAAAATGTTACAAGTACAGCTTAAAACGTGTACTCTTTTGTTATTAAAGATAATTTTCAAATGTACGAGTATCTTCTTACAAAGATATCATCGCTTATTTAAAAATTCCAAATAAAATTTATTACAAAGTTTTTAGTGTAAAGATTTTTGTTTGACACTAATCCTCCAACCGTAACATCTGATATTTAATCAGCAATTATTTCTTAACTAATTCTTACTTAACCACCTTTAAACTAAGTTATCTCCAAAATTCCAAGCTTTAATAAAATTATACAAATATTGATTCAAGTTAAAGATTAAAGGAAGATAACTTGAGATGAGGCTTCCTATCGGCTTAGGAGATATGATATAAGATTATAGTATCAGGGTTATGCAATGTTATGGTTGTTATCTTTTGTTGTGTGGGTTTAGTTGAGTAATGTAGACAGACCTTACTTATATTTAAGCTTTTGCCATACTTGCGTCTGCATTGAAGCTTTTAATCGAGCTTATATGACTACGCATTATGAGTAAAAATATATATAAATTTGGTCTACAAGTCACATTGTATAGATTTATAGATAACCAATTCAATGTGTCTTCACAACATGTTAAATATCGTCTTGTCATGTCTTTAGACCTTATCACGGCGGATATATTTTTTTCTCTCTGTGATCCTTAGGTTTTGCAACTAATCTGCATAAAACAGACAAGTTTCGATCTTTTTTTTTAAAACTAAGTCCACGTTATGTCACGCTACCTAAACACTCATTTGTCGCTTTCTTTATTTTAAACATATCATTTATTTATTTATTACATCAGTTTATTTGGTACATACTGTAAAGATTGTGTAAATAAAGTTCAGTTAGCGCTTTTCCATTTTAGTTCTTAACCTTAACTTGGTTAATCCCAATAATACCAATTTCCACAAAAAACGACCTTTTATTAGAATGTCGTTTATTTCGCAAAGCAGTAAACTAGAACTAGCAAAGCCAATAACTCAATCGTTTATTCCCTGATCAGTCTTGTCAATATAATATTAATGAATGATTACAAATCACGAAGACCAGCCTATACCTTTATAGTTTAGCTGACCTGGGTGACCCCGATGTCCAGCCCCGTAAAAACCTTGTTAACCTAATTACTTTCATTATCTATTGGACACGAAATGGTCTGGAATATTATAGTTTGTTTATTAATACATTTATTACTAAGCAATTTTAGTTTTTTTAACTACCAAAGTCTTTTTCAAGAGATTATGATAAATTTTTTAATGTAAAATTACAAAATTTGTTTGTGCTGAAGATAAAAAAAAACGGTGCTTAATTCTATTTTATATCCTTTTCAATTTAAAAACTTTGTTGCCAATCACGTAAAAATTTAAGTAAATAAGACCTGCTTCGAAATTTTTCTTATTTTCTCTTTTCAAGAATGTTTCATTTCATTCAAATTATAAAATAAAATAGGTAAATACAGCGGCGGTGGTTGTCGAAAATCACAATGAGCGAGAGAGTCTTTTACGCACTTTCATTTTCGTCTGAAATGTATGAGCTCCTCGCGATTCTTATTGGACAGTTAACAAAAGGTTTTTGTAAAGTCTTTATTTAATGGTTGAAATGAAAACGTTTCAAAGAACCTGCCTTTTATTTTATACATTTTTGTGTTATTTTAACAACAACGCGAATATTTTTATCTTCAGCTTTTTGGTTAGTGAGAAATCAAATATTTTCATATAATATTTTCATATTTCACATAAGTTTTCATATTGTATCAATAGATTGTTCTATGCTTTGCTACGATCGACTGCTAAAACATTGTAAGCATACAAGATTTTTGTGAGTTTAATCGTCATAAAACGTATCACCGACTTATGAAATTTATCCAAGTTATTTTTGTAACCTAGCTCTTAGAAATTAAAATCAAAGCCTTTTTGAAATTCCTTCTCTCCTACTCTTACATACTTAACTCAGAACACTTAGACTTTAATTAAAATGAGAGCCTTACCCCAACTGGAGTACGAACTTGACTTCACACAAAACGCTGCTGCGTTTAGCCGGCTCTTTTGTTAATGGTAGAAAGTGGTCGTGAACCAGCGCTAAATGTTTATTGTGTGGTAATTGTTATTAAGTGAAGGCGACATCACATCGCGCTAAATTAAACTACAAACAGTTTCGTAATACTTCAATTGTGATTGTACTAAGTCAAAGCAATTTTAGGTACGTATTTCTGTCTTAAGCTTTTGAAATCCAAACATATAACTATAATTTTATCATAGTTGTAAATTAATTCAATACTTGATACGTAATTATCACGTTTACAATATGCATAAGAGTCTTGTTGTAATCTCTATCTAACATTAGTAAATGCAGGAAAATTCAGTGTAATGGATGTTTGCCTTTATTTTACTTTTTCACAAATTATACGCTGTAACTCGATCATCGTAATTCGGTTCATAAACATAATAATCTTCATTGTCTTTGACATGATTGCAATTGGAACAATGTGTTCCGTTTTTGTTCTTATTATCATTGTGCTACTTCTTTTGAATTACACGATTGTCTGTCAATCCTCTTCGAGATATATTTTTGTCATGTTTCGTATGTGAATCTGTTTAAATAAAACAAGCATTTGATGTGTCGACCTCATGCATGGCAATTTGAACTCTATCGGGAATTATTTAAGAAGTTTTTATTCAAATTTGGTGTCTCTCATCTGTCTGCCGTGTCGCCGCAATTCTGCGAATTGGAGCGTATCCGATCTGTCAAGTAGCTTTGAATTGTTTTGAATGCATGAGGTCCAATTTAATATTGCATTATGTCAATGTAACTTGATCGACTATCTAAATTATCTTTGGAAATCTGTAGATTTGATGACATAATTTTACGTAAATCTGAATGGCAAGAATCTATTAGATATAAATTTTAATGTATTCTTAATAGTTTTTCATAATGCCCCACAGAACGACGAGATGAAAGCGACGAATCGTTGTATGAATCAGCTGATTGCCACAGTGACGCCATTTCTGCAAGTGACGACGCACTCCCTCGTCTAGGTAAAACCCCAACAATAAGCAAGGAATCTCTAAAACTAGCTATCACTGACGAAGAAGCTGATTCAAAAATCAAAAAAGGACACAGGAAAACTATGTCGCTATCGAATCCTTTAGAAATGGTCAAAAGCTTAGGAGACGACTGGTTCGATTCAAAAAAGGATTTAGAAAAACACAGTGACAAAAAGAAATCCAGAGAAAGTTTGTGGAGTGAAGAGGACAGAGATTCGATTCACGGCTCAACGATGAAATTAGATCAGATAAGAAAGAACAGTAAGAAAGACGATAAACGTTCCGATAGCAGCAAAAGTAGTACTGCAGATAATCCAAAGAGAAAAAGCAGTAAGGGCTCTTCTGTCAGTGCTTTAAACTTTTTGAGGCGAAAGAAAACTCCAACGTCTATGAAAGCGGTAGAAGCTGTAGTTGAAGTTGTTGATAAACTTATCAGCGCTGATGAGATCTTAAAACACACAAAGTTCTTTCTAGAAGAGGAGAAGCGTCATGCAGCAATCTGCAATAAGCCCCCAGCTGAAACAGATTCTGAAGAAGATTTACCTAGTCCTAAAGTAGTAGGAGAACACAGGAGAAGGTTGAGTCGACAGACTTCCAGAAGCAAGAGTAAAGTTAGAGGAAAGAGTCAGACGGTCAAAGTTAATACACTGCGGAAATCCCACAGTGGGACCTTAAAGAAAGCCAAGAAGAAGGGAACGAAGACTCCTCTGGCTGGAAGAAGCAGACAGGCTAGTATTGTTGAACCAAGTCCGCTGGTGAAAAAGAAGAATTCCGATGCATTCAAGCAAAACTCCTGGATGTTCATGAGCTCTAGAGGTATTTTTTGTTATTCTGAAGTTATTTTTATTTTAATCACTCATGACAGCTACGGAATTCAATTGCATCAGGGTGTATATATTATTGCCTTTTATTTCGGCATTAAAATTGGGTACGTCGAAAAGTAAGTATTGAAAATATTTTCCTTTGCTTGCAAGGTAAAGGTTAAGATAAGAATTGTTATGCTATAAGCTACATCGATGTAGACGTTGAGGGAAAATCCGCAGTAACATAAAGTAGGTATGATAATAACTTCCGTTAAACGCCTTGCCCTTGGAATGAGATCATTTCATATTTAATTTATTGCTTGCATGATTATTCTTTGTACTTTTATCTACTGCAATTGATCCACATTTACAACTTATGTTCTGACCCATTTTATCGAACCCAACAATTCGCAGCTATCAATAATGTCTTATTTTATTACTTATTAAATACTGCAGTAATGTGAATATGTCCAGCAAACAAGTAGTATAAAAAGCCTTAAAAATACACCGGCCACTTTCCCTTTCATTAGAAATTGTCTATGAAATACATATATCATAGAATCACAGATTATTATTAACTTAGGAACTGATTAAGGTCATGTTAGTCCTCATCAGACTTAGCAATCAAACTCATTCGTACATACTCCCCAGTTCTCATGCAGCGTCAAAGGATTTTGCAACTAATCCTAAGGCAAAGGTCATGAAAGATGACGTACGGCTCTCAGAATGCAGAAAGCAATGTGTGTGTTCCAAACAAGGCTAGCTGGTCACTCTGAGGTCGCCGTTTGATAGATATGCGCCTATTGAATGCTTGTTATTATTAATGGAAGTGTTGCTTGGGAACATATAGATAGTACGTTGCACAAGTTCATTACTGAAGTTATTATTATGTTCTGGTTATATGGTTGTGGGTTTACCACATTCAAGTAAATTTATCGTTGATAAGGCCTCTTTACGAATCAAATATCTGTAACTATCAGAAAAGTTTCTATAAAGAAATAAGCATCTTAAAGTTGTGAACATTTATTTGGATCAGATAGATGATATAGAACGCAAGATACTCAAAGGCTAAGGTAAACGCGGTTGGGCTTAAGATGGGTGGTAAATTTTATGCGCATTATCGTGCTTTTAATGCTTAGAGTCATGTAAATCTAGGGGTCCCTGTTGTTGCTTATAGATGACTAGTATTTAGTCAAACTTTCAGGGCAGTTTGAAACTATCGGACAGCAGCTAGTGAAACAACCAAATATTGGATTGCTGTTGTTAAGTCCTAGTTTCGCCATCTATGAAATAAGACTCGAGCCTAGCAGTAGGACGTAGAGTTGTAGCCAAATTAAAAGTAAGTTTGTCAAAAAGCCCATTTTATTATTAAATTGTACGTAGTGCACGAATATTCCGAAAAATTTAATCACTTCAATTAGTTTTCCTACTAAGTTCTATCCCATAGATATAAATATATTCATTTCCAATTTGTGGCAGCAAAATAATAAAGAAGACATCACTCTAAATTAGCTAGTCAATTAACCACTACGGATTATGTTACCAAACTTACTCTAATTAACATTTGTAATACATATTCACGTGTCTGATAAAAGCAAAAACTGTTCTGCCAATATCATGGGAAGAACTTGTTTCACCAACTGTACCATGGCAAAAAAGTTCCTCGTTTAAAAAGCCTCGTTTAAGTTCTTAGAAATCCGTGTACAAGTAGGTGTGTCTCTTGGTAGTTACTCATACTATTAGATTTATCTATACCGGAAATCGGACTAATGAATCTCTATCTGCAATATTGGCCACCTCTTTGACTTGAAACTGTTCTCGAGCCTTGATTTGTCAAGATACTTGATCGATCGTTCAGTACGCAACTGTTGTTAATTATTGTCAGAGTAGATTCTGTGTTCGCACTGACTGCTATATGCGATCAGAGAATAAGAGGTTTCCTCAATAGGATTGACTATCAAAAAACAGAATAGAATTCATTTGTGTCACACATATTAAAGAATTTTTAATTTGTTTATATTGCAAATTTGTTAACTTAATTAATATAAGTAATGTCTCAACGCAACAGAAATGTTTAATGTTACTAATTTCAGATGATTATGTATTACACAAAATATTTTTCGTTACGAGAAAATTGATGACAAACTGTTAATCTTTTCTTAGTTATGATCAGACAACGTATTATGTTCATCGGATCATAATTGAGTGTGTGATTCAAGTAAGCAGCATCCTACCGTCAGTTTTTATGAGGAGACAATTTTATTGTTACTCGTCATTCATGTATGGTAACTTTGGCAACTTTCGTAAAACTTTCCTTCTCATAACCAAAATAAAGGAGCTGGTTATAATGGTCAGTTTAAAGCTTAAGATTATAGCTTGATGACCTTACGGCCGAAACCAATATTCTGTCCTAGTTCTTTTTGCCCTTCTGTGATAATCTATCTACAGTTTGGTTTTTAATAATTTTAATCTTCTATTTTTGACAAAATGAGATAGAGATTCAGATTTAATCCCTGTACCTTTTACAGATCTAATGGTACCAATATTAAATCCTCTGGTTTGACATACTAACAGAATAGTAAGATTTCTTAATTGGCATTAACACGTTATTTTAGATACTATAAGGAAGAAATGTGCTATTGGTGCGGCTAAAATAAGTTTAACGTGTTCGTTCCAACGTTTTTCATAGACCATGAAACGATTTTGCGTGAAATTTTACATGCGTTATGTGCGTTATACGTTTACGTTCAATAAAAGTCGTCTTTTAGATCGTTAAATTTAAGGCTCACGCTACATAAGACGTGTTGTTCATGTAATAGCAATTCTTAGTACAAAATATTATATTGAGTCTTACCATGGCCAAATATGTAGAAGATTTCGTTTCATAATTGTCATGTTGGTCCGACATTGTTTTGGATACATTGGTTCCTACCAACCTACCTTCGTTAATTTTACTCCAAATAATTTCCGTTTTACTCGTAGGTAAACGTTGTTTTCTCTAAGAATTTCATGATTATTACTTTAATCAAGGGCGGATCCTGCCTTCGAGTCACGGGGATAAGCGTTTTCGTAAGGGGGGGGGGGGGGTAATTGTAATCTCCTTTTCAAAATTCAACAATTTTCCAACACCGTCTTCAAATGGTTCATTATATAAACCACGTCTCGTGCAACCAGAGCCTAAATGATCACGCGCGCTTAAATCTATTTTTGTGAAAATATCGTTGTAGATTGGAACTCCTTACAATTGAACTATACTATTGGAAATCGTTTTTGAATTACAAATTCTGGAGTGTTCAAAATGTCAAATTTCCTGTTTTAGAGTATGTTATAGTGCAGTACAGTATTGATTGGTTTCTCACTTGAGTTAATTGTATTTCATTATTGGGAACAAGATGTTAAACTATTTCATCACTATCCGTTTTAATTTTTACCTTAAAATTACCTTCCATTTGATTTTTTTTATTTTGTTATGTTATGAGTATAGATTTTTTTAGTTTTTATTATTGCTGCCATTCCTACTTTCTTATTCATCGCTTTTTACCATCTCATAACAGATCTATTTATTATAAGTATTTATGTGGCTTTCATCTCATTGATTTCGAATGTATGTGATTGTAAGCCCGGTGACCGATTGACCGATGGCGGAATGCTGAATAGATGAACCAGTTTCCGAATGCGTCATTTTTGTGATTGATATGTTGACTTATTTCCGTAATCTACAGCTTATGTCTGTCATGAGGTAGGTTCATATATTCTCATTAAAGTAAGCTCTGAGTTTTTAGATTTGATTAAATTGAAATTGTTTTTTTAACCAGGAAACTGAGTGTTTTTTAAAACAAATTCTTCAATTTATACTATATAATATACAGTAGAAATCTCTTGTATCAAGTTGTTATAACAAGTTGTAAATAACGAAGGGACCACTATAATACGTCGCAATAGCCGGTTCATTTTAAAAACCAATGTTAATTCTATAAGCAACATCGAAATCGGCACTAATTTTCGGTCATTATAACCAATATGTCATAATAAATTATGTCGTTTTAATAGGTTTTGACTGTAGTAACACACGACGTCAGGAACTTGCTTTTAGATGAGATGTCCATGGGCTTCAGCGGCCACTTAGCACCACGTGGCCTGTACGCTCGTCTTTCCTCTATTTAAAAAATAACCCCGTAGTCTTTCGCGGAACTTTCTTTGCCGTCAAAATATGGACTCAATTGTTCGGTGGAGTATACTAAATTTATTCAGCGGTTCTTATCACCTTGATTATTTAAGTACACTAATTCGTACACTTAATTTACCTGCATGTTGATTGAGTAAAGTTTTGTTGAACGTGGACTGCAGTTCAACAATATGCTTCACTATTGGAACCTTGAAATAGTAAGAGGTATCTTCAATTAATGAGATAAGCGACGATAACACACACACAAAGTGAATTGTGCCTGAGTTTATAACTGCATCAATTTGCCGTTCATTGATAAACCCAACACTATCAGAACAGGAGCCAACACAATGCAACTCTGATAAAAGCTCGTTCCGGTCAATCACCCTTTTATAATGTCATAAGGACGACCAACCGATCGACGACGACGACTGGTTTGATTCCCAGCGGAGCAGAAATTTGATTTTAAAACGTCTCTCCTCTCCAATATTAAAAAAATACATATGTGTTCGTGGTTTAGTCTAGTACCTTAACTAAAGTAGTACACATGGTGTAAAAATAGAAGAATTGATTTAGAATATCCTGAATGAACTGCAATGGGCTGCGTGGACTTTGGTATTAGTCATAGCATGATGTTATATAGCCTAAAGCTTTCCTCGATAAGTGGGCTGTCCAACACAAAAAGATTTTTTCAATTCGAGTAGTTCCTGAGATTAGCGCGTTCAAGCAAACTCTTCAGCTTTATATATTAGTATATAGATAAGCTGGGCCCTGCGGTTTCACCCGCGTTAAAAAGGATCATTAGCATGAAGTTAGTTTCTCCGTAGATGATGGTACCTACGAAGGTACCAATCGCAACTAATTCCAACTTTTATAATTACTGTACCTACTTTGTTATTTTTCTTTTCTTTTCGTGTCACCTTTTTGATTGATCATTCATCTTTTTGATCATTTGATTATAGTCCAATAAAGAAGGACTTACATACAAACTTGCGAGAGACCTAGTTGTTCTTATTCCGGCCCTTTCGTACGGACGTCTACTAACAATAAACTATGTCTCTGCCAAAGTTTCATCTTTGTAAACCAATCTGTATTCGAACTTTCGTGATGAGTGAGTGAGTCACCTTTCACTTTTATATATTTAAATTTAGATTAATGGTATGTCTATGTGTACAATGTACATTTGCAAATTTATGTTCGCGCCCGCATGTCATAGAAACCCGTTTAACACAATCGATACTGCTGGAAACAGATTGACGGTAGACTTAAAATATATTTAGCTATCTGAATATTTGAAAAAACTTCCTTGTTTAGAACCGAGTACATTCTGGTGATTTGGTTCGAATCTATCCGTGTTAAGATGTTAAAGAGAATAAGCCATTAAAATAAGTATAAATAACTATAAACAAAGAACAATATACAACTGTATTAATTTACGATGATATTACAATTTGCAAAGTGTTTCAAATTATTTTATTAGATTTCAGTCAATGTACTTACATATATAAATAAGATAATAAGATAATAATATACCTTATAATAAGATCACTCTAGAAAACTGTTTGAACTAGACCTAGATATTCTTTTTTTTTGTCTTAACGTCATTAAATAAAATATATTGGAAACGATTCAAGTGTAGCGACCTTTCGCTACTCATCAAGAGATGGCGCCAAGGGTATTCCTGAATCACGCTATCGAAGTTTTCTGAATATCCGAGCATATATACAATACGCTCCGAATTGAGTCAGTGGGAGCGCGGCCGCTCCCCGCGGGCATGACCACCTCGACCGGCGGGAGATCTCCCTTTACCAAACTGGTGACCCCGACGTGATCTTCAATAATTTCTTTATTTCTTAATACGTGTAGTAAATATGACAATACAAACTTTCTGGACAAGGCTGAATCTTCTGACCTTCCATAAATGATTTTGGAAGCCGCTAATTTGTTTGCAGCTTAACATGGATGATTAATACGTTCCCATCCCCCTCCACTCCTTCCCCTAATCCTCGTAAAAGCATTGATATGCGCGTGCGCATGCCAACGGGAAGTTCACTACATAGATATAATTTATGTTTGCGTCGAGGCGTGGAAATTGACATTTTGTAAATAGACCGGCTTTTTAATCAGCTGTCATTTTCTTATTATCCTTAGGTAGTTATGGCTAACTCGTATCAATTTCAAGATTACATTATTTTCTTCATTTCTAGTAGGCACGCTTGCCTTTTTAAGAATATTTATTGTAACCACCATCACCACAAAAATTGCATACTTAGTTTTATCTAATCAACATATAAATAAGACTTATTCTTAAAATATGAAAAAAGTAAATTTAATTGACATTTCGCAAATTTCATTTTCCAAGATAATGAATTTACATGACATTTTAATAATAACAATATTTTTAAAATTATACTATTTATGAATATTTCTAAAGTGTACAATTCTGTACTGAAACTGCGACATAAATAAAAATAGCAGTCGGTATCCTCGTTGCGTGAGTCAGAACGACCGAAACGGTGCGGCATTGTCTCGGTTCGAATCCCGGTCATGCAAGCTAAATTTGGTAGTCGGACCTTAGATATGGAGACCGATTAGACGGTGGTCGATCGGTTCGGACTTTCTGTATGATTGATTTTTTTTATATTTCCGGATTGTTTGATGGGGTTTTCCTAACGTCTTTCACAAAACAGCTTCGCTGCAACACTTTTTAAATCCCACTGCTCAGCACGGATCTCTACACATTCTTGGGGAGGCCTGGAGCTTACTCAACCACGGTTCTCCATTGCGGGTTGGTGGAGACGTGGGTTAGTGGTCAATCCGCTTACGGATGTTTTCAATCCGTCCATAAGGCCTCCAAGTTTAATGCCTGGTATCTAATGATGGCCATCGGTAGCTACGGCCACAGAATAAATAATAGTACAAGTACGGCTTAACGTTTTCTCCGAAACACGGAAACACGCATAACATTTGCGCTAATGCTCACTCATCTTACATCCGACTTCGCCCGTTTCGCTAAGCCGCATAGATCGCTGATCGCTTGCGTTTTGCAGACCACGCTAACCGGGACCGACGTCTTGTCAAGTGTCCTCCGACGCACAGAAACGCGAATGGAATATGCCACTAGAGCGGTCACCCATCTCGTACCCGACCGCGTTTCGCTTAGCTAATAGATTTCTTGCGTTCTATGCTAGAAAAGAAAAGAAGAAAAAAACGCAAGTAAATCGAACACCGTCAAAACCAACCACCGAATGTAAGTAGCCTCATAAAAGCCTCGCGCGAATCGCATCTCGTCGCGGGGTGAACGACCGGCGTGACGTTACGTCGAGACCGGTACCCCCGGTGAATCACGGTCAAGTGGCCGGTATTGGTCGCCGTGGGGGCTGGGGGTTTCCTTGTGTCCGCTTAAAGTTTAGTTAAGCGAGGTATAAGAATAATGTAAGGAACAATGAAAAGCTGAAAAGTGTCGTATGGTGTAATTCCTAGTTTTGGTTACGTGAATATCCATTATTTAATCATTCGCGTCAACATCGAACGTCTAAGATCTTATAATCACATTCTTCCCTATATTTTGTAATTAAATCAAATCTAATTTGTTCTGAATTAAATAAAACTAATTTAGATTGGACTTGAAATCTGATTTGCCCGAAATCCACCCCTCGTGCCAAGTACAGAGTCGTTATCGTATGGTTTCAAAATTATTGCCTAATATTTATGGAAACATTCATATTTCTAAAACCCAGTAATATATTTTGAAAACTCTCAAAAGGTATTTCATTGAAATTGAACATTTTTAATTTAAATAAACTTTTGAGAGGATACCTGAGCCCAGCAGTGGGACATATAATAAGTTGATAAAATGCACGGTTACGGAAAACGTCGTAATTAAATGTTTCTCGTCTATCTACTAATAAAATATGATGTAGAACAATATAACTTTCGCGCTTGTAATCTGAGTTATGGGTTATAAATAAGACACTACTTAGAATTCTCCATACGATTGCAATATGCAGCCATATGGCGCATATAAATAAATTGCACAAATTATTGTTCATTTATTACATCTAGGTCATATCGATCTTATTCTCACATATGCAGACGGGACTAGTCTAGATCGGAATTCGATGAATTTATTCAAGAGAATTATTTTGTTGATGGTTGATTTTGTTAACGTTGGAATGTGGATCACAAGTTTCGATGGCTGTTGATAAGTTTGACCTACAAATTTTGTTTTATTTTGTGCAGACTGGTTTTAGTACTGATTGATAAGTTTGAACTCAGTTAGTATAGGCACTTCAAATTGAAATAGATCGATCAATAATAATACTAATAAGTCCACCAACCCGCATTGTGACAGCGTGGGGTAAGCTACAGTTTCCACAGTTAAGGGGAGAGACCCTTGGCCAGCAGTGGGATGCAAAAAGAGTAGGTACTAGCCTACTGTCCTAATCCAATAGGGTCATTATTTTTATTAAATGTAAGTCAATAAAAAATTCGACAATTGATTTCAAATGAGTTGTGACGTCACATATCATTTCCTCATATAAAATGTATGAAGATGTTACGTTTTGACAGCTCATTAAAAGTATCTCAATTAAATCAATTGATTCCAAGACCGGTCTTAACCATAACATTTTTAAATCTTCTTCTTAATCGTTTCGCTCTTGGCAGAGTGGTCGTGGTCATCATGTAGACGCATATGTGGCAGATGTAATTCTCCTCACAATCTCTCGTCATTTTCCTCGGTTGGTCGTCATTTTGGTGCACTCGTGCAATGGACCGCCCACAGCAGATCTGATTCGGTCGGTCCATCGCATGGGCGATCTACCGCGTGGCCTGGTACCCTCTATTTTGCCTTGCACAACTAGACGCTCAATGGAGTCATTGCCTCTCCTAGAGACATTTTTAAATACAACGCAACAAAAGACTTATCTACATCGCTATGACAAACAGGCAGACAAATATTAGACTTTTATTCCCTTTTTTTCCTAGGACTAATACTTCTATTGTAAACCTTGCATGGTTTCGCTGTCCTACCGCCTAACCTACTGCCGTTATTCATTTGTGTTTTATTGGGAAGGTACGGTTGCTGGTCAGACTTACAGCAGGCCTCCGGAGTAGCAACGCAATTGCATACGAACTTAGCCAAGGCTCAGACTCCCTTAAACAGCACGTGGCGTGCATGCACGTTTGTAAAATAAAATATAAAAATTATCGAGTAACGGTCAGCTTTTTTACTCTATTGCAAACATTAGTTACACAAATACAGCGATGTACTACTATGTACGCGTCCGCTTATGTTAACACGAGTTTTAATACGATATTATTATGCACATATTTAGCGGTGATCTCACTGTATACCTAGCTACTGGACACTTAACTCATTTGCATATACGAAGAAGATTAATGTGTGTAAACGAACAGGTAATCTGTGATTTTGGTTTATAAAGAAATAAGTTAGAAGAGAAGCCATCTTGATTCTGATCTTTTGTTTTTATTCTATTCACTGTACGGTCCGTTAATAAACGTGAACGTTATTTTGTTTGTTCTGTCTGCTCTGGGTGCGCTTAGGCAATGCTGAGCTGAAGAAAAGAGCGCACGGAGAAAAACTTCAGCCCTGTTTTAAAATATGGGGTATACAATAACTAGCTTTCTTACAGAGTAGCTATGGGCCGATAAGGAACATACGTGACAGATACCGCATGTGTCAATGTCGTCCCGCAACCATCTGCTAACATTGCATGGCAGTTTAATTCATTTAAGTCTATTACATCAGTTATAGAAACAGCCTTGTGGGACTACAGCTCAATCCCAAGCTTTTTATCAATTTGTATTGGTGGCAAACCTTCTGAATATACCTGGGCTGGAAATAATACCAGTTTATATGGGACTTGAAGCGCATTAAAGTCCTTCAATTCAGGCGCTAAAGGACTCCTAATATGTCCTGCGCTTCACATTTTTTCAGTGGCAACACTTAAAATATTTTTTTTGACCCTCATTAAAACACAGTCAACTTTCATTATCGTGTATTATAACATTATTTTATAACATATAGTTGTCTACACCAGTAACTATGATAGCTGTTATTGTAGTTGTACGAGACGTGCTTCCATCTAGCGGCCGATAGCGGAACTAATAGAGCTTTTTTACCGAAACTCAACGATAACAAAGGTATGTATGTTTATTTTCATTTATTTTACCATCGATGGAATTTATTGCCGAGGTAAGTGGACAATTTTATTATTATTATTATTATATAATTTGTAAATTTTGTAATGATTGAAATTATATTAAAATATATTTTCTCCCTTGCAAAGAAACGCCAACTTGCGGTCAATTAAAATTTGTATTTCACTACATTATTCTTTATTATTTTTTGAATACACACAATAAAAATTTTGTTCAGAAATAAAATCTTCAATTAATTTCTTTAGTTATTGGTTACGAATAATGAATATAATTAGTTAATAGAGCTCAGATATAAAATTTAAACATTCAACTAAATTAGATTTCATTTGTTTGAAAATTTAAGTAAATAAAATAATGCTTTGCTTTGTAATCTATTTGTAAATTTGCAATTTTGTTCGTATAATAATAAAGCGCTTTCCTCTCAGCAGAGTCGAGGCGGGAGGGGTCAACGGAGGAGCCGTCAGCGCCAGACTTGGATCTTGACACGAGTGATATTGCAACTAAGGAACTACCAGAAAAGGAACACAAGTAAGTTGATACTTTTTTATATGAAACTTTTGAGCGACAGCGCCACCTAGGGGATCATTTAGGACTGTATTAGTTCTGCTACTACTTAGTAGATGGCGTTGTTAACAATTCTGTTACCATATCAAATGTAAGAATATTTACTAGATAATTTAATATTCGACAATTAACGACGTTATAAACATAAATTAATAAAACAGGGAACTGATAGTGACTAATGTCGACATGTGTATCGCAATGGTTACCATGCCGGACTGCCGATCGGAGGGTCACGGGTTTGATTCCTGGCAGACATTTTAATGATAAGCTTGAATTTCTGTTCTCGGTCTGGGTGTCTGGGTGTTTGTGTTTTTGTCTTTGTATGTGTTCATGGTACCCGTGACACAGGGTATATCTCTATACTGTGGGGCTATGAAATAAGTGTAAATCATTAAAAAAAGAATCTATGCATCTAAGCGAAACTAAGGCCTTATGGGAAATTTCTAAAAATAAATAAATAAATAATAAATAAATAACGCTTCACACTCATAGCCCCATAGTAGGGTAGATATACCCTGTGTCGTGGGTGCCATGGACACATACAAAGACAGAAACACAAACACCCAGACCGAGAACAGAACCAAACTCATCATTCAAATGTCTGCTTCGCCGGGAATCGAACCCGGGACCCTCCGATCGGTAGTCGGGCATGGTAACCATTACGCCACGCGGGTCGTCAAACAGCGACAGGACGTTGCCCACTGACCCGCATTCGAACAGTGTGGTGGAATAAACTCCAGACCTACCCTATAATAGTGGGGAAATACTTGTACCCAGTAGTGAAACGTAAAAAGGGTTGCGGCCTTGCAGACCACCTCGAGTTTCTTTTATTAATAATGGTCTTTAATAAATCTTATAATTTATCGACACTTTTAGTGTCCCGATCAGTTGTAAATTGGGACGTGTCCCTAAATTGAAACTTGAATGATTGTATTATAAGTAGTATCAATCAATCCTATTTGGCATAGGGATCAAGTGTTCTTAAAGAACCAAATCGATTCGAGCACCACGAAAGACAGAAGTACGAGCCAAAGTTAAACCTCACCTCGTCATTATTATTTGCAATTTCCTAACTTAAATATAAATTTTACGTTATATTAAAATTTAGTACAACTTCCCTCTTGATGGCACAAATATTTGTTCTTTTCGTTTACAAATATATTTGTCTAAGTGTAATCTACGTTGGTGGACCTTAAATAAATAAATATTCATTCCTCCCAGCAGCTGGCGCGGCGCCGTGAGCGCGCGGGGAGTGAGCCGCGCGGAGAGCTGCCGCGAGCGCGACGCGCCGCGACGCGGCAAGCACCGTAACGCCTCCGACCCCAACCGCCTCACCGCGCACCACAACCAGTGAGTACATAGCTTTTTTTTAATAATGGCATCGGAAACTGGCGTATTGCCAGCGTCGAGTATAGTTTTTGATATTACCACATTTGGTAATTTTATTATTACCAAACCTTTATAATTACTGCCCACAAAAAATGATTAATGATTTAGTATTTAGCATAACTTATTCGAAACCTTAGGAAGAAAATCTGGTACACGGTAGCGCCATCTAGTTTTCTTAAGTGGACATACTTACTACTAGGAATAGGGAGATAAAATCTGCATAGTAATACCAATAATAACAGTTGCGAATCTCCGTACTGGTTATAACTTTAACCAAAGATTAACAGCATTGAAACTTTTTATACTAGCGTACAATCGAGCAACTATTATTATTTTTCTTCGCTAGAAAACGTCAATTTTCCGCTACTCAACGCTAGATGGCGCTAACTTTGATTTTACATACAAAAGTAACCCTTGGATTGTAATAACATAACTCAGTACAGTACAATTATTAAATGAAGCTTAATGTAAGGAAATTTGTAAGACATAACGTTACGTAAGTATGTAATTAAAATGCAACATACAATAAGTATTGGTAGACAAAACGTATAGGGTACTTACGCGACACGAGATGATCCTGAAGGGAAGAAGAGATTCTTAAAAGTGATGAAAATCCCCTGGAGTATTACAGAATATTTATTAAAAAACGACAGGGGAAAGGAAAGAGGGTTAGACCTTAACGTAAGGGTGTCTTTTTTAATTTTTATAATGTTACTGACGACCCTTCGCAGTTTTACTTTCCACTGTTTTTTCCTTTTTGGTTTAATTTTTAAAAACAGAAATTTTTTTTGTGTATTTTTTCGAAATGTACACTTTAATATATTATGTAAAAGCTTTAGTAATTTTATATTTTTCCTGTCCTCCTACCACCTAAATAAAGAAGTTTTGAATAAAAAGTTCCTCGTGGTGATAAGTGGTCGCTATACAGGCGCGGTCGCAGCCTTCAATTTTGGGGGGGTCACCAATTAATTTTGGGGGGGAGGGGAGTCACTTAGAAATTTGAGGGAAAAGTTGTCCCAAATTGGCTTGCTTCGCCTTCCATCTACGCATGACTGATGGATTCTGGGGTCATGTTCCCTGTGACCCCCACTGGACTGGGGGTCATGTTCCCTGTGACCCCCCACTGGGACCGCGCCTGTCGTTATATCCTACAGATATCTACCAGAAACGTCAAGCAATATCGAGACGTACCTGTAGGCTGATCGTTAAATTAAGTGTGTCCGCTAACCACACCTTTTTAGCGAAATACACAGGAAAAGATTCACCTAACATTTGGGTGCCATAATGGTACTTCCCCGTTCAAATCATTCTAGATCTAACACCGAAACTGTTTTTAATATACAGTTTAATTCAAGAAAATGCTTCAGATTCCATAGCCAAGAATAGCCGTACAGTATGCAGACGTTTATTACGGAGTTTTCTCTTATTTTCGAACTATCACCAAACTTAATTCAGCGTCCACACCTAGACATTAAAACGCCGTAACTCTACTCCTCTTTCAGTCCAAAACCCACCCTATTACGGCGTACTACGTCCAAAAATCCCATAAGTTAAGTCTGATTCAGTTTCAGCAATATATCACTCGCTATTCATATAAAATGCAACCCTATGTACTATGTAACAGAGTGCGTTTTGAATTAAACTATCTGCGGGAATAAATGCAACGCACAACAATGGAATCTCAACTGTATTTCGTTTGCATAGATCTCAGTTTACAGTGAACGATGCACCCAGCCTACCTTGGCCTGTGTTCAGTACACAGCCGTACATTATCGGGGGATCACAGTAAGACCAGTTTCATGTGGTCCTTTAGTTCTGTAGCTAGTTAAGAGGAAGCGAGGTCTCGGAAAACTGGGTGGTGGATTGCTTCAGTTTCAGTTTTCAATTTCACAGTGTCGGTCCGAACGCGCCCGCAGACGCACTGCGGTCGATTTTGAAAAAAATATATTCATAAAAGTTCAGTCGCGAGAGTGTTGCTGTATTAATATGTACTTAGTGTTGTTTTTATTAATTAATCGATCATTTTTGGTGTGGTAACAATATTTGAATTATTTATTTATTCTTGTTTTTAATATGTTTCGGCAAATGGAAGATACCCTTCGGTAGTTTTAGGATAATGATGATAGTTAATTATTTTCGCCATTAAAAATTGGAAATAAATCTGTGTTCGATTTATTACGACTTAATTGGAATATTCACGTTTTTTTTATTTCATAACATATTGACAACACCCAATGGCGTAGTGATCATGTGCCATTCAAGAGGTCCTGGTATCGATTCTATGTAGGCGAAATCTACATAAAGTATTTACGTGTCTTTCCTTGCTTGGGTAAGCGAGATCTTGTCATTATGTGTGTCCATGGCAACCCGAAACAGGAAATCTCGAGTGTGGGCTAGGGAACCGTCGAAGCTATACATTTTAGGAACTTAACATGGATTCACACCAGGTTAAAAAAAGCATCTAAGCTAAACAAAGGCCTTATGAGTGATTTATAACATCCGACAGGAGTTTGAACCAGTGTTCACTGACTAATCTAAACTAAACTAACTAATAATGGAGAATGGTGGGTTCAATCTTTCCATGCTCCTTTTTGAAAATATTATGTGCTTATTGAAATTAAAATATTGCCTGCTAGCCAAAACGTTAATCCTCAGAAGTGCACGTTAAGTCCCATACGGGTCCCGTAGTGTCCCAGGATATGAAAAAAGAAAGATTTTTTTAAAATTCATATTAGGAATACAAAACATTCGCTTAATGAATGTCATTTTTCCCGGTCTTCGCCTTTAAGTGCCCGTTTGGGCTAGATGTTGAGCTGAGAGAAAAAAGGTGGCGGAAAAAAAACTAGTAGCACTCTTTTAAAAAAAGTACATTATATATTTGAGATAACAGAATGACTATGAGTTGATAATGGGCACACGTGACAGCTGATCGTGTTAGACACTATGGTTTTCATATTCCTAATTTCAGTTGGGAAATGCCCATAATGTACGTCGTTCATGGTTTGAGGACCCGTATAGCGCAGTAGTCACAGCAGTGAGTCATGCCAGAGGTCCTAGGTTCGATTCCCAGCTGGTCAGATATCTAAATGATGATTTAAGATGTCTCTTCCATGCCTGGGTTTGGTTTGCGATTATGTTCCCTGGCACCCACGACTCGGGTATCTTAATTTGGCCACTATCATGAAGGTGATAAAATGTTTGACGTTTTAAAAGCATTACCAAAATAAATCTGATAATTTCGGTCATTGCATTCCTCGCGTGGGTTCATCCTGTCAATGAACTGATTTCTTATGTCAACTTTTATTGAAATTTAACCGTGTAAGAGTTGACGAGAATAGTTCCACCTACATGACTGGTCGTAGTGATGATGATCAGGGCGTTTATGTCGTGATAAAATTAGTGAACCAGCTCTCAGATTTAGACCCGAGAATCAAACTAGGAATCAACCGGAATTCACCCTCCGTATACTTTATCTTCTTAATGGACAAAAATTACAGAGCGACATTGCCTATAAAGGTAAAGCTCTCTAAATAAAGAATTTAAAAAAATGCTCAAAATAACTCCATTATTTTTTTATCTCGGAACCTGTACTCGCAACAGTAAATCGGTGAAATTTAAAAAAGACTTTTATCCTTTACTGGCATTGCCCCGCGGTTTCACCCGCTTTATTTTTTTAGTATCCTGTTTTACTTCTGATAACTCCAATAATATATTATGTACAAAGTTTCATGAAGATCGGTTGAGTAGTTTTCGCGTGAAAGAGTAACAAACAAACTTACTTACGCTCAGTGATCAGTGATCATACTGTATAGTGGACTCATTCCTACACTTTCCGCTTACAACCTCAAATGCTGAGAGTTATACAAAATTTATCACAAACACGTAACATCCTTTAATAAAATTCACTGTAATAAGTAGAGAATGACTTCTATAGGGTGTTTCAACAAGAATTTTATTTTTCAATTGGGACAACACCACCAACGTGACAATTATGACATTTAATTTTTTGACGTATTCTTAGTAGTTGCTTTGGCAATCGTTTCTATGAATTCAATTCCGCTCGAAAATCGCATTAAAATAATTAAAATCTACTATGAAAATGGTTCTGTTACATTTCGTAAAATTCCTGATATTTTTGGATAACATAATTGACCTTCTGAGACCGCTATTAAGAATTTGGTCACTAAATTTGAGTCGACAGGCTCGGTGCAAAATGTTCCAACGCCAACACGTGTTCGACCGGGTCGTTCAACTGAAAACATCGCAGCCAGGAGCCACAGTATTGAAGAAGATCCAAATTTGTCAATTTTTTGACGCGTCTCAACAATAGGGGTTATCCAAAACCACCACTTGGCGAATTTTGCGTAAGGATTTGGCTTTCAGTTTATACGGAGCCAATCGAATCGATTGCAGCCTTAAAACTTAAAATCCGTGATGTGATAAACGAAATAGACCCGCCATTTTGCCTAAAAGTGATTAAAAACTTTGATGAAAGAATCGACATCTGCCAGCGTGGTCGTGGTGGACATTTGCCAGTTATCATTTTTCATTCATAATTGCCAATCTTTTTTCTTCGTAATACAATAAAAATTTTAATCATCTTCATATTAATTCATTGTTTTATTTGAACATTATTGAACAGTATTGAAACACCCTATATTTGTAAGCATTTCCGAGATATGTGCAGTGATATACACACTCACGCCGAACTAAATATAAATACAGTAACTTGCACACATTATTAGTATTACTAATGACTGGTGACTACGTATGCTATATTTCTGGATTACTGTTTGACATGCCGTAGTGATGTACTATGGTTATAAATCGTTTAGTAAATAATGCGGGGCTTACTAGCAGACATATGAATTAAGTTATTTATCAATAGCTTAATGTTATTTTTTTTTAAGTTTTAGAAGTAGTATAATAATTAATAATATACTACATATTATAATACTTTTGACATTAAAAATTACGGCTAAGAAAAATATGTTTATAAAGCTAATCGGGTGAAAATATAAACTTCACCAACGCCCGTGAGTTTTCCACCAGTTTTCTTTATGCCCCATTATTAAAGAAAAACAGCAGCACATAACGTTCATAATAACGTTGTATTTTATTGCTGTGAAAAAAAAATGGATGAAATAAATTCGTAAAGGCCTATTTTATTTTAAGCCTTTTAAAGTCTACTGCTCAACATAGGTCTCCCTTAATTTTTCGCTGGTCCTTTTTTGTACGGGAGGGAGGGGGGACCTTCGAAAGGTACCCGGCACCTTAGGAGAGGGTATTCCGGGTTATGTGGGATTTGTACCGCACTAAAACCCCCTCGGTGGCCTTCCGCTGCGCTTGGGGAGGTATTCCGGGATCTCCAGTGGAACATTCCGCGCGCGGCGCCCTGCACGGGCCCGTCTTCGGGAGAGCAAATGTGCTCTCCTGCACCTTCAGATGCTTACGGCGGCATGAAGGTGATAGTGAATAATGATGGTTGTGATTGCCCCTGCCCATAGCCACTTTAGCTTGCAGAGATTAAGAGCTATCGTTGACCTTTTTTCGTCTACGAATTTCATTGTTAGATACCCCTAGTTCTATCTATCATTATGGCTGCAAACCTTTTTGCGTCCCACTGCTGGGCACGAGTCTCTCCTCCTTATTGGGGAGGCCTGGAGCTTACCACACTGCTCCAATGCGGGTTGGTGGAGATGCGGGTTAGTGGCCAACCCGCTGTCGGATGTTTTCAAACCGCCCATAAGGCCTCCGACAAGGTTTAACGACTGTTATCTATCGACAACAACCGGGACCGACGGCTTAACGTGCCCTCCGAAGCACGGAAACGCGCATGTAATTTTTTTGCCACTAGCGGTCACCCATCTCATACCCGACCGCGCCCGTTTGGCTTAGTTGCGTAGATCGTTTGCGTTCTGCGCTAACCGCCGGGCCATGCGCGCTTCTATCTATCATTATAGCGCTATAATAATATTATACCGCACGAATGTATCCATTTATCCGTACTATCCCACTGCGGTCGGTACGCTACAATTGGCAATCGAGAACCTGCTAATGGCATCGTGTTTTCAGTTGCAAACGCATGCATGTGTTGTGTATGCATGCGAAGTGAAGGGATGATTAAATTGACGTTTTTCGATAGATTCGAAATGTGTTAAATTTGTTTTGACAAAGTTTTTCTTCATCTGTTATGTGTGCTATAGTTATACATACTTCTTAGTCAAAGACAGAGATGTGTCTGATTTATGTTTACGATGCAAAGACTACAAGATTTCAAATCATAATTGGAATGACAAAAAGTAGATTTTTCTATAAATGAAATATAATAAAATATGAAGTATTTTCGCTACACATCAAATATTTTCTTTCAATAGAGAACGAGATTTTAATATACATATGTTGTACCAGACAGGTAAGTGATGCAAGTACATGGTGTTAGTCATGTAACACCATGTGCAAGGACATTTGCATCTAACCTCAAAAGTCATATAAAGTTGTTTTGCCACTCTGATTGTCTTGAAACAGCACCTTTCTATCCAAATACAAAAGAGCTTCAAGACACGACAGAACTGAAAGCATTGAAAAGTAAATAATTAGAACTTAATATAAAAATTAAGTAAAACTTAATTTATCGATATCGATATATTGGTTCACTTGACGCAACTACTTCGCAAAAGCATACACGGGCAGACAATACAACCGTTTACAATAGACGATCGTGTCTCCGTGGTACATACTACAGCTACAGCAATATATGTACGCAATTCAATGAAACTTAACACTACATATCTGTACCTGTAGTTTCGCATGCTGCCTGTTTATATTGAAAGTAATGATTACAGTTATTCTTCGGAGTTCTCATAGAGAATGTAGATATACTCTTAAAGCTCTTGTACACACGTTTTTTTTTTATTTTTTGGCGTAAAAGTCTACGGTTAATTCGCCGTGTGTAAGCACGGTTCTTAGTGTTTTATGAAACTCAGCGAGAGCTTGTTAACGATCGCGGCGGAGTTACGGGCTACGGCACGGCGAAAATGTGAAAATATCGAAGACCGTCTACACACTCCCATAGAACGCCGTACAGCACTGACAACCGTGCCTCACGGTTCTTAGTGTTTCATAAACTCAGAGAGAGCTTGTTAACGATCGCGGCGGAGTTACGGGCTACGGCACGGCGAAAATGTGAAAATATCGAAGACCGTCTACACACTCCCATAGAACGCCGTACAGCACTGACAACCGTGCCTCACGGTTCTTCGTGTTTCATAAACTCAGAGAGAGCTTGTTAACGATCGCGGCGGAGTTACGGGCTAGGGCACGGCG
Source organism: Pyrgus malvae (assembly GCA_911387765.1). Lineage (NCBI taxonomy): Eukaryota > Metazoa > Arthropoda > Insecta > Lepidoptera > Hesperiidae > Pyrgus > Pyrgus malvae. Next base: position 11,923,185 of record OU426972.1, on the reverse strand, counting down.
AAAATGTGAAAATATCCGAATACCGTCTACACGCTCGCATAGAACGCCGTACAGCGCTGACAACCGTGCCTGGACGCAACCCTTTTTGTGTCCCAATGCTGCTGCGGGGGTTTGGCCAACCCGCTGTCCGGTGTTTTCAAACCGCCCATAAGGTCTCCGACAAGGTTTAACAACTGTTATCTATCGTCAACAACCGGGACCGACGGCTTAACGTGTCCTCCGAAGCACGGAAACGCGCATGAAATTTTTTGCCACTAGCGGTCACCCATCTCACACCCGACTGCACCCGTTTGTTAGATAATATCGTTTAGATTTCTACGAACTTCTTAAAAATTAGGTCCGAAAATCCACGAATTTCGGGAACGGAGTAAATATAAATAATAAATGTTACACACTCATAGCCCCACAGTAAGGTAATTAATACCCTGTGTCGTGGGTACCATGGACACGTACAAAGACAGGAACACCAACACCCAGACCAAGAACAGAAATTTAAACTCATCATTCAAATTTCTGTTTCGCCGGAAATCGAACCCAGGACCCCTCGATCGGCAGTCCGGCATGGTAACCATGATCACCAATTCAGAGTAGGCCCAATATTTCTTAGCACTTGACGAAGGACAGAATCTTGGCTAGGCAAGTATGCAATAATTTGAGGGTGACACAGCTCAAATAAGAACATGGAGCTTCATTCTCCTACTTACTTATAAGCTTGCTCTAGTTATATTACTTCTTCTTACTTTTATTGGTATAGGTACTTTATGTCGTTTGAGTAAGACAAAACATAAAAACAACAATCACAAGCTTCCAAGGTATATACAAGCTGCAGCACTAACACCTTCAATACAATAGACAGCTGCAATGCGGCGAGCGCCTCCCCTCCCCCTACTCCCATCTCTCTGTACCACTCAGAGGCTTGCGGCGCCTCCGGTGACAGGACCGGGCGCTTCCGGTATCGCGTCCGATACTGAATGCTATTGTCCGGTAAAACTTCTGACAGTTCGACAGGTTGTTATGGTTACTTACAGTAATTTTTGAATATGTCAGTTTTTTCAACCCTTTTAATGTCCCATTGCTGGGCACAGGGCTCCTTTTGAAATTCTTTTTGTTTAATTCTATACTCCACTTCGCTAGCCAAATACATGCTTTTTAGAATTATTTGTATAACTGTCAGGCATCCAAGGTGATGGAAAACATTCTTAATGAAATGCGTACCATAAAACGCCGTCCAAAAGTGTACTATTGCCACAAAAAGTCAACAACAGTCAGTGCACTCGACTCGGCTGGCCGACCGCCAGACTGATGCGATTTGAGACGCAGACGGGAGCGAGGATCGAAGATGAGAAGGGATCCACACTTCCCATTGGACTCTTAGGGCTTACTCTGCACCCATTTGTCCAAAACTTCGTGATTTTTGGCACCTCCGGAAGTCTACTCTTAAAATCGATAATCGAATAAAATCTACGCCTCGAATATTATTAATTCGTTAAAATTAAGAAACGACATATAATTAAGAAACGACCACGATATATCGTGAATTTTTCAGCACATTTTTGACCATGTTCTGACTTTTCTCTGTGTTACATAACCAGTAAAGTTACCGAGAATATGGTGCTGGCAAAAGTGAATTGATCACTCGAAAATATACGATACTTCAGACGATCGCGCTTAGAGTACCGCCCCTGTATATGCGAAACTATGTGAATCGGGATGTTGAAATTATGTAATAAAAATATAATATTCATATCTTAAAAAGGTATGAATATTATAATTTTTTTATAATGATGCTATGAGTGTGTAACTTTTATATTAATAGTTGCGCTAAACTACGCTTGAAAAGCAGGATAATTGTTAATTCATTTTTATATATGATTTTTATGCTCTTTAAAATAATAATTTAGTCAACTGGCTACACCTGCTTGTGACGTCACAAATGTTTTTCTCATACAAAATGTATGAGGTTGTCGCGTTTTGACAGCTCATTAAAAGTATGTCAATTGATTCGGTAGTCAAATACCGTAATTTAGGGTCTCATCTTTGGATAGGACTGAAGAAATTCTAGCAATATTATTCAATAGCTTAATGTCATCAATGTTTGGGCTAATCTTATAAATTCGTGAAATAAAAAACGATCTAAATATAGCAAAATTAAATCTGAAACTGATTGAATTTACGGAAGGATACGTACAGTACCTACTCTGTACGGGCCTACTGGCTCTCTGAATACGCCAAAATGTTTAGCAATTTCAAGTTTTTACCAAAACTCAATAGAATTACATTACAGAAATTGATGTAGCGGTGATATTATGCCGGTCAAACGACGGAGTTCGGAAATGATCGTATTTGACGTCACTTACGGACTAAGAGCAACATTGCTCTTCCATAAACAAATTAAATTTTGCAAATCGATCCAATCGTCCCGTTTTAGCCCAGCTTACGCGAATTATAGCGTATACGTGGTACTGAGTACGTTCATTGATGATAACGAAATCTGTTTAAATTCGGTCGGAATAAACATTTTTGCTTCTTTAGGGCGCGTATGCACATAGTTAGAACGACTTCCGATAAAATCGGACGGTGCTCGAAACTCTTATGTGGTTGATTAAATGATCCATCTTACCAGTCACATGTTTTCGTTAAATTTTGCCAAAACAAAGAGACCATACAAGCCTCGTATTCACTAGGGGACAAATGTCACGCGACACATGTTGCTAGAGATGACCTGCGTCTTTGCGCAACGTTGCAGGACATTTCTAACGACACCTGTTCGACGACGAACGACAAGGAATTTCCGCACCTTTGTCACCATATGATTACCAAGCTTCTAACTATACACGCCCTAACTTCATGAAAACTCTCTTAATGAAAATTCGTGGCTTTAGCATTTTAATCGATCCCTTCTTGGCTGCAAGATTGCAACCCTCATTGTGCCTGCTAGCCATGTTCGGGACTCTCCCCGTTATTGGGGACGCCTGGAAGTTACTCCACACGCTGCTCCAATGCGGGTTGGTAAAGATAAAGCGCAATACCAATCGAAAATACCGATACGGTTCAACGACTGTCGTCTTTCGATAACAACCGGAGCCGTCGGCCTAACGTGCTCTCCGAAGCACAGAAAACTTCGGATCCCCTTTAAAAAAATTATATAAAAATCTTAAATAGAGTCAATTCATCGGAATCATATACCCGTAGGCTCGCTAACTGGCACGAGATCACCGCGTGAAGAAAACAAGATTGTTTGTTTACTCTACCGCTGCCGGGGTCGCTCGAATCGTTTCGGAATATTCCCCCGGATTTTTCAGTGAAAATCCCGTAGGTAGATGTTAGCTGGAAAAGTCGCTATTCATCAACAACGAATTAAATATTTTCGCTGAAGGTCGGGTGCGGATGCCGTTAGTTATCTAGGTAAATATCATTGTTTACATTGATTACAGTAAATCTCCCTCGTTAGAATTAATTTGTATATTAAAACTAGCGACCGCCCGCGATTTCGTCCGCGTGTATATTAGTTTTAGAATTTTTCTAATATAAAAATAGCCTAAGTTACTCCTTATTACATAGGCTATCTGCCAGTAAAAATCCCGTCAAAATCGGTCCAGCTGTTTCAGAAATTAGTTGGAACAAACAGACAGACAGACAGATAAAAATTGAAAAAAATGTTATTTGATATATGTACCGTATATACATTCATATGGATGTAGTAAAAAGCGGATATTTTAATATTACAAACAGACACTCAAATTTTAGTATAGATTAAATTAAATTAAATTAAAACTACTTGACATTTCTCTACATAGGTTGTTTAGCTCTTTTCGAAATTAGTTGCAAGTGAACTTACGCTCTTATCATCATCTCCAATTATTTTAATGTTCCAAAGCTGTGCTACGGACCACTCCTGTAAGAAGGATTTAGATGTTAATCCACCGAGTCAGAGGCGTTAGTGGAGACCGCTTTAAACTTAGCGTGGCATAGTGGCGCGAAGATCTGCGCTGGGTGGCAGGAAGTACCTGGATGCGTAGTACCGAAGATCGGGCTCAGTGACACGCCTTTGGAGAAGCCTATGTCCAGCAGTGGCCTGATGTAGGCTGATGATGATGATCCACCGAGTCAGTGCATATTGGTGAACAATGTGGGCATGGTATGCCTTTGAGAAACATCGTAAAAAATCTCAGGCTCGCACATTGAAGAAAAACACCGTTATATTACGATGTTTTCCTTCACTATTAAGTACGCATTACAACGGATTCTCTTACTCAGATTGCAATCGGCTGTTTGAAGCAAGGCTAATATGTATTGCAGGTACATGAGGAAGATACAGGGAAAGGTTGTTACCTTTCTCTGAATCTTTTACTCAAACACATTTTTAGTTTTCTAACCTTTCTACACCTTTTCGTCATTGGCTGCTATGCGCTATTATTTACTTGGCCGCAACCCTTTTTGCGTCCCACTGCTGGGCACGGGTCTCTCCCCTTTATTGGGAGGCCTGGAGCTTACTCCACCACGCTGCTCCAATGCGGGTTGGTGGAGATGCGGGTTAGTGGCCAACCCGCTGTCGGATGTTTTCAAACCGCCCATAAGGCTTCCGACAAGGTTTAACGACTGTTATCTATCGACAACAACCGGGACCGACGGCTTAACGTGCCCTCCGAAGCACGGAAACGCGCATGAAATTTTTTGCCACTAGCGGTCACCCATCTCACACCCGACCGCGCCCGTTTGGCTTAGTTGCATAGATCGTTTACGTTCTACCCTAACCGCCGGGCCATGCGCGCTTCATTATCATAGCTTATTCATTATTTACTTACGAATATCAAATCCACGTACATAATCAAACCGGGCAATAGTGTACTCACTGGCGTAACACACAGCAGCTCGTCAACATGTTCAATTATCCCACACGACCGCTGAACGTTATCAGAGATAACGGATAAGGCTTGATTGAGTGCTGGTCCTCCCGACTGATAGATAACAGTGCTTTTATCCCCGGACACGAGCAACCAAAAATAGCAATCATTTCTTACTTAACTTACGTGTCCTTCAGCTTGCATGTCTTGAAAGCTACGTCGGTAACTTCGATTCGTCCACGGATTCGAACCGTCGTGATCGGAAACAAAACAAAATCCTTACTTACAGTCAATTCTCAATGTAAAAGATAAATTAATCACTTTTCTGAATCTGCGTGGTCGGCGAAGAGATTGAAAAAAAAATTATTTTAACAAAGCAAGAAAACTCTCGAAAGTTTTCCAAGATTCCAGACTAACAATGGAGGCTTGAACCTTTTGAAAGTGCTCTGGAAGTTTCCAAAGCAACTACGTTTCGATGTCTGCCTCAGATTTTATTGTTGGTACTTTGTTTTTTTTAATTTATTTTATTGTTTATATACGCACAGAATAAATATAAGAGAAATTAATAGTAAGGAAAAGTCTGTACAAAGGAACTGTTTTTTATAAAAGAATCTCTTCAAGCAGACCTGCGTCTGGTGAAGAGCTACGAAATTTTAAAGTTATTTTAGTCGACCACCCGTACGGTGTAGTGGTCACTACACGGTTGCCGTGTATGAGGTCCTAGATTCGATTCCCAACGTGGCAGATATCCTACTGTGGCACTATGAGTGTCTTTAAAACTTCGATCTTACATCTATGTATAGCTTAATACAAAAATTGACATAGATTGAATAACTTCTATATGCTCCTATTTCCACATTTTCAAAATCTAACAGCCTCGTTCAAATTACTTATTCCAATTTGTCATGTGTCAGGATTTCCCAAAATCATTAGAAGTGTTTTGTTGGATAACATTAATGTTAATAGTCGCATCATAAACAAAAGATTAAGACCGTCGCTCAATCCAGGGCTTATCCGGCTCGAAGGACCAAGTTAATTTTAGACAAAAGCATTTCGAGTGTGTTACGGCGGCATCAAGTGTTTCATTTTAGTGTTATAGCGGCTCTGCCCGCGTTTTACGATATTTACATCATACCGATTGCAATTTGAACTTTATTACCGTAGTACGTTTTAAATAAGAACCTTATCCCGTTAAGGTTTATTATTACGTTATTGAACTTTAACAATATCAGTTGAGATATCATCGAGGAATCAAACATTACCTTAGAACGGTTTTGTACACCGGTGCGTTCCACTGGAGATAACGAAATCCTCCAAGCGCAGAGGCAGGCCACCGAGGGCGTTTTAGTATCCCGGTATCCCGGCGGTACATATCCCACATTACCCGGTATCCTCTCCCAAGGTGCCGGGGACCTTATGAAGGTCCCTCCAGATACAAAAAAAGATATTAGGTAGCAATTGTGTTTATCCGAAGGTCATAACTGCATATCTGGCGTGGATAAATTTTGATTTCCCGTGGAATATTAAAAATACCGGTTACGGATACCTACGAACATACTCATAAAGTTATTGTCTATCATCAGAATGGAAATCTTTAGCTGTAACCATTTTTTTTTAAATAAATTGCATCGATACGATGAATTGAATTAACAACTGCTATCTAATAAAAAAAACCCATTGGCTAAGTTGCGTAGATCGCATGCATTCTACGCTAGCCGTCGGGCCATGCACGCTTCACTCAAGTTAATGAGTAACTAATCATTGATTACATGAACCGTGAAAATGAACATCTTGGGGTTAACTAAAGATTTTGAATATGTTTTGTGATGCGAAAATGTTTTCGTTTGTGTGCAACGTACAAATCACAAATAGCCCCAGTGTCGCGTATATCAAGTTTGTCAGTGAGCAATGAAGCTGAAACACGATTCCAGCCGAGGGTTTCATCATCGGCTCCGGCGTCTTTGCTGTAGTAGCCTGAAATAGTACTGGGTCAGGGCCGGCACGCGGGAGGTTATTGGTGATTCGTGTGTAAGGTAGAGTCTTCCGGGGCTTGACGAGATTTGTCTGACGATTTCTGTTGAATTCCTGTTGTATTTCTTGTCTTGAGCTAGGTTTCATCATCGGCATCGGCGTCTCAGATTTCGGTACATTACAACAAGATTGACGTAGATGGTCCTCTAGGAAAACCGGCAAATTAAATAGTTACGATTTATGACAATGTTAGTATTACAGAGTATATACCGTTTACCTTGATGTTAGCATAAATTTTCGGTTACTCTAACGTTTAAAGTATTCAAAATTTATATATCTGTCTCCGAAATAGATGATCCATGAGGCACAAGTCTGGAATGTCATAGCTTCCTGTTTCGTCGACTAAAAATTAATCATTCGTCGAAATGTCAAGAGCTTTTAGAGCAACTATTTCCTAGGCATAAAGGTACCGTAAACCTTAGTTTACTATGGCTAATTTGTCTGCTTGTAGGTATGAGTATAATGGTACTTTAAGATAAATTTAAACATATAATTTGTAATAGCTGCCGCCCACAACTTCGTCCGCGTGGACTTTGGTATTAGTCATAGCATGATGTAATATAGCCTAAAGCCTTCCTCGATAAATGGACTATCCAACACAAAAATAATTTTTCAATTCTAACCAGTAATTCCTGAGATAGCGCGTTCAAACGAACAAAATCTTCAGCATTGTATTAATTTATATTTGTCTGTTAGGTTTTAACGAAGTTTATTTGTGTATTCTTACAGTCAAAAATAGCATTTGTAACAATTTTTTTCTGTTGAAATTTATTCATAAATGACAAATAACGTTTATAGTGTCTTGTATTATCGGCAAGCTTCTTCTTCATGGTTTCTTTAAGCAATTTCTTATGGAATCAACAAGTTCTTCTACATTCGTTACATCGTCAATGTGACGAATGAAATACATCTTCCCGTTCAGTGTAGCGCAGATATAATTTGCGTCGGGGATTTACAAAATGATAAATTCGGTTTCCTTGAGTGTAGCATTATTATTAACTATAACTCATATGAAAACCAGACGTAACATCCATTGCTTTGTTATTTGGCACGATAACAGAAGCTCATTCACGAAAATACGAGTATTAAAACAGTCGTGTTTTCGCGTCGCGTGCCGCCCGCCGCCCGCCGCCCAGCGGAAATGATCCGATGACAGACGACTCTCCCGTCATCGATTGACCTGTCATCGTCAGCCACCGACGATTCATCTTTCACTCTTGTTCTTATTCTTTTTAAATCAGGTCAGGAATTTGTAAGGCCAATAAGATCGTGTCTCTTTCGGTCGTGCTTGTTTTCAAAATTATGATTTTAATTTGAATTATTGTTGGGCTAAATATTATTCAACAGCAGGGTGGCCACTAAACTAAAAGTACACAGTGTAAGCTTAGAAGCTGGAATCGCGCAACCCGGTGAACTTTAGTTCGTTTGTGGTGCGCGTCCCGCCCGACCGATATGCGAAGTACCTTTCTAAAGCAGGTGGTATGGCCGAAGGGGGTCGCGTTCCGTATATATCGTGGACCTCCTCGACCGCCGGGAGTTACTGTATTCGCGTCTCACATCGGCGAAAAAAATGTGATTTAGTTATAGTATATAATAAATATGTATGTTAGTTTATAAGGTATTTATACTATGGGCCTTGTTGCCTGATAGTAAAGAATTTATTATTATTATTATTAAACCACATATCCACCAATTCACATTGAGTTAGTGTTATAGAGTAAGCTCTAGGCCTGCGTTATAATGGGGTGAGACCCGTGCCCAGTAATGGAACGCAAAATCGGTTACAGCCGGCCAATCGCCCATCATTAAATTTTTGTGAACGCTGCCGCGTGTCTAGATTTCATCGTATAATCTTTCTTTAATCTTTAATGGATGAAATGTATGTATATAAATACTGTTAATTTCATTTTTGTTTGTGTGACAAAATAATATATGAGAAGGGTTTTGTTGTGTAAATAGAACAGCCAATATGCCAATTCAACTTACTTCTTTTAACTTGAATGTAATGTGGAAATGTAATGTGTTTTTTATGTTTGGTTAAGACTTATGATATTTCTGAAAAACAGACAGTAAACTACTTGTATTAAAAGAAAAATAGATGAGTAACTTAAATTTTAAAACAAATTAAAAAGTGATACGCAATTACGTTCTAAACAATGTTAGAAGCGAAACAGTAGCAGTGTTTGATAAACACGAGAATGAATCAAACTTGCTGAGTTTGAAATAAAACGCGGAAATACAAACTTATCCTGTTTATACCTAATTCTTACGTTTCTACTGTATCGTAAATAAATTGTGAAGAATGGTGATTTTCTTCTTGTTATTGTTTGACGAGCCGTGTCGCGCAAAGGTGGCCATGCCAATCGAGGGGTCCCACGTTCGATTCCAGGCGAAGTAGAAATTGGAATGATGAGTGTGTTCCTGTCTCAGTGTGGTCCATGGTACCCATAACATGGGCTAGGAGTGTGAAGAGTTATTTATTTAATTTTGGTTTTTCTGCTTTCTGGTAATGTAGCTCTGAATTTCCACAAAGATTGAAAAGAAATATACAGACTTACTATTTTTTATTCGCTAGATATTCGCAGAAGAGATTTATTGTCTCCAGCGTATCTTCACTGACTCAACTTTTAAGACACGTCAATAGTACTGTTGTTATCTATAGAAAGACTGGAATTCAGTTTATTTTTTTTTCGCTACGTTTTGTTTTCGTTAATGCGAATACAAGATTTATCTGATCCTGCTTTTCTAATTTGCTCCTATCATAATAAGATCTTTCTTTCTTTGTGTAAAATAATTTCATCCCTCCGTTCATTGTTATCTGTGTAACGTTATCGCTTCTAGTCTTGAGATGTCTTTAGAAATAAATTTCTTATTTTTTTATTTAAATACCTTTGCGCCATACGGTTCGTCCAGTAAACTTTTCGCTGTCATTGTCAGTTGATCCATATCATTTTAAAAGTTCATCATTACAGCAAATAAATTTAACCCAAGGCAATTATTGACGTTAATAAACAACCTGACGTCCTATTTTAAATCACCGGAACGGATGTTGGTGTAATTTATTATAGAGTTATCCACAACCGCCGTTTCTGGCGCTGATATCCCGGGAATACTTTAAATATGAAATATTTACGTGTTTCAAAACACAAATTCATCAAAAGCATCTCACTGAATCTCCATCAACGGTACCACAAAATTTATGGACGGTTTTATGCACATCGCGTTCAAAAATTTATTTTATGTTCTCTAAAAACAGCAATGAACTTGGATCAAAGGTTGATACGATTTGTAATAAAAACTGAAACCGCACCACCGACCATTTTATTTAGTTTGAATAATGCCTTAGATTGACTAGGAAGGTGGCTTTATGATCACCTTTTTTTTTGGTATCGGAGGGGAAACCTTCAAAAGGTACCCAGCACTTTGGGAGAGGTTACCGGGTTAGGTGGGATTTGACCGCACTAAAACCCGCTCGGTGGCCTGCCTCTGCGCTTGGGAGGACTCCGGGATCTCCATTGGAACGCACCGGTGTCCTCCACGCGCGGCGCACCAGAACGGGCCCATCTTCGGGAGAGCAGATGTGCTCTCCTGCACCTTCAGGTGTTCACGTCGGTATGCGGACACAATACGCACACACCGCCGTCCCTCCCGGGGCTGCTGACTGGACGGGTCAAGCTCCCACTCTCACCGCCCGCAACCCCGGAAGCTCCCTTCTAGTCGCCTCTTACGATCAGGCAGATACCGTAGCTATATTCTTAATCCCGAAGCTACAGGGACTGGCTTTATGATCACCTAGTACCAACTTTAATAATATTATGACGTTCATAACGTTTCACACTCATAGCCCCACATGTGTCTATGGTACCCACGACACAAGGTAGATGTACCCTGTGTTCTCCCTGTGTGTCCATGTTCTCTAAAAACAGCAATGAACTTGGATCAAAGGTTGATACGATTAGTAATAAAATCTGAAACTGTACCACCGACCATTTAATTTTAGTCTAATCAAAGCTGTAGATTGACTAGGTAAGTGGTGTCGTGATCTCCAAGTATCAACTTTAATTATTTTGTAGCTTCCACTAGCGGATTCAGGGTCAAGCAAAAACCATTAGGGTTTATTTATTTCAACTTTTGGACCTTATACTAAATGTACAAGAACAAGGGCGGACTTAATGCTAAAAGCATTCTCTGCCAGTCTGCAAGGGTTCACTCTTGACAAACCTCAAATAATACGTATTTTAATTTTAGCCGCCCAGGCTGAAATAATGTTTTTTTTTAATAATTTTTGTGACGATTATCTACAATACAATTTTTTCATTCCAAACCAAATTTATTTTAAATCTAAGAACATTCTATATACCTAATATAAACACTTTTATGTGTACAACTTTAATTTATGTTATGTGCACGTCCTGAACAAACGAAAGAGTTCACAATGCCCGCCGTAGTTCGCCGACGTAACGCAGTCCTATGCAAATTAATAAACTTTTAGCAAAAGGGTAGATGAATTTATGTAAATTGCAATAGTCCCTGGGCGTCGCTGATTGCGTGAAAATACTGATGTTTAATTTATATTTTTCTCCTTTTCGGCCGTGAAGCTATTCTTTTGTATTTTGGCGAAAATGTATGATTTCAATACATAAACTGTTAGGTAGGTACATACAGTCCCTGTAGCTTCGGCATTAAGAATAGAGCTACGGTATCCCCTGCCTGATCGTAAGAGGCTACTAAAAGGGGGCTTCCGGGGTTGTGGACGGTGCGAGTGGGAGCTCGATCCATCCAACCAGCAGTCCCGGGAAGGGCGGCGATGTGTGCGTGGCCGCATGTCGCCGTAAGCATCGGAAGGTGCAGGAGAGCTCAGCTGCTCTCCCGAAGATGGGCCCGTTCTGGGGCGTCGCACGTGGAGGACACCGGTGCGTTCTGCTGGAGATCCCGGAGTTCTCCCCAAGCGCAGTGGCAGCCACCGAGGGTGTTTTAGTGCGGTCAAATCCCTCATAACCCGGTACTCTCTCCCAAGGTGCCGGGTACCTTTTGAAGGTTTCCCCCCCGATAACAAAAAAAAAAAGGTGCAGCACTTTTGAGTCTGTGGTCTATGAAGCACATTTACACAATATCCGCCAAATGTGTGCATTTGTGTTAGTAGTGACTGCGCGTTATAATCCACCAATGCATAAATGTCTGTCTTTATATCGAAAAAAGAAACAATCATTATGTCCTCAGGTAATGTCTACTAATATTTTTTTAATAAAGGATAGCACAACTACAATTGAAGCGCGCATGGCCCGGCGGGTAGCGTAGAACGCAAACGATCTATGCAACTAAGCAAAACGGGCGCGGTCGGGTGTGAGATGGGTGACCGCTAGTGGCAAAAAAATTTCATGCGCGTTTCCGTGCTTCGGAGGGCACGTTATGCCGTCGGTCCCGGTTGTTGTCGATGGATAACAGTCGTTAAACCTTGTCGGAGGCCTTATGGGCGGTTTGAAAACATCCGACACCGGGTTGGCCACTAACCCGCATCTCCACCAACCCGCATTGGAGCAGCGTGGTGGAGTAAGCTCCAGGCCTCCCCAATAATGGGGAGAGACCCGTGCCCAGCAGTGGGACGTAAAAAGGGTTGCAGCCAAAGGATAGCAAAATAAATTTTCTAGCGATGTCGCATTGTAAAAGTCTACATGCCCACTCATCTCATATGGACACGACTATATAGATGTTACTGTTTACTTTTAAAAATAATACAGTACAAGTGCCGATCCTCTAAGGAATTGTCACCCGAAACTTGAAAGGAAAACGTTTTGACGCACAAAAATCGCATCGCCCCGAGTTGTTGCCGACTTTACCCTGTAGAGAACTAAAGAAGCCCAGTAAACTAGGTTATTTTCCAGGAAAACTCTACCTAAGCTCGGGCATACTTTTATTATTCAAGACCAGCTAAAGCTGACATACAAAACTTTGCACTAAGAGAAGCCTTAGAAAAGAGTAAAGGGGTGTAAAATTGCATAGTCCCACGCGAAAAAGAAAGGGGTTATGAGGATATGTGTCTTGCTAATGGTATTAACCTAAAATGACGTTCTTTGATGATGCAAGTTAACGCAAAATACTGTGTGTTTATCACTCTACTACTGGGAAAATTTATTTGTAGTATCTGTGCATAGAAAAGACTGAATAGAAGTATCATCGTTGCAACCATTTCTGCCCTTAGTTTTAAGTAACTGGATGCGTAGAGCCGAAGATCGGGCTCGGTGGCTCGCCTTGTGAGAGGCTTATCTAATATCAGTCCAGCAGTTGACTGACATGGGCTGATAATGATGATGAAGGGATTTGTTTCCTCTCTAAAACAGGAGATAGTGATCTGTCTCAGCGCTATGTGAGCAACGGAAAGCGAAAATTATAACGAAAACTGGTACTACATACGTTATTAGACAAAACACGACTAAATTCTGATAATCGTCAACACGATTAAGTATGAGGTTATATTTACGTTAGGCATAAGTACCAATAGAAAATAGAGAGGTTGATGTTGATATATCGTTATGCTAGCAAACTCCATTTCGCCAACACACCCACCCGTTTCCTAAGAACATTATGCGTAGCAACCTTGCCCCGCCCGCTATAACTCGTCAGGCCATGCCACGGAGAAACTAATACCGTACCCTCAGTGGAGATACCTCGATAACTCGTTCGAACCAGGCGCACATCGACAGTGTTTCAATTCACTGGAACCCACACGCGGCATCTCATAAGCTGACTATAGAAAAAATACAAAAAAGATTCGTTCGGTACGCTTACAACCAAGTCTATGGGTACTATCCCTATCTTTATCCCACGCACTTTCTATTAGGCATGATGGAGATGCAATCGTTAGAAGTACGTCGGCATATTAGCCTAGTAATGTACTTTTATGGCTTGGCCCGGGGCACAACCTATAACCCGGAACTGTTCAGTAGGCTCAGATTCGCGGTGCCAACCTGGAGCTCAGTTCGTTCCGGCCGACATCGAGTATTTGCGATACCAGCGACACGTACTGCTCTAGGACACTGGGCTCCCCTGGCAAGGGCGGCTAGGCTAGTCAACACGATCATTAAGAGCAATCCTAATCTGGACCTATTCGCTTGCCAACCCTCCTGCTTCCGTAAAGCTGCAAGTCGCTTCATTGAGGCTATGGTCATTAGCAGCAGTACTGCATCCTAATCTTTATTGTAAACATAATTATCTATTATTATTATTATTATTGTTTGGGTTGTATACATATAGTTACTATCTTTTATTATTTCTATGTTTTACCTGTATAATTTGAAATCACATATGCGTCTGGTCATGCACTGTTAGCATATTGTTGACTTTAAAATAAATAAATAAATAAACTTGTGCCAGCCTGACCTGTCATTCCTTTTAGTAACTTATTCTTAAGCGCATATGTCGCTTCAGAAAGTAAGATTTAGTTTAGGTCATAGGCACAATACAAAGAGCCATAGTTATGGACGCGTGGGACTATTAACAAAATCATTTTTTTTTTCACCATGCATGCCCAATAAAATACTACAAAATCCTAGATACATAACGAGTTATAATGCTAACTCACACGTGAAACGTTTTCATCTGTGATTTTTTCAGTGGTCCAACGGAAACCATTACGACAAATCTTTTTTATTTACCGCACACATCTTTATAATTAATCTTTCAAATAATAATCATGAATCATGGTATGATGATAATATTATGCTGTGGTTAAAGGCGCTTTAGTGTTTGAAAAACTGATTGTAGCACAAAAAACGCTATGGCATCTCTACTATAGCTTTTGCGGTGTAAACAAACCATATAACTGGGTAGCCGAGATGGCAGGCGAGCACTTGTGTGCCGTGGTATTAGGTCATGGCTTGTACGGTCGAACCAAAATAAAGAATGTTACGAGTTGACGTCTGCGATTCCGCCCTCTCGTGTCTTTTATTGCGGCCCCAAGCCACACCCATGTCCGGTCTGAAGAAATATATTTTTGTGTTCTAAAAGAAATAGGTTTTATGTGTCTTATGTTTGACAGATGACCGACCTTGTAGCTTTTTTTGTCTCGGGGATAAACCTTCATAAGGTACACCTTGGGAGAGGATACAGGGTAATGTGAGATTTGTACCGCGCTAAAACCCCCTCGGTGGCTTGCCTCTGCGCTTGGGGAGGACTACGGGATCTCCAGTGCAACGCACCGGTGTCCTCCGTGCGCGGCGCCCCGTACGGGCCCATCTTCGGGAGAGCCAATGTGCTCTCTTGCACCTTCAGATACTTACGGCGGCATACGGCCACGCACACACCGCCGTCTTTCCCGGGACCGCTGACTGGACGGATCGAGCTCTCTCTCTCACCGCCCGCAACCCCGAAAGCCCCCTTTTAGTCGCCTCTTACCGTCTGGCAGGGTATACTGTAGCTCTATTCTAAATCTCGAAGCTACAGGGACTTAAGCCTAAGGCTACAAACTACGACAGAACTACGACGCATTCTCGCACATATGTATCTGGTGGAAACTCCGCCTGAATGACTGTGAAGTAGAGCTCTTTTAAAAATAATTTTAAAATAAAATACTGCAGTGACAGATGTGACATAGCAAAATAGACTGAAGAAGACACACTTGCTTCCATCAATTTATCAATCTCATCAGTCTTTGGACATACCGCCCGTTGACTTATTCAGGTTTACAGATTCTCTTGTTGGCGATTTGATCTCTTTTTGTACTGATGATGTCGCGATTCTATTGCTTACCGATTTGTTTTATTTTTTTGGATGTAGGTCATTGTCCAAGAATGAGCACTTCAACTGTACAAATTCGTTTGTTTTGTACCTCTTTATAACGTCAGCTATTAGACTTTTCCTACGGTTGGCCTTTACACTCTGAGTAGCACACGCGTACATAACGGCGGGTGGTAAGATTCCACGTGTCCCAGTTCACCACCACCCCTGCATGACGTCACGACATGGGCAGGGCGATAAACATTGCGGAGGAAATGACCATTGTCGTTTTATGGCCGCCGTGTCTTGAATTGACTTGTTTGAGAGACGTTCTTATATCATTCATAATGGTTTTCAGAGGAGAAAAACTTCGAAGGTCAAAACGAGTTACATGAGAAACCAATTTTTGCATTCTACTGCAAGGCATAAGGCTAGCGGCATAGTCATACTACACAACCACGCGGAAATTTAGGCGGTAATTTAATGCTCGGCAAAAGGAGCACAGGCTGCCTGCCAACGAGCTGGACTGATCTAAAGAAGACAGCGGGAAACAGGTTGATTCAGAGCACGCAGGACTGGATGGAGTGGCGAATATTAGGGATGGCCTACGTCCAACAGTGGACTTTAAAAGCCGATGGATGGATTTAATGCCATATATCAGGCGGTAGAAAACGAAGATGGCGTGAGAGATTAAAGCTCGTCTTAGATTATTTTAAAAGAAATTTTTACGATACTTATATGCATTTATACGAAACAGGGCTGAAGTTTTTCTCCGTATACTCTTTTCTTCAGCTCAGCATTGCCTAAGCGCACCCAGAGCACACAGAGCAACAAAATAACGTTCACTAAGAGTTTGTAAACGAACCGTACAGTGATCAGTGAATAAAGAATATTTCATTTCACTCGTTAGTATTTTTCCCACATGTCATGTAATTATACCTTGAAGCACCATAATTTATTAGAGCTACCCTAGTTTCAAGAATCGCAGGAAAGTTTTCATTAAGCCCCGGTCAAGGGTGTGTCGCGTGGCGTGTGAGCAAACAGTTAAATTGTCCGGTGGAAACGTACAGTCTTGTGTGCACATGACACGAGTTGCTCTATGAGCTTCGTGCTAATATTTTTTATATTACCTCAGAGTAACTACGAAATGTATGTAAAATGTGATATATTATTTATTCTCTGTATGGTTACTTTACAAACTCTTTGGGTGTATGTACATTGCGCCCACAGAACATTATTAAGAGAGGTAGAACGGCAATAATGCGCCGTTCGTATGAAGACTGGTGTCGCCGATCAAGCCCCGCCTTTCACCTCCATTACATCTGTACTTAAATAAATACAAAGCTTACGCACATATTTGCAATTTCAAATCTAGACAATCTTAGCGCCGCACAATCACGCGATTTCAAATGAACGAATCACACCCAAGCACGCATATCGTAGCACGATCGCGTGTTTCTGTAGAGATTTTGAGCAAACGCTCAAAATTCCTTGGCGCGTCTGGCCCGCCCATATTTCCATTCTACTCTTTTAATATGTTCTGTGATTGCGCCTGTATGTATTAGTTACCTAAGATAAGACGTTATAAGACAATCAGTCATATTTGAACGAGTTTGAGTTACTATAGCTACCAGCAGAGAACTATTTAGTAAACCCCCATTCCCATTCAACCAAGCAGGTTTTACCGTGTATGTATATATTTATAAGGGTTCCCGTTTATCTTTTAAATAGCAGAACTCTAAAAATATGATCTCACGATCCGTAATTTGTCAAGCGACTTATTTCTGGTCCAATTCGTCTCGTCTGGGCGTAAATTTTTACGATATTTATAGCGTTTAATGTTTTTAGCAATGCGTATTATATTCGTATGTAGGGTTGCTATTATACCGGTATTCGGGTTTTTTCTTAAACGAAACTTGCGATGAATCAGTGCGGTAATGGTCACTGCATACCGCATCTTTTCACCAAACACCAATAACTTGATTTATGACTAAAAGGGACTAAGGTATGTAAGTTAGGTCGGCACTTTTCTGGTTGAACCATGTTTTTTTTTATTTTCGAATAGGTCTGTAGTTCGGTTATGAAATAAGAAGTAATGTATACGTAGTAGCTCCAAAAACAATAAGCAAAAGGTTTTCATACAAATGTGTTTGATTTAGTGCAACCTTATTAAGATATGGATTTTGATTTTTTTTTTGTGCATAGTGTCCAAGACCCTATTACATCAAAGGCTGAAATGGTACTCGTAGTAATAGTGTCAGTATAGCACCTTGAACTAACCATGCTACTTATACATGCTTATTATACCTACAAGATATTGCTGAAAATGGTTTCTTATCTCTTCGTCTTCATTATAGAATGTTAATTAATTTGTTGCTATTACCTTGATGCGCTTAACGAACTAGCTAAATCGAATCTCTCCAAGGAAATTATGGCTAGAAAATATTATAAAGGCAAGCCTAGGAGGTCGTGTGCAGTTGCGCTGCTACTTTGAAGGCTGGTGTAATCCTCATGTAAGTCTGGCCGGCAACTGCACCTTTCCACCGAAACACAATAGAACTGTTTTACGGTAGAAGTGGATGTAGCGGTAGTACTTCCCTTTTTTTTGGTATCTTGGAGATTAAAAGATACCCGGCAGCTTGGGAGAGGATACCGGGTTATGTGGGATTTGTACCGCACTATAATCCCCTCGGTCGCTTGGGTAGGACTCCGGGATCCCCAGTGGAACGTACTGGTATCCTCCACGCGCGGCGCCCATAATGGAGAACTTTGTGTTGCTCTCCTACACCTGCAGATGCTTACGCGGCATACGGCCATGCACACACCGCCGTCTTTCCCGGGTCTGCTGCTGCTGGCCCGCAACCCCGGAAGCCCCCTTTTAGTCGCCTGTTACGATCAGTTAGGGGATACCGTAGCTCTACTCTTAATACCGAAGCTAGGGACTAGTAGTAGTACTTTCCTGGCTTAATCATTAAGGATCTACCACCTTCATAAATTAACTTAAAACAAAAATAAAAACTCTTGTTCTTTTTATCCAACAAATCTCTATAGTAAAAGTCAATAATAATATCCATTCACGGTAGCAACAGTTTGAAGAATTTTAAGTGTTCTGTTATCGAATATTGCTAATAATGTAAGTAATTAATAAAAGTCATTATATGATTTTAAAATATATTTCAAAGTGAATAGAAGAAAATCTGATTTAATCTGCTTATTTTTTTAAATTTGAATATTTCAGTTTGGGTTTCTTGATGGCTGAAATTTTGGGGGTAGTCAAAACTTTTTTCAACGGGGGAGGACGGTAGCTAATGCATATGCTGTGTACTCGGAGCGTGCCTAGTTTGGAGAAATAAGCCGTTTGTCAAAGTTGATTCCGAATGGTTTTTTTGAAGCTTGCAGCCCCTAGCCCCTCCCCCAAGATCCGGTAGTAGGAGTAACAGTACAACTGCATGTGACTTCAGGCAACAAATTAGCTTGTGTTTATGGTGCAGCGAATACTTAACACCATCTGGCACGCATGCTCGTCTTCTTCTTCTAAGTAAATAATAAAATGCTTTTGGCAAATTTAGACAACTTGAGCCTGCAATTTTCATTGCAAGCAGTTTCCTCTAGAAATATGCGAGTCCTAACGCAGCTACCAAAATCGTTTCCGCTCGCCAGAAAGCTCCAATAGGGTCTTGGACACTATGCACAAAAAAATCAAAATCCTTACCTTAAAAAGGTTGCACTAAATCACGCTTGGAAAGCAATATAATTGTTAATTCTTTTTTATTTATGATTTTTACTACCGCTTAAATCAATAATAATGAAGTCAATTGACTATATATGATAATAAGTGACGTCACTTATAATTTTCTCATACAAAATGTATGGGGATGTCACGTTTTGACAGCTCATTAAAAGTATCTCAATTCAAGACCGGATTTGAACGAATTTTCATTGTAAGCATTTTCAATTCGTGAGTACAGCCGTGATATTTATATTTACAATGCAAGCATTTTCCTCTAGAAAATTGTGTATGTGACTCCGTAGTCCTAACGCAGCTACCAAAATCGCTTCCGCTCGCAATAAAGCTCCAATTTGAACCTGACCCTCAGCCTGAAAGCCTCGCGCGCTCAGTTGCAGTAGATCCTTAGACTCGGTCAGTCGACTTTATTCCGACGTTGTAGTGTCGAAGTGATAAGTTTTCGGTTGACTGCGCGGACATTGAGAGTGTGTAGTCAAATGTGTACCATTTTGGTAGGTGAACGGTGTAGGAGTAACTTTGTGGTACTAATTATGGTATTAGGTACTAGTTTACTAACACAATGTTTGACAAAAATTCAAATAAAAAAAACAACGGGTTGCACTCCGGTAGTGCCGGCAGAAGTGATAACTTGAACGTTGTGCATTTTTGATATTTTGGAATGGTTAGGGAATAATTTCGCACGAATTGCTTTCAATATCAGTATTATTTTTCATCTAGTATTTTCAGTAGGTTTTCATCTAGCATTGTTATAAAGTACTCACTCATTTTCTTTCACTGTTTCTTCGTTTTGTTCAATGTCCATATTTTAAATACTTGATATAAAGGAATTTTACAAGTATAGACAGTCGAGCCGTCATCAGCTGTCACCCCACCGTCTTACGAATATTCGATCAGACCACGTGTCCTGACGCGAGTTTTAACATTTTTTACCCATCCCAAAAAAAGTGCACAACGCCGCTAAAGAAGTTTTCACTTCAAAAAACATTTTCATTGGATAGTCACCAGTACTACTAACCAGAATACTAGTCACCAGTTTTAGGTAAAGTCTTTACTAACTATAAAAAGTGCATACTATGTTACTTCTGAGAACGAAATGATAATAATTCTAAAATATTCTAATTTTAGCATTGATTGCTATGCTATGTTATGCTCTGGTAGCTTTTATTGCTATGCTATGTTATGCTCTGGTAGCTTTTTCTAATACTTTAATATTTGTGTAGCATGAATAAAAATTAGAGTCTATAAAAAACAGACAGACAGATAAGTGGACAACAAAGTGATTAAATAAGAGTTCCTTTTTCTCTCTTGTGAATCCTAAAAAAAATCTGAAACAATAACTAAAACATTTCATTTCATTAAAACAAAACATATACAAACATATGTATGTAATATCTGTTGGAAACCACCATAATGCGTCTTGATTTCATTAGTACCATTACATACAAAACGTCCTCATTGATCATCAATAATTGCCTCTGAAAAAGGCAAAAAAATAACTACCAATCCATCAAACGTCTTTGCGATACTCAGGCATTCAATTCAATTAATACTTATATGTATTTGCGACCATAAAAAGATAAAAAGTTGATCGACAATATGCGTTAGAGCCATGAGGTAATGGTAATGTGAAAAAGTAGGTTTCCGCTGACAAAGGTCTTAGTCTCGTAAGGGCACTTGGTCTTGCAAAAAAGTCTATATAATTTACTCTATAAAATTTACTGATTATATCAATTTATCTTGTATTTTAAGTAGTAATGTCTTAGTTGTAAAAACCTCGGGCTTGCGCACTCGAGACCCTGGTTCGAATCCTCGTACTTCTTTCTGACTTGGATAATAAAATAACGCTTCATACTCTTAACCGCACATGAGGTTTTCCTGGGGAGTATGATGGACACACAAAAACTCAGACCGAGGACAGAAATATAAACTCATTATTTAAATTTTGGGAAACAAACCTGGGACTTTCGTTCGACATAGTAACCGTTGCGTCAAACGGATCATCAATCTGTTTATGTACGACGTACGTGTTATTTATATCTCGAACTACGGTGAAGCAAAATACTGCGAAAAAATCTGCATGCTTGCGAGCTTACTAAATTTTTTCAATAGCATGGTCAAATTGGTCAAGTCACACGCTTGGCCAGCATTGTGGACTGTGACATCCATTTTCTGTCTTGAAACAAGACCGAACCAGCGATAAATCGTTAAAAGATCTTTTTTTTCCTGTGTGGGTAGTTGTAGTGTAAAAACGTAAAACCAGATTGCTCTATATTTTAATTAGTTAAAATTATTTTATTCATTGAGAAGTATATGTAATATATGTAAAATTAACAACTAAACCCACCTCAATTCACTGTTATTAAGTTTTCCTTTTATTGGGCACTTATTCACCAATAAACACAACACAAAATGGATACCTTGCTTGCTGACCAAATGGAGAAACTAGAAACACTTTTTGAGTCCCGGGTTCAAAGTTTTGAAGATAAACTAGAAAAGGCCACTTCTGGAGAATCTTCTACCAATTTACAAGACATCACAACTGTAGCACGTGAGTTTTCAGAGTTTAAATCTCTAATTTGGCAAACTCTATCCAATATCAAGTCTCAAATAGAACTGCTTACAATCGGCTTGGATAGGCATGAGACAGCCATGAGGAGAAAGATTCTACTGTTTCATGGTGTGCCTGAAAAACAAAATGAGAAAATTCATGATGTGGTTCACCGCATTATAACCAACAAATTAAAGATGTCAGATATAAAGCCAGAAAACCTAGAAGTATGTCACCGTCTCGGTACTCCAAAGGATAAAGCGCGGCCAATTCTAGTTAGATTTCATAGCCTGGAAGATAGGCAGGCAGTCTGGGATGGAAAGACTAGTCTGAAGGGCTCCGGTACAACTATTTCCGAGTTTCTCACAAAGTCTAGGCACAAAGTTTTTATGGCAGCTCGTGAGCATTTTAGCGTAAAACAGTGCTGGACTGTGCAGGGCAAGATCACAGTTCTCCTTCCAGACAAATCCAAATGCAAAATTGAAACCATGAAGGAGCTGCAGTCACTAATATCACAATTTCCATCATCCTCTCAGTCCTCTGGTAGTGCCGAAGCTCAATCTTCTCCTTCTCCCACGAAGCCAGCCCCGCAGGAGCCTAGAAGGACTCGTCGACGCAACTGAGGTTTCTTTCAAGTCTATTTACAGTTTTATTTACAATGGAATCCTTGGTATGCCAACTATTACAAATATTTTCCCGTCTTCGTAAACTTGTAGCATAGCTTTCGTAAATATATTGTAAGCGTAGGTAGTTTGTAATATTTTAAACAATCTTTTTCATTTTTGCTATCATTAGTTTTATAATGGCTTGGTACTGGATATGTTTTTATTAAAACTTGATCTTTAGATACACTTTAGAATATCAAGACATTGTTGATTCATTGATTGACATCACTTATGTCATTCATATGTCATTGTCAGTAATGTTAGTTTTCTTTTAATTATAAAGCACAGAGTGCATGCATACTGCCAGTGTCACAAGATAGAAATGGTATAATTATCTTACTTAATACCAGTTTTGTCATATAAATTATATCTACCGATTGGTAATTACTTTTTGTAATGTTCTTTTAGTATCACGAAACCCTTTAAACGTAAAATACCTATCTACTACATTGCTTTTCATGATTTTTATTATGTTGGGAAGTGTGTGTATTATTTGTGTTATTTTTAATTTTTTTATATACCTGGCTTTTTATGTGTAAACATAATGCGTATTATTAGCAAGCATCTTAATTATAATTGTTTGTAATGACATAAGTATTATTACCTTAAGTGTTTTGTTTATTTTAATTTATAGTTGTAAGTCTCTTTCTTAAGCCTAGTGAGAGGTGGGTTTGGGAATTTGTTAAGTGTGTGTACATTATATAATTTTGTTATATTTAAACCTTATAATTAGAAGTATTTAATATATTTAGATATAAATATTATAATTATTTTATATATAATTATGCATAGCCCAACAAACTTCGATGATAGTTTTTTTTCTTGCTCTTCTTCTTGTAGCTTCGTTAGTGCGGATAGTGATGGTGAGTACATTGGTTCTCCAACTCTGCATGACCAAATTGCTTCTTTTTGTACTCCTTATCCTAACAACTTTAACGTTGCGCACATAAATATCCAAAGTGTTCCACGGCATTACTCAGATCTTCTTGCATCTATTGACAGTAACCATCTTGACGCTCTTCTAATTTCTGAGTCATTTCTCAAGCCCTCACTTCCATCTACGCAATACGCATTACCCGGCTTTGTCTTAATTCGCAATGACCGAATAGGTAAAGGTTGTGGTGGCGTCGCGATCTACCTACGTAACAATATTTCTCATAAAGTCGTCAGTGTATCTCCCTCTGAATATTCTGAATCAGCAGAACACCTTTTCTTAGAAGTTTCTCTACTCCATAGAAAAGTTCTGCTAGGGGTCTTTTACAGCCCCAATCTTACTATCGATTACTTTGAAAGTCTCGACGAAATTCTATCTGATCTCTGTCCGATATATGATAATATTATTTTGATGGGAGATTTCAATACATGTTTAATTAAAAATGACTTTCGTTCTCGTAAACTTTCAAATCTACTATCCTCGTATAACCTGCAAATTCTTCCTCTGTCCGCTACTCACCATTTTCCTAATTGTACTCCATCTCTTTTAGATTTGATGATAGTTTCATGTCCCGGCAGTGTTGTTTCTCATGGGCAAATTACTGCTTGTTTTTCCTATCATGACTTAGTCTACCTGTCTTATCGTGTCCGTCCTCCCAAACGAAAGTCACAATTTCTTCTTCTACGTAGTTATAAGGGCATAGACTTGGAAGCATTGCGGCGCGATGCTGATGCCGTCAACTGGTCTCCAGTCATCAGTTGCAATAATATTGACGGTAAAGTTAGTCGATTCTCAGAGATTGTCATAAAGATTTATGACAGACATGCTCCCCTACGACGAGTCAAAGTTAAGCGCAATCCTGCTCCATGGCTTACTGATGATATCAAGGATCTCATGGCGCGCAGGGATAAAGCTAAAAGACGGTATAAACGTTGTCCCTCCGAGCAAAATCTGAAACTGTTTAAAGAATTGCGTAATCGCTGCAATCGTGTGTGTAAAGATGCTAAGAGACGCCATTTCCACGATTCCCTCCTCAACCGCAATTCTTCAGATGTATGGCGTTTCCTTAAGTCTGTTGGTATCGGAAAGTCGCCTACGGCAACCAATACCAACGTCAATGTTAACGAACTTAACCAGCATTTCTCACGCTTGCCTACTACCATAGACCCTCTTATCAAATTAAAGACTTTACGTTCATTAGCCGATTTGCCGAAACCAGCATATAATACTTTTTCTCTAACGCCTATATCTGAAGATATTGTTAAAAAATCTATACTTGCCATTACTTCAACTTCTGTTGGCCATGATAACTTGTGCTCGAAAATGATTGTGTTAATCCTTCCATCGATCCTTCCAATTCTCACTCATATATTCCAATTTTCTTTATCCACATGTACTTTCCCATCCGTTTGGAAACAAGCATATATTATTCCTTTACCTAAAGTTTCCAATCCCACCCAACTGTCTCATTTCCGTCCTATTTCCATTTTACCATTTTTGTCAAAAGTGATCGAGCATATTGTTCATGGCCAACTATCTAACTTTTTATTTTCTAATTCTATTTTAAGTAACTTTCAATCTGGCTTTCGTCCTGGCCACAGTACTGTTACTGCTCTTGTAAAAGTTACTGATGATATTCGCTGTGCCATGGAGAACAAAAAATGTACATTGCTAGTCTTACTTGATTTCAGCAACGCTTTCTTATCTGTCGATTTTGATGTTTTTCTCGGAGTGCTTAGATCCTTAAATGTATCTACTTCCACCATTTCTTGGTTCGATTCATATCTTCGGGGCCGCTCGCAACGTGTTCGGATTGAAAACACTTGTTCAGATACATGTGACTTATCTGCGGGCGTGCCTCAGGGTGGCGTTCTCTCTCCATTATTGTTTTCTGTTTTTATCAACACTGTTACACCTCTTATATCTTCTAACTTCCATCTTTATGCAGACGACTTGCAGCTCTACTGTCATTTTTCACCAGCTGATGCTGATGCAGCGATAGCAGCGATGAATGACGATTTAAGTCGCATTGATTCTTGGGCTAAATCTTTTGGACTACTGGTTAATGCCAATAAATCGCAGGCTATAATTATAGGCAGTAGATACGCACATAAAAGTCTAAACATTAAGGAATTGAGACCTGTAACCTTAGGTAATGTTATTATACCGTATTCGGATAAGGTGAAAAATCTCGGAATAATTCTGAATAATAATCTTACCTGGACCGACCAAGTCTGCGAAGTTAGTCGTAAAGTGCACTTTACCATACATTCGCTTAAATGTCTCCAAGGTTTCTTGCCCTTTAAAACTAAAATTTCTCTCGTCCAAACACTCATTCTACCATTAATAGATTATGCTGACGCCTGTTATTTAGATGCAACAGAGGAGCTCTTAAATAAACTTGAGCGCTTGCAAAATGTATGCATTCGTTTTATCTTCGGAATTCGAAAATTCGATCATATTTCCCATCTTCGCAAGGATCTCAAGTGGCTCCCAATTCGTTTTCGCAGAAACACTAGGATATTATGTTTGCTATTCAACATCCTACGAAATAATAACTACCCGTCTTACTTGCGTGAACGCTTTTCCTTTTCTCGTCCCTCCGGTGTTCCCTGCAGATCACTCCATAAAAGTTCACTCAATATCCCTTTGTTCAGGTCCTTTGCTTACTCCAAGTCATTCACCGTTCACGCAGTAAGATTGTGGAACTCACTACCGTCTAATATCAGGAGTTGCAAGACCATAGCTACATTTAAAAAGCGTGTTAAAGAGCACTACTTTTCCTTAGTGGTATAAAAACAACGTTTCTGAACTATGTATCCCTAATTTCATTGGGTATGTAATATGTATGTATATATTTTATATGTATATGTATTATATATATATATATTTATATATATATTTATTTATTTATATATATATAGGTTGGTATGTATATTTGTATGTATGAATGTATGTATTTAAGTATTTTATCCATCTGTTTCTGCACTTAACTTGTTGTTTATTTGTACACGCTCTACCTTGTGCTTAACCAATTTCCAATCTCAGGTCTACTGGAAGAGATTTCCAATGGAAATAAGTAGTACCTTTGTACAAGCTTTCTTGTGTATTCTTTTCTCTTGTATTTTTCACTTAGTTTATGTGTACATAAATAAATAAATAAATAAAAAATAAAGATCATCCAAAGTCTATATTATTGTAGACTTTTATATCGAAAATCTTTTTTATCGAGTGTACCAATCAATGCATTCAAGTATCAATTCCCAACCTCCAGTTTTTCACTATAAAAGTTTTACCCAGCAATAGGTATGATCAGCCAAAATAACTAAGAGACGTCAAGCAGCATCCGGAGTAGCAGCGCATTAGAAAGAAGACAAGCCTCGTACCTTGCTTGAGATCAGGTTGTATTGTAATTCAATACAATAAATTATAATGCAACAGCCAAGAATTTCTATTTTGTCAAAATGATAATGTTGGCAAAATAAACCCTTATCTCCTTGAAACTGATTTTCCATCAGCTTTATCTGGACATCGATTTTTTGTGTCCTAGAGCTTCCGATAAGTCTGTCGTTGCATCGATTCTGATCAAAAAACTCAGATTTAGGTCATTTATTATGACAGTTGCTTTTTAGGGTCCCATAGTCCATAGCATCATAGATCGATAGAAAATATCTTTATAATGTTCCTATCAACGTAACTTATAATAACGAGCTAATTTCAAATGCAGATCTGATAAACTAAAATCCAATTAATATAGAACTCTAATTTCGAAAGTGTCGATAAAGTTCAAGGGACACAAGTGAAATATGTGAAAAGCACAAAGAAAGTGTAACGGTATAGCAAGTTTTTGGACAAGTGAAGTGAATTGTGCAGTGACGATGGCGACCCCGGCGCCTCCGAGGGTGTCGAGGAATGTGTCGCTGCCGGCTGGACGGCAGCCGCCCACCGTTGGGATGCTGGCCAGGAGAACAATGTCGGAAAGGTAGATAAGATCGATGTTGTAGATTTGTAAATGATTGTGATGTTGGAAGTGTTTTAGAAGCGGATGAGATTTACAAATCAATGGAGACATTCATTGGTTTATTAACAAAATAATTTTGATTTATATGAGCAACATACAAGATTCCAAACGACGTACTGCGTAAATGACTAAAGGAAGGCAATAAGCTTACTATCGCTCACATAGCATATGGAGTATTTCCTATAGAGATACGGAGATACGGTTAGTAATTCTTAATTATTATTCCTTCAAACCCATTAGTGTAATCAAAGTCGTTATAGAATTTACCGTTAAACGTGTTTTCAGCATTTAAGACAAAAAATTGTAATGAGAATTAAATAGCACACATGAACTCTTTGTGATTGTTACTCTTTGTATGCTATAGAACATTGCAAATGCAAACAAAATTCTTAATTTTGACTTCAACGCTGAATCTTTGTGCTTCAAAATAAAATGTACAATCACGGTTTTAAAAATGTGTACAGTGCAATGAAACTTCGCGTAAATTAACGACGGCGGATGACGCATTTTGCCAAATCTATCATGAATATAAAACCAATGTTAGGTAGTTGCTTCACTGCTAGTAAGATGATACCAGCGGAATGCACTATAAAATCACGGATGATTTAAAAATTTAAATTCAAAAATAGAGCCAATGAAACAAGCAGCCAGTAAAATAATAGCTACCTTACCAGCCAACTTAACCAAAGATTTCTACAGGCACCTTTTGTTGTTCAAGAATTGTTGCTTTATTTTGCAATCTATAATCAAACTTTATCTAAGAAAACACCATTTAAACAAAAAATTTAACTTTAAAATGTAGCAAATAAACTGCCTAAATTGGAGTATTCCTTTGCTCACATTTTTACTTTCTTTCTTTCTATCAATGAAATTGCCTGTGAATAGTTCTGATTTGTCATTGGCGATACGCAAATCGCGTGATGCCAGTAGAAGAAAATAGTCCTGATTATTGAAACAAGCATTTAGTTTGTGGTAGCGCACTTTCTTTAGGGCAGACGTGACTCTAGAATGTTAATGTAATAGTTGCAGAACTAATACCTTTAACCAATTTTATCGCCGTCTTCAAAAACAGATTCAATCGTAAAGATCGGTTGCGCGAATGAATAATTTTCGAAACGCGGTTTTAGAACGTTACGTGTTCATTTATGAGAAACATTACCAACAGTTTTACTTGTATAACCAGTTAGATTTTCAAATAGTTATATTTCTGTCTCATTTCTGATTTTACATTACCGCAAAGGACGTGTTGTTGAAACAAAAGAATTTTATATCACTCCTATTTCAATTATTACGTTATATTTTTACTTAACCATTTGAATTTCCTCCTATCGGAAACCTTTTTCCTGTCTCTTCATATTTAAAAGCTATTCAGATGTGTCGAAAACAAAAAAAACCGCAGATAATACATAAAATATTATCATAATTGCCCGCTGCGTTACGTCGATAATAACATCGGCCGTCTGGTCGGTTTCGTTGACGGTAACGAGCTACGCTGACACAAATACAGACAGATGGACGACTTGTTTATTTATCATATTTTTTACTATTGTTAACTTCCACAGAATCTGCAACGTCTTTGGATCTGATCTCATTCTGTGAAGCAATACCTAGAACTGATTTTGCAAATACTTCGTTAGCTAAAATTATCGATTCAATTTTGTCATCCTTTTTATTAATTTAAATGATACTGCTAGTAATCGTATTTTTTGGTTTTTTCGTGTTCAGTATCTTGTGTTTACGCAAATCGCTCTTAAATGCCATGTTTTATCAGAGTGCTGATGTTTCTACTGAAAACGATTACCATATTATGCAAATAGACTTCGAAATAGCTACATCTGTTTTGGTTCCTTTTACCTGACTTGGCATTCTTCCATTAGTGAAGTGGAATCCACCGTGACCGTGAAAATTACCAAGAATCCATTAGTTTCAGTCAAGGAACACCTTCCTATGGGGTTAATATTATTAATTGAAACAGACTACAATATGTCCTGCAATTAAATATACATAGTGCCTTTCAGGGTAATGTGGTTAATACACCTGTTATGTCACCTTCGCAGAATGGTATCAAATGCTCGTCATGTCATGGACATGAACATATAAAACAACTTAAGAAATTAAATTAAAAATGTTCCCGACGTTACGGTCGCATTGTCGGATGCTTTACTTAAATCCAACAATGTTATGCTTTTGCTCTTTAGATCACAAATAATGAACGTTGATTATATGATGAATATTCGTATTCGGTACAATCGGCATATTTTTTCATGTTCGTATTCGGCCGAATGTTCGGTTGATTTGCCGTATAATTACCGAATATTTAAATTATTTTTAATATTTGACAGAAGTTCATAAAAGTAAACAGTAAGTTTAACTAACTACTTAATAAGGAAGCTTTATTCCGAAAGTTGTATAATAGTAAATAAAAGGAACAGTACTTCCACAACATGTTAACCGCGCAGAATTGAACCGAATGATTCGGCTGAAATATTCGGTTCGGTACATTTTGGACCGAATATTTGACGGAATTTTCGATTCTGTTGAACCTACATTCGGGGCATATCTTATCATTATATAATTTGCAATCAATAAAGCGATTGATTCCTTGCAAATATATACTGTTATTCATTTGATATTTCACGTGGGCTTAATTTAAGCTTGATCGTAAGTTTGGGAGTTATACGCGTAGGCAGCTATCTAAATTTCAATTCCGATGGCCTTACCTTATCTTAAGCAGGATTTAAATTTGGATATATTACGTGCCTGTCCCTGCAGTACCTTCATATTTACATATTTTGAAAAATATATGTAGCGGGCATGTAAAATTTCGGCCAGGTGTAATAATTTCAAATTAAATCCAAACACGACAATAATATATCGAAGAATTTATTGAATTACGTATATCAAGATGTTTTTAATTTCTTGTAATAATAGCAAAACCCGTCCGGACATCTGTTTATTCTTTCTACAAAGACAAACATCAGATTGCTTAAATTTTTATAAAAAAGTAGCTTTTCACCCGTTTCTATACTACTATACTGGACTACATGTTTTTCCCATAGGAATGAG
The DNA here is from genome assembly GCA_911387765.1 of Pyrgus malvae. Lineage (NCBI taxonomy): Eukaryota > Metazoa > Arthropoda > Insecta > Lepidoptera > Hesperiidae > Pyrgus > Pyrgus malvae. The sequence goes on along the minus strand of OU426972.1, from coordinate 11,892,616 downwards.
ATATTTTCCTCGGAAAAAAGGAGTCTATGTCACTCACCAGCCCCAGCTATCCCCATACAAAAAATTGGTTGTCTGTAAAGTCGTCTTAAGGACGATAGTTTAACGTGACAACGTCATACAAAACAATGAAAACCACATTAACTTTTCACTTCACTATATAAACAGTCGACGAACGGAGTAAGCTGAACGCTCAAGCCTCAACGTAACGTTACAAGCGTTTTTCTTTTATATATATATATACGTATATATACATATATATACATATATACACATATATATATATATATATATATATATATATATATATATATATATATATAAACCTAACAATAAGGCAGACGGGCCGCGTGGTGTTACTCACCGTCGCTTATGGATACGGGCAACCCCAGGGGAGCCGCCCGAGCATTGCCGGCTTTGGAGGAGAGCTTTTTTTACAGCTTTCTTGAAGAACCCCATGTTATAGTCCACTGGGAATGCCTCAGCTGTAAGGTTGTCCCATAACCTACACGTCCGTGGTAAAAAGGAGCGTGCAAAGCGGACTGTGGAGGACCGCCACGAGTCCAGATGGTGCCGGTGGAACTTTAACCTTCGTCTGGTGGTATAATCATGGAATGGTGATGTAGCATAACGTTACGATAAGTCATCCTTTTTCGTGCGTGCAGCCGACGTTCACTGATTTGGACTATGGCTAATGTTTCCTCCACTGACACGTGTAAACGCTATTTATGATTCGCCATCTCTAGCGTTGCCAGGCGTCCGAATAAAGCCGGACATAGTTAGGCTTTTTGTTTGCGTGTCCGGCCAAAATAAACGGTGTCCGGCTTGTCCGGCTTTTGTTAGGTTTTTTACATTTCGCAAACAAGCGAGCACCGAGCGTGGCCGAGCGCAGGCGAGTCGACAGTCGGTCGCTCCTACTTAATATTGATTGAAAAGCTTGATTTTACACACAATTTTTTTTTCGTAGGTACCTGTTAATACAGAGACACAAAATCCTCAATAATTTAGGGTGTCCGGCCAAACTAGCTGGTCTGTCCGGCTATTAGGTTTGGCGACCTGGCAACCCTAGCCATCTCCATAACTACGACCTTTCATAGCCGTATGAGCGTTCAGAATTAGCCTGTTTTACAACTTCCCTATAATGTTTGGACTGACGTTTCCGTCGATACTATCGACCTTTGATTCGATCCGGCTTTTAGCTTCTGATATGTTCATATCTGCGTTCTACTGTTGTATTTGATTATATTGTGCTTTGTGCTTTAAAAAAAACAACGGGCTGCACTCCGGGAGTGCCGGCAGAAGTGAAAACTTGAACATTAACGTTGTGCATTTTTGATATTTTGGAATGGTTAGGGAATAATTTCGCACGAATTGCTTTTATTATCAGTATTATTTTTCATCTAGTATTTTCAGTAGGTTTTCATCTAGTATTTTTATAAAGTACTCACTCATTTTCTTGCACTATTTCTTCGTCACTTCTCGTTAATAGATGTACTTTGTTCAATGTCCATATTTTAAATACTTGATATAAATGAATTTTACAAGTATAGACAGTCGAGCCATCAGCTGTCACCCCTCCGTCTTACGAGTATTCGATCAGGCCACGTGTCCTGACGCGAGTTTAACATTTTTTACCCATCCCAGAAAAAGTGCACAACGCCGCTAAAGAAGTTTTCACTTCAAAAATTCTAAATATTTGTATTTTACATAGCATGAACAGAAATATTATGTTCTGTCTGTATCAGTAATCTTGTAGTTATTTTCATCAACGCAATATTTTGTGAACTGTTTACTCTATCTGTATCTTAATTAATATTGTCAACTGTTTCATATAAACAGGTGGTTTATTTAGACACCGATGACGCTAGTGAAGTAGTGACTGATCTCATAAATATGCGTATAAATTTACCTGAATACTACCTTTAATGATTTGATGTTTGTGCATAAAATTGCACTTTCTCACTGTAACTCCCTTGAAAGTACTGAGATAAAAAAGTGAGTAAGGGATAATTTTAAGCAGTATTGACAAAAAATCGATTAGATGCGATCGACAACCTTTCCAACGATTCTGTAACGATATTCGCTACACTTTCGGCAGATACTCACGTTAACATTCTTTTGTTTTTACTTTATTTCTATGTAGTTTCACGGTATAGACACCGTCGTTAATCAGTACAGATGAAATACGAATAATTATTATCAAATACCTATTTATACTGCATTATTTTAGATGTGTGAAAAAAAAAATGTTCTAAATCAATACCGACAATAGATACGACTCTTAATGGCACATATTTTATACGATTTACAAGAAAGATAATTGAAAAACCTTATATTCTTATATATCTGTTTTGTACAGATGTTGAAAATATATTTGTAATTTTATTACTACGTACTGTAGAAGAGTTGCAATTTCTATTTTTATTTTATTTAAAAAACCGATTCACATTTATTCTCCCTGCAGTATATCTCAAGAGATTGGTGTTGCACATTTTTAACGCTGCTTTCTTTGTCCAACAGTGACCTGGAGCCAGGCGCGGCGACCGCCCCGTCGGGCAGCTCGAGCAGCTCTAGCTTGTCGTCCAGGAGCAACGAGAGCAACACTGTTGCCGAACAGCAAGGTATGGTAAAAATAGGTATATATCTGGATATATTTTTGATAATCCTGGGAAATAAAGGAGCAGTAATTGGGGACATTGACAAAATTGAATTATTTACTTTTTTGCTATAGCGGGGGCAAATTTCAAAAGGCTATCTAGAATATTTACCGGGTTATGTGATATTTATACCTCACTAAAACCTCGATAGTCTGTCTCAGCATTTTGAGAGGACTCGGGAATCCCTAGCAGGACGCACCGCTGTTCTCCGTGCGCGGCGCAAATTTTTGCTATGTTCATCTTATAAGAGCGATGATGCTCTTCTGCACCCTCCCGTGCTATTAGTGACTACGACTACACACATCGCCAACTTTCCGAGGCCACTGACTGGATGGTTTGAGGCTCAAGCCTCTCAATATATATATAGATTACCGCAATCTCAGAAGAGCCCTTTTGGTCGTGTCTTACGTTCAAGGAGTTGATTTCGAAGCTCATATTCTTAATCCCGATTTACAGGGACTTACTTCTGCCAACAAACACTCCTTTATTGAAAAAGCTTAATTAAATCTATTTGATCTTCCAGCATCCCAATCGGACTGGTCTGAAGAGGAGGAACCCCTGGCGGCGCAGTGGGCGGACAGCCTACCGCCCCAGGTATTGGACTCGCTCCTTCTGTCCGCCAGGCTACGGAAACGACAGGAGGTTATACATGGTAAGTTTTATTAGGAGCTATATTCCACTTTTTTTAATATCTCACAGAAAACGTCACCTATCAGAATTGACTAGGTTTTAGGCGATAGTCCAGGTCGTTGACCAACTGCGGCTTAGTGGTCTTGGACTTATATATTTATAACGTTCAGGCATGCACAGTAAATGAAAACATCTATATATAATTATATTCCTTCCTTCTTCCCACTTCCATATATAGATATATTCCTTCTCTGCAGTAATATTAAAAAGAAAAATGGGCCTAAACTTGAACCTTGTGAAATCCCTTATTTAACGCTAATTTGGGATATTTTCTTCCCTTTTCTTTACTTTCTGAATCTGTCCATATTATAAAAAAGCCCTAGTTTTGAACACTGTATCCTTATAAACTTATTTACTGATTGATCTTTCTAAAAAAATTCAATTGTTACAGAATCAAATACTTTAGATTAGTTGGACAATATCAAAAAAATATTAAATAAGAATTTCTCCACAGACAAGTCGTTAGGTTAACCCGATCTCATTTACTGTTGAGGATGTCGTCGTGAAATTTTTAGAAAGAGGTAATAAATTCCTCGGATAACATAATTTTTTGTCCGTTCCAGAGCTAATAGTCTCCGAGGGCTCCCACGTCCGTTGGCTGAAGGTCCTGGGGAGCGTGTTCCTCCGTCCCCTGGAGAGTCAACCGACCCTCCTGCCGGCGGAGGAACTGCGAGGACTGTTCCCGAATCTCCCCGGAGTGAGGGAGAGACACGCACGGCTGTACGCGGAGCTCCGGGCCGTAAGGAACAACGCGCCCAACCATATCGTGCAGATTGGACCCCTCGCCGAAGCCATGTTGAATACGGTGAGTGTGTGAATAGTTCGGTATAGTCTGTCTGATGTGTTTTATCCAGCGTGTCGTGTTGTTGTGTATTTTGTTCCTCAGTGTATAATGTTTTTCCAAGACCTCGCAGCGTTTAGATTTCAAAACCATAGTCGTCATTAATTCGTATAGGTATTTGATGATAATTTTTCTTACGCAAAGGGTTGTTTGTTGTCAGGATTACAAACTTTTAATTAGTTTTCTTGTAATAGTGACCTGTATAAAAAGTTTACATTTTTGTATTGGGGAAAAATGTGAGGGACAGGGATTAAGTTTTTTTATTATTTGAATGGAGTAGCAGCCCATGGACATCTACATACAACCTCAAGCAAGCATAGGTAAGTCTTGTCTAAGGTCGTATGCAGTTGCGCTGCTATTCCGGAGGCTGGTGGTCGCCTCGTGTAAGTGCGGCTGGCAACTGCACCTTTCCACCGAAAAACAATGAAATTGGTTCACGACAGAAGTGGGTGCAGCGGTGGTACTTATTTATTTATTTATTTATTTATTTATTTATTTAAATAAATAAAAATAAATAAAAAATACTTCCCCGGGCGAACCATAATAGTTCTACCACCTAACTACCTATTAAGTGGGAATTATACAGCATTAAAGCCCTTTGGTGACCAGCGCTTAAGTAAGGCTCCGGGATCTCCAGTAGATCGCAATAGTGTCCATGCACGGCGCCCTAAATGAGCCCGTCTGGGTAAAACGATATAACTTTCCTGTACCCTCAAATGTCTTAGAAAATGTTCGAGTTCGCCGCTTTTCCCGGGGCCGCTGACTGGATCAAACCCCGCTGGAGAACGCTTTTAGGTGCCTTTCGTGATCAGCATGGGATTATTATATTAGTTCATATCCTTAATCCACCGTTACATGGACTGGACTAACCTGCCTTGATTTCGTAGCTGGGCGAGAGCGGCTACGCGGCGTGCCTGTCGCGTTTCTGCCGCGGCCAGCGCATGGCGCTCGACTCGTTGCGCGAGAGGAGACGCAAGAACAAGGAGTTGCATCAGTTCCTCTCCGGCAGGGAGCAGCTGCCTCTGTGTGGCCGCCTTCAGCTGCGCGACCTACTGGCTTGTGTGTGGCAAAGGTGGGTATCCTCCCTCCTCCCCCCACTATCCACCCTACCTCCTTGAAGCTGTACGAGATGAAACACAGGAACAACTAGCCGCCTTGTTGCGCTATTCACTTTTCAATCCGGTCTTGGACTACCGAATCAATAGATATACATTTAATGAACTGTCAAAACGTGACTTTCTCATACATTTAGTATGAGAAAAGGATTTGTGACGTTATAAATAATTTGTAGTCAAGTGACTGAATTTTTATTGATTTAAAAGGCAATAAAAATAAAAATCATGTATAAAAATAACTAAATTAACAATTATCACGTTTCCCTTTATTACAAAGAACACGCTCTTTACTAGATTGTTGTTACAAAGAACACGTTCATCACTCTTATTTTATTACAATAAACATGCTCACAACTATACTATTATTACAAAGAACGCGCTCAAAACTTGAATGTTACTACAAAGAACACGCTCATTACTCTGTTCACGATTGTTGTTACGAACGCGCTCGTAACTCGATTGTTTTCTTTCCTCAGGTTAACAAAGTACCAGCTGTTGCTCGAAGGTATCTACAAGACGGTGAGAGAGGGGGCGGAGGGCGACGCAGAGGGCGAAGGCGTTGAGGGCGACGCCGCGGAGGAGGTGGCCACTTTGAAACGGGCGCTGTGTACGGCCAAGGAGGTGTTGCACAGCGTCGACACCGCCATCCGGACTGCCGAGAATGAGCACAGGTACAGCACTGATGTTACTAGCACAGTTACGCCACTGATGTCACAGCACAGTTACGGCACAGATGTTACGAGCACAGTTACGGCACTGATGTTTCTAGCTCAGATACGGCACTAATGTTACTTGCACAAGTACGTCACTGATGTTACTAGCACAGGTACGCCACTGATGTCACGAGCACAGTTACGGCACAGATGTTTCTAGCTCAGATACGGCACTAATGTTACTTGCACAAGTACGTCACTGATGTTACTAGCACAGGTACGCCACTGATGTCACGAGCACAGTTACGGCACAGATGTTTCTAGCTCAGATACGGCACTAATGTTACTTGCACAAGTTCGTCACTGATGTTACTAGCTCAGGTACGCCACTGATGTCACGAGCACAGTTACGGCACTGATGTTTCTAGCTCAGATACGGCACTAATGTTACTTGCACAAGTACGTCACTGATGTTACTAGCACAGGTACGCCACTGATGTCACAGAACAGTTACGGCACAGATGTTACGAGCACAGTTACGGCACTGATGTTTCTAGCTCAGATACGGCACTAATGTTACTTGCACAGGTACGGCACTGATGATACTATTACGAGTACAAGTACAGCACTGATGTTACTAGCACAGGCACGGTACTGATGTTACTCTTATTTCTAAAGTTATTTGAGAATGGACATAGTATTCCTTTTTGGAATCTAATGATTTACTTTGAGTTTTTTTTAAATGTATAAACCTTAATGTAATTTTAAATACCCACCCCGCATGGTGACAGGTTTTATGTTTTTATTTTATTTTTTGATGTATAAGGATTGATTTTTAATTTTCGCATAAATATAGTTAAATGGACAATACATCTCCCTACTTTGAACTTTGTAGTCTTAATTGTTATTTGTATTGTTAGTTGTAAAAATAAAGGTTCCGTGACGTACAGGACAGACAGACCATAACGATTCTTTAGGGTTTCATTTATGCTATTCGCGGACGGAATCCTCAAAATTGATATAATATCCTATTTACTATTATTTATTATTTATCCTATTTATTTACGACCTGCGTGGCACAATGGTTACCATGCCGGACTGCCAATCGAGGGGTCCCGGGTTCGATTCCTGGCGAAACAGTAGATTGAATGATGAGTTTAAATTTCTTTTTTCGGTCTGGGCGTTTGAGTTCCTGTCTTTGTATGTGTCCATGACACCCACGACACAGGGTATTAATTACCTTACTATGGGGTTATGAGTGTGTAACGTTTATTTATTTATTTACTCACACTACTGTTGTTTTCAGACTGAGAACAATCCAGAACAAGCTGGAGCTGCGGATCCCGAGTTCTTCCGGCAACGAGTGGGACGAGCTGAGAAAGCTGGACCTCACGCAGCATTCACTGAGGATGGAAGGGGAGCTGGCCGTCAGGCAGGACACAAATAAGAAGGTCTCCGTGCTGGTAAGTGAATGTTGTCGCTATAATCTCAATAATTAAAAATCATAAATCCATGTGCAATCTGATGTCAACGAAGTAACGAGACTGTTTGATTTCTTGAATTATATGAATGTGAGCTTGCAGCTTTAAGAGGCCGTATACGAAATTTTGCCGATTTTGCTGATTTAGCTCATTTTATACAGGAGATTTTGCAGTTAAAATACAGTATTTCCATAAGTTTTATTGCACAATATGACTGATCATTTCAATAATAAACTAATAAATGAGCCACTTTTTAATTTTTATTTCGTTATTTTGCTTAATAGACCTGAAGTCGGTGATAGTTTTGTAAATATTACTGTAATAGGTATAGAATATCAGATATTTCTGAATCATTTTAAAGTCTAAACAGATCGAAAAAAATGCCATGTATTGCTGTAAAAATCACATACAAAATGTATGAGCCACTTTTTGCCACTCTCATACAAAATATATTAGTAAAAAAACATTGAACTTAGTCAATTTTGAGAGAAAATGGGCCAGAAAATGCATTTGATTTCGGCAAAATGGAATAATCTTTCGTAAAATTTATTTGACATAAATACTCTTCAGCTTATAATCAATCCGTTTCCTGAAAAAAAAATCTTATTAATAATGATGATTCGGCATTAAACATCTTTTAAAGTAACCTAAATCTCGCATTACAATTCTTGACGCAAGCTATAAAAGAGTCTAATGTATTAGATTATTAATGAAATGAAAAGTTTTATTGTGCAATGATACTTGTAGGAGTACTGTAATTTATCTGCAAAATCTCATGTGTTAAATCGGGTAAATAAGCAAAATCGGCAAAATTTCGTATACGGCCCCTTAAGAGCATACTTTGTTTTATACAGGACGTCCCAAGACTATGGGACATGAAGTATCTTAAATATCGTAGATAGGATATTTTACTGAAAGAAGACTTTAGGTTATTTTTAAAAGTAAGTAATACTGCATTCAAAGATATTTTAAAAATTATTTGCTTCACCTGGGAATCGAACCGACTTAATTGTAAAAAAAAATCACACGTATTTTTATGATGCCAATCAAAAGAATGAACAAAAAATTATAATTCTTCTTAAGTAACATAGTATCTTATTGTTACGTTATTGGAAAATAGTGTAACAACAGGCGGCCTTATCGCTGATAGCAATCTTTTCCAGACTGCCTTTGGGTAGAGGAAAGAAAAAATTCTTTTATAAAATCGGGCACCAGTGCACAATATAAAAAAAAATGTAGAAATAAAGTAAATAACGCGAGCATAATTTAATTACATACAACATACATGTATACATATTTGCATACATAAATACAGTACATAAATACAAAATAAATAAATATATAATTATATAAATATAAAAATATATATATATTTTTAGTACCAATATATATATTTTTAGTACCAATGACGACCTACGTGGCGCAATGGTTGCCATACCGGACTGCCAATCGAGGGGTCCCGGGTTCGATTCCTGGCGAAACAGAAATTTGAATGATGAATTTAAATTTCTGTTCTCGGTCTGGGTGTTTGTGTTTCTGTCTTTGTATGTGTCCATGGTACCCACGACACAGGGCATATCTACCCTACTGTGGGGCTATGAGTGTGAAGCGTTTATTTATTTATTTAATTAAAACTTCATAAAAAGGATAAAAATAATATACATTTACAAAATGTTAATTATTATGCCATCCAAAAGACCTGATTGCGGCATGAAGCACATAACGCTGGCAGTATTCCCTCGTTGAATCAAAAGACTGATTTTTGAGCAAAATAACTGCCAGCCCTCTGGTCACTCGAAGCGAGGACAAGTCTGGTCGACATATCCATGTAGTTTTCTTTATGCCAGCCGACCATGGACCCAACGTCCATTGCAAGCGCTGCAAATTCCACCAGGCACGGTCACAGGGGACATGACCCCCTCTCCCCCCCAAAATCCAGTAGTCATGCGTAGATGGAAGGCGAAAGAAGCCAATTTGGGACACCTCTTCCCCCAAATTTCCTAGTGAACCGCCCCCCCCTAAATTTCTTGGCGTCAAAATTGAAAGCTGCGACCGCGCCTGGCCATTACACCAGTGTCGCCCCGTCATTTCGCTTGCCATCGTCTCTATACATAACAGAAAACTCTAAAGATGCTAAAGTAGCTTACAAATATCGTTTGCGTTCCAGGCCCTGATGCTGGAGGACTCGCTGGTCCTGCTGCAGCGGGAGGGCGACAAGTTCGTCCTCAAGCCCATGGGGCCAGGCCAGCCGGGACAGCTGTCGCCGCTCATCAAATGGTGAGTATTGAGTGTGCTTGGAGGAGGCCTAAACCCTCCTTAAATGAGAAGATGATAAATTGAGGCCTATGGGGTTCGGATGGTTGTGGCCTGACATCGAATGGTAAATATTCATTGTGGTTGGAAAGGCCTTAGTCCTTCAAGAACGATATGATGACAAATAGAGCCCGATGGTGCCCTGATAGTTGTGACTAGTCATCAAATGGTAAATATTGACTGTGGTTGGAGTAGGCAACCATTAGTCTCTGTAGTAGCCAGAGTTTGACCGGCATGCAAGACTTGAGCTTGATCTTACTTTAATTTCAAGCATAAACAAATAAATTTACTGTAAGTTACTCAATTCTGGTATGACTTATTGATGCTCGGAAAATTTAAAAACACAATACTTAACATTATTAAGTTTTCCACTCATTGGTTACACTTATCTTAAGTGCAAATAACACTTATAGATAATTATATTATTATATAACAAAATATGTAGAACGCCAGAAACGGACATACACCACTAGATATGTCACGTTGAAATCGAAACGTTACTAATATTTCTAGTAAAACTGTTAGTATCTGGTGTAGTGTACTAAATTAACCCTTATTTCCTCAGGGACAAGGTGCTGTTTCGGCCGAACGCCGCGGTGAAGAACACGTTCTTCCTCATGAACATCAACGGAGTACAAATGCATGAACTCTCTGCCAATACCTCCGCTGAGTACTCGACGTAAGTTTCAAAATATTATAATTTTTTTATTCTTTTAGTAACGGCATTACAAGATCTGTTCTGATTGCCAGTGTCAGATAAAAAAATGTAATTTTTGTTGAGTTTACTGCTTAGAGCAACAAAGGTACTGACTCACCCTTCAGGAGAGACGGCATAGCGCCTTGCTTGCTTGCTGGAAAAGAACGCAACATTTTAATATTGTCACACATTCACAAAATATTCTTTCGTCGCTACAAACGCATACATTTCTAAATATGTCAATTTCAATTAACAACGTCATTTTTTATGCACCGAGACACACAGACACACTAGTTGTATAACTAGAAGGCACATTGTGCATGGACGTTGGGACGAGGGGTTCGCCCGTAAAGGCCACTCCTCTGACGGGTGTCATACCTGTCAATTTTGACGCTCTACGGTTTATTATCAACATAATAATAGTCCCAAATTATTGAGTCGTCAGTAATCAGTCAGTTACTGAATGTAACAAATATCCAAGAAAAGCGATACTTAAACAAACTGTGTTGGTTAAAGTTTTGGAGAAAAAAAATGCCGGTCTTGGACTACCAAATCAATTGAGATACTTTTAATAAGCTGTCAAAACTACTATTAAAGTTTTTTTCTCTCCCCGTCCAGGTGGGTGAAGCACATCCAGGAGGCGCCGCTGGCCAAGCTGACGGAGCTGAAGCCCAGCCTCACGCCGTCGCACCACCACACCAGATCCACCGATGACTCTGGTAAGGATCCCACGTTTATTTACAAAGTAACAAGTACCTACCATAGTTCTTTTATCTCACGAACGCCGGTTTTACATTTATTACATCAGCTACCTGCTAGTGACAGTCCCGTCAAATCCGGTCCAAGCGTTTCGGATAAGCCGGAATTAACAGACAGACAAACAGACAGTCAAAATATGGAAAAAATGATCTTTTGGTATATGTACGGTATATATAAATTTTCATTTAACATGAATGATATAATTTATTTATTTATTTATTCTTTATTGACCAAATTATAAAATTTGCTTCGGTCGCTTGGACCGTGAAAGAAATGGATATGAATCCAGAACGGTGAATAGGAAAAGACAACGCCAATCTGTATATATACATTTTATCACAACTTATGTATAATATCAGTATTTCGAAGGCAATACAATGCTAGGCACTAACAGGAAAAAATACCCACTCCGCACAATCTACAAAAAATATACATTCATATGTAAATAGTACATAAATAGCTGTTATTTTCATATTACAAACAGACACTCAAATTTTATTTATTTGTATAGATGTATACATAAAAAACGGTGCAACGGTGGTATACCCCCTTCTACTTCATCAATTACTTGAAAATTAACGCATAAAAATTATTTATCCTCAGGTATAAACGTATCGAGGAACCCATCGGACGCGTCTTCAACCTCATCGTCCAGCGTGCCCCACTACGACAGCGCCGAGAGGGACACGCCCGTCGAGCGGGAAAGAGACGGGGATAGCGTGCCCAACGAGCGGGAGAGGGACGGCGATAGGGACGATAAGGAAGCCGCCGAGACCGCTCCGCCGCAGGAGGGGGAGATCGATACGAGGTACGATCTATGTGTATAAAATGGTTGTTCTTTACGAGAAAACCAAGTATAGAAGATCTATATCACTATGTCCGTTAACAAAGGAGTTTTGCCAGCGGCTTCGACCCGTTCGGTGGTTTTAGGTTCCCATGGGAGAAAAACCATCCTATGTACTTTTCCAAGGTCCACTCTATCTATGTTCCAAATTTAATTAAAATTAGTTCAGTAGTTTAAAGCGAGAAAGCGTAACAGACAGACAGACGGAGTTACTTTTAAATTTATAATATTAGTATGGATTATTTTAATTTGTGCGTTTTTGTTACAGGCAACGTCGCGCGACCGTCGGCCGGATATCGACGCACAGTGCGGAGAACACGCCCGCTCTAGAATCTATGAACGCGATCACCGTGAGGGAACCGCCCGTGCACTGCGTCCACACTGCACACCGGGCCTACTCGCATCAAGGTATGTTTATGGTTTTTGGTTTAATGGTTTTAGTTGCGTAGATTGCTTGCGTTCTGCACTAGCCGCTGGGCCATGTGCGTTTCATTGAATTTATAAATAACTAGAGGTCCCCCCTCGGTTTCAACCGCGTTAGAAAGGGTCAGTAAATAGAGAATAGCTCGCAGATGGTAGATTTTTTCCTACTTGACACTTATTATCATATTTTGGGACAATTCACACAATATCTTTATAAATTGTGGCCTATGTGTTATTCTGATGTATAAGCTATATTTTCGTAAAGTTTTATTAAAACCTATTTAGTAGTTTTTTGCGTGGAAGAGTAATAAACATCCATACTTAGAGCATCAAGATATTGACAGGTATGACACACGACACTCCCCGGCCTTTACGGGCGAAACTTTCGGTCCAACGTCCATGTACAATGTGCCTTCTAGTTATACAACTATTATGTCTGTGTGTGTCGGTGTCAATGTTGTCGGTGCATAGAAAATGACGTTGTTAATAATTGAAATTGACATATTTAGAAATGTATGCGTCTGTAGCGATGAAAGAATATTTGTGAATGTGTGACAAAATTAAAATGTGTGCGTTCTTCCCCCCGCACCAGATTTGGCACAAAAATTATGTATCGAGGCGAGGCGCTATGCCGTCTCTACTGAAGGCTCTAAGATACTTACAAATTTTCGCGTTTATAATATTAGTAGGTATGATAGTACGATTAGTATGTAGTATGATTCCTGTATGTTTGCAGAGCGTCTAAGGCGTCTCGACGAGGCGATAAGTCGAGCGCTGCGAGCCAAGAGCGCCGTCGTCGCTGAACTGTTGGGCGTTCCTGCGGAGAGCTACGCGCAGGTGGCCGAGCTCGCCGTCGCAGAGACGTTGGGACACGGTGAGTACCCTTACTTACAGGCGCGGACGCAGCCTTCAATTGGGGGGGGGGGGTCACTAAAAAAATTAGGGAAAAAGGTGTCCAGAATTGGCTTGTTTTGCCTTACATCTACGCATGACTCATGGATTTTGGGGGGGTCATGTTCCCTGTGATTATTCAAAGTTACCCAAAATTCATGATAAATTAAAATTCGAGTTTTAGTGGAAATTATGGGTAGTTCTGTTGTTTCTTCCGTAAATTTATTTTGTTACAAAAAAAAAACAACTCAAAAGAACACTATTCATTCAATAAAAAAATGTCATAAATAAAAATCAGTTTTAATAATACAAATAATGTAAAAAATGTTCAAAGTTACCCGAATTGTACGTATTTATAATATTTTTAATTTAATGTGAATGTCTATAATCACTTTTCCTTAACTCATTTTTATATATCTCGTATTCTCATCTATATATTCTAGATGTAACCGGCGAACGAATACGTTCCGAGGAAGAATCAGTACCCGACATTCATCAGCTGTTGTTAGCGGCGCAAGCGCAAGGTAAGTGCCTAATTTAAACTATAGTCCTTTCGCCGTAAGATGATATCTCTGACACCTTCATATTGACAGTATAACTGACAATAGTGATGTAACCTAACGAAATTTAATCGATGTATTTAAAATATCGAACAAAAATAATAATTACAAACGACCCGTGTGGCACAATGGTTACTATGCCAGCAATACTATGCTGCCAATCGAGGGGTCCTGGGTTCAATTCCCGGCAAAATAGCTACGTTTTACCTGAAATTAAAACGTTTATTAAACATGCTTACCTTATTCGACCTAATATTATGAGAGTGGCTTCCGTTTCCGTAGTGTACTAGTCGCTTAAATCCGGTCCGCCAGCGCCCCCTATACCTAACTCCAGCTTGTTCATTTCCGGTTGGTCGAAATTTTGCGACACTAGCGCCACCAAAGGCAGGTTATGACGAAGGAGTAATTTTAACCTCATTGCGTCTATGTTACACCAGGCAGTTTTAAAAACTTAGGTCGAATAAGGTAAGCATGTTTAATAAACGTTTTAATTTCAGGTAAAACGTAGCTATTAAACAGTACTGTACCGTTATTCGACCTAATATTATGAGAGACGTGTCTATTATCGCCTGGTGGCGCTGGAACAAGCCAATGTGATTAATTATCTTGCTAAGCGCCAGGAGGAATAAACGCTCATATGATAAACATATTTACTGAGTATGCAGGAGTTATGATTGTTATAAAATAACAATGCAAAATAATAATAAATTAATAAATTGCAAAGTGAACTTACAAGCTGTTAACTTGATTGTAAGTCAATCATGAAGTGACAAAATCTATAGACAATGGAGAAGATAAACATCTGTTGCAACGCAAGATGTCACGACGTAATGTTTCTTAAAAATGTAGGCTGTAAGTTAGGCACTTGTCATAATATCGTCTGAAGGGAACTTTTCAACCCAATTTCTACTTGTTCAGCTGGCCTAACACTTCCAACTGTTTACGTCGACTTCCTTGACAGCTAGGATCTAGGTCTAGGATCTCCTGGTGAAGTTAGGTTTTTAATTATTATTTATTTATTTAGCTAGGTATCTCGTTTGCAGCCAATGCAAACGATTAACACGTTAATCTTCTACGATAAAACGATATGAGAAAAACTTAAGAATAATTGCTTAATTTTTCGACGGGTGACAAAGGATTTGTGGACATTAATGGTCGTATACGACAAACTCGTTTTATCATGCAAGTCAACAATATACCTAGTTAAGTCCGAAACACCTGGCTTATAAAATTTGAACTTGATGTCATTTGCACAAGCAACTTAACTTTTCAAGGCCAGACAGTAAATTCTTAAGGTTGAACTTGATGTCATTTGCACAAGCAACTTAACTTTTCAAGGCCAGACAGTAAATTCTTAAGGTAGATCTACGTTATATTGACAACGATACAAACTTTTATTGATGTGACTAGTTTCTTAGATTAGATTCTCCCATTTCAAGACTTCCAAATTACTCTCCAACGCTCTAGAACGTGGCAGTCCTCGACTTGGTACATGGTATGGAATCCGAGGCTTGATTCATATGGTTAGGACTCTTTGTAGGTATTAGAAGTGGTAATGGAAATATTACCTAAATAGGAAATAGAAGGAGAATTCTCTGAGTGAGAACTGTAACTCCGAGAATGGCCAATGACTTGGTCGTTCGATTCGGTGTGCAATATTTTGATACAACTTGCGGCTTTGCGACGAACAAGTCCAAGAACGGGTGCGCCAAATTTCTGGAATACACTACACAAAATGCCACCAATAAAAATAAAAATTAAACGAATTGTCGGACAAGTCAAGTTTAAATATAAAGAACATTAAGTTAGATTATTCGTTCTTAGATATTTCCATGAAATACCTAAATATATGAAAACTTCAACAAGTTGATAGAGACACCAAACGAAAACCAACCACGTGACGCCGATTTCCAACATTTGGCAGTAATACCTAGTCTGCAAGGGGATATAAACCTTGTAAATCGATATGTGAATATTAAACAGATCCGGCAGTTCTCCTATCTAGCTCTTGAGTACTTTCGCGGTGAGGTTCGTACTCTTTGCAGGTAGAAGACCCTAGTGCGGTTGTCACATTTAATGCAAGGCTGAATTTCAGGAACTGGCCGTAACCTGAAGCATCCGAAATGTAGCAGCCTTTTAATCAGAGCAGAAGATCTGATGCTGTCCAATCGTCCCATTAGACTAAGATTGCCTGGCCCTGGCACCCCAACCAGGCCCGGTTATAAGATAGCGCGACGAATGTGACCGATGAATAAGAGACTATCGCCTGAGTTTGAAAAGACTGATGGTAAAGGTGACCTGTCGTAGCCACGAAAATCATTCTTATTGTCTCCTGTAGATCTATATACTTCGTGATAGCAAAATACAAAAGTATCCCAAATCACCCCTTCGAGAAATTCAAGGAGCCTTTGCAAATAAAATGAATTGAATAGAATGTGCCCTCTTGGTGTAAGGATTGACTTCTCGGTGTTTATTTCCAGCCATATTACTACTGCATGCAGACCAAGTTCGATATGTGCACCTAGTAGGGCTGAGTCCTGATATACCAAAAGGAAGTCATCCGAATAAATTAAAGGCCTTGCTTTCCGAGCTACAGTACTTACAACGAATCTCCGCCCCTCCGAAGCCGGCTACAAGTAGCTTAATCAAGATATTACCACGACAGGTACGTTTGCGCAGTATTTTGCTGCGCCTTTCAGAGGGATAAAGATCCGCTCTGACAACTGTAGTGGTCAGTCCAATGCGATAAGGATGTATACGCTGAGATACACGACAGACAAGTTATTACAAGTAATACTGGCATAAATCAAATACATGATGCGAGACAAGAAATTTCCTACGTGAACCAACTCATTCGATTTTCCTAAACTAAAAATTGGCAGTCGCTTTTGGTTCCGATAAACACCAATGACATTGGGAGAGGGTGTCGCCGCTTTTCTTATACCCTGCCTCATCAACATATTTAAGGAGTTTTTACTGACCAAGGTGTTGGTCGCGAAAGAATTTAACCAATGAGCGGTTTTGCTTCGAACGGGATCCGGTTAGTTAACCATGAGGATGTAGGGCGGCGTCCTCATAGATACTCAGCGGTAGCAAAATATATCCAAAACTGACCAGCACGAAGAGGTTGACTCGGTGAGTCATATCCTCTTTTCAGTACAATCTCTTCTTTCTCTTTCTTCTCGAATCTTTGCCTGGCGGAATTGAGATTTAGTATCATTTTGGGCTGACAGGCACGAAAAGGTTGACTCCGTGGGTCAGATCATCTTTTTCAGTGTAATCTCTCTTTTCCCGTGGCATGAAGAGTTCAGCATCAATTTGGGAGTGTAAGGGTACACAGCACTAGCAATATATATCCAGCTTGATAGACATGAAAAGGTTGACTCGGTGAGTCAGATCCTCTTTTTAGTGCTCTCTTTTCCCGGTGGGATGGAGAGCCAGCATAACTTTGGAAGTGTAGGGCGGTGACCCTCAGCACTAGCAATATATATATATCCCGCTTGTCGGCATGAAGAGGTTGACCCGGTGAGTCAGATCCTCTTTTTAGAGCTCTCTTTTCCCGGTGGGATGGAGAGTTAGCATCATTTTGGGAGTGCAGGGCGTTGCTCCTCAGCACTAGCAATATATATATATATATATATATCTCGCTTGTCGGCATGAAAAGGTTGACCCGGTGAGTCAGATCTTCTTTTTAGTGCTCTTTTCCTGGTGGGATAGAGTTTGCTTTTCTAACTTTCTACCAGCAGAGACTTCCTGATACAATGTGTATGAGAAGAAAATTTTTAACGTCACAAGGTGGTATAGACAATTGGGATGTTGACTACAAAATTTTTAATTGTTTAATCGAAGCACTTTATTTACCGAATTACATACCAAAATTAGATTTCGAATAATTTAAGAAATGTTCACGTTCAGTACGTTTAAGATTCAACATTAGATAGAAAGCGCAACAGCACGTCCTGACGTCACGTCGTAAAATATATCACCAAAGCTTCACACGTTTTTAATGTATAACAACATTAACAACAAAATTAAAATACTAAAGCTTCGTTTAGCTAGAAAGGTCCAGAATATAAACCTTAAAAACTTAAAACTATTTTTTTTTTAAGCAACATTAATTTTTATTTAATTTTATAGCAGGAAGTCTATATTCATATTTAATTAATAAATATAATATATTTAGTAAGTATCAATTAACTTTCTAATTGATTAAATTGTTATTGATGAAAACAAAAATTGTTAACATAAATGAATTAACAATTATCCTGTTTTCATAGCATTATTATTATTTTTTTTATTATAGTGTCAACACCCAAATTGTAAGGCATAAGTTTTATTATAAAGCTGTCATGACACGTTAAGTCCAGATGAGTGCAAGTACTGCCTTTGTACTTTGTGTATCGGGCATTGCTGCAATTCAGGTCAGAAGAAGCATTGCGAACTATTTGATTGCTAGAGCATGTCTCCGGGATGTAAGAAATGGACGGATCCTCCACATATATATGCACCAAAACATTTAGTGATAGCTGGGTGGCACCATATTTTACAACTGGCTTGGCTAACCAACGTGGGACATTCGTCACGTCGATATAGAAGTCCACGTGAATCTGGGTCGATCACATAGAATTTCGACACTATATATAAAGTTATATATACACTGCCTAGTAATAAAAACTGCCAGAAGACATCTATACTAGCTGCATGTATAAGTTGATTAAACTTACGGTTCTGATGAGAGAGATGGCATCTTTAGTTACGTTCACGCCTCTTGCATCGACCCATACCTTGTTTACATCACGACGATTCCTTGTTGTATCCAACTCCGTACTGGGCGCAGGCGGATTTACTTTATACATCTCTGAAAATAAAGAACATCCCAAACGGAAAGTAACGCCCGTTTTAGATGTTCAACCGATTAATAATAATCGTAACATAATTATTCTAAATTCATAAACCAAAACGAATTTAAAAAAAAAAAAAATTCGTTGAAAATAATGAATTTACCTTCATAACACTATAAACAGATGTATACTTGAAACTTACGCTGTCCAAACCAAATGGACTAAGAGTTTCTTAAAAAGAAAAGGTTAAAACTCACCTTTATTGTTACTACCATATTATCTATATTGTATTGTATTATATGTAACAAAACACTTTTACCGAACGAAAAACTTCGTTATTAATTAGTAAGTATAAAATTGTATACTTAAGATCAACACTTTTACCGAACGAAAAACTTCGTTATTAATTAGTAAGTATAAAATTGTATACTTAAGATCAACACTTTTACCGAACGAAAAACTTCGTTATTAATTATTAAGTATAAAATTATATACTTAAGATAGGATTAATCCTTAAAACCACTGTAATCCACTGCAAGTACGACTAGTATAAGTAAGACGGTCCAGCGCTTGCGAGCCAAGCGAGCCAGTGACCGCCTCGTGCGGGAACAGAACAGCCAATGAGGTTAAAATTACTCCTTCGTCATAACCTGCCTTTGGTGGCGCTAGTGTCGCAAAATTTCGACCAACCGGAAATGAACAAGCTGGAGTTAGGTATAGGGGGCGCTGGCGGACCGGATTTAAGCGACTAGTACACTACGGAAACGGAAGCCACTCTCATAATATTAGGTCGAATAACGGTACAGTACTGTTTAACAGAAATTTAAATGACGAGTTTAAATTTCTGTTCTTGGTCTGGCTGTTTGTGTGCCTGTCTTTGTATGTGGCCATGGTACCCACGACACAGGGTACTAATTACCTTACGGTGGGGCTATGAGTGTGTTACGTTAAAAAAATTAAAAACTCAACAAAGACTGTGACAATAGTCAAAATAGCCAAAATACATGACTATCGGTTTATAGGTTTCCATTCACATTGACACAGACAAAATGGTCGATTTTTTATTGTATGTTATTTATATAAGTGTATCTTATTTCTTATAACACAGCGAGCCAGCTGACGGCGGCGTTGAGCAGCGCCCTCACTGTGAGTGAAGCTGCGGCGGTGGCGGCGCGCGCGGGGCGGTGCAACTCCTGTACACGACCACGAAGGGATAACGCGGGTGAGAATTCAAATATATAATAATTAATGAGCGGTTAAAAAGCATTATAATCTTAGGGTATAGACGACCTTCCTTGTCAAATCTTAAATTTACAATTGGACCTATTTATGCAAACCGGAATCAACCCACACATTGATAGTTTTGAGAAAAAGCCGTTTTTATGTAAATTCTGTATACAATAAAATTGATTACAATTTTAAAAATATTTATATTTAAATATTGTACAACTTACTTAGTTCTTTCAACTCATATATACTTTTGATAAAAATCGTTTATAATTCATAAATTTATTTTAAAAAAACATGATGGTTCCTTTTTGCAAAACTGTTTGTGTGTGGCTTGGTTCTTTGTTATTTTAATTACATTAGGCGTAACATTAAAATTCACATACTATTTGTGTAATATTTTACTGAAAAATTAAATTTAACTTAAAGTATCATCATTATAATATTTGGAAATGTATAAAAAATCGAAAATATTTCTTGGAGTACCAAAAATCACTCAATTTGTTCCTGTTGGTCAAAGGGGCTCCATAAGTTCTTTTATTACAACATATTGTCTTCCACGAGCATTTTTTATGTCCACTACTAAGTTATCTTCATTCAAATTTGTTTTCATGTAAATCTTTCACTCACTTTTCGAGTTTTTGACTTTTCTGATTTGGTGCAAATGGATAACTATCATTTTGTCATTTACGCCGAAGGCTGCTGCTAATTCAGAAGTGGTTTGAGATTGATCTGCTTCCACTATCGCGTTCAATTCTTCGTTATTCAAAAGGTCCACGAGGCTCATTGTGTAAATCGAAATTTCCAGAACGGAAACGTTGAAACTAAAAACTCACCGTTCGTTCGTTAGCGGTGCCTGGTCTGACCAGGACCATGGACCAGGTACCGCAAACTGTTAAGCAATTTTTAAATAATTTCTCATGAGTAGTCACATTTATTACATTTGGAGGCTAGTAAAGTATTATAAAAACAATTAGTATTTTCACATATAGCACCTAAAGTTTCGGCATTTTCAGTAATGACAGGACGAGCAGTCAGTGGTGAATATAGAGGTGCTTCTATGCTTTTTTTTCAACAGCAGCCTCAATATAAGCGTTACAAATCAAAACGGTAGTAGTCTTCCTTTATATATTTTTTTGTTGAAATCAGAAGTTGAGAAGACATAAAACACTGGGAAGGTTCATCAAAGGCCAGAAAAGTTAGGATTAGGTACCTACAGCTTCATCTGCCTACTGTTTGCAAGCCGTTTCTTCATGCAAATTATTAGTTACAACATGCATACCAAATCTTCGTCACTTTCGAATTAATATTATTAAGATTAAAACATTATTAAGTTTTGACAATTACTTGCATATCTCCAAGAATTACTTTTTTAATTTAATACAAAGCAATACATAAAAAAACAATCGATTTAAAAATCTAAATTCGAAACAAACGGCAACACGAATCAAACTTTTTGTTTATGTAAGTGTCACAGTGTTATTTACGCGCCATTATTTGGTTACCTAATAATAAATAAATAAATTTACTAAAAATAAGTACACAGACACGATGTGTCAAATTTTAGGAATAAATAAAAAGGATTTAAATAATTTTGTAAATTAAAATACTTAATGTGGCATTATTGACTTGAATATTGTATATAATATATATACGTTTCAAAATGACACAACAAAGATTCAAACAACATGATTCCTTGATTTTGTAAGTATAATAATAATATGTTACGACAAGGTTATAACAAGATAGAACCATGTACATAAGTAACGTGAGTCTTTGTAAACACATAGTATTATTCCATTTTTAATATGCAGACAAGAACCAACCTGCATGGTTCTATGTTATTGATAAAAAAATTAAAATACAAGGAACCACATGGTGTGGTTCTTTATAAAAAAAAACTTTTTATATTCTTTTAGATTGTCTGGTTACCATGCTGCATGAATCTTTTTAATGTATTAGACAACTGATGTTTTGTGGATTGGTAAACATGTCATGAAAATGTTTTGTTCTGTCAAAGTAGTCAGATCATTTTGATCTTTACAGGGTCGATAGAAGGTGCAATTTTAAGCTTTTCTGTGTACTTAACTCAATTTCGGCATGAGTGTGGATTGGTTCCGGTTTGCGTAAATAGGTCCAATTGTGATGTTAACAAATTTATGTTTATTCAATTGAATTGGAGCTTATTTGTTAGAGAATTAGAACATCGACATCAAATTTTAAACAACGCAAAAAATACACATACAAGATACACATGTTTGTGTACGAGAGAAATTAGAGAGAGCAATACGTCGTGACGTCACTTTGATAACTGCTGTTTTTTTTTAACAATATTATGTATTTTGATTTGAATCTATGTGATAGTAAGATATACCACATTCTTATTTTATTGATAACTACCACATACTCGTAAGTAAGTATCAGTACTGTACAGTTACTATTCAATTGTAACACATCTTACATAAAATGCCAACCAAATTTTATACCCTATAATTTATCGCATTTTTGTCAACCTCGTCAGTGCCTCATCACATAACATGTAACGTTTTTGTAACGTTACATGTTATGTTACGTTGCCCCTAAAGTATTCTGGTTTTATGAACAAAAACTTATTGTCAACAGAGACCCCGGAGCCCGCGGAGGTCCCATGTATGGGGGCGGCGGAGAAGCTGGCGCATGCGCACGTGGAGAGTTCGCTTGACATGATGGACTCATACGACATGCTGCACGACCTGCCTCCGAACACTGACTTCGCGGAGCCGCCGCTAGGTGAGTTTAACAAGTCCCTGCAGCTTCGGGATTAAGAATATAGCTATGGTATCCCCTGCCTAATCGTAAGAGGCGACTAAAAGTCGGCTTTCGGGGTTGTGGGCGGTGACAGTGGAAGCTTGATCCGTCCAGCCAGCAGCCCCGGGAGGGACGGCGGTGTGGGCATGGCCACATGCCGCCGTGAACACCTGAAGGTGCAGGAGAGCTGCTCTCCTGAAGATGGGCCCGTTCTGGGGCGTCGCGCGTGGATGACACCGGTGCGTTCCACTGGAGATTCCGGAGTCCTCCCCAAGCGCAGAGGCAGGCCACCGAGAGGGTTTTAGTGCGGTCAAATCCCACATAACCTGGTAACCTCTCCCAAGGTGCTGAGTACCTTTTGAAGGTTTCCCCCCCCGCCAAAAAAAGGTGAGTTAAATAATCCGTAGCTGAAATTGAGTGACATGTGCTTTTGAATATTGTCAGATATTTCGCTGCAGTCACATGTACCATGATCGATCACGGATTAATTGGATATCGAAGGCGGATGATAAAAACTCTTATTAATCCAACTAATTGACCGCCTCAGTGATAACATTGTTCATATTGTCATAGGTTTAGTTTGTCTAATATTTTTCAAAATTAAAGAAGTATCATCGCCAAACAATACTTTCTCATAACTCTTCTAAACTATGTATGACAGATTGTTAATATATGTATATTAAAAATATGAATGGGCCGAGGATCGAGCCCTGTGGGATCCTTAATTGAACTAAAGTCTCATTTGACCTTTTACCGTTCATTTTGACCCTCTGGACTCTACCTTTTCATATACGATTTCAGAACTCCAAGTGAGGTGTCTTTGAAACTATAGTGATTAAGTTTTCTAATTAATTCATTTTGTATTTTCATGATGTACACAGTCAAATGCTTTGGATAAGTTACATTAGGGAATATGTGTGTTTGAGTTATGTAACTTACTGTGAGTGAAAGGAATTTTTTGTCAAGACGAACTGGGTGGTGTAATGGTTATTACGTGGGACTGCGGATTGGAAGGGTCTGGGTTTGGTTTCCGTCGAAACAGAAATTTAAATGATAAGTTTAAATTTTTTGTGTTGGGTGTTTGTTTTTTTTGTCTTTGTTTTGTGTGTCCGTGGTATGCATGACACAGGGTATATTTACTGTAATTTGGGGTTATCAGTGTGAAACGATATTGAATTGTTATGTTTATTACCAATTATTATTTTGTTTTTTTAAACGAATTTTATTGCAAAATTTTGGCTATTCATAAATTACGTCACATGTTGTGGGGGACGGAGTTGGTCGAATAAGTGTGTCATTGTATGACGATGAGTTGGAGGGGTCTTAAAATTTGTTACGTTGTGTTACTGAAAATTTAATATAATGTATGTAAATATTAAAAGTCTTCTTTTAGATGTATGTGTTATGTGTGTGTGACCAACTGTGACCAACTGCGACAAGGACGAGGAAGGTGTCAAAAAGTTACGATTATCGTGTTGTGTTCCAAGTTCCAAGTGTCATGTTATTTATGGATGGCCCCTTTGAGATGTTATTTATGGATGGCCCCTTTGAGATAATATGTATTTTGAATTTTTCTGTACATAGTATCAACTACCCAATTATAATCTTATATGTAATATATTATATATCTATAATAAATTGTCGCTGCTTCACGGTGATGGGAAATATCGTGATATTTCATTGATTACGATGTTCCCCATCGCCGTGTATGCCTGAGAGAAATTCATAATTTCTCGAAAGCATGATGTCCACCAATCCGTACTTGGTCAGCGTGAAGGACTATGGCTTAAATCCCTCTCATTTGTAAGAGGAGACCTGTGTTCAGCAGTGGGACATTAAAAAGGTTGAAAAAAAAAATACAATAAGGAAGTAACGAAGGAGTCAGTTTTCTTGTCTTACCAAAAACTAGGACATTATATGGTAAAAAACCCTAACATAATGAAGGAGCACGGCTTTATAATAAAATACCCGCACACATAAAAAATTAACACTCATTTAATGCATTTAAAAGAAACCTAGCTAAATATATTACAGAAAATTCAATTTGAAAAAAAAAATGTATGCCAATGCGTTAAATGGGTACATACTTTAAGACGAACGCGAATGTTATTATTTTACTGTAAATATGTATTCTCATGTAAGTGACCTGTGTTTTTTTGAGAATCCGTCCATTAATCCATCAGCCTTTTACTGTCCACTGTTGGATATAGGCCTTTCCTAACGTTCGCTACTACTCCCGGTCCTGGGCTTTTTGAATCCACGACTACCCGCTGTCTTCTTCAGGTCGTCAGTCCATCTGGTTGGAGGGCGGCCTGTACTTCTTTTGTCGAGACATGGTCTCCATTCAAGGACCTTTCTTCTCCATCGGTTGTCGGTTCTCCTAACTATATGGCCTGCCCATTGCCACTTCAGCTTGTAGATTTTGAGGGCTATGTCGGTAACCTTAGTTCTTCTACGGATTTCATAATCACGAATTCTGTCGCGTAGAGATACATCAAGCATAGCCCTCTCCATCGCGCGCTGAGCGATCTTGAGCATATGGAAAAGGCTTACTGTAAAAGACCACGTTTTAGTGCTGTAGGTCATCACTGGCAACACACACTGCTCGAAAACTTTCGACTTCAGGCACTGAGGTATTCTGGACGAGAAGACACTTTGTAATTTCCCGAACGCTGCCCAACCGAGTTAGATTCTACGAGTTACCTCTCTTTCGAAGCTGGACTTACCCATAGGGATCGCTTGTCCCAGGTAGATGTACTTGTCGACAATTTCGAGAGTAGCGCCATCAATTTTTTTGAGAATAAATTTAATGTCTATAAATCTAAACCTAACAATGTGTAATGTTTGTGTACAGATGCGGAGAGCGCGGGGTGGGCGGGCTCTGGGGCGCGACTAGCGGCGCGGCTGGCGGGCGTGGCGGGCGGGCTGCAGGCGGCGCTGGGGCAGCTGGGCGCCGCGCTGCCGCCGCTGCTGGCCGAGCGCGCCGCCCTCCGCGCAGAGCTGGCCGCCGCGCGCGACGCCTGCGACCGCCGCCGCTGCCGCCAAGGTCAGCCTCACTGTAGGGTAGGGGATTCGATCCCGGGATCACGGGATTCGCTTTAAGGAATCCCGGGATGACTAAAATTTACTCTCGAAAATTCCGAGACTGTAACACAACCGAGATCCCGAGTCTCAGAATCCTGGGATTTTCTGCAGTGAATCCCGAAACTAAACTTTCCAGGATGTTATTCACCCTATATTCGATTCTTCATGAGTCGACTTCTCCTAACTATTTAAAGAAAAACTTTCAGCTTCTATGTTCCACACATGACAAGACGCTACGCTCCTCAGATAATCTTAGCCTCTGTATTCCACCACATAGTACTGGTTTCTTCCATAAATCTTTCACCGTTCAGGCTACACTGCTCTGAAACTCCTTACCCTCTGACATAAGGAACTCTCCGACTAAGGCTTCTTTCAAGAGACAAGTCCGGCGACACTTTCTTAAACAAAACGCATAGTTAAAGTAAGGTTTTTTTTTTCATTTAAAACACTATTTATATGTATTTTATTATTATTCTAATTATATTTATCTGATTACCCCATTATTAATTTATATATCATTTATATGTTATATATACTGCTGGTATTTATTAAAGTATGTATGTTTTCACTTTGCGATATAGTTAATGTACTATCCTTTATTTATATATTTTTTTACCTTCTACTGTCATATACAGTTCTGTTTTAGCACCTACCATAGCTTCACACCAACGCCACAGGTTGACTGGCAAAGAATGCCATTAGGCATTAAGTCCGCCCATTGTACTTTTATTTTATGAATGCAATAAAATATAAATAAATAAATAAAAGAGGTCCAGAGTCAAATTCTATTTACACAAATATAAGTATTTGCAAATTATTTATACATATTTAGTTCACCTTTTACTTTCTTCAAATATAATATTACAATACTTATCGGGGACCCGGGATCCCGAAATTACCTATAAAAAATCCAAGAATCCGGGAACTAAAAAAGATTCCGGAGTCAAATTCTCGAACGAAACTCAATACTAATCTGGACCCGAGATCCCGGGGTAACCTATAGAAAATCCCGGGACTAAAAAAGAGGTCCAGAGTCAAAATTCCCTGTAGAAGTAGCGCTAGAACAGCTTGGCGCCGCACACGAGACCTAAGACCAGCAACATTCCAGCACCGGAAAGTACAATACAGTAAAAGTAACATTAAAATTAACAAAAAAAAAACGGCAAATTGTTTGTAAAGTAGGTTTACGATCGAGATGTTTACGTGATAACGTCCGCACGAGAAAATCTCCATTCGTTTGTATGCCGCTAGAGTGAGAGAGACGGAAGATCGGTCCACTCACTCGAACGCTATGCCAGCCTCCGCTCGTGAGGATTCCGCGTGACAAGTTTCACGGAATGACTGGCAGCGCTCGAGATGAGACGGGAGATCGGTCCGTCTCTCTCTCGTTATACCTGCGATCGCGCTCGTGAGGTTTTGGTGTGACACAAGTTTCTGAACATGTCACCCGACTAAAACGATTTTAAAGACGTTATCACGTCAAAAAATTACACATATAAACTTACTTTAACTGAAAGACCTTTCCATCTAAACACAAATTAGTTACTTTACAATAAAAATAAGTATAATTAATTACCTATCAAATTATAACACTCCATTACGAATAATAAACGTTCTTTAAATTAAATAATATTAAAGAAATTGTTCTGAAATTAAATTATTATAAAACAATGATTTTATTTTCCTTTAAAATGGTTCCAACCTGTCAAATATTTGTAATTAATTCGTTCCTCATTCAAAAATATAACATTCCACAAGTATTATATAGGGGGTTTTGGCGGGAAGTCGAAAAAGACACATTGTGCTCTTGTTTTATTTTCATTTTCTTGGTGTATTTTTGAGTTATATCGGATAAAGTTGATGGCATTTTGTTTGATATAGGTTAATTACAGTGCACGAGTGTTTGTGAAATAGAATAACAGTGATAAAATATGTTTTTTCTGATTGCCTCCAAAATTCCATCGGACACGTTCTAGTAAAGTAGCCATCGCTTTACTTGAATGTTGGACTGACTAGACTGACTGATTACTGACGACTTACTTAATGACTTTGTTATTACTTTGTCCAGTTTCATTGAAACTGGCATAAAATTGATGCAAAAATTATACTTGACGCTGGCATTATACACAGAGTTTGCAATGCCATAATTGAAAAAAAAAAGTATTATATAGACATTTGACAGGAATTGTTTTATTTTCATTTTCTTTACACTTCATATACGGTGTTCTGAAATAAATCTGCTTGCCTCCAAAATTCCACAAGTCACGTTATGGTAAAGTAGCCATCGCTTTACATGAATTCTTGACTGACTGATTACTGACAGCTTACTGACTTCACCTATCATCTCTTTCAGTTTCAACGAAACTCAAAAAAAACGTGATACAAAATATACTTGACTCTGGCAATATGCAGAGTTTGCGATGCCATAATTGATTAAATAAAAGCGTCTGTCGTTACCTTTTTTTTTCGGATAGCGTCTCCGTCTTTTGACCATTCTGCCAATTTTAAAGTTGGTCATTAAATTAATTAAATACACGCGAATGTTTCGCTGGCGACAAACTAGTTTATATTAACTTTTTATTATTCTGTTTCAGACTACCAAATGACAGACGACCTATCGTTTCCGAAAGAAAATGTCGACCAATCGATGCAGGTGAATATATTATATAAATTGATATTCTTTAATATAAATAAGTAAAAAAAGGCTCGTCACTTTTTAGTTGCTAAAGATATACATAATATTATCACTATAGTTACAATAGTAAGAGTGACTGACTGCTTTTTTTTTCAACCTTATTATGTCCCACTGCTGGGCACAGGTCTCCTTCTCACACAATTGAGAGGGATTTAGGCCATAGTCCACCACGCTGGCCAAGTGCGGATTGGTGGACGTCATGCTTTCGAGAAATTATGAATTTCTCTCAGGCATGCACGGCGATGGAGAACATCGTAATCAATTAAATATCACGATATTTTCCATTACCGTGGAGCAGCGATAAATTCGCACATTACAAATTTGTTAGTCAGAGGTGCTAGCCGAACCCAGGATCGGTCGCGTAGAAGACCGCGGCTTTTACCACTCGGCCATCGCTGCTCTATTATATATTCTATATAATACCTATAAATAAGTAAAAAAAGACACGTCACTTTTTAGTTGCTAAAGATATACATATGTATATTATCACTATAGTTACAATAGTAAGAGTGACTGACTGCTTAAGTGTGAATGTGTTAAATCTAATGTGTTAAATCAGTGACTGATGCCCGTTTTCACTAACGACGAACAAGGGAACGCCTTACTAAGTAACTCCTAATTTAGGGCGATGCTTACCATAAAGTTCTGTTTCACCAATCGATGTATAATAGGTTCGTCCTATCTTATAAGTAGCCTAGTTATTTGACAGTTATCCATGGTTTTGTTCGTTAATCTATTATCAAATTGAGCGACTGTCACATGTGTCAGTTTAGGGACACCTGAGCACTACGTCATCCCAAATCGGGGTCGTAACTTTAGGTTATATAACGACGTTTCGTTAGTCGTGACTTAAGGGTTAGTGGAACGTGTTTTTCCTCTGGCTGCAACCCTTTTTTCGTCCCACTGCTGAGCACGGGTCTCTCCCCCTTATTGGGGAGGCCTGGACCTTACTCCACCACGCTGCTCCAATGCGGGTTGGTGGAGATGCGGGTTAGTAGCCAACCCACTGTCGGATGTTTTCAAACCGCCCATAAGGCCTCCGACAAGGTTTGAGGACTGTTATCTATCGACAACAACCGGGACCGACGGCTTAACGTGCCCTCCGAAGCACGGAAACGCGCATAAATTTTTTTGCCACTGGCGGTCACCCATCTCACACCCGACCGCGCCCGTTTTAGCTCAGCTGCGTAGATCGCTTGCGTTCTACGCTAGCCGCCAGGCCATGCGCGCTTACTAAGTTTTTCCTCTGGGCAACTCCTAAATATTTAGACATCTGATTTAGGCGTATCCTATGGTCAGTGAAGTGAAAATGGGTGTGAATGTCTTAAGTCCGCGTTGGAATTAAATACATGGATTTTATTTAAGTATTTTCTATGCACAGGACCAACCAAGCAATGGGGGTTGATGGACGAGAAGTACGTCGCGAATTCGAACCCGCACCGACCTCCCGCAGCCATTCTAACCACCGCACCCGCGGGACCTCGGCTGGACCAACGAGACATTATCGCGTCAAACGTTATAGTAACAACGCCATGTTTAACTCCCTCACCGGACACGCAAGTCGCTACTAACGCCATCTAGCGCCGAAACGTTGAATTGACTTTGAAAAAGTTTTATCGTTTTCGATAAATTTTTCGTAAGAGAATCGCTATTTTTGTATCAAATCCGCGTCCGGCAATCGAATAAGGAAATTGTATATTTTGTAGTAATTTTTTTTGTTTGTTTTTTTTTTATATTTTCTCGTTACCTTTTACGCCTTTTTGTAAGTAATAAAATAATTAAATAGAAATATATTCCATACGTACGTAACGTTATATAATTATTATTATGATAATATTTTTTGTGATTTATAATTTTAGTGCAAAATAATTATTATGTAATATTATTATGAATCAGTACTAAAAATCGTATAATGCTGTAATTTATAAATTTGCTTGTAAATAATTATATGTATTTTGTTTTGAATCGGCTATTGGCGAAGGTATGTAATCGAAAATTATATTGGACGATACTTTATTGAAAAAAAAACGTCGAAAATCGATTTTGTATATCAAAAAATTGGATTAACACTTTTTTTGGTACAATGTTAAAGGAAAAAGTATTATATGACAATACAG
Organism: Pyrgus malvae; assembly: GCA_911387765.1. Taxonomy (NCBI): domain Eukaryota; kingdom Metazoa; phylum Arthropoda; class Insecta; order Lepidoptera; family Hesperiidae; genus Pyrgus; species Pyrgus malvae. Next base: position 11,861,944 of record OU426972.1, on the reverse strand, counting down.
TAATAAAAAAATCCCAATTTTTTTCACATTAGGTGTTGGATGGACATACAAAAAATTGTATGATAGTTAATAGTATAAGTACTAGATGAATAACGTCGTTGAATCGTAGAAAAACCGCCTTATTGATAAAAAAAAGATTAAGCTCAGTGAAGCCATGTTGAACTAAACGTAATGTTTTGTCTCACTCTGACGTTTGTTATTTTAATTCAGTAAGAGTAAGACAAAGTTATTCCAGGCTTACGGATCGTGATTTTTATTATTAGGGCGGTGTATGTATAAATAATAATAAATAAAAAATCAATAAGTGCCCGAAAAACGCAGTACCTTGTTGTATGCCATATTTAAAGCAAGTTAAAGTTAATCCATTTTTTGTAAAAAAAATATTTTTGTATGTGTGTAAGCTGTTGGGTGTATATGTTAGCGTTTGCGGTCGAATCTTCTTGTATATGGTATATGAATCCTCTTTGATTGAAGTTTTTTTTAATAATTAAGATATCTAGTGAATTACAATAAAAAAGTTAGTAAGGTTTATAACAAGAAATATTTAGGGCAATGAACTTAATTGTTCTTCCTTAATAATAGTGTTGTTTTTGGATTTATTAAATTTTAAACTTTTTTTTTGTATAATTTTTTTAAATGTTTTTGAGATTATAAAAATTTCTCAGAGTATCTCGTTCCAATTTATTTAGTAGTATTTTATTCCAATGAAAATAAAGTTCCAATTTGTATGATAACTTAAGTATTGTTATGTAGTTAATCTTCAATTATTATTATTAACTATTTAATAACGTAGATTTATTGTTGTAGATGCAATTTGTAACGTTGTTTAGACAATGTGTATGTTACTTAATTCAACTAAAACTAGTTTTCCTCGCAGCTTTGCTCGTATCGATATATTTATCGTTAAATTTGAATCTCCGTTAAATACACCAAGAGTATATAAATATATATCCTTAATGTACTTTACCCGATCCAACAAAACGTATACATTCGACAGTTTATACATGTATAATTTGTATATTTAACGATACCGTGTTATATCAATGTATGTAAGATAGAGTACGAATTACAGCATCGGTATAACAAACTATAATATCCTTAACGGTTTGCCCTTAGAATAATTACAATTACATTATAGAAACCAAGTTCGCGCGCCTAAATTGAAGCATGTTGATTGCTGCCATTAACGGCACCAAACGTCGGGCCGCTCCGTAAGACTTAATGTTAAATTTTATCACAACACTTTAAAAACAAAAGAAATCTAATAAAATAACTTTTCACAGATTTTTCAATATTTTGTAGTATTTTATAGTTAATTTGGTCAAAATAAAAATATTTTGTTTGTCAGATGTGACAGCTGTAGGAATCTATTTAGTGCTTCAATTTTGACTGCGCGCTTGTTCTCTGACACTGACACTCATTCTAACGTATTTATTCTAAGGTTTTGCCTTACAAGTAAAACATGATTTATACTGAAATTTTTATACCACTTTTTTGAGAATATGTCTTAAATATACGATGCTGTGTTCGTGAGGGTAGTTTTATGTTGAAAATATTTCGAAATACCGCATGCCTTGAAAGTTTTTGAAAGTCATGATGCGTTGTTGTCTTGTTGAAATTGTTGTTTCGAATATTTTCAACACAGAATCACTTTGGTTGTTTGTTCATAGAATTACTAACTGCAATTACCGTTAGCCATGATGGAAACATACCTTATTTATGATAATTATCAAATAAATTGTAATGGACTTACTAGCGCATATAATAAATACGTATCAAACACATTTAAATTAACATTCAACATTCATTACTATTTACAAACCTACTAGTCTTCCGCCAGCGGCTTCGCCCGCGTGGACCTGTTTTAAAGGTTCCCGTAGGATAAAAACCATCCTATGTCCTTTCCCAAGGTCCACTCTATCTGTGTTCCAAATTTCATTAAAATCGGTTCAGTAGTTTAAGCGGGAAAAATTTGCAGACAGACAGACAGAGTTACTTTCGAATTTATAATATTAGTATGGATCAAGCAATGAAATCGATATCTAAATATAAACCATAGAATATTAACCTACTAGTGACCCAGCCCCCTTAAAACTAGACTGTGTGCTATTGCAGACTATAATCTATCGCTGTGCCAAATTTCACCCCGACCCCTTCAGCCTTTCTTGCTTGATTGAGCAACATACATCCATCCAAACTTTCGCATTTATGATATTAGTGTAGAGAACTTGATTAAAGTCAGTCTGTTTTTTCCTGTAATTAGTAATTCTTTGAAAAAGGTCCTTTGTAAGACGGAATACGTTAGTTATACGTACAAGAGTATATATTTTGTATGTTATAGCGTTATTTCTTTAGTCGATACCGATAAAGGTTTTAACGATACTCCAACATCAGTAACGGTATCAATATTAGCGTTAAGTACCTTTATTTTGACGTTATATCGATGCTAATTAGTTAAATATAGATACCGGTAATGTATCGATTAAATATCGATATCGTATCGATTAACGAATGAGCGCGCATAGGCTAGACTTAGACCAAATGATTAAAAACCATCCACTTTTTGACTTCGCCTACAACTGTATAATATTCCTCACAAGAGCTTCTTTTTGTAATAAATTTATTGTTAATATATTTCGTATATTAGGACTCGAAACAAAATTGTATGTTGACTCGAATTAATCGATTATTTAAACCCTGAAATGTACCGCCGAATGTATAAGTATGCACACTTTTTTAGTGTTGTGTAAAGGAGATCTCAACTTTTCTATTTATGACCAGTTAAAAAACTTACATTGTTTTTACAAACCAAATATGTATGAATTTGTTGAATAAATTATTTTTTTATTTCTATAATATAAGTATAACTATAACTGTAATTTTGTTTAGACATTTAGTTTTGTATAAAAGCACTATTTTTTGCCAAAATTTACTCTTCAGAATAGTTACAGATAGGTAATAGAAATTATTCTTGTTTGCTTGACTTTAAGTAACTATTTCTTTGTATAATTTAGATGCATTAGATTCGTTACATTTAGAAATAAATACTTTCTTGATAAATAAAGTCCTTTCTTGTAAAGATTATATTTTTAAGTTTGTTAAAAATATTTAATATTATATTCGGTGTTGAGATCTCCTACTCACCAGTAGTCGGTGTCCAAACGCTTCGCTTCACACGACGATGTAACAAATAGCTAGAGGTATCGTAAATAAATACCGTTACACTGAAAACTATGTTTTATTTCACCCCTTTATCAGTTCAATGAGAATAGGCATAAAATAAAATGTATTTTTCAATAATGGCATTCGCACGATCTGCGCGTATTGCCACTTTCACAATACAAAGAGCACCGTTGTGCCACTGTTGACATAATAATAATAATTGGCAAAACAATTACATAACTCGTCAGTAATCAGTCAGTAGGAGTTTTGGCGGGAAGTCGAAAAAGGCATATTGTGCTCTTGTTTTATTTTTACTTTCTTGGTGTATTTTTGAGTTATATCGGATAAATTTGATGAAATTTTGTTTGATATAGGTTAATTAAAGTGCACGATTGTTGTGAATTGCAATAACAGTGCGAAAATACGTTTTTTCGGCTTGCCTCCAAAATTCCATTGGTTATGTTCTTGTAAAGAAACCATCGCTTTACTTGAATGTCTGACTGACTTGATTGACTGATTACTAACGACTTACTGGCTTTACCTATTATTACTCGTCCATTTCACCGTTTGCGATGCCATAATTGAAGAAAAAATAATCAGTCAGTAGTAAGTATGGCAGATATATGAGTAAAGCGATGGCCATTATCAGAAGTACCAGAAAGTCTGATGGAGTTTTGGAGGTAACCCGAAAAACATGTTATCACGACTACCACTTTATGCTTAGTGAAGTCTTCACTGTCATTGGCGACATTCTAGGCGCCCTTGTGGGCTTTGCGTTGATTGGTTTTAGTTCAACCTAGTACGTAAGTACATTATTCTTAGTCTAAGGTTCAACCGATAGGACCACAGGTAAAAAATAATTGCCCGTGGCATAAGAATAAATGTAATTATTATTTATTCTTATGCCCGTGGTCTTAGCATCAAAAATCAAAAGTCTGACCCACCCTGTCAGTGTCATACCTGTCAATACCTTGATGCTCTAAGGCTGTGGCCCGTGGTACAACTACTAGCTAAAAGTCTTTTAAGTTGGCCATGGGCAGTGCTGGATTTACCAAAAACACATAACGCAATAGCGTTATAAACCTATTTATGAATAAGGGGGTTAGCAATTTTATTTGAAGTCGTTTTTTTTTTGTTAATACATAACCTAATCAATTTATATAATATAGGTAGATTTTCTGTTGACATGAAGGATGAAAATAAAACAAAGCTGTTAAATTATCTGTTTTATTAAAAAAATGTTGTACAAAATCCTTAATCCTAACTTATTTGTACATAATACTCGTTTAGGTACTTTGAACTCTGTAAGACTGTAATAGTGGAGAAATACTGCGTTATTTAATAACAACGGAAATTAAAGTTTTATACATACATAGTAGTAGGTAGATAAGTTTCTTGAGATTTTAGGACAGTACAGGTGGTCGGTAAGTAGGATAAAGTACTAAATGTAAGTAATTATAATAATAAGGATACAAGGATATAAGGATTATTAGAACTCGGGGTTTACAGGGTTAAGTTTCTGTAATAATAATAATTACAAGTATATAAGTTTAGCGTAGTATGGTTGCCAATTTAGGTCGGGTTGGTGTGCGCAGATGAGTTGGTAATATGGATCTTGAAATAAGAACTGTCCAAACACAAATCACCGAAGTTTATTTTTCGCACACACACAGAACGCCATATAAAGTCAGAAGGAGTAGTAAGCAAGCGACAGGAAAAGTTCACATACAAGACATACAGAAACCGAAAGATCGCGAGTGACAATAATTTTTTAATAAGCGGCGCGAAAGCATTGGCGCGGTGTAGCCGTGCTACAGTATATGGAAGATTTCTTTCAATGAATCTATCTATCATGTCATGCGCGTGTGGCGTGCAATGCGCTCTGTGACTGCCGCCCGCGCGCCGCCGCCCGCTCGCCCCCGCGCCACCGCCCGGCCGCCAGGTAGCTACGCCGGCCGGCAGCGATAAGATAACGAACAATATTAATATACAAATCGAACTGTTTGTCCTTTTTACATACAAAATTTATCTAACTATTTTTATTTTATTTTCTTATTTTAAATATTTTACTTTTACATTTAATTTTGTTTTATATTTAATATTTTAATACATTACTTTTTCTTCATTTAATATTTGATTATTTATATTTTTAAAGATTTTAAATTTTGATTTTCACATTAACAATATTTTTAAATAGTGTAAGTAAATTTCTAGTAGGCCCACTACATAAGGATTATTAGAACTCGGGGTTTACAGGGTTAAGTTTCTGTAATAATAATAATAACGTTTCACACTCATAGTTCCACAGTAGGGCGGATATACCCCGTGTCGTGGGTACCATGGACACACACAATGACAGAAACACATATACCCAGACCGAGAACAGCAATTTTAAACTCGTCATTCAAAAGCCAAACGCTCAAGCCTCAATATAACGTTACAATCAGCGTAATGTTACAATGACTCATCCTTTTTCGTGCCTGCAGCCGGCATTCATCGATTTATTAGAAGTTTTCACGTCTTGGTGCATATTTTTTTTTGAAGTGACAATATCTAATAAATCTATGAACGCCGGCTGCACGCACGAAAAAGGATGACTCATTGTAACAATACGATCGGCGCTTGTAACGTTACGTTGAGGCTTGAGCGTTCGGCTTGCGCCGTTCGTCGCCTGTTTATAAAGTGAAGTGAAAAGTTAATGTGGTGTTCATTGTTTTGTTATGACGTTGTCACGTTCAACTATCGTCCGTAAACTGACGTTACAGACAACCAATTTTTATTTTTTAATCGAATGTCAATAATGTTTCATACCGCTTGTAAGAAAATTTAGTAAAATAAATTTTATTTTAAACCCCTGTGTGAAATATCGTAAAATCCCGGAACAAGACAGTTTGTAATTTTCTAGTATGGCTGCACCCCTTTTTGCGTCCCACTGCTGGGCAGTGGTCTCTCTAATAACTAATAAGGTTTGGTAGAGTATATTAATATTATATAGGTAAGTATTTTAGAGTATAAAAGCAGGTGAATCTAAGCAGTATTTCTTCACTAAATACATATTTTTTCGGTCAATGGTAGCCAGGAGGTCCATAGGCGGTGGACGGTCGCTGGTAACCATTCCCGTTGCCATGGAAACCGGTCAGGGACCCGCTGTAGTCTGGCGTGTTGTAGTTGTAGCCACCTGCAAATAATATATTGTTTCTATTATTGAGTACGTAAGACAAATAGATACTATCACCACCCCGACCGAATAAACGCCGAAAAGTGCAGTTTCCTTTTTACCCTAATTTGCTTTTAATTTAAGCTAATACATTAATATTTATTTATTTAAGGCCTCTTTCACCACCTTCAAGTAAAGTGACAAGTACCCTAATTGTCGGTTAAAGTCACCCGTAACTTCAATTTCACGATGTTCGAGTACTTAGCACTAATCATATTATTATGTTATGATAAACTGACCCGTAATCATAGCTTTTAGTTGCCAATTAACTTTACTTGGGACGTAACTATTATTTACGTGTTCAAAGTCAACACTTTACTTGGAGATGGTGAAGGAGGCCCTAAATCTTATAGTAAAACATTAATCTAAGGAAACAAGGGTGTGCTTAATGCCTGATGGCATTCTGCAGCAATGGCTGGGCATCCCTGGGTGATAAGATAAGAGAAAACTTGTGGCAGGCGCATACTACATTTAAAAAAAATATTTTTAAACGTAAACTACATACACAAATACATATTATATCATAAATAAGTAAATAGTACATACATACAATTACATATGATTCAGTTGTTATTATTCAAGAGATGGTCTCGAACGAGTCTACTGAACATGCTTTTACTTGGAGCTTTTCGAACAGTCTCTGCTAGGGTGTAGGTAATTATTACATAATTAATATATTATTATTAAAATATACAAAACAAAGTAGTACCTTGAGACCCTGTTGATTGATGCACAGGTTCAGGGTACCTCGCCTCTCCTTCGTACCTCACGTCGGCGTGGAAGCCAGTCTGCCAGTCCGCGTGGTACGTCACTGGAATGACAAGCAAGTTATTATAATAATATATTAAATATAATCAAATAGGATTTATTTGTAGCTGAACCCTAAAACTCTGCCTTTAAATGACCGCCTTTAATTAACCTAACCTTACCTAACTGCTACACAAATCCTACTAATATTATAAATGAGAAAGTAAGTTTGTTTGTTACTCTTTCACGCGAAAACTAGTCAACCGATCATCATGAAACTTTCTTTGTACTTATATTCCTGGAGGTATCAGAAGTAAAATAGGATACTTAAAAAAACGCGGGTGAAACCTCAGGGCACAGATAGAAGTACCTATATATTTGTAACTGACCCCTAAAACTCCGCCTTTAAATGTTTGTGGTGGACCACCCTTAATTGTGACTTAAGAATTTGAAAAATAGAAAACCCTACATATAAAATTTCATACAAATCGATTTAGCCGTTTCGGAGGAGTACCTATTATGGCAACTAACACTGTGACATGAGAATTTTGTACACTGTATATCTATCCCACTGGGTATGCTGGGTATGCGGGTTGGCCACTAACCCGCATCTCCACAATTCCGCATTGGAGTAGCGTGGTGGAGTAAGCTACTGGCCTCTTCAATAAGGGGGGGAGAGACCCGTGCCCAGCAGTGGTACGCAAAAAGGGTTGCAGCCAAGCCATTTATGTATAATCTAAATGTATATTTTAGTATAGGTATTTATGTATATAAAACTATTTATTTAATATTTATACATTTATTTATATTTATATTACAGGTATATATCATATCTACGTTTTTATACACTTCTACGTACATTAATTTTTATATGTTTATTTTGCCGTTATATATTTTATATAGTTTTTATTTGTTACTTTCTGTGTCACAAATTTTTTTTCTTCCTCCCACTACCTTAAGGTTGGTCTGCCTTTTATCCGATGCTTTTGTACGGTAGAAAAGTTTAAATAGATTAATAAATCTCGGGATACTACATACATACATACAAATACAAACCCTAGGATTACATACAATATAACGTTAATTACTACGATTTGTTAATAGAATTTAAAAAATGTGAATTTCCTCACCAATCTGCGTACGACCATCGGGTAACTGCACCCGGTACTCGCCCCTCACGACGTTGCCATCCGAAGTCTCTTTCCGGTCGTAGTCGTTACCCGACTTGGCGTCTTTCACTGAATACCCGAACTCGTAGGACTTGGGCTAGAAAAAATGGAATAAAAGGACACTTTACTACTCGAAATCTCCTATTTAAAAATAAAACACAATACATTTTCATAAATAATTTTCATTCAAATAAGATTCAAATAGCCTACAAAAATAATACGAAATTAACCACGACCATTTTCTAAACATCCTAGGTCTGTATTTAAAATTAGGTAACTCACATAAAATGTAAAATTTAAAACTACTTTAATGTTTCTTATTACCCTTCTGTAATAGAAATTTTAAGAATTTAAGTTTTAATTAAGTATAAGTCATTAAAATAATTATTTTATTATAATACTAGCCTTCCGCCAGCGACTTCGCCCGCGTGGACCAGTGTTTTAGGATCCCGTAGGATAAAAACCATCCTATATCCTTTCCCAAGATCCACTCTGTGTTCCAAATTTCATTAAAATCGGTTCATTACTTTCGAATTTATAATATTACTTAGTATGGATAATAAAATTTGTACGCCCTAAGGGGTAAATATGGAGTTCTAAATATTTTGTAATCCCTTTTTTCACCCATATTTATGCAAATAAAATATTTTCATTTTATTTCAAAATTGGCAAATATTTCAACTTAAATAAAAACTTCACCGTTTATTCTGAATATAAAGCTGATTCCGTCTCTTCGCTCAACTTCACTCAGCTCAGTATTTCACCCGCTAAGAAACATAAGAAGTATTATAAGAACTAGACTAGTACAGGCTGCACTGAAAATCAGTATTGTAGTCATTGGCTGCAAGGAGGCTGAGTGCAGTCCTTTTTCTGAAATAGACATAGCCACTTTTATGTTTGTGACCCTATTTGATATTTTTAATTGTAAGCGTTTTGTAGTTTTAACAAGGAATAAATATTTTTCTATTCTATTCTGTTTTATTCTATTCTAGTATAGTATCCAGCGGCGATAGCCGAGTGAGCGGCGATAGCCGAGTGGTAAAAAGCCGCGGTCTTCGACGCGACCGATCCCGAGTTCAAATCCTCGGCGCGCAGCTCTGACAAAGAAATTTGTAATGTGCGCATTTATAGTTGCTCCACGGTGATGGAAAATATCGTGATATTTAATTGATTTCGATGCTCTCCATCACCGTGCATGCCTGAGAGAAATTCATAATTTCTCGAAAGCATGACGTCCACCAATCCGCACTTGGCCAGCGTGGTGGACTATGGCCTAATTCCCTCTCACTTGTGAGAAGAGACCTATGCCCAGCAGTGGGACAAAAAAAAGGTTGAAAAAATATAGTATCCAGACGCACTTAAATTCCTGAACAATTACTACTTAAGAAACTATGTATATCGGCGTCAGAAATAATCTTTCAGAATTGGTTGCATCCTTCCGAACATTTAATATGGTCACTGGCGTTAAGGAGATGTTTAATACATCCTGCCTTCTTTGTTAAGTACCTACTTTATATATGTAAGTTTACGAGTGATTTTTAGCTGACGTACTCGTTCGCCAGTAGACTCGTTTGGATTCTCTATGAGACGTGGGCAACATGGACACAAATAAAAACGAGATCACAATTTTATTATTGTCAAATGTGGTCCTAACTATAAGCGCTTTTTAGGTTGCCTATAAACCACCATTGAAAAAAAATCTATTGCTTCTATGGCCACTCATTTAACTGAAGTAGCAGATGACGAAGTAGTCACTCATGGAAGATGTACGTACTCCTAAGCCTGTGTCTAGCCTGAATCGTAAGCAGTTTGCAGCTGCTACTCCGCAACGCGAATGTATGTAATGTACGGCCGAAGTGGGCAGCAGTGAAACGGTGAAGCGGTGAAGATTTTCCAAATAAACTTGTCAGTAAAATTGGCTATTAAGTAACCAAATTGTTTGAAATCTCGTTACGTCAAGATAGCTGACTGAATCAGTTAACTATGCTATTTAACTTTAAATCGGAAACTTCCTCATGGTATGCTGGGTATTCCTAGTAATTCTAGCAAATGTAAATATACCACATTTTGTAGGTGGTATCTGAACTATTATGGTTCGCCAGGGGAAGTACCACCGATGCACCCACTTCTGCCGTGAACCAAATCTATTGTGTTTCGGTGGAAAGGTGCAGTTGCCGGCCACACTTACATGAGGGGACCACCAGCCTCCTTAGTAGCAGCGCAACTGCATACGACCTCAGACAAGACTTACCTATGCTTGGTTGAGGTGGTATGTAGATGTCCATGGGCTGCAGCGACCACTTAACTCCACGTGGCCTGCATGCTCGTCTGCTACTCCATTCAAATAAAAAAATACAGAAAACAACAAATTAAATCGGTATTTATGGTACAAAGAGTACTTTAAAATTTGCTTCATACGAGGCATAATTATTCTTATTTCCATTAACAATGTCCAAACGACCTCCAATTATTTTATATTTTGCACAAACGTGGTGACTATCAGAAAATATGAGCAAAATTATGATGTTAACTTTGCTCTTAACACCAGGACATAAGGACCACAATTTTGCATAATACTCATCTGTTGATTCATTGACTAACTTGATTACTTCAATGAGACAAAATCGTGCAGTTTACACTGTTTAGCCGTGACCGACGCACGCGCATAAAATGTACCGTTTCATACTAGTAATACTATCAGCAACGATCATCACGGCTGACATGAATGTATACGTCACAGACGACTCTCCAATCGAACGAATCGGGAACAGACTGTATAAGAAGGAAATCTTAACAGACCAATTCAACGATCCCAAGGAATTAGCTTACGATTCCGCAAGCAGAAACCTATATTTCATGTACATGGACGATGAAATACAAAACTCTGGGAGAGCTCTAATAAACACAGTGACGAAAAACGCAATTAAAATCAAAGGAATCGAAAGAAATAAAGCTACCGCAGTAGATACAGGAACGGGAGAAGCTTACTTCGGATCAGACGACGGACTTTACAAATACGATCCAATACAAAAAGTAGCTGTTAATATTGGATTGTACAACGTTAATGTTTACAAAATAGTGATCAGAAACAACGAAATATACGTGGTAGACGCGAACAATCACATGATTTACAAAGTCGACAATTACATGAAAGCTATTAAAGTTGGGGATATGAAAACTGTGATGGAATTCAATGTGGATGACGAGAAAAACATACACTTTATGAGTATGTGTGGTGTATTTTGTGATACTGGTGAAGAAGTGGTGAAGAACGAAGACTTGCGTGTGGTTTATCAATTCATTGTTGATGATAAAAAAGTGTTTGGTCTAAGTGATGATGGGTTATATGAAATTAACTGTAAACTTGGTACGGCAAAGCAAGTAGCCAAACTGGACTTCTTCCCTAGAAGCTTGATATTTGGTGATTACGGAGACATATTCTATTCTATAGATAACTACATCTATAGGTTAAGGCCAGTAAATCCTTATCTTGTTTACAATATTCATACGAAAATAAGGTCAAAGCGTCGGTAATCTTTATTATGTAATTTACTTAGAATAAATACGTATAGAATGAGTTTCTTCATACAAGCGACCTGTCAAAATTGAAGCACTAAATAACCTACAGATATTTTTAAATATAAAATACTACAAAATATTGTAAACACTCTGAAAAGTTATTTTATTACACTTCTTTTGTTTATAAAATTGTTGTGATAAAATTTAACCATAATTACGGAGCGGCCCGGCGTTTGGTGCCATTAATGGCACCAATCAACATGCTTCAATTTGGGCGCGCGAACTTGCCCAACAAACATTTAGGCGACGATTAGAGCTTGTTTTGTTACTTAGTGGGTTACAAAGGCATTACAGTAGCTGTACTTATGACTATTGGCGATAAAGTGGCGTAAGCAAGTAACGTATATCACTTCTACTTATAATACAGAGTTACAAGGGCGACAATTAGGCGAGCTTAAAGTTTATGGACGTATTATGGCAAATCTTAAGGACGCATATCCGAATTGTCGCGCTTCTATTCTAGGTATTGAGACTTACTACTACACGTGCACGGCTCACACACACAGCGACTTGTGCGAAGCGGCGAAATTATGAGTGAACTGACACGGCTGGATACTTGAGCCAAGTTTTATTATTTCTTTTTTGCTGTGTATTTTTGATTTTATGATTTGGATGAAATTTTGTGTGTATATTTCAATAGGTTCCTGGAAGGTTTGAAAATACAATTGGACTCGGTAGGTGGCGCTGTTGTTGGTATGTCACTGACTTCTCCTAAAACGGCTGGGCCGATTTGGATGATATTTTGTGAGTATATTTCAATGGGTTTCTTGATTGTTTGAAAACATAAATTGGACCCGGTAGGTGGCGCTGATGTCAGTATGACACTGACTTCTCCTAAAACGGCTGGGACGATTTGGATGATACTTTGTGAGTATATTTCAATGGGTTTCTGGATTGTTTGAAAACACAATTAGACCAGGTAGGTGGCGCTGCTGTCGGTATGTCAATGACTTCTCCTAAATGGCAGAGACGATTTTAACGATATTTTGTGAATATTTCAATGGGTTTCTGGATGGAAACACAATTGGATCTGGTATGTGGCGCTGCTGTCGGTATGTCACCGACTACTCCTAAAACGGCTGGGTCGATTTAGATGATGTTTTGTGTGTATATTTCAATGAGTTTCTGGATGGCTTGAAAACACAATTAGACCCGATAGGTGGCGCTGCTGTCGGTATGTCACTGACCTCCTAAAACGGCTGGGCTGATTTAGATGATATTTTGTGTTTATATTTCAATGGGTTTCTGGATCGTTTGAAATCACAATTGGACTCGTTAGGTGGGACTGTTTTCCCAGGCAGGACGAAGTCTGCAGGCTCCACTAGTTTCTTATAATTTTGTTATGGCTATCAAATGCAAGTTATCGAAAATTAGCAAGAAAATATGTTTATTTGGCATATACACTTTACAGTAACAAAGACCACATTACTAATATATAGATATTCATTACGTACACCATACCATACAAATGTCAAAGAAAAACTCTTTATTATGTACACCATACAAACGTCAAAGAAAAACATTTCACATAGCGTGCGTGACACAATAGATGGTCTTATCGCTAAAAGCAATATTTACAAGACAACTTATGGATGGATTAGAGGAAGAGGGAGAAAAAATACTGAGGGATATATCTAAACAATATTCATTGCTTCAAAAATTCATTTTCACGACACTGAAAACTGTTGAACTGTCGAATTGGAACGGATTGTCATTTCTAGTGTGTTACCACGCAAAAAAAAAAAAAGTTACTACGCAATTAGGATGCCGTACCAAGTCAGTCCAGGAGCTAGTAAATGCTAAAGTTGAATAAAACTAACAAAAAATGATTAATCATTCTTAGTTGTCATTATATTACTATGACTATGTGAAGAATGTTCTCGTACTTCCATATTTCTTTTGAATCTTGGATCGATCAATTCTGGAAGGAGGCAGTTCTTGTATTGTGTTTCCATATTCTCCTTCCAGAATTGATCGTCTTTGGCTATAAATTCATATTTAATTTTTCCAGGGCCCATCAAAATAGCAAAAACACACGTGTTTTCCCTTGTAATTCTTAGCTGACCCCGAATTTGGAAATACCATTTATGTTTCGTGTTTACAATTCGTAAGTAGGTAGTCGTGATACTCGTATCACGACTACCTCCGTCCTTTTGCCTGCGAAAAAAGGATGGTATGGTAATCAATGTTCACTAAAATATATGTATTTTTAATTATTCGTATAGTAACCTACTAACCGTCTTGCCTTTTCTACATTATGTCTAGTGGCATGAAGTTTCTTACGGGAGCTTTTCCCAAACGTCAAAAGCCTTGGCATCTAAAACAACAATTATAAGAGATATAAACTAAACACATTTTTATTAGCTGGCTCTACTCGTTTATTAGTTCCAGAAGCAGTCATCGAGGTATACCTTCAGGTCACTTCATCAAGTCTGGAGGTAAGATCTCAACGTAACTAACAAAACGAGCCCAAACACAGCAAACCTAGCTCTTCTTGTTTATTAGTTCCAGTAGAAGTCATCGAAGTATACCTTCAGGTCACTCCATCAAGTCCGGAGGTAAGATCTCAACGTAACTAACAAAATGAGCCCAAACTCGGCACACCTAGCTCTACTCGTTTATTAGTTCCAGTAGCAGTAATCGAGGTATACCTTCAGGTCACTCCATCAAGTCCGGAGGTAAGATCTCAACGTAACTAACAAAACGAGCCCAAACTCGACACACCTAGCTCTTCTCGTTTATTAGGTCCAGTAGAAGTCATCGAGGTATACCTTCAGGTCACTCCATCAAGTCCGGAGGTAAGATCTCAACGTAACTAACAAAATGAGCCCAAACTCGGCACACCTAGCTCTTCTCGTTTATTAGGTCCAGTAGAAGTCATCGAGGTATACCTTCAGGTCACTCCATCAAGTCCGGAGGTAAGATCTCAACGTAACTAACAAAACGAGCCCAAACTCGGCACACCTAGCTCTTCTCGTTTATTAGTTCCAGTAGAAGTCATCGAAGTATACCTTCAGGTCACTCCATCAAGTCCGGAGGTAAGATCTCAACGTAACTAACAAAATGAGCCCAAACTCGGCACTCCTAGCTCTACTCGTTTATTAGTTCCAGTAGCAGTCATCGAAGTATACCTTCAGGTCACTCCATCAAGTCCGAAACGAAATGTAAATAATCCAATTTTAGCAAAAATAAATTGGGAAAATAAAAGCAAAAATAAACTGGGAAAACAAAACACGTGAAGTATCAAGTTTGGTATGTCAAATATTTTGTATTCGTACAGCGATCATTTTCAACACGAGCTCCTGCTTACAAGCGACACAGTGTCCACTCACGACGGCGGCCGAGCGCAGACTAATATTTCATTGCAAATATTTTGTGTTATAAATCAAGACAGTGTCAAGTAAAATAACCCTTATATTAAAGCCATTATGATTCATGCGTTATAGCAAAATTAGTGGAAAAACTAGACGTGATTTTATTTTTTTCTGACACTTTTTGTACCATTTTGGTAGTTTTTTTTAAGACCTTTTTGAGTTTAACATGTCTATTTACATAAAATATTTTTTAATACATAAATTTATGTTATTAAATAGAAGAGAAATGTTCCTAAACTCAACACGATATCGTTAATTTTGCGTTATGAGGCACCGCAAATTATTTTTTACAATTTAATTGACCTATATTTGCGAATAAAAGTTAACAACATTTGTAGATGAAGAAGTAATCTATCTGTGGTAATTATTAGTTACATTTGGTTTACTTTCATTTTGCCGCAAAATGTACCGACAAACTGCTTATTTTTGAAAGTTTTAGTGTGATTTGGAAACGCGTCCTTAACACTGTTGTACATGCACAGCATTTTGTGTTATAGCTTTAAGTGAATCTTAGAACTCTAAGATCTAAATAAGAATAAGAATTAGCTACTACCTCCAAAAGTGTTATGCAAGTCATTTTAAACTCTTTACAAGAACCTAAAGTTGCACAATAGCGTTAATAAGCGCTACCAGCTTTACAATGGTGTTTATTTAATCTTATATAGAACCAAATGCTTGAAGTAATACAAAACTCTCTTGCATTACCTTAAGTCAAATAGGAGTATAATTTTTCGCTATAACAGATCCTCTAGCGTCTATTGTTACTTCTTTGTAACTAAAGGTAAAGTAATAGCGCTTAAGGTCACTACTGTATTTCTTATATTGACTACTATTGTTTTTGACAACCAAAAAAAAAATTGTTGTAAATACTTGGAAAAATCAATGTAGGACTGGTGGAAATAGACAGAAATTTATCAGAGAATTTTATCTCATTTTCAACTCCTCTATTCCTATTGAAAATACGTCCTCTATTCCTAAGGAAAACAGTGAAGCGCGAGTTTCCTGTGAGCCTGATGGTTCCGTACATGCTTTTCAAAATGATGATTGTGCTATTACTACAGGTGATAATGAAGATCAGAATTCTCTATGTTCCGAAAATTTTGTTAAGACTGAAGAGTGAAATTTGCCTTCATTAAGCAGTGAAAATGAAGATGACACGAGTGACATTTTGAAAAATATTAATTTTCGTGAAAAGTTGAGGGCTTGGGCTATAAAGTAAAACATAAGTCAAACGTCTCTGAAAGATTTGCTATTAATTTTAAATGAAAGATTTTGTGATATTCAACCAAATTTTTCATTATTATTTATTCAATTGTTTCACGAGCACGTTGTAATCTACTTCTTTTTTGCTGGTTGGTTGACTCTTCTTAGTGTCTTTAGTTTCTTCATCGGTATGTATCTGTAATTTCCAACAAACTATCCAATTCGCGTTCAGCTTCTTCAAAAGTTGGAATATTACTTCTCTTGAGTTGACACTTTATATCTCGCCAATCAGGCTGTGGTAAGGAGTAAGCCGATCTTACAAGTTTTGTTGCGTTTTTTTTTGGCCATTTTACTATACATATTAAGTATTATGTTCCCATTGCGAAGGTGCAATCCAGTGCATGTATTTTCCTTTTTCTAAGGTTTTTAATATTTTATACGGCATTCTGAAACCAATTAATACAAAACAAAATTAGCAGTAAGTACATTAAATACCTTATTCTACTGGCAATTACTTTAATTCAAGAACAGTTGAATGTTAATATATTATGATGTTAGCATTCAATTTTTTCCCGTGGGCGTAGTTAAAACAATATAATAATTTATATCTACCTACTTCTTTGTATTCTACTCGTCCAAAACAGTTAACAGGTAAAAAATAACATCAATACATGGTTTAAAGTTTTGAGCACTACGGATCCCTAAATTCGTTTGCTCGCCATGTTGAGATAATGAAATATTAGATTATGGTTATAAAAACAAATATTTACAAGGTTTCCATGAAGTATTTTGCTTTAGTATGTATTTATATTACTAGTACAGTATTATAAGATCAATAAGGCAATTTTTTTTGTATTCTTTTACAAGAAAAGTGTGTCACTCCATATTAGACAAAACATTTGTTTTCAGTAAATAGACAATATACATCGGGCGCTCGAATTATTTACCAATAAATATGTAACATATTCACAGTGTACTTACCTTCGCAGCAAAAATACGCTTCTTTTCGCACCATAAAACATATACTAATGGTTCACTTTTTTTGTTTAATGAACCATCTTGAGGTTGCCGATATTATATTAGCTATTGAAAATAATATATTATTTAATTATTGTTAGATCGCAAAATTAGAAAATATATTTTCCGGGTATCAAAAACTCTTGCGGGAGAGACCTTTACCCCTTTGTGGATCTTGAATAGCGTTCAGACCGTTACAAAACACCTATTTACCTCCCTTTTAGCGCTTGAAAATATAATAAACGCCTTTGTATCTCTACTGTATCGCTTAAGGAGTCAGTTGACGCCTACCTGTAGCCCGCTTAGCACCCATAGAAGTAATATAAAACCATTTTTGCCATTTTACCGCTAACAGAGTTAATTTTCGCTTATTTACCCCTCTTGTATCGCTAAGAGATCCTATTACCGCTATCATAACTCTCTTATAGCATGATTGTACCACTTAGCCAATTACCATAACTCTTGTATACCGTCATTATACAACCTTAAGTAATATAAAAATTGTGCCTAATTCGGGGGTAAAGTAGGGTTAGAGCGCGCTCTAACCCCAATTTGTAACACCCATAAACCACTTTAGAATCTAGTTAGCGCTCCTTTAGACTTATTATAACTCTTACTTTAGCGCCTAAATGTTACTTGGGTGGTTTCTATAATGTAATTGTAATTATTCTAAGGTAATTTAGTAATTTATATTATAAGTACCTAGTATATGGTCTACGCATTTTTTTTCCAAGCTTTTTTATGTCCCGGGCACAGGTCTCCTCTCACAAGTGAGAGTGATTTAGGTCATATTCCACCACGCTGGCCAAGTGCGGAGTAGTAGACGTCATGCTTTCGAGAAATTATGAATTTAATTGTAAATAAATATCACGATATTTTCCATCATCGTGGAGCAACGATAAATGAGCACATTACAAATCTCTTTGTCAGAGGTGCGCGCCGAGGATTTGAACCCGGAATCGTTCGCGTCAAAGACCGCGGTTTTTTTTTACCACTCGGCCATCACTGCTCAATATACGCATATTCCCACTGTTAAATAAAAACAATTATTGTTTTTTTCCTTATTACCTCCGCCTTGATGAAGTGCCTTCCTAAAATTGAAGAAAGATCCCTATCTGAACTGTATGGTTCGCCCGGGGAAGTACCACCGCTGCACCCACTTCTGCCGTGAGCCTATTGTGTTACGGTGGAAAGGTGCAGTTGCCGGCCACACTTACATGAGGCGACCACCAGCCTCCGGAGTAGCAGCGCAACTGCATACGACCTCAGACAAGACTTACCTATGCTTGCTTGAGGTTGTATGTACATGTCCATGGGCTGCAGCGACCACTTAACACCACGTGGCCTGCATGCTCGTCTGCTACTCCATTCAAATAAAAAAAATCCAGCTGTAGGATCCAAAAACGGTTGCGCCAGTAAGTGGTAAACCTTTATTTACTGAAATAAAATCTGTTGAAGTAACGTACCACTTCGCTTTCATGAGAATGTCCGTGGCCGTGACTGCTGTGGTGACCATCGTAGCTGTCTGAACCGTGGTAACTTGCGCCGTTCGACGGTGGTAGGTAGCTGTTTGATGGCGGTAGGTAGTTATTTGACGGTGGGTTGTAACCTGCGAGGGTAAGATTGAGTTATGAATACTTTCACCACCTTCAAGTAAATTGACAAGTACGATAATTGTCGGTTAAAGTCACCCGCAACTTCAATCTCAATTTGTCGATGTTCGAGCAGAACTAATCATAAGTATGATAAACTGACCCGTACTCATAGCTTTTACTTGCCAATTAACTTTACTTGGGACGTAACTAATCAACACTTTACTTGGAGATGGTGAACGAGGCCCTTTAAAGATCAATAGATGCAATGCAAGCAGAATCAGCGATGAAAATTATTTTACCTATAATTTTATAACACTATTTCGTCTCACTGAACGACGACGACCCGCGTGGCGCAATGGTTACCATGCCGGGCTGCCACTCGAGGGGTCCCGGGTTCGATTCCCGGCGAAACAGATATTTGAATGATGAATTTAAATTTCTGTTTGGTCTGGGTGTTTGTGTTTCTGTCTTTGTGTGTGTCCATGGTACCCGCGACATAGAGTATATCTACCCTACAGTGGGGCTGTGTGTGATGCGTTATTGAAGCGTTACTGATGCTAATAAATAATTAATAATTAATAATAATAATAACAAGAACAGAAATTTAACTTCATCATTCAAATTTCTGCCTCGCCGGGAATCGAACCCCGGACCCTCTGATCGGCGGTCCGGCGTGGTGACCATTGCACCACACGGGTCACACGTGAAAATGTGAACGTGTTGTTTATTAGTATTGTACCTATATATATTATGTCTTGCCGTGTGGTGTCCGGCGTTAGAATAGCACCACTCCGATTCTTCCCAGGAGGTCGTAAGAGGCGACCAAGGGACAAATTCCAGGCACTCCGATTCTTCCCAGGAGGTCGTAAGAGGCGACCAAGGGACAAATTCCAGGAGATGGGCAGCAGCGTCTTCCTGAGTAACGTATCATCTACTGCGGTCACCAACACGCAATACCAAGCTTGGTGACTATGGCAAGAAACCCCTATCGTTAGGGGAGGCCTACGTCCAGCAGTGGACTACAAAAGGCTGAAAAGCAGAAGAAAAAAGATATTATGTCTAATACAAACCAGTGCGGGGAGGTAGGTAACTATTGTGCGAGTTGAAGCCATGTGCGTGGTAGTTGTGTGGCACTGGCGGCTCGCACTGGACCAGCGTGGCGAGCAGGGTCAGGCTTAGTATCTGTAACAGAGAAAATAACAATTTATGTACATGTATGAAATCCGTAATTGTATACAATCCGGTCTTGGACTACCAAGTCAATTGAGATACTTTTAATGAGCTGTCAAAACGTGACATCCTCATACAATTTGTATGAGAAAATGATAAGTGACGTCACTTATCACATGTAGTCAATTTAATAAGGTTTTAGCAACTTCATTATTATTGATTTAAGCGGTAATAAAAATCATGTATAAAAAAGAATTAACAATTATATTGCTTTCCAAGCGTGATTTAGTGCAACTTTTTTAAGGTAAGGATTTTGATTTTTTTTGTGCATAGTGTCCAAGACCCTATTCCTAGGTTATACATATATATATTTCCCAAAATCACCCTGAAATGTGTGATGTAAATTATATTAGACACATTTCCTAGGAAATTTATACATTTCCTAAACAGCAATCGGAAATGTATTATTATATTTAAAATAATGTAGTTTAAAAAACTAAAAACACGCTTTTGTGAAAATACGAACTAAAAAGTAAAAAAATAAGAAGTAAATGTATTTTACTGTAAAAAAAAGCGTGGGGTGCATGGTGTCAACAGTAACAGTGGTAAAAACCACCCCCCGCTTTTTTTACAGTAAAATACATTTACTTCTTATTTTTTTACTTTTTAGTTCGTATTTTCACAAAAGCGTGTTTTTAGTTTTTTAAACTACATTATTTATTTTTAATTTTTTAGTTAGATTTTTATTCTCAAATTATTGCATTATCATCGGCCCTTGACCCCTATGCAAATTTTCAAGTTAACCAGACGCTTAGACGTGTTAAAGTACCTTAGGCCACGAACTTATCAGCCGCCCCTCGTATATTTTATTTTATCCTGATGATCCTAGTTACGACTTTAACATAAAGTTATGAGATTATTGTATTGTCATCGGTCCTCAATAAATCTACAAAGTTTGAACGAAATCTGGCCGTTTAAAGTGGGTCAAAATCGCGCCCAAAGAAGTCGGTTACAAACATACAAACATACAAACATAATAAAAAGCGTGTAAAAAAATACGTGCCGCCCGAGTGAAAGAAAGTTGATGGAACCATGTCGACGGAATCCCGCTTGCTTACTCCACCACGCTGTTCCAATACGAGTTTTCTGCATCAACCCGCGTGGCGCAATGGTTACCATGCCGGACTGCCAATCGAGGGGCCCCGGGTTCGATTCCCGGCGAAACAGAAATTTGAATGATGAGTTTTAATTTCTGTTCTTGGTTTGGGCGGTTGTGTTTCTGTCTTTGTATGTGTCCATGGTACCCACGACACAGCGTACATATAAACCCTACAGTGGGGCTATGAGTGGAAGCGTTATTTATTTATTTATTTTTAGTTCGTTTTTTCACAAAAGCATGTTTTTTTTCAATATTGTTGCTAAAACCTTATTAAATACATAAGTAAGGTATAAAACGAATATTTGACAAAAATAAAAAACAGCTAAATTGTTTATTTTTAACACAATTATCTTACATCAGAACTTAAAATAGATTCAAGTATCTATTCAATTTATGAAGCGCGCATGGCCCGGTGGTTAGCGTAGAACGCAAACAATCTATGCAACTAAGCTAAACGGGCGCGGTCGGGTGTGAGATGGGTGACCGCTAGTGGCAAAAATATTTCATGCACGTTTCCGTGCTTCGGAGGGCACGTTAAGCCGTCGGTCCCGGTTGTTGTCGATGGATAACAGTCGTTAAACCTTGTCGGAGGCCTTATCGGCGGTTTGAAAACATCCGACAGCGGGTTGGCCACTAACCCGCATCTCCACCAATTCGCATGGAGCAGCGTGGTGGAGTAAGCTCCAGGCCTACCAATAATAGTCCCTGTAGCTTCGGGATTAAGAATAGAGCTACGGTATCCCCTGCCTGATCGTAAGAGGCGACTAAAAGGGGGCTTCCGGGGATGCGGACGGTGAGAGTGGGAGCTTGACCCGTCCAGCTAGCAGCCCCGGGAGGGACGGCGGTGTATGCGTGGCCGCATGTCGCCGTGAACACCTGAAGGTGCAGGAGAGCATATCTGCTCTCCCGAAGACGGGCCCGTTCTGGGACGCCGCGCGTGGAGGACACCGGTGCGTTCCTATGGAGATCCCGGAGTCCTCACAAACGCAGAGGCAGGCCACCGAGGGGGTTTTAGTGCGGTCAAATCCCACATAACCCGGTATCCTCTCCCAAGGTGTCGGGTACCTTTTGAAGGTTTCCCCCCCCCCCCCCACCCCCCCTCCCTCGATACCAAAGACCCGTGCAGCAGTGGGACGCAAAAAGAGTTGAGCCATGCAATTTAATATTTTAGGGCAGTATTACCATTGAGCATGACGGTTGAGAGAATTCACATAACAATCACATAATAATTATAAACATGGTAAATAATGTAAACAGAACAAAATTTCGAAATTTTGCTTCTTGGCACAGAAATAGCACCAAATTGTTCGTTCCGATCTGTTAGCAATAAAGATTTGATATTAACTTTCTCCTCATTATTATCTCATTATATTATTACTCGTATATTTGTCTTTCTACACATAAAATTACATGTCTTGACAGACAGATTCGTCGTCACAGATCCTTAAATACTGAAGCACTTTTTGTGTTACTCCGGATACTCATGATGATCACCTCGTGCAAATACGGCCATTGATGCGCGCATGGCCCGTCGGCTTGTGTTGAACGCAAGCTATCTACGTAGCTAAGCCAAACAGGCGTGGTCTGATGTCAGATGGGTGACCGTTAGTGGCAAAAATTTCATGCGCGTTTCTGTGCTTGAGACGGCACGTTAAACCGTTAGCCTCAGTTGTTATGGATGGATATTGTCGAAGTCCTTATGGGCAGTTTTTTTTTCTTCAGTTATGGCATCGCAAACTCTGCATACTGCCAGTGTTAAGTATTATTTTTCATTTTTTTGCCAGTTTCGTTGAAACTGGATGAGTAACAGGTAAAGTCAGTAAGTCGTCAGTAATCAGTCAGTCAAGTCAGTCAGACATTCAAGTAAAGCGATGACTTCTTTATCAGAACGTGACCAATGGAATTTTGGAGGCAAGCTTAAAAAACATATCGCACTGTTATTTTATTTCACAACACTCATACACTGTAATTAACTTATATCGAATAAAATGCCATCCAATTTATCCGATATAACTCAAAAATATACCAAGAAAATGAAAATAAAACAAGAGCACAATAATAATAAGTCTTTTTCGACTTCCCGCCAAAACTCCAACAATGGTTTTCATAACGGAATGACTTATGTAAATTGTTAAAATAATAGCGAGTTTACATGGAGGTTAAAACAAAAATTCCAGAAAGAAAGGCGCGTAATTTAATTTGTCAAAAAAAGTAGAAAAATTTTAGAATATTATACTTCCCTAGCACTAACCCAGTAGGAAAGGGAATTTGTACAATACAGGCTTGATTTATTCAAATAGCAGCTGTAGCTGTCAAGCTGTAGAAAACAGGGTGGCTCACTAGCTTTTGAAGCAAGGAAAAAAGGAAACTGGAAAATGTTGATATCTTGCCCAAAATACAAATGTATCAAAAGTATCAAACACAGTTTGAGATGCCTTATGGTTCTTTAATTCAATTTATTCCATATGAATGGGACATAGCATATAATATAGTAATATTTTTTAAGTTATTCAAATTCATATTTTTATGTGCTAACAATCCTCTAATCAAAGTGCGTCAATTATACCAAGAAATAATCATCAAAATCTGTTCACCCAGTCGAAAGTTCTGAAGTAACAAATATAAAAAACATACAGTCGAATTGATAACCTCCTCCTTTTTTTATTGAAGTCGGTTAAAAAAAATAGTAAACACCCCAATTTAAAAAATCCGGGAATTTAAGTATTAAACCTTAAATCAAAATTTAAGGCAATTTGACGGCATGTATACCTCTTCTAACACCGTTTATATGCATCCAACGTCCATTGCATCAAGATCTATTTACAATGCATATTTCCATGCGTTTGACACACTTCGGACCGTCAATCATGCGGATTTCTCACAGGAAACTCCTTTGAATGGGACCACTTATCCGCCCAACATTATCTAGGTTTCGCACGATGGTCTTTTCGTATTATTAAGGCTGTTCCTGGTTTATTGAGTAGGACTTTAAAACCTTATCACTTCATTATCCGAGATGATATTATCTACCTATCTAGTACCTTTAAACCTTGAATCTCGGAAACGGCTCCAACGATTTTTATGAAATTTAGCACCCATTGCGTTTCGGGGGTGGTAAATAGAATTTTTAGAAATTTTTTGCGTATTTTCAGCGACAATGAAAATAAATATAAACTGAAAAATATGACTCTGACTGACATCTATTATAGAGTATCATAATATTGTGGCGTAGAACACCGACGTCTTTCGCCAATCCACCGTTCAAACAACTGACAATGTCGATTTGAAAGAACACTATAAGAATTTTGTCTACTTGAATTAAAGCTTCATTGATCGAATAGTTACATAGGCTGACTGCGGAGCTAGAGACCCGGGTTCTAACCTTAATCAAGCATATTGCGTTTCCTTATTTTCTGTGACAATATTTTTTTATTTGTTGGGAACTACTTTTTCCTGATGACGTTATTATATAACAGAGTGTTTTTTTTTGTAATTATACCAAGAAAATAAATTGTTTTTAACCGAGAAACGCTCGTCCTGTACTACTAACGTACGGTACTAACGTTCAAAATTTTAAAATTAAAACTTTAAGGTTCAGCTTTGTTTATCTGCAACGCTCTTGCTTTTAGCTGCGACACTTTTTGTGTCCCACAGCTGTGCACGGGTCTCTTAGGGGAGGCATAGAGTGTACTGTAGAGTTAAGGATCGATTAGACGGCCCTAATTATCGGGCCCTATATGGCATACACTGCTGGTTATCTGAGTACATTGTAATAATATACTCAAGATAACCAGCAATGTATGCCAAATCGGGCCCTGCATCACCTGCATGTTGGCCAATGTAATTAACTGTGTATGGGCCGTGAGGAAATTGAAAAGCAATATAATTACTACAATGTTGCCCACAACAAATTCTACTTTCACAGTTGCATTTTAAGTAAGTTAAATCTATAAAACTAGTTACACTTACTTTAAATATTCGATTTCTCTTTATGAATACTCCTTACTTAGTTAGCCTCTAGTAAAACCTTAAAGCATCAAGGTACTGGTGTCATACCTGTCATTATGACAACCATCAGGGTGAGTCAGTAACTTTGATGCTCTAAGAGTAAACCGTCTGATTAATAATTGTATCCGTTTTGTATTCTGCCTTCGAAAATTTGACCATGTGTCTTCGTTTCGTTCCCAGCTTAAATGGCTTCCTATTAGAAAACGAAGGCAACTTAGGATACTTTCCACTCTCTTCACTATTTTGTATGACGATTTCTCTCCCGCTTATCTGAAGCAGTTGTTTCAATTTCTACGTGACACATATGAACGGCAGCTACGTTCTTCCGAGACTTTGGCTATCTCCATCCCTCTTCACCATTCGGGTTTCCTGTCTAATTCGTTTGCCGTTCAAGCCGCACGACTCTGGAATGCGCTCCCTGAAAATCTCCGTAAACCTTCTAGTAAATTTACTTTCAAGAAGAATCTTCTCTCATTTCTTCATGAAAAGTCTGATTAGTGTTTCTAGTCAGTATCTCTATCACGGACATTTTGTAACACTGTTGATAGGTATTTATTTTTGTATTTATATTTACTTTATGTGTATGTATTTATTTATATATGTATATATAGTTATATGTTTATATATTATATGTATATGTGATATTTATATATAATTATATATATATATATATATATTTATGTATGTATATATGTAGTATGAGAGTTTTTTTTTCTTCATATTTGTGATTGTAAGTTTCACTTTTCTTCATTAGGTACCACCATTCGTTGTTTCTCAAACTACCCCAGGTTGACTGGTAGAGAATGCTTATAGCATTAAGTCCGCCTTGTACATAATTTGTATTATGGTACATGAAGTTTAAATAAATAAATAAATAAATAAACCTTACAAAGCAAGTATCGACAGCCTACTAAAGACATCGGTCTCCAACGCGGCAGTCTCGAGTTCAAACCCCGCCGCACACCTAAAGCTGAACTGCACCATACAAAAAAGAATCATTCATAAATACATGAAAAAAATATATAACTACAATCTTAATTAATGACCTAAGAGCTGGCGGTTATTTTGCCCAAAGGCTAAGCCTTACGATTCAACGTGACAATGCCGCCATGTGTCTTGGGTACCAGGCCTCGCACGGGTTTTTAGATGAAGTATTTTATTTGTAAACTATTTTTTTTATATAAATAATGTTATATTTTTTATACATTTTTATGATTAATTAATTTAATAACCTCTTAACAATAATATTTAATAATAATAAAATAACTTAATTTATGACACCTCAGAAGTATCAGCTTTTTGTTGTGTTGTCTACGTTCACGATTGAGAACATTTATTTTTAAGTCGGTTAAAAAGTAGAGCTCTAACTACTCCGGAGGAATAATAATCAAGACCAGTGATGCTGATGACATAGATTAGTAAATTCATCTCTTTATTTTTACATGTTTCGGATGATACCATCAATCCAACGTAATTGGGACATCAAATTGTACTTCAAACCACATTATTACATGTGCAATACAAATAGTACGACTTTTTAACGATATGTTGTCATCCAATCATATTTATTATACAAACAAAACGTAGAGTGCTCGAGTTTTGTGCAATAAAAAGTAAACACTAAACAATGCGAAAACATGACTTTTTGGGGTTGCTTCGAATTTCGAAAGATAGATAGGTATTTGACTGAAATGTATGACTGATTGACCTACTGACCCGGTTTCAACGAAACGAACATAAGTTAGATTTTGAAGAATTTAGATTAAATTAAGATTTTAGGTACATGATGTGGGGAATTGGCATTATGCACGAAACGTGCATGTCTGATGCTCATTAGTCTAATTTCTGAAAAGTTAAAAAATACTAAACAAACTGCCGTGTAAGAGTCAGGTGAGTAGGTAGGTATCTCAATTTTACAGTAGGGCGAAAATACCTACTTACCTACTGTTAGAATCCACCATACGATTGTATACTATTTTATCTTTTTTAATTGCTCTGTAAAAACACGGTACGTTCCTGAGAGGCACAAAAAAAGTCTCTAGGGTTTTTTTGTTATTGCATGAGGCATAAATTTTTATTTAAATGGTTTTGGCACTGGTACAAAGATCGTGCGCTGCGATTATTTAAAAAGGAGATTCGTACTTACATGCAAAAGCAGTGTAGGTAATTTTAATTTAATAACTTTTAAACTATAAGAACCTACTTAATAACGAAAGCCAAAGAAGTGATAATTAAAGTAATAAATAAAGTAATTCTTTCTTTAAAATTAGTCCAAAAGTCATTGGTTCAAAGAACATTCATTTTCAAGAAATATATTTGCAAGCTTTGCTCGGTACGGGTCTTTCTTTCCCCGCAATGGGGGCAGGCCTGGAGCTTGCTCCTCCAGACTGCTCCAGTGAAGTTTACTGGAGGTTTAGAGTAGTGACCAATCCGTTGTCGATTGTTTTTAATTCGCGCAAACGACGAGTAACGTTTAACAACAATAACCACGCTCATCCCCGCTCGTTTAACAACAATAACCACCACCACCATCTTGATTATTGCTGAGCATTCGTATAGTCATTAACGTTTATTACACATGAAACGTAAAATGTAAGGCGTGCTAAATAAATCATTACATTAGTGGACGTTTTTTTAATTTATTATACATACATAATAAGTCTGAGACTTTAATTTATAAATCTTTCAGCCCTAAAATATGATATGATAAAAACTTACTCTATAATGCATTGTTGTCTGTTGGATTTTGCGTTCCTGAAACAAAAAGGAATCAAAAGTGAATATAGAAGGATTTTCTATCAGCCGTTGGTCGATATATAACAGTCGTTAAACCTTGTCGAATGCCTTGTGGGCGGTTGAAAAACATCCGACAGCAGGTTGGCCACTAACCCACATCTCCACTAACCCGCATTGGAGCCAGGCGCGGCCGCAGGGGGGGTCACAGGGGACATGACCCCCCCCCCCCCCAAAATCCATCAGTCATCCGTAGATGCAAGGCGAAACAAGCCAATTTGGGACACCTCTTCCCCCAAATTTCCCCAAAATTTCTTGGCGACCCCCCCAAAATTGAAAGCTGCGACCGCGCCTGATTGGAGCAGCGTGGTGGTGTAAGCTCCAGGCCTCTCCAATAATGGAGAGACCCGTGCCCAGCAGTGGGACGTTAAAAGGGTTGCAGCCAAGCCAATTTACATGTACACACAACTTTAAACAAGCCCGAGTCGTGCGTGTGGTCTCGAGCGTTTGCGCTGCTACGAGTACTCTAAAGGCTCATTGTCACCTCATGTAAGTCCAGCTTGTTGAAAGCAAACCTCTAATTTTTCCTTTAGGTGAAAAGAGAGAACATCCGATACGCCGCATTTCCTTGTGCTATTTTTGTAACACAAGAAAATACACATGTTACTCATTACTATAAAAAATAAGTAGTGAAGGTACCATAGCGTTAAGATTGTATAGAAATGATTACAACAGCAAGTCATTGTTATTATTAAGAAAGTAATAATTAAGTTATGATTTTCTACAAGTATCGGTAATATAGTATAGCCACTCATTAAACCGGTTTTAATGAGTGGCTATGGGAGATTGTGACAATGAACATTTTTTTAATGTCAAACATCTAAGGCGACGGGTTATTA
Source organism: Pyrgus malvae (assembly GCA_911387765.1). Lineage (NCBI taxonomy): Eukaryota > Metazoa > Arthropoda > Insecta > Lepidoptera > Hesperiidae > Pyrgus > Pyrgus malvae. The sequence goes on along the minus strand of OU426972.1, from coordinate 11,832,912 downwards.
CTTTTATTTTTAAATTGATAATTTTTTCATGAACTATCAAATTATCGTTATGTTATACCAGAATTTAATTTATTTACGCTAACGCATAATGTAAAAATCTGTAAAGTTGGCTGTAAATATGATTGAAATAAATAAATAATACATAATATATGCAAAATGATAAGATGTTTCACATCTGCCAGGCTTCCATCGACAAGGTTAAAATGTATTAGTTTGTAACTAATTATTCAAAAATTAAAAAAATATCTTACTTTCTTTCATGTATTATATTTTGTATAGAAGGAAATGTTACTGTAACTTAATTTCTATGTGTGCTTCATTCTATAGCTCAACCACAGTTCTTCCCACGGGGAAAGTGAGATAGCCATCTTTAATTTATTATTACACAACTAGTAAGAAAATACGGGTAATCTTGTCATTACTTATGAAACCGCAGTCAATGAATCTATTAAGATCAATTAAATTGTTAAGTAGAGTTCACTCCACTCTATGGTTCACTCAATAACTCAATCACAGAACTCAATAATAGTGTTCACTCAAAATATAATTATTTGAATAAAAACGTCAGGAATTCAATTTAGTTTCTATAAGTTCTCATAAATGCATAATTTTAACAGAAACCATTAAAAAATAAAAATGAAAGTATTATGCATTACTAGTTTTATTAAATTCTTTTTCAAATTGGAACAGTTTTAAGTTCGCCTATTTGTAATAACCGCCTTACGAATTAGTAATCACCGAAAACATGTGACAACGAAGTCCAAATAATCGTACTTTTATTTAGGTCGTACATAATTTTTTAAGGTAACGAGATTATTTTTTGTTTAATAACATATTATTTGTACATTGAACCACATTTAAGTAATATCTTGTTTTATTTTAAGTAGGTAACTATTTTTATCAATAAAATTAGAACAGAAATATTATTTTTAAGCAAAGAAAGCCTGCACAAATAAATATTTTTATTAATTAATTTAACCGTAATGCTATAATTCACTAATATTTAAAATATTTTGTAACTTATATATCAAAACTTTATAGATTTAATTAAATTCATTTTACAGATTATTACTTACTTTTTATTTAAAATTCACAAAAAGTTACTTAACACCTTTTTTTAAATAAAACCACACCACAGTATAAAAACGCGCGTTATTTTTGACGTAACTTTTGGCGCGAACTCGGCACGCGTTCGGAAACTGCACTGATCTAGTTTTGGCGCGCACTGTGCTACAGTTTAGCGAAATGATGTTTTTATAGCAATGCGTGGAGGGCGCATCTTTCATTCAGCCAAATACGATATGTATGATTTGATGATGTATTCAATTTTTACGAGCTGGAACCGCTGGAACAATTGCCGTGAAATTAATTGCTAATATTATGAAGTAATATTAAGTTAGTTCATGCTCTTAATGTTGCTATATAATATGGAGAACTTACACATCGAATGCCTTTATGTTTGTAGGTGGTGGAACTATTATGGTTCGCCCAGTGAAGTACGACCGCTGCACCCACTTCTGCCGTGAACCAATTCTATTGTGTTTCGGTGGAAAGATGCAGTTGCCGGCCACACTTACATGAGGCGACCACCAGCCTCCGGAGTAGCAGCGCAACTGCATACGACCTCAGACAAAACTTACCTATGCTTGCTTGAGGTTGAATGTGGATGTCCATGGGCTGCAGCGACCACTTAACGCCACGTGTCATGCTTGTCTGCTACTCCATTCAAATAAAATAAATGTAGATACATCCCTTTATCGTTTTAAATATAATGTGGAATTTCGTTCGGTAACATGAGTAACGAAAGATGAAAATTATGTGGTGCCTCCTAAATCTATAGTCATCCTTTGTTTCAGATCATTCCAGACCCGACTCTCTTCAAAGCTCGAAAACGCTCTCAAAAGACCGCCCCCCTAGGTCCAAGGAATAGTTGATAATATACAATATTAATTTGAACTTGATATCCACACGTGTTTAAAAAAGGAGTCGTGAACTCCTGAGAAACTTAAAAAGCTTAGATGGCAACTTTTTTTAACACGCTTTTATTAGCTTGACCGAATCTTTTAACTTCTTTTTCACTTACTTCTAGGAGTCAGATTCACTTGAAAATTTGCACAGGGGTCAAGGGCCGATGACAATACAATAATCTCATAAATTTATATTAAAGTCAGGAGTTAGGATAAAAAAATATACGAGGGGCGGCTGATAAGTTCGCTGCGTAAGGTACTTAATGAAACAAATATGTATAAAGTTTTATATTTTTAACACGCTTATATTGGGCTTGACCTGTCTGTATGTATGTAACGGAATCTTTCTATAATATGTAAAAAAACCAACTAAAAAATTTAAAATAAATAATGTAGTTTAAAAAACTAAAAAACACGCTTTTGTGAAAATACGAACAAACTGGGGTGGTTTTTAAGATACTATTGACACCATGCACCCCACGCTATTTTACAGTAAAATAAATTTTCTTCTTATTTTTTACTTTTAAGTTCGTATTTTCATTTAAGCGTGTTTTTTAGTTTTTTTAATTCCAATTAAGTTACGGATTCTCTACATACCTACATCGTAAAAGATAGGTACTTTACACAGGCATGTAGGCATATGCCTGTGAATGACAAGTTGTTAAAAAGATTAAATCTGCCGACAAGCTCTAAAGACTGACCCTAAACTTTATTCGCGAAATTGTTATTATACAATTTATTTTAATTCTTCTCGCTATGACAATGATGTGTCGTAAGTTCGCCGTAACGCGGGTTGATGAACTCAGTGGCTGTTTACTTTAATATTTTCGAGAAACAAAATATTCTACGTTTTCTATGAAAACATTGTAAAAAGCAATGTTGTTGCCCCAAGGCACGCCTTAGGACTTTTTTTGTAAATTGCATAAGTACATAATATATTTAAAAATGTCAAGTAAAACTAGTGTTTTATATTTTTTAGTATTTTTGTGAAATAGGTACAAACCGTTGATTAAAAGAATAGGCATGAAGTTCACTAAGAGGGCTGTTTGATTTTCAGTTTCATCATTATTTTTTATCTCCCTCAGTGGCCTGCCTCTGAGTTTGTGAGGACTCCGGGATCTCCATTGGAACGCACCGGTGTCCACCACGCGCGGCGCCCCAGAACGGGCCCATTTTCGAGAGAGCAGATGTGCTCTCCTGCACCTTCAGGTCACGGCGGCATGCGGCCACGCATACACCGCCATCCCTCCCGGGGCTGCTGGCTGGATGGTCAAGCTCCCGCTCTCACCATCCGCATCCCCGGAAGCCCCCTTTTAGTCGCCTCTTACGATCAGGCAGGGGATACTATAGCTCTATTCTTAATCCCGAAGCTATAGGGAATCTACTCCCAGGTATCCCAGGGATCCCAGGGAACCTACTCCCTTTCATACCTACTAAAAAACTAAAAACTCCACATTGGAAGAAAAAGTTAGTTGAAGATACTTCCGCAACGTAAATAGAGGATACCTTTGATATAATAAGCGACAAGCATTGCGCTCCGAGAGATAGTGATCAAAGTTTCCCAGCATTTTTTAATAGGACTTAGGGAAAATTTAATCACATTGCTTAAGTAAAGAAATAGACTAATAAAGTGTGTGCCTTAAATTAAGCATTTCAATTTTTGTTTTCACTAGAACTTGCAACGTTAATAAGTGTAAAACAACAATTCAAAATTATTTCCCAAAAACTCATGCAATGAGAGAGTCTGTTTTGCTTTAAATATGTAAATAATACGTTTACTGTAATCAAACTTTTCATTTGCAGCCTGAATATCAGATTTTATGATATTGGTATATATATTTGCACGAGATCCCGGTTACAAGGTTTCCGTCACTAATGACCTTATAACTTATTTTTTATTTATTACATCTTAAATAACCCAGCAAAGTTTTCTTTTAATAAAATGTTTTTAGACGTAAGGATATTACTCTCTTATATTAGTTCATAAAGTAATATCAGTTCGGTAGGTAGTAAAAAATACGCAAGGTAATATTAAAAATCAACCTTTATAAAATGCTTGCTGATTTCGATCACTTACCTCTCGGAATATCGCTATCGAACGAACGTGTACAACCGGTTGGTGCCTTTGACTTCTTCGGAGGCTGTGGAAAGTTCAATACCACGTCTGTTTTGCAGATTTGCTCGGAAAATTATATACTTACATATGAATGTGGTAAGCGCGCAAAACGAGCTAAGCAAAACGGTCGCTGTCAGGTGTAAAATGGATGACCGCTAGGGCCAAAAATTTGTTGCGCGTTTCCGCGCTTCGGAGCGCATGTTAAGCCGTTGTTCTCGGATATTATTGATAGATAACAGTCGTTAATAGTTCAACGTTCATCAACGGGTTGGCCACTAACCTATTTTAGAGCAGCGTGGTGGAGTAAGTTCCAGGAGATTGAGAGAGACCCTTGCTCAGCAGTGGAACAGAAACAGAGTTGCAGCCAACCTGGAAATAAATTAGGATTCTTAAATTAGGGTCGAAGAGCAGCGATGGTCGAGTGGTAATCCACGACGCGCACCTCTGCCAAAGAAATTTATAAAGTGCGCATTTATAGCTGCTCCACGGTGATGGAAAATGTCGTGATATTTAATTGATATTTACGATGTTCTCCATCGCCTGAGAGAAATTCATAATTTCTCGAAAGCATGACGTCCACCAATCCGTACTTGGCCAGCGTGGTGGACTATGGCCTAAATCCCTCTCACTTGTGAAGGGAGACCTGTGCCCAGCAATGACACATAAAAAAGGTTGAAAATAAAATGGGGACTTCAAGTCTTATTAGGCTTGCTGATGTCCATGGGCTGCAGCGACCACTTAACGCCACGTTTGCCGCATGCTCTGTGCGCCTTGGTAGGTGGTAGAACTATTATGGTTCGCCCGGGAAAGTACCACCGCTGCACCCAATTCTGCCGTGAGCCAATTCTATTGTGTTTCGGTGGAAAGGTGCAGTTGCCGGCCACACTTACATCAGGCGACCACCAGCCTCCGGAGTAGCAGCGCAACTGCATACGAACTCATACAAGACTTACCAATGCTTGCTTGAGGTCGTATGTAGATGTCCATGGGCTGCAGCGACCTCTTAACACCACGTGGCCTGCATGCTCGTCTGCTACTCCATTCAAATAAAAAAAACGTTCTTCTGCTGCTCAATTTAAAATTTTTGTACATACAAGAAAATTAACAGATCATATTTTTTCTTATAGATAAAGTCAGACAGGCTGTACCAGATGATAGACACATGAAATAAGTTGTTTATTAATTGACACAAGTTTTACTTTTTAATTGCATTTAATTGCATCAATAAACAGGCAACCGGAATATTACCGGCAGTACCTTTTTGGTAAATTCTAAGAATAGGGAACTTTCATGTTTTTTTTTTCAATCAAGTGTTCTTAGAAGACTCCATCGATCGGAGCACCCCGAAAGACAGAAATACAAGCAAAATCTAAACCTCACCGCGTAGCGTTGACAACGACCCATACTAACGAAGCGACAGATAATAATATGACGTCACCGTCCGAGAACGCAGGCAGTACCAAATGGCTTGGCTGTAACCATTTTTGCGTCCCACTGCTGGGCACGGGTCTCTCTCATTATTGGGGAGGCCTGGACCTTACTCCACCACGCTGCTCTAATGCGGTTTGTTGGAGATGCGGGGTAGTAGCCAACCGGCTGACGGATGATTCCAAACCGCCCATAAGGCCTCCGACAAGGTTATCTATCGATAACAACCGGAACCGACGGAAATTTTTGCCACTAGCGGTCACCCATATCACACCCGACCGCGCCCGTTTGGCATAGATCGCTTGCGTTCTATTCTCGCCGCCGCGCCATGCACGCCTCTAGTACCAAATACTATGGGAAAAACAAGTGATTTGCGATTTTAAGCGTTAAAAACTGCGTTTAAGTTTATAGTTGTCATTTTTTTTTTCTTGTTAAGGTAAAGGATTCTGAAAAAAATATCAATAACATTATTATTATTATTATTTGAGTTGGTGGGGAAGGGTACAACCCTAAGGCCACTGCGACCAGTAAATGATCTATTGTAGCCTGGCCCCATGTTTATATCTGATTCCCAAGGCCGACGGTTATTAGGAACCGTACGATGCTCTTGGGATCTAGAAGTTTGACATCTTCCGATGTGACTAGGCTGCCGCCCAGTATCCGACTTCTGCTGTGTGTAAGTGCAACACAGTCACAGAGGATGTGTATACCTGATTCCTCTTCGCTATTGCAGAATCTGAATATAGCAGTGGAACTTAGGTTTAGTTTGAGCATATGCTTGTTTAGTTTGCAGTGACCAGTAAGAGTTCTTACAAGCAGACGTACTTCGTTGCGCTGTAGATTGATCACTTGTTTTGAGTATTTGCTGGAGTAGCCAGCCACCAAAGCCCTTGCATGCGTCATGCCTGGAGCGGACGCCCATAGGCCTTTGCCCTGGTTCATAGACCAGACATGAAGCATGGTTCGGGAAGCGGTTTTTGCAATGCCCACCGTTGGCTCAGGTCCAATGAAGGGCAACGCAGCACCTTTTTTGGCTAGTTTGTCAGCTACTTCATTACCGCAGATACCTACGTGTCCTGGCACCCACCCGAGAGTTACACTGTTTTGTGCGCCCAGTTTGTTGAGTGCGTGGATACATTCTAGGGTCAATTTTGACTGAGTTTCATCGGACTGTAGTGCCTGAAGAGCAGCCTGACTGTCCGATAATATTGTTATACGTTTGTTGGTATAATTTCTGTCCAGGCTTTCGTACACGCATTGTATTATTGCAAACATTTCAGCCTGGAAGACAGTTGTATAGGTGCCTAAGTTTGTGTAGAACTTCGTACTAGGTTTCCGACCATATACTCCTGCCCCTGTCCGTCCCTCTTTTTTCGATCCATCCGTGTACCAGATGATATCTCCGCTTATGAGGGAGTTTGATGCCTTATCCGCCCACATTTCTCTAGACGGTATAAGTATTTTGTATAGTTTGTTGAAACTATATTGCTTGTTAATGACGTCACTCGGCATCGCCATAATTTTGCATTCAGTGAGGTTTCTGTAGAGTTCCCTCATGACAGGTGATTTCCAGTTTGCCTTGCCTTTTTCAGCAGCACGGAGAATAGCACATTTGGCCTCTTTCTGCACATGAATGTGTAGAGGGTAGATGTTAAGTATGGCTTCCATTGCTGCAATTGGGGTTGATGGCAGGGCCCCGGTTATAATACGACAGGCCAATCCTTGGACACTGTTTAGTGTCTTAATACATGTTGTTTGCTTTGTCTTCTTGTACCAGCATACGCAGCCGTAGGTGATTATGGGTCTGACAATCGCCTCATAGATCCACGCTACGTATTTTGGTTTTAGCCCCCATTTCCGGCTTGTAAGCCTACAACATGTACCCAGAGCAATCTTTGCTTTCTTGACAACCTTGTCAAGGTGTGCGTTCCAGTTAAGTCTTTGGTCTAATGTGATTCCTAAATACTTAACTTCTTTCGAGAACGGGATAGTTGTGCCAAAAAGCTTAATGGGTTCAAGCTTGTCCAACTTATACCTTCTTGTGAAGGGCACAATGACGGTTTTGCAGGCATTTACAGTTAGACCGTTTTTGATGCACCATTGTTCGACTCTTTTGAGTGCTGTCTGCAAGAGGCTAGAAATGGTACTTTGGCAACTTCCAACTATGTTGATTACCAAGTCATCTGCATAGCCTTGTGTGTCCAGTCGATTGTCGTTGAGCTCCTGGATAAGATTGTCGACCACGATAGACCACAGTAGGGGCGAAAGGACTCCGCCTTGTGGGCAACCTTTATTAATTTTGATTTCGGTTGTGATGTCGAATAACGTGGTACGAACTATTCTGTTGTTAAGCATATGTCCCACCCAGTCGGTAATGGTGTTGTCAATGCCTCTGTCTTTCATACATTTTAGTATGACTTCAGTAGGGGTATTGTCGAAAGCCCCCTCAATGTCGAGAAATGCACATAAGGCAATTTCTTTGTCTACAAGGGCGTTTTCAATGCGGTCCGTTAGCTCCATCAAAGCGGATTCCGTTGATTTCCCTTTTTGGTAAGCGTGTTGCTGAGGCTGAAGGGGCATTACCTTTAGGTAGGTTTCCCTGATATGCAAGTCTATAACCTTTTCCATTGTCTTTAACAGAAATGAGGTGAGACTAATTGGTCTGAAAGATTTGGGTTGCGAGCTATCCCTGTCCCCCGTCTTAGGTATAAAAGTAACCCTTACTTTCGTCCAAGAGGTTGGCAGATATCCCCAGGCAAAACTTGCGCGGAAGATTTTCAATAGCACTGCCAACACTTCGTTTAACCCTTCTTGAATTAGTGCAGGGAATATGCCATCTTCTCCTGCAGATTTGTAGCCCTCAAAGCTTTTGATGGCCCAAGTTACTCTATCGGGTTTAAAGACTGAGGTCGCCACTCTCCAGTTCTCGATAGTAGGTCTTGATTTAAGCAGCTCAGGAGGTGGCACGATGGCATCCTTATCCATGACGGTAGATCCAGGGAAGTGTGTACCAATCAATAACTGTAAGGTTTCATCCACCGTCTTGGTGTAGCTTCCATCAGGTTTCCTCAGTAATCCAAGATGAGCTGGGGGCGTTTTTGCGAGAATCCTGTGAATCTTAGCGACGTGTGCCGTTCCATTAATTTCCTCACAGAATTTGTGCCAGGATCTGCGCTTTGCCCTTCTCAGTTCATTGTTGAAGTCCGTGAGTGATTCGCTATAGGCTTGCCAGTCTTTATTCTTTTTGGCCTTGTTGAAATTGGAACGGGCTTTTTGCCTTAGTTTGGACAGCGTGTTGTTCCACCACGGAACTTCTCTGTTTGTTACAATAGTTTTTAGAGGACAGCTGTTCAAGTATGCAGCATTAATGCTTGTCTCCAGCTCTCCTGCCGCGTGCTCTAGATGTTCCCGAGTTTTCACGGCTTTACCTATCGTCCTGAGGTTGGTTTTGAGTTCCTGTCTGTACTCCTCCCAGTTAGTTGCTCTAGGGTTTCGATAGGTTTCTACATGCTTACTCCTGTTAGAGGCTATATCAAACCTTATATGTCTATGATCAGACATAGATACCGCAGAGCTGACGTGCCAGTTGTGGACGCGATTCACAAGTTGCTCGGTGCAGAAGGTAATGTCCAACACCTCCTGTCTCTGAACATTTATAAACGTGGGAACGTTAGAGATATTAAGTGTTGTTGGATAATAAAAACTCATACAGTAACTCACCCCTTCGGTTGGTATTGGTACTACCCCATGAAGTATGGTGACTGTTGCTGTCGCATGCCAGCAACAGTTGCGCCTCCTGGTCCTGGCAGTACTCGATGAGGGGGGCCAGCTGTACAGTTGGATCTGGTCTCTCTCCGGGTAGGTAGGCCGAACAGATTATGGTCTTGAATGATTCGAATCCCGGAAGAGCGACGTAGGCTGCTACCATGTCATCTGTACACATACAAGGTATAGGTAAGAACTTCAGATTGTTCTTTACAATAATGCAGGCTCGGGGCCTGATACCATGGCTGTTGTAAATTAACTTACCAGCAGAAGTGAGGCCCATTACCATGTTTCCTTTGATCCATGGCTCCTGTATGAAAGCCATGTCAAGTCCTTCTTCTTTGAAGCGTTGGCTGACGATGGCACTAGCATTATTCAATAATTATTATTCAATAACATTATTGAAAGAGAAAAAATTTTTTTTTTCATATATTAATTACAATATGTAATTTATTTAAAAAAGGAAGCGTACAGTACCCGTAATTAATAATAAGTAACGTCACTTCGAAAATGATTGCATTAGGTTTAGTCGCAAAAACGCATAATTCGACACTCAAGGATCTCAAATTTGATAGGGTATCTACTTTCCTTTCACCTAGAGATATTATGTTATGAGATGAGGCAAGTAATATCTTTTACAGTACAAGTAAAAAATCTGTCACACGTGTAATTAAACCGTACAAAATATCGTTTTGATGGAACCGAGTCCAACTCGCACCTGTCCTATATTTTTTAACACACTTTTATTATCTTCACCTATGTTTAAGTTTGTGAGTTTGTAACTCTCCTTTGAACTAAAAGCATTCATAGCATGAAACTAAAAAGTGAAAAATAAATATAGATTAAAAAACTAACAAAAAAACTTTTTACCACTTTAAAAAGTATTTTGTTTTTTTTGTTTTGTGTTTTTTGCTTTGTGCCATATTTTTCATTATTGTTTTATTTTTATTTGATTATGTTCATTATTGTTATAAGCTTATTTTAAAAATTATTTTTTAACTTTTTAGTTTGGTGCTTTAACAGCGTGTTTTTTTAGTTTTCTTAAACAATATTTATTTAATAAAGCATAAGAGATTTTAGGGAGTGTTAAAGATATGTGATTGGTAAGCGACGATAGCCAAGTGGTTAAGACGGGCTTTCTGGAGTTTTCATGGAGTTTTTAATGATTCTGGATTGGTTTTTACAGTAACGAGTAATTAAATTTATTTCAAATGCACAAATATACCGTTAACGAAAGAATGTAGTCGTTAATACCTAAATACTTTATTACAAAAATTCTAATTGTGAGAGCAACCTTCAAACTTTCGGTTTAAATTTTCTATACAATATCATTTGCATGCATTTAGCAACTGTTTTTTTACACAGACCACGGCGTGGGAAGTCTTATGAATGGCCGTTTTTTCTATTAACACCGTAATAATTTTATTGTAATTGTGTTCCTTATCTAGAGTTTATCGTGAGTTTATGCAAGGACTTTCAAATATTGGTTTGTTTTTACTTTTTAATTGGAATAAAATGTGCAAATATGTGTCCGATTTCCTTTTTTTTTTTGCAAAAATAAAACCGATGGCCTAGGGTTCGTTTTTAACTGACTTCAAAAAAAAGAGGAAGGAGAATCTCAATTCGACTGTACTTTTTACCAATTTTTTTCATCCTTTTTTATATCCCACTGCTGGGCACAGGTCTCCCCTCACAAGTGAGAGGGATTTAGGCCATAATCCACCACGCTGGCCAAGTGCGGATTGGTGGACGTCATGCTTTCGAGAATTTATGAATTTCTCTCAGGCATGTACGGCGATGGTAAACATCGTTATCAATTAAATATTATATATAGATATTTTCCATCACTGTGGAGCAGCGATAAATGCGCACACGCTGGCCAAGTGCGGATTGGTGGACGTCATGCTTTTGAAAATTTATGAATTTCTCTCAGGCATGTACGGCGATGGTAAACATCGTTATCAATTAAATATTGTATATAGATATTTTCCATCACTGTGGAGCAACGATAAATGCGCACATTACAAATTTATTTTGTCAGAGGTGCGCGCCGAGGATTTGATCCCGGAATTGGGCGCGTCGAAGACCGCGGTTTTTACCACTCGGCGATCGCTGCCCTTTGTTTTACCATTTAAAGTATGTAAAAGAAAAAAGTACTGTATAAGTATTAATTTAATGGTACATGAAAATTAAATAAATAACTAAATATTTAATATCTATTATAATTACCGTATAAATATTAATTATTTTATATTTATTTATATAGTATAGTATTAATATTAATCTATATTACTTATATAAACGTAAGTAAACGTTAGTTTCAATTATTTAAAAAAATATTTTTACGTAGTGTATAAAGGTTTCCTTAATGACATAAAAAAAACGGCAAATTGTTTGTAAAGTAGGTTAACGATCGAGATGTTTACGTGATAACGTCCGCACGAGAAAATCTCCATTCGTTTGTATGCCGCTAGAGTGAGAGAGACGGAAGATCGGTCCACTCACTCGAACGCTATGCCAGCCTCCGCTCGTGAGGATTCCGCGTGACAAGTTTCACGGAATGACTGGCAGCGCTCGAGATGAGACGGGAGATCGGTCCGTCTCTCTCTCGTTATACCTGCGATCGCGCTCGTGAGGTTTTGGTGTGACACAAGTTTTTGAACATGTCACCCGACTAAAACGATTTTAAAGACGTTATCACGTCAAAACAAACAATGCAATCAAACCAAACCTTAATATTATGTGGAAACAACAAAAAATACAGTAAGATAAAAGATAATGATGTGATAATAGTAACAAACGAATCTTCTAAACTTCTAAGACATTTAAGTAAAAGGTTTAATTGGAGCACTATTATGCAAAACTTTAGTTACTTCGTAACTTGTTTCACCATTAGCGAATATGCGATAACATGGCATGACTTTGCGAGTAACCGTCGTAGAGTCAATAACCCTGATGATGCTCTGTTTTGGGGCGAAACACGTGTTGGTGGTGGTACGTATGCTGGTGTATATTTTTTATTGTTGCATGTGCATGTATCCTATGAGGGAGGGACTCCGAGGGAGGGAATTGCTATTTCACGAAAAAAGTATACACCATCATACAATCTGATTGCGGATTGTTGCAAAGTAGTTTTTAACCTATATTTATAATAACATTAATAACATGGCTGGCTGGCTTTTTGCGTCCCACGGTTGGAGCTTACTCCACCACTCTGTTCCAGTGCGGATGTTTGGAGATGCTTATGACCTGCCGATGTTTTCCGACAAGTTTTAACGACTGTTATCTATCGATTACAACCGGGACCGACGGCTTAACGTACCCTCCGAAGCATTTGAGATTTTGAGAATGCGGTTACTTATGGGCATGGATCTTTTTACCGACTTCCAAAAGAAGGAGGTACTGTATTCGGCTGTATGTTTTTTTTTTTTATATATGTTCACCGATTACTCCGCCGTTTGTGGACCGATTTTAAAAATTCTTTTTTTGTTCGTATGCTTATACTCCCGAGGTGGTCCCATTGTCACCAAATCGGGATCTGATGATGGGATCCCAGGGAAATCGAGGGGAACTCTCAAATTTTATAGGCACACACATTGATTTTCTTATACTTTCTGAAGCATAAGAGATATTTGTGCATAGTAATCATCATCTCATGTCGCTGAGCTGATGATGGAAGGTACTGCAACAGTGAGGAGTTGAAAGCAATTTTTTTCAATAAATAGTTTTTTATTCCAAATCTTACATTCCTGAGGTGGTCCAACTGTCACCAAGGCAAAGTTTGATGTTGGGATTCCGGAGAAATCGAAGGGAACATTCAAATTTTATAGCACAACAAATGAGTTTCATATTTTTACTAAAGCAAAACAGGCATTTTTGTATAATTATCATCATATCATGTTGCTGAGCTGATGATGGAAGGTACTTCGAAGGTTAGGAGTTGAGAGAAAATTCTTTCAATAAATGGTTTTTTGTTGGAAATCTTACATTCCTGAGGTGGTCCAACTGTCACCAAGTCAAAGTCTGATGTTGGGATCCCAGAGAAATCGAAGGGAACATTCAAATTTTATAGCACAACAAGTGATTTTCATATTTTTATTAAAGCAAAACAGGTATTTGTGTATAACTATCATCATATCATGTCGCTAAGCTGATGATGGAAGGTACTACGATGGTTAGGAGTTGAGAGCAAATTCTTTCAATAAATGGTTTTTTGTTCGAAATCTTACATTCCTGAGGTGGTCCAACTGTCACCAAGTCAAAGTCTGATGTTGGGATCTCAGAGAAATCGAAGGGAACATTCAAATTTTATAGCACAACAAGTGATTTTTATATTTTTATTAAAGCAAAATAGGTATATGTGTATAATTATCATCATATCATGTTGCTGAGCTGATGATGGACGGTACTATGACGGTTAGGAGTTGAGAGCAAATTCTTTCAATAAATGGTTTTTTGTTGGAAATCTTACATTCCTGAGGTGGTCCAACTGTCACAATGGCAAAATTTGATGATGTGATACTAGGGAAATCGAGGGAAACACTAAAACTTAATAGGCACACACATTCTTTTAGTCATATTTTTTAACATAATACAAATATTTATGTCCGGTAATTATCACCTCATGTTGCTAAGCTGATGATTGAAGGTACAACTCCTCAACGGTTAGGAGCTGAGAGCAAATTCTTTTATTAATTTATACGTTGAGGTGGACTGATAGTAGTATTCTTTCAGGCTATAAGATGGCTATTAGATAAACATGATTATAAAAGGTATCTCTTTAACGTTTAGAAGTTAAGTGAAAAAAATTCCAATTATGCTTATACATATTAAAATTACTAAAAAGAGTGAAATAAATTAAGTTTTTAACAAAAAAATAGAACCGACTTCAAACGTTAAAAAATAAAATTGTTCAGTACCTACTTCTTCTTGCTTATGGTAATGACTCTTAAAACTATTTTTGGAGTCGGGCCCTTAGTAAAATGTCCTGTCTTAGTAAATATAGTGTACCTTTCGTTCTGAATGGACACCAACTCCAATATAGTTTTAACAGTCATTACCATAAGCAAAAAGATGTAGGTACTGTCCCACTGTCTGTATTGTCGGTGCCCATTTAGAAGGAATGGTACGACATTTTAGTAGGGGCCCGACTCCAAAAATAGTTTTAAGAGTCATTACCATAAGCAAGAAGAAGTAGGTACTGAACAATTTTATTTTTTAACGTTTGAAGTCGGTTCTATTTTTTTGTTAAAAACTTAATTTATTAATGTAAATAATCGAATGCGGCAAGTTACACGGATTTTCGGCTAGGCGATGTGTCTTTCCAAACTCATTGTACCTATAATCTCTACGCAGTTAGCAATATCGATAGCGTGATTCAGAAACCGATACAGTGCCTTCTATCAAAACACAAACAGTAAAGGATACAACGATATGAAGCTCGTAAAAGCGTGTTGTTTTCTTGTTTTATTTTCATTTTCTTGTTGTGTTTCTGAGTTACGTCGGATAAAGTTGTTAGCATGATGTTCATAACAGTGTCCGAGTGTTGTAAAATAAAAAAATAGTGCGAACACATGTTTTTTTCGGTTTTGCTACAAAACTCTATCGGACACGTTCTGATAAAGTAGCCATCATGAACGTAGAAAAAACAAACGTCCATGGTAGTGGTAGCCATCGCTTAGCTTAATATCCAAGTCGACTGACTTGACTGACTGATTACTGACGACTTACTGACTTTTTAATTTGGGAATCGAAAAAAAACTATCTTCTCGCTTTAGTTGTATAGTGAAACAATACTTTTACACGCTATACACGACCATTAACTGTTTAACACAAACGTTACGCATTACAAAACCGAGCTAAATTGGGCAGAAACGGCGCAAACCATGTTTTTTCTTTCGTCACAGTCACATAGATTATCATAGATAGGCCGTTTAATTTCATGAACTTTTTAACCACAGATTAAATTAGTAGAAAGGCCGATTCTGGTAGTCGTAGCCAAAAAGAAAAACTGGCCAGTGATAGTGTGATAGTGAAGCCAACAACCTTACTTAGTTCTTTTGATGATTGTTTTGATATGCAATATTAAGTGTTTTCTTTTGAATTCTAAATTTTATTTTAAAATAATACATACAGCGGAATACAGCCGGACACAGTACCTCCTTCTTTTTAATAGCTACCAGCTAAATAAGCTTTAAACAAAATAGAAAGTTTAAAAACCCTGTTTGCTCTCGCCCTTCGCCCGTGTGTTATAGTTTGGTTATTATTCCATACCTACTAATCAGTGACGGGACAGTAGGCTATTCAAATTTTTTAACAAGTTCATATTGAAAGTATTTTTACGTAGGTACCTATTCAGGTTGTTTTTAAAATTTGTCAAGGAATAAAATTTTGGCCCAAATTTGCCGCCTCCCAGAATCTGCCGCCCTAGGTGTCAGCCTACTCAGTCCCTATTACTCCCTATAACTTAGAGATTAAGCTCTAGCTCAGGTGAAAAAACGTTCCAGATACAAACACACACACACACACACACACAGAGAGAGAGAGAGAAAGAGTTACTTTCACATTTATAACATCGTTCTGGGTGTGTGTGTTTGTCTCTGTGTGTGTCCATGGTACCCACGACACAGGGCATATCTACCCTACTCTGGGGCTGTGAGTGTGAAATGTTATTATTATTATTATTTGTTTTTGTTTACCTTTATTCTCGGAATGATTCCGGTGTTAACGTGGCTTCACGGGCCTTAGCCAAGTGAAAGTCAGTAGGATTTTTATTAGAGATGCTATCTATACTGTCGTGTCTTTGTCAGTTTGTAAAAATTTACGAACAATTCGGCATGTATTTAACACTTCTGCTTTTTGTAGGCTTGTCACGGTACTATATGGCAAGTCAATTGAATGAAGAGCTTGTTTGAGTTGCTTGGGAACTATACCAGTGGCTGATAGAACAATCGGTACTATAATCGATTTCTCTACCCTCCACATTCGACATATTTCCTCCCTCAGTTCTGTGTATTTTGACAGTTTTTCTGATATTGTATTTTGTAAATTATGTGAATTGGGAATAGCTATATCTATAATATATGCTGTTTTATTAGGTTTGTCTATTAGAGTTAAATCTGGTCTATTAAAGTGGATCGTTTTATCTGTAAGAATTGCTCTATCAAAGTAAAGTCTGTGGGTTTTATTTTCTAAAACTGTGTCTGGTTCGTATACGTAATAAGGCTTAGAGGGCAGGCTTATAAGTTTATGTTATTATTATTATTATTAAACCATAACTCAGAAATTCATGTTTAAAATACTAAAACTCACTGACCATAAAACTATTGGCAATTTTTAATTGCGGCCATAGAGCACACCGATCTATGGTTCATAAAACAAGATCATTATTCATGTTTCGCAACTCGCTCGCATTGTTCGAACTCGTGGTGAATTCGACCTTGAGAGAAAGATGGCGGATAGGTAACGTTCACACCCACGCACTTATACCCTGCATTATAAATAAAGTACTTTTATTTATTTATAATGCGGGGTACACGTACTTTTGAGATGACGAACGATGTTTTCTTAATGTCGGAGTCCTTATGGGCGTTTTTTTTTCTTCATAATGACATCGCAAACTCTGCATATTGTCAGCATCAAGTATTATTTTTGCATCACGTTTTTGTCAATTTGGGTGTAACTGAACGAGTAATATTAGGTAAAGTCAGTAAGTCGTGAGTAATCAAATCAGGCAGTCAAGCCTGTCAGACATTCAAGTAAAGCGATGGCTTCTTTACCAGAACGTGACCAATGGAATTTTGGAGGCAAGCCGAAAAAACCTATTTTCGCACTGTTATTTTAATTCACAACACTCGTGCACTATAAACTATAATATAAACCTATATCGAACAAAATGCCGTCAAATTTATCCGATATAACTCAAAAATACACCAAGACAGTAAAAATAAAACAAGAGCACAATACTTGTCTTTTTCGACTTCCCGCCAAAAACTCCGATGTTTTCTTATTTACGTGGCCTGCAGGATTATTTACTTCTGCGTATAAAATTTAAAAAAATGCTTATACAATTTTTAAGCCCCCAGAGGCGCGCCTGGTGGCTAGCGTAGAACGGAAACGATATACTTAGGTAAGCCCGACCAACCTTAGCGACCAACGCGCCCGTTTGGGCCCGGTTTTTGTTAGATGGGTGACTGCTAGTGGAAAATTTTCATGCGTTCTTTGGAGAGCAAGTTATGCCGTCAGTCACGGTTGTTATCGATAGATACTGTGAAAACAGCAGGTTGGCCACTAACCCTAATAGTTGGACCCAACAAGGGGACGCAAAAAGGGTTGCAGCCTTAGGTTGCAGCCATATCTAATAAAGGACCTTAATATCCAAAACAAAAAAATATTTATTATTTCTCAAAAATCTTAGCATGAACACGCCTTTATTATTACTCCGAAACGCATTACCATTACCGAGTATAGCTCGAGAATCGAGATCATAAAATAAATTTGGCGCCAATTTCGACAGACCTTCCGCGTAGCCATTTTTATTGCGACCACAGACTGCAAATAATCATAAACAAGACCTTTTTAAACTGGCACTACAGACCAATAACGCACAGATATTTAAGATGTTCGCTATGAATTATTAATATGTAACGCCTGATTAAAATGTAGTAAATAATGATGGTGCACGATAACATAAGTACTTTGTCGATCATGATTTTGCTGTAATGAGTGCATCACGATGAAATAGCACTTACGCGTGATGAAATAAGTAAAATTGAGGAAGGATTTTTACAACTGTTCGAATTAAATTTGTGGTCAATGTCATTTCAGATGCAAATTTAATGACACAGTAGTTTGGTAAAATTAGAGCTGCCGGAAAAACACAACAAAAATCACGGACATTTGGGCGAAATATGGTTTATTTCCCCGGACATCTCTGGAAAATTATTTTTTGCAACAAAAATAAAAACATCGTTATAATTTTTGAATTCCATTCGATCGTTGACTATTTTGCCGAGCCTTCTTGAATGCGGGTTATTGTAGATGAATTTTTAATAAAGATTTATTTCAATTTATTGCTTATCTATTAAAAAAATGGATTTCCCCTGACAACAAAAGGTTACACCCGGACACTTTTTAAAAACCCCAGCCGTGCGGCCCCTGGACGCACTTCAAACTAGGACAAATCCGGGGAATTCCGGACGGATGGCAGCCTTAGGTAAAATAAGTAGCCCGTACAAGTAGTGAAGAAAAAATTTTAGTAGTAGTGAAGGAAAAATTACATCCTTATGGTAATGACATCGCATCCTATTGCTAATGTATGTGAAATTTGTAATCAGTTTTGGCTCGTTTCGTTGAAACTGGGCGATATGGATATGTAATAAAAATAATTAAATAAATAATTAATTAAGTAAATAATTGCGTAATCATAGGTAGGCCTCATATCTATTGTTTTATTTGATTTAGTTTTGTATTGGTTTATTGTATATTTTCCTATCCTATATCGAACAAAATGCCATGAACTTTATCCTATATCTGGGAGTTACCGTAACCGCGTCCAAGATAGGCGAAAAAAATATAATATAATATTTATGTTAGTCTATAAGGTATTTATACTATAGGCTTTGTTTTCTGATAATGAAGAATTTATTATTATTATTATTATTATATAACTCCAAAATACACAAAGAAAATGAAATCAAAAAAACAGTACGACGTGCCCTTTTCAATTTCCCGCTAAACCTTCGAAATTTGATCAAATATTTTACTTGCTAATGGCAATAAAAAAATAACATTTCACACTCATAGCCCCACAGTATGGTAGATATACCCTGTGTCGTGGGTACCATGGACACATACAAAGACAGAAACACAAACACCCATCCCGAGAACAGAAATTTAAACACATCATTCAAATTTCTGTTTCTCCGGGAATCGAACCCCTCGATTGGCGGTCTGGCATGGTAACCATTGCGCCACGCGGTCGTAATTACTTAATAAAATCTTTATTGTTTAATTTGGCAGGCTTTTTGAAGTTAGTTAAAAGTAAAAACCTTGCAAAATAGCTCATATGAAATATTGCAAACATTTGCCAAATACAAACGTATTATAAAACCTAAAAACTGAAATAAACCTTATACGTTCCCAACCGAGAACTATTCCGCAATTGAACATTTGTAACTAACAAGACAAATAAGTCTTGTAATTGGGTTTAAGACTTTAAGAGCATCTTTCTACAGGTTGACCATGGTATTGCGATTCGTAGGATATTATAAAGGCGCTAAATTATAGATAAAAATTATAAAAAAAAAGACTGTCTGTCATACTGCATGACATTTTGTAAATAACTAAAAAAAACAATTTTAACATTATAATTTCTTGTTAATAGCCCAATTATATATTTTTGATCAGAATATGTTTCCATAATCATCCACAAGTGTTTGTGAAAAGACGAAATTGCTATTAGCTGTGAAAATAGTGTATAAATTTTTCCCAGCTGATATTGACAATTGGATGAAGAATGACATAATATTTTCCATTTGAAAGATCAGAGAATATTTTTAAAACTATGCTATTGGTAAATATAAGCATATTAAATTTACAAGTCCACATCTTATTGGAGTATACTTTTTGTCGTCTCGGAAACGGCTCTACAATTATAGATTAAAAAATTCTCTTTCAAATTTTATGGTTCACTAACACCTTCACTGATGTTTAAATAGCAGTGATGGCCGAGCTGTTAAATCCGCAGTCTCCGCCATGGAGATACCAAGTTTAAAACTCTAGTGGATACCTCCCTCTGACAAAGTTTGTTAAGTGCGTATTTTTGAAGTATCGTATATTTTTGGGCGATCATTTTGTAAAGGTAATATATGTAGTTGTCTATGAGCTACTTAGCTACTTAGAATATAATTATCCTAATTAGCTCTAAGTATATTTTCGATAACTTTACTATAGAGTCAAATATCCACAAAAAGGGAAGTCAGAAAGGGGTCAAAAATAAGCGGAAAATATGCGAATTTTCGGACCGTAGCGCGATACCTGAGAGATAGTCATAATTTCTCGAAGACCATAATATTACCTACATCCACTAATTAATCCGCACTTGGGAAGCGTAGTGTAAGAAAATGTTTGAATTAAAAATAAATTAAAAATTCTGTTAAAAATACCTAAATGCTGGTCACCACAGGCAAGCAGCCACGGCTCCCGTCCATACCAACGATGCCGACAACAGATAATTGCCAAAAACAGAACTAGGGCTTGCGACACCGCAATACAAATAAGATGCGATACACATGTAGGTACAGCACATTAGCATAACAATGAAACAATATGGTTGTTGATACGTCGGATAGATCCATCTGTCATTCCTCCTTATCGAATGTGTTGAGTTAGAATGAATGATGGTTTTTAAATTATTGAGTACATAGCTGAAATTAAATACTTTATATCTGCTTTGTAGTTTTATTAGAGTTAGAAGTTAGAGTCTTCTTTTTGTCCCATTTCCGACATAATGCAATGTCACCTGTAGTCCCTGTAGCTTCGGGATTTAGAATAGAGCTACGGTATCCACTGCCTGTTCGTAAGAGGCGACTAAAAGGGGGGCTTTCGGGGTTGCGGCCGGTGAGAGTGGGAGCTCGATCCGTCCAGCCAGCAGCCCCGGGAAGGACGGCAGTGTGTGCGTGGCCGCATACCGCCGTAAGCATCGGAAGCAATCGAAAGGTGCAAGAGAGCACATCTGCTCTCCCAAAGATGGGCCTGTTCCAGCCGCGCGTTGAGAACACCGGTGCGTTCCACTAGAGATCCCGGAGTCCTCCCCAAGCGCAGACGCAGGCCACCGAGGGGGTTTTCAGTGCGGTCAAATCCCACATAACCCGGTATCCTCTCCCAAGGTGCAAGGTACCTTTTGAATTTTCCAATCCGTTATTTTGATTTCTCTTCCGTTGAGAATCGAACCCAAGACAATCGGCCCGGCCCATCGCTTGCTTTCTTTACTGATGTCTTCTGTTCATATCAAACAATAAACAAAACCTTACTGCATTTGATTTTCTGCGATTTTTGTAAGAATAGGAGTCACACCAAGAACGTATTTTCAGTTTTAGGCTATAAAACATAATTAAAGAAACCTTGTTCAGGACATGTCATTGTTCTCAACATGCGAGTATTATACTGGAGCTTTTGTCGGGAAGTCGGACAAGACATAATGTGCTTATTTTATTTTTCATTTTCTTGATGTATTTTTAAGTTACATCCTATAAAGTTCATGGCATTTTGTTTGACACGTTTTCGTAAAGTAGCCATCGCTTCTTGAATATCTGACTGATTACAGACGTCTTACTGATTTTTCTATTACTAATTCGTCCAGTTTTAACGAAACTGATAAAAATGTGATGCAACAAAAATAATACTCAATTCCATTTTTGAAAGAAAAAACCTCTCAACACGATTTGGCCTGTCAAGTTACAGGGGGGGGGGGACCAACATTTTACCACTTTGGAAGTGTCTCTCGCGCAAACTATTCAGTTTAGAAAACAATGGTATTAGAAACCTCAATATCATTTTTGAAGACCTATCCATAGATACCCCACACGTATGAGTTTGATGAAAAAAAAATTTTAGTTTCAGTTCCAATGGGTAATCCTTAAAATTTATTTCTTTTTTATCTATTTTTGTGTGAAAATCTTAATGTGGTTCACAGAATACATCTACGTACCGAGTTTCAACAGTATAGTTCTTATAGTTTCGAAAAAAAGTGGCTGTGACATACGGACGGACAGACAGACAGACAGACATCACGAATCTATAAGGGTTCCGTTTTTTGCCATTTGGCTACGGAACCCTAAAAATAAAGGTAAAAAATCCACCACGGCCCTCGAATAACCTTGCCCCGAACAATGATGACCCATTCTGGCCCATCGATGCCGGCCTTGCTTTCTTTACTGATGTCTTCTGTCCATCTCAAACAATAAACAAAACCTTATTGCATTTGATTTCTGTGGTACAGTGATTGAGAGGCTGCGATTTGTGTTTCCACGCCAAGTCACAAAATAAATAATAGTAAAAGGCCAAGTGTGAATACTTTTTTTTTAATTTTTTGCTTTGAAACCATTTTGAAACATAACTAAAGAACTATCGTGTTTACATTCTTAGCTCTGAACAACATATTGGAAATTTTAAATTTAAATAGGCGCCATTTACATTGTACTCGTATATTGCTTACTTAACCTCGTTAAAATAAAAACTTTAAAGACTATTGTTTTCTACATTTTCTACATCCACAGTATCTTTTGATTTCTGTAGTTATTTTTAAATATTTGCATACTGATCATGAAGGTATGGCGAACTAACTTGTCTTCCTTTTTTGTTTTGTTTCTTTTTCTTTTTTCTCCTAGCCCATATAAGCCTTAGCGCACCCAAAGCGGATGACGATCAGCCGATGGCCGTACACCAACATTTGTATATTATTACCCAGGATGTTAATAAACTACCTATTTCATTTCATTTCGATTTCTATGAAGAAGCTACATGCATAGAAATTGTTTCTTTGCTCTATGGCTATATCTATGAACAACTTTTGTATTCAACCATATTTGTGCAAATAATAGTATTTGTCTTATAAATTAAATTTACCCATGTTTGCTTAAATTAAGTACCTAAGTACATATCTCAAGAAAAACTTAACTCAGATAATAAAAATCTAGAATGCTCATGTGGCTCCATTGTGGCTCTTACAAACTTTTAATACAAAGTACCTATTTAAAAAATAAACCCATTTCTAGTTGATTTTCTCTCTTGTTACTCTGACAATAACATACTATCAATATTATCAAATTCATAAGGTCATATAGGTGATAGTTATCTACGAAATAATATTACACGATTCCCATAGATTACACCACGCCCAAAAACGGACAATCAGTTTATAATTATGGCGACCTTGCACTAGATCTCCTACTGACAGATGTACAAGACATTGTTTGTAACATAGATTAAAAACGCTTTCAGAAACGACAATCATCACAACTGACGCTCACAGCCAGGGTTAAATAAGCAAGTCGAGACAACTATACTAGTCTATACTATTATTACAAAGAGGAAAGATTTGTATTTTTGTGTATTTGTAATGAATAAACTCAAAAACTACTGTTCCAATTTAAAAAAAAAAACTTTCACCATTAGAAAGCTACATTCACCCTGAGTAACATAGGCTACTTTTTACCGCGGGAAAATGCTTCGTTCGTACGTGAAAACGGGTAATAGGGTCAACGCGGTTGAAGTAACTGACTAAACGCCTATGATTTTGATATAGCAATGAAGCCTGGTATAGCACATAGGCTATTTTTATCCTACGGGGACCCATTAAACGGGTCCACGCGGGCGAAGGCGCTGGCGGAAGGCTAGTCACTTATAAAATACTTTTAATAACGTTTGATGCGTTACATGATTTATCGTAACTTAAACATACTCGTAGTTTTTATTAATATCCGCGATGGATACAATAATTATTTA
This sequence comes from Pyrgus malvae, assembly GCA_911387765.1. Classification (NCBI taxonomy): domain Eukaryota; kingdom Metazoa; phylum Arthropoda; class Insecta; order Lepidoptera; family Hesperiidae; genus Pyrgus; species Pyrgus malvae. The sequence goes on along the minus strand of OU426972.1, from coordinate 11,809,131 downwards.
AAGGTAGCCTACATCTAAAATTGGTGAGACCCGTCCAAAGTTAGGTACGTTCGCGGAAACGATGGGCGCAACTGCACGGCATCAGATGTCGCCAACGTCAGCATTTTAACACTACTATACACCGAGTCACTTCGTCCGTACGTAATACTCTCTAATACCCCAAATGGACACGATGCGCGACACCTGTACATCATCAGATGTCGCCAACGTCAGAACTTTAACACTACTTAGTTAAGAAGATTATAGTGTTACGGTGGAAGGGACGTCACCATCTGGACTCGTGGCGGTCCTCCTCAGTCCGCTTTGCACGCTCCTTTTTACCACGGACGTGTAGGTTATGGGACAACCTTCCAGCTGAGGCATTCCCAGTGGACTATAAAATGGGGTTCTTCAAGAAAGCTGTAAAAAGAGCTCTCGAGACTTAATGTTTACGTATTTGCACTTCTGTTCACTTCAGTTGATATTTGAAACGAACAAGTAATGTAGTGTATAAGTATATTGGCTGTTTAGTTGGCTGTATTATTTTATTAGTGGGCGGATTTGTTTCGTAAGAGAATAATCAAGATCAAAAATCCGTGGGCTTTGACGGGAGCTTTATTATTTTATACACGTATACACGTAGCAGGTCGAATCTGAGCAGAACAGAACCTTTCTAAATTGATAGCCATTTTTTTTTTTCAACCTTTTTTTATGTCCCACTGCTGGGCACAGGTCTCCTCACAAGTGAGAGGGATTTAGGCCATAGTCCACCACGCTGGCCAAGTGCGGATTGGTGGACGTCATGCTTTCGAGAAATTATGAATTTCTCTCAGGCATACACGGCGATTGAGAACATCGTAATCAATTAAATATCACGATATTTTCCATCACCGTGGAGCAGCGATAAATCCGCACATTACAAATTTCTTTGTAAGAGGTGCGCGCCGAGGATTCGAAACAGGATCGGTCGCGTCGTTGACCGTGGTTTTTTACCACTCGGCCATCGCTGCTCTAGTTAGTGCTTATTTAATGCCTAAGAGAAAAAAATAATAAGTTAGTACCTACCTACTGCTATCTTCATAATTATTAAAAGGGCATCGATCACGCAAAAACAGAAATTACCGAGAATTTAGTACTTACAGTGCAATTTAGAAAGCTTTTTAATACCTATTTAAACGGATTTTTGGTCGTTTAATAACTAAATTAGGACAGAAATGGATCTACAGTAATATTTCTGGTGTTGTGAACTATAGACTTAGAATACTTTTTTTCAATTTAGAAATTTTTTAAAGAATCAAATTTCGCTAAGAGTTTTGGCGGGAAGTGTAAAGGGACATGTGCTCTTGTTTTATTTTCAGTTTCTTGGTGTATTGTTGAGTTACATTATATCGGATAAAGTTGATGGCAATTTGTTCGATATAGGTTAATTACAGTGCACGAGTATTGTGAAATAAAATGACAATGTGAAAACATGTTTTTTCAGCTTGTGTCCAATACTCCATCTGACACGTTCTGGTAAAGTAGCCATCTCTTTATTTGAACATCTGACTGACTGATACCTGACGACTTTTTTTATTTAAATGGAGTAGCAGACAAGCATGCCGGCCACGTGATGTTAAGTGGTCGCTGCAGCCCATGGACATCTACATACAACCTCAAGCAAGCATAGGTAAGTCTTGTCTGAGGTCGTATCACGTATGCAGTTGCTACTCCGGCGCCAGGAGTGTTATGTTTTTATCTATGACTACTATAAGTGTTGATTTGTTTTCTATTTATATGCCAATTCAAAAAACACAGTCTGTATTTTACTGTTGTTTTAAACTGTGATGTAATCTTAAAATTAGGTTCCTTCATGATTAAAACACAAGAATACTTTTTTTTATTTTCCAATCAATTTTGAGTACATGCCTTTTCCTTGTTAGGTTTTAAACGGTAAACACTTGTAGCATCGGAATAAAGAATATGATTTTCATTGTCAAAAGCCAATCCAAAAGCGTCTTCCAAATCCACAACTTTCTTTAAAGTAACAGTTTCCGTATCAACCCTGTATATACCATCTTGAACACACACATAAACATTACCGTTCAAATCCAAAGATATGCCTCTCACTCCATCTTTGGGAAATTCCTGATATAAGACAGCATCTTTCGTCCCTTTCTTTTGACTATACAGTCCTGTATGATTGGTATAATAAAACACATCTTTATAATCGATAATAAAATGATCTACTTTCGTGTCTTCTAAGTCACCGACTCTTACTGATTGTCCATTGTTTATTTGGTATAGGAACTGTTGCGGGAAATCCGAGTAATAAACAACGTCTTTGAAATATAGAGACCAAATATCAGCACCTTTTGCGCCATAGAATTCAGCCTTTTTCGTTTTCTGGTCATACATGTAAATGCCTTCGCTGTTACCAACATAAACGTGATGGTTCTGTTGGTCTACGGCTTGTGCAAATCCATTTTCAACCGGAATTGTCCCGAATTCTTTTGAGTTTAGACTTATGTAGGCAGTTTTGAAGATGTCGTCGTCCTTAGTGACACTGTAGCTAAAGAAGAGTGTGTTTCGACTATAGTCCATGGCTAATAAGAAAGGTCTGTCGAGATCTGTTTTAAGCGTTTCGGCTTCGTAATATTCATTGTTTATGAAGACTCCAGTACAATTTTCCTTTTCCTTTACAACACCTGCCTGGATCATCAGGACACTTGACAGAAGTATGAGAAGCTTCATCTGTAATTATAGTTTTAATCGATATTAACATTTTTTTTTAAGGAACACTGATATAAAATCAATTCGTGCTTTTTAGCTTGTGATTTGTTTGTGATTAATTGAGATTATGTCGTAATATTATTCTGTGTCTGCTTAATATTGATTGTATTTCATAGGATTATGAGATTTTAATTGTTTTATTTTGATTTTAAATGTGTTTGCGTGCCAGAGATAGTCAAAGCAAAAAAACAACAAATAAATGATAGATAGATTGATAGATTAATTGCTACCACGACGTAAAGGATTCTCACATCTGCCCAGAGGAATAACCCGAACTGGGATATTAAAATAAAATACTTATTTCATGTTATGTTATGTTGTGTAGACGTTGATGTAATTAGAATCTTCCTGTTACTAGACATGGGTGAGGAGAAAGACCTTAAACCTAACACCTTGGGAAGGATACCAGGGTATGTTTTACAGGATTTGATTTTACATACTATGAGTTCGTTTGGGTCCGTGACCACTTCCCCAGAACTAACCGACCAAAAAAACGAATAAACAACTATTTTAATTTTTATTGTATTGATAATCCTATTCTAATTCGCCGATTCGTTTTAAAAAAAAAACCCTAATCCTAATTTATTATTATTATTGGGTCATGGCTTAGTTAGAGGTATTGACAGGTATGGTCATGGACAGTAAAAAAAACAAAGTAAACTAAACCGTTGCACTAAACCACGCAGGATAATTTCTAATTTATTTTCATACACGATTTTTATTGCTTTTTAAATCAATATTTAAATAATTACACGTGACTATAAATGATTTGTGACATTACAAATAATTTTCACACACAAAATGTATGTGGATGTCAAGTTTTGACAGCTCTTTAAAAGTATCTCAACTGATCCTTGCTTGAGGCTTCGTTCACCATCTCCAAGTGAAGTGTTAATTAGTTACGTCCCAATTAAAGTTGATTGGCAAGTAAAAGCTATGAGTACGGGTCAGTTCATATCATAGAGCATCAAGGTATGGCACCCGTCAGAGAGGAGGGGCCTTTACGGGCGAACCCCTTGTCCCAACAACGTCCATGCACAATGTGCCTTCTAGTTATACAACTAGTGTGTCTGTGTGTGTCGGTGTCAGTGTTGTGCATAGAAAATGACGTTGTTAATTGAAATTGATACATTTAGAAATGTATGCGTCTGTAGCGATGAAAGAATATTTTTGAATGTGTGATAAAATTAAAATGTGTGCGTTCTTCCCCCGCACCAGATTTGGCACAAAAATATCGAAGTGAGGCGCTATGCCGTCTCTACTGAAGGATGAGTCAGTAACTTTGATGCTCTAAGGTTCATATGATTAGTGCTACTCGAACATCGTGAAATTGAAATTGAAGTATTAATTTGACATAAAATGTATTAACTATTTTCTTTGTATAATAATAATAATTAATTTAATTTATTGATAATATATAATTTTTTAACGTAGCTTCACTAACGAATTAGGAACCCTGTAATGTTAGATGTTAAGCTTAGATTGTAATAAATAAATAAATAAATAAATAAAAGTTACGGGTGACTTTCACCGACAATTACCGTACTTGTCACTTTACTTGAAGGTGGTGAAAGAGGCCCCAAGACTAATTAATTATATCACAAATGGATGGAAATGTTTCTCTCTTTACTGAACGGCTTTGGGTGAAACTAATATAGCCGACATATTATTATTACCTATGAGATGATAAGATATGGGTATGCTATATTTTATGTTCTTTACGATTCCGTCCAGGTCCTTAAAACTTAAACACTTAAGGACTTAAAACGTATTTACTGAAAAAGGCGTATTACTCAGTCACTGATTTCATGAACGATAAAACGGCATAAAGGAATTCCATAAAAACCTGGGAGGTTTTTTTTCCGCCGGCTTTTTTTCCTCTCAGTGTACAAACACCCTGTGATATGGGTACCCAAAGCTGACGATCGGAATCGATCCGAAATATAAATAAATAAATATTTTTATTTATAAAAGGCGCAATATGGGACAGATAAAAATAATAGTAAAATAGATGTAAATGTATATTTCGTAATTGTATTATAGTTTAGTTTTTTCCTTTTATATTTTTATCATTGTATATTTGCATACCTCATGAAGGTAAATATGGCGAACTAAATATATATAAACAACTTTGTAAACACCCATATTTGTGCAAATAAATGTCTTTGTCTTTGTCTTTGTCCTTTATGAATCTGCTGAGCACTACACTAGTTTATTTTTAACGGTGTTTTAGACTCTCCAATATTTGAGTTCTAATTCTAATTTAGACTTTTTAGTTTTCTACTTTGTTCCGTTGACTAATATTAAACCTCAAAATAATTAAACATATTTATATAACTTACCGCTTACTAAGAACACTACTTGATAACTAATTTAGTAGGTATCGTTTATATTTCTTGTAATTGTTTAAAAGCTTAATTTATGTCGTTATCGGAATAGCGCCAGCGATGGAGATGTTTTAACAATCTTGGCTCTGGTTTTTATTGAAGTATGAATTTAAAAAAATGCGATTGGCGGCAACGAATGTGGGGGTAAAATTATGTCGTTATGTTTATATGTAGTAAAATATCGAAGCACCGGCGCTCCTAGATTAAAACTAAGCAAACCTCTGGTTTGTCATGAGGCCTTAGTCAAAGGCCATCGACCTTTGACTGATAGACTAAAAGACGGATAAAGCCGATAGGTACTCATTTCATCGGAGATTGACCAGACATGTCAGATCTCGATTACGTATCACGTGTTAGTTACGTTTAGGTACCTATATGTTTTTTCTGCTGCTGACCTGATTTGAAAGCAGTAAGTGATAATGTCACTGATGTCGAATCCCGCTGCACGAGATTCCTTTTTTGTGTTTATTGATACCGTACGTGTTTGCTCTAAGCGGTACCAAAAAACCGTAATTTTCAGTTTATCCAATTCAGATAAGTACTGTAGGTAGACACAGATAGTCGGATGGGTCTGGTAGTGCTATTATATTTATACATTAAAAGATAAGAATTAAAATAATAACAGACTCAATCGACTACTCTGTTCGATGATGTATGGTTCGTCTGTCAGAGGTTAGGTTATCGTTAAGTTATGAAGTTACGTCGAGCTGATATAGCCTTGTGGTTAAAACACTGGACTCCTCAACTGGGTTCATATCCAGCGTGCACCCCTAAATAAAAAAATGTACATATTTATCATTGAGGAGCTATGACCGAATGGTAAAGAGCACTGTCTCCGACAAGGAAATACCGAGTTCAAACCCTGGCGCGCATCTCTGGCAAAGACATTTGTTATGTGCATATTTATCGCTGCTCATACTGCTCAGGAAACATTGTGATAGGTATTTAATTACGATTTTTTCAATCACCGTGCATAACTGAAGAGTTAAAGGCATGCATGTCCACCAATCCAGACTTGGCCAACGTGGTGGATATGGCCATATAGTAATATCCCTCTGATTCCCTCTCCCACTTGAGAGAGAGGTGTGCCCAGTAGAAGAACCTACCACTACATACGGGATTAAACTGTCACTCAGTCGTGTAAACATGATATTGGCCTGTATATTGACACCACAGCTACCTTTTTTTGGTATCGGGGGGGGGGGGGGGGGCCTTCAAAAGGTAACCGGCACCTCGGGAGAGAATACCGGGTTATGGGATTTGACCGCACTAAAACTCCCTCGGTGGCCTGCCTCTGCGCTTGGGAAGGACTCCGGGGTCTCCAGTGGAATGAACCGGTGTCCTCCGCGCGCGGCGCCCAGAGCGGACCCATCTTCGGGAGAGCAAATATGTTCTCCTGCACCTTCAGATGCCTACGGCGACATGCGGCCACGCACACACCGCCGTCCTTCCCGGGGCTGCTGCTGGACGGCCCGCAACCCCGGAAGCCCCCTTTTAGTCGCCTCTTACGATCAGGCAGGGGGTACCGTAGCTCTATTCTTAATCCTAATCTCTATACCGCCATCCTTACCTTTTTGTTTACATACTGTTCCACTTAAAAATTCAGATTTTTTAAGTGAATAAGTAAATTTGAAATGGATTGAAAATAATGTTTGTTGTTTTAAAAATTAAAACTTAAAAAAATAAAAAGCAGGGTAGAGAGAGAACCGTGTCCTGCAATAGGACGCATAAAAATTGCAATCAAGCCGTTTTCCACAACACTTGCTTGTATTACAAAATAGGAACAAAAACGTTGACAAAATAATTATACACATTACTATGCATCTCAATTACATCACTTAATTAGTAATAGTCGAGAGCCCATGAGGCGATTTGTGGATTTTCTCGAGCGCGGCAGATTGAGATATGGGATATACCTTGCACTCCCAACACTACAGTTCTCACTTCAATCTTAAATTCCCATCTTACTTTTCTTTAAAAAAATCTATAAAATTATTTGCCAAAACAACGTAAATAAATTTCCGTTTCCGCAGCTTTCAAAAAATATATCTTTATTTATTTTTATTCTTTTCTTTTTTAATATTAACAATCCAATATGTCCCATGACGCTTTTTTTCAACCTTTTTTATGTCCCACTGCTGGGCACAGGTCTCCTTCTCACAAGTGAGAGGGATTTAGGCCACAGTCCACCACGCTGGCCATGTGTGGATTGGTGGACGTCATGCTATCGAGAAATTATGAATTTTCAGAGCCGCGCCGACTCCCCACAGCGCCTGTGTGCGAAATCTATGAAGCGCCTTTTTTTACGAACCTTTTAGTACAGTCAATGAAGGCAAAAATCTGCTACAACCTCCTATTTCGTTGAACCTCCACAGATTGAAGAGATGAAAAATTGAGATTGAGTATGTTTTAGCCTCCACTTCAAAAGTGACATGCTCGTTTTGCGATTTTTGCATTTTAGTGGTGAAATCCACCCACTTTGTTAAAAATGGGAAAAATGCAGATTTAACCATTCTGGCATAAGTAATTGGATAAAATTATCATAGAGAACATCGTAATTAATTAAATATGTATCACGATATTTTCCATCACCGTGGAGCAGCGATAAATGCGCACATTAAAAATTTCTTTGTCAGAGGTGCGCGCCGATGATTTGAACCCGGGATCGGTCGCGTCGAAGACCGCAGTTTTTTTACCACTCGGTCATCGCTGCTCGCATGACGCTTTAATACCTGTAAATTTAGCATCCTGGGTATTATAATCGCAGTCACGGAAGACGAAGATTCCCAAGAGATGGCTATCCGAAGATTTGTATGCGAAATACTTGGCATATGTAATTAGGTGAGTTTTCCCATATTCGTTGATGGATTCTTCATTAAGATGGAGTTAAATCAGTGGGATTGTGGGAACTGGTTGATTGCGAAGTGACATATAGGTCAGAAAATGGCGAGACTTTCAAAATTGCGCTCTTTCAAGTTCAAAATAAATAGACTTAGTTGTAAGTGGACACCGTAAAAGATCTAATATTCGGCGATATCGAATGTCATAAGAAGAAAAGAAAATTACATCAACAAAAAAAATGTTTATTGTATACATGAACTGTTATTTTATATATCGAACAAAATGCCCTCAATTTTACCCGAAATAGGTAACTCATAAATACACCAAGAAAATGAAAATAAAACAAGAGCACTACAAGCGTGTTTTTTAGTTTTTTTTTAATTACCTAAGTAGGTATAAGTATGAAGGCCAGTATAATGGCCATTAAAAAGTCCCCCATACTACTTGTACTATTATTTTATTATGTGCCCATACTGCCATACATAACTACAAATGAAAGAAAAACCTACCTAAATTTTCTGATTTATTTACTACTTACGTGATTAGAAATCATCAATTTATTAAAAAATAATTTACAGAAATGTCGTATGATTTTATATCAGACTTATTTTATCGGAATATAGTAGCGACATCTATCGAGTAGTAGCAATAAATCACACAATATTATATAAACAAAGTTCCGAAGATTTTGACGTTAAAATTATATTTCCACGGCCACCTTTGTTTTGTAGTAATAATCACTTGAAACCGTGTTTGATGATAAATAAAAGTATATAGTCTTCCTATTTATTTTATACACTTATAACATTTATATGACATCTATTGGGGAGTAGTATAATTATACCATTGCAGCAGCAATAAATGGGTATGCCATCTGGCTGATAGGTAGTTTTTGCTTTAAGTTTTGGCTATTTACTCAAAATAAATACTTATGAATTATGACTATCAATGTGATAAAAATAAGTTCGCAGGTTTTGTTATTAGCCTCATCGAACTTTTTTGAAAACAGCGCCCTCTATGATCGTTTGCAACAACGCTTACACGTGTCGCTTTCAAAAGGCGGAGCTTGGGCGGAGTCGGCGGTGTTTACAAAACGCGTATCGGCTCTTTTGAAACAAAAAGTAGCTTTACTTATTAACAATTATTTGACTATAGTTTTTTTATTCACATTTTATTTTAGTTTTATTATAATCTGCACCAGATGACAATCCTAAGTGACCTTATAGGATGCCCTCAGTGGTCTCAGAACAGTTCAGAGTCCATTAAGATTATGATATTTGATATTTTTTTATTTATTTATTATTTGGAACCACCTTAATCTAGGGGTTACAAGGTAGACTTAATGCCTAATAGCATTCTCTGCCAGTCAACCCTGGGTGTTGGAGAGAACTTTGCCTACTTAGGCGGACGAAGAACAGTGGCATTAAGCACGAAAACTGATAGGTATTTTATTTTATTGCCAGAAATTAGCAAAATACTCAAATTGTTCAGAAGGACCACTGATAAGTACCTATTCAGTGGTCCTTCTGAACAATTTGAGTTCTGACTCAAGCAAATGAAGAAAAGCAAAAAAATGGACATTTAGGCCCTCGATTCGAATATTTTTTCTTCTTTTATTAGCTAGATGAAGGCATTCGATCGTTGTTACCGACGCGATAGGTATGAAAATTTTCGTCAGCAATTTATTGGATTCGCCATTATAACTGGCCCTATTTTGGGAAAGCGATAGGGAAACTTTAAGCAAAAAAAAATTAAAAGGGAGGCCCCCTTTTAAATTTTTTTACGTTTAGCTAGAGTGAGAGCTCGAATCATCCAGCTAGCGGCCCCGGGAAGGACAGGAATATGAAAGCTACATCGCTCTCCCAAGATAGATTGGAGATCCCCAGGGCTGAGGTAAGCCACCAAGAAGATTTTGGGGAGGACTCCGGGATCTCCAGTGGAACGCACCGGTGTCCTCCACGCGCTGCCACCACCACCGCTGCCAGTACCACGAATCACGAATGCAGAATTTAGGTTTCCAAACAATGATGCTAACATCAATAAATTGATAGATTTCATTTAACTCTAAATTAGAAAACCATGAACTTGGCCATATATTTACATTTTCCCACAAAAACACAAATGTACTTTATCGATTTTTGTTCCGACGCTCCTCAATTATATCCCTACTAATATTATAAAATCGAAAGTAACTCTGTCTGTCTGCTACGCTTTCACGCTTAAACTACTGAACCAATTTTAATGAAACACAGAGTGGACCTTGGGAAAGGACATAGGGTGATTTTTATCCTACGGGAACCTATAAAACGGGTCCACGCGGGCGAAGCCGCTGGCGGAAGGCTAGTTAAACATAAAACCTTTTGAAGATACCAATAAATGCCTTTCAAATATATATTTTTCAACCCTTTTTATGACCCACCGCTGGGCACAGGTCCTCTCAAAAGTGGGACGGATTTAGGCCTGAGTCCATCACGCTGGCCAACCCGCAGACAGCGAGAACGCAGCAGTCAAAGTGGGAAACATGAGGCCTTTGCCCAGCATTGGACTTCGAAAGGCTGGTGTATGTATAATGAAAGGACACAAAAATAATTTATTTATTTTTTAAAAAAACTTTCAGCTAATACATATCCCTATATGTAAATAAATAAAGTAATATGTAATATAAATAAAAAATAAACCACTTTATCGAAATCGAACCCACTACTAAGTGACAACATTACCACTGAACCATACTATGGCGGCATCCCCTTTGATCTCATGCCGAAAGGTCTGTGAACACAAAAATATTTGTATTAATTTTTGAATTTTTCTCACTTCTTTTCTAATCGTTAATGCAGCAGGTTGTGTTAAGACGCATTTTTTGTGTAAAAGTGACATCAAAATCTTCAAAACATAAAATGTAAGTGGTTTTTAAATATTTTTCTAAAATCATAAATACATATTATTATTTCAATTTTGTTTCTTGAATTCTCCTGAGGGCTGACTGTTCTCCAACTATTAATCTTACAAAACCTATGCCAGACTGTGGGATGTAAAAAGTCCTAACTTTTTTTATAGGCAGGTAATTCCCACAGGAATCGAATAAGATTTTTTTAACATGTAAAATATAATTCCTTTGTACTCTTGAATTAAATTGAACCAATAATCTTGAAACTTATTTTATGCAAGTTTAATTTAATTTAATTGCAGTTTTAACATAAAATGAAATGATCAAAACAAAAGTGTTTTTTTAGCACGTTTCCGGTCGTTTCACGGATGAAAAAAATGGCTTCCATTTACAATCGTGCGTAAAATATTGTAAATAAATAGTGAATTTAATCCAATTGTATTTATTATTTCAGATAAAAATGTTCCCGTCAAAAGGCATGGTGGAATACATGACTGAAATTAATCGCCTATTTCCTAGAAGCGAAGAAGGTAAGTTTCTTTTCTTCTTAAAATATTGTATTTATTAAAAACAAAAAACTTCTGACATTGTCTTGAAAACAACTCAACTTCTATTGTTTAATATTAGTAATTTCGGAAAGTATGAATATGCGGTACATAGAGAATTGTTCTTTTCGTCATTTTTATTTATTTATGCTCATTTATGTTAATTTGAAGTTTTTATGTTGAATTATTCCATTGAGATACTACTATTACGTAGTACATATCTCGATGAATAATTATCACATCATCTTGAGTGTATCATTTCAATCCGCAAATGTAGGTAGGTAGACAGGTTAGTGTTTATTCCACTCGAGAGTATTCAATTGTTTTTATTTTATTACAGATGAACAACCAACACCATTCATTTTCAACCCTTACCAGTCGCCAAACCAATCTGCCATGGTGAACAAATCGAGTTCAACAGACTCTACATCTCCAGAGTCCTATCCTGACCTGTCATTCCGTTCAGGAGACTTTCGATCCCAAGATTCTCCAAGACTTGACAGCACATTCTCCATGCCAAGACACCGTGCCATAGTTGGTAGAAAAATATTGGGCAACACGCAGCAGCAGCCAACCTTAATGTCGCCAGTTGAGAAAATAGAAAAGGAGTACAATATCTGGCAACTAGAAGAGCCTCTATCAGCAACACCGCCAGAAAGCTCCTTGCAACCAAAGACATCCTTCTATGGACTGTTTCCACCAGAAAGATCTTTTGAGTTCAGGTCACCTGTAAAAGAAATCAAAATGCCCTGTACAGAATTGTCTCCAAATAGATCACCAACATTGTCTAGCAGGTCATCAGAACGGAATATGTTTACGCTGTCTCCAACACCATCTTACCCTCCGACCAGATCACAAATGTCAAACCAACCACTTCCAATGTCACTTCTATCTCCGACCTGGAACTCTTCACTTGGTTCCACTGTAACACCTCAAAGGCAGTTCACATCTAATTATGCAAATCGTTTTGGATCTCGCTCTAGCTTTGGTGCTAGTTCTTCTACTGATGAGATTGGACCTACAAAGATGTGCACATTCTGCCGTAAGAATGGAGAGACTCCGGTAGTGTTTATGACACACACCATCAAGGAAAAAATTGAAAATAAGAACGTTGTCACCTGCCCCATTCTGAGATCCCATGTGTGTACTATTTGTGGTGCTTCCGGCGACGACGCTCACACCATGTAAGTTCAAAATTTCTTACTACTAAAGGCTTTTATTTATTTCGAAAAAGAGTTGCAGGCAACCATACAGGCCACAGCATGCTGCTGGAGCCCATCAACAATTACATACACAAACCTGAGTTTTGCTAGAGGTCATATACAGTTGTGCCTGTACTCCAGAGGCTACGGGTACAAACAATCCAAATAGGTTGAAGTACCCTAGGCTGGTACAGCCCGGGCCTTTTTGCTCAAATAATTAGTGATTGGACTCAAATCGAAAATTAATATTTGAATCAATTCAAATAACGAAAGTGTTGAAACATAAAAAAACCGAATATGGTGATGGGGTATCTAAGGAAGCAGCGAAATAGTGGCGTCGCCGTCGACCACATGAGTCGCGTGGTGCAATGGTTACCATGCCAGACTGCCGATCGGAGATCAAAAACAGAAATTTGAATGATAATAGAAATTTTACTATTCTCTGTCTGGGTATTTGTGTTCCTGTCTTCGTATTTGTCCGTAGTACCCACGACACAGAAGGGGGGGGGGGGAGTCACACACAAATTTTTTTTACCCGCGAAAGCGCTAATAAATGCAATATTTATTTCAGCACATACTGTCCAGTTCTGCGTAGCAACAACAATGGAAAGCCACTGCAGTCTACCACCATCACATTGAAGAATACCCGTATTAAGAGCAATGGAAGGCGACGGTATTAATTTTGTCTTTCTCTTGATTAATAAGGGACTTAGGAGGAAACGCTGCTTCAGCCGAATTAGAAAAATAGGTATTTTGGAGTAACTATTGCTATCGCGCTGCACCCTGCGCTATCCGTCGCGTGCGATAGGGACAGATGCAGCTCAGACTGATTATTGTACCTACAAACTTTCTGATTAAATCGAGGTTTCGTATTCTCCTGTTTCCTCCTTCAAAATTGAGTTTATTGAATTTTTTTTTCACAAAAACAAGAAATAGAATAAGTCTATGCCCCTATGTTTTTATTTGGTTGTAAAAACCTTTCAAATTTGTTTTGCAGTTGTTGGATTAGGGCTGTATGAAAGAGGCATTTTCTACGACTTTTGAAGAGTCATATTTTCTGATCTAATTAGTTGATTGAAAAAAACAAAACATAGGGGCATAGCTATAGCAGCCTTAGATATTGTCACAAAATATCATTCCTCTAGAAGCATTATCCAGGGAGAAAATAGGAGAATACACTTGTATGGGAATACGGCGCTAGCGTTTCCTCTTAACCGGAATTACATGCAGATACAGTAAGAACTAGATTGTAAAAGCCATATTAATAGTTATGTAGAAGAATTTCAAATACTTAAAACTTGAAGTATTTGATGTCACAAAGTCTGTATTAGGTGAGCGCTCTTGAGGTTATGCTTACTTAATATGATGTGCATGTACTCATAACACTCACAGCTGAAGACTTCATGACATGGAATATCTATATTTTTTTAATGATTTTAATTTTAATGCCTTACAAGAAGATTAGAGTTCTGTATTAGCTTTTTAAGCTTTGAACTGTTAATTTTTATTGTTATTTGCTAATACAAAGTAGAATAGTACAGTTAGCATAATACACAAAATGAAGAAACAACAATTATGATATATGTGTGTCTTACACATGAAACAGGATGATGGAATTCTATCAAAGTATTAGATACTTTTTTTATTTATATTCCAAAAAGTGCTCAATAAGTGGTAAATAACTAACTAAATAAAAACAGAATATTTTGTGACTGCCACAAATTATGTAAGTGAAAAAATATGTATTTTAATTATTTTAGTTGGGGGCCATCCATAAATTACGTCACACGAATTTCAGCACTTTTTAACTCCTCCCACTTTCACAGGTTGTCACATTTTTAGACAACCCCCACCCCCTGACTGATGTGACGCCACACACACGTTTTCTAATTTTATGCATGTATTTAAAAATAATCAAAATAAAACAGTTATTTTCATTTTCAGAATGCTATAAAGTATTAATAAATAAAAATAGATGGAGTTCGTAAATATTTTAAATTTTAACATGTGACATCACAAAGCTTTTGACCACCCCTGCCCCTTGTCACACAATGTCACATTCTGGTGATACCCCCCTTTAAGGTGTGACGTAACTTATGGATGACCCCTTGCTTCTATACAATGTTGTTACAATTTGCATGGTTTGTATTATAACTAAGTTTATAGTGATTTATTAGAATTTTAAAATTGAACTCTTGGGTTTTAGTGTGAAACAATATTATATTTTGTGTGCTAATTATTTTGTTAAAAAGTTTTGGTTTAGACCATATAAAATTAAATAGTGTTTAAAATTGATATTCTTAAGACAAAAAAAAAATATGACTTGGGTTCAGTATAATTCTGTGCTTTATAGTTTAGTATATCATTTTTTTTCTATTACCTAACTTTATTTTTAAAAAATGAGCGCGACTGAAATTTTATTTTAATTAAAAATGACACTGATTAAAAAAAACTACTTGATCTGGAAACAGTCATTTATTTAAAAATATGATCTCTATTTAAAAATAAATATAATATAGCAATTATGCCCAATAGATATAACTATAAGTGGGAAGTATGTATTAAAATCAGTGAGTTTATAAAACTGAAAGACACTAAAATATACTGTGTGATACCATTTTGATCTTTTATCTTAGGATTTGCCTGTTTTCTGTGTGTTAAGAAAATTGAATCCGTCAAGCTGGCAAGTCTAAGTTACCCTTACCAGCTTGATGGATAACAGCAGCAGATAGAAACTATAAATTAGTCATAAGTCAAAATTAATGTATGACTAATTAATAATAAATAATATAAATGTTATAAGTCACAATTAATGTATGACTAATTTATAATAAATAATATAAATTAGTCATAACATAAGTCACTATTAACTTATGACTAATTTATAGTTTCTTAGGTAACAGACACGGTGACAATGTAAATAAGGGTTAGGTACACCCATGCAACTGTGGTAAACAAGGCATTTGTGAAACAGCTTCTGAATAATATTTAACATTGTAATTGTTATTATAAGGGTGTTTTTTTAACACAACTAATGATTTTCATTCCACTGATGTGGAAAAATTAATAAACATTTTAATTATGTATGTAATTTACCTGATTGATTTTATATTTATTTAATATGGGCATCACTACTAATAGTTCTATCATGCAGTGTGCAAAATGACAGCTAAAAATTACTATTTTCATAGTACCTATATATGTATAATATGAGATTTCAGATTACTATTGATTTAGCCCTCCATTATAAAATATGACTATCTATACATTTAATATCAGAAATTATGACTAAAGAAGCATGTATAAGTATGTAAATTGTTAATCTCTTTTAAGCTCTTTACTATTAAGACTATGTGACTATACATTTAATATTGTATTAATAATAATAGAACTGTGACGAAAGAAGCATAATAATGTATAAGTATGAATGTTAATCTCTTTTTAAGCTCTTTACTATTATAAAACTATGTGGATAAAAAAACGTTATAGTTATTATATCTTACTTTCTTTGACCATTTTGGCTTTGCCATTTCATTTTTGACTAAATGTAACAATCGACATTTGACGTAAATTTAATTTTATCAATAAAGACTAGGCCACACTCTGTTTAGCATCGTCCATAGATGCCGATGCTGCATCTTGTTTTCGCGCGATATAGCGACATTTAGGATGCTGCATCGCTATTTCTAAACTCGAAAGCGGTAGCATAATCGCACGGGGCATTGTTCGGTCGCTGCGTTCAGCGACTAAATCGCCGATGCGTTTAGCTAGTGTAGCGTGGTCGTAAGTCTTTATATTGCATCTGTATTTTGTAACATTATTTTCAATTACGTCTTAACACTTACATTTGACTTGAATAAGTAATATTTTTAATATGACTAACCAATAAATTTAATTTTATTGATAAGTTTTTATATTGCATTTTGATTTTGTAACATTTTTTTAATTTGCTTGACCTTAGCAATGTAGGTACAATCATGAAAATTGCATTTTAAACTTTTTATAGCATTTTTTTTATGCCTATTAGATTTTAAGATACCTAATTTGTCAGTTTAATAGTATATTGTGTGGCAAGGGGTGAAACAAGACGATTTCTGACGAGGGCGAGAGGTGACTGCCCTAGCGAAGCGAGGGCTGTAATCGCCCTGGTCTGAAATCGTGTTTCATCCCGTGCCACACACTGTATTTTTCATATCACATGTAATGAAATAACGAGTTTTGATTTCTGTAGCCAGTCGAAGTAAGACTATTTCAGACAAATAGCGCAGAATATCTTTTGACAACGATTTGACCACAGTTGTCAATGCGATTCTGACAGACTTGAAATAAAGATGTAAATAATAAATAAATGTAGGTACCGAGTAGAAACAACGTTGTTTCTGCCCTAGGGGAGAAACAACGTTGTTGACTGACACATTCGCATTGGTTTGAAATTGTCTTATTTCGACTGGCAAAACAGAGATCAAAACTCGCTGTTATCGCATTACATGTGATATGAAAAACACATTTTATACATACACTGTTTATTTGACTATAAGAAAATTTTAGACAATTTAGTTTCTGACTTATTAATATTTAATTAATAATAATGGTAAGTGTTCACAGAGAGTAATTATATCGTACTATTTTGACAATTTACAACTTTTATCGCATAAACTTTTTCATGTTGACAGTGTTTAAATTTAGCCAATTTTATATTTTTGTAACAAATGTTTAACCTTTGACTTATTATTATTTTACTATCATGAGTATAAATTGGTGTAATATTTTTGACTTGTTTTAAACATTTATTATTTTATCGGGTTTATGTTTAAATTTTTGACTTGATACAATCATAAAAACAGTAAAATTATGTTACCCATTTTAATATTAGATAAATAATGACATTAATTTTGAAAAATAAGTAATTCATTCGCGACTATTAAAAATCACTGACTACTAAAACTACTACTAAAAATCACTGACTGTAACTGAATGATCATTTTGCAATTAATGTTTTATTATTTTTGTGCAGAAATGGCACTTACGTACATTTTTTGCCAGAAATATACTTAAAATGTAAGCCACATAATAATATTGACATTCTGTATCCATAATTTTATGGATTATAATATTTTATATTTTTAGTTTTTAACAAATACCTACTTACTTGTTTAATAATAATAAGAAGCTAAGGTACATTGTGTATCACAGAATTTTGAATTGAGCCTTGACTTGATTATAACTAGTGTGTAATATAAGATACTTTTTAATACATATTGTTTTACTAAAAAATGGTTTTACTTTTTATCCTGCTACACATTAATAATAATGTATAGATCAGAATGGGGAGCATTTTGGATCAGGGAATGGTGCGACCGCGCCTTTTTTTTTTCAAGTAAGAAAAAATATCTTCGTCTTTTCAAAAGAGATACTGGTTTACGTGGGTTTTGTACCGCACTAAAACTCCTAGTCTGCCTCGAGGGCGAGGCTTGAGGGTCTCTACTGAACAGTTCGAGCTCCAACCCTCCATCCGCAACCCCAAAAGTCCTATTCCTATTTTAAACTAGTCTCATACGATTTGGCACTGCTCTGTCAATTATGGATCCCAGTTTTAATGTATGGGTCGTGGTGGCTGTCTACAAGAAGTAGTACAGAGTAAGGTAAGAAGACAAACACATTTCACCGCGTAGGTATTACGCCCGCGGTGTGTGCGGTTGTTTGCGGGTCCCGTAAGTCCCGTTACAACCGGCTGCCAACTACTCTATAAGAAACGCTCCCGCGCGCTCTGCGATTATCTGGTGGGCGAGCGCCTGCCTAGCACCTCTTGCAACCGCACGTCTTGCGATTATCGACCGCCAAGCCTGCGAGTGATAATCGCAGCCGCGACGGCTGCGTATGCGTAACCGCACAGAGAACTCCGGTCTCGTGTCGTGAGATTGGAAATAAAAACAGCCATTTCTAATCCGCGACGGGCGCGTGTAAAAACCGCATCGTGAGTTCCTTAGCGTAAGTCCATATGCTGCCTCCACAATTATATAGCCATATTCAATTCACTGCTACTGTTCTGAGGCCCTGGGCCCTGGTCCGAATTTTACAGATTGTTTGATTATTACCTGTCGTTGAATTTCATCTGTGGGCGTGATCGTACTTCGTACCAACTAGTAACTACATTACTAGTGACTAGTAGGAGTCCACTTGGTACTACATTGCATTGTAATACTTACAGGCGTATTTGGGAAAACTATTTCTGAAAAGCTAAGTAGGTACTTGTTGCATTGCAATAGACTGGGTACCTATATGATATTATTATATTTTGAATATGGTTGTTTGTTTACTGAGCCTATTTTTTGTCTGAAGTGTTTACTGAAATTTAACCAATATGATAGGAATAATTAAAAGTCGACAGAAATAGGTATCGAGGTATTTATCTATTTTTAGTTTCCTCAAATTCCTCATGGTCACAAGTGCGTTTAATATTACAGTCTACGCACGCATAGAACTCGAATGTTTTTTCTAAATAAAAGATAGTTTGAACGTGTTTTGAGTGAAAAAAGAGAAAATGCCTGGTTATGAATGGCTTATTGATACTGAAAATCTACCTATAATGCGGATTGTAACACCGCGCAATGTCGTTATGTGTGGTACATATGGAATGTAAGTATAATTTTGGGAATTTAACCAATATTTTGACTTTAAGCCTGCTTAAGAATTAATTCGTTTATCTATCTTTATAGGGAGGGAACTCATAAAGTTTATGAGTTCCCTCCCTGTTTTAATTTTAAATTTTGAGAGTATAAGTAGCGTTTACAAGGCTCGTTAGTCTTACAGAGTATTTATTTTTAATGTTTTGTGAATTATAGGAAGATTTATCAAGTATTTTATCAAGTAAATTACCTTACAGAATAAATAAAGGGACGCGAATAAAAATAAAGGGATCCAACTAGTAAAATTATTGATCAATAAAATCATAGATGGATAGTCAAATTAGTTTCTGAGTACCTATACGAAGTTACGAATTCAGAAAATGTAAAAAATAATAAAATTATGTAAAATATTGATTAAGGATATTTGCATTGCAATAGGGACTTTTTAAAATATGATTTTCAGTTTATGACAATACAAACAATTTTAAAACTAACATTCTTCATAAAAGCCAATGACGTCTAAACGTGAAAAATTGGAATGTCAATTGTCAATCAATATCAAATGTCAATTTGAAAAATCGACTTGGTGAATTTGGTTTGTTTTGTTTGGCCTTGGTTCAAAAAATAATCGAAATGAAATAAAATAATTTTTAACTAGTTAAATTATACAAATAAAAAATGAGTTCAACAAAAATATCACCCAAAGCGAGTAAATTATCATCAGTTCCTGCTGTTCGTAGTAACGCTATCATAAAAGATGAAGAATATTTTACAAAACCAGAATTTATTTACGGTGGGCCTTTTATAAAAGTAGAAAAAATCAGCCCTTTTCTAAATACTTCCACACCTATAAATCTGCCGCTACAGGGCACATTCAAAAAGTGCGTATATGTAGTCTTGGTCCTTTATTTCTATTCGCGATATCTGTAGCTACTATCATTATTCATTTTATGTAACTTTTTATCGCTTTTATATATAAAGAGAAACTAATCATAAAAAAATTAAATATTTAATACTCAAGTGATTTTGTATGGTCCTGTCGAGCTTTGCAAATAATTTATATTTTTTTACGATTTTTATCAATTGATATAAAATCTATGAGGATGTCTCAAGAATGAAATGTGTAATGACATTTCTTTTGAGGCATCTAATTATTGTTCAAATAAATATAAGCATTTAAATGGAAATATATTGAGCTTGTTTCCCTATTTCCTGTTTTCATGCATGTAGCATAGCATGCTGCAACAAAAGTTCAAAGCAGCACCAATTTTTCTGTTCTTTCCATTCCTGTATACAGGGTGTTTACAAGTTCACAACCTGGTACTAAAACTACAATTGCTGCGTTGCAGAAATTTTTACTACAACCCTGTGTGGTTACGGCAACCCTGTAACCACTCAAGTCAAGTCAAGTTATTTTTTTTATTTGAATGGAATAGCAGACGAGCATGCAGGCCACGTGGTGTTAAGTGGTCGCTGCAGCCCATGTACATCTACATACAACCTCAAGCAAGCATAGATAAGTCTTGTCTGAGGTTGTATGCAGTTGCGCTGCTACTCCGGAGGCTGGTGGTCGCCTCATGTAAGTGTGGCCGGCAACTGCACTTTTGCACCGAAACACAATAGAATTGGTTCACAGCAGAAGTGGGTGCAGCGGTGGTACTTCCCCGGGCGAACCATAATAGTTCTACCTCCTTTAATAATTTATTTCATACTAGCTGTACCCTGCATGCATTGCTAAGCTACTTGGTTGTATCAACTCGGAAACCTTTGTGGGCTCATGTACAACACATGATCATGACATGATCAAATGCATAGTTTATGATTCTATAAATTATTTATATATATATATATAAACTATAAACATTTATTTATATAGATTAGGAATACAAAATATTCGCTTGATCAATGTCATTTTTTCCCGGTTATCGCCTTTAGGTGCCCATTTGGGCTAGATTTTGAGCTGAGAGAAAAAATGGCAGTGAAAAAAAACCATTGAGATAACAGTATTTCTATGGGTTGATAATGGGCACATGTGACAGCTGATCAGATGAGACACTATATAAACTGGATTCTTATTAATAACAAACCTTCGATTTACATTCATCTCTTTCATACACTAAACCAAATTAAAGTTTTTTCCTTAGCATGACAGAGAAGTCTGTCTCTCTTAGCTGCATTGCGTCATGTATTTATTATTTATTAGATATGAATTGTTTTTTATTTATATTTATTTCATCAGAAAATAATTTGAGTTTTCAATCAAATTTACAAAATGAAATACAATCTTTTAGAAAGATTTTGAATAACTGTATTATTTAAAACTAGTTTTCCTTGAAACCATCACTTTTAGATTCAAATTACCTGAACTTAGGAAGTCCAAGTTTCGTTAAATTCGTTTCAGTGCTTTTGATGATAATATTTAATTATTTTAGCCATATTAGCATTTTTTGTCAAAAATTTTTGTTAAAATAACATTATTTGTCCAAAATATAATAATTTTGAGCCAAACTGCAATTTACTTTAGAGTAAGTACATTGCTTGATTCAGAAATAGATATTTGAGAAGAAATGTTGTAAAGCATTTCTAATAACAATATTTTTATTATATTTTTCTGATAATAATGCATGTAACCTAATTTAATACTACATTCGATAATTTCAGATCATTACTTGAAGCCCGGATAGCTCAGTCGGTAGAGCATTGGACTTTTAATCCAAGGGTCCAGGGTTCAAGTCCCTGTTCGGGCGATTGTATTTTTTGTTTTTATTTTTCTTTTATAATATTTTTTTCATTTTGTCCTATTTTTATTTGTTTTCTTTGGAAAATTAGAAACGTATTTCAATAAAAAAAATTTTTTTGTATATTTCGTAAAAATATTTTTAGTTGGAAGTTTTACATATTTATTTTCTTAATCTGTTTTAATTTATCATCAGTTTTTAGTAGATAAGGCCAATAATATTCATTTCAAAGTAGTTATACCTAAGTACAAAAAATATTCGTGCAATATCTGGTGACTCCCCTGGAGTTTCTCGTGTCTATGAGCAAAGGTGATCGCTAACTTTAAGTATAATAATATAACTTTAATTAATGTAATTAATAAATTTTGAGGATGAAAGGCCCTCGAGTGCGACCACGTCACGGCAAAAGGAGAACAGGCAATTTTCGCACCCCTCCCCTCTTTCTTTGGTTACTTGACTTTAGAAACTAGGTGCGGTCCGAGTCGACATGCGAGTACGACCCCGTCGACAAATTCAGCCTGCACCTGTCCCAAACTAAAATCTGTTGTCGCTACCCAAAATCACCGGCCTACTGAGCCTTTTGGTAAATCCAGTACTGACTAGGGGGCAACCCTTCAACCATGCTGAAGAAGACTGTGGGAAATTGCTAGATAGACGGGTAGCGATATTGGGGGAGGCCTATATCCAGCTGTGGGCTTCCAAAAGCTGATGGATGGATGGAACTAATTATGTAAATTACCTACCTAATTATTGATTAAAGGGTCAATTCTCACTGAAACACCACGGAGCCGCAAGGTGCAACCTCTTTTGACTAGTCGCTAGAAGGTTCGTGCAGCTTCGCGGCGCCGCGCTCCCCTCCTTTGCAATCGAATAACTATGAACTATGTCATCGCACAGATAGATTCAAAATGATTTGTACCTTACCATACCCACCACGCATGTGTGTCGATGGACACACATGCGTGGTGGGTATGGAGGCAGAAGGCCCAGCCGGCTGTTCGCGGAGCCAGTGGTGCACGCACGCCGCACGGCTGCTGCGCCGCACTGTGCTGCACTGTTACTGTTCAATGCACTTGTACTTCATTACCCAGATGTTGATGTGTTTTTTTATACACTAAGTAAGTTTATATCTGTTTGTGCAAATTTTCTATCACATGTAATGCTTTAGGGTTAACCTGTTAATTACATGTACTTGTAAATAAATAAATAAATAAGTAACATTTTGCCTCAAAAAGCCGCTGCGCGCCGCTGCTTTCAGTGAGAATTGACCTTTAATGCTTCGACCGGCCAAGTACCACAGTAACACCCACTTCTGCCGTGAAACAATCCATTGTGTTTCGGTGGAAAGGTTCAGTTGGCGTCCAGACGTGTGGCGATCAGCGTTCGGAGTCGACCAGGCAAGATTTTGGCTTGGTTCTGTGTAGATGTCCATGCGCTGCAGCGACTACCTAACACCACGTGGCCTCCTGCAAAGCCCGCAATGTTCGGCTCCCCTGGGGTTGCCGTGTCCAGTGTCCATAGACGACGGTGATCGCTTAACATCACGCGGCCCGTCTGCCTTTTTGTACGGTTTATTTATAAAAAAAAGCTTTAGCTACTGTCACGATTTATTATGTCCTAAAATATTCAATATTTATAAATTGCGAATTTATGATGTTTTTAGGAGTCTCGCGTACTTCTCGTTGAAAGAGCGTATGCCCGTTATTTTGACCAAAGTAATAGATTACCTGTCGAGGGAAGGATCCAAAATTAAATCGGCACATAGTGGCGCTGTAAGTATTTTTTTATTTCATAATATATTTCATAACTAGGGAGCGGTTGGGTGAAGGATGGATGACTGTTACTGGCAAAATTTTATAATGGGTTTCTTTGCTTCAGAGGGCGTTAAGCCGTCGGTTTCGGTTATTATCAATTTGATAATCGTCAAACCTTGTCGGAGTTCTTATGGGCGTTTAGAAAAAATCAGACAGCGGATTGGCCACATTGGTCCAGTATGGTGATATAAGCTCTTCTCCATTATGATTGCGGAGGCCTGCCTTGGAGCATAGGTACTCTACCACGCTGCAATTTTTTAAATCCACGCGCCATCCGGATGCGTTCAATGCACACGCGGATAGCACAAAAGTCGCACATTAATGCCAACAATGTTAGTTAGTTGGGAGAGGGGGGGGGGGGGGGCGCAAAGTCAACTGGTGCAGTCTTCTCCCCAACTGGCCACAACTGAAATCCAAGATCCGCCATGGACCAATGTGGCGGAGATGCGGATTTGTGGCCAACTCGATGTCGGCTGTTTTCAAACCCCTAGGGCCCCCGACAAAGTTTTAAAGACTATAAAGGGTTACTCGTAAAATCGATAATCGATGTATCGTGACTTTTTCAGCACTTTTTTGACCCTGTTCTGACCTTTTTCTTTGTGAATACATAACTCTACAATACTCTTCATACTTAAGTAAAGTTATCCAGGATACGGTGCTATTAAAAGTTCACTATTAAAAGATCACAAAATGATCACTCGATAATAAACGTTTACTTCGAACGATTGCGCTTAGAGTAGGTACTCATACCTGTGACTGGCGGACCTTTATAACATCCGGGACCGAACGGCTCAAAAGTCAAAGTGCCCTCCGAAGTACAGAAATACGCTTGAAAGTGTTTGAAACCCATGTCATCCATCACACACCCGACTGTTCGTAATCTCGTGTCATCTCTTTCGCGTTCGTGTTTGAAAAGCATTTCTTGATCGAATACATTCGTGATCGAATACCATTTCTTGACTGAATATCATTTCATTGAATGGTTCTCTGTTTCCGCAGACAGACGAAGACCTCCGCAGCATAATTGAATATGTAAGCAAGTTGAAAAACGAGTTGGTGACCAACAAGAGATATGTGCCGTTGACGGTGGACACCGCTGAAGCGAAGCGCTGGAACCAGTACATCCAGAACGTGGACAATCCGTACTACTTCACCAATACCTGGGTTTTCACCGAGTGCTATGTCTACCGTCGACTTCGGGAGGCGTGTGAGCTCACGTAAGTTTTTACACAAATGATTTTTTAAACTCATTACCTCACGGTAGGATACTCAGTATCTGGGTGCCATCGTATATCGACATACAAAGAAGGACAAACGTACAAACACCCAGACCTGAAAAATACATCTTCTTTCCTCACTTGGCGGGCACATCTCTCTTGTACTGCTGCTTGTGCTGATGCCTGATGTGTAGGTACTCGGACAGCGCCTGGTTTGGGGAGGTTTTTCAAGGGTGAATCTGAATGTTTTTGGGTTGCTTGAGGCGACCATAAGCCTCAGCGCACCTGCATACGACCTACCTAGGGCAAGACTTCTAGTCCCAGTAGCTTCGGGATTAAGAATAGAGCTACGGTATCCCCTGCCTGATCGTAAGAGGCGACTAAAAGGGTGCTTCCAGGGTTGTAGGCGGTGAGAGTGGGAGCTGGATCCGACCAGCCAGTAACCTAGGGAGGGACGGCCGTGTGCCGCATGCTGCCGTGAGCATCGGAAGGTGCAGGAGAGCACCTGCTCTCCCGAGGATGTGCCCGTTCTGGGCGGCGCGCGTGGAGGACACCGGTGCGTTCCTATGGAGATCCTGGAGTCCTCCCCAAGCGCAGAGGCAGCCACCGAGGGGGTCTTAGTGCGGTCAAAACCCACATAACCCGGTATCCTCTCCCAAGGTGCCGGGTACCTTTTGAAGATCCTCTCCGATACCAAAAAAGGGGCAAGACTTCTGTTTGCTCGAGCTTTTGTGTAGATCGAAATGGGCTGCCGCGACCACTTAACACCACGTGGCATTGACTAAATTCATTAAAAAAAACTTGTAGACTTTAACTTACTATGACTTACAAACTTATTAATATCGCAGAAAACTCATTGAGATGATATTTCCAGAAAGGGACTCCAAAACTTCGACCCGTTTGACGCACAGAAGGACAAATCATTTGCCGACAATATTGAAGCCATGTGCGTAGTCGCCGACAAATTGGCGACAATGCTGCCACCTAGCGACAAAGATAAGCGGAAAGCGGACTTTATTACGCTTTTGAAGGTAAAAATTGATGATTTAATTAAGTGAGTAATTGTTCTGAAGAGCTATATGAAGTTATTTCCCCGTGAACATTTTTTTTACGCTTTTGAAGGTAAAAATTGATGATTTAATTAAGTGAGTAATTGTTCTGAAGAGCTATATAAAGTTATGTTTCTTTGACCATTTTTTTAAATCAGGCAACAAAGACACAAAAATAATTGTAACATAAATCAAATTAAATTACATAAAAAAGTAGCATAGGTATAACATTTTCAATTAATATAAAATGTGAACAAGATATATGATAAATATAAAAAAAATACATTACATTGTATTGAATTAATAACATTTTAACCTATGGCTAGCGTAGCACGCAAGCATATCTACTAAAGGGTGTGAGGTGGGTTACCGGCTGTGGCAAAAAAATGCGTGTGAAATGAAATGAAATGAAACAAATCTTTTGCCGACAATCTTTTTCATCGTCGAAAAATTGGCGACAATTATGCCACCTACCTACTAGATAGACTATAGACTCGATTTATGAAATTGTGTTTATAATAATATTTTTTCCAGCTCTGTCTTTGGGCGAACAAATGCGATTTGTCCTTGACAAGCGGCGAGCAAGTCTCTGTGGGAGATGCAAAAGGGGCCGATATTGTAGACCCCTTTCAGATGATCATAGATTACAAAGATAAGGTAATTCTGAAGACTCTTTCTCTTTTACTATTTTTGCGGTCTTTATGCTCGGCCATCGCTGTACTTTAGCTATATTTGTCCATAATAATATTTTTCTTTAATATTTTTAGGTTTTAGTAGACGACTCCTCCAAAATATGTGACCAGGTTACAACAAAAGCTGAAAATATGGCAAAAGCTATTGAAGGGGTATGTAACTCAGAATAATAACTTTAGCCTTATCTTAAATTTTGTAATAAAATCTTTGTTTTATTTCATGCTAGCGGCCGTCCGCGACTTCGTTCGCGGAAACTTTAGTATTAGTCATAGTCATAGCATGATGTTTATAACCTATCTATAGCCTTCTCCGATAAATAGACTATTCAACACAAAAATAATTTTTCAATTCAAACCAATAGTTCCTGAGATTAGCGCGTTCAAACAAACAAACGAAGTCTTCAGCTTTATATATTAGTAAGATTTTAGATTATAGATATTATACTTTATATATTAAGCAAGTTCTATTTTCTAGTAAAATTACTGGTAATAAGATTAATAAATTAATTTCAGAACACAACTTTCAAATACAAATGCAGTTGTCATAGGCTAGCAACACTAGCGGGTGTGCCCCTGTGCAAAGAGGTTCAGATATTATTCCATTTTTATTTGTACGTACAGTTCGGGTAACTTTGAACATTTTTTACATTATTTGTTTTATTAAAACTGATTTCTATTTATGACACCTTTATTTTTATGAATGAATAGTGTCCTTTTCAGTTGGTTTTTCTGTCTAACAAAATAAATTTGCGGAAGAAACAACAGAACTACCTACCCATAATTTCCCCTAAAACTCGAATTCAAAGTTATCATGAGTTTTGGGTAACTTTGAATAATATTTTTTTAGAATGAAAAAAACCTTTTTTTTAAGGTTTAGGTAAAACAAAAAGAAGTTATTATTAAATTTAAAAACCATATGTATAAAAATGACATCTACACTGACGTAAAAAAGTAACAAATAGCTTGGTTTTGCCATATGGATCAATGTGGACTAGTTTACGATTCCAAATCAGAGCTCAAAAACTTCTAGCAACTTAATCACGGAAAAGGCGGAAATTTTAAGAATTATGGCATTGACAGTTTATTTCTTTAATTTTCATTTGGTACAAAAACATTTTGGCAATCCATTTAATACAGTTATTATATTGAAACATCAAAAAGTTTCGATGTAATAAATTGTTAAATCTTTTTTCCAACTTTGTTCAAAGTTAAACGTCAATTCAAAGTTACCCGGAATGACTGTATTTATGGTAGATTGGCGCAGCTAAATATGGTATTAATGTTGAATATTGTAGAATAGTTACATGAATCGTGGAAGTTTAATTTTATGCCAAGACTTCAGTTTTTTTCAACCTTTTTATGTCACACTGGACACAGGTCTCCTCTAACAACTAAAAAGGCCAAAAATAATTTGAATTGGTATAATTAATTAGGAAAATTTTTAATTAAAAAAAATCTTGGATATAGTAAAATAATGGTAAAAAGATACCTAGCTATTACAAAAAATAATTTTTGTATTGTTTCAGAAGTTTTGTAATTATGGAGTTATCGTATAGGTAGAATTATGTAATGTAGATAGAAAAAAGATAATATTTATTTGTTAAGGCTACATATTTTGTTAAATTCAATTTCAAAATCTACAGTTATTTTTCGATAATTATAATACAATGTGAAATGTAGATTTTTATTTTATTTCGTTCCAGTAATTTTGAGTTTTTTTGTATTAATGTTTTAACATTAAAATGCCTCATTTATTATTACCATGAACGACTTTTTTTCTAAATTTTAATTATGGAATGGGATTTGTTAAGTTTACTTATTTTGCAATACATAGAAAGTCAATTAAGCAATTATAGTACAAATAATAAACTTTAAAATCCGTATCATTTAAGGCTGCTGTCCCCGCTCCAGAGGAGAAGAAAGAGTCAGCACCGCAGGAAGAGAAGACAGAAGAAGAACCCAAAATCCCGTGCCCCGCCAAAATGACCATTCCTCAAGCTGTTATGTTTGGTAAGGTTACAGCTGGGATAAAGTGAAATCTTTTTTTACTAACTCTGATTTAGAGTAAAAATATGCCCGTTGAAATTTTCTATTTAAAATAATTTGTTAACGTTTCGTCACTCGCTTAACAATATTTTTTTTTATTGTCAGATTTTTCTAATTAGAGCAAAAAAATATTGATTACTTACCTACTATTTTGTAAAAGTCCAAATTCGAAATTACCTTTATATACATTTTATTTATAAGAACATTAATTTAGATGTAATACACAAATAAATATAAATTAAAATTGTTTAACAATAAATTAACCTGCAAGAAACAGTAAAAATGCCTTCTTAAATATCACTCTATCTTTAATATACAAAAAAAACTAATTAGTTCAATTATTAAATTCCATGTATATTTCTATGTTTTAGATATCGTGTGTGACAATTCGGGCTACGAGCTGTTTACAGACCTTTGTTTAGCGCATTTTCTGGTTTCACAGAAGATTGTTCAGAAGGTAAAATAAAATGCTGTAATACATTGTGATTTAAAAAATATGTGTGCTAAAAATTTTATTGTTGAAAAAAAATATTTTTTCCTTAATTTTATATATTTACCATTTTTTTTGGTATCGCCCCCCCCCCCCCCCGATATCAAAAAAGGGGGAGGTTAAAAAATCTCAAAATGGTGTTTAGGCGGGAAGTCGGAAAACAAAACAAGAGCACAACATCTTGGAGTATTTGATAGCATTTTGTTCGATATAGGTTAATGACAGTGCACGAGTGCTGTGAAATAAAACAGTGCGAAATATGCTTTTTTAATACAGTTGCTCAAAAAGTGGCGTATTGCAGGGACGTATAGCGTTCGGGAAGTGGGCTATTACACACTCGTGCTTTTTCTTTACCTTTTCCGCACTCGTGCGTTCTCTTTCCGAACTGTCAAAGTAATGTCTATTAAAAAGAAAAAAAACCAACCACGAAGTTTTAGAAGTTTTTATGATTCATGCAAATATTTCTAAAAAGAAGCTACTAATTTGTTTCAATATCAGATTTAATGATTTGATACAATGAGTTAGGTTTCATTTCATTTCATCTCATTAACATTTTCATTTCATATCAATTAAAAATTCTACTGAAGACTTGGCTGTATGGGCATAACTCCCTTTACCCAGAATGGGTGAAGAAAACAAAAAAATCTCTGCATAAGGTATTCTTTTACGGTTGGCGCCATTTTTCAAAAATGTTCTTTGCGAGTTTTTATTATTTTATTAAATTGCTTCATTTTTTCGCAACTGTATTAAAAATAGTTGTTCAGTACACGTGCGGAACCGTCATTGGAAGGAGTTCAGACTGTCAACCCTCACCTTCAGCTGCGCCTCGGCTCGGGTAGACATTTGTCGGAACTCCTTGCAATGACAGCCTTTCCGCACTTGTAATGAAATATACTATTTCAGCTTGCCTCCAAAACTCCATCGGATACGTTCTGGTAAAGTAGCCATTAGTAGACTTACGACTTACTGCTTTTTTCTATGACTATTTAGTGATACAAAATTAATACTAGACGCTGGCAATACGCACAGAGTTTGCGATGCCATTATTTAAAAAAAAGCGCAGATTCACCGTTTTGTGTGTGTGCGTTGACTAAAAATATGTCAATTCGTCATCAGTTATTTTAGTTACTATAATAAGCAGTTTACTAAAGTTACCATCATATTATTATAGTTTTCTGATGGTGACTATAATAGTATTTTAGTACGAGTATATATGGTACTAAGTATATAGCAACTTATCTGGCTGCTTGGTAGTGACTGACTGATTAACATTTTCTTATGAAAAGCACACAGATATAATTCACATAATTATAGATACACATAGCTCCCTCCACAATCTTGGTAAACTTCCATTCGTGAGATAAAACAGCCAATTCCATACATTTTCTATGAAATTTTAGTAAATAGTGAATCCAAAATAGGTATAAAAGTTGTGACGGTCTGTCTATAAAAATGCAATTTGGATACTTTTAAAGTAAATTGATATAATGATTTATTTTGCAGGTCCGATTCCATGTAAAAAAGATACCTTGGTTCGTCTCAGATGTCACACCCAGAGATTTTAAGTATGTAACTAATTCATATAAATCACAGTATTGTTTTTGTAGGAATAAAAAACATTATTTAATTTTTTAACTAAGTAGTACGAATTTTAATAAATTCCTAATTAAATTATTTCAACAAAAATATTTCCTTTGATATAAATATTCATTGATATTATTATCAAAATTTAATACTTGATATAAATTAATGAATTTTTGTTTGTTTATTTATAGGTTCGTTATAAATTCCTGCTTGCAAGCAAGTTATAGTCGTGAAGTTGCGCCTCCACCAAAACCAGGTACATAATTAAAAATATATATACCGCCATTTTGTGTCGGCGGCCATCTTGGAACGATTTTCATTTCACCAAACATAGCGAAGAATACCTTATTCACTTTTATAACAAAAATAAAACAAAATCAAAATCGGTTCATCCGTTCGGGAGCTACCATGCAACAAACGGACACAGACACACACAAAGACACGTCATACTTATAACACCCCTTCGTTTTTGCCGGGGGTTAAAAATAGGCACCATTCGTGTGGTTTTTTAAAAAAAGGCACCATTCTTGTTCACCCTTGACAAACGTCGAATTATTTGTATCCAACAATGTTTCAAGTACGATGCAAGTAAAAATGCCACTTGGTTCAGTCAAGCCCTCTCAAAATAAAATGAAGTCCAAACTGAAGTCCTGGATCCGCCACTGTAAATAGGTATTTACTGCCTCATGCATATGACGTACAGTACACGATTACGTGGCGGAGACTGGGCCCGTTGCGTTTACACGGTTCCAGTGACAATGGCGCGGAGTGCGGGGGGAGGTCACTGGATTGAAAAATAAGAGAGTCTATTAGAATCTAGCGCTGGATACTAGACGCTATACTGGATTGGAACATGTTTACATTGATCCAGTGGATCCCGTGTAAACATGTTCCAGTGGATCCAGTGGATTAATATAAATTAGCAGTTATGTATAAAGCTGTTAGTCATCAGTTACAATCATGTATTATGTTATCTGTGGTAACTATAGTCAGTGGCGGATCTAGCATTTCAGTTTGGGGGTAGCTTGATGACGTGTACTCGGACCGCGCCTGGTATGGGGGGGGGGGGGTTGATTACAGTTTTGGGGCCATTAGAGGTTTGTCAAGAATGGTTTGGGGGTGGGGGGACTTCAGCCCCTTAGCCCCCCTGGATCCGTCACTAACTATAGTCACTAGTGATAACTATATCGGAAAAACGCTGTGAAATGGAAGTTGTAGTTTCAATGATATTTTAAAAAATGCAACTCAATCCAAAAATATTTGGTGTAGGTATGCAAAAAATTATTAGCTAATATATTTTAGTTTAGCTGTTTACATCTGAGCAACTTGTCCACCCAAGGCCATTAATGAACGATGTCCTTTTGGTACCCACGACACAGATCATTCGTTTTTTATGCTGCCAGAAAAATTGCTGTTTGAATCTTAGCATAACAGTGTTGTCTACCTTATTCAATCATACAATATTAATAAAACTTTAACAGAATATTAAAAATATTTTAATTTATTTTTTAATTCTATAGAATCTTCAGCTTTGCAAACAGCTGGCAGATCATTAAACGGAAGAATAAATTCTTAAGGAAAGTATGCGTTATTTTTGAAGTGAAAACTTCTTTAACGGCATTGTGCATTTTTTGGGATGGGTAAAAAATGTTAAACTCGCCTCAGGACACGTGGCCTGGATGGCTCGACTGTCTATACTTGTAAAATTCGTTTATATCAAGTATTTAAAATATGGACATTGAACAAAGTGCATCTATTAATGAAAAAAGTGACGAAGAAATAGTGAAAGAAAATGAGCGAGTACTTTATAAAAATACTAGATGAAAACCTTTTTTTTTGTTGTCGGGGGGGAAACCTTCAAAAGGTATCCGGCACCTTGGGAGAGAGTACCGGGTTATGTGGGATTTGACCGCACTAAAACCCCCTCGGTGGCTGCCATTGCGCTTGGGGAGGACTCCGGGATCTCCGGCGGAACGCACCGGTGTCCTCCACGCGCGACGCCCCAGAGCGGGCCCATCTTCGGGAGAGCAGATGTGCTCTCCTGCACCTTCCGATGCCTACGGCGACATGCGGCCACGCACACATCGCCGCCCTTCCCGGGGCTGCTGGTTGGATGGATCGAGCTCCCACTCACACCGTCCACAACCCCGGAAGCCCCCTTTTAGTCGCCTCTTACGATCAGGCAGGGGATACCGTAGCTCTATTCTTAATCCCGAAGCTACAGGGACTACTAGATGAAAACCTACTGAAAATACTAGATGAAAAATAATACTGATAATAAAAGCAATTCGTGTGAAATTATTCCCTAACCATTCCAAAATATCAAAAATGCACAACGTTAATGTTCAAATTTTCACTTCTGCCGACACTACCGGAGTGCAACCCGTTGTTTTTATTACAGAGCCCGCAGAAGGCCAACCAGCTGCAGAGCCAGAGCCTCCAAAAATAGTGAATTCCAGCAGTTTGAAGACTCTCGGCGAACAGTGGAACCAGTATGTGGAAGATGGCACGTTCCTTGTTATGGTACGCACTAGGCACTTATATATTTAACCATTGATATTAAAGCTTACTTATGTATTAATAAGCTCACTGGATGTATATAGCTTCCTCGGGTTGCCTAAACTTGGTTCATTTTATTCCACCAGAACAACGAGTTTTGTACCTCCCCAAACGTGTTCAGATACGACACTATGACGACAGACCAGATATATACGACGTATGAAGATATACGTCGTCCAATTTAAAGTAATGTCAATCTATGATGGTCTATGATTCGATTTCCGGTTAATTCTCGATGCGGGTGATTGTGTTCCTGCCTCTGTGTGTGTGTCCATGGTACTCACGGCACAGCGAATCCTGGTGTGGGGCTATACTCAGGAGCGGATTTAGAAATTTGCCCTTTTGAGATCCCCCACCCCCCCCCCTCTACTAACCTCTGAAATTCGATTTTCTAAAAAAAACTATAACTTTGTCATGGCTATATTCATAGTCCCAGTGGTGGATTTACCAAAAGGCTGATTAGGCTGGAGCCTAGGATTTGGGGGGCCGGCAAATTTGACCAAAATTTTTTTGTTTCACAAAATTAAAGGACAACCTGACTGCGTAAAAGTCTTTCAATATTAACTTGTTATTTTTTTTAAAATCTAGTTTAGTAGAGGGGGGGGGGGAGTGCAAAAATTTAATAGCCTACTGGCGGCAAATTTCTAGATCCGTAGTCCACAAACTTTTCGCGTTACTTATTTATATATTTCTACATGTAACAGTCAAAAATCAAGCCAGTCAAAACTAACTTTGCCTGCCAAAATCGATCAAAACTACTTTTGACCTACGCCCGGGCGCCCTTTCAAAATTACTTTTGACTATTTTTTTTGTCAAAAATAGTTTTAACAAAGGACATAGGCTTAAAGCCAATTCTGACTTTAATACATGTTGGGTAATATCCTAATAAGGTAAAAAAAAGTGATAGATGTAAAAAAAGAGTACAGGGAGATTTCCAGGGGTTAAATTCTCCGTCTCTTAATGTACAGACCAGTCAAAACTGTTTAATACCACTGCAAAAATCAGTTAAAATTCAAAATTCAAAAATATTTTATTCAATTTTGGAATACAGATATTCTCTTAATGATCGTCAATCTTTTCGCGGTCATCGGCTCTAGGTGCCCTTCTGGGCGATGAGCTGAGCTGAGAGAAAAGAGCCGGAGCAGAAAAACTCTCGGCAGCACAATTTTTTTATGCCGGTTGTTAAATTAATATTAATGGACAGCATGGCTGTGGGTCGACAATCGACAATGAACACACCTGACAGCTACCTTGGTTTTGTTTGACTAATGTCCTCAGTAACTTACTTTTGACTGTTTTTTGCAGCTATTAGTTTTGACTTATAGGTATAAAAACCTCGTGTTATGTGTTTTCGGGATTTAAAACTCCAAGAAAACCGATTTTATTTGTACAAATTACAAAGGCAAAAGTTCCTGCAAAGTATTGACACGTTTCTCAGATTGTAGGCTGCTGATTGGCCGCAACCCTTTATGCGTCCCACTGCTGGGCACGGGTCTCTCCCCATTATTGGGGAGGCCTGGAGCTTACTCAACCACGCTGCTCCAATGCGGGTTGGTGGAGATGCGGGTTAGTGGCCAACCCGCTGTCGGATGTTTTCAAACCGCCCATAAGGCCTCCGACAAGGTTTAACGACTGTTATCTATCGACAACAACCGGGACCGACGGCTTAACATGCCCTCCGAAGCACGGAAACGCGCATGAAAATTTTGCCACTAGCGGTCACCCATCTCACACCCGACCGCGCCCGTTTGGCTTAGTTGCATAGATCGTTTGCGTTCTACGCTAACCGCCGGGCCATGCGCGCTTCAGGCTGCTGATTATGACACATTTTTGGTTAGCGGGGAGGTGGGTTAATTAATCCGTCACTGGGTATAGGAGACTGCATTTCCTACTTTGCTCCCTCCTAAAATTAAATCGATTCCGTTCCAGAGCGACGAATTCTGGACTTCTCCCCACGTGTACAAGGATATGAAGAGATATGACCCCAATTTGTACAGGAAGTTACAGTTTGCGGTCGCAGTGCTGTTCAAAGGGGATTTGAACTATCGGAAATTGCTGGGCGAGAGGAACTGCGTCCCAACGCTGGGCTTCGAGGCCGCTTTGCAAGGTGGGGTTGAATAATCTATACAAATAAATAAAATTGGAATGTCTATTTGTACTTAATATTAAAACAACCTTTTTTTACTACATGCATTATGAATGTATATACGGTACATATACCAAAGTAACATTTTTTACAATTTTTGTCTGTCTGTGTGTCTGTCTGCTTGTTCCGGCTAATCTCTGAAACGGCTAGACCGATTTTGTCGGGACTTTCACTGGAAGATAGCTGATGTAATGAGGAGTAACTTAGGCTACTTTTATTTTGGAAAAATTCTAAAATTAAGTGCACGCGGACGAAGTCGCGAGCGGCCGCTAGTTAACTATAATATTTTGAAGGTAGTTTAAAGGGAAAGCTTAGTTTATTATTTATTTGTAATTTAAAAATATCTTATATGTAATAAATAAGTAGTACCTTTGAATTTGAATTATTAATAATAGTCTAAAAGAAAATGAATTAGGTAGGTATCTAATTTCTTTCTAAGTAGGTATCTAAAATCTTTAAAACGCTTTTAAATGAGATCAAATCTGATTATTAAACATAATATTTTATTTTTCTTAATTAAGAAGACAACGAAGAGTACACATACCAACGGACAGTTGAAGCTTTATTTTTTACCACATTTTAGTTATAATTTAATAATCAAAAATTGGATAAAAAAACTGACTTCATGATTCCATATTTTTAGTTTAAGTTTCTGAAACAAACCTTTAAAACATATCCACTTGACTTGATGTCCCACAATAGAGAAGTTATAATATAGCAGTAGTTCTTATATTATTTATGTTACTTCGATTCTCGCTTTTCTACCGCGGGAGTGTGCTAACTTTAAAGTACAATAATTGTAAATGTTCCAGGATTCATCCCCGCCCCAATAATAGCTCTCCGCACGGTGAAAGCCGAACTGATCTGCGCTCTGCCGAAGGGGAAGTTCGAACAAATCACCAAGATCGATGAGAAGTGGATGCATAAAGGAGATTACGGGTAAGAATGACTCTATTACTAAGCCTCCGCTGTCCGTCCATCTGTCTGTCATCCAACTGTGATGGCTAGACATTAGAAATTTTCACAGATGATGTATTTCTGTTGCCGCTATATAGGTACTAAAAATAGAATAAAATAAATATTTAAGGGGGCTCCCGTGCAATAAACGTGATTTTTATAGAATGGTGCGGAACCCTTCGTGTGCGAGTCCGACTCGCACTTGGCCGGTTTTTATCTTTATTTACTAGATTTGCCAACCCGCGTTGAAGCGTGATGCTTTACATCCTAAAATCGTCCTCAATAAGTGGACTATCCAACACAAAAAGAATTATTAGGTGGTACAACTTTTAGTCTTTGTAGCTTCGGAATTGAGAATAGAGTTACGGTATCCCCTGGTTGATAGTAAGAGGCGACTAATAGGAGTCTTCCGGGGTTGCGGGCGGTGAGAGTGGGAGCTCGATCCGTCCAGAGCGGCCCCGGGAGGGCGGCGGTGTGTGCGTGGCCGCATGCCGCCGTGAGCATCGGAGGGTGCAGGAGAGCACATCTGCTGTCCCGAAGATGGGCCCGTACGGGGCGCCGAGCGTGGAGGACACCGGTGCGTTCCACTGGAGATCCCGGAGTCCTCCCCAAGCGCAGAGGCAGCCACCGAGGGGGTTTAGTGCTGTACAAATCCCACATTACCCGGTATCCTCTCCCAAGGTGCCGCGTAAATTTTGATCCCCTCCCCGATACAAAAACAAAGGTGATACAACTTTTCTGGTTCGCGTGAAAGTACCACCGCTGCACCCACTTCAGCGCCGACTTCGCCGCTTCAGTTGCCGACCAGAGGCACTGGAAGACCGTAGTCACCGGTGTAGAAGCGTACCTGAATACGACCTCAGACGTTCCTTGAGTTTAGGTTGTGTTCAGATGTCCCAAGATCAGCAGCTCTTTATACCACAAATCCTGCATGCTAGTCTAGTCTAGTCGCTAGTCCATTTACTTATATTTAAAGTCGTTTACAAATGTGGACATGTTTTTTTGTCTGTTACCTAAAACGTCGTCAAACCGGCACCGTGTCTGAATAAGCCCTTAGAGTAACGATGCCAGCAGAGCTTCAAATACCGCTATAAAATCATAACGTTATTATGTACTTGTGCCCATACCGTTATAAAAACATAACGTTTTACAACTAAACGTTATTTACACGTCAAAATAACGCTATGTCAGTAAACGCTATTTAGAAAATAACGATATAAATAACATTATATTTACGGGGAATAATAATTATCATATGCAGCGAGCTAATAACGCTGCAATATCGCTTAGCAATAACGATATTATAACGTTATTTTATTTCGATTTTGATATTTCATAACCTTATTCTTTTAATACCGCTATTCGTCTTTTTAGTAATGTCAAAATAATAACGAAACGAAATACGTATAACGTTATATAACATTATATTTTGATATTTTTTATAACGTTATGAAGCTCTGGATGCCTGCCAGTGATGACATTTATTTGACAAATATTTTTACCCAAGGTTTGTAATATCGGCCCTCAGTAACCTGGTTGTTGTTAGGCAGTGTATAAATAAAAGATGGAATACAGTTGAAAAGTTTATCTTAAGACACACTTTACACTCAGATACAACATGGACGCCATTTTATCGCAGATTAATTTAAACAGAATGAATGAAGTAAGACGGAAACAGCTTTAATGTTTCCGCCTGTGCATAGACAAATTGGACCTATTTATGCAAACCGGAACCCACACATGATGATGATGATGATAGTTTTGAGAAAAAGCAGTTTAATGTATTAGACAACTGATGTTTTGTGCGTTGGTAAACATGTCATGAAAATGATTTGTTCTGTCAAAATTGTCAGATCATTTTGATCTTTACAGGATCGATAGAAGTTGCAATTTTAAGCTTTTCTGTGTACTTAACTCAATTTCGGCATGAGTGTGGATTGGTTCCGGTTTACGTAAATAGGTCCAATTGAACTTTTTAAATATTTTATTGTCATAACAGTTGTTTGATCGGGTTACTATAGTTACTAGGAGATATTAACACTTTTTAGTTACCAGCATATTACAGATCTAGCGTGAGATAAAATAGCTATATCAAAAGTGTCATTCCTATTAACGGTATTATTAATTCCAGAGTAATCCACTTCTGCGCCAAGGCGGAGCCGCTGAAGGTGGCCGACAGACCGTGTATGGACTACGGGGACACCTGTTATGGCGTCGTCTGTCCGAAGCATGAAGATCTATGATGTAAGTTATATGTCGGTGTCCGAAACCAAGTGTATATTCAATTATTACGTAAACATTAAGGTGCCAGGGCCTTTGCTTTGCTTATTTTTGATGACATAGGGGATTAGTCTATTTTTTACTTTTTATCTATACTAATATTATAAAGAGGAAAGATTTGTATTTTTGTATGTTTGTAATGAATAAACTCAAAAACTACTGTTCCGATTTCAAAAATTATTTCACCATTAGAAAGCTACATTCACCCTGAGTAACATAGGCTTCATTCCTACGTGAAAACCAGTAATAGGGTCAACGCGGTTGAAGCAACTGGCTAAACGCCTATGATTTTAATATAGCAATGAAGCCTGGAATAGCACATAGGCTATTTTTTATCCTACGGGGACCCATTAAACGGGTCCACGCGGGCGAAGCCGCTGGCGGAATGCTAGTTTTCTATAAATTTATTACCACCATGCTAGACATCTAAATGTCGAAACTAGATATACTGATGTAAAACTTATTGAAAATACATGTACTTAGCAATGATTACATAAAGATTATTGACGAGGAAGGGATTAAAAATTGTCAAACTTAGTACTTGAAAGACCCCCAATTTTGTAAGAAACAGTTTGAAATAGACTATCATTCATTTTATTGTAACTATCTGCATTCCGAGCTAGAGGACTGTAAATTGGTATTATTTTAAATGGAGATCTCTCGCCAGGCAAGGTAGTCATCATGGGGAGCAGCCATGCTCCGATAAATGTAGTACTCAGTCACAATAAGTTGACGCTTGGCGTTGATGACGTCATTTTGACGCTGACCATACTGACACTTGTCGGGCGAGCTAAGGGAATGCGAGGGGAAGAGGGCGGGGCCTCGCATTCCAGAGATGCGTCAAGTTAATGTGACAGCGTTGTATGGTACTAGACATGGGCGCCGCGCCGGCGCGGCGCCGCCGTGTGGCCTCCGCACGCCGCCGCCGCCATTAACCGCGTGGCGTGAGTGGCGTTAAGACGTTCCTTCGTTTTGTGAACTTTTCTTTATAGGTACTTTTAATAAAAATGACTGATATATCAAAAACTAGTGTACATAAACTAACGATTGAGGTTTTTTACGATGCAAAAACCCGAAGCAGTTTTTGCTGGAAATACTTTGGATATCTGGTATTGAATGAAGCCAATAAGAAAAAAATTCTCGACTTGGACCATGTTTATTTTTCTGCATGTCTCACAGCTGTAAAAAAGAAGAGTGAGGATAATATTACGTTTGGATCGTGAGTTCCTACTTATCATAATATTGTACATGTTGCACGAAGCACCATATAAATAAATAACTAACTTAACCATGTAAATAACCTAAAATTGACCTCTAAACATAATTTCTACATGTTGAATCTTCGCACCATTTTGTTCCACGCTGATAATTTTGCACACATTTATGATGCGATTCAGGACATAAAGAAGAGGTTTATATAGGACGGCAAAGCGATTGTGGCAGTTACAGTTACAGATGCTGGAAGTGATGTGAAACGAGCAGTTGTTATGGCAAATTTGACTCACAATCTATGTCTAGGTCATGGGCTTCACAATTTGGTGACAGTCGATGGCATAAATTCCGTTCCAAAAATTGCACTAATACTTCAGAAATGCAAAAAAGTCGTCAAATCTGTGAGATATTGCGCCTCAGAGTTGCAAGCTGAAGCCAAAAAGGTACAGCAACAGCTAGCGTTTTTGGAGAAAATAGAAGACGTCGTTGAAAGGTTAGAAAGCGACGAGAGTGACCTCAAGTTGACCTAATGCTAGAAAAAGCCGAAGAAACCGAAATCGAAGACAGGGCTTTACCTTCAGGATTTTTAAAAACAAAATTACAAACATATTCCAACAATCAAAACCGCAACCCCAACTCGTTGGCACAACATTTTAGAAATGATAGAAAGTGTAATTCACGTATGCAACCGAGACCCTATCAATTGTTAAGAAAGATTGGTCAAGAAGAACTCAGAATAACTCAAAGTGATTGGATTCTTCTGGAAGATCTAGTAAAAATTTTTGGGAAGCTTTCGTGAAGTACTTGAAATCTTATCGTCTCAGAAAACATGCACAATGAATGTTGCTCCGGTGTTCCGATCTGAGATTATGGACGTATTAAAGGTCAATCAAGATGATGAGGCACTTATAATGTTACGCTTAAAACGAAACATGATGGAAAAAATGAATAAAAGATTCGCAGTAACAAAGCCCACAGTCGCAGCAGCACTATTGGATAACCGCTTTATGAATCTGAAGGAAATCGATTCATTTCTAGAAAACCACAATATTACCAGAACGTCCTTCTTTTCCTCATACATAAGAGAAGTCATAAATATCAATAACGAGCCAGAAGCTTCGGCAGAAAATGCAGGCAATACCAGAACCAGCAATGTGACTGACACATCATTCTTGCACAAACTATAGAAGAAAACACAGTATTAGTTTATACCAAGGTATTCAATAGAACAATAATGTTGGCGTTACATTGCTAGCGCTGATCCTTCAGAACCAAAAGATGGCGATTTACTATGTTATTGGAACAGTAAAAAAAGCATTTCCTTATCTTGCTGCTCTTACTAAAGCTTTACTCTGTGTGCCTGCCACAAGCACTCCGAGTGAGAGGGTATTCTCGATAGCCGGATTAAACGTTACAGCGAAAAGATCTCGCTTGAGTTCAATTCGGGTAAATAATAGTATATTGTGTGGCAAGGGGTGAAACAAGACGATTTTTGACGAGGGCGAGAGGTGACTGCCTGAGCAAAGCGAGGGCTGTCATCGCCCTGGTCTGAAATCGTGTTTCATCCCGTGCCAAACACTCTATTTTTCATATCACATGTAATGAAACAACGAGTTTTGATTTCTGTAGCCAGTCGAAGTAAGACTATTTCAGACAAATAGCGCAGTAATATCTTTTGACAACGATTTGACGACAGTTGTAAATGCGATTCTGACAAACTTGAAATAAAGACGTAAATAATAAATAAATAAAGGTGCCGGGTAGAAACAACGTTGTTTCTCCCCTAGGGCAGAAACAACGTTGTTTCTGACTGACACATTCGCATTGGTTTGAAATTGTCTTATTTCGACTGGCAAAACAGAGATCAAAACAAAACTCGCTGTTTCAATGCATGTGATATGAAAAATTGATTAAAATGCCAAACCTTAAAATTAATTAAACTATTTAAGAAACTATTAAAGTAAGTATTCATTTGTAAAATTGTTTTTTTTTTGTGTACCTAATATGTCTATATTCAAGGTTTGTAATATTCTGACGTTTTCCTGTATTCCGTCTGAAATTATATTAGTAGCAAATTGTTTAAATTGAATCAAAGTAGGTGAAGATGAGTAGATTACGTGTATTAAAAAATAACAAGATAGTAGTAGCCACGCTAGCCACGCCGCCGGCGCCGCGCCGCCGCCGACTAAAATTTGTCAGCGCGCCGCCGCCGAAAATTTTTAAGGCGGCGCCCACATCTATATGGTACATAGTGTCATTAGTGTAATGGTACTGTAACGAACCTGTCAGCCAGCTAGCCAATCGGAGCATGCCGCCATGACGTCTCCCTTAAGCCAAGGCAAGCCCTAGCCAATAAGAAAGTCTCTATAAGCCTTTGCCAGCCAACATTATGTCATTCTGCTTGTCAATAAAAATGCAGCTCTGTCCGTTTTATTTTTGATCGTAATAGGTACGATATTCTTAGAAATCTTCGATAGCGTGATTCTGAATACTACCAGTGCTATCTCTTGACGAGTTATGGAAGTCACAATCTTTATTTGAATCGTGTTTGACCGGGTTAGACATCCGAATTTTTCATGGTAAAAAATAATTAACTTAAGGGACCAAAAATATATAACGGTCTACCGGAATTCCTCAAAATTAAAACAGGCAACGAATTTAAAAAAGGACTTAAAACGTATTTACTGAAAAAGGCGTATTACTCAGTCACTGATTTCATAAACGATAAAACGGCATAAAGGAATTCCACAAAAACCTGGGAGGTTTTTTTTCCGCCGGCTTTTTTTCCTCTCAGTGTACAAACACCCTGTGATATGGGTACCCAAAGCTGACGATCGGAACCGATCCGAAATATAAATAAATAAAAAAATTTATTTTTATTTATAAAAGGCGCAATATGGGACAAATAAAAATAATATTAAAATAGATGTAAATGTACATTTCGTAATTGTATTATAGTTTAGTTTTTTTCCTTTTATATTTTTATCATTGTATATTTGCATACCTCATGAAGGTAAATATGGCGAACTAAATATATATAAACAACTTTGTAAACACCCATATTTGTGCAAATAAATGTCTTTGTCTTTGTCTTTAAATTATGAATTTTAATAAGATATTTTTCTTTGCAGATGACGCTTGAACTCATTTTTTGTTGAAACTGTTCACCAAAGCATTTGTTAAGAATCTTTTTGCTACATACAAAGGAAATAAAATGAGATTCACTTAAAAATACATTTATTTACATAAAAACAATATTTACATTAAAATTATGTGTAAAATAATACATCTGCGTTGCTTTATTTATCCTTAAAATAATGGTTGAGAACAATAAATTACAAAATACAACATACATACGTAATGGAGTAAGCTCCAGGCCACCTCAATAATGGGGAGAGACCCGTGCCCAGCAGTGGGACGCAAAAAGGGTTGCAGCCAGACATACAACATACATCCGTCCGAACCTTAGAGCATCACAGGTACTGACAGGTATGACACCCGTCAGAGGAGCGGCCTTTACGGGCGAACCCCTCGTCCCAACGTGTATGCACAATGTGTATGTTCAGATAGTGAAAAAATATTCCGCGGGAAAATGCTTCATTCATACGTGAAAACGGGTAATAGGTTTGACGCGATTGAAGCAACTGGCTAAACGTCTATGACTTAATGTAGCAATTATATCGTCTTACGTGGTATTTCAAATGGATGGAAGAAAGTAAGATATAGCCTGAAATAGGACCAGCAGAGTAAAAAATAGCCTTTTTTTTTACTCTACAGGGACCCATTAAACGGTTCCAGGCGGGCGATACCGCTGGCGGAAGGTAACTAGTAATTAATCAAAATATAACCAAAGAAAATTATGATCATTTAGTGCATTTTTAATATTTGTGATATCATTATTTAATTTTAGTCGTCGCGTCATCCGACTAGACGACATCTGCCAAAATCGTGGAGCTATGTTGTACAGACTATAAAACAAAATGGTTGAAGTCAATACGAATAAGCATGTGTAAAATTTTCGATCGAAAATGATCATTTGGCTTTAAAAGGAAGACATGTTTTAATATGTAACAAGTAATAGAAGGTAAGTTAACTTATTGGGAAAATGTAGCCATTGTCTTCGGACATTCTAGAACAGATTGTTTTTTTTTTAATGGAGTAGCAGACGAGCATGCAGGCCACGAGGTGTTCAGTGGTCGCT
Source organism: Pyrgus malvae (assembly GCA_911387765.1). Lineage (NCBI taxonomy): Eukaryota > Metazoa > Arthropoda > Insecta > Lepidoptera > Hesperiidae > Pyrgus > Pyrgus malvae. The sequence continues at coordinate 11,764,907 of OU426972.1, read as the reverse complement.
GCAGCCCATGGACATCTACATACAACCTCGAGCAAGCATAGGTAAGTCTTGTCCGAGGTCGTATGCAGTCGCGCTGCTACTCCGGAGACTGGTGGATGGCTCATGTAAGTGTGGCCGGCAACTGCACCTTTTCACCGAAACACAACAGAATTGGTTCATGGCAGCAGTGGATGCAGCGGTGGTACTTCCCCGAGCGAACCATAATAGTTCTACCAGCTACAATTATAAAATATCTACACTTTTTACTAATAACATCATTGTTTGAACATAATAAAAAATAGGTTGGTTTATATTTATTAAATACACATTATATAACATAAAATATATAACATAAAATAGGTTGGTTTATATTTATTAAATACACATTTCATTTTTGAAAACAAGTACATGCAAACGATTGTACAATAACTATATAATGTTTAAATTCATTCAAATAAGTTTAAAAAAACCTTTTAAATTTCGTAAAGTGTAAAGTGATCGTCATAATTTATACAACACAATCAATTCAACACAATATGAGCCTATTTCAATATTCAAGTTTTATGGGCAACCTTTATTTATTTATTTATACAATAATTGTATGAGTTCTTTGAGTAAAACTTATCATTTCTTTTTTTAATCGATATAACCTCATTTTTCACATTCAAAGGAGCTAGTTGTATATGCAGACATTGAAAATACTTCGACAGCGTGATTCCCTGATACGTGTAACGCCATCTCTTGCCGTGTTTGAGAAACTCGTATGTAAAGCGCCATCTCTTGAACAATTGCGGAAAGTTGAAATTATTCTTTCCTATTATCACAGCCACAGATTTCTCGCTTTGAGATCTCTACTAAATTTATTTCGTCATCATCTTCATTGGTTTATCGTCAGCCACCCGTTGTTTCCATCAGGGAGTTGAATCTGGACCAGTCTGAACGTGCCCCCACTTCCGTCCGTCGTTATCAACTGGAATTAAAATAGTTTAATACATAATTTACTTATGCAAATAATATTGTTAGTGATACTAAACTTTAGTTACTAATGTAGTCACTACTAAATAAAGTTGGAGAATCATATTTAAAAAAAAATAGGCGATCTAGCTAGCGGGCTAGTCTTAAAAATCTTGTCATTTACTGAAATTTGCTGGGAAAGGGCATAGTATAGTTTTTACCGCTGAAATAGGATAAAAAGGGTTGAAATAAGGGATGAAAATGTATAAAGTCGTCATTGTCGAAGATAAAGACGTAATTTGTACTAGAATTTTTGTCATTTCCTAATTCCACGCAGGCGAAGCCTAGTAATATTATGAAGCTAGTAATATTATGAACCTGTTCTTTTATCTCATGAATTGTGGAGAATGCTGGTATACTATAAGTGTGTGTGACCGTGACAGTGGATGTGACCAGTCATCAGTTTCTACAGTTATCAGGTAGTTACCTCCCAAAGGACTAGTAAGGTTACTATAGTTATAGTAACGTCACTTGTCTTTTGGAGATTACTGACTGTGTTACTGACAGCTTCTTAAGTAACGCACACAAAGACAAAGTGCTCGTGCTTACACCTATATGTTTATGACATGTAATGTCCAATATCCATAAACTAAAGTAATATGTAATTTATATGCATATTTATTAAAAATATTACCTGTGCCTGTTCCGATTGCTCTGCGGTGATGGTCTCCAGTAAAGTGCCGTCTGTCTTCAAACTCGGGTCTATATTTTCTGTAAAAACAAAATATCGATATATACGTTTAGTACTAACATTTTGAAAGAGAAGAACAGATAATCAGTGTCAGAATGAGGTATATTACTTACGTAAGGTTAATAACGCTGGCTCATCGTTATCTTGAACGAAATTTATTGATTTTGCACCTGAAATTAATGATTATTAATTTAATTGTTTATTACCAATAATAGCTTAAGAAATAATTAGAATTGGTCCTTGTGTAATAAATGGTAATTATTTGAAAATCTTGCGGCTCCGAATGAGTTTACAATGGTCATTAGGAAGTATCGTAATTAATATTGTCTCCAAATTGAAGGCACAATGAAGCTTCATCAGTTCATCACATCTGCGTAAGCAAAGATACAGAAAATTAATTTAGGTTCAATTAGGACACATGAAATCAGCGGAATATGTTCACTTCATGCTAATGATCCCTTATAACGCGGGTGAAACCGCTGGGCACAGCTATTACAAATAAAAATGATCTGCGTAGGCAAAGATACAGAAAATTAATTTAGGTTCAATTAGGACACATGAAATCTGCGGAATATATTCACTTCATGCTAATGATCCTTTCTAACGCGGGTGAAACAGCGGGACACAGCTAGTAATAAATATGCGTTATTAAATCAAGATAAACATATAACTCAAGTTTACTCAACTCAACGGAAGTATGACACTTACAAGTTTTTTTTTTGCGTTTTTAGTGTGTAATTTTTACTTTTTTTGACTGCGTACTTTGGCATCACTGACGTGCTAGCTAGCAAATGAAAGCGAAGCAAGGCATATCGCTGTCGTAATGCCTTCATTTGCCGGTGCCACTTTTATGCGGCGACAGTGCATCTAGCACCACTATACTATATCGATGATGTTGACTGATGTCACCAGTGGGTAACTATAGTAACCTATGACTGATTCCCCACGTACATACACCCCTCACCCCAACCTTGGTAATCGTGAGACGCGTGAACTTACTTAACTTTCATAAAGAAATAAAATCTAATTTAAATTTTCATTTGATCTTAAATGAATCTGTAACGTTATTTTAAGTTGTCTTACCTTGATGATCTTGAATAATAAGTTTCTTGTCCTCGGTTATAAAAAGTTTTGGCGTGTGATCCAAGTCTGTTGATTCTGTAAGTAAACCAAATAATAAGCTGTTGAGGAAATTGATATCATTCTTAATTTATATACACATTTTATCTAATTTTATTTTGTTATGTAATTTATAATTATTATATAACGTTAGTGTTGCTGTAAATAGAGTACAAAAGAAAAAAAATCTTATATTTCTTTATAAATTATTGTAAATATTAGGTTCATCTATATACATATTTGACGACCCGTGTGGTGCAACGGTTACCATGCTGAACTGCCAATCGGAAGGTCCCGGGTTCGATTCCCGGCGAAACAGAAATTAGAATGATGACTTTAAATTTGTGTTCTCCATCTGGGTGTTTGGGTTTCTATCTTTGTATGTGTCCATGGTACCCACGTCACAGGGTATATCTATCCTACTGTGGGACTATGACTGTGAAGCGTTATTTATTTATTTATCTTTTTTCAGTATGATTACGATACTTACCCATTGCTTTGCCGTTATTAGTTTGAAGCTGTAGGACGTCTCCAGTCGTTTCGTATATCTACAAAAAAGGATATTAAATCTTTGATACGGCTATATAACATATATGTCCATATGTTATATGACCGTATCAAAATGTACATATTTATTTCATATTAGGAATACAAAATATTCGCTTAATGAATGTCATTTTTTCCCGGTCATCGCCTTTAGGTGCCCGTTTGGGCTAGATGTTGAGCTGAGAGAAAAAAGGCAACGGAAAAAAACTTCCAGCAGCACTCTTTAAAAAAAAAAGTACATATAATTGAGATAACAGTATGGCAATGGGTCCATACACACACGTGACAGCTGATCGTGTGACTGATGTAACTTTATCAAAGTGAACTTGTTTTTATTTAAGAAAATAGTATATTGTGTGGCAAGGTGTGAAACAAGACGATTTCTGACGAGGGCGAGAGGTGACTGCCCTAGCGAAGCGAGGGCTGTCATCGCCCTGGTCTGAAATCGTGTTTCATCCCGTGCCACACACTGTATTTTTCATATCACATGTAATGAAACAACGAGTTTTGATTTCTGTAGCCAGTCGAAGTAAGACTATTTAAGACAAATAGCGCAGTAATATTTGACAACGATTTGACGACAGTTGTCAATGCGATTCTGACAGACTTGAAATAAAGACGTAAATAATAAATAAATGAAGGTGCCGGGTAGAAACAACGTTGTTTCTCCCCTAGGGCAGAAACAACGCTGTTTCTGAATGACACTGACTGGCAAAACAGAGATTGAAACTCGCTGTTTCAATGCATGTGCTATGAAAAGTTATAATAGTTAAATATTATGCAGAAGGCTTTATTTTCTATACTTTAGAAGCGATTTTCATGTGAAGAATCCCGGTAGCGATTACAAAATATTGCAAAAGGGGGGAAAAAAATACCGTTTCCGAATACTCCGATTCTTTGTCGCTGGCTGATTCGACGACCATTGCCTGCGTTGCTTCAGTCTGAAATTTATACATCTACATATATATGTCGTGGATTGGATATATCATGGAATATTATTATCTCTCATAATGGTCAATAAAGGAACTCAATTGATTACATTTTGAAACGTGGGTAAACGGAAAAGCTGACGTGAGTCGTATTGAAGGAGTCGACGTGCGAAGCGATCAGTCTTATTCGAGACGCCAAGCAGTGCACACCTCTAATATGATACTGTCGGTTTGCTTAGTGCGTGAATAACAATTTCGTAATTTAAAGTGAAGTGATAAATAGTGTAACTATAGCTATAGTAAGCAGTAAATGAAGATGACGGCACCGCTTAGCCATTCCCAACGCCGTCATATAATTAATTTACATATAGCAGAGAAACACTATAAATAGACATGTTTATTTCAAATTATAAATATTTAATTATATAGGTAAATATTTTTTCGTTATACATTATTTAAATAATGAAAATACATATGATCTGATTACTCACATTTTTCGCCGGCACCTTTAAAACCCTTGGTTGGTTAACTACTATCGATTCTACTAAATGTCCCTGAAATAGAATTATAATTTATTTATAAATAATACAATTAAGAACTTAAATGAAAATACAAATTAAATCTATCCGAAAATTACAATCCGGTCTTGGACTACCAAGTCAATTGATATACTTTTAATGAGCTGTCAAAACGTGACATCCCCATACATTTTGTATGAGAAAATGAAGTGACGTCACTTATTATATGTAGTCAATTGACTTCATTATTATTGATTTAAAGCGGTAATAAAAATCATGTATAAAAAAGAATTAACAATTATATTGTTTTCCAAGCGTGATTCAGTGCAACCTTTTTAAGGTAAGGATTTTGAATTTTTTTGTGCATAGTGTCCAAGACCGTATTAAATTAAAAACTATAAAATGCTGTGGCAAAACAACGGCAACAGAAATACATCATCTGTGAATGTCTAGCTATAATCGTTCATGAGATACAGCCTGATGACAGACAGTCGGACAGACGGACGGACAGCGAAGGCTTAGTAATAGGGCCCCATAAGTACCCTTCGGGTACGGAATCTTAAAAAAACTCACGTTCAAGGGATGCCTTTCTATATATCTTTACCAAACTCTACATCACCATTTCTTTTGTCCCTCGTTGAGTCCTGATTATATATATCGTTTTCTCTCTTTATCCCTATTAATATTATAAATTCGAAAGTAACAACTGTCTGTCTGTCTGCTACGTTTTCCCGCTTAAACTACTGAACCAATTTTAATGAAATTTGGAACACAGATAAAGTGGACCTTGGAAAAGGACATAGAATGGTTTTTATTCTACGGGAACCTATAAAACGGGTCCATGCGGGCAAAGCTAGTTGGCGGAAAATGGCAGCAAAACTGGCGGAAGGCTAGTTTCCTATATCTTCGTCCTCCTCTCCCCCTCTCTTTCACACCCACATATATTCTATATTGTATCTGTATGATGCATGTATATACTAATAAAATAATATTACATGTGATTTATTCACTTTTCTATTTATGTATATATTTATTTTTATGTAAGTATCATATTATTATTTTTTAAATTTTGTACACCTCTACCCGTCTCATTTCTATCCAATGTTCCTATCCATGTTACTATCCAAAGGTTGTCTGAAAGAAATCGCTACTTTAGCGATAAGACCGCCTTTTGGTCACCAGTTTTCTTTTTTGGTTTTTTATTTTACTGTTGTTATATAATGTGGTGTACGAATAAAGAATATTTGTATTGTATTGTATTGTATATTATACACTAAACATATTATTATACTCACGCTAGTGTTCATGTGATGGTAAAGTTGCTGTTTCCGCATATATCCAGCGCCGCACACCAAACATTCGTAAGGTTTCCGATCGCTGTGTACGAATCTATGCGTGTTTCGATTGTCGCGAGAGTTGAACGACTTTCCGCACACCTGGAAATAAGAAAAAGAGAGTTCTTGGTGGGAAGATGAAAGAGTTATGTCGTTGTACAGTTTTCGCAACGAACAAATACAAAGATTTTTATTTGCACAAATATGGCTGCAAGCCTTTTTACGTCCGCTTGCGTCCTCTCCCCATTATTGGGGAGGCCTGGAACTTACGGAATAATGGTCTAAATCCCTTTCAATTGTCAGAGTAGATCGGTGCCCGGCAGTGGGACTAAAACGAAAAATAATTTTGTAAAAAAAAACTAATCTGCGCAGAACCTACGACTGTTTTAAACATACGACAATCAAAACGTACGACAACTAAATCGACGCAATCGCTTGTTGGGCCTTGCTTCAGAGTGACAAAGATCCGTTGTAACAACTTACTATAAGTTACTATAGTTTTATTTGCGTTTTCTTGGCATATTCTTGAGTTACATCGGATAAATTTGATGGCGTTTTGATCGACATGTTATAACAGTCCCCGATATCTGACTGACTTGACTGACCAACTGATTTAGTCATGACAGAAAAGTTACTATTTTGACTATAGTTATTTCGTTATCTATGGCCTATATCCCTCTCAATTCCTGGCTTGACACTGACATAGCTGCAACCCTTTTCGCGTCCCGCTGCTGGGCACGGGTCTCAGCCCATTATTGGGGAGGTCTGGGAGCTTACTCCACCACGCTGCTCCAATGCGGGTTGGTGGAGACACTGACAAATGAAAAAGAAGAGATTTTCTAATATAAGTATATATATCCTAATTGGTCAACAAATTACTTTTAAAGTATGTTTGATTGAATAAACACTTTTTGAATCAAAAGAGACTCATTTAGAGTGAGGTCTTGAACTACCGAATCAATTGAGGTGAATGTGATGAAAAAATAATTTATGACTTCATAAAAAAACAAATGTCAACATTTTTCTACAAAATCTCATGACGTGTAAAAGCAGGTAAATCGGCGAAATCGGCAAAATTTCGTATACGGCCTCTTAAAACGATCTGTCAATATCGTGGAGCTAAGTCGTACAGGGTATATAGTACAACCTTAGAGCATCAAAGTTACTGACTCACCCTTCAGGAGAGACGGCATAGCGCCTCGCTTCGATACATAATTTTTGTGCCAAATCTGGTGCGGGGGAAGAACGACACATTTTAATTTTGTCACACATTCACAAATATTCTTTCATCGCTACAGACGCATACATTTCTAAATATGTCAATTTCAATTAACAACGTCATTTTCTATGCACTGACACCGACACACACAGACACACTAGTTGTATAACTAGAAGGCACATTGTGCATGGCCGTTGCGACGAGGGGTTCGCCCGTAAAGACCACTCCTCTGACGGGTGTCATACCTGTCATACCTTGATGCTTTAAGAGTATAACACATTACCTCACAAACATACGGTTTCTCCCCGCTGTGAATGCGAATGTGTTTCTTGTAATGCTCCGGGTACACGAACGTCGACTTGCATATTTCGCACTTCAGAGGCCTCTCGCCCGTGTGAGTTGCCTTTACGTGGTAGTCCAATAATCTGGAATAAAAAAATACTAAACTAAGTACGTATTATATTTATATGAAAAAAAAATAAGATTTTGGAAGCGGGAAGCCGAAAAAGGTGCAATTTGCAAAAAAACATTCTTCCGTCAAACCCACTTCTGCCGTGAACCAATTCTATAGTTTTTCGGTGGAAAGGTGCAGTTGCCGGCCACACTTACATGAGGCGACCACCAGCCTCCGGAGTAGCAGCGCAACTGCATACGACCTCGGACAAGACTTACCTATGCTTGCTTGGGGTTGTGTGTAGATGTCCATGGGCTGCAGCGACCACTTAACACCACGTGGCCTACATGCTCGTCTGCTACTCCATTCAAATAAGAAAAAAACATGTTTTTTCTCGCTAGCCTCCAAAAGTCCATCGGACTCTCCCAAGTTTCCAGGTACCAATTGAATATTTCCACCCCCTATTCCAAATAAAAATGGGTGTTGGTCTTTATTTTTGTGTTACCCACGGTTCCGGGAATACTAGTGGAAGCTAGGAATGGGTGTGTAGTCCCTGTAGCTTTGAGATTAAGAATAGAGCTACGGTATCCCCTGCCTGATCGTAAGAGGCGACTAAAAGGGGGCTTCCGGGGTAGTGGACGGTGAGAGTGGGAGCTTGACCCGTCCAGCCAGCAGCCACGGGAGGGACGGCGGTGTGCGTGGCTGCATGTCGCCGTGAACACCTGAAGGTGCAGGAGAGCACATCTGCTCTCCCGAAGATGGGCCCGTTCTGGGCGCCGCGCGAGAGGATACCGGTGCGTTCCTATGGAGAACCCAGAGTCCTCACAAACGCAGAGGCAGGCCACCGAGGGGGTTTTAGTGCAGTCAAATCCCACATAACCCGGTATCCTCTCCCAAGGTGTCTGGTACCTTTTGAAGGTTTCCCCCCCAATACCAAAAAAAAGGAATGGGTGTGTATCGTAGCGTAATTTCTAACACCTAAGGAATTCAAGTTTGTTCGATCGCCATATACCTATACCATACCTGTCCATAAATCAGCACTTTGATAGCGTGGTGGACTCTGGTCTTAGAGCTTCAAGATATGACAGGTATGACACCCGTCAGAGAGGAGTGGCCTTTACGAACCCCTTGTCTTAACGTCCATGCACAATGTGCCTTCTAGTTATACAACTAGTGTGTCTGTGTGTGTCGGTGTCAGTGTTGACGGTGCATAGAAAGTGACGTTGTTAATTGAAATTGACATATTTAGAAATGTATGCGTCTGTAGCGATGAAAGAATATTAATTGTGAATGTGTGACAAAATTAAAATGTGTGCGTTCTTCTCCCGCACCAGATTTGGCACAAAAATTATGTATCGAAGCGAGGCGCTATGCCGTCTCTACTGAAGGGTGAGTCAGTAACTTTGATAAACGTTACAAACGTTACATACTCATAGCCCAACAGTAAGGTAACTAATACCCTGTGTCGTGGGTACCATGGACACATACAAAGACAGGAAAACAAACACCCAGACCGAGAACAGAAATTTAAACTCATCATTCAAATTTCTGTTTCGCCGGAATCGAACCCGGGACCCCTCGATTGGCAGTCCGGCATGGTGACCATTGCGCCACGCGGGTCGTGATGCTCTAAGACTCGGGTCTACATCCCTCTCACTTCCAAGACCTGTTCCCAGCAGTGGGAACAAAGGGTAGAAAATACACTATACCTGCGACGTTTGAACCTCTTGGGGCACTGCTCACAATGGTAGCGTTTGTCATCTAGATGTGTGGCTCGCTTGTGCGAGTGCAGGTTCGATCTCTGCGTGAAGCTAGCGCCGCATATGTCGCATTTGAACGGCCTCTCGCCTGTAAATTATATCATGTGCTTAGAATAAATACGTATAGAATGAGTGTCTTCATACAAGCGCCATTATAGATTTTCACCAAATCTATAATGTTCCTTATAGACTCCGAAACGGCTGGACCGATATCAATGAAATTCTCGGAGAATCTTCAAATTGGTCCAACGAGTAATCCTGTAAAGTTTGGTTCACTTCATGCTAATGATTCTTTCTAACGCGGGAGAAACCGCGGGCCACAGCTAGTTAACTATAAATTACAACAAAATATTGAAAACACAGTGAAAAGTTATTTTATTGGATTTTTTTTGTTTTTAAAAAGTGTTGTGATAAAATTTAACCGTCTTACGGAGCGGCCCGGCGTTTGGTGCCATTAATGGCACCAATCAACATGCTTCAATTTGGGCGCGCGAACTTGGTTTCTATAATGTAATTGTAATTATTCTAAGATCATGTAAATATATGGTTAATACCACGGATGTTATGGATATGAAATTTCGGATACGGATTGGTTACGGATGTAGGAATGTTTATTATACCGGATATGGACACGGATATGAAATGATATCGGATTATCCGTTAGTTTCGGATAATTACGGTTACGGATATTTTTTTTTTAAGGAATTTCATATTGCATCTTATATCGTTTGCGTTCTACGCTAACCGCCGGGCCATGCGCGCTTCATCGTCGCATTATACCTAATATGTTTTAAATCTATGAAAAAAAAAACATACATACCAGTGTGTATCCTCATATGGTCGCGTACTTCCGCTCTCCGTGCAAAGGCCTTTCCACACGCACCGCATTTAAACGGCTTGCTTCCAGAGTGGACCACGCCGTGAACTTCTAGGTTATGTTGGGACGCGAACGCTTTACCTGTAAAAAAAACAAATGTCAACCGTTTTCATTGTCCCACTTGTGATAAGACTGATAAGGCATGCTATTAGTGGTCAAGAGATGACGCCACCGGTATTGTGACAATCACGCTATCGAAGTTTTATAAATACATATCTTGCATATAATATAAAAATTAAAAATATAACAAAAATAATAGTGGTCTGTAAAGTCGGTTTAACGTGACAACGTCATAACAAAACAATGAAAACCACATTAACTTTTCACTTCACTTAATAAGCAGTCGACGAACGGCGCAAACCGAACGCTCCAGCCTCAACAAGCGCCGATCGTAACGTAGAATGAGCGTAAAAGCTCCTCTATACAATCGGCCATGATGGGCGATTACAGGCGATCACGATTGTGTGGAGGGCTTAATTGCCAACAGTTGGCCATGATTGGTGACGATCGCGCGTAATCGCCATTCTGTCGGTTTATTGGGCAAACATCAATTGGAAATTGCGGCAATGATTGTGCGCGTGCCCACACGATCGTCCATCATTCAGTTCGGATGTTCGTTCGGTGTGGTGCAGACGTGCAGGGCGTTGTTGCAATTTTTTTGTTTTGATATTTACGATGTCGGAATCAAAATGGACAAATACTGAGACATTCAAGTTCATTGAACTGTATTAAAATCATCCATCTCGGGCGGCTGACAATTAACAAATGTGCCACGCACGATTGTGTGGGCAGTTGCGCAGGGATAGTGACAATCGTCGCCCATTGTGTGATCGCCCACCATGGCCGATTGTGTAGAGGAGCCCTAACGTTACAACGAGTCACTGTAACAGCCCTTTTTCGTGCGTGCAGCTGGCGTTTATCAATTTATTAGACGTTGTCCACGCGTCGTCCTATGCCTTAACTACACAATATCGCAGCGTGTTCGCTTTATCATATTTATTATTATAATAGTATATCACACAATCAGCTGTCACGTGTGCCCATTATCGACCCATAGCCATTCTGTTATCTCAAATATATAAATATACCGGCCACACTTACATTAGGCGACCGTCAGCCTCCGGAGTAGCAGCGCAACTGCATATGACCTCAGACAAGACTTACCTATGATTGCTTGGGGTTGTGTGCAGATGTCCATGGGCTGCAGCGACCTAATAGCGACGAAATAAAAATAAAATTTTTTTTTTTCTAAAAGAGTGCTGCTAGGAGTTTTTTTCCGTCGCCTTTTTTCTCTCAGCTCAACATCTAGCCCAAACGGACACCTAAAGGCGATGACCGGGAAAAAATGTCATTCATTAAGCGAATATTTTGTATTCCTAATATGTTTTTTTTCTTTAATATCAATATCCTAGTGATATAAACTTACCGCAAACATTACAAACGAAGTCCTTTATGCCAGTGTGAGTTTTCTCGTGTTGGTTCAGATTCGGCTGTGTGAAGAACGTTTTATTACACTGTTTGCACTTGTATGGCCGCGGTCGATCCTGAAAATAATAACAGATCTTCTATAACCCAAGGAAATAGATATGCTTGGAGGGTGTCGACTACTCGACCCATAGACCGATAGAAACAAACATATTGAAAACTTCTTTAGCGGCGTTGTGCACTCTTTTGGGATGGGTAAAAATGTTAAACTCGCGTTATGACACGTGGCCTGATCGAATATTCGTAAGACGGAGGGGTGACAGCTGATGGGTCGACTGTCTATACTTGTAAAATTCGTGCATATCAAGTGTAAGATGGAAATCGAACAAAGTGCATCTATTAATGAAAAAAGTGACGAAGAAATAGTAAAAGAAAATATCCTTTTATTTTCTTATAAAAAATACAATATAATAAGTTTATAAAAAATACAAGATGAAAACCTACTGAAAATACTAGATGAAAAATAATACTGATAATTAATGCAATTCATGCGAAATTATTCCCTAACCATTCCAAAATATCAAAAATGCACAACGTTAATGTTCAAGTTTTCACTTCTGCCGGCACTCCCGGAGTGCAACCCGTTGTTTTTTTCCATCCATTTTATGCCCCACTGCAGGGTACAGGTGTCCTCTCGAAAGGATTTTGGCCATAGTTCACCATATATACATAGGGATTGGTGGATATAGACATACTGCCCAGATATTTATGTATCTATTGGCTTTTAAAATGTAAGTATTTCTTGTTCAACTCTTTCCCCTCAGCTCCAGGCATCGCTCATAACGGCAAGTAGAACCCATAACAGTGAAAAGATTGAGGTTTATGATTTAACTTAATTTAAACATTAATTATTTTGTTTATTTGTATTATCTTTAATATGAAACTCTATTTAATATGAACAAAATAGACATCCCTTAGAAAATTGCAATTGTTACAACCTTATGCCATGCCGGACATTTGAAAGTTGTATGATGAGTTTAAATTTCTGTTCTCGGTCTGGGTGTTTGTGTTTCTGTCTTTGTGTGTGTCTATGACACCCACGACACAGGGTATATCTAAACTACTGTGGGGCTATGAGTGTGAAAAGTTATTTATTTATGTTACAATAGTTACCAAACACTTGGTAACTATAGTAACTGATGTCTGAAAATAAATCGATTATAATATTAATTATTATTAATTTAAAATAAAATAATAAAAAAATTAACAAGTGTCCTGGTTTCCAATCGTTATTTAGTGCAGCCTTTATGAGGTAGGCATTTTGAAATTTTCTGTACCTATGACGCTATGTATGCTCTTACGAATGAAGTTTTTCTCTTTCTGCTCTTTTCTTCAGCTCAGCATTGCCTAAGCGCACCCAGAGCAGACAGAACAAAAAAATAACGTTCACTAAGAGTTTGTAAAGGAACCGTACAGTGAATAATGAATATTTCATTTCATTTCATTACTTACCTCATGTATTTTCAGATGTGACTGGTGGGTATACTTGGAAGCGAAGGACTTATGACAAATGTCACACGTGTAAGGCTTGGTTCCACTGTGTAGGTTCATATGCGCCATCAGGAGGGTTCGGGAACTGGAGAGAGAAAAAATATCACATTTATTTTAAAACACAGTCAATGCAGCTAAGCAAAACGAGCGCGGTCGGGTGTGAGATGGGTGACCGCTAGTGGCAAAAAATTCATGCGCGTTTCCGTGCTTCGGAGCGCATTTTAAGCCGTCGGTCCCGGTTGTTGTCGATAGATAACAGTCGTTAAACCTTGTCGGAGGCCTTATGGGCGGCTTCAAAATATCCGACAGCGGGCTGGCCACTAACCCGCATCTCCACCAACCCGCATTGGAGCAGCGTGGTGGAGTAAGCTCCAGACCTCCCCACTAAGGGCCCAGCAGTGGAACGCAAAAAGGGTTGCAGCAATTTTAAAACATGAATTCTTTTACTATTTTTATTATACTATTTTTTTTATTATAATACTTTGAATACAATCCTTTCCCAATCTTTTCCCGCAGCTGGGCATGAGTCTCTTCCCACTATTAGCAAGGCATGGAGCGCTTTGCACCTCGCTGCTCCATACATGTTGGCTAAGATACTCCACCGTGAGTGACCCGCTGTCAGATGTTTTCAAACTACTTCTAAGATCTCCGACAAGGTTTGGTCAAGGTCAATCTAGTATTGTAATTAGTAGCCACAGGCAAACCTATTTCACAATAAAATAAAATAACCGACAAGGTTTGGTCAAGGTCAATCTAGTATTGTAATTAGTAGCCACAGGCAAACCTATTTCACAATAAAATAAAATAAATAAATTTATTCATAATTTCTTACCTATATTTCTTATTGCACACAGAACATTCGTGAGCTTTTGATCGGTCCGCGGGGCGTAATCCCTTGTGTGACTTCATCGCGTGCTCCTCTGCAACAAGAAAAAATGTATGATAAACTTAGAATAATAACTTTAAGAATGTCAGTCTTCATACAAGCGCGCTGTCAAAATTGAAGCACTAAATAGATTCCTACAGCTCTCACATCTGACAAACAAAATATTTTTATTTTGACCAAATTAACTATAAAATACTACAAAATATTGAAAACACTGTGAACAATTATTTTATTATATTTCTTTTGTTTTTAATAAGTGTTGTGATAAAATTTACCCTTAAGTCTTACGGACCAGCCCGGCGTTTGGTGCCATTAATGGCATCAATCAACATGCTTCAATTTGGGCGCGCGAACTTGGTTTCTATAATGTAATTGTAATATTCTGAGATGGTAAACTTCTCGTCATCGTGTTATGTGTTTTTGTATTACACACAATCTTGTTTTTTCTTTCAATTATGGCATCGTAAACTCTGTGCATACTGCCAGCGTCAAGTATAATTTTTGCATCAATTTTTTGCCAGTTTCAATGAAACTGGACGAAGTAATAACAAAGTCAGTAAGTCGTCAGTAATCAGTCAGTCACTAGACTGACTGATTACTGACAACATTCAAGTAAAGCGATGACTACTTTACTAGAACGTGTCCGACGGAATTTTGGAGGCAAGCAGAAAATAGTATATTTCATTACAAGTGCGGAAAGGCTGTCATTGCAAGGAGTTCCGACAAATGTCTACCCGAGCCGAGGCGCAGCCGAAGGTGAGGGTTGACAGTCGGAACTCCTTCCAATGACGGTTCCGCACGTGTACTGAACATCTATTTTTAATACAGTTGCGAAAAAATGAAGCAATTTAATAAAATAATAAAAAGTCGCAAAGAACATTTTTGAAAAATGGCGCCAACCGTAAAAGAATACCTATATGCAGAGGTTTTTTTTGTTTTCTTCACCCATTCTGGTTAGGCAAAGGGAACTATGCCCATTTAGCCAAGTCTTCAGTAGTTTTTTTTCATTGATATGAAATGAAAATGTTAATGAGATGAAATGAAATGAAACCTTACCTAACTCATTGAACCAAATCATTAAATCTGATATTGAAACAAATTAGTAGCTCCTTTTTAGAAATATTTGCATGAATTATAAAAACTTCTAAAACTTCGTGGTTGGTTTTTTTTTTCTTTTTAATAGACATTATTTTGACAGTTGGGGAAGAGAACGCACGAGTGCGGAAAAGGTAAAGAAAAAGCACGAGTGTGTAATAGCCCACTTCCCGAACGCTAAACGTCCCTGCAATACGTCACTTTTTGAGCAACTGTATTAAAAAACATATTTTAGCACTGTTATTCTATTTACAAACACTCGTGCACTGTAATTAACCTATATCAAACAAAATGCCATCAACTTTATCCGACATAACTCAAAAATACACCAAGAAAATGAAAATAAAACAAGAGCACAATATGTATTTTTCGACTTCCCGCCAAAACTCTTTACACAATCTTGTTTACAACTACTGATGTGCCGGAACGTTAACAAAGTACGAGTACAACCGCGGACACGGATCCGAATACGGATATATGATATCAAGATCCGCAGACATGTTTTTCCATACAAATCAACATAAAAGATCGGTCATTTCAATTCGAAGTACCTATTTTTCATTTCGACGTTGCCCAGTACAAAAGTTACTGTTTACAATGTTACACTTACTATATATTTATGTAGAATTCCATCAGAGTATTGAAAATTAATAAAAGTGTTGAAAAGAAAAAGGTCCCTAAAAGACCCGCCATTAAAGTCACGGATACGGATATCCGAGTCGGATGGGTCGAATAATACGACAAATTTTAAAACACACATGCACTAAGTATGATGTAATCGCCCATCGCAAAAATTCTGTATTGTTTAAGCATAATTGCAAAATTTTCCACCAAACTTTTAAACCTTAATAAGATTTATAATCATGTTAAACTAATAGGTTGACTGAATTTTCCTATCGGTCCATCTGAACGTGCAAATTTTTGAAAGAATATTCTCTCAACTCCTAACCATTGAGATGAAATGATCAAAACTCGACACAAATATGTGTTTTGGTTTAGTAAATATAAAAATATACTGTGCGTGCATATAAAATTGTGTGTTCTTGATATTTCTTGACGTTAACATTTAAATTTATTTGTGTTTTAGTGTAGGCGTTATTTAATTAAAATGTTTTACTTTTTATCGAAGCGCGTATGGCTCGGCGGCTAGCTTAAAACGCAAGCGAACTACGCAGTAAAGCCAAACGGGCGCGGTCGGGTGTGAGATGGGTGACAGCTAGTGGCAAAAATTTTCATGCACGTTTCCGTGTTTCGGAGGGCACGTTAAGTCCCGGTTGTTATCGATATATTACAGTCGTTAGTCCTTGTCGGAGGCCTTATGGGCGGTTTGAAAACATCCGACAGCGGGTTGGCCACTAACCCGCATCTCCACCAACCAGCATTGGAGCAGCGTGGTGGATTAAGCTCCAGGCCTCTCCAATAATGGGGAGAGACCCGTGCCCAACAGTGGGACGCAAAAAAGGGTTGCAGCCCACTTTATATCAGTCTGAGTTAATGATTCCAATTGATTTTTATAATTTGCCTCATTTTGTTAATTTGTAATTTTAAATCAATTGCGTACCCTATGGGTGGAAACAGAGCACTTCTATCCTTTATAAATCATAATGTTATCACCAGTCATGAACGCAATATAGTATATTTCATTACAAGTGCGGAAAGGCTGTCATTGCAAGGAGTTCCGACAAATGTCTACCCGAGCCGAGGCGCAGCCGAAGGTGAGGGTCGACAGTCGGAACTCCTTCCAATGACGGTTCCGCACGTGTACTGAACAACTATTTTTAATACAGTTGCGAAAAAATGAAGCAATTTAATAAAAGAATAAAAACTCGCAAAGAACATTTTTGAAAAATGGCGCCAACCGTAAAATAATACCTATATGTAGAGATTTTTTTTTGTTTTCTTCACCCATAGTATGGTAGGCAAAGGGAACTATGCCCATACAGCCAAGTCTTCAGTAGATTTTTTTTATTGATATGAAATGAAAATGTTAATGAGATGAAATGAAATGAAACCTAACCTAACTCATTGAATCAAATCATTAAATCTGATATTGAAACAAATTAGTAGCTTCTTTTTAGAAATATTTGCATGAATCATAAAAACTTCTAAAACTCCGTGGTTGGTTTTTTTCTTTTTAATAGACATTATTTTGACAGTTGGGAGAGAGAACACAAGAGTGCGGAAAAGGTAAAGAAAAAGCACGAGTGTGTAATAGCCCACTTCCCGCACGCTATACGTCCCTGCAATACGTCACTTTTTGAGCAACTGTATTAAAAAATAAATAACAGTTCCCTCACCGATGTGCGCGGCCAGCTCGCAGCGCTTCCGCAGCGTGCGGCCGCACTGCGGGCACAGGTACGCGCGGGCGCCGTGCGCTGCCTTCAGATGTTGCATCGTCGCCTCCGCCGACCCCACGAATGGATCCCCTTCTGTTACCCAAGAAATTCATTATTAATTAACATATTTAAAGAAAGAAGAAAGAAAGAAAAAAAAATTATGGCTGCAACCCTTTTTGCGTCCCACTGCTGGGCACGGGTCTCTCCCCATTATTGGGGAGGCCTGGAGCTTATTCCACCACGCTGCTCCAATGCGGGTTGGTGGAGAAACTTTTATAAGCAACCAGTATCATTGAGGTTGATGTGAAGCGACAAACTCTATAGTACCTACCTCTCTTGTTATTTTTACACAGCAGACATTTAAATTGACCATCTTCCTCCTGCGACACCATCTGTAAGGAATAAACAATTTTCCTAGTTACTGTGAATGAATGAATGAATTTATTTATTTGTTCAATGGGTACATATGGGTACACATGAGTAATATTTGGTGTTGTAACTTTGCGTTTATGCTTTCGTCAATGCATCCCTTCAAAATAAAAATAAAACAATATATAGTTATATAAATTTAATAAACATAATAATAAATTTACATATATTTTGTTGTAAATAGTGGACATTACACAAATGGAGTTGCCATATACTAATGTATAAAAACTCCTAAATAAATATAATTATATTTAAAAAAAAACAAATGTTTTGCCGATTTACTTTACTGTATCACTCATCAGCTACAAAAATTACGATTAGGGTATTAAAGTTACCAAGCTAGAATCGTTACATGCTGGTAACTATAGTAACCTTACTGGTCATAGAGTGTGACTGACTGAGATTAAGGTTCGATTGAGGTTTCTTTTGGATTTTTTTTGTAAGAACATAAAAAATTGGATTTGATTTTCTATGTATGTACTTACAAAAAGCTTTAATTTTTTTATGTTTTTACGGCTGAACCAATTTATATGATTTTTTGTATTTTATCTTCGACGGGAAAAGGATAATAAGTATTAAAATATGATAAAAAACAACTGAATTTTATTAATATTGTAACAATATTATCATTCATCGTTTGTTGTTGTGCTTCCATTAATTCAAAAATATAACACGAGGTGTCTGTCAATTGTTTTTATCTGTTTTCGAATTGTACCTCAGTCTTTTCACCATTTTATCAATGTCAAAGCTGCGTTGTCATACTCATAACTTAATCTGTAATATTTTATTTGACAGTTATATAAAAACTCCTTAGGATAATTTATTTTAATAGATTTGTTGTACTTCGAGAATTTCCTACGTGAAGGGTTTAAATTAGCTGGATCTGGCTATGACTGCAATGCTAGTCTTGATTTTCTTATAATTTTTATAAAATGTTTTTGGTAATGTTTATTTTTTTAAGTAGGTACTTTAAACTGATTATTTCTGATACTGTAAAGCTGGACAACGTCTGCCGGGTTCGCTAGTATAAACTAAATCAATTAACCGTCAGACGAATGGATTGGAAAACTTACCGTGTTAACAGCTGCGACGGTGTCAACTTCAGACGATTCTTGTTCAGTATTTTTACTCTGCACTGATTTCACCCTGTACATTTCACCGGACTCCACCTTTATGAAGGCACCGCCTGAGACATACATACAAAATAATTTATATAACGGCGTAGGGGATGGCTGAGCGGTGCCGTTATAATATAAGTATTGCAAGCATGTTTTATGCATAAATAAATAAATCTTCATTTACTGCTGACGATATCTTTAGTATAATCTATCGCTTTACTTTAAATTACGAAATTATTATTCACACCCTAAGCAAACCGACAGTATCTTATTAGAGGTTTGGTAGGTGGTAGAACTATAATGGTTCGCCCGGGGAAGTACCACCGCTGCACCCACTTCTGCCGTGAACCAATTCTACTTATTGTGTTTCGGTGGAAAGGTGTAGTTGCCGGCCACACTTACATGAGGCGACCACCAGCCTCCGGAGTAGCAGCGCCATTGCATACGACCTCAGACAAGACTTACCTATACTTGCTTGAGGTTGTGTGAGATGTCCATGGGCTGCAGCGACCACTTAATACCACGTGGACTGCATGCTCGCACACACACATTTTACCACTTTGGAAGTGTGTCTCGCGCAAACTATTCAGTTTAGAAAAAAATGATATTAGAAACCTCAATATTATTTTTGAAGACCTATCCATAGATGGGTATGGGTCACTATGGGTATACGCATGGGTGTGATGAAAAAAATCTTTTGAGTTTCAGTTGTAAGTATGGGGAACCCTCAAAATTTATTGCTTTTTTCTATTTTTGCGTGAAAATCTTAATGTGGTTTGGTGGTGTGGCGAGTTTCAACAGTATTGTTCTTATAGTTTCGGAAAAAAGTGGCTGTGACATACGGACGGACAGACAGACAGACAGACATCACAAATACATAAGGGTTCCGTTTTTTGCCATTTGGCTAAAAAGGTGTGCGTGTACGAAGGGAATTATCAGTCATTAGTTACTATAGTTATCAAGATAAAAAACGAGTAACTCGAAGTACAACTCGACCAATACTAGCCCAATATAAAATGGCATTATAACATCAAACTTACCTTGTTCTTGGGCGGCTGCAATAATCGCATTCGCTGTCTCCTCATCGCCGGAAACTTGCAGCTCTATTTGAGATTCGTCGTTGGAATCTGCAATTAAATTGTAAATATCACTTTAACAATGGATTGAAGCGCGCATGGCCCCGCGGTTAGCGTAGAACGCAAGCGATCTATGCAACTAAGCCAAACGGGCGCGGTCGGGTATGAGATGGGTGACCGCTAGTGGCAAAAAAAAAAATGCGCGTTTCCGTGCTTCGGAGGGCACGTTAAGCCGTCGGTCCCGGTTGTTGTCGAAAGATAATACTGTATTTAAGATGCATAATCCCATGTGTAAAATCAGGTAAATCAGCGAAATCAGCAAAATTTCGTATACGGCCTCTTAAAGGAAATTTATTTATTTATTCTTTACTGTTACAACGTACAAAAGGTTGTACAAAGGGCGGACTTAATGCCGTGAGGCATTCTCTATTCTCTATTGAGCCATTCTGTTATCGGATGTCTTCAAACCACCAATAAGGGCTCCGACAAAGTACAATCAGTCGATAACAAACGGAACCGACTGCTTAAAGTGCCCTCCGAAGCACCGAAACGCGAATGAAATTCGGCACTAGCGCTCGCCCATCTCACACCCGACCGCGCCCGATTCGCTTAGCTTCAAACAAATTACACAATAATATAAAGATTACGTTACCTTGACCATCGCCACCATCATTGTTTTCACCGTCCTGCGAATCCTCGGGCATCACAATGGAAATCTCGCTGTCCCCATACAAGAACTTCTGGCCCGACACTATTCTTATAATTGAACCGTTTTCACCGTTCATTACTATTGCTTCTACAAACAAAAATATATTTATATTATTTTCATAATTATTATACAGAAAAAAATAGGATTTTTCGAATAGAAAAATCAGTTTTGAAATTTAACTGTACTTTTTTCTTTATGTATTACTTTAATGTAATGTTTTATGTATTTTTTGTATGTACAGAAATAAATAAACAAAAAAACGTTACTAAATTAAAATTATTCCCTAACCATTATTAGTTAAAATTATTCCCTAACCATTACATCAGTGTCGTGTCGCATGCGCTAGCGAGCGAACGCATAATGAGTCATACGGGGATAGATAATAATTTGCAACAAAATGCAACAGTTAAGTGTAATACGTGCAATATCGTGATAAACGAAGTGTTGGCATTTATTACTAATAAAATAGATGTTATGGACGAGGAGAGTATCTGCCGTATATGTGAAACAGCTTTTACGGATAGTGATATAGTGAATGCGAAAAACTTATTGTTTCTATCCATCCCAGCGAGCAAAAAGAAGACAAGGAAACGTAAAGGCAGGACACTTCGAGACATTGAGGACATCGTCTGTCTCCTAAAAGAGACGGACCCTGAGGCGGTTCCCATCTTTGTGGCGCGCGAGTTGCACAAACTTCCACCGGTATTATTTGATCACTTAGACGCCACCCGGATCCTCAAAGACCTCGTAAAAATGAGACAGGACGTAGACCGTATTGTGGAAGAATGTGCAACTAAACAAGAGCTGTTGGCTTTGAAAACTGATATTACTAATCTACACAAACAAGGTGAGGCGAGTAAAATGAATCCTAGGATAAACACTAAGCGGGGGGCTGGTCTACTTAATAGCTTTGAATATGATAGTGGACCTGCAGGAATGTTTCCCGTAGTAAACGCAGATATAGTACCACAGACAAAAGAGGGTAGTCAAGGAATCTGTAAATCGCCGTTGGACGGTGAGTCAGCGCAGAACTTTGATCGCTGTGCGTTGAATCAGCTGTTGTCGCCGCCCGCGCCGTCCTCCCCGCCGGCTTCTACTCCGACCACAGCGCCGCGCGCCCCGCCGCCGTGTGCCGCACCGAGCTACACGCTGCGCGCCCCTCCGTCTCCCGCACCGCGCTCCGCACTAGCCTCTGCGCCGCTCTCTGTATCGAGTTTCAAGCAGATTCGAACGCCGAACGCCGCGCAGGTCCCTTCCAATGAGCCATCGGCGCCTGTGGCTCGGTCGCCGGCCAGAGTAGGCGCATTAGAACTCGTTGACAAGACATTTGCAAACATTGCTAAACAAGGAGGAAAATTTGAGAGAGAGAGGAGAACAGAAGAATGGATGCAAGTACAAAGGAAACGTTATAGAAATCAGTTTACGGGTAGTAGAGGCAAAGCAGGCGTTGAACCGGAAAACAACTTCAGAGCGGCAGACATTACCGTTCCAATTTATATATACAATGTGTCGAAGCAGTCTACGGAAGAAGACATTTTGAAATACATTAAAAGAAAGACAAACTTGGATGTGAACCTTACAAAGTGGAATATGAAGAAGGATAAAGCTTACTACGCGTTTAAAATTTTTGTCCCTCAGCATAAGCTTGACACTTTTTTAAGTGATGATTTTTGGCCAGATGGAGTCTCGTTTCGACGTTTTATTAGCTTTCGTCGATACAAAGGAACGACTACCATTTCTGAACAAGGAGCGAGTAGTTCGCCAATGAAAAATTTCAAATAAAAATATTTTATATGGATAATACACGCATAAAACTAATAAGCTTTAACTGTAAGAACGTTGTGCGATCCATCGAATGTATAAGAAAACTATGTCGTATGGCAGACGTCATTGCGCTGCAAGAGACCTGGTTGCTGCCGCATGACATTTCATACTTGGGTACCATCGATGATGAGTTCGAGTACACTGGCACCTCAGCTGTAGACACGTCTGCGGGAGTGCTAAGAGGCAGGCCACACGGTGGAGTAGCATTGCTATGGAGAAAATCGACGTTCCCGTGTGTTACTGCACTAAGATGTTCCAGTGTGCGTTTGGCGGCTGTTAAAATAGTACAGGGTAGTCAGGCGAGTCTAGTTATCTCAGTGTACATGCCTACCGCGAGTGTTGACAACCTAGTAGAATTCACGGATTGTCTGAGTGAAATCAATGCCCTAATAGAGAGTAGTGAAGTGGCCTCGGTGTTTGTTTTAGGGGATTTTAACGCGCACCCTGGTGAGTTATTTTCAAATGAACTTATCAATTTTTGCAACGAACAGACGTGGTCATGTGTAGACATGGAAATGCTTTCTGCAGACACATATACTTTCCCATGGATGCCGGCGCTGGCTCGACCACTGCGTGGTTACTAGCGCGGCTAAACTCAGTGTTCGTAGCGCGTCTGTCTTGTATGATGTTTACTGGTCTGATCACCTACCTCTACTTATTGAGTGTGATACTCAGTCAATAACACCTAAATTAGTGTCTCTCGAATCACAGGTGAATAAGGTCATCTGGGGGGAAAGGAGTGCTGAACAGACCATTAAGTATTCAACCTTGTGCAATTGTAACCTGAGTAAAATTATTTTTCCAGTGGAATTTAATAATTGTGCGGATAGATTTTGTAGCGATGTGAGTCATAGGTACTGTATCAAACAAATGTATATCGATATTGTGTGCATTCTTCGGGAGGCGGCTGTAAACTGTTATGTAGGTCATACAGTAAGGAAGCATAGATATGTGACAGGGTGGAATAAGCATGTCAGCGGTGCTCATAGGGCGGCTCGGTTATTTTATCAAAACTGGATTCTTATGGGGAAGCCAAAGGAGGGGCCGGTTTATAACGACATGTGTGACAGCAGACGGGCTTTTAAATCTAAATTAAAATTTTGTCAAGATAATGAAAAACAGATAAAATTAGATATAATTGCACAACATCATGCAAATAAAAATTTTAGTAAATTTTGGAAAACAACAAATAAATTGAACCCAAAGACGAGGAGTCGTCCTGCGAGTGTAGCTGGTGTGCACGAGCCTCGTGACATAGCGAATCTCTTTAGGAACCATTTTAAAGTTGAGTCACCCAGCACAACCGATACTCAGATGCTCGATAACACAGACCCTACCGGGGATGTTACTATTCGATTCTCTGCAAAAGAGATTAAATCAATATTAGATAAAATGGTTAGAGGCAAATCTCCCGGTTACGATGGGCTTAGTATCGAACATCTTAAGTATGCGGGAGTTCATCTGCCGAGAGTACTAGCTATGTTTTTTAATCTTTGTATAAGTCACAGCTACCTACCTGACGATCTTATGTATACAGAAGTAGTACCGATAGTGAAAAATAAAACTGGTGATGTTTCCGACATTGCCAACTATAGACCAATCTCATTGGCTACGGTTATAGCCAAGGTACTGGACAGTCTGCTTGACAAGCACCTGGAAAGGTGCATCCAGTTACAGGACTCCCAATTCGGTTTTAGACCGGGTCTTTCTACGGAGAGCGCCATCCTTTGTCTCAAGCAGACTGTACAGTACTACACGACTAGAAACACGCCAGTATATGCATGCTTTTTAGACCTCTCCAAGGCCTTTGACTCACTTTTGTATGATATATTATGGCAGAAGCTGCGAGAAGAGACGAATGTACCCTGCGAGATTATATCAATTTTAAAATATTGGTATAGAAACCAACGCAATGTGGTTAAGTGGGCAGACTCGCGCTCGGACGTGTACGGGTTGAAATGCGGGGTGAGACAGGGGGGGTTGACCTCGCCTCGGTTGTTCAACCTGTACATAAACAAACTGCTCGCCCAGCTTGGCAGCACAAATATTGGTTGTCATATAGGGGGTGTGTGCGTAAATAACATCAGTTACGCTGACGATATGGTGCTGCTAAGCCCATCGATCAGAGCCTTGCGCGAGCTTGTAGGTGTGTGTGAGAGGTACGCGGAGGCGCAGGGACTCAGATACAACGCGAATAAAAGTGAGCTTTTGGTCTTCAAAGCAGGTAGAAAACTGTACACGAACGTGCCGCCACTATATCTTGGAGGCACTGCTTTGAATAGAGTCGATCGTTTTAAATATCTGGGTCACTGGGTCTCAGACGACCTAAGTGACGATGTGGACTTGGAGCGAGAGCGCAGGGCGCTGTCCGTTCGCTGCAATATGATAGCCCGCAGATTTGCACAGTGTACTGACCAAGTGAAGGTTACCCTATTTAAGGCGTACTGTCAATCCTTCTACACTTGCAGCCTGTGGACGCGGTACACACAGCGAGCGTACAGTGCTCTAAGAGTCCAATATAACAACGCGTTTAGGATGCTGTTTGGGTTGCCGCGCCACTGCAGTGCGTCTGGCATGTTTGCGGACAGGCGGGTGGACGGATTCCATGCAATTGTCCGTAAAAGGTGTGCTTGTCTGCTGCAGAGGCTGCGAACTAGCACGAATGGCATCCTAAGCGCGCTGGCAGAACGATGGGACTCGCCAATGCTGCACCATTGGATCCGCCTACACACTGTAAAGCGCGGTGTCGTGGGACATTAATAGTTATTGTAATTTAAATTTTATTTCATTTTTATTTTATTTTATTTTATATTTTCGCTTTTATTTTATTTTAGTATTCAATGTTCAATGTTTAAATTTTTTAATTTTTAATTTGATTTGATTTGAGTTGATTTGATTTAATTTGATTTAATTTAAATTTAAATTGATTTAATTTAATTGAATACAAATGAGTTTTAAATTGTGATTACTAACACTATTTTTAAGACATGTAAATTACTAACAATGATATGGACCACGGTCTGAAATAAAAGATTATTATTATTATTATTATTATTACAAAATATCAAAAATGCACAACGTTAATGTTCAAGTTTTCACTTCTGCCGGCACTACCAGAGTGCAACCCGTTGTTTTTTTTCTTGACACGTGATTTTGTGTGTCATAACTAAAAAACTTACCTCCTTCCTCTTCATCAACGTCACCTCTGTCGTTGAGTATTTCCAATTTCCCAACTATGTACTTATTACCAATTTCGTCATCATTCGCGCTCTCATTGGTCAGTCCAGGTAGGAGAGTTTCCAGAAAATCTTTGGTTTTATCTGATTCGGACTGAAAAATAATTATATCAATGAGCTTTTTAATAATATTATAACATGCTTTTATTTGTGAAAGATAACACAGTAATATAGAATTTTAAAAGATAATATTGTACATATTTTGGCTGCAACCCTTTTTTGCGTCGCACTGCTGGGCACGGGTCTCTCCCCTTTATTGTTGGGGAGGCCTGGAGCTTACTCCACCACGCTGCTCCAATGCGGGTTGGTGGAGATGCGGGTTAGTGGCCAGACCGATGTCGGATGTTTTCAAACCGTCCATAAGTCCTCCAACAAGTTTTAACGATTGTTATCTATCGACAACAACCGGGACCGACGGCTTAACGAGCCCTCCGAAGCACGGAAAAGCGCATGAGATTTTTGCCACTAGTGGTCACCCATCTCTCACCTGACCGCGCCCGTTTGGCTTAACTGCGTAGATCGCTTGCGTTCTACGCTAGCAGCCGAGCCATACGCGCTTCTAACATATTTTACAAAATGTATATGCCATCCAAAAGACCCGATTGCGGCACGGTGCCCTGAATGCTGGCAGCATTCCCTCGTTGAATAAAGACTGATTTTTTGAGCAAAATAACTGCCAGCCCTATGGTCACCCGAAGCGACATACATAATAATATGACATACATAACCATACATTAAAATTTTAATTTTAAACATTTGCACGAGTTTTTGGCGGGAAGTCGAAAAAGACATATTGTGCTCTTGTTTTATTTTCATTTTCTTGTTGTATTTTTGAGTTATATCGGATAAAGTTGATGGCATTTTGTTTGATATAGGTTAATTACAGTGCACGAGTGTTTGTGAAATAGAATAACAGTGCTAAAATATGTTTTTTCTGCTTGCCTCCAAAATTCCAACTGACACGTTCTAGTAAAGTAGCCATCGCTTTACTTGAATGTTGGACTGACTTGACTGACTGATTATTGACGACTTACTTACTGACTTTGTTATTACTCCGTCCAGTTTCATTGAAACTGGCAAAAAATTGATGCAAAAATTATACTTGACGCTGGCAGTATGCACAGAGTTTGCGATGCCATAATTGAAAAAAGAAAAAAAAAACATTTGCACACCGGTTCGGTAGAGTACGTAGGATTATAAAAAACCTTTGTTAACTCATATGTACATGTAAATAAATCCATTCATTCATTCATACATATGAGGTTTTTTTTAATGATATATTAGAATTTAGGATTTTCATCCGTTGTTTCGCGTGGACTACGTGTTTTTTACCCAAATAAATTAAGAGGTCTCAGTACATTTAAATGTTACCTGGTCATTATTCTTTGTAAATGTCATGCCTTCCTTATCATTAGCTGCCGCCACCGCTACTGCACAATCTGGAAAAAAATGTTAAATATTAAAAAAAATTGTGACAACCTTAATAATTTGCGAAAAACCGGCCAAGACGTTCACGTAGGGCTCCGTACCATGGTTTAAATAAAACGCTTATTGTATGGGATCCCTCTTAATAATTTATTTTATTCAATTTTTTTGTATTTGTTGTTATAGCGGCAACAGAAATGCAATATTCTTTATTCACTGTACGATTCCTTTACAAACTCCTAGTAAACGTTATTTTCTTGTTCTGTCTGCTCTGGGTGCGCTTAGGCAATGCTGAGCTGAAGAAAAGAGCAGACGGAGAAAACTTCAGCCCTGTTTTAAAATATGGGGTATACAATTATACAAGTAGCTTTCTTATATATTATTATATTCAATACATTATCTGTGAAAATTTCTAATGTCTAGCCATCACGGTTCATAAGATACAGCCTTTTTTTTGGTATCGGGGGGTACCTTCAAAAGGTACCCGACACCTTGGGAGAGGATACCGGGTTATGTGGAATTTGACCACACTAAAACCCCCTCGGTGGCCTGCCTCTGCGTTTGTGAGGACTCCGGGATCTCCATAGGAACGCACGGGTGTCCTCCATGCGCGGCGCCCCAGAACGGGCCCATCTTCGGGAGAGCAGATGTGCTCTCCTGCACCTTCAGGTGTTCACGGCGGCATGCGGCCACGCACACACCGCCGTCCCTCCCGTGGCTGCTGGCTGGACGGGTCAAGCTCCCACTCTCACCGTCCGCATCCCCGGAAGCCCCCTTTTAGTCGCCTCTTACGATCAGGCAGGGGATACCGTAGCTCTATTCTTAATCCCGAAGCTACAGGGACTTCATAAGATACAGCCTGATGACAGCTTACACCTCTCTTACACCCGACCGCTCCCGTTTCGCTTAGCTGCTTAGATCGCTTGCCTTCTACACCTTCTACGCCACTCAACTCCACTAAAACTCAAATTAATCATTCTCAAATGATGATAAAATTAAATACCTTCATCAATCTCCATCGCCTGATCATCAATGGCCTCCAAGTCACCACCGTCAATTTCCTTCTTCATATCCACCTCGATCGTCACCAGATCATCAACATTGACCTTCCCGAGTACTCCGGAGGCTAGGAAGTCTTTTGGCAACGAGTTCACGTTGAAGCTAAGAATTGAATTGTTCGTTTTTGTGAGAACAGTTGATATGTTATTGGCAAAGCTTATGGGGTTGCTTGAAGTGAATATAGGCGACTCCATTTGGAGTAGGTTCGGGTCAATGCTGAAGTCGCTGCTGGTGTTGTTGCTCTCATCGTTGGATGCTTGGGTCAATATGTAGTTCTGTTTGGGTGTGTTGGTAGATAGCATTATTTTGTTGCTGGCGTTTGTCGTTTTGACGCTCTGTGTGAGTACTGACGAGCCGACAGTCACTTTCAAGTTGAGGGTGGATGACGATGTTGGTATCGTCACGATGGACTGGAAAGAGGCATGTTTTTTATTAAATAAAATACTTCTAGATACATGGTTGTAATAAGATTTGTGGATCTTGGTATAATTCACTGAACATTTTCTTAATTTTCAATCTTAATTTAACATTAAGATTCATAAGTAAAAAACTGCCCAGATGAACCTATTAGTACCTGTATCTTCGGGATTAAGAATAGAGCTACGTTATCCCCTGCCTGATCGTAAGAGGCGACTAAAAGGGGCTTCCGGGGTTGTGGGCGGTGAGAGCGGGATCGAGCTCCCGTCCCGTCCAGCAAGCGGCCCCGGGAAGGATGCTAGGATAACATAATGCTATGACTAATACCAAATCCACGCCGACTAAGTCGCGGGCGGCCGCTAGTACAAAATATTTAGAAAATGTCAATACCGTGATTCAGGTTATCCGCGTCATCAGGTTGCCATCCTATATCCTTTTGTTTTTTCTATTTTTTTAAGACCCGAAACCCCGTAAATTCCTTGGAGTTGCCAACACTAGTCGTTTTGAACCAGTACGAAATTAAATAAAACTTACCTTCGAGCTGGCAACACTGGTGGCAGCACTGAACCAGTTGCCGGGGCGAAGCACGAAGTCGGGCGGCACCGGTTGCAACTTGGACGCTGGCAACACTACCTTCTTGCGTTCAGATACCCTGTCGCTCAGAGGGGTCACGGATTTTACCACTGTACGCTTGTTGTAGGTTTCGTAATCAATGTGTCGGCGATTTAGCGTAGCCTTGAAATTCTTCAACATGTCTAGTTGGATTACTTTTAACCTAAAAGATTTAGGAAAATAAAATCCATGTAATGACCTAAATAATGGGACAATTCACTACGTGTTCTACCGAGCCCGGTAGACAGGGACAGGTTGATTTTAATCAATGGATTAAAATTAAGAAACGGGTGGTAGAGAACAGTGTTGCCTACAACAATTTCTAATTTCTCATCCGATTTAAAAATAGGATGTTTTATTAAAACAAGGAATCATCGTTATAAAAACTACGATAATTGGCAATATGTAATTACGATTTTAATTTAAGAAGCATTCTAGGAGGCAGGGTGTCCTGCCTTTCAGGCCCGGTAGAACATGTAGTGAAAACTCCCTTAAGTAGAAATGATGGATTGTTGCATGCAAAGTAGTTAAAGGTTCAGAGGTGTTACTTTGCGCTACTTCATACGCAAAATAACGCCAGATAATTGTAAGGAACCTTCTGTGAACGACCTACCTAACTTGTATGGAATCATATTCCGTTACGGATTTGTGGCACTTTTTACAAATAACCTTCGAATGGGCTGTCTCCTCGTGTACTGGTTTATCGAATATTTCGCCCAATACATCTTTCAGCTGCTTGCCAGATTGTAGTTTTATCTGAAAACAAAGAAACAAGGAATATTAACAAAAAATATCAATCTATCTTTCAGCCTTTTAAAGTCCACTGCTGGACATAATGCCTCCCTTAATGTTCGTTACTCCGTCGCCACTGCGCCCTCTAAATCTAGTGGTTTCCCCCTATCTTCTTCAGGCTTTAAAGATTTTTATTTTATTATAACGCTCTAAATTTCGTTACAATATAGAATTTCTTTTAAATAAATATTTTATATATCGATATTTGTAAATTTTTGATATATCATGGCTTCCCTAGCTGCTACTCCGGAGGATGACGGTCGCCTCATGTAAGTCTGGCCGGCAACTGCACCTTTCCACTAGAACACAATAGAATTGATCCACAGCAGAAGTGGGGGCAGCGGTGGTAAACTATGAAAGTTTACCGCCATCAATTTGAGTACATTTTAATTGTGTCTCGCCTTTATTTTAAAACGCTTTTATTAGCTTCACCTGTATGTTTGTGAGTTTGTTTGTTACTCCTCTTTGGACTCGCTTCTGAGTTGAAAGTGGTTCAACTGACACATTTAATTCAAACTTTGGTACTTTTTTTTGTGGTTTACTTTGGTAGGTGGTAGAACTACATAATATGGTTCGCCCGGGGAAGTACCACCGCTGCACCCACTTCTGCCGTGAGCCAATTCTATTGTGTTTCGGTGGAAAGGTGCAGTTACCGGCCACACTTACATGAGGCGACCACCAGCCTCCGGAGTAGCAGCGCAATTGCATACGACCTCAGACAAGACTTACCTATGCTTGCTTGAGGTTGTATGTAGATGTCCATGGGCTGCAGCGACCACTTAACACCATGCATGCTCGTCTGCTACTCCATTCAAATAATTTAAAAAAAAACTTTGGACACTTATCAAAGTTATCAAGAATCCAAAGGGTTCCAAATTTCATTAAAATTGGTTCAGTAGTTTAAGCGGGAAAGCGTAACAGACAGACAGACCGACAGAGTTACTTTCGAATTAATAATATTAAAATTATTATATTAATTATTTTCAAAGTTACCTCATCTGAAAATATATTGACTTCATTATGTCCAGCTATCCCCACTCGAGCGTTGCAAACAAAGCAGGATGGATGCATTCTGGAAGTAGGAAAATAATTTAGGCTTCCAATTTTTACCTCGCCGGGAATCGAACCCAGAACCCTTGATTGGCTGTCGGGCATGTAATCCATTGCGCCACAGGGTTTGTTTATGTCTACTTAATTCTCTATTCAATTTTATTTTTATTTGATACTAGCTGTGCCCCGCGGTTTCACCCGCGTTAGAAAGAATCTTTAGCATGAAGTGAATATACTCAGCAGTATTTTATAAGTCCTAATCAAAAGCTATACTTTTATTTTTTTTAAAGTTAAAAATTCTCCGATCGCCACCAAACTTTACAGGATTACTCGTTGGACCAATCTGAAGATTCTCTGAGAATTTCATTAAAATCGGTCCAGCCGTTTCGGAGTCTATAAGGAACATACATACACACTTTCTCTTTTATAGATATATAAAAAGAAAAAAGATAGATGTATTTAACTTAGATCCTTGTAAGTTTGTAACTCAGATTTGTCAGCTCTCCCGGCAGTTGTCCACATTTCTTATGTCAAACCAACCAAACACTAAGAAATTTAACTGTTGAATGGAAGAAAATTGCTCTACTCTCCCAATGTGACATTATTTAAAAAAACAGCCTTCAGAAAATGTATGCAGTTTTTGGCCATTTTCCTCTTAGTACAGAAGCGCGCATGGCCCGGCGGTTAGCGTAGAACGCAAGCGATCTATGCGACTAAGCCAAACGGGTGCGGTCGGGTGTGAGTGGCAAAAAAAATCATACGCGTTTCCGAGCTTCGGAGGGCACGTTAAGCCGTCGGTGCCGGTTGTTGTCGATAGATAACAGTCGTTAAACCTTGTCGGAGGCCTTATGGGCGGTTTGAAAACATCCGACAGCGGGTTGGTCACTAACCCGCATTGGAGCAGCGTGATGGAGTAAGCTCCAGGCCTCCCCAACAATGGGGAGAGACCGTGCCCAGCAGTGGGACTTAAAGGGTTGCAGCCATAGTAGGTTTTATCAGGTGCGGCAGAGGTACCTAAAACTGACAATAATATTTTTTGTGCCCCACAGTAGGGTAGTTATACCCTGTGTCGTGAGTGCCATGCATGACACACACAAAGACAGAAACACAAACACTCAGACCGAGAACAGAAATTTAAACTCATCATTTAAATTTCTGCTTCGCCGGGAATCAAACCCGGGACCCTCCGATCAGCAGTCCAGCATGGTAACCATTACGCCAAGTGGGTCGTCATAAAAGTATCTACATATTATAGATACTAGTGATCTCACCCTGCTTTAGAGGAGTTGCACAACTATGGTCAAGTCTGATAATGAAATGAAATGAAATATTTCTTTATTCACTACTGTATGGTT
The DNA here is from genome assembly GCA_911387765.1 of Pyrgus malvae. Lineage (NCBI taxonomy): Eukaryota > Metazoa > Arthropoda > Insecta > Lepidoptera > Hesperiidae > Pyrgus > Pyrgus malvae. The sequence goes on along the minus strand of OU426972.1, from coordinate 11,732,132 downwards.
CCTTTACAAACTCTTAGTGAATGCTCTTTTTTTTGTTCTGTCTGCTCTGGGTGCGCCTAGGCATGATGAGCTGAAGAAAAGAGCAGACGGAGAAAAACTTCAGCCCTGTTTTAAAATATGGGGTATACAATAATTCGTCAAATCAGCAATAATTGCAGACTTGATCCGTTGTGCGCTAGTCAGTGGCTGTATATTAATAATTAACCCATTCATTGCCACTTTATTTTTGGAGACCTTTTCTTGGTGCCACCTGATATTATGTTTGATTTTAATAAAAATAGAAAATACTAAATATTACTTGATTTTTAGTAATATATTGTGATAACTGCAACATGCTTGAAAAAGATATCACAGAGCGTCAAAATCTCCCGCGTAAATTTTTCATTCATTGCTACAGTTCATTGCCCTATATTTTTAATCTATGATAAAGTTCATTCACCTTATTTGAGGTAGGTTCATTAGATTCATGGTCATTATTACCTGTCATCAACGTAGACCAACTGTTTAATCTCCTAAAACGCAGTGTATTATTTTCAGTACTAATGGATTTGCGACCTTTGCGTAAAATTGTTAAAATTGTTCATTAGAAAAAACTGCAAGCTTTTCAAAATGCGTTATGTAATAAAATTTGAAAAGCTTAAAAGCTCTTATCAGCAACTTTACGCATTGTTTACGTTCTTATCAGTAACCTAATAATTTAAATCTGTTGCCACCATAAGACAACGAATATTACTTCCGATTGAGTATAAAACTTTTATTTCTTAAATGAAATTCTTTAGGACCCAGACGCCATTTTGCTTCCCTACTTCTATATGTGGACCGAAAACCAGCTACTGTGAGTAACAAAAATCATTTACCTGGTATTTTTTTAACTTTCCGCACGTTTCCATTAGTTTCTGAAGGTTTTCAGAAAGTGTTTTATAAATAAGTTGTCAGCAATGATTCCTCCACACAAGCAGCCACCATTACGTGTCGAATCTGTCAAAAAATAGTACTCTATGTCGCCAATAGAGGCGCCACATGTTTCCTTGTGTCACCTGCCAAACCTTTTCGTTTTTTAAAATTATTTTTAACCAAAATACCATTCAGTATCCTACTTTGTAAGGTTTTAAAAGTTTATTAACATTCAATCATGGGCACAATTTTGATTATCCATTTTGTTTGAATAATGCTAAAGGCTCTACGTTTCCGTACATTTGCCTCATTCAATAAAAAGCAGTATGGTTTGTCTATTATGCAAATTGGCGGGAATTTTCGATTTTTACAATATGAGGGGTGTTTTACTTTTACGTGATACGCTCTTAACCTTTTTCTACATGTTTTTTTTATTCTTTGAAATTATTAGCTTTATTGGAAAATTGCAACTTATTTTATTAATCGAGTGGCACGGGTGAAGTAAAACTTCGTATCAATCAAAACATTTTTTTATTTCTATACAATTTACATTTTCTTCGCGTCTCGAGTGCAGCATCCTAAGGTATACTTATAACAACGAATTTACAATAAAATAAAATAACGTACCATAGAATAATTTATCTAACTATTTACATATTTAATGCTTTGTCCATTTAATACTTTTCAAATTATTTTCTGTACAAATGCTTCTAATAGTTAAAAGTTTGTTAGTAACGTTAGTGGAAGTGATAAGACTGTCCACATACTATGTAAGATAGCAATGTGTTTTAACTATGAGTGTAATTATGTGAAAATTAAGTAAGCTTGAGTGTCTTACGTTAATGTTGAATTTATTGAGCAATAAAAATGGCACAATGGAATATTTTTTTAAAGTAAAGCTTTTGCCAACAATGATTTTATTTAACGCTGAAAATAACCTTACATACCTACAATATTGTAATATGAAGGCACAACGCTTACATTTTTCATGTCAGAGCAAAAATTTCCGCCATTCTGCTTATGCTAATGGCACATTTTCAAATAATATTGACGACTTTATCAATACTTTGCTAGGAGAATCATTTTACTTACCATTTTATACTTTTGACAATAAATAATCAGCGATACTGTTTGAGATCCTTCAATAAAATATGTACTACAATTATTTTTACTACTTTCACATCATATTAATTTAAATAAGTTTGTCTATACTCTCGAAAAGGGTTAATTTTTTTTGGATTTTAGTCAGTTCATATTAGTTCCTCACAGAAAAAAAAGTTATCGTAAAAAAAAACAAAAAACTCAAGTAAAAGAAGTGTGGAAGAGATGGGTAGTCTTCAGAGAATATTTTAACGCAGCTAAATTATGTAAGTGACTAGGTTTTGTAGAAGATCCAGTAATTTTTTATACTTTTTTTTCATACCTGCAGGTTTCATATAGAAAAATACAAAAAGAATATCAGGGTGGTGGTTTTAGAGTCGTATGGTAGTAGCATAGGGCTGCCATCACTAGAAAGAACACTAGTAAATTATTTAAATCCGCATATTTTTTTGCGGTTGTCAGAAAAAATATAATTATAAATAAATGACAGATTAAATATATACATAAATTTATATTAAAATGCTGTCATTTCAGAAGAGAATTAAAAACTGAAAAAAATGGGAAAAAATGGCAACCCTAAAAATATATGATTGAATATGATTGGTAGTGTTGAAATGAAAGAATATTTTGTTGTGTTGACATGTATTTAATGTTTACCATGTAACTACAAGTACCTAATACCAATGAAAGGCTAAGAAATAAGAAAAACTAAATTAATTGTTACATTATCTTAATTATGTAAAATGCCAGGGTGCAGTTTCGTTAAGTTTTGGTTCTGTTGAGTTTTCTGAACATGGTTTCGTGGTTTTTTGTATGTGTATAATCATTATTGTACTCTATATTATATTTTCATATGTAGCTCTCTGTGACATGTAACGTTGACGGATACTGCTTGCTGTTATAAATTTATCTTAATTTACAACTATGAAGATTATAGTAAAAACTGTGTGCAATCTACCCTCAGAAAATTTAAACATTTTTACTGTAATCTTCAGTATGTTAGACGGCATTCGTGTGAATAGACGTGTATTATTTTTGGTCTCTAATACAATAAAATCGAGCTATTAAGAAATTGTTACAACAAATGAATACATTTATTAATATGTACAATCAACACAATTTTAAGCTATCACGACATCGAGGCCCTAACGCTAAAACATTTATTTTTTATTTCAAAATATCTCTAGAGAAAAAGATATGCATCTATTTACCTGATAACAATGGATTTAATCAGCTATTTATTTAAGGGTCTATTTGAATTTGATAGTTGGCTATAACACTGTTTACTCTAATTATTAGAAAGTCTGGTGATGACCACACAGTGCTATGAAGATATACACCAATTTTACGTGGATATTTAAGTGACGAACAATTTCATATCATAAACAGTAATATAGTCAAGCTCGCACACGTCACACCATACAGACATCTATACTTACACGTTAAACGAAAGACATTTATGGTGTTGACTTACATTCACAATCTAATTCTAAGGAATTTCGAATCCAGTCGAAAACTACACACAAAAATTGTCCAATTAGTTTGTCACAACTAAATTTTGCCAATAGCATAGATCAAATCACACAAAAATATTTATAAATTGCAAGAATAAAGTTTTTAGTGTACATCTAACATTAAGGGACACATGCGTCCATTCACTTAGTCTGATCGCCTGATTTTTTTTTAGCATAAGAAAGTTTTTTTTTAGAAAATTTTACGGGTCTTAAATTTTTTCTCTAATCGAATATAATTGACATTGCCATGACACTTACTACTAGCCTAAAGAGTGCTAACACTATTTCTTACATCTTACTTTTGGTTCTTAAGATAGAAAAATTGTCAAAGAATTTGCGATAAGAAATGATTGTAAACGTCGCAATTTTTATCGTTTCATTGTTAACAATTCACGAAACACATGCAAGGAAAACAGAAACATGCACACTCCAAGCACAGGCCTTAGATATAAAGTAAAAAATGAAATTAAAATGAAAACCAAAATCTCTACCTTAAACCAAGAGCCTTTATTTCTTGTACAATTCACAACTGTCAAGTTTCAGTACAACCAATGTGTCGGGTATCTCACATAACACCGGAAACAAATACATTCTTCGATAATACAAACAAAATAATAGGTTTACAAAACTAAAACATCTACATATTTTTATTTTCCACAAAATAAAATTCACAATTCAATTAAATCTACTTATAAATGGGAAAAATAACGGTGCCACCTTCAAATTAATATACATTTGGTTAGTTTCATTGAAAAATAAAACGAAATTTACATCAAGTGATTTTGAAAATGACACCGCGACAATGATACAAGACTAAACTCTAAAAATTACAAAAAAATGGGAATAATGCTTATACAGTACCTAAAGAGCTAATTTTCAAATAAACAAAATGCATACGCATTGGTGTGAGCCTAATCGCTCGGAATACGAAATCAATTAAAACATAGAAAAAAAACGAAAGAAACAAACGAAAAAAAAAAGAAAAATAATATTGGAAATGTAATGTGTGTTACACATGAAAATCCTTGTTACTGTGTCTATTATATTAAAAACTAACTGTTAATGTCTTTATAGGAGTGATCTAAATCACAACAATTGTTAATTATTTATATTAAAGGAATTATATCAGTGTTGCCATTGTGCAAAGTAGACCGTTGTCAAGTGCGCCGTTATTTGTCTATGGTAACTCTAGATCGAAGGTCTATATGCAAAATTACGTTTTCTACGGGCATACAAGCCATCTGAAGGTGGATTCGAGTTATTAATAAATTTCATGGTCATTTTTTTTGAGGCTCTAGATGGTTGTTAAGGAGGGCTAAACTGGAATACTTGTTGTCTTTCTTAAACAAAAGAAGCTGCAAATATCCTTAAATATCGGAAGTTAATTTTAAGTATGACGTCAAAACCGAATTTTCTACGAAGTCTTCTAAGAAGTAAAATATATCTATATATAGTAGGTGTTTTTTTTTCAATGGCAATCCGCCCCCCCGCCCCTCTGCTGTTGTGGCTATGTGTGTCTGTGTGTTGCCTCCTTCTTGATATGTGTGAGTATGTGTGCGCCGCAACTCGCCGTTAGCTAGAAGCAAATAGGTTCATAATGTGAGTTTGCATGTTCAGTAAAATGTGCCGCCTAACTGAAAAAATTGTGTTTTGAGGTCTGTATTAAAGTAAAATTCGAAACTAAAACATGAGTAATTTCGGAGGCAAATCAATCTATTAAGCTGGAAAACTCATAAGATATATCAATAAAAATAGGTACTTATTATATTATTTTGATTTAGCTTCAACAAAATGTTACGAATGTAAATTTACAGTGCAAAATAACCTCAGAAATATTTTTTCAGTTACACAGCGTATTATGTAGTAAGTAAATTCAATGTCAATAAATTATTAAGTATGACAGATTTTTAAAACGAGCATCAACCGAAAATTATGACAAGAAAAAAGAAAAATAGAAGTATAGAAAAAAACGTCGGTTAATTGAAAACCAAAATAAAAAATGCCCGTGCATAATTGTTTTTGAGACAGAAAATGGTACTATGCAGTGTTTCTTGAACATAATTCATTAATTTTACACTATAATATTTATTATTTTCTTATTTGTCACAGTGATATGTAGTTTGCTACCAAGCTTTTAATACTAACACCGTCATACGCACACATCCATACAATCTAGAAAAAAATAAACACACGAATTGACTTTTTAATACTTATTCAAACTGACGATTATGTTCCATTGGCTAGTTTTTCTTGTGTACTTTTTTCCATTTAAGGCTACATTCAAATCAAATGATATAAAAATAATGCTTATAAAATGCTATGTAAAATACCCATTCAATAATATATGAGGGTAGTTTATTGTTACAAATAAGAGGGTTAAAATAAGTTCATCTTAATGTAAATCACATTTTAAAATAAAAATGCAACGTAGGTTTTCGAATTAAAATGTTTTGAAAGCCCGAACTAACCAGTAGAATATTATCGTCGTTTTCGAAACCATGAAGTAATAGTATAGAAAACAGTCGTGCACAACATTTCGAGCTCTAGAAAAATCTACATTGCAAGCTTGTAAAACATAGCATCATATCTAAGACAGCTTGACACGAAGGCCAAAAATTAAAAACTTAAGAACAAAGATGGAGTCCCGTCCTGTCAACGGTTGAACACAGAATAAAAATTACTGCTTCTTGACACCTAATTTGACAGCTGTCACAGAAATCAAGCTATGATTCACAAACTACTATAAAGATAAGCTCTGTAAGTTTTTAAAGCAACATTGACACACTTTTAACGAAATATATGCATGACTGTATTTCGCCCAATTTTATACAAGTACATACTTATCCTAACAGGCTCATATAATATAATATAACGGTTCAAAATTGACTTCATAGTTCATTTTAATGTTTACGGTGTCAGCTACAAGGATATGTCGGTTATTTTTCAATTCCTCCATCGTCCAAAATTGTTTTGAAATATTCGATTTTTTGTGAAAATTGAGGTTATGTCTTTTTAAGAGTAGGTCAGAGCTATTATGTCCATTGAAATATATGAGACCATTTAAATAGTGCAATGAAAATTCATATCCTTATATTAACAATGCTAAAATTACATATATGTATACTACTATACGTACGTTTATATATTTTTTTCTTCATTTTTTATGACACTTGAGTACTTGATATTACATACAACAATTACAGCAAATCATATAGCGTATTGGCTTCAATATGTACATAAGTTTTTTTAATAATTTTATCTAAATATCTATTTATCAATAATCTAACAATTTTCATAAACTTTGGCTTATTATTTGGCTTAGACGAGAGTAAATAAAGATTTGAGATTTCATAAATGAAAATAATATTTGAAGTCAAATGCTCTAGTGTCAGATAATAAGAAATTGTAATTTAGGAAAGGTCCGTGTACAATTTATACAAGAATATAAATATATATTTCGTTAAAATAACGAAGAAAGTTATATATAATAGAAAAAGGTCCCATCTATATCTTTGCTTGTTAAAATTTGATTAAAAACCGCCACTTTTTCTGTACATAATAAAAAAAGTTTTAAAATCTTTATCCGCTATAACTTTTAACAAAAAAACATTTGAAAATCCCAAAGCGTAGATAAAATTTTAAAAATTATTTCACAAGCAAATATAAAGATCTATTCTCTATGGTCCCTACTGTAAAACGGCTTAAAATATAGACAATCTTAATTTTTTTTTATTTATGTCAAGGATAGTAAAGATTCAGTCCAAAAATTTCTTCGGCAAAATCAAGTAATTCTTTGAGTGAAATTCAAAAATTAGGTCAGGAAAGGTTGAGAAAGGTATTCGAAAATAATTGAATAATCACATCTATTAAAATTGCATTCGAAGCACCTACGGTTGCAGAATGTCATTGTAAACTATGCCTTTTTACAGAATAAAAGTTAGGCCGGTGTCTATTCTACAATATCATGTATGGTAACGTCCCTTAGAGCAACGACGGATGCATGCGCTGTCAAGGAGTGGCCTTACCGTCCTTCGCCTTTCGGAAAGTACTGATCATGATGTAGGAACACTTGTGTTCCTTCCTTCGCGTCATAAATTCCGAAAAATAAAGTATTATAGGGACGAAAATGCTACTCCATTGACTGATGTCAACACCGTAGTTGCTCTAAGTAATGTCCAAATGTATTTAAAAATTATAACACTAACATTAAACATCGATAAAATAAAATCGCACCTATTTATTTATGTTTATTCATTTGTGCAGAAAATTAGCGTTTAATTTTTTATTACAACTTTACAATCTACACAAATTTACATCACTAATTGAGAAATAATTAAAACTGGACACCTATACCATTCGAAACGTATCAACAACTAGGAAATTCAATTAATGAACTGGTAACACACGTTTCCTCTTTGGCTTAACTTTTGGAAATCACACGATGTTGGCAACACCAACCAATGTTTTCAAGCTCTGGACGATTGTATTCACTTTTTGTATTAAACGTTTGTCGATTAATCACATAAAATAATATACAGCACTTCCAAAAAACAATATTAGATAGTCTGATAAACAGTGACTTTAATATAACATAAATAAAATAACTGTTTTAGAATTAATTAAACTATATTATCTTTAAAAATCGCCATTTTCTTGCGACCAATCGACAAAAGTCTCAACACCTAATCCTCTATTTCGTCTATGAGCTCATGGCACAGTTTGAGTAAAAAAAATATTATTTTATGAAAAATAAACATTTGTAAATATTTTAATAAATCTTTTGAAATGACGACAGCTACGACGACTATTTAAATTGAAAAAAAAATGCAATTTAATTTTCACTTACCCTTACCCTCAAATACTTTAAAATATAATCGCAACCAATTTTAAGACCTGGATTAAGTCATTAAAATTTATCCAGTATTTTTTTATGTCCCACTGCTGGGCACAGGTCTCCTCTCACAATTGAGAGAGGGATTTAGGCCATAGTCTACCACGCTGGCCAAGTGCGGATTGGTGGTTATCCAGTATACCATACCTAAAACTTAAACTCAAATCACGCCATGAGCTCTTGGACTAACACCATCGACTCAACTCAAAACAAAACGCCACAACAAAAATAGACAACAAAAAAACAACCTCCGCTCCCTCAACTTTTTGGTCCGTTCGTCGTATCCACAAAACAACACAATTACACGCAAAAATACAATACAACAAATGTCTTTTATTTGAAACACTTTGCCTCCATTTCGCCGTGTCATATCATACAATGTTCCTCGGTACCTACAGTTTTATATATATTTATTTATGTATATATATAAACAGATATCTTACTAGTACATGTCGTGTTCTAGACCGTTGTTTTGACCCTGTCTGTTTTGGTTTTGTTCCGAGTTCGGCTTGCCCTGGCTCTGTCCCTTGCCCTGGCCGATCTGTCGCGATGATGAGAAGCAAAGCTTCATCACGAACGGGAATTTTGCGCCTGAAATGGTGTTTACAATAAATTTTAATCACTGAGGGTAGGTTTGTTATTTAATTTTTGAGGGTGGATGTATAAAAATGGATTCAAATTTAAATATAAATTTAGGACAAATAGGATGGTAAATATGTTACAAAGGATCTTAATTTTTTTATTTAAATACATGATGGGATAGAAAAAAAAATAATAAAATAGAATAAATTGAATGACGGTAGATTTGTAATAATAGATTTACATAAAAATGTAATAAAAACTGAAACAAAACAGGATTATCTTGCATATTATTATTTATTTATGTATTTTAAGATTTATATCTTAAGATGTTTTATATTCTCAGAAAAAAAAACAAAAATGCATAAAGCAAATTTTAAACAGACCTGGATGTTGGATGGTTGCGTGATTGCACGCCATTATTGCCATCACCGACTGCGAAATGTTCTGGAACTCCATGAGGCCTGATGACGATCTGAAAATCATTAAATTTAATTAAATAAACTATTTATGGGGACTGTCTAAAAGAACATTATCAAGCGTTCCAGTCCAGAGCCCCTTGGGGTACCCTAATTACGCCCATGTATATTCTGTGATTATTCATAATTTTAAGAGTAATTATTTATTTCTGAATTTTTCATAATTTAAGACCTAAGGAACAATATTTTTTTTAAAAAATAAGTAGAGAACGTTTAATGTTTTTTTTCATGACTTTTTTTTGTTTAAAAGTTTTGCTTTAAGCAAAGATAAAAACTGTTGAAAAGTCATCAAATCTTACTTTGATGACTTAATATTCAACATTAATTTACGTTGCCATAAAATCCAGAATTCTTCACTCAAGGTGGATGATTTGCACTCAAGAGTTGCTCAAATGTTCAATTAATGCTAACCTAAAACTGACCTATCAGCGTCGCACTCAAGTTGCCCATCAAAAATTAAGACACAGTAAGCTCAGAAGGTATTTTGAGAGTGATTTATAAAAAAGGCCCGTGTTTGTAGACAACTTAACTGCCATCTTACAGATAATTAGGTAATATAAAAATGTATTATTTAGCTACCTTTCACTCTTAAGCGGGAACTTGGAGATGGTGTGCGGCGGCGTGACGCCGTAGTCCTTGAACACCTGCAGCAGCTGCTCGTCCGACACGTCCGGCGGCGTATTGAAGAAGTGCAAAACCTGCGAAGCGATTGACATGACATGACGACATTTTAGTTTTTGTGCATGTGATAGATATATATATTTTATTTGAATGGAGTAGGAGTCGAGCATGCAGGACACGTGGTGTTAAGTGGTCGCTGCAGCCCATGGACATCTACGTCAAGCAAGCATAGGTAAGTCTTGTCTGAGGTCTTATGCAGTTGCGCTGCTACTCCGGAGGATGGTTGTCGCCTCATGTAAGTGTGACCGGCAACTGCACCTTTCCACCGAAACACAATAGAATTGGCTCACGGCAGAAGTGGGTGCAGCGGTGGTACTTCCCCGGGCAAACGATAATAGTTCTACCACCTACATAATAAAATGTATTGATATTTTATTGATTTTCTATTTACCTATCACACGCATCGCTATGGCCCACGTCGCCACGTAAAAAAATGGTAAGACATTCGTGATTCATACTATTATGTAAGCCTTCGTAAGCTAAGTAGCGACTTTCCGTTGGGGTCACCAGTTTGGCAAAGGGAGATCTCCCGCCGGGGAGCGGCCGCGCTCCAATTGACTCAATCGGAGCCTATATAAGGTGGGCATTCAGAAAACTTCGATAGCGTGATTCAGAATACCCGTGGCGCCATCTCTTGATGAGTTGCGGAAAGTCGCTACAGCTATTATTTTCTGATTCGTCCGTATTGAAGAAAGGCAGATCCTGCCAATGCGCAAACTCGATCCTCCTCTGGCCGCAATACCCAAAACAATATCATACACATACAATTTTCTACGTCGGTATACGTATATTTCTTGGGACATATTTCCGTTCTGGCTGACCCTTGGCCTGAGCCTCGAATCGGCTTCCATTTTATTTGCGCGGGAACACGATTATTTTTAAAGTGTATCCTAAGACCGGTACGGACTTAATACGGCGTTTTAATGGAACCCAAATTTACCTTCGACGGCGGTTGTATTCTGTTCTTGTGGATGGACGCGGGCGTGAGGAAGCGGTTGTTCTTGTTGCCGACGTAGTCCTTGAACGAGGGGCTCTTGTCCGGCAGCGGGTACGGGTTCATCACCTCCGATAGGTACGCCTGTTTTGAGAATCTGTGGAGAAACCATGGGAATAATAGGACAAGAATTACACAACTAAGGTTGCCATCTTGGAGACACTTTTAATTTTTGAAGTGAAAACTTCTTTAGCGGCGTTGAGCACTTTTTGTGGGATGGGTAAAAACTGTGAAACTCGCGCGAGGTCACGTGTGCTGATCGAAAATTTCGTAAGATAGTAGAGGAGACGAGGAAGATCGACCTTCACCGATCTGATAATTCGATGAGACATATTTTTTACCAAATATAATCTATAAACATATATGCCTATGATAACTTGACTATCGAAAAGTGTTCATAGCTATTTTTAATTTAATTAATTTTAATCAATTTTTTTTCATATCACCTTCACTCTTGTAACAACCGAACGAGTGAATATCTTCACCGGCTCTTAGACCAAGATGGAGGGGTGACAGCTGATGACGGCTCATCTGACGGCTGTCTATACTTTTTTTCTTCAATTATGGCATTGCAAACTCTGCATATTGCCAGCGTCAAGTATAATTTTATCTTAAAATTCGTTTATATCAAGTATTTAAAATATGGACATTGAACAAAGTGCATCTATTAATGAAAAAAGTGACGAAGAAATAGTGAAAGAAAATGAGAGAGTACTTTGTAAAAATACTAGATAGAAATTAATAGGAACTGATAATTCAAGCAATTCGTGCGGAATTATTCCCTAACGATTCCAAGACATCAAAAATGCACAACGTTAATGTTTTCACTTCTGCCGGCACTCCCGGAGTGCAACCCATTGTTTTTTTAAGTCAAGAAATGACACACCAAGCTTTCCTACTGATAGGAAGGATAGTTAATCAAAGAGCGAAAAGTGCGAGGTGAAAACTGGAATGAACGCCGCCATCTTGGAAGTTTTTTTATCTACACATACATATAACATCCTTTGAACGTCGCACAAATGCAAGTAACGCGCGGTCAATATCGAAACTAATGTCACTACAATCAATCATAAAAGTGTCGCTTTTTGACCTGTACTCCCTTCAGTTGATTTCGCTCAAGTACTAAATATAACGTAGTGTTTAATTTCTCTATGGTACTAAAAGCGCGTGGCAAACAGCGGAACTACCTACGTCAAAAGCTTGAAAACATTTTGACATATATAAGTACACCATTCATAACCCACAAATTTGGATAGCGCCAAACCAAGCCACACTAGCTAGCAAATACATTATTTTAGCATCAGCGATCGGAGATTTAGTCGCTAAACGCCTTATAATATATAAATATATATAAATAATTCAGCCAACATTCAAGACGCGCGATTCCGATGCCGCGTCCAATTGCAAAAACGCGATGCAGAATCAATGCACCTGCAATCGCCGATGCTTGAAGTAGCTAGCCCGGCCGTTATGGAAAATCCCTGTAGCTTCGGGATTAAGAACAGAGCTAGGGTATCTCCTTCCTGATCGTAAGAGGCGACTAAATGGGGGCTTCCGGGGTTGTGGGCGGTGAAAGTGGGAGCTCGATCCGTCCAGCAGGCCACTGAGGGGGTTTTAGTGCGGTACAAATCCCACATAACCCGGAATCCTCTCCCAAGGTGCCGGCTACCTTTTGAATGTTTCCCCCCGATACAAAAAAGGCCGTAATGGAAAGGAATTGACTGACTGACTGACTGACTATAAAATAATAACTTACGCGAGAGTCAAGGTGTAGTCGCCGACGGTGACGTTGTTCAAGTTCTGAACGCATCTCTCCACAGACACACCGTCGCCCATCTGTACCATGGCGGTACCCTCTTTTGTTTTCAGGAACTTTATCTGCAAAAAGAAAATGTGTAAGGTATTAAAATCATAATAATAACAGCTTAATGCACTGAGATTGCTGCTGCAGAAAATTAAAAAATAAAGCGCAAGGAAGTACAGTTTAATAGATGCGGGTAGTTGCAATATTAAACAAGACGATTTCAGACCAGGGCGATGACAGCCCGAGCGAACTCGCCCTCGTAAAAAATTCTCTTGTTTTACCCCTTGCCACACAATATACTAATTTCATATTAGGAATACAAAATATTCGCATAATGAAGGTAATTTTTTTCCGGTCTTTGCCATTAGGTGCCCGTTTGGGCTAGATATTGAGCTGAGAGAAAAAAGGCGACGGAAAAAACTTCCAGCAGCACTATTTAAAAAAGAATACATTTTTATATTTGAGATAACAGAATGGCTATAGGTCGATAATGGGCACACGCGACAGCTGATCGTGTGAGAGAAAATATAAAGAAGAACAAAAGCAGTACAGTAACTTCATAATATCGCCCGAATGGGCATGATGACAGATTTTTAAATACCTTTCCTTATTGTAGGTACACGTCTCCTAGTTTCGAAAAAAAGTTTATTTCAGCAATAAACTCAACTTTTAACGTAAATTAATGTGTTTTCTGCTATGTAATTTGAATTAAGCGCGAAAATGCTCGTAGGTGTCATGGCGTCGGCTTGCTCGTCAAACTTCAAGCAACACGATGACATTAACTGAGCCGTGACGTCATTCCTTTTGATTGGCGTTTCAGATAATATGGCCGATTGCTGTATTTAATACTTTTATTTTATTGAAAATCTTATTAATTTTAATGTTTATATTAAAACGGGATCATATTTTAGAACTTTTTTAGCATATATTTTTCTGTAAAACAGTTTATTCTCTGATTCTTTAATAGTGTCATCATGCCTATTGTGAAGTTGACATTATGAAGTTACTGTACTGCTTGTTCTTCTTGCATTGTGCCACAAGTGCACGTACTTACACGCATGTTTGTCACCCCTTTTCCATTTTGTTAAATTAAAACACCCATTATTTTTCTAAAGCAATTAAAACGCGATCTATCTTAATTCTACAGAAAATATAAAGCACTCACCCTAACAACGTTCCCGTACAAGCAGCACAGGTTGAAGAGGCGGTCAGCGTTGGCGGTGGCCGGGTCGAGACCGTACACCATCATAACAGCCCCCTGCTGCGGCGGCCCGCCCTGGAATGGGGGCATGTCCTGTGCCGTTAGTATACTAACTTTAGCAATAAATGATTAATTGTACAATTGACTGCAACCCTTTTTGCGTCCCACTGCTGGGCACGGGTCTCACCCCATTATTGGGGACGCCTGGAGCTTACTCCACCACGCTGCTCCAATGCGGGTTGGTGGAGATACGGGTTAGTGCCAACCCGTTGTCGGATGTTTTCAAACCGCCCATAAGGCTTCCGACTAGGTTTAACGACTGTTATCTATCGACAACAACCGGGACCGACGGCTTAACGTGCCCTTCGAAGCACGAAAACACGCATGAACTTTTGGTACTAGCGGTCACCCATCTTACACCCGACTGCGCCGGTTTGGCTTAGCTGCGTAGATCGCTTCCGTTATACATTATACATAACAACAAAGTTTATCCGCTAAAAAACTGTGTAATGTTCTAATCTGAACTAATCAGTCCGCTATCCACGAAACCTATACGTGAGTCCCGTATCCATGAAAAAACCAATTTTGTACCCTAAGCAATTAACGCAATTAATAAAAGACTGTATCCTATCAAAAAAAAACAAACATAGAAAATGTTGTCAGGTCTCATGTAGAACCAAGCTTTTAATACTACAAGTCCTAACTTCAGAAACTCTACACCTTCCTTAAAATAAACTAGAACAGAATTTGAAATCAAATCAAATGCCCCCTAATGGGGACATGTCCTGTCCCGTTAGTACGCTAAACTTAGCAATCATTGGATAATAATTATTGTACACTTTGACCCAACTTTGACCCTATGCAGTCTACGCCCATATCCATTAATGTTAACTGTGTTCAATGCAAATAAACGAATGTTCAATATGAATGAATATCTGTAAGAAGCAATAAACGCCTGTGGTACCCCCTATCCATGAAATGCTACTATTTGATGGCCAAAAGGACCCCCTCCCCCATCCATTATACAGTACATACTTGATGCACTAAGTAGTCTACGATCCCGGGGCTCGCTCTTAATAATATATGTATCTGCTATTAAATAATTAAACCTGAGGATAATAGGTACTTTGCTGACGAAATAAATAATTAATTTGCGTTATTACAAAACAGTTATTATAACTGTACAATGTCATAGCAAGCAGTGCCCTGTATATATTCTCTTTTTAATGTTATTGTAATATTTTTGTGTCTGTACTTAATAAATAAATAAATAAATAAGTTCTAATAGTGGCACTATTTCTCTTATCAACATTATTTTCATGTTTTCAATTTGAAATTCTCCCCTCTCATCTCTATCAAATCACACTACCTATTAAGATGCAAACCTAATTACCGAACCAGTTAGAGAAGATGTTATACCTGATTCTGTGGAGGCATTGGGGGGTGGTGCATGGGTGGCGGGGGCACGAATCCCTCCCCGCCGTAACCTTCCGGCCCGTAGCCGCGACCGTCGCGCTGTGGAAAAGGAAATGTCAGAGTCAACGTAATGGCACCAAACGGGAAATAATTAACGAACTTCCAAAGATCTCCGCAGAGACGGTGGAATTACGTTCCGATTTCGATGACTGGGCCAAATTGCGGAACACATAATGACGTGTATTCAAAGGAATAAGGGTGAAAATGGTTGCAACATTTCTTGTTGAGTGTCCCGTAATTGGAGAGTGCTGAAAGCTTACTCCACCATCCTGTCTCAATGCCTACAGCATTTTTTCGTCCCACTGCTGGTTGATAGTCACCTTCCTTGATTGGGGAGGCCCAGAGTTTACTCCATCGGGCTTTCGAGCTCGAGTGGGGTTAGTGACCATATTTATCTGATGCATTCTAAGTCCACTGATAAGCTTTATCGACCATTAGCTATCCGGCAAAAATCGGCACGGACGTCTTAACGTGCCTAATCGAAGTAATCTCTGAACACACAGAGGCAATGTATTTTTTTTTCAACCTTTTTTTATGTCCCACTGCTGGGCACAGGCCTCCTTCTCACACAATTGAGAGGGATTTAGGCCATAGTCCACCACGCTGGCCAAGTGTGGATTGGTGGACGTCATGCTTTCGAGAAATTATGAATTTCTCTCAGGCATGCACGGAGATGGAGAACGTCGTAATCAATGAAATATCACGATATTTTCCATCACCGTGGAGCAGCGATAAATTCGCACATTACAAATTTCTTTGTACTTCGCACCTCTGCGAGCCGTGGATTTGAACCTGGGATCGGTCGCGGCAATGTATACGTGAAAATAATTTGGTGATAAATAAAAATAACGTTTCACACTCACAGCCCCACAGTAAGGTATATATAGGTATCCTATATCGTGGGTGTCAAACACCCAGACCGAGAACACAAATTTTAGCTCATCATCCAAAGTTTTGTTCGCCAGTCCGACTTTGAACGGCAGTCCGGCATGGTAACCATAGCGCCATCCATAGGGATCCATAGGGATCATCATAAAACAGGCATTCT
The DNA here is from genome assembly GCA_911387765.1 of Pyrgus malvae. Taxonomy (NCBI): domain Eukaryota; kingdom Metazoa; phylum Arthropoda; class Insecta; order Lepidoptera; family Hesperiidae; genus Pyrgus; species Pyrgus malvae. The sequence goes on along the minus strand of OU426972.1, from coordinate 11,715,470 downwards.
GGTCAACTATTTCTTAGCAGTTGGAAAAAAACAACTTACTGGGTGATGAGGGGGCGGCGGCCCGTGTCGATCCTTCAACATACCAGGGGGCGGTGGTCCACCACTGCCGAATTCCATATCTGAGAACAAGAAATATCGCTGTTAGTCATGTAGAAAACCTCATAAAACAAACATATATCTGCGCTGTATATTAACAAGTGCAGGACAATAGAACAGATGGTCCTTCGAGCCGTTGTTGACTAGCTACGATAGAAAACGGTCAGAGGAGAGCTTTAGTGTAACAGAGTCACATAGTGACAGAAATTTATTTCGAGTTCATTTCAGTATTTTCTTTGGTTGAGAAATAATTAAGCGCGTATCTAAATAATAGAGTTGACTACATTTTTTATACTTTCATTTGATTTTTTTTTATTACAATTACTATAAGCATACTCAAAATAGATTTTGAATAATTGAGAAAATACGCATTATATGTATGGTTAAAATTTAATATTAGACAGATAGCAATACAGTTTCACTTAACTGTATTACTCTCTGTCTAATTTTAAACATTCCTGAGAAAAAACTACACAAAAACCGACAGAAAATCCATACTAGTATTATAAATTCGAAAGCAACTCAGTCTGTCTGTCTGTCTGTCTATCTGCCACGCTTTCCCGCTTAAACTACTGAACCAATTTTAATTAAATTTGGAACACTGATAAAGTGGACCTTGGGAAAGGACATAGGATGGTTTTTATCCTACGGAAACCTTTAAAACGGGCCCACGCGGGCGAAGCCACTGGCGGAAGACTAGTAATCTATAAATATTAAGAGCTCCTATTGTTGTATAACAAATATAAATTTTAATTTCTTATATAGCAGGAAAACTATATACAATACTTTATTCATAAATATCATATACTCAGTGTAGAACACATTCATTAAAAGATTGGAACTCACATGAAATACTGAAATAACTCAAAACTAATTAGTTGCAAAGTTATACGAATACACTAAAGTTATGTAGGTTGAACGTACATTATTAAATAAATGTTTGTTTTCACACAAATACGACTACGGCCAAACACTATTAAGGAGTATACGCTTAAAGCATCAGATTTTTGAACACACATTCGGGATTGACAGTTGCATGCAAAAGGGTTTAACAATTTAGAAGAGGGTAGGCAGAAAGAAAAGTCTTGACAGTTCGTGTAATGATTTATTGTAAGTACATGTTGTTTTCGGATACAATGTTTAAAATTAGCAGTTATCATAATAATAAACGATTTTGAAGCTTTTTCTTAATGTGGGTAAATTTAGAAAAAAAAAACTTCACTGCTAAATGAAGAAGCTTCAAAATTATGTATTTTGTACAGAACAGCGAATTGTGTTTTTGACAATGTAAAATGTTACAGAGAAACACTAAAATCTAAACTAAAATATGTATGACAATAAAATTATGTAGATACCTACATATGTATATGATTAAATATTACATAACCAAAGTACAAAAATTATGAATGCCTAAGTGAATGTTGTGAATGTACAAACTAAGAATACAATGATTTGAATACATAGTAAATATTTTAAGTAACATTTTGTATAGAGACGTGTACAGATGAGTCGTGGCACTAAATTAGTTTTTTACAATAGTCATACACTAAGCAAGTAGGAGACACACAACACAGTTAGTAACTAAACTATGAATGGCAACACACAACATGGCAGATGCCACATGCTAGAGTCCGTTCAGAAAGGGAATAGGAGTGGCTATTGTCATTTTTAATAATGGCATCGCTCTGTGCATTTGCCAGGGTCAAGTATAATTTTATTTTTGCATCACTTATTTTATTAGTCATAAAAAAACAGTAAGTCGTCAGATATCAGTCAGTCAAATGTTCAAGTAAAGTGATGGCTACTTTACCAGAACGTGTCCGATGGAGTCATAGAGGCAAGCCGAAAAAACATGTTGGACTGACTAGACTGACTGATTACTGACGACTTACTTACTGATTTTGTTATTACTTCGTCCAGTTTCATTAAAACTGGCAAAAAATTGATGCAAAAATTATACTTGACGCTGGCAGTATGCACCGAGTTTGCGATGCCTTAATTGAAAAAAAAAACTTACACCTATTTAGTTTGCTTGAATTTTCGGAAACATTTAATTTTCATTTAAAACTGAAATACATATGTAATAACATTCACAAGGAATCTAAGTTTATTCATATAAACCACTCTTTATGCATACGCCCTTATTACGTTAGATATTATAATGCAATCAAAATCAAAATAAATTAGTTAAACTGGACGTAATTCTATTAAGCCTCTCGGGCTACGGGCCTCAAAGTAAGTATATTGGGTCCCCTAATTGCATTACTTCGTAGTTACTCGAATAAACTGGGTCGCATAATGTATAATACGTCTATCCCATCTTGTCTATGGTATCATCAACAAAAATATTGTCTTTGCTTTTGTATATGAGAGGTTATGGCGGGAAATTGAAAGAGCATGTAGTTTTATTATATTTTCATATTCTTGCTGTTTTCTTGACCATTATTATCATTTATCACTAGGTTTTAACATAACCTAGTGATAAATGGATAGCAAAAATTGAAATTAAAAGTTTTTACTAGACACTGGAATATGCACACATTAAAATATTTAAAGAAAAAAAAAATACGGGAGAGAAATTTTAGCGGGAAAGTGAGGTGACGTGAGCCTTTTTATTGGTTTATTCAGTTATATCAATCAAATAAAGTTCATGACGAGTTTTGGCAGGAAGTCGAAAAAGAAATATTGTGCTTTTGTTTAATTCTAATTTTATTGGTTTATTTTTGAGTTATATCGGTAAATTTAATGGCATTTTGTTCGGTATAGGTTAATTACAGTGCACTAGTGTTGTAAAGTAAAAAAACAGTGCGAAAATATGTTTTTTCAGCTTGCCTTTAAAATTCCATTGGTCACGTTCTGGTGAAGAAGCCATCGCTTTACTTGAATGTCTGACTGACTTGCCTGACTACTGACGACTTGCTGACTTCACATATTAAGTATTACTGGTCCAGTTTCACCAAAACTGGCAAAAACGTGATGCAAAAATTATACTTGACGCTGGCAATATGCAGAGTTTGCGATGCCATAATCGAAGAAAAAAAAGTTCATGACATGGTTTTGATATGGACTACCAAGACTTCGCGAAACAAAGCGCAAATATGTTAGTCTACTTATTATTTTGTATTAAACATTCAACACATTCCACATGTAATAAAATCATTTTAGTTTTACATTACATTATACAATACAAGCTTGTTATTTCAATATATTTTATTTGTACTTAAGTTTTAAATTATTGTAATATTTGCATACCTCATGAAGGTAAATATGGCGAACTATATGTATAAAAACAACTTTTGTAAACACCCATATTTCTGCAAATGAAAGTCTTTTGTCTTTGTCTTCACTATACTATTTTGAAAAGCGTGCACTGTTTTTTTAATCATTTGATGTGGTACTATTTTGAAAGGATATAATAAATAAAACAATCAGTACCTGGACGCCCGAGCGTTGCTCGGATATAAACAATACAAAACAAAAATACTTAATTGCACACCAGATTTTATACAATGAGATAACATTAAATTAAACATTAATTAACTTAGTTTATTTTCTAAAAAAATATTTTCTTGGTTTAGTTTAAAACGAAACACTCATTTGCTTAGCGTTACTTAACAACAACGCCATCTGAAATAGCACCTAATAAAAAAAAGTTATTTTCATAAAAATAAAAAATTGATACAATATGGTTATTTATTGAGGTTTGAACCCGGGTCTCTAGTTCCGCAGTCAGCTCACCCAACCATTCGGCCAAGGAAGCTTTAATTAAATGGGCGAAATTTTTATAGAGCTCTTTCAAATCGACATTGTCATTTCTTTGAACTTCGTTTTGGCGGATGGTGGTAGGGGAACACAAGAGGGGATTTTCGGATTTACTCGAGCGCGTCAGATTAAGATATGGCGTACACCTTGCATCTTGTTGAGTACTGCCACGATTTAAAAAGACCTTCTATAGGTACAGTATTGTTTTTATCTTACTTCCGGATGTCAAAATGATCAGATTAGAATACCCCGTTACCGTTGAACCATGAATTTAAAATACATAATTAAAATTTGAACTCTTCCGAGTTTGCCAAAATGCCGTTTTTTTATTTCGCTGTTTTGTATACATTCATACTAAAATCATTAGATTACTGAAATATAACTTACAATGCATTTAAATTACTGAAAAATGACTTAGCATGAATTTAATTTATTCTACTATTTCACCTGTACCTTTCGTATAAAATTTTTGAAAACCTATAGGCGCTCTCTGTACCGGTTAAACACAAAACGTCATAAAATATAATCCCCAACCTATAAAATGCACAAGGTCCTGATGACGCTTGAGGAAATCCACAATGAGCCTCGTGGGCTCCCCCGTTTGACAGCGTTTACAGCGTCACTATATTATTAATACTCTCCAATAGATGTCAGGAAGAGTCGTATTTTTCAGTTTATATTTAAATTGATTATCACTGAAAATATTTTTATACAATGAAAAAATTCTAACAATAAAAATTTGGTGGATCGATTTAGCACCCCCGAAACCAGGGTACTATTTTTCATCAAAATGTTTGGAGCCGTTTCCGAGATTCAAAAAATATATTTAGATACATACAAGAATTGCTCGTTTAAAGGTATAAGATTTAACAATTGGGAAGTTGACTAACAAATTTTTAATAGACGATCAGCATATCAATATATCACATTTCGACTAACCGTTTTGCTAGAAAGGGAGCGATAATAATCTACAAATATTACTCTATTATTTTAAGACCAATAATAATTTCGATTAAAATTTTTGTTGATACGAAAAATCATATTTATATTTTAATAGTTAATATTACATACTCGGTACCGTTAACTAGTTTAACTACCCAATACAACGGTTAGGGAACATTTTAACATTATTTGGTGGAGTAGCAGTAAGTATATATATACATTCAGTGCACAATCTCCAGCATATACCATCATACCCACCGGTCTGCTGATGGTCGCACGAATGCTGACTGCAGGAGTCTTCGCTGCAGGATCTCGCCGACTGCGTCGCCGCAGTTGTTGCATCTGTCGACACGTCGACTGATAAATCTAGTTCTCCAATAGCTGTGTATGTGTGCGTCGATTCTGTGTGATGTCTGTGACTGATTCGATCTATGTTTCATTTAAAACTGCATCATCATCGTCGTATGCATTTAAAACTCGAATACTTTCTTCAAATCATGAAATCGAATTCGATTTTTAATACCTCGAGTCCGTCCTTTGATTCTCAAATTGTTTATATTGTATTTATTTATGATGCAATCAGTCCACCGATAAATATATTACTCCAATAGCGTGTGTGCGTCGATTATGTACTGATGTATGTTATTGATTCGATGCATATAAAACCCGAATTCTTTTTTCAAATCACTACGGTTTAATTCTTAAATGTCGAGTTCATAGATTCTCAGATTGTTTAAGTTATATTTATGATGTGATCAGTCAAGGGATCAATAAGTATATCTAGTTCTCCATAACCGTGTGTGTATCGATTCTTTACTGATGTCTGTGATTGATTCGATGCGGCTAAAATTCGAATTCTTATTTCAAATTATTAAATCCAATTCGATTTTTAAATCTTAGCAAGTTCGTCAATTATTTCAAAGATGTGTCGGTCACCTGATGGGTCTGATTCTTATTTGAAATTCAGATTTGTTTATGTTGTATGTATGTCGATTATTGTCGATTCTTACATATGAAATGAATTTGTGGACTAATTTTTAAATTCCAAATTTGTAATGTGTCCCTTAATAATAACGAATGTATTGAATTAATTTGTATTATAGTTTCTTCCTCTTGCGTCCTGTAAAACTCCGGATTAAATATCACAAAATTCACTTTCACAGATGTGCCAAATTTTACCATAAAAACTGTAGTGGGCCAGCGTGGTGAACTTAAGCCTCAATTCTACAATAATTATGTTAACTACTCACTTATATTTTCTACAAAGTACAATAAAGAACTCTACAACGAGTAATACTGATTTTACAATTTAAATCCGAATAAGTATAATAAAATTCTGCATATTGTGTTTTTAAATAATTGCACTTAATACCAGGTGCATTATAGGCCCGTTTGCGTCAATGTGCCCATAAAAATACCATTAACGAAATTTAATTTAGTCAACAATGTAGCATTAAAGCTCAACGCACAGTAGCAACGTTTTAAACAACGACTGCCAGATGCAATGGAGGATAATGTACTGTACGGTAGGTAGATACATATGACCTTTCATAACCACCTTACACATGAGTTAAGGATTGGCCCACAGAACATACTAAAAGAGGTAGAATGGAAATGTGGGCGGGGCTGACGTGCCAAGGAATTTTGAGCAAACGCTGTAAATTTCATAATCTCTACAGAAACACGCGATCGTGCTACGATATGCGTGCGTGGGTGTGATTTGTTCATTTGAAATCGCGTGATTGTGCGGCGCTAAGATTGGCTAGAGTTGAAATTGCAAATATGTGCGTAAGCTTCGTATTTATTTAAGTACAGATGTAATGGAGGTGAAAGGCGGGGCTTGATCGGCGACACCAGTCTTCATACGAACGGCGCATTATTGCCGTTCTACCTCTCTTTATAATGTTCTGTGGATTGGCCGCAGCCAGGGTGAAATCAGCAAGTCGCGATATCACTTATTAAATGCTTTTATTAACTCAAAGTGCGGGTTTAAATTACATAATTAGTCTTAACTTAACTTAAACACAGTTTTTTTTTCACTAAACAGATAAGATAGCAGCTATAATACGATTAAGGTAGCTATTAATATCTGCGATACATACTTATTAATAATTATCGTTCGTGGGAACGATGCAATGCGAGACACCTGCACGGCATCAGATGTTGCCAATGTCAGCATTTATTTCACTATGAACACCGAGTCACCTTGTCCGTACGTAACACACGCTAAGAACATAGATAACAATGCTTGAAGCGTGTAGGCGAAAATCGATCAAAAAAACTACACTACTTTTAAGCCCCGAAGAAATTTCATTCTATCATTCATCATATCATGCCATGATTACCAAGCAGGACTGCCGTTTAAGGGCTCCAGGATCGATTACCGGCGGGGCAGAAATTTTAATGATGAGTATTAATTCTTGGTTGCTGTTCTATGGTGCCCGTATTTTTGTAATTGTAATGAAATAACTAAGGTTAATATAAATTGTTCACGCCACTCTCTTCTGAACGGGATTTAAGGTAATTATAAGCCGACAACACCGAATTATAATACGACAACTAGTATTATGGGCAGCGATGGACAAGTAGTAAAGACCACGGTCACCGGCACGGAGATACCGGGTACAAATCCTCGGTGTGCATCTCTGATAAATAAATTTGTAATGTGCGTATCTATCGCTGCTCCTCGGTGATGAAAAATATTGTGATATTTAATTAATATTAATTACGATGTTTTCCACCACCGTGCAGACATGAGAGAAACTCATAATTTCTCGAAGGCATGATGTCTACCAATCCAGACTTTGTCATGGTGGACTATGGCCTTAATCCCTCTCACTTGTGATAGGAGACCTATGCCCAGAAGTGGGACATAAAAAAAGGTTGGAAAAAAATTATGGGCAGGGTTGCAAGATTAAAAACATGCCAGATGTACTCAAGACCCTAACTACGGCCCTGCCCTATAAACCAAATTTGACATGTGACATCTAGTCGATTTAAGCCGCGTGTACGCGCACCTTTACACACGTACATTAAAAACCTTTTACCCGGCAAACAGCGGCGGCCTATAATCCAATTATTCGTACAATTTCGCCGTATATCGGAGCTGAAATTTAATTTATAACTGAACGACGCATTTCAAACTAAAAGCCTCCGTCGCCACGCCGGCTAAATTAACGCTGTTTTTTTTATATTTACGGTTATGGTCACCTGAAATAGCGATGGCCGGGTGGTTAGTACTTCGGACTGTCCGAGGTGCTGGTTTAAATCCGGATGTGCGGGTTCAAATCTGGGTGTGCGTTATAGAAATTGAATAGATATGCAAATGACAGGGATGGAAAGCAGTTTGACATTATACTCACAGTTTGATCTTTTGTTTGAAATTGTGTTTGTACTACTATACAAAATGGCGACGCGGCGACGCCAATACGCTCTTTGTGAAACAAGCTCTGTTAATCGACCACGATATTTAGACGGCTGACAGCTGTCAAACGTGACGTCATCGACCGACCATGCATGTACCGATAGCAAAACAGGTGTACCTAATGTGATTTAAAACAAAGTCGTCGATATCCCTAGTCATCGAATTTTGCAGGTGCCAGGTGCAGGTGTTTTTTTAACAATGTCTTTTATGAAAATAATTTATCGATACCCATTTTTCTAGCTTACGAGTACTTAGATAACTTAATATAATGTAACCTGTTTTTCGCCAAGCGATAAATGCAACTAAAAATTCTTCTCGATATTTCTTCTATTAAAAAATTCTCAAAAACTGCATGTTCGCACTTTTAAACAAAAGTTTAGAACTTCATAGGCAACCAACTCTGCGAGTCCAGTATTTTGTAACTTGAGACAATGTCATTAAAAGTTTTCCGATAATATTTTTGTAACATCTATTGTAACTGTGCACTTTTAAAACCATAACGGCTAGTTTCCATACAAAAAAATAAATAATGTAGTTCATAAAACTAAAAAACACGCTTTTGTGAAAATACGAACAAATAAGTAAAAAATAAGAAGAAAATGTATTTTTCCTAAAAAAAAAAGCGTGGGGTGCATGGTGTCAATTGTATCTCAAAAAGCATTCCACGCTTTTTTTTACAGTAAAATACATTTTCTTCTTATTTTTTACTTTTTAGTTCGTATTACACAAAAGCGTGTTTTCTAGGTTTTTTAAACTACATTATTTATTTTTAATTTTTTATTTGGATTTTTTTTCATATAATTGCATTGTCAACAGTCCTTGACCCCTGTGCAAATTTTCAAGATAATTACTTAGAAGTAGGTGAAAATGAAGTTAAAAGATTCCGTTACATAGAGGTCAAGCTAATAAAAGCGTGTCAAAAATTCAACAAATATGGCAAATGACTGCTTTGACGGCTATTTTTTTATTTTCATTTTCTTGACGTTAATTAGAGTTACATATCGAATAAAATTAATGGCATTTTGTTCGATATAAAATATCTACGTTACATGCCACTGAAACTTTACTTATAGAAAAAAAAACGTTTTGTCTTTGTCAACAGACTCTAATGTGATTTTTTTAACTGAACTGTCAAAACCAACGTCTTCATACACTTTGTATGAGAAAATAAAGAAGAGTTTTGGCGGGAACTTAAATTTTCTCGGCGGTTCTTTAACCGACAAACTCACACTTACCATTAAACACTAAACAGTTAGAAAACGAGAAATCCACATAATAATAAAAAAAAAATATAGGTTTAACGTTAAAGTTAATAAGTTGCAGTGAACGCGTCTTGTCCACGCAAGTAGATAATAAAAAGTTCATTCAACTTTTTATTTCGTGGCGAAACGAGCTCTTTCGGGAGTAAGGTAGGTGACAGGAGTCGAATTTAATTGTATTTCTATAAACGTTGTTATCGGTAACAACCGATGAGTGGTTACACCTTGTCGGAGGGTGACACTTACATGAGGTGGTGCTAAAATAAATCATTTACTGGTCGCAGTGGCCTTAGGGTTGTACCCTGCCCCACTTTTTTGTATCGGGAGTGGGGGGATGGAGGGGGGGGGGGGTGTGAACACACCGCTGTCCTTTCCGGGGCTGCTGCCTGGACGGATCGAGCTCCCACTCTCACCGCCCGCAACAGCGGAAGTGCCCTTTTAGTCGCCTCTTACGATCAGGCAGGGGATACCGCAGCTCTATTTTTAATCCCGAAGCTACAGAGCCCTAGCCAAATAATGATAAAATATATGGTTTGAAAACATCCGATTGAGGGTTGGCTACTAACCCGTAGGTATCTCAAAAGCAGGAGTGGTCCCGGGGGGTCACAAAGGACATGACCCCCTCCAAATCCATCAGTCATGCGTAGATGGTAGGCGAAACAAGCTAATTTGGTACACCTCTTCCCCCAAATGTCTCAGTGAACTCCCCCCCCCCATTTCCTGGCACCCCCCACCCCCAAATAGAAGGCTGTGACCGCGCCTGTCTCAAAACGTAAGTAATCCTCAAATTATGGTGAAACCCGTTATCAGCTTGAAATGAAGTAAAATTATATTGTACTAAAGGATTGGATATACATTGTACTAAAACCTCAAATTCGTAATTAAAATTACTAAAGCCTCCAATTCGTAATTTAAATTAAATTTAAAACTTAATTTTATACCTACAGAAAAATGTACGAGCATTTTTATTTAATTTTAATACGAACTTCTAAAAATAAAGTACAAGAAATACAGCACACAAAAAATACACTGCTTCAACTGTACAGTGCACAAAAAAGTTGTTTAACATTAAAACACGATGGTCGCACGAAAGAGTAGTGTACACAAAAACCGGCGGGCGAAAATAAAAGACGAATAAATATCTCAGTAGAGGCGAAATTGTGTTAATTACGAAATTTCATGAAGACTCTACGACATTTTTTAATAAAATTTATATCATACTAGCTGACCCCGCGAACTCCGTATCGCGTTTAAATATTAAATAATAATAATAATGGATAGCATATAAACCTTCTCCGTGAAAAAATACATATACATACCAATTTTCATAATAATCGGTCGAATAGTTTCTGAGTTTTGCGATGTAATATATACAAACATCCTCTTTTATTTGTATATAAGATGATTGTTTTAATTTGCAGTAATTTTGAAAAAAATAATTACGTAGCAAGTAAGAGGTCCCAGTTTCAACTCCCAGCAGAAAAATGTTAATGATGAGGTTAAAAATGATAATAATATTATTATCAGTCTTTAATGATTTGTGTTCTTATTTTTGTGTTGATGGTACCTACGATGCAGGAGTTCTAGTGTAAAGCTCTTTATTTCTATCAAATAATTCAACATCCAAAGTAAATGAATATAATTTCTGATAAGCAATAAAAAGTAAAAAACCATCCATACCAGCTTAAAAGTTAAAAACCTCAATCCAATCAAACAAAAAAATAGGCAAAAACAATATCAGCATCGAAACCGAGTCGTCACTTTGTTTACAATTTACTCAGCGATCGGGGGATGCATCGGCGATTACTTTATTTTCATTTTACGAAAACATTGAAACCGGGACGGGAGGTTTGTTTAACGAAATGAAAAGTACGAAAAATTTGTTTATACGACGCCGACGGAGGAGACAATTTTTTATACCTATACTATAGGTACTGGAACGATACTTATAAGGTAAGAAGATTGGACCGATAGTAATAATAATGGGTGATACGGGGCAACCCTGTTTGCGGGCGGTTAGAGTGGGGGCTCGACCCGTCCAGCCAGGAACCCCGGAAAGGACGGCGGTGTGTTTCCCCCCTACAAAAAAGTGGGGCAGGGTACAACCCTAATACATAATATTGAAATGTTTAATTACAAGTAGATCTACAGTAGAAATCCGCTATAAAGAGACCACTATAATTTAGTAGCAAAAGCCGGTACGTTTTAACAACCGATGGTCATTCTTTAAGCAACATCAAAAGCGGTTCTTCTAATTTTCGGTCAACTAACTACACCTAACAACTAATATGACATTATAAATGATGTCTTTGCTCTTACAACGTTTTGACTTTTTGTTTTTAGGCCTATTATTTTCTTAATTAAACAATATTTTTTTGTAATGCAGTTCTTATGATGTACTTAGATTACTCAATTGACTGATTAGTGTAACTGGTTCAATTCATTCTAATCAATCAACAATAAATAAATAAATTAAAAATGTAACTCAATAATTTAAAAAAAAGAGTTACAAACTGCACTCCCTACCTGAATATGTCAAAAGTAAAAGAATAAATTGCAATCTATGAATTGGGTTTCGGCACAGTTTTAAAAATAATGTAGTTTAAGAAACTAAAAAACACGCCTTTGTGAAAATACGAACTAAAAACTAAAAAAATAAGAAGAAAATGTATTTTACTGTAAAAAAAGCGTAGGGTGCATGGTGTCAATAGTATCTTAAAAACCCACCCCACGCTTTTTTGTACAGTAAAATACATTTTCTTCTTATTTTTTTAGTTTTTAGTTCGTATTTTCACAAAGGCGTGTTTTTTTAGTTTTTTAAACTACATTATTTATTTTTAACTTTTTAGTAGGATTTTTATTCTCATATTATTGCATTGTCATCGACCCTTGACCCCTGTGCAAATTTTCAAGTTAATCAGACTCCTAGAAGTAAGTGAAAATGATGTTCAAAGATTCCATTACATACATACATAGATAAAAGAAGCTGATTTTCCATCAGAAATGGGCAATACTCAATACTATATTGCATATGCAAAAGTTGCATATATCACAATAACCCTAAAAGGGTGTTGCAACTTGTTGTTTTGTGTGTCCATCGATTCATTTTGTTCTTAAAACAACAGGCAAAAACGGATAAAGATGAGACGGCATTGGATTGGGCCGTAAACGGATCAGGTCTCGGTCGACGCACCAGATGACGATGGATCTACAGCAGATAACGGCCTCGAGCTGTTCATCTGTATGAAGCCTAATGTATATATGGTACAATCAAGGTTTTAAAATGGTGTAGCTTTTATTTATTCATTTATATGTGGTGGACTATGGCCTTAATCCCTCTCACTTGTGAGAAGGAGACCTGTGTCCAGCAGTAGGAAATAAAAAAGGTTGAAAAAAAAATTCATTACAATTAAGTAATAATATTATGCAAGGTCTTATGTACAGAATATGGCCTTTATTGGTAGATTTTCGCCTGCACGCTTCAAGTAATTTTATCTATGTTTTTAGCATGTGTGATGTGCTCGTGGAAAGTCGTTTGTGTGATAAACAAGTTGACGCACATGTTGACCCTACACCACTTTTGCGCCTAACTGTACATAGTAAATAGCGAAGCACAGATATTCCAATTTCGATCATACATCAAACACCCCGTTTAATATTTATCTACGAATTCCATCTCGTTCATTAGGCTTAATTCTAGCGCTTTGAACGTTCGCGCGGCCGCGACCGATTAATAACTATTCATTCGTTCAACTTCAAAGGCTTTCATGTTGTACAAACATTTAAGACAAATAAGTAGGGAGTTTGGGGCAATCCATACTAATATAATAAACTCGAAAGTAACTCTGTCTGTCTTTTACTTAAGCTTAAACTACTGAACTAATTTTAATGAAATTTGGAACACAGTTTGTGTGTAGATAGATACCTTTTTTGCATAGGAGGAACCACAGAGAATTGGGAGGGTGCGCCCGTTATTAGGAACTCCGTGGGAGGAACCTTCAAAGGTACCCGTCACCGTGGGAGAGGATACCAGGTTATGTGGGATTTGTACCGCCCTAAAATCCCCTCAGTAGCTTGCCTCTGCGCTTGGGGAGAATTCCGGGATCTCCAGTGGAACGCACCGGTGTCCTCCACGCGCGACGCCCTGTAACGGGCCCATCTTCATGTGCTCTCCTGCACCTTCCGATGCTTACGGCGGTATGCGGCCACGCACACACCGCCGTCCTTCCCGGGGCAGCTGGCTGGACGGATCGAGCTCCCACTTTCACCGTCCGCAACCACGGAAGCCCCCTTTTAGTCGCCTCTTACGATCAGGCAGGGGATAAGTACTGTAGCTCTATTCTTAATCCCGAAGGTAAAGGGACTATAGATAGATGTCTATGGGCTTTAGAGACTTAAAACCACGTGGCCCGCAAAAGCTCGTCTGTTAAGCGTCACGAAATACCCAATGCGTTGTAGATTACTACAAAACAACTTTGTTTCTCACATAAGCGTATACAAAAAACCACTTAATAGTGTCCAATTTGTCCACTTTCGCTGTCCATTGGCGGCGGATGCCGTAAATAAAAATTGAATATAAAAAGCGACGAATATGGCGGACACGCGGAGCGAAAAGAGCTCAAAAACCCTAAAAGAGTAAAAAAACCAGTCAAGTTCGAGTTGGAGTCGCATGCTGCGGGTTCCGTACTAACTCGTATAAGGATCGTTTCTCGTTGTCATGTCGCAGATATATTTTTTTGCATCCCACTGCTGGTCACAGATCTCTTCACCTAATATTGGGAGGCTCGAGCTTACTTCACCACGCTGCTCCAATGATGGTCGGATGTTTTCAACCCGTCCATAAAGTCTCCTATAAGGTTTATCAAATGCTATCCTATCGATAACATAAACCTACGGCTCAACGTGCCTTCCTAAGCACGAAAACGCGCATGAAATTTGCCACTAGCTTTCACCCATCTGACACCCGACCGCTCCCGTTTCGCTTAACTGCATAGTACACTTTTATTCTACGCCAGCCGTTCGGCCAGGCGCGCTTCTAGATTAGTTACGGAACCCGAAACATAATGGGCAAATGGAATTGCGCTAAAGGGTTTTGTTATTTTATTTTACAAAGTAGTAGGTAGGGGAATTTGAGCCGAGTGTGGAAATAAAAAAAAAACGTTTCGATACCAGAACAGTTTTTAAAATGTACCCGCATGTTAAAAACTGTTGAAACAATTTTTGTTATAATATTTCATATAAATTACAAAAGAAATTCTAATTTACAGTTTCCGAGATTCATATTAGCTTTCAAACAAATAGGAATTACAAACAATTCTCGTGTATAACGGCGAGATCTCATTGTGAGAAGAGAGAGATCTCATTGTGAGAAGAGAAAGTGACAGTTACAAACAAGACCCTTTTCTATAGAACTAGAGATGTTGCTCAATAGCAATCTAAAGTGAAAAAAAATTTATAACGATGGACAAAACAATAAAAAGTTATATATAGCAATTCATATAACAGGTTACTAAATTCAAACAATGGAACCCTGAAACATTTAAAAAGAGAATTTAAACCGAACATCATATTTTCCCACCGGCAGCCGAGATACCCGCCTCGCTAAATTTTCAAACGCATTTCCAACGACATGGCAATACCTACCCTCGCGCGAACGTCATGAATTATTTAGATGCGGCAACAGTCAACACTCGACCGACACTACGAACGACCATTTCACGGTTGGCTTTCGATGCGAACGGACGTAGATTTGATTTATGTATGTATGCGAGAACTTTAAAAATATGCGGCTTGCTCTTTTTATAGTTATTCTACGTTGGAATGCTTTAGAATTTGAATTTTTGGACGTCAGACAAAATTTGAGCGTTAGAATCAACAAGTACACTATGCTTTTATTCGAAGTCATGGCCGCCTTTAATCTTAGTATTTTTTTAAATTTATTTCATACCACATCGTACTAGAATATGAATAATAATTTAATATAATCCCTACTTCCCTATAAATAATATTATAAATTCGAAAGTAACTCTGTCTGTTTGTCTGTCAGTCTGCTACGCTTTCCCGCTTAAACTACTGAACCAATTTTCATGAAAATTGCAACACAGATAGAGTGGACCTTGGGAAAGGACATAGGATGGTTTTTATCCTACGAGAACCTATAAAATGGGTCAACGCGGGAAAAGCCGCTGGCGCAACGCTAGTACTTAACAACGACGATAAAAGATAGATATTTTCTGCGATTTAATTTTCCTTGTCTCGGAAGAATCCCAGATTAATAACTGTGGAATTTTGTAAGCTGTCTGCTCACATTTCACATTCTATAGTAAAACTATATCCTCAATCTATCTAATAGTATCGCCGATTTAAACTTCAGAACATACATATCTATAAAGATATATGTATAATATTGATATTAAAACTCTTT
The DNA here is from genome assembly GCA_911387765.1 of Pyrgus malvae. NCBI lineage: Eukaryota > Metazoa > Arthropoda > Insecta > Lepidoptera > Hesperiidae > Pyrgus > Pyrgus malvae. Next base: position 11,699,563 of record OU426972.1, on the reverse strand, counting down.
GAGCATTCAACAAATATGAGTCTCCTTAACCATCCATTAAACTTGACACTTACTGACGAATCCCTCCTGAATAATTGGCCGCGAGAGGGCCTCGTATCCATAAAATTAGAATTTTTATTAAGGCGTCGAATTAAAAGAGTATTTGGGTCGTAAATCCTCCCGCGAATTTTTCATGCATAAAAGATCCTCGCACTCTCCATACGATGAAAATTTCAAATGAACCGTGGCGTGGACAGATTGGACTTTTGAATGATTACATATTGTTGTCAGGCTGTGTAGTATTAAATTATCTTTGGAATTTTCGAAGCATTGGCTTCAATCGTATCCATCATTGAATTGATCATTATAACAGGAGTTATTTTTTCCATATTAATAGACAAACAATGGAGCATGCAGGTCATTTATTATTATTTGTGCCAGAACCAATGGCGCCATTGAATAGCGTGAACTGACCAGAATTTGGACCAGACATTTAAAATGTTAAAACTTTGTTCTTATAATCGTAAGGAATTCGAGTGTCGCCAGTAAGAAGTGTTTGTGCAATGATCGTTTAAGAGCAACTGGCGGCCCTGAAGAGTGCAGTGCTAGTTAGCGAGCGTGATCGCGCTCACCTATACTTACGCTAGCGATACTTCGTGCAATTTCCTCTTTGGGCTTCTCTGAAGTCCTCTATCTGGTACTTCCAGGATGAAACCATAATAGTTGCTACGAAACATTAGCAATTTGGAGTTTACAATGTAAATGAGTTTACATGTACATGACTGGGCACGGGTCTCTCCCCGTTATTTGCTGGTGCCTGGAGCTTCTGCCAAGACGCTAATCCAATGCGAGTTGGTGGAGATGAAGGTTATTGGCCAACCCGCTGTTGGATGTTTTCAAACCGCCCATAAGGCCTCCGATAAGGTTCACCGACGGTTATCTGTCGATTACAACCGGGGCTGACATCTTAACGTGCCTTCCGAAGCACGAAAATACGCATGATTTTTTTGCCAGTAGCTTCTGCCAAGACGCTAATCCAATGCGAGTTGGTGGAGATGAAGGTTATTGGCCAACCCGCTGTTGGATGTTTTCAAACCGCCCATAAGGCCTCCGATAAGGTTCACCGACGGTTATCTGTCGATTACAACCGGGGCTGACATCTTAACGTGCCTTCCGAAGCACGAAAATACGCATGATTTTTTTGCCAGTAGCTTCTGCCAAGACGCTAATCCAATGCGAGTTGGTGGAGATGAAGGTTATTGGCCAACCCGCTGTTGGATGTTTTCAAACCGCCCATAAGGCCTCCGATAAGGTTCACCGACGGTTATCTGTCGATTACAACCGGGGCTGACATCTTAACGTGCCTTCCGAAGCACGAAAATACGCATGATTTTTTTGCCAGTAGCGGTCACTTATCTAACACCCGACCGCAAACGGGCCTATTGCTTTTAAAAGTAAAAGGCTGGCTGCATCCCTTTTTGCGTCCTACTGTTGGGTACGGGTCTTCCCTTAATCATTGGGGAGGTCTGGAGCTTACTCCACCGCGCTGCTCTAATGCGAATTGTTGGATATTAAATATAAATAAACGCTATCAAGAAGAATCTAAGAAGATTGTTTCAATTTTATACAGACACAGAAACACAGAAGAGAACAGATGTGGCCAATGTCTTGTTCGATTTAATTAATAATTTAGTATGCGCTTCCCAAAGTTTCGCGCCTTGGAAACTTTCGTCATTTTGAATTTTAATTTGGAGGATGGAATTGAATAAAATGGAAATTTTATTAAAATCAATGTACTGGGATAGTAAACTTGTTTGAAGACCTTTTTATGTTAAGACCCTTTTGTATAGTATACGGTTAAAGTTTTTTTTTAATGGAGTAACAGACGAGTATGCCGACACACAACCTCAAGCAAGGGTGATGGTCGCCGCCTCATGTAAGTCTGGCCGGCAACTGCTCCTTTCCCTGGAACATAATAGAATTGAATGGGTGCAACGGTAGCACTTCTCCGGGCGAACCATAGAAATAACTTATGTAGGTAGTAGCTACATAAGTTAAGGATAAAGCTACTTCTGACTTGACTTTGTTAGAAAGCAATGCAAAAATTCATCCGTGGATCCATGTGTGGAAGATACTTGAGTATTATAAATTCGAAAGTAACTGTCTGTCTGGCTGTCTATCTGTAACGGTTTCCCGCTTAAACTACTGGTTCAGTAGTTTAAGCGGGAAACCGTTACAGATAGACAGCCAGTTACTTGAATGAAATTTGGAACACGGATAGAGTGGATCTTGGGAAAGGATATAGGATAGTTTTTATCCTACGGGAACCGATAAAACGGGTCCACGCGATCGAAGCCGCTGGCTAAACGCCTATTATTTTGATATGGCAATATCATCATACAATGTATTGATATGGATGGAAGTAGCACATCGTCAATTTTTTTATCCTACGGGGACCCCATAAACGGGTCCACGCGGGCGAAGCCGCTGGCGGAAGGCTAGTATGACCTATTTCTTCGCTTGTACTCATGTGAAAACACACCAACAAGCAGTAATTATATATTTATATGTCATTCCAATATTAAAAAGACTTGTTAAGTAAAATTTGTAGATGTTGTTTAAAAATATTTGAAAACATTCCAAAAATTTAACAGCCCAGAATAAATATACGTATAATTAAATGTTGTTAATTCGTTTAAAGGAATCACAGAAATATAAAAATCCAAGCAAGAAATTATTTAATTATAAATAGTATTCAGGTAATGTTAGGAATCAACGTCAAAACAATACGACAGTGTAAGAGATTTCCCTTTATTAACCGTAATTTTTATTCCTTTTATTCCTAAAATAAATAACAGTGAACTAGTTCCAGAAAGTAGAGAAACTATGAACATAAGGAATGACCAAGAAGTCGTAATATTTCAAAGAGAATTTCGCAATAAATGTCTGATATTATAGTAGAGGATAACAAACAATGAGAGGAACAAAAGGTTAAAATATTAAAGACGCTGGGCAAAAAAATCAACTTTTAGACTAGCTAGCTTGCAAAAATCAATGAAAAATACATTTTCGTATAAGCGAAACGCGCATAGCCCGGTGGCTAGCGTAGAACGCAAGCGATCTACGGGTGTGAGATCAGTGATTACTCGTGGTAGAATTTCATGTGCGTTTCCGAGCTTGATATACTTACGTGCATTCCGTGATGACACGTTAAGGTAACCGGTGCCGGTTGTTTTCAATAGGTAGCAGTCGTTAAACCTTGTGGGAAGCCTTATGGGCGGTTTGAAAACATCGGACAACAGACAAAAGCAGTGGCGGCGCGAGCTCAAAATTTAATATTTTGATATATATGTTCTTACTAACTAATATTATAAATTCGAAAGTAACTCTGTCTGCTACGCTTTCCTGCTTAAATTACTGAACCAATTTTAATGAAATTTGGAACACAGACAAAGTGAACCTTGGGAAAGGACATAGGATGGTTTTTATCCTACGGGAACCTATAAAACAGGTCCACACGAGCGAAGCTGCTGGCGGAAGGCTAGTTTAACATATTTAAAGAAAACGCTATAAAAACGACGCTCATTGCTTATCGCTTATCGATTGCTTATCGCATTGCTCATTACGGCTTATCGCGTACAATACGACAAGTTTTTCGAAGCCTCGCGTACAATATGATACGTATTTCCACGACTCATTAAAGAGTACCTCACCTGTATAATCTGTTCGCTCACAAGGCTACGCCATTATAAGTTTGTTTGAAACATTTAATTGTACTGTATGCAAAACTTTGTGAGTTATTCATATTCACTAACTAGATATGCAGAATTTAAGAAACAGGCGTTTGAGAAACTGACGTTATAAAGAAAAGTGGGTGTATGTAGATAAAACTCATCCCCACTAATATTATAAATTCGAAAGTAACTCTGTCTGTCTGTCTGTCTGCTACGCTTTCTGAACCACTGAACACAAATTTTAATGAAAGGAACACAGATAGAGTGAACCTTTGGAAAGGACATAGGATGGTTTTTATCCTACGGGAACCTATAAAACGGGCCCACGCGGGCGAAGCTGCTGGCGGAAAGCTAGTTACAAATAAACTAATTAAATATGCTCTGTCACATAACAGAACCAGAATGCTGGCAACATTCCCTCATAAATGGTACAATAATTTTAACGTGCAACAAAACTTAAGCAATTAAGTCCTCCCATGTAGCCATAGCAAAGTTCTGAAGAACATTCTAGCAAGTTTTAGAAAGCACTAGTAAACTTCCTTTTGCGGCTGGGCGTTCTGCCCAAGTTTTCTTAATGCTCTTTACATGTCGTGTTATTTGCGTAAGTAAGGAGCAATTAAATTAAAAATAAAGTTCCAAAAACCTCTTGTAGGTTATTAACATAACTTTTTTAGGGTTCCGTACCTCGAAAGAAAAAAACGGAACCCTGATAGGATCACTTTGTTGTCCGTCTGTCAAGACCCTTTTTCTCAGGAACGCGTGGAGGTATCAAGCTGGAATTTATAGCAAATACTTAGGTCTACTGTCCCTTGAAACTGTGTAAAAATCAAACTTCTAAGCCGCCGCAATCAAAAGATACAGCCGTTTATGCCGCAAATTTCCGCATATTTTCGACACTCGCAAGAGAATCAAAACCGGGAGAATCAAAATCAAAATCAGGGTACTTCTCGGGAACTCAAAATCTTGAAATTTGGTATGAAGCAACGTCTTATAGCACACAGTTAAAGGAAAAATTGCGAAAACCGTAAATTTTTAGTTACATTATATATTAAATAGAATATTTCATTACAAGTGCGGAAAGGCTGTCATTGCAAGGAGTTCCGACAAATGTCTACCCGAGCCGAGGCGCAGCCGAAGGTGAGGGTTGACAGTTTGAACTCCTTCCAATGATGGTTCCGCACGTGTACTGAACGACTATTTTTAATACAGTTGCGAAAAAATGAAGCAATTTAATAAAATAATAAAATCACAATACAATCAACTAAATAATCATATAAACTCCCAAAGAACATTTTTGAAAAATGGCGCCAACCGTAAAATAATATAAGCAGAGATTTTTTTGTTTTCTTCACCCATTCTGGGTAGGCAAAGGGAACTATTCCCATACAGCCAAGTCTTCAGTAGAATTTTTTTATTGATATGAAATGAAAATATTACTAAGATGAAATGAAATCTAACTTAACTCATTGAATCAAATCATTAAATCTGATATTGAAACAAATTAGTAGCTTCTTTTTAGAAATATTTGCATGAATCATAAAAACTTATAAAACTTCGTGGTTGGTTTTTTTTAATAGACATTATTTTGACAGTTGGGAAAGAAAATGCACGAGTTCGGAAAAGGTAAAGGAAAAAGCACGAGTGTGTAATAGCCCACTTCCCGCACGCTATACGTCCCTGTAATACGTCACTTTTTGAGCAACTGTATTAAAAAATATTTTACGGAACCCTCGGTGCGCGAGTCCGACTCGTACTTGGCCGATTTTTGCCGATTTGCCGATTTGGCCGATTTTTTGTATCTGTTGTGTATTGGATTTGATCTGATCACCATATTGCTGTCCATGCACATAACTGTCGTCTACTCTTTACCACTCTTCATGATACACAAATATAACGGTAAGGCGTTCTGTGGCTTTTTCGGTTTGATCGCGTTATTTAGGAGACGTTTAATCACACTAACGCAATCACGATAAAAAAGTATACGTGTGAAAGTATAAGTTGTGAGAAAAGTCGGAAAAAGTTCCGATAATGTCATACCGCTTTGATCTTGAAATTTCGTACACTTACGTATTTCGACACGCTGATTACGAATGTGATAATTAAAATTGGCGCAAATTTCATTTTCGAGGTATTCGTAAGTGTACAAAATTGCAAGGAAAAAAGCTGTATGACCTTTTCAGAACTACAACCGAAAAGTCAATCCCTTTAAAAAAAATCGGCTTCATAACTTTATCAAACGCGATAGTAGTCAGTTAATCTTGTTTTCAAAGTATGTATAAGATATTGAATGTGTACACTGTACAGTGAACAAATTACTTAGATCCTATACAAGAAGTTACATCCAGTCAAAGAACGCGTCTCCAATAAACGCGAAATAGGAGTCAATTTGCTTTCGTTCATAGTGAATGTGTACAATGAGCAAATGAGTAAAATCTAACACTTACTGTACGGCTGCGGCCTTCCGCCGGTGTACTGAGGTGACTGCAGCAGGGGTGCACTCCTTTGGGTCGGCTGTACGTCCTCCGTCACTGTGAAAGAACAACAAAAAATATGTCAACAGCTATTAGAAAAAGAACCTCGTTAGAGGAAGGTGGGTAGAAAAAAAATGGACGTCAGCGAAAAGAGTCAATTGAAGTGAAATAGAAAACTTAATATTTCCATCCCAAATAAAACTATTCGTCAAATAAATGTAAGCATCGTTGTGATATGTAAAGTATGGCGATAGTGAGAACTGATTAATTACTTTATCTGAGGACTGAAAAGTCGGCCCACAAATAATCAAAAGCTACTTGAGTACCTACTTATACCAGTGCATGGCAAAACCGTCATACAGTTACTAATATACCATCAAAAACACAATTGTTATCTATACTTTTAGAAAAGACAACAAAAGATAATGAATTTTCTCTTCAAATCTAATGAATGCTTCTTGTCAAAAGGTCGCTAATTTTGCAATTATTTTATCTTCAAGCTTATTTCGGAAGATGTCTCGTTTACACTAAAGTTTTACACTAAAGTAATTGGTTAACTTTGTTATTCTTGTTTTGGTCTTCTTTCTTCCTTTCTATATCTCTTTATCACTACTTTATCTATCTCTTTATCATTCTTTATCTCTTTATCACTATCGGTTATCTCATTTAAGAAGCAAGACCCAAACGATAGATCTTATTTATTTCGTAATGCTGGCTTTGAAATTGAAGGTACCCACCATATTCTCTAGACCACCTTTAGTGCTTTTCACCTATTTATCAAATTAAAGGAAAACTATCGTGGCACAAAATTTGAAGGTGATGACGCAGTTATGGCAGCCGTCAACGATTTTTTGAGAGTTAAGAAAGTGATTTTTGCAGAGGGTATCGGAAAGTTAGAAAAGCGGTATTCTAAGCGGTATTTGAACTAGAAGGAGATTACGTTGAAAAACGTATTTTTTAAAATTTTGCCGTAATTTAATAGGGATTCTAAGAACTTTTAGATTCACCCTCGTATATCGAAGTAAATGTTTAAATGTTACATGTCACTTATTTCTAAAACTGGAACTATTTATATTTAATCTTAACTTACTAGCTCTTACAGAAGAAATATCCCGAAAAGAAGTACATATTTGAATTTTCAAATCAACAAACTTTCCTTCGCTTATTCAAAATCGAGCAAACATCAGTCCACCGTTTCCATGCAAATTTGTTTTGATACGATCCAACGTTGTCGGTGTTTGCCATGAACTCTGTATTTTTGTGTGCGGACCGACGAAGGGTTAAATTTTTGATCCTTGCGTACCAGGCACTATAGTACCAAGAACGATACGAAATGCGAAATTTTGAATTTACTAGTACCAATTCGATACGGTATTGGAATTTTACCAACCGGTATAGCAAGGCCTATGAATACCGCTGAACGTAAATTTTGAGTATTTTCAACGCTTGGTTTTGAATTTTTTGATCGTTTCTTTTGCGAATTCGTAAGTTTATAAATCTTGAATGAAGCGGCTCATAATTGTATGTTTTTTTTGGAATTGTTTTAAGTCTTTTTGAGTACAGTGGAGGCAATAATCCTCACCACAAGTTTTTTTACTCGATTGCTTTTTTTGTGACCACTTTGCGCAGAGCAATGTTTGATTAAGCAAATATATTAATTTTGTGTCCCCGAAATGCTGTTTTACAGATTTTTATATAATGCTCCATAACATTAATAATTCAGTCAAAGCAGTAACTTTATACCGAGTTCGTTATTTGGAACTCCGTGTTTATACCTTAGCAATATTATATTTTAATACAGAACACTGTCAATAATTTAATCACAAATAAGGTAAAAACGTCCGTACTAGCGTCAGTATTTGTCAGTGTCCCAGTACTCGTCATTCATAAAGAAAGTATAACTTTTTCTATGAAACAACGAGTACTAGTACACTGACGACATTACTACGAGTAAGGTACTGTACGTTCTAACTACGATACAACTGATCATTTAAATGTTTTCTTCTATATGCTGACAGGAATAAGAACCAAAAAAGGAACCGGACGTGAAAATAATAATAAGCAAAATGAAACGGAATAACATACATACAAGGTCTAAGATATTTGCGAATAACTTTTTCAAACAAAAAAATTACAAGAATATACGTTTACAAAGAAACACTCAGAAGAAACTTGAATAAACAAACAGAACAAGGCTTTTCGTTTGGAAATTAATGAAGGCATTAATTAAATTAGAATCCAAAGCAAACGTCAACTAAATAATTAAATTAAAACGTGGATGAGTTCGCTTCGGGCGAATTTAGATGGCAATGAAGCAAGTCATAGAAAGTGGTAACAGAAGTTTTCAGAAACAAATTGTAGGAATAATATGCGCGGTTATTGATGATGTGATAGTTTTCATAAAACGATAGTGTCGAATATGTGAAACTGTAAACGATACTAAGATAAGTTTTTAGAGTCTGAGTCGTCGAATTTATGGGTTACAAAAATGGTTTCTTACAAGGAAATTATAAAATAAAATAATCATAGATTTAACGATTTATTTTATTTAGCATAATCGATTGATGCCTTTTTTCACACTAGTATTTTAGCATGTTCCAACCGCGGCTAACTGCAATTTTGTTTCTTTTAAAAACTAAATCGATTCGGGTTACTTTCCTCCGTAAAACTTTATTGGGTACATTAAAAATATTATAAACAAGCATGGTAGGAAATAAAGCAAATAAAATCAAGAAATTTAATAAATTAAAAAGTATCACGGGTAAAAATTTTGTTAATGAAACAAGCGAAAATGAAGAAATATTGATAGAAGGTCATATTAAACAGTATGCAATATAGTATAATTAAATTTTAATGCATTTTTATTACATGCCACGATTGCGCATTATTATAACAAAATATTTTACCCGTGCATTTCACTTATGATCTAGTAGACAACCCTGGTACCATACATTGATATTATACAAACCTGTGTTGGGTTTACATACAAAGTTCGGATTCTTATTTCAGTTAACTCCGCTTCTAAATTGTACAAGAGGCTCTTGTGGAAATATTTTCACCAACATTCCAAACTATTGGGTAACACCTAAGAGATACAGCACTAATGTATGGTACCGTATTTAATGTCTTTCCAGCCCAAAACTTACCTGAAACGTGTGTCAACTGAATGTCTTCACGTCGACCACTAGACCCCGTCTCATCCCTGCACATATAAAAGACGAACACACTCTTATTTCCTTTTCTCATATCGTTAACTTCCAAATCTATCTCTGACATGTCGCAAATAGCGTTAACTGTGCATGCCAATTCCACGATAGTTATACAAAGCTACAAAAAGATATAATAAACAACCAAAAATGTATAATTATCCAATCTGAATATCAAAATCTTCATATACATTTATCGTGTCTGATGCTTTGACTTTTTAGTGTCTTGTGTCTTGTTTGCATGTCTTTCTCTGTCTGTTCGTTGTTTCTTGTTCGCCTGTTTCTGTTTCGTTCTCTTCGCAAAGCTTTATGTCGATTGGATCATTAAGAGTGTGTTTGTCTTCAGTTTATGTGCATGGAAGATTATCTAATATTATTTATTAATCGTTACTTTATTACACTGTCTTTAATGAGAAAGGTTCACCAGGATAAATTGTTAATAATTATTTTTTATCAAGATTTACCATTTCCATCGAAATTAATCGTAATTATTAAGTTTGTTATATTTAACATTTCTTTATGGAAAAGCTCAAAACACTTATCACATCTTTTTGTAAATGGAAATTAAGCATAGATTTTTTATTGGTCTTAAGATCAAAACTATCGAAGTCTGCTTCTTCGGAAAGAACTATTCCAAGTTTACGGTAGACACCTCCATCGTGGTAAACCTTTCAACAACCTGGTGTAAGTACAGTAATGTTAATAGATAAAAACTCTGTAGTGGATGCAATAAATTTAACTAAAGCTGAACAGTAACATAGTGATAAGCTGAGAAAGTTTCAAAATAGCGTTAACAAGAAAAGCGCAACTGTAATTGTTTCAATTGACTTCCAACTGATTTTCAAGTATTTGTCAGATTGAAACAACACACTATTGTTAAGGTAACAGTCAATAAAGCATGTCTAGATGAGGAGTAAAATTTTAAATGTGAAATTAAAATATAATAGCTTGGCTATCCATACTTTAGATTTGATATATTCGAATTTCTTGAAACAAATTTAATTCCGGCTCAAAACAACACTCTTTTTTTATAATTGCCTTAAAACCTTTACTAAAATGACATAGAACCAAAAACGTACAAAGCATATGTTTTGTCCATACATAGTATATAAATACTAATTTCAAAATAAATATACTCAAAAATATTATTAATATAGATGTAGATAAACTCAATGGTAAGATATACAAGCGAAAAGCTTGCCTCAAATTTCTCCTCATATAGACCAAAATGTAAGCAATACATACCAGTTGAATGTAGAAGTTGTTGGTAGCATTGTACCTGAATCATGTCATGTCATCATAACGTGTTCTTGAAGAGTCTCCACTAGATGTGTTCTGCTTGATGTAGTGATAATTATGGATGTGATCGTCGATTAATAAGTATGTATTGAGGGTGATGTTTTCAAATAATTCAAGTAATATACATGCAGCTATATACAAGATAAGTCTACAATACAAAACATAGAATATAAAGAAACAGTCATGCAATGCTAACTTGAAATTTCGTCTTTTTTCTAAGAAAATAGTTTAGGAGCTGCGTAACCGTGATATACGAACTAGAGAAGTAAAAGATTACGAATAATTTTAATTGAGTCTACATGGAACATGTTATGTATCGTCAATTTTTGAAAAACATGACGGATACAAGTCTTATGCGTTATCTTCTATTAATTCCTTAAAAATATTATATCCATAATCGTAAATTATATCCATATTATCCCTTGTCGAAATTATATCAATTATGTTAATAATTTCTAAAACATGTTTTAGGCTTTATCAGTTTTATGCTCATCAAAAAAAAAAAAAAAGACAAAAACAGAATCGACTATAAAAATAGTTTTGTTTCAAGCAACACGAAGTGAACATTTTTCCTATTTCCTACACTGTGCAAGGAAACTGCTACTATTGAAGTTATAGTAATTTTTTATTTATCCCCAATACGAGCTCTTATTTACAATTTTCGATCGTGTTAGTATATCATGCTTATCTATCCAGATAGTCATAAATACTGCCCGTCTTTTCTATCCAAAATTGCAGTTTCCTCTGCAATCACCTTATATTCTAACGTTATTATACCCTCCGATCGGGGCAGCTCTTACAGTATTTCGTATCGCATGGTATAGAAATTCGATTTACTGAGTATTTTAGCGTAAACATAAATATCCTTTACGATGCCCCTAAATGTTGCTGATATTGTTTGCATTTATTATTTATTTATGATAATGCAAAATGCAACTATTTTATAGTTGATTTTTATCTTATTGTAGTATCGTATATAGTTGATTTTTATTACAATATGCTCCGCAGTTTCATCGGCGTTAGTAATGACCCTTAGGCAATGTTCACATCATACATTCTCTGTAGACTTCATGGGTCCTAATTGCACCACAAACAATCAATCTTACGTGTAACCCCTCTCTTAGATGGAATAGGTGTCATCTTTCAAAAAAGGAACATGGGATGATTTTGTGCAACTCTCAGGTATGCACAATTATTTTCCATGGTACAGCAACTGAACTTAGGACCCCAGCGTCGAAGACGTTACCACTCAGTCATCTCAACTCAATGTTTAAACGTAATAGAAAGTATGTTGATTTCAAATATAAAGAAATTGAAAACCGAAACTCGTTTCTAACTTATTATACTAGATTATGATTGCCCATCATAAAATATGCATAGATATGAAGTAGGCCGTCGAACTTCGGCCTGAAACCAGACTAGTCATGTCATGAGCTATTTCGTGCATGTAACCTGTAATCGATACCTGGCCGATAATTTAGACCCGAAACTGTCATTGTGTCCAAATCATGACACTGATGTATCAGACAAATATGTGTCTACTATGACATTAAAGTCATCTGTAATCTTATGCTCTAATTTTTTTTTTGAAAACGGAGAATCAAAAGCAACAAAATAGTCGTTAAAGCCCAACGTTAGAAAAAATTAAAATTTGAGCAGACTTCGCATTATATAAAAGGTTGTTTGAAAATTGGCTAATTCAGCAAGCTTTGTCACACTTATTAAGCTTTCCCTAGATTTTTAGGTAAACCTTTTTTTATATCGGGGGGGGGGGGGGGACCCAAGATAACCAAGATAACCGGCACCTTGGGAGAGTATACCGGGTTATGTCAGATTTGAGAGCAAATGTGGTCTCCCGCACCTTCCGATGCTTACGACGGCATGCGGCCACGCACACATCGCCGTCCTTCCCGGGGCTGGTGGCTAGGCGGATCAAGCTCCCACTCACACCGTCCACAACCCCGGAAGCCCCCTTTAAGTTGCCTCTTACGATCAGGCAGGGGATACCGTAGCTCTATTCTTAATTCTGAAGCTACAGGTAGTGAAATATTTTAGGTTCCACAAATTTCATTTAAAGTTGGTGTATATATTTTTTTATAGCAATGATGGGATACCTGGTTCTATGTACTTGAAAAATAAATCACTAAGAGGGTAGGAAAAGTGAAGCTTTCGAGTGAAATTAGGACGAGTATATTTACTTCTATTAATCTTCTCTCGTGTTACACGGGCGAAACAAACTGGGCAGAGACAGTATCCTATAAACCGAAATTATGAAATAATTTATGTAAATTCCCGCTGAAACCGTGTTGTCCATTAGTGCTTCGACGCTAAATTATATTGACAACAACATCCATAATGTTATTATTAATCAGAATATAAGATAATTTCGCACAACGTCTATTAACTTCGACAACACCTAATAATGACTTGACTACAGATAATTAGAAAGGCACTTAAGTACTTGTAGTTATGTTCGCTTTCTAAATAACAGCGGTCAGGAGGAAGACGGGTGAACGCTACCTACCATTTTAGTGAACGTTGCCAATTTAGTTAAAAAAGCATAGAAAGCATGACATAATACGAGTGTAGGTGACATATTAGTATGCATTTATGTAACATGAGACGCGATGCAGCGCATGCAACTGTAAGGCACGCCATCGCTAGGCAGTTCAGTCCCAACATTGTAATCGTGTGTTCGTGTGTGAAATAAATCCATCAGTGAGTTCCATAGACTATCATTTCTGGACCTTCTCTACCCAAACACTTATACTGATATCCAAGATACCTATACTGGTGACCCCTACAGAACACCAAAAGTGATAGTGCTACCTGGACTGAACTCAAAATGACCACACCGACACCGACCGCCCACGTGCCCGCCGCCACCGCGCTTCACGGCGCCGCACCTCCAAATCCGACATCAGACTTAGCAGCCATCTCACTGACTTCCAAGATACCTGATTTTTGGATTGACCAGCCTAGAGTATGGTTCGTCAGAATGGAGGCGATTCTGGCACCGCAAAAACTTTCGGACGAAGCACGGTTCGACATCGTCGTGTCCAAGCTCAGCAAGGAAGCAATCACTCAAGTTACCGACATTCTGATGAAGCCACCGGACGTCAAAAAGTTTGACACACTCAAATCCCGCTTACTCACAATTTATGAAGAGTCAGAAAACAGACAGTTTCAGAAACTAATAAGCGAGATGGAGCTCGGAGACCAGAAGCCGTCCCAACTCTTACGACGCATGAGAGAGCTAGCCAAGGACAAGATTCCAGATGACACTCTCAAAATACTCTGGCAAGGACACCTCCCGAGCGCAGTCAGAGCCGTGTTGGCCGTCTCGGACACCAAGAACTTGGACAACTTAGCGACCATTGCCGACAACGTGATGGACGAGAGCAGCCCACGTCCTCAGCACAGTATCGCAGCAGCTGCCCACGACTTCCAGGGATACCGAGATGATCATGGCAGAAATCGCCAAGCTCAGCTTCAAAGTCAATGAACTCGAGAGATCGCGACCGAGATTTTGTCGTGGTCGCTGGAACAAACGATCGCGTCCTGTTTCCCGTAGTCGCAGCCGTGACCCATCTGAACAGCGACGTACACCTGTTAAATCAGACGGACTTTGTTTCTACCATCGCCGTTTCCGCGCCAGAGCTAGAAACTGTGTAGCTCCGTGTTCGTGGAAGGTGCAAGAGGAAAACTAAGTAAGGTGCAGATGACGGCGGATCTCGGTGCCATCACCCCTTGTCACCGCCTTCGCATCATGTGGACATTAACAGCGGACTAAATTTTTTAGTGGACACAGGAGCCAACGTATCTGTTTTACCGGTAAAGAAGAAACATTTATTGCGTGAGTGTAGTGATTATAAACTGTATGCAGCTAACGGTTCGGAGATCAAAACCTATGGGGTAAAATCACTTATTTTAAATTTTAAATTGCGCAGACCGTATCGATGGGATTTTGTAATTGCCGACGTAAAACAGCCAATTTTAGGAGCTGATTTTTTGAGTCATCATAAACTGTTAGTAGACGTAAGCGCACGAAAGCTCATCGATCAGGTCACAGATTTAAATGTTTTAGCTTCAATTGTAACCGTAAATGAACCTTCAGTTCTTTCCGTCAGTATCGACCATCCTTACCATAGCCTGTTATCTAAATTTCCTAGTATAACTAAACCAATATCATTTGTTGAAACTGCACCAAGTACGGTACAGCATGTTATTGAAACTACGGGACCCCCTGTATTTTCTCGCGCTAGGCCTTTACCTTCAGCTAGGTACAAACGTGTTAAAGCTGAATTTCAGAAAATGTTGGAACTGGGTATCTGTCGCCCTTCAAAAAGTGCATTGGCGAGCCCTTTACATGTTGTTGATAAGAAAAACGGCGACATTCGACCTTGTGGCGATTATCGACGCCTCAATGCAATCACGAAGCCCGACAGATATCCAATACCTAGACTGCAAGATTTTACATATATAATGGCTGGTAAAAATATTTTTTCTAAAATTGATATTAATCGCGCTTATCATCATATTGAGACTGCACCTGCTGACGTCGAAAAAACTGCCATTATAACTCCATTTGGGTTATATGAATTTCCTAGACTAACTTTTGGATTACGTAACGCAAGCCAGACTTTCCAAAGATTTATGGACACCGTATTTCGAGGTTTAGATTTTATTTTCAATTACATTGATGATGCTCTTATAGCAAGCGAGTCCGAATCTCAACACTTACAGCATCTAGAAATTATTTTTCAACGCTTAGAACAATATGGCTTAACGATTAATCTATCTAAATGTATTTTTGGTCAAACTTCTCTAGATTATTTAGGTTACAAAATCTCTCTACAAGGTATCAGCCCTACAGATGACAGAGTCAAGGCCATCGCGGAATACCCGAAACCAACCACAGTGGAGCAGCTTCGCCGATTTACAGGTATGGTGAACTTTTATCGATCCCATTTACCTCGTGCAGCATTTTATCAATCTTTATTTAGCAAATATTTAAGTAGCGCAAAAAAGAACGACAAAACGAAGATCCAGTGGTCCGATGAAGCAATTAACGCATTTGAACAATGTAAGACTGGTCTTATACAGGCCGCTACGTTGTCATATCCTAGGACCGAAGGTTCTCTATCTTTAATGACTGACGCGTCAGATTTGTGTGTTGGAGCAGTTTTGCAGCAGCAAGTCAGCAGCAAGTGGGAACCGCTAGGTTACTTCTCTAAAAAATTAACTATGACACAACAAAAATATTCAGCTTATAAATCATACTCTAATGAAATATTAGAGTATGATGTCATCATATGCTTATATTAATTGACTAGTTCAGATGTCATTTATATATATATATATATATATATATATATATATATATATATATATATAGATATACCCATACGGCAAATGTTGATCAGACGGGTTGTAGCATCAGTTAATTGTTGATCAGTTAGCCATTGTTGATCAAAATAGTTTTTGTTGATCGAATGTATGATTCGGCATACAAAAGTGGCTCCAATTTGATCAACAATTGCTGACCCTCTAGCGGCACAAATAAGAACTATTCATTGCATTACTTATACAAATCCGCTCCATCAATTGTTGATCTCATTCAAATGGACCAATCAGAGGTCATCTTTGCTGATGATTGGTTAGTTTTGTTATGCGCTGTTGCCAATTCGCTTCGTAATCTGTGGTTATAGAGATATAGATGTGTATGCAATAGTTCGGTTTTACTCCCGCTTAGCTTTGTCCGATACGTTATAGTAACAAATTCTCAATAGGAAGCTATAACATGCTATAACCTTAGAGTTAGTTTGTATTAGTTATTTAGGATGGTAAGGTGAAACAAAAATACCCAGTTACAATTAACATTTTTATTTTATTTAATCTTTTATTAATAAAATATGAACAGCTATAAATATTTTATGCACCTATTTATGAGGTATGTTTTGTTAAAGGTGTGATTATATAATATAACCTTATAATAATACGAATATGTATAAATTAATGTTAATGTTTACACACTAAAAAGGCAATAAAATACATAAAAGTTTTTCTATTTGTTACCATCGATTAGGTCGACGCCATTGTTTCAACTTATTAGATGTTTTGCTACTTGGAACTGGGAAGTAATCCTAGCAATAACGAATTAATCAAACCATATTAAATATAAAGGTTGATTGTTTATCAATTTAGAATAATCCAATGTATTTTCTTAACGAATCTAGGTTGGTACTATTTATAATCTCTATTTTTACATTATGACTTAGTTTTGTTGTAACTGATTTTTGTGAAATAGTGTATGCAGATAGTGTTGGTTTTAGGTTTTTGTAAATCCAGGTGTTTCACTAACGTTTACATAACTTAAGAAGTCATTACTATTGTAAGATTGCATGATTTAGATCATGGTTTGTGAAACGTGTAAAATAACGTGTGAAATAAATAAATAAATATATTAATAAATCTATACGCTATGATGAAAGCTTGTCAGTGTTAAGTTAGGACATGTAGATTAGGAGCTTGGTTCTCCATAAGATTCGAAAACTTTTTTTTATTACCTTTTATTTTTTTCTTTCACCTGTCCCTTTGTCTGTAATCAAATCTTGCAAGTAAAATTTGACACACTTCCTAGTTTCCGATTGAGTAAAATTTTTGCACGCGTATGTATATCGCGTGACAATGCAATATTATGATGAGATGGATCTGATCTAATGATGGAGCTGGAAGGTGGCCATAGAAACTCCGTTATAATACGACATAACCCTATCGAGTTTGGGCTCGTATGATTCGTCTCGATGAGTACTTTGTCTGCAGATGATATCCAGGGTCTGATGATGGAGTTGGAAGGTGGCCATAGGAAGTCCGTAATAAAACGACACAATCCCATCGAGTTTGGGCTCGTTTGATTCGTCTTGACGAGTACTTTCGTTCTAGATAATATCCATATGATATGCAACTCCATCAGATTTAATAAAATAAGTTCGTTCCATTTATTATGAATGTAAATTCTATTTGATTAGATGGATGGATGGTATGAGGGTGTATAAACATGTCATATCACTAATGTTACGCCTCAGTGTACCAGGGCGAACCCTGTTGTACTGAAGCCCTCTTCCCCCTACAATGGATCTCTGGAGAATACTACGCCGTAGTAAATCCCGAATCATAAATACTGAAAAGTAAAAATAGAAAATGTTTATTTTAATACAGTTGCTCAAAAAGTGGCGTATTGCAGGGACATATAGCGTTCGGGATGTGGGCTATATTACACACTCGTGCTTTTTCTTTACCTTTTCCTAACTTGTGCATTTTCTTTTCCGACTGTCAAAATAATGTCTATTAAAAAGAAAAAACCAACCACGAAGTTTTAGAAGTTTTTATGATTCATGCAAATATTTCTAAAAAGAAGCTACTAATTTGTTTCAATATCAGATTTAATGATTTGATTCAATGAGATAGGTTAGGTTTCATTTCATTTCATCTCATTAACATTTTCATTTCAAATCAATAAAAAAATTCTACTGAAGACTTGGCTGTATCGGCATAGTTCCCTTTGCCAACTCAGAATGGGTGAAGAAAACAAAAAAAAATCTCCGCATATAGGTATTCTTTTACGGTTGGCACCATTTTTCAAAAATGTTCTTTGCGAGTTTTTATTAAATTGCTTCAGTTTTTCGCAACTGTATTAAAAATAGTTGTTCAGTACACGTGCGGAACCGTCATTGCTAAGAGTTCCGACTCACCTTCGGCTACGCCTTGGCTCGGGTAGACATTTGTCGGAACTCATTGCAATGACAGTCTTTCCGTACTTGTAATGAAATATACTATTTTTTAATTAGCTTTTGTTACTTGTTGATAAAAGGAACTAAAAGGTTCATCATCATCAGCCTATATCAGTCCACTGCTGGACATAGGCCTCTCCCAAGGCGTGCCACTGAGCCCGATCTTCGGCTCAACGCTTCCAGTTACCTCCCGCCACCCGGCGCAGATCGTCGCGCCACCTTGCAGGGGGCGTCCTACACTACGTTTGCCTAAGCGCGGTCTCTACTCTAAAAGTCGTCTTGTCCACCGATTGTCAGCTCTACGACAGATGTGACCAGCCCACTGCCACTTCAGCTTGCTGGCTCTTAAAGCTATGTCGGTGACCTTAGTCCGTCTCCGGATTTCCTGATTTAGGATCTTATCTCGGAGAGACACACCGAGCATAGCCCTCTCCATTGCTCGCTGCGCAACCTTGAGCTTGTGAACCAGTCCCACCGTCAGACAACGTCTCGTGGACAACGGGTAGGACGCACTGGTCGAAGACTTTCGTCTTGAGGCTTTGCGGTATATATGACGAGAGTATGTGACGGAGCTTCCCGAATGCTGCCCAGCCCAACTGAATCCTCCTATCGGATTCCTTCTCGAAGCTGTTTTTTATGAAGCTGGATGGACTGCCCAAGGTAAACGTATTCTTGAACAGCTTCGAGTGTCGTTCCTTCGACGATGATGGGGATAGGAATTATGTGTGCGTTGAACATGACCTTGGTCTTGTCCAAGTTTATTCCTAGCCCCACCCGGGAGGCTTCATTTAGGCTGGACAACATTTCCTGCAACTCCTGCAGACTTTCTGCCATAAGGACTATGTCATCGGCAAAACGCAAATGTGAGAGATATTCGCCGTCTATGTGTATGCCACGTCCCTTCCAGTCCAATAACTTGAAGACATCTTCCAGTGCACAGGTAAATAGTTTCGGTGACAAAATGTCACCTTGTCTAACACCTCTGTGCAGCTGGATAGGTCTTGTTTGGGAGTTCTGAATTTGGACGGAAATAGTGGCTGAGTTATATAAGTTTCTCAACACATCGATGTATCGATAGTCAACTTGGCACCGCTGCAGGGATTCCAGAACCGCCCAGGTTTCAATCGAGTCAAAAGCTTTTTCAAAGTCCACAAACGCTAGGCACAGGGGCTGATTATACTCGTGCGTCTTTTGTATAATCTGCCTCACTGTGAGAATGTGGTCTATGGTGCTAAAGTCTCGTCGGAACCCGGCCTGGTCCGGTGGCTGGAATTCGTCTAGTCGTCTAGCGAGTCGATTCGTTATGACCCTCGAAAACAACTTATAGACGTGGCTCAGAAGCGAGATTGGGCGGTAGTTTTTCAGCAGTTTTGTCTCCCTTTTTATGGAACAAAACTACAATGCTCCTGTTCCACGCCTGCGAAGTTCTCCCTGTTTGCAAGACGGATAAAAAAATTTGGGCTAGTCTTGTGAGAATTGGTGTGCCGCCGGCTTTAAG
This sequence comes from Pyrgus malvae, assembly GCA_911387765.1. NCBI lineage: Eukaryota > Metazoa > Arthropoda > Insecta > Lepidoptera > Hesperiidae > Pyrgus > Pyrgus malvae. The sequence goes on along the minus strand of OU426972.1, from coordinate 11,679,583 downwards.
AAGTTCTGTTTTTATTCCGTCCGCACCAGGGGCTTTTCCGTTTTTAAGTTGTTTGAGGGCCAACGCGATCTCCTCACGACTGACTTCGGGAAGCTCGTCAGTATAGTGGCGTGTTAATGTGGCTCTGGGATCTGTGGATTGGTTATCAGGCTGTGGTACACGTGAGGCATATAATCGGCTATAGAAGTCCTCAATCTCGAAGAGTGCCTCTGGCTTAGAAGCTACCGTTTTGCCGTTCTGCGTCTGGAGTTTAGAGAGATGACTTACACCCAGACGATGCGTGAATACCTTAGATCCCCGGTTCTTCTCAATTGCCTGTTTTACAATAAGTGTTTTGGAGCGCCGGAGGTCTTTGCGTATATGCTTTCGGATGTCTTTTGTAAGACATCGGAGTTCTGATGGCGTGGCGTTTTGGTCTTCACGTCTTTGCTTCATAAGCGCGAGAGTCTCATCCGTGAGCTTAGACTTCCGGCCCATATGCCTTGTCCAACAGAACCTGTTACCTTCGTCCCTTAAGATATTTACCACATTTTCATATTCCTCGTCAATATCCACGGTGGGTTCCAAGGCCTCAAACCAGTTTTTCAGTTCCAGCTGAAATTGATTGGACCCCGTTTCGATTTGGAGGAGATTTGGTCGGAGCGTAGACTTCAACATACGGCGTCGCTCGAGCTGAAGATCTATATTTAAAGAGCCTCTTATAAGCCTGTGATCACTACAGGTGTTAAACCTATTGATCACGGAGACGTCTTTAAATATCCGCTTGTAGTCCGTAATGATGAAATCTATCTCGTTTTTGGACTTATCATCAGGGCTTCGCCAGGTCCACTTCCTCTGAGGCTTTTTCTTGTAGAAGGAATTCATCAAGAACAGCCTCTGGCTTTCGAGGAAATTAACCAGCATTTGCCCTCGATGGTTTCTCCTTCCATAACCGTGAGGTCCAATACAAGATTCAATGCCAGTCTGTATACCCACCTTGGCGTTGAAATCCCCCATGACAATGTTGAAGTGTGCCTTTGTGGTGTTGTTTAAGGCCCAAACAATGTTTTCATACATTGTTTCAACCTCCTCGTCCATATGTGTCAAGGTTGGCGCGTAAACTTGTACTATCTTAAGAGAATATCGTTTGGATAGTCTCAGTACAAGGTAAGCAACCCGGCTCGACACACTGGATATTTCTACAACGTTGTCAGTGAGGATTTTGTTGACGAGGAATCCTACTGCGCCTTGGGATTGTTGGTCTCCCTCCCGGAAGTAGAGGAGATGGCCAGATTTAAGAGTTATCGTGTCCTCGCCCTGTCTTCGGACTTCAGATAATCCTAAAATCTGCCAATTTATATTCTCTAACTCTACCTCGAGCTCAGCCAAGTTCTCGTCCAGCCTTAACGTTCGTCCGTTGTACGTCGCCAGTGTCAGATGTTTATGGTAGCCTGCCGTAGCCCGGGGATTCTTCGCACCCCCTGCCCCACCGATACCATGACCGCTACCTTGGCCCGGCCTGGTGGGGCGGCCGGGAACTGGGGGCCCTTTGTATTTGGCACGATCCATGTGAAGGTTTTGCCCTAATCGCCACGCTGGGCAAGCGGGTTGGCGATCGCAGACACCTGGGCATTATCAAACGATGACGCTGCTGCCCGTCACCGTACACTGCACTTAGTGCCCGGTGTTGATGTGTGATGGTTATCCCGCCATTAGTCGGTCGTCAGAGCCTCGTCGGTTTTTTAGCAGGGTGTACCGCGTGCAGGTGAGGTTGACTTTTGGAACTTAAGATCTTATGCTCCCTTACACCTAAAAGGTTAAAAATAATTTAATTCTGATAAGAAATATGAGTATACTATTTTATAGGTACATTATCAACAAATTTATTTTTTAATAGAAGCGTGTTATATATGTATTTTGCCGGCAAGAGAAATAATAAAGGTTAATAAAAATAAAAGCTTTTATTTTTATTAACCTTTTACAAACTTTAAGATTTATCCAAGATAAAACTAACAAAGAAATATAAACAATAACAACAAGAAAACTTCTTCTTAGTACTTTACTTTTAAGTATTATTTTCTTCGATTAAATTAAGTATCAGTTTTATTAATCAAGTAATTAGGTACCCACAGCCTAAAAAAATAAAAATAAACCTTGTACTAACTTAAGGAAGTAACTTAGCGATTTCTTCAGAAACATGTTGAGGATACTTAGGCTCTCCTAGACGTTGGGACTTATAGTATGTTAACCTTCTAAGTACAACACAAACATGTTTCTGAAGAAATTGTTGAGTTACTCCTTAGCGCACTCTACAACTTTCTTATTAACATTATAAAAAAGCATCAAAATTGTATTCATCACAAAAGCATCAAAAAAGTGTCGAGATCGTAAGTTTGGTCATTTCTGACATAAGTCAAGTAACTTACGATTGGGTTACTCTACACTTACTTGTAAATTGTGAAACAGGCTCTTAGAATTCTTTTCTTTAACCACGAATTCAGTATTATTTTGGTATCCGCTAAATGAGTACCTACTATTAATTTTTAATTATCCACAGTCTCAAAATAAAATATAAACATTTAACAAAATTTATGAACTTAAACATTTATCCAAGAAAAAGGTAATAAAAAACATAATTACCGTAATTATGCACTATTTTTTTTACTTAAAACTAAACTTTGATTTTTGTCTTCGTTGACATTTCCTTTATAAGATCAAAATACACTGGATGTCAAAACTAAGTTAATAATTAAATTTTAACTTTTAATTAATTAAAACGTTAATCCTTACTATAGTCTTGAAATAAAAAACGTCTTGTAGCGAATTTCAACAATTTTCTATGAAACTATAGTTAAATAATTAAATTGTTTTTCTGGCACTTTTTATTTCGAACTTATTATCTTGTGTACTTTAAAAGTTACTGCAATTTTCAAAGTGTGGTACTTAGTTTTGACGGCCAGTGTACCTCCATCCATCTATCAGCCTTTTAAAGTCCACTGCTGGACATAGGCCTCCCCTAATGTTCGCCACTCCATCCGGTCCTGCGCCCTCTGAATAAAGATGTTTCCCGCTATCTTCTTCAGGTCGTCAGTCCACCTGGTTGGAGGGCGGCCTGTGCTCCTTTTGCCGAGACGTGGTCGCCATTCGAGGACCTTTTTTCCCCACCGGTTGTCAGTCCTCCTAACTATATGGCCTGCCCATTGCCACTTCAGCTTACAGATTTTGAGAGCTATGTCGGTAACCTTCGTTCGTCTACGGATTTCATCGTTACGGATTCTGTCGTGTAGAGAAATACCAAGCATAGCTCTCTCCATCGCTCGCTGAGCGACCTTGAGCCTGTGGAAAAGGCTAACTGTAAAAGACCACGTCCCAGCGCCGTAGGTCATCACTGGCAACACACACTGCTCGAAAACTTTCTACTTCAGGCATTTCGGTATTCTGGACGAGAAGATACTTTGTAATTACTTCAACCGAGTTCTCTCGAAGTTGGACTTACCCATGCGGATCGCTTGTCCCAGGTAATTTTTTTTTTCAACCTTTTTTGTGTCTCACTGCTGGGCACAGGTCTCCTTCTCACACAATTGAGAGGGATTTAGGCCATAGTCACCACGCTGGCCAAGTGCGGATTGGTGGACGTCATGCTTTCGAGAAATTATGAATTTCTCTCAGGCATGCACGGCGATGGAGAACCTCGTAATCAATGAAATACCACGATATTTTCCATCAACGTGGAGTAGCGATAAAATCGCACATTACACATTTCTTTGTCAGAGGTGCGAGCCGAGGATTTGAACCTGGGATCGGTCGCGTCGAAGACCGTGATTTTTTACCACTCGGCCATCGCTGCTCTGAAACATCGCTGCGCAGGTAAATATACTCATCGACAACTTCGAGAGTAGCGCCATCAACAACGACCGGTATGGGTGTGACATGGACATTTGACATGATCTTCGTCTTGTCCATGATCATTTTAAGACCCACCCGTTGGGAGGCGCTATGGAGGTCACCTAGCATTGTGCTGAGTTCTTCCAGGGACTCCGCCAAGATGACTCTATCATCGGCAAATAGATGGTGCGTGAGGTACTCAAACGTAAGGGACTACGGGAGCGAGGAACAACCTCTTTACCCGGGCAGACTCATGAGGATCACTGCCTCATGGTGATTTCACTCCGCCGTTAGGCGGTAGGCATTTTTGCCAAGGTTTGGTTTTTTGCTAAGGTTTGGTAAGTGCGTGAGGTGTTCGCCATTGATGTTAATACCAAGCCCTTTCCACTCCATCAGCTTAAACATGTCTTCCAATGCAGCGGTAACAGTTTCGGGGATATAACATCTCCTTGTCATACTCCGCGCTGCAGTGGAATAGGTTCAGTGCTTCCGTCGTGGACTCGGACTGACATGGTTGCGGCTTTGCATAAACACTTCAACACCTCGATGTACCGATAGTCAATCTGGCATCGTTGGAGAGACTCTAGCACCGCCCAGGTCTCAATAGAATCGAAGGCTTTCTCATAGTCCACATACGCAACACATAGGGGCAGATTATACTTTATCGGTCTTTTGTATAACGTGATTTGTATGACGTGGCTCAGAAGCGCGATGTGTCTATAGTTCTTCAAAAGGGCTCTTAGGCTCAAGGGGTGATTCTTGAAGAACAGAACTACCACGCTTCTGCTCCACGCCTCCAGGGTAGTTCCGTTACTGATGATGGTATCAAAAAGTTTTTGGAGCGCCACTAGGAGGGGTTTTCCTCCAGCCTTCAGCAGCTCTGATGTGATACCGTCATCTCCCGGTGCTTTGTTGTTTTTTAGCTGACTTAGGTCCCCCTCTAATTTCGTACAGGCTGACGTCCGGGATATCTTCGGTATAGTGTTTGGTCGATACTCGGTCATGTCGGGAGATAGATTGGAAGCCCACGGTTAAGTATCTACAACATCGCTCCGTATGCACAGTCAGGTGAATCATGTGATTAAAAATATGAAACTAAGGGTGTACCAAACCTACATCTGGTCAAGGACCACCTACGGGGCGCCGGCATGGTTTGCGTCGGTAAGTGCGTCGCTGCGCAAGCGTTTTGAAGCGATTAACATTTAATGCATATTTCGGCCTGATCAACATTTGCCGTAAAGAGGACAATATATCTATAATATAAAAATGAATCGCAAAATGTGTTGGTAAGCGCATAACTCAACAACGCCTAGACCAATTTGGCCAATTGTTTTTTTTAAATGTTCGTTGAAGTTCAAGGATGGATTGTACGGCGAGAAAAATTCGAATAATTGCCGGAAAAACCATAAAAACAGCCCTTTTCTTTTTCCCATACAAATGTTTTCTAACTAAAACGTAGTCAATTTGAGCTTTACTGCTATTGTATAAAGTTCATATTAAATTACAAGCACTCACTGTTGTCTAAGCAATGTAGGTGTGTTCCTAACGTCAAAGATCATATCTATCAAAACAGTGTGCGTGTGTGCGTTGGAGCACAGAATACATCGTTGGAGGAGTTTAATGTCGCATAGCATGATGTTATATAGGTTATAGCCTTCCCTAATAACTGGACTATTCAACACAAAAATAATTTTTCAGTAGTTCCTGAGATTAGCGTGTTCAAACAATCAAACATCCACGCGGACGAAGTCGCGGGCGGCCTCTATCCCTACTAATATTATAAATTCGAAAGTAACTGTCTGTCTGTTACGCTTTCTCGCTTAAACTAATGAACCAATTTTAATGAAATTTGGAACACAGATAGAGTGGACCTTGGGAAAGGACATAGGATGGTTTTTATCCTACGGGAACCTATAAAATGGGTCCAAGCGGGCGAAGCCGCTGGCGGAAGGCTAGTATATATATAAAACTGGCCAAGTCAAATCTAACCTATTTTAAGATCTCACATTTTTAAAGATCGCTTTTGTATCGTTTTTAATATCGTATTTATAATCGATTTTCATATTAAATTTTAAATATTGTACAAATTCAAAAAATAGTCTTCATGCAATTATTCTAATAGGTACTTTATGGAACAAAGCAAATTCGCGAAGTTTCAGGCCCATTTAATCAACAAGCTAAATAGATAATTTCAAGGCGAGTACACAAAGTTGGTTAGTACCTTAGAGCATCAAGGTATGATAGGTATGACACCCGTCATAGGAGTGGCCTTTATGGGCGAACCCCTCGTCCCAACGTCCGTGTACAATGTGCCTTCTAGTTATATACAACTGGTGTGTCTGTGTGTGTCGGTGTCAGTGTTGTCGGTGTATGGAAAATGACGTTGTTAATTGAAATTGACATATTTAGAAATGTATGCGTCTGTAGCAATGAAAGAATATTTGTGGACTCTTAAAACTATTTTTGGAGTCGGGCCCTTACTAAAATGTCGTACCATTCGTTCTAAATGGGCACCGACAGTACAGACCGTGGGACAGTACCTACTTCTTCTTACTTATGGTAATGACTCTTAAAACTATATTGGAGTCGGTGCCCATTCAGAACGAAAGGTACACTATATTTACTAAGACATGACATTTTACTAAGGGCCCAAATCCAAAAATAGTTTTAAGAGTCATTACCATAAGCAAGAAGAAGTAGGTACTGAACAATTTTATTTTTTACCGTTTGAAGTCGGTTCTATTTTTTTGTTAAAAACTTAATTAATTTCACCCTTTTTAGTAATTTTAACAATTCTGTACATACATGTATAAGCATAATTGGAAAAAAATTCACTTAACTTCTAAACGTTACGGAGATTTACCTTTTATAATCATGTTTATCTAATAGCCATCTTATGGCCTGAAAGGATACTGATGTCAGTCCACCTGAACGTATAAATTAATAAAAGAGTTTGCTCTCAGCTCCGTTGAGGAGTTCTACCTTCAATCATCAGCTTAGCAACATCAGGTGATAATTACCGGACATAAATATTTGTATTATGTTAAAGAATATGACCAAAAAAATGTGTGTGCCTATTAAGTTTCAGTATTTCCCTCGATTTCCCTTGTATCATATCATCAGATTTTGACATGGTGACAGTTGGACCACCACAGGAATGTAAGATTTCGAACAAAACTCCATTTATTGAAAGAATTTGCTCTCAATTCCTAACCATCGTAGTACCTTCCATCATCAGCTCAGCAACATCACATGATGATGATTAAACACAAATGTCTTTTTTGCTTTAGTTAGAATATAAAAATCAATTGATGTGCTATAAAATTTAAATATTCCCCTCGATTTCTCTGGGATTCTATCATCAGGCTTTGACTTGGTGACAGTTCGACCACCTCGGGAGCGTAAGTTTTTGAACAAAAAAATATTTATTGAAAGAATTTTCTCTAAACTCCTAACCATTGTAGTACCTTCCATCATCAGCTCAGCAACGTGATATGATGATATTTATACACAAATGCCTGTTTTGCTTTAATAAAAATATGAAAATCAATTGTTGTGCTATAAAATTTGTATGTTCCCTTCGATTTCTCTGGGATCCCATCATCAGACTTTCACTTGGTGACAGTTGGACCACCTCAGGAATGTAAGATTTCGAACAAAAACCCATTTATTGAAAGAATTTGCTCTCTACTCCTCACTGTTGCAGTACCTTCCATCATCAGCTCAGCAACATGAGATGATGATTACTATGCACAAATATCTCTTATGCTTTAGAAAGTATAAGAAAATCAATGTGTGTGCCTATAAAATTTGAGAGTTCTCCTCGATTTCCCTGGGATCCCATCATCAGATATTGATTTGGTGACAACGGGACCACCTCGGAAGTATAAGCATACGAACAAAAAAAGAATTTTGAAAATCGGTTCACAAACGGCGGAGTAATCGGTGAACATATATAAAAAAATACATACAGCCGAATACATTAGGTACCTTCTCCTTTTGGAAGTCGGTAAAAATCAACTAAATTATCTCCCTGAAGATAGTGTTTGGCATTTTTTTAAACATTATCAATGAAGTACATCTATTTTTATGACATTTACAATCATACTTTATTATTTTTTTCATTATAATTAGATGTTTGCGGGTAAGATTAGGTTAGTTACATAATTTTTTTGTCAAACTTTTAAATCATCATTGCCACAAGTTCTGTTTTCGGTAAATAATCGGTTTTACCCATAAAGGGGCTATATATAAAAAGGACTGAACTGGCGATCTTGCGTCTATCTCATCTAGCATGCATCTAGCGTCTATCTTTTGTTTCGTTTGCGATGTTGCCGCTCCGCAGCATCGTTGTACATTTCCGCGGTATTTGTTGATCTCCCAACGTGTATATTGATCAACAAAGGCACACAAAGTGTAAAATAAATGGCGGTTACAGAATCAACAATTGCCGTGTGATTTGGTGACGAGCTAGAGTGTTTGCAGCATAGCTAGGCACTGGGTCGCAATGAGGAGAATTGTTATATTCGAAGTTTGACACGATATCACCAAAATTATCTAAACTAAAAGCCGCTAAAGGTGGATCAACAATTAATGCATATTTCGGCCTGATCAACTTTTGCCGTAGGGAGGACAATATATATATATATATATATATATATATATATATATATATTTACATATATTTTATTTGTGGCTAAAGTTAAATTGTGTTTAGTTACGTGCATGAGAAAATCAGGCGCGGTCCCAGGAGGGGGTCATAGGGGATCTAAATCCATTAGACACCTCTTCACCCAAATTCCTTAGTCACCCCCCTCCCAAATTTCTTGGCTACCTCCCCTCCCCCCCAAATTGACAGGCTGCGACCGCGCCTGGAGAAAACACAGTCATGTTTTGGTGACATATTCAAGATATGACTGTATCCGAGACGATCATAATATCTACACTAATGTTATAAGAGGAACGATTTGATTGTTTGTTTGTATTGAATAGGGTCCGAAACTGGACAGATTTGAAAAAATCTTTTACCATTAGAAGCCGTCATTATCCCTGATGAACATAGGCTACTTTTTACCACGGTAAAATGCTTCTTTCCTACGGGAAAGCGGGCAATAGCGTACACATGGTTGAAGCAACTGGCTAAACGCCTATGATTTTAATATAGCAATATAATATCATGTTACGTCGTATTGCAAATGGATGAAAGAAAGTTAGAGATATATATTCCAATTATAGCCTGGAATAGCACATAGACAACTTTTTTATTCTACGGGGATCCATAAAACGGGTACACGCGGGCGAAGCCCCGCTGACGGAAGGCTAATCCATACTAATATTATAAATTCGAAAGTAACTCTGTCTGTCTGCCTGTCTGTCCGTCTGTCTGCTACGCTTTCACGCTTAAACAACTGAACTGATTTTAATGGAATTTGGAACACAGATAAAGTGGACCTTGGGAAAGGACATAGGATGGATTTTACCCTACGGGTCCACGCGGGCGAAGTCGCTGGCGGAAGACTAGTTTAATTATATAACAATCTGTAATTGTAAGGAGAAGATAAAGACAATAACTAACCCCCATAGTAATTTTTCTCTCTCTATATTTCTGACCTTTACAGCGTTAAGACCTTTAAAGGTACAAGACAATATACCTTTGTGGAAGATAAATATCAATGAAGGTAACTGTATGTATATTTATTTCTCAAAGGGCTTGCAGTGACTTTAACAAACCGACGATAAAAACGCAGAATGTTCTCTATTCGACGCGTTTATTTCTTTTCTTGTAGTCCGATTTTGAATACTTCTTTTTTATTGGAAAGGGTGTACTTGGAAGTTGGTCCCTTAAAAATTTGAAATAAAAAATTCTAACCGTAGGGATAGGAAGTTCTTTCAAATAGACCCTGTCATTTGTTTGAACGGCGGATTGGTGGATGATATTTGACGGTTTCCAGTTTACATTTAAGTTGATTATCGCTGAAAATACGAATAAAACGACAATTTCTAAAAATGAAACCTAGCTGGATCAAACTATCACCCCCGAAACCATCGGTACAAAATTTCCTGAAAATCATTGGAGCCGTTTCCGAGATTCAAATTATATATATGTATATGTATATATCTCTATATTATAAAATGAATTACCCACTACAACTCAAGAACGGGTGAACCGATGTGCCTTATTTTGGTCTTGATTTGAAGTCCAGGGAAGGTTTAAACGGTGAGAAAATATAGAAAAATTGCGTAGTTAATAGTAAAACAACTTCTGTAATTACATAAAAGTGCTCTGTTTTTACCCACTGGGTATGCAAATCATTTAAAAATTAATATTATTAAGATTAATAAAGTATAGTATTGTCTTTGGCTTATTTATGTTTTTTATATTAGCCCGTTAATCAATATTTTAATCTATACATAAAGCTGAAGAGTTCGTTCGTTCGTTTGTATGTTTGTTTGAACGAACTAATCTCAGGAACTACGGGTTCCAATTGAAAAAATCTTTTTGTGTTGGATAGTCCATTTATCGGAGAAGCCTTTTTTTTAAAGGCACACGGGCCGCGTGGTGTAAGCTATTACCGTCGCCTATGGACACGGGCAACCCCAGGGGAGCCACCAGAGGGCTTTAGGCTATTTAACATCATGCTATGACTAATACCAAAGTCCACGTGGACGAAGTCGCGGGCGGCCACTAGTATGAAAATAAAACAATTATATTACCGGTTTTGTAAGCAATAAACAATTCCCACGATAATGTATTTTAACTTTTCTAACTTGGGTGAAACTGCGGAGCACAGCTAGTCATTTATATATTTCTTCCGCTGGGAATTAAACTCAGAACCTCTTGTACGATACGCCTACCGATAAAAAAAATATGAGGCATACGGTCAACAAACGTGCCCTTCGAATACAAGCGCAAATATTCGTTACATCCCTAATTATAAGATACATGTATACCACTGTATAATCCTCGTCCGCAGGCCGGTGTCCGAGCTTGTTGTTTCATTAAAACTTTTAATGAGGTCACCCGGTTCATTTACGAACAACGCGGAGGCTTTGTTTTGGAATTTTCAAAATATGCCTATATATACGTGGTATTTTTTTTTATAAATAAACCGAACAAAAAGGCAGACGGGCCGCGTGGTGTTAAGCGATCACCGTCGCCTATGGACACGGCCAACCCCAGGTGAGCCACCCGAGCATTGCCGGCTTTGGAGGAGAGCTTTTTTTACAGCTTTCTTCAAGAACCCCATGTTATAGTCCACTGGGAATGCCTCAGCTGGAAGATTGTCCCATAACCTATACGTCCGTGGTAAAAAGGAGCGTGCAAAGCAGAGTGTGGAGGGTCGGCACCGGTAATAGTTCATATCTGTTAGCGCGGTTCCAAATCAGCGTATTAGGAATAGGTATTTATGTCAAAGTTCGCAGCGTTATTTACTGTTCGGGCTAGCGGCTGTTAGGGCTAATTAATACTCTGTGTCGTGGGTACCATGGAAACATGCAAAGACAGGAACACAAAAACCCAGACCGAGAACAGAAATTTAAACTCATCATTCTAATTTCTGTCTGTCTGTCCGGCATGGTAACCACTGAGCCACGCGGGTTTTCGTAGGGAAAACACAATTCACATTCAGAGATATAAAATAATTTGGCCATTGCAAGTATTCTTCGACTTGTCTATTTTGTCTATTGTAAGTTAATTTTTCGAATTAAACACCCCCTTGGTGGTCTGCCTCTGCGCTTGGGGAGGACTCCGGATCTTTAGTAGAGCGCATCGGTGTCCTCCACGCGCGGCGCCCCAGAACGGGTCCATCTTCGGGAGAGCAGATGTGCTCTCCTGCACCTTCCGATGTTTACGACGGCATGCGGCCAAGCACAAACCGCCTTCCTTCGCGGGGCTGCTGGCTGGACGGATCGAGCTCACACCACCCACAACCCCGGCCTCCTTTTAGTCTCCTCATACGATCAGGCAGAGGATACCGTAGCTCTATTCTTAATCCCGAAGCTACAGGGACTACACACACGTCACCTATAAATGTAATGAATTGAAAAAAAAATTGAAACTTGAAATTCCCTCCCGTCCGTGTGTCTCGCATTAGTATTCACGCCACAACCCGGGGGACGATATCTTATTCAATTATATGTAAAACCCGACTTCTTGTATTATTCGGTTGGCTCATATCGGCCGGCGGCGGTGCGTGGGCCCCAATCGAGGCGCATTGTTATTGAAATTGGCAAAGATATTGGTAACATTTTCTGTATAAAAAACTGTCACTTAAATGAGTTTCGAAAAGAAAGCTTTCGAAAGGCGGACAAGGTGCGGGCTGGGTACAAAATCTAAGTCCCTGTAGCTTCGGGATTAAGAATAGAGCTACGGTATCCCCTGCCTGATCGTAAGAGGCGACTAAAAGGAGGCTTCCGGGGATGAGGACGGTGAGAGTGGGAGCTTGACCCGTCCAGCCAGCAGCCCCGGGAGGGACGGCGGTGTATGCGTGGCCGCATGCCGCCGTGAACACCTGAAGGTGCAGGAGAGCACATCTACTCTCCCGAAGATGGGCCCTTTATGGGGCACCGCGCGTGGAGGACACCGGTGCGTTCCTATGGGCAGGCCACCGCGAAGGGGTTTTAGTGCGGTCAAATCCCACATAACCCGGTATCCTCTCCCAAGGTGTCGGGTACCTTTTGAAGGTTTCCCCGGTTCCCCAGGTTAAAAAAAAGGTACAAAATCTAACTTTCAGCGTGGAATGGAAGACCAAAGCCGGTACTGTAATAGATATTCTATTTCACGAACACCGATCGGCTTTGATTGTAGCAGTGATTCTGACAAGAGATTTTGAAGCGTTAACAAATAAATCTGAACACCTCTGTCATTAACAAAAACAACTTTAAAAAAAATATTACCTTCCTCGCACAACTCTTACAGGTTTAGTTTTCATGCTGACGGTTACTCGAAACCGAGCTCTCTTGAGGTTACGCACATGAAAACATGTGTATGTGCACGCCTCGCACATTCATAGCAGAACGGACATCGTGACATAGAACATCTGTAATGTCCAACCAATATTAAGAGTCATTCTTCGTCCAAATCGACCACAGTGGAAACCTGGTTGTTAAGTGTTGTATGTACTTTCCATCCATAATGGTCTGTAGATTTGTGAAACGAATCGTAGCTATTTCTGGCTTTTAAAATATCTGAACATCCTCAACGCAATACATAAAGACAAGTCGCAAATAAAGATAGAGTAAGTACCGAAGTGGATACTCCATTTGTCTTCGTTTGAACAGTGCCATCTAGCGGCGGGCGAGCGCAACAAGCGAGGGGGAATTACCCACTCGAGAACTGTATGCTCATTCGCTGACACATTTTCGCAAATTGTAACCGAATGAAGGTACTAGATGGAATATAGTACTAGCTTTCCGCTACACGTTTCCTCCCATAGGAATGAGATAGATAGATAGATAGATAATACTCTTAATTGTACACCAACAAATAAAAAAAATACATACACAGAGGTTGTACATAGTATTAATGTACATTGGCGGTATTATCACTAAAAGTGATCTCTTCCAGACAACTAAAAAAACGTATTGTAAGAATTATTAATAAAAGTAAATAACATCGGGTTCAGGTGCGCAAATTTACAACAATTCAATTCAGTAGACAAACAAAGCAAACATACGTTTTTAGGAAAAAAGGAAATAATAATGACAATAACAATAGCATAGTCAGGAAAATAAGTGATGAAAACAAAAGATAATGAAGAGGTTAAAGAAAATAGAGAAAGCGCTATTTATTTTGAGCTAAGTAATATTCCTTCACTTGTGCTTTGAAAGATTCCAGTGACTGTGCCCGCCTTATTATTGAGATAATTTCCCCAGGTAAAAATTAGCTTTTTTCACTTCCAACCCCTACACAAAATAATAAGAAGCAGATTTTAGAGAGGACAAACATACAAAAACCAACCACACTTTTACACTCTATTTTACATTCAGTATAGATTAAGTGTGTTACGCCGATAGCATCATCATACTGACCCATATGGCTCAATGGCTGCCGGACAGCCGATCGGAGTGTCCCGGGTTCGATTCCGAATTCGAGGCCGAAATTTGTATGATGAGTTTAAATTTCTGTTCTCGGTCTGGGTTTTACCCAAAGTTTACTCTTAATGGAAGTTCCATCAATGCGGTCATGCCGTTTAGGAGTTTTTTCCTCATCGTGAAGCAGCGATAAAAACGCACATAATTCTTTATTCAGAGGTGTGCATCGGGGTATTATCACGGGACCCCGTTTCGGAGACGATGTCTTTATCACTCGAACCAATGGGTTCTATTTCCCTTACAAAAATTGAGTACAATTTGTCTGTTTATCATTCGCAAGATTCCAGCAAATTATATCAGCCATGTCCATTTTGCCTTCGCTAATTGTAATTTCATTGTGGAGGAAAAAAACGTTTTGTTCCTGTTTGAATTTCATGAATACGTGAGGCAATAATGTAATTAGGTCTCGCCGCGGGCAAAATTCCATTTCATTTTTATAATTCTCAGGATGGATGCATTTTAATGACTACTGTACCGCTGTGGTAGGTTTTCCACTGGAAAGTGTTCGACACTGAAAGATCGCGTCAGCATTTAAAAATTAAAATAATTACCTACTTAAATTTCAACCTATATTTTTTTACAACGTAAGTATTTAACGAGCCACATGGCGCAATGGTTATTCTTATTACCATGCCGGACTGGCAATCGAGGTGGCAATGGTCGGGAATTGCGAGGTTCGATTTCCAGCGAAACAGAAATTTGAATGATGAGTTTAAATTTCTGTTCTCGGTCTGAGTTTTAGTGTTCCTGTATTTCGATGTGTCCATGGTACCCACGACACAGGGTATTAATTACCTTACTGTGGAGCTATGAGTGTGTAACGTATGTTTATTAATTGATCAGAAAAAGGAGAAGCACTATATCATTGTCTCACCTACAGGTTTCTCCATACATTACTTACATTATAAATTTTATTGTTCTACCCATTACAAAGAAACATTTCAAAAAATATTAGCGTTGACGACAGAACCTCGATATTTTTTCGATTGGTTAAAAAACGACAACTTAAAATAAAACAAAGAAAGTAATGAACAAGATGTAAGTACTTTTAAAAATCTTGCAACAAAATCGAGTCGAGAAATCCAAAGGAGCTTACTGAACAGACTCTTCAGTCTATTATTTTTATTTTAGTGCATGAGTTTCATTTAAACAAATCAGTCCACGATCGACAAACGAACCAGAAAGAAACAAATCTACATACATAAATTGAAAACACATTTTTTGTATATTTTTTTTATAAATGAACTGAACAAAAAGGCAGACGGGCCGCGTGGTGTTAACCGATCACCGTCGCCTATGGACACGGGTAACCCCAGGGGAGCCACCACACACATTAGTTTCATTTGAGTGCAGACCGGTAAAAAGTCTACCATTTCCTCATAGAATATGATTACACTCAAGTCAGGCCATTCTATTATCTCAATTCATGAGTCAAAATCGTATGCCCCGAAGCAGTTCAGGCCCGGCTAACTTTGATTTGGGGCAAACAACTGGATTCTAATTAATCGACCTTTACGCTCGACCGAGCATAGACCACATCCTTTTGTGGATTTTCGCTATTTGATTCAGATTTAGTTTTATTTTTCTGAAGAAATAAACAAGATTTCCTACTTCCTTTCCTCGACAATCCTTTTTCAATTAATTTAAATGTGCTTTCTTTTTGTTAGATCTACCTGGGGCATCTCACCGCCATATTTTCGTATTCACCGTCTTGCTTCAGGCGACATAACTTAAATTACCTTAGACGGCTCTAAGGTAATTAACAATTAATGCAGTTGTCCGTTGTCCAAATCTTAAAGCATCAAGGTCTGACAGGTATGACACCCCTCAGAGGAGTGGTCTTTACGGGCGAATCCCTCGTCCCAACGTCCATGCACAATGTGCATACAACTAGTGTGTCTGTGTGTGTCGGTGTCAGTATTGACGGTGCATAGAAAATGACGTTGTTAATTGAAATTGACATATTTAGAAATGTATGCGTCTGTAGCGATGAAAGAATATTTTTGTATGTGTGACAAAATTAAAATGTGTGCGTTCTTTCTCCGCAACAGATTTGGCACAAAAATTATGTATCGAAGCGAGGCGCTATGCCGTCTCTCCTGAAGGGTGAGTCAGTAACTTTGATGCTCTAAGGTCCAAATACACGAGTCCATTCCATCTGCCCCGAGGCGGTACAGTATCTAAGTTTGATTTGGGGCAACAACTCGCGTCTAATTAATCGCTCCACATTCCCCATTAGGTTCAGACCACGTGCTTTTGCGGATTCTGAACTAATTGACTCCCAGAACTCTATTCGTATCCGGCGTTAACCCATTTATATAAATGGAGTAAGAGACGAGCATGCAGGCTATGTGGTCTTAGTTCCTGTAGCTTCGGGAGTAAGAATAGTTACGGTATCCCCTGCCTGATCGTACTTGCATGAGGCGACCACCAGCGTCCGGAGTAGCAGCGTAACTGCATACGACCTCAGACAAGACTACCTATGCTTGCTTGTGGTTGTATAGTTTGGTTCACGAGAGTTGAACACAAATGGCGGCCGTCTGCGCATGTACACTCATGAATCAATCAAATCAATGCGTCAATGCCTCGATAGACGAATAGCGACTGGGCACCAGTGACGCACCATTTGGCGCACCAATGGCGTCGCTCCATTCTTCCCGCGCCTCACCCCGCGCCTGTAAGGGGACCTAAAAATGCTTTCTGCGCAGTGTTCATCTTTCGTGAATTGAATTGTATGTAGATGTCCATGGGCTGCAGCGACCACTTAACACCACGTGGCCTGCATGCTCGTCTACTACTCCATTCAAATAAAAAAAAGCATCTATAGCAAAGTTTGATTTGGGGCAACAACGCGAGTCTAATTATCCTTTAGCTTGCAGATTAAACTAATATACGCTGAGAAGTCTTTTGTTTGAGAACTCTATTTGTATCCGGTTTAGAAAATTTAGTACATTCAGGCGCGGTCGCAGCTTTCAATTTTGGGAGTCACGAAGAAATTTGGGGAAGAGGTGTTCCAAATTGGCTTCTTTCGCCTTCCATCTACGCATGACTGATGCATTTGGGGGGGGGGTCATGTCCCCATTTTAGCTATCGTTGTAACCGGAGTTAACTCTTACCGAAGGTATGCAAATGGCGTGGCACAATTATTTAATAAAACTCCCCTACAGATGTTTTGGAATTCGTTTAAAGGATGTTTTTCAACTAGCAACATTGTACTAATGTACCTTACTTGTACTTAAACAAGTAAGGTACATTACATTTGTACTTAAACAAGTGACAGTGCAGGCCAGCTTTACATGAGTCGATTCTGTCACTACTGTCCATGATGTCTTTTCAGTCTAACAATTTGCTTTTAATTATTTCTTTATAGGTGTCTGTCAGCATCGAACAAATAAATATAAATAAATAAATATCTTTGGACAATTCACACAACACCATCTGATTCCAAACTAAGCAGAGCTTGTACTATGGTAATCAGAAAGCTGATAAAAATACTTATATAATTCTAAATACATACTTAAATAGATAAATTAACACCCAGACACAGAACAAACAGCCATTTCTTGGAGAATGGTTAAGGTTAACAAAGACAATTTCTTGGTGAATGGTTATGGTTAAGGCTTAAATTTTAGTCAATAGTCAACGAGGAGTTAGTTCATGCAACTTATTGTTGGATGGTCGATGGTTACTATTAACTTTAACCGACGTGTACTTTAAACCTTATCTTTACCACATGATATGCAACCTACCATTAGAGGAAAACAGTGAAATGCCTACAGAGAAGAGCTTCATAACCATAATATTGATGTTTCAACAGGCGAGCGAACAAAAGTTTTCATTTCCTTGAGTAAGATTAATATTGCGTCACGTTGCACGCGTTGGTCGCGTAGAAACATAACTTGCTTGCCTTTTTCTATTGTTACGGGTTGTTATAAAGTATGGAGAATCTTTTGATTATGTATAACCTATTTTCTTTAAAAAGTATATCGTCGAATCTGAGAAAATGGGCATGATGACAGATTTTTAAATACCTTTCCTTATTGTAGGTACACGTCTCCTAGTTTCGAAAAAAAGTTTATTTCAGCAATAAACTCAACTTTTAACGTAAATTAATGTATTTTCTGCTATGTAATTTGAATTAAGCGCGAAAACGCTCGTAGGTGTCATGGCGTCGGCTTGCTCGTCAAACTTCAAGCAACACGATGACATTAACTGAGGCGTGACGTCATTCCATTTGATTGGCGTTTCAGATAACATGGCCGATTGCCGTATTTAATACTTTTATTTTATTGAAAATCTTATTAATCTTTATGTTTATATTAAAACGGGATCATATTTTGGAACTTTTTTAGCATATATTTTTCTGTAAAACCGTTTATTCTCTGATTCTTTAATAGTGTCATCATGACTATTGATCCATAAAAATTTTCACACAAATGCAAATAGAAATCATTTATTTGCTAAAATAAAATAAATAAAATAAAAATAAAAACGCTTCACACTCATAGCCCCACAGTAGGGTATATATACCCTGTGTCTTGGGTACCATAGACACATACAAAGACAGAAGCACACACCCAGACCGAGAACAGAAGTCATCATTCAGATTTCAAAAGGTACCCGACACTTTTGGGAGAGGATACCTTGTTATGTGGGATTTGACCGCACTAAAACCCCCTCGGTGGACTGCCTCTGCGCTTGGGGAGGACTCCGGGATCTCCAGTGGAAAGCACCGCAGCAAATATGCTCTACTGCACCTTCCGATTCCGCACACCACGTCCTTCCCGGGGCTGCTGGCTGGGCGGATCAAGCTCCCACTCACACCGTCCACAACGCCGGAAGCCCTCTTTTAGTCGCCTCTTACGATCAGGCAGTGGATACCGTAGCTCTATTCCTAATCCCGAAGCTACAGGGACTATACATATTAAACCTTTTTTTATATCGGGGGAGAAACCTTCAAAAGGTACCCGACACATTGGGAGAGGATACCGGGTTATGTGGGATTTGACCGCACTAAAACCCCCTCGGTGGTCTTCCTCTGCGCTTGGGGAGGACTCCGGGATCTCCAGTGGAACGCACCGGTGACCTCCACGCGCGGCGCCCAGAATGGGCTCATCTTCAGGAGAGCAGATAATTATGCTCTCCTGCACCTTCCGTTGCTTACGGCGGCATACGGCCACACATACACCACGTCCTTCTCGGAGCTGCTGGCTGGGCGATCAAGTCCAATCCCACTCAAACTGTCCACAACCCCGGAAGCCCTCTTTTAGTCGCCTCTTACGATCAGGCAGGGGATACCGTAGCTCTATTCTTAATCCCGAAACTACAAGGACTACACATATTAAACCTACTACGTTTTTTTTCATTTCTAACGTCACTGGATGAAAACATTCTGCGCGTAGTGCCAAGCTAAACAAAAACAAAGGACAGTCAGTTTGCAGTGAGATTTAAAAGCAGGTTTCTAGAAACATTCTATTGTTAGAAGCACAAACGAAGTTTCTCGGTAAGCGAATCTCTCATTTCGAATGACGTTGCTAAGGGCCCCCGCAGCCACTACTAGGGAAGAGTGGAATTTTTGATTTACTCGAGCGCGATCTTCTTTGTAAGGATATCTGTTCCTTCGGTTTGTCGAAGTCAGCATGTAATAATTATGTTTTAAATAAGAAGCGCGCATGGCCCAACGGCTAGCGTAGAACATTAATAATTTATGCTAAGCGAAAGGGGCACGGTCGGATGTAAGATGGGTGAGTACTCGTGGCAAATTTCATGTACATTTCTCTACTTTCGATGGCAGGTTAAACTGTCAGTCTCGGTTGTTGTCAATAGATATCAGTCGTTTAACCATGTCGGAGGCCTTATGGACGGTTTGAAAATATCCGACAGCGGGTTGGCCAGTAATCTGCATCTTCATCAACCCGCATTGAAGCAGCGTGGTAGAGTAAGCTCCAGGCCTCCCCAACAATGGGGAGAGATCTGTGCCCAGAAGTTGGACGCAGCCAGACAAGCCAAATAAGAAATTAAAAGAAGAAGGATTTATAATAACTGGGCCGCTTCGTTTTAGTGAGGTTCAAATCCCACATAATCTGGTATCCTCTCCCAAGGTGCTTTTGAAGGTTCCCCCCCCCCCCCCCCCCGATACCAAAAAAAATGTGTGTGAAATCCGCGAATTTCGAAGGACGCTGGAAAATGTTCGTATTTAATTTATTGTTGTTAAAATCATTATATTATTTATATTCGTTTGAAAGGATTCAAAAGTGGTGTTGCCTCTTTTGGTCGATGTTTGCCTGCCTAGCACGCTACAAGCATTATTTTCTATGTATGTTCTTGCCTTGTGTAATATGCTCATGGATGGAAGAAGATGATAATATGTGCGAGAAAAAGATCACTTTTAAATATCCTTGTGAAAATTTGTTTGTATTTCTTTCCAACACATGACATTATCAGTAGCTTATAGCTGAGGAATTTTCCGAGAATTACAAAGGTTAGGTCAAACGAACTGAATTCTCGAAGCCAATTAGTTTTGGATATTAAGTTCCGCCGGATGTGGGCAACTATGGGAGGGTAGACCGATTAATTAATCTTACTGTTGATCTTTGTATGTTATATAGTCTGTTTTCTCTGTGCACGTGGCGTTTCGATTTAGTTTCTCACGTGGGGTTATCATTTGTCCTTTCTGCGTCTTATTGCTGAGTACGAGCCTCTGCCTGCAATTGGGTAGGCCTGGAGTCGGTTCAAAATAAGAATTTTGTGGGTGGTAGAACTATTATGGTTCGCCCGGGGAAGTACCACCGCTGCACCCACTTCTGCCGTGAATCAATTCTATTGTGTTTCGGTGGAAAGGTGCAGTTGCCGGCCACACTTACATGAGGCGACCAACAACCTCCGTAGTAGCAGCGCAACTGCATACGACCTCAGACAAGACTTACCTATGCTTGCTTGAGGTTGTATGTAGATGTCCATGGGCTGCAGCCGACCACTTAACACCAGGTGGTCTGCATGCTCGTCTGCTACTCCATTCAAATAATAAAAAAACGACATGCATGACGTCATCTTATATAATATGTGCCTTCCGTTTTATATGGAGTTAGAATTGGTTCCGTTTGAAGCGCGAGAGCCCGGCTTCAAGTTAAGGCTATATCATTTAATGAGAGATGCGGTTGTTCTTATCATTATTTATTATTTTGGTATTATTAATTATATAGACATTAATATTTAAGAAAGATTATTTAATTTAATTTGTTACGTAGAATAATAATTTATGTATAAATGACTAAGTTATAATCATTATGTTGACATTGCATGCCCGATTCGGCCAAATATATATGAACTTTTATGTTTATTTTATTGTCATCTAATTTATTAACCATATTAAATTTGAAGCAATAAATGAATTATACCCGAATAGCGTATATATTTTTAAAACCATTTTTAGAAAAAGCTCTTGGCTGCAACCCTTTTTGCGTCCCACTGCTGGGCACGGGTCTCTCTCCATTAATGGGGAGGCCTGGAGCTTACTCCACCACGCTGCTCCAATGCGGGTTGGTGGAGGTGAAAAAGCTCTTAGCCGTAAGAAATATAGCGTTCTTTATCTAACACATAAACTAATTGATCCTTAAAACATTGCACACCGCCACAACAAAACAAATTAAGATAACACAAAGATATTCGCACAATCCAGCGCAAAAGCTCCACCCCCGTTGATATGGAAGTCTAATCACGCGAAACAACTGCGATTCCACCACTAACTCTGATCTACGATGGACTCGGAACGAGGAGTATCTCTCTGATGCCACGGGAGTGACTTCAAGACCACAAGCAAAACTGAACTCAACAATGCAAACGCTAAGGCTCATATTTGTTTAGAAGCTGCAAAAATGTCTACAGTAGCCGGAGTAAGGGAAAGTCAACCTTGTTATTTTACGTATAGAGGTGAATTTCTCAAATAGATACGTTTTCTGTAAGTCACCAAGGTTCACGTGCGGGGCCACTTCATTACGATTCATTTAATTTGTAACACGATCAACCGGGCTAGGGCTTACCCCTACACCTAAGTGAAGCAAAATTGAATCAACTGCTCCAGACATTACGGTTTGTATTACTTCGAAGACAGTTTCAAAGGTCTCAGGGAAAACAGAACGGAATACTTGAAGAGTGAGAGTGGAATTTAGTTTGCAGTGTTCATCAGCAACGACGAAGTGCATCTAGGGTTCCAACTGTAGACTATAATAATAGTGTTGTACTGTATTTTGAGACTTCGTACTACTTATATACTGTTGAAAAAATATATAGCACACGAAAATTAATATTAATAATATAGATTAATATTAATAATCAAAATATTAAAAACAAACAGAACGCGCAATTTTTGACTGCGTCTTCGGTTCGTCAGACGTATTGTGCGTGTGCGTGTAACCGAACGCGTCTCTCTTATAATTCGCTCGAAAAAATTGTTAAAGATGGCATGAAGTGAAAGAAAAAAAAACTGTTTTTATAAATAAACAACACATAGTAATTTTTTATTCGTCCCTACTAAAACTCTACATTTTTAAAGAACTTACGTTTAGCGTACTGTTATAACCCAATAAATTTAAATGACTAGCATTTACAAACAATAACTACATATTACAACTATGCATTTTCGTCTCTTTCGTTTTATTATAAATTCACTGTTTTTATTTAATAAATCAGTAGCACCTAAACCTCGTAGTGTTTAGACGACAACACAATAAAAACTTGGACTTGGGAACCGTGTGCCTGTACAGTTGCGTGTGGGTTAAAAGTCATATATTTTGTCTCTACAAATTCGACTTTTCATTTAACGACGCCTGGGGAATCCTGACCGCCTCGCAGCGTAACATTGGTGTCAGAAGTGCGACCGCCGAATCACCATCCACCATCTCCGGCGATAGAACCCGAGGCGAATACCCAGAAGTGTCGCCTGGCCGACAGTAAGCCTCAGACCAGGACCTGAGCCTGCGCCAGGACTACACTAGGACGACGGTCAGCCTCGGCATTCAGCGCGAGCCCGCTCCTCAGCTGTACACACAACTTGGACGTGGACAACGGTCAGCCTCGGCATTCAGCGCGAGCCCGCTCCTCAGCTGTACACACAACTTGGACGTGGACAACGGTCAGCCTCCGCTTTCTGCGCGAGCCTCCGCTCTCTGCGTGAGCCCACTCCACGCTTCCGGTATCCCAGTGGACGACGGTCAGCCTCCGCTTTCTGCGTGAGCCTGCTCCACACCCCTCCATCATCGTCCATGGTCGTCTAGCACGTTGGTCGACGGTAAGCCTCCGGTGTCTTCGTGAGCCCGCGCCAGCGAGAAGGTCTAACTCACCATCATCATCATCATCATCATCGTCACCATCTACAATACTATATCCATTACTTTCTATTTCAAATCCTCCAGGAATCCGGACATCCAAAAGTGATAAAGTGTGTTTTATATTGCCATTTCTTGTTCTATGCATAATGTATTTTTGAAATGCTAGTTCTAATTCAATTTTTCTTTTTCAATGTGTATTTTTATGTTTCTAGGATTCCTCAAAAATATGTCGTATAACGTTTTATTTTTATCCTATCAGAAAATAATTATACAATTTCATTTTTTAATTTTAAATGTCAATTTTATGTGCTACATATTACTATTTTTTTTTTGCAATTTTTATTCCAACTTTACATAATTTTTTAAATTTTAATAATAATATGACTAACAATGGGTAAATTCTAATTATTATAAATTTATTTTTGTGATTTCTGACTTTGAATTCTTACATTCCTTTTGCTTTTCATTTGATTTTAATGTGCTGTTTTTATACCTGTGTTTTTATATGAGTATTGTGTGATTTTTCATTCTTATTTCTACATTATTTAAATTCTAGGTACTTACTTAAATTTAACCTGCTACATTTTATACTAACAATTAATACATTAATCTTATCTAACCAAAATTTACAATCAAACCTAATACCATAACTAATTTAATTTTGTTTTACTTCAAATAGGTACATGATTATTTTCCATTAGCGCATGCAGATATTGTATTTTGCGCATATAGCTAAAAATGCAGGTCGCACAGTCAGAGTGTCGCAAGCGCAAATACAATAATAATACGACACGTGTGGACTCGATTTCTAGAATCATCAAAATCACTTTTCTACTAACAAAATACTATTTCTTCATCCGGTAGTTCTCGTGTCATTTTTATATAGATATCATACTAAATATCATACTATTTCATATCTACATATTTTAATATTATACTTTTAATAAAATATACTAAACCTTACATATTGTCACGTTGTACATCATACTAATTCTTATACTAATCCTCTTATTCTAAATCTTTGATATTTTTAACATCTTTCATGTATTTACTGACTCTTAAGAATATTAATTATTTATTTTATGTTTTTAAAACCGATGCACGAACAGGGTAACCAGTCCCAAACTCTCCATCGGTCTCCTTTTTTTTATTAAAGGCGCACGGACAGGGTAGCCAGCCCCAAACTCTCCGCCTCAACAAATAAACCGGCGCACGGACAGGGTAACCAGCCCCAAACTCTCCGTCGGTCTTGCTTTTCAAAATCAGGCGCACGGACAGGGTAACCAGCCCCAAACTCTCCGCCTGAATAAATAACCCGGCGCACGGACAGGGTAACCAGCCCCAAACTCTCCGTCGGTCTTGTTTTTCAAAATCCGGTGCACGAACAGGGTAGCCAGCCCCAAACTCTCCACCGAGATGATATTTACAAAATCATAGATAAAATAATTCTAATTCGTATTATTCTAAAAAGAGTCATGTTTTATACTAATTCTATTTTTATGCATCTCATCCTAAAAAAGAGTCTATTTCTTATAAGCAATTTATTTAATATTTACCTAAGTATGTCTCATTCCAGTTAAAGCTATTGTTTAAATATGCAAGTAAGCACAACGTGACTTAACAACAATATTCTAAAACATTTATTTGTGTACTAATCCTCTTTACTAAATCTTTATTTTACTACTAATTCTATAACTTATTAAAATC
Organism: Pyrgus malvae; assembly: GCA_911387765.1. Taxonomy (NCBI): domain Eukaryota; kingdom Metazoa; phylum Arthropoda; class Insecta; order Lepidoptera; family Hesperiidae; genus Pyrgus; species Pyrgus malvae. The sequence continues at coordinate 11,654,594 of OU426972.1, read as the reverse complement.
GTTATTTTACAACTAATTATGTACTAAATAAATATGACTTCATCGTTATTTTACTTCTAATTCCATTACTTACTAACTCTATTACTAAATCGTAAATCTACATATAATTCTATTGTAAAAAATATTATATTCTTAATATATATTGACCCTAAAAATATATTATATAACTTATTAACATTATTAATTCTTTTCGCTACATCCTAATTGTACTAACTCTTACTCAATTTTAAATTATACAAATGTTTAATGAAGAATTAAATGATTTTCCTTTTATCGCTGTTTGTTAACGAGATCAAATTATTTTAAACAAAAAGTGTATTATGTTGTGGTTTCATAATTTACCTAAGTAGGTAAAATATTCTTTGCCCACTGCGCATTATGTATCAAATTCAAACATTCAGTTTCATTCATACTACGAGAATAATTTACTTACCTATCAATAATTAAATAATGTACCTAATGTTGACTCGTTAATGCGTTTCCTTTGTGAAATTATATATTTTTTTCTGAATGACCTTCAGTGTTCAATTAAGATAGTAAAAAAATGTGTTTAATTTCTATTTCTTACACTGTGATACAAATTATAATTTTGAATTTTGGGTAATTTTATTAACAAAAGTAATAATATATTTTCATATTTTCAAGTTTTGTTAAATGTTCATTTATTATATTATCTACTTTATGTTTTTATTCTAGATTTCGTATTTCAATTCTTGATTAGGTAGTGAAAATATTATACATTGAATCTTAATTTAACAATTCTCTCTTCTCAAAACAAAACAAAACTCTATTCTCATATTATAATTTTTGTTAAATTAGGCGATTAAAGTTTTTTTGTTTATTGGTATAAAACAAAAAATTTCTACTATCTGTTTAATTTATTATACTTAATTTCATACGGGTTTATACTGTTTACAAATATGCACTTATTATTGTATGATTAAAATGCAATTCTTTTTTCTAAGGTCTTCTAATAATCAATAATATTTAATCTAATAATAAATAAAAATTGTATAATGTTTTTATAAATTTCAGTTACTATTTCTTAAATGTTTCTATTTTCCTATTTCTTGTGTGTGTGTGTGTGTCAATTTTATCTTTTTAAACAAAGCTCTATAAGTAAACAATGATAGAAATTCTATTTTTCAATGCTTAGATTATTATAATGTTATATTTTTATAAATTCTAGTTTAACTTTGTTCAATGTTCCTGTTTCTGGTGTGTATAAATATGTCATAAAAATATTTTCAAAATTTTCTAATTTTCAATTTTTATATGTTTGTGATCCTGAGTCTGAGTTTCGCGATTAATTACTATTTTCTATTTTAATATTTTTTTATTTCTTTTTTCAATCATAGTTGTAATACTTTTCTTTCAATATTTTTTCCTACTTCGCATAACCTTCTCTTTAAGGATAATGCTCCGTCAAACGGGGGGGCTGTTATAACCCAATTAATTTAAATGACTAGCATTTACAAACAATAACTACATATTACAACTATGCATTTTCGTCTCTTTCGTTTTATTATAAATTCACTGTTTTTATTTAATAAATCAGTTAGCACCTAAACCTCGTAGTGTTTAGACGACAACACAATAAAAACTTGGACTTGGGAACCGTGTGCCTGTACAGTTGCGTGTGGGTTAAAAGTCATATATTTTGTCTCTACAAATTCGACTTTTCATTTAACGACGCCTGGGGAATCCTGACCGCCTCGCAGCGTAACAGTACTATATTTTAAAGCTTTGGTTAAAAAATACCATCGGACGATAATAATTGGCAACCCTGAGTGCATCCTCTACAGAGCAGCATCTCAAACGAATTTAAGCCAAACACTCCAGAGGGTAGTGCTCAAAGTTGTTTGCGTATACCCTCAACTCGTGTACGTTGACGTACAAATGTACGTATGCTATGTCGTTAAGGTAGAGACGCTATTAGATCGTTGAAGCGATCTTAGACGAGATCGTTAAATATTTTAGTTTATTACTGCAACGTTGCGAAGTCTATTTTTATGTAAGGTTTTGTTAAGAATTGTTCCAGTTCACTATGCTTCTTTATGCTAGGAAGTGTGAATGAGTGGAAACGAAAAAAAAAAACGGTAAATACCTTCCTGGAAACCTTTTTACTTATTTTAGTCATTAAATGGTCATTTTATTTGCGGGCTTATATGGGGTGGTAGAAAGAAGCGAAAGTGAAAAACTGTCTTAAAACGTTCTTATTTACAAAAGCGTACTACTACTCGGTTTCTGAATTTCTAAACGATGAACTTTAACTTCGTGAGGGATTACGGAATTAAAAACCTGGGAGATATTATTTTCAGCCGGCCTTTTTTTCGTCTCAGTGTAAAAAAAACAATTTAATTGGGTGCCCAAAGCCGATGACGCGGATAAAATACCGTATAAAGAATTACCAAAAACAATAAAAAAAAACGCAAAATATGGGATAAATATAAATCATTAATATGATTAGAAAATTTTATACTTCAATAAATTTGTAAGTTGGATTTTAGTCAGTACTTTTATTTATTAATAATATTTGCATACTTTACTGAGGTAAATATGGCGGACTAGTAAATATATAAAACAACTTTTGTAATACCCATATTTGCGCAAATAAATCATTTGTCTTTGTCCTAATAATTACTCGTAAAACAATGGTCACTTATATCTATTTTACTTCCTTTCATGTGTCCTAATCATTATTTACGGTTACACGATAATCGTTAAGCGATTTTGGTGAGCTGACAGAAATAAGTTTTTTTTTCTGTAATAAATATTTGTAACTTTTATCAAAAAACTAATTTATTATTAATCGTTGTTCGCTAGTGCTTTCTTAATTGTAACTAAAGTAATAAATAGTCCGAGCGCCAGAGTCGATAATTAGAAAAGCTTACCAATAACAGTTATGAAACATTCAAACGATTCCATACAACAAACATACACAAAACAAACAGTTAGCAATACTGTATGTACAGTAAATCCTCAAAGTTACGACTCGCGAGCTGTTAGCACAGTATGATAACTGGCAAGTATCTGTTATCCTTGGACGCGTTCCAGAACGTTCTGGGGCTCTTTCGCACTCGACTCTTGCATAAGGACCTGACTGCGAGGCGGCTGCTGCCAAATGTTTTAATCCACCTGTCGTGTGGTGCTAGCTTCGTTGAGCTTCTGTTGCTATTGGGCTGTTTCCTGATGCTTAAATGGTGAATTATTACGTTGACAGAATAAGTACTGCATCATTATTATTATGCAATGCAATGATATATAATTATAATAGTGGTTTTGTGAATTTAAGCCAATTTATTACTACTAATATTAGTTTATAAGAATTCACTTACGAACATAATATGGATTTATTCTGAATTAAATGATTTATTATTATATTATTACTAGCTGACCCCGCGAATTCCGTACCGCGTTTAAATGTTTGAGACCACCCTTAACATTCAGGGGTATGAAAAACCGATGTTGTCCGATTAGCAGACCTAACCAATATGCACACAAAATTTCACAAAAATCGGTCGAGCCATTTCAAAGGAGTTTACACTTTTATTATTACAAACACTTTACTTTTATATTATTACAAACACGTGAGACGAGAATATTAGATTATTATGTGTAAAGTTTGAAACTGTTAGAGAGTAAGGTTTTTAAATTTTTCTTTTTAATTGTATTGCATTAATTTTGCACAAATTCACGCTTGTTTTCTAACAAGTTTTACATACCCGCGTTAAACCCAATCTCTACACCCACAAATAATCTGGGTGCGACTAATATGATAAAACATGTATTATGATCATCATATTCTTTTGTTCCAAACTTTTTAATGTCTCATGGGCACAGGTCTCCTAACAGAGTTAAGATTGAAGCTGTAGTCCAAGTGAAGGAAAGTAAAGGTTTAAATAAAGGGAAAAAACATCGTAATGAAACATTACAATTATTATTGTTTCCTTCACTTCACGATGAAGCAATAAGTACACGTAAAAATCATCGAAAAACAAAAAATTGGATATTATTATAGTAGATCATAATAATACGACCGTGTGTCCCGGGTTCGATTCCCGGCGAGGCAGGAATTTGAATGATGAGTTTAAATTTCTGTTCTCGATCTGTTTGTGTTTCTGTCTTTGTGTGTGTCCATGGCACCCACGACACAGGGTATATTTACCTTACTGTGGAGTTATGAGTGTGAAACGTTATATATTTATTTATTTGATTCATTTTTGATTTAATTTTAATTTAATGTGTTTTTAATTTTATTTTATTATTTCACATTTGCTTTATTTGACTGTAATGTAATGTGACGTTTAAATAAAAATTATTTTTACTTTAAAATTTATTTAAAAACTTGATTTATTCAATTAACGCATTAGGCAATAACCTGTAAAGTTAGTTGATAAATGTTGAAAATAAATAAATAAAAAGTAAGATAAGTTTTGAATTTCAATAACCAGAAATATGTAAAGTAAATTTTGTATTTCAATAAAGAAAGTTTATCATTTGGCCCCACGCTGGGCGCCAATTTACAGACACGTACGCTGTAACGATCTGAACGGATTCATCCAATTTCCACTCGGGCTCGCCGCCATATTTAAAAATTCAGTGCATTCAGGTATATTACCGAAAGCTGTTCGGTTTTTATTGAATGAGAAGTAAGTTTTGTACATAATTAAATATAAAATTTCTACGAAAATAGATATTAACAGGAATCATGTTGGAAATAATGTAAGGAAAAGGTGCCGCAATGGTACTTTTCTGATCAAACCAGTTCTTCCACCTGAACATTCGTATTGCTGGAGTTGAAGTTTTATATAATTAAACTGAGTGATTTAGATAAATGGTGGAGAGGCTATTATATACACAACAGCCACTATTTCAAAATAATTACTATAAATTTAAAAAGTTACATCACGAGAAATCCTTATTGATCGTTAAAATGAATGTACATGAAATATCGTTATGCTCCAAGTTTCATTGCAGTTCCGACTCGTTTTCTTTTACGATATTAACTTGGCGCCCAACGTGGGGCCGTTAGGATTGATTTATATAATATTTAATCATTTTAAGCGACACGGTGTTTTCTTTTTATAAGAAATACCCCATGAAAGTATTAAGGGATTATATAAAAAACCTCGTTCGTTTAATGGAATGAAAAGTAAATTCAATTTGAAGTAGAGTGAAATTTAAAGAGAATTAATTCCGGATAAAAATTAAATTCTTTCGCTTGAAATGACTTTGTATACAACAGCGTTAAAAGCTTCCACAAGCCGAATGTTAATCCTCGTTTAAAAAGAAAATCGCGGCCGCAGTCACACGACAGGTTAGGTTAGTTGAGCGTTGCATTTAAATGTTTGAAAAGCGGTTGGAGTTGGAAAATTTTCATTTCTATGAGAAATTTTTCACACTCCGACGCTTATATTCTCTCGGTCCATTGTTCGCGGGCTGGTGCGGCGTGGTCTCATCGCTTGTAATGGACGGAAGGGGGTATAGAGAGGGGAGAGTATGAGGCACTTGTCACAACCGACGAGTGACGGCTTTATGTAAAATTCAGTGCATCAGTGATCATGAAACTTTTATCGCGACGTGGAATGTTAATTTCAATTCGAACTGCTTTTAGATATCTGAAGATTTCTTAAAATAAAAACAGAAATATAATCAATGTAAGTTAGTAAAATAATTTATGAGATAAGGATTTTATAATTGTAACAATTTCAACGGGTAATGCAGAAATCACATATGAAGAACTTAAATTCTACTTTTTTTTTTCAACCTTTTTTTTTGTCCCACTGCTGGGCACAGGTCTCCTCACAAGTGAGAGGGATTTAGGCCATAGTCCACCACGTTGGCCAAGTGCGGATTGGTGAACGTCATGCTTTCGAGGAATTATGAATTTCTCTCACGCATGCACGGCGATGGAGAACATCGTAATCAATTAAATATCACGATATTTTCCATCACCGTGGAGCAGCGATAAATGCGCACATTACAAAGTTCTTTGTCAGAGGTGCGCGCCGAGGATTTGAACCCAGGATCGGTCGCGTAGAAAACCGCGGCTTTTACCACTCGGCCATCGCTGCTCGATGCTCGAAATTCTACTTAACATTAATTAAATAAATGAGACTTGTAGCAGTTTAGTCGCAGTGATATTGAATGACTTTATAAGCATTACATAAAGTGAAGTAAGGTACGATGATTAAGAAATTGCACTTCAGCGTTTGTTTTTAGACGCCTTGAAACCGAATAAGGAAAAATCCATCCTAAGCCGATGCTTACCCTCCATGCTTACATCGTAAATACATCTCACTAACAAAATTTTTAAAATTCTTGGCTCGATAGTATAATAACAAAGAAAATCAGTCAGGACGACAGATTTCATAGTTAAAGAGTCCCTCGCATGCCGCTTGAAGCCCGCAGTGAAATAAGGCAACGGACGACGGTTGAGGAAATTGCACTCGAGCGCTTGACTTCTATGGAGATTGGCCCATTCAAGCCAGCACAGCGCAGCCATTCCGGGTGCTCCTTGAACGGAATTGACCTGGTGAATGAACGGAAGCGCGGAGACAGATGGTGAATTAACCCTATCTTATTCTTTTTTCTTTCGTAATAGCATCCCATCTGTGCATTGTCAATGACGATTATTAAAGGTGACAGAACTTCTGTGGCTCGAGTCGGCTCGACCGAGTGAGTGGTACTCACTCACTGCATACATATCTGCCGTGAAGCATTTTTATTGTGTTAAAGTGGAAACGCCGAGTCCCTGTAGCTTCGGGATTAAGAATAGAGCTACGGTATCGCCGTAAGCATTGGAAGGTGCAGGAGATCACATCTGCTCTCCCAAAGATGGGCCCGTTCCAGGGCGTCGCGTATGGAGGACACCGGTGCGTTCCATGGGAGATCCCGGAGTCCTCCCCAAACGCAGAGGAAGGCCACCGAAAAAAAAGGTGGAAACGCCGACCAGATTTAATATAAGTCAACTATCACCCTTCGAAATAGCTGTCCAACTGCGAACGACTTCAAGCCCCCTTTTAGTCGTCTCTTACGATCAGGCAGGGGGTACCGCTCTATTCTTTATCCCGAACCTACAGGGTTTGTGTCTAGTCTTTGGCCAAAAAGTTACCTATGTAAGTATACCTGTCTAAGGCACTTAAAATCACGCGGCATACACATACATACATACATAGCACAAGCTCGTCTGCTATTGCCAATGCGTTCTTTCTAATTTACCATACGAACCCACCACTTAATAAAAATTATCACAATTGGTATCATGAACTTGCTTCGTAGAAGATTTCTAACATTTTATTTCGAAATATTGAGAGTGAGAATTTGTATCATAAGTGGCTACAAAATTATACAACGCCGTCCCTCGACGCTATTTCATATCTAGATGTTCGCTTCAACGGTGCACACATGGGGGATTCTCCACAGGCTTTCACGGAGCCATATTTAACATTGGAAAACGTTCAGGTGTATCAGGCGATGCACTTCCGTTTCAGTGCATTTTATTGAAATAAAATATTTAACTTGGCTGACGTTAGGTCACGATATTACCGTATAAGTTTTCACATGCCTATGTGATCTATTTATCAGCATCTTTTCAGTGCAAATTTAAAAATAAAATCTAAAATCTTTGCGATGATGAGGCCTTATGGTGTTGCGCTGCTACTATGGAGGGCGATGGAGGTCGCACGCAACTTTCCAAAGACATATTCACTTATTCGCGGCAGTAATGGGTGCAGCGATGATACTTCCCCGGTCATGCCACACAAGTTTTACCAATAATAAAATCTTATACACTCGTATAAAATTCTCGTATCACAATGTTACTTACCATATTTCTCCGAAACGGCTCGACCGATTCTCATGAAATTTCGAGGGCATATCTGAGAATCGGTTAACATCTATTTGTTCATCCTCCTAAGTGATAAGGGTAGCCCACCCCAAGCATTTAAACGCGGTACGGAGTACGCGGGGTCAGCTATCCATACTATTGCAACTTCGTCAATAATGAATTTGAGTCTAGTAAAGAGATTTCAAAACAAAGATTCGTCAATTAAATTTCGACGTAAAAATTACTTTTGATAAATTGGTCAAAACTTGTTTGGTCGATTTAATCGTATTAATTTTGTACAAGACAATATTTTTTCAGATAAAGTACATTAAAACGTACTCGTAGGGCTAAAATTTAAAACAATTGATAAGCAAACCTACAAAAATAAGGAAGCAGTGTAATCGACTTTGCCGTGGACAGATAAAAATAGAAGTTAATTAAAAAGTCTAGTAACTTTTACACATCCAGCAAGTTGCGTTGGAAAGTTTCAACTTCATTTGCGAAGTAACTTTCTTTGCTAAATTTAATTAAGTTAATCGCAAAGCACGAATTGCGGTTGGAGATTTTAATGAAGCTTTCAGAGCGATTTAATTTTTATTCACGGCAGTAATGAGTGCAGCGATGATTCTTTCCCGGTCATGCCACACAAGTTTTACCATTAATAAAATATTATATATAAAATTCTCGTGTCACAATATTAGTTACCACTTTCCTCCGAAACGGCTTGACCGATTTTCATGAAATTTTGTGTTTATATCGGGTAGGTCTGAGAATTGATCAACATCTATTTTTCATTCCCCTAAGTGATAAGGGTGGCCCATTCCAAACATTTAAAAGCGGTACGGAGTTCGCGGGGTCAGCTAGCTATATATAATAATCTATAGTTGTAGTAGTGTAGTATATATATCTTTAAAACATATTCGTAGGACTATAATTTAAAACAAATGCTTAGCAAACCTACAAAAATAAGAAAGCAGTGTAATCGACTTTGCCGTGGACAGATAAAAATAGAAGTTAATTAAAAAGTCTAGTAACTTTTACACATCCAGCAAGTTGCGTTGGAAAGTTTCAACTTCATTTGCGAAGTAACTTTCTTTGTTAAATTTAATTTAGTTAATCGCAAAGCACGAATTGCGGTTGGAGATTTTAATGAAGCTTTCGGAGCGGTTTAATTTTTGTTAATTTTCCACATTCTTGTATCATTTTAAAGTTATAAAGCTGATCTTCTTATTTAACAGACTCGTCTGGATTTTTACCAAGATAACCCTGCTGCTTTGTAACAATAAAAAAAACCGGCCAGTGCTAATCGGACTCGCGCACGAAGGGTTCCGTACCAGTGCAACAAAATCACTTTTGTTGTATTGGAGGCCCTTTAAATATTTATTTTATTCTGATTTTTAGTATTTATTGTTCTAGCGGCAACAGAAATACATTAGCTGTGAAAATTGCAACTGTCTAATTATCACGGTTCAAGAGATACATGCCTGATAAATGACAGACAGATAGACAAACGGTTGGACAGCCGAGGCTTAGTAATAGGACCCCGTTGGCACCCTTCGCGTACGGAACCCTAAAAAGATTTTCTTTAATTATTTGATTTAATTTCCTTAGAATTCTTAATCGTCATGCTATCATAGCCCAATGACATTAAGTAGACATGTTATGAGTATAATTTTTTTCGAAAATTGACCCTCAAATGTGTTGATGCAGCGTTCGACATTCGACTGGATGGCGAAGGAACTGACGCGTTTAATAGGCAAATGTCCTGTTCCAGATTTCGAGTATATTATGCACTTTTTTAATATTATTCATCGGACCTAAAACTTACCACTTGAGAAAAGTCTCTCGCCAATTAAGTGGCCAATTAATTCGACAATTAAATGGTTGATGTTGCCGATGATGGCTGTAAACGTACAATAAATACGTTTAACGACGACCCGCGTGACGCAATGGTTACCATGCCGGACTGCCATTCGGAGTGTCCCAGATGAGTTTAAATTTTTGTTCTCGGTCTGGGTGTTTGTGTTCCTGTCTTTATTTATTTATTTATTTAATTCTTTATTACACCACATAGATTGGTATAAAAGGCGGACTTAATGCTAGAAGCATTCTCTGCCAGTCTACCTTTGGGCGAAACAGAGATAGTTGTAGGCGGCATAATAACATAAAAAAACAAAAAAAAAAAAAATATATATATATATAATAGGGAAATTATCAATGAAAATACAACTAAAGACATATAAAGATATGTGTATAAGCATTTATATATAATTTATATAAAATATATAATTATTTACTTTGTATGTGTCCATGGTACCCACGACACAGTGTATTAATTACCTCACTGTGGGGTTATGAGTGTGTAACGTTTATTTATTTTATTTTTATTTATAGCTGTCAGCAACACCTGATACTCGTATTTATCCCATTAAACTTTTATTGCAATGTAATCACTTGATGCTATTACACTGATAGTACTAATGCTGTAATGCGATTGCGTTTAAGCTGCAATCATAGTTGATTGTATATAAACTGCCGTTGCATTACACTGTATGAAGTAATCTATGTCAGCACGAAGCTACAGACACTGAGGAGCCGAGCCTGTCAATAGACTGTATGTAGCACAGAACATACTAAAAGAGGTAGAATGGAAATGTGGGCGGGGCAGACGCGCCAAGGAATTTTGAGCAAACGCACAATAATCCAAAATCTCTAAAGAAACACGCGATCGTGCTACGATATGCGTGCTTGTGTGCGTGCTTGGGTGTGATTCGTTCATTTGAAATCGCGTGATTGTGCGGCGCTATGATTGGCTAGATTTGTAATTGCAAATATGTACGTAAGCTTCGTATTTATTTAAGTATAGATGTTATGGAGGTGTAAGGCGGGGCTTGTTCGGCGACACCAGTCTTCATACGAACGGCGCATTTTTGCCGTTCTACCTCTCTTTATTATGTTCTGTGGTATGTAGCTATCCATGGGTCACAGAAACTACTTATTACGCGGCTGACGTGCTCGCCTACTAGACCATTTTAATAAAAAGAAAGCGTTTTACCTTTTAAAATAGACTTAAAGAATATAAATTTCCTCACCAACTGAAGATATCCGCCCGGTTGTAAGTTTAAAGTTCGATCATACTTTGAATCCACAAAAGGTCTTTGTTTCACGGATGCTCCCGGGATTTAATTGACAAAGGCGGTAAGAACGCCCTGTTGGTCTTTTCCAGCTTTTTCTAAGTTTACTTTATGTAAAAAAACTTTGTATCTAGATTTTTTGAACGGATTTTATAAGATATTTTGTCTTTTGTTATATATGGAGTTTCCATTCGTTAACATTCAGTTTGAGTAAGATTCATGTAACCTTTCGTTTGTAAACATACACGCATCAGTTATAAATTTTCTGTTTTAATTTTCATGACACTCTCTTACCTTTTTTAAGCTTTACATAATATCACAACATTCGACAACTGCATTTGTGTATATTGCATATATTTATGTAATAAAAAACTAAAATTGCGGCTACCTAATCGCTCTTTGACCAATATACTCGTAGATATAATGAATTTCTCTGGCAATATCCCCATAAACATGAAAGATCAATTACCAAAGTCTGGCGTGGTAGCCTCAATCAGCCGTCCACTTCGGGGGTCGTCTTCGATGGATTCCTTGTTTGAAAAGAGCGTGCTATTTATAAATCATGGTTTTACCAGGAGCGGAGTCCCCATAAACAGATAACATCTCTTTAAAAAAAGATGGTTTGAGGTGTCTTTTCTTGTTTGGCAAGCAACTTTATGACGCGCGATGTTCAATTTTCTCCATAGTCTCTTCCCGATTTACTTGTCTACTCGTTGATAACTCGAAAGATAATGACCCGATTAGGCTGAAAATTGGAAGTCCCTGTAGCTTCGGGATCAAGAATAGAGCTACGGTATCCCCTGCCTGATCGTAAGAGGCGACTAAAAGGGGACTTCCGGGGTTGCGGACGGGGAGAGTCAGAGCTCGATCCGTCCAGGCAGTAGCCCCGGGAAGGACGGCGATGTATGCGTGGCCGCATGCCGCCGTAAACACCTGAGGGTGCAGGAGAGCACATCTAACCTCCGAAGATGGGCCCATTCTGGGCTCCGCGCGTGGAGGACACCGGTGCGTTCCTTAGGAGATCCCGGAGTTCTCCCTAAGCGCAGAGGCAGGGCACCGAGGGGGTTTTAGTGCGGTCAAATCCCACATAACCCGGTATCCTCTCCCTAGGTGCCGGGTACCTTTTGAAGGTTTCCCCCCGACACCAAAAAAAAAAAGGATGAAAATTGGAATATATACTAACAATGAGTCACTCAATTAGCGCTTACTTGGTAACTCACCCCCGCCAACCCCGCCATTTCGCGAACTTATTGACCGCCCCTTGTAACTAGCTTAATAATATTCCCAAGTTTGATCTTATCCCTTGATTTATTCCGTAAATAGATAGGTACAAGATCAAGTCACGTCAACTTCCCAGGGTAAACACCGCTTAGTAAAAATCACGTTTTCTTTTTATATTTTTGTTGACACCTTGTCTTCTATAGGGATTTACACAATATCACAAAAAACGACAATAGCATTTCTATAGCACAACGGCGATTCAGCTTCCATAATGTTTGTTTACAATATTTATTTTTAGCAGTAATAATCCACTTTGAGTACAAGTGTAAAAAAGTGTGAAAAGGTAATTTATTAAGCAAGGTAACGTAAGTTTTGTAAGTTCTGAAAGAATAAGGTTTGTAATGAAAATAGGTAATTGGTCATATTGGGAAATAGTTATATGGGGAAGTGGTCTATGCATGGGACCCGAACGGGTCTTTTGACGATAGAATGGCAATGCGGGCTATTAAAAGTCATACTTTTTTTACAAAATATGGAATTGTATTAATAGTGCATAGTGTCCAAAAAACTATTGATAATATAATAATGATATTTACAAAAAAAAATCGATATTTTTATTTATTGTGCATAGTGTCGACAACCCTATAATATACATATAATGAAAAACATGTTTTATGACTTATTAATAGCCGCATCGTGTCAAATATTCAATTGCTTGTATAAATATGTATTCAATATCAACCTTCACGTTGTCCAAAGATTTTCTTGTATATATATTCAATTAGATATTTTTTCTGGTAATTTCAACATAAATTAAAAAAAATTCAAATACGTGCACTTTGCTGAAGAAAATTAGCATGCACTTTTAAATTTTAACATGCCTTCATTCTAATATTTAAAAAATCATGTTGAAAAGCCACGTTACATTAATCAAATATTTTTGAATTAGTAAATAGAACAATGAATTTAGAGATTTCTCCTAAATATTGAAAAAAAAACATGTAAAATAGCTTTTCCCTCTACTTAGTTTAGGGTATGTAACATGTACATTGTATACGTACATCAATAATATTAAATATTCAAAAGCATTATACTTGAAATATAGAATACGATAAACATAGAAAAAAATATACCTAATACTTGACAAAACTTTATTCTATCATTATTTTAAACATAATAATAGCATTTAAATAAGTTCCAAGTTATAAAAACAATTAAAAAAAAAGTTCAAAATATAAGAATCAAGTTGTATTATTAACATTTGCTTTATATTTATATTTAATAATTATAATTACACAGTATAATATAATTATCAAATTGTCTACTAAGTGCCAAGTTAGAACACAATTTAGTTTTTTGAATTATAAATCAATATAATGCTTTTGAATATTATTTAATAAATGTTTTTTATTCTCACACTCAATTAAATTTTTCTATTCCAGATCCATTGTGAAACGTATAATATTTTAACCCAAAGCAATTTATACCAAAATATTAAATCTTTCTGGAAAAAATCTTTTAATAACTTTCATAATATTTACTAAATAACAATTCTTTAAATTTATTATATGTATAATTCATGTATAATAGAACTTTCCAATTAATTTATAAATGAAAAAAAATTATCATTTGTAATGGATCTGAAATAATTCAAAATAATTGTACTTATAATAGAAATAAATGTACAAAACAATTTTTCAAAACTTACGTGTGTAGTCCCAACTGTCCTGGTCGTTTTTGAATACATTTAATCTTTCAGGCTGAAACAATAAAAAAACATTGATTTAAACAATGCCACATACAATGACTGGTAGAGAATTGTAAAGAATGAACGAAAATAACTCAATAATTGAAACGAATTTGTGTGTTTGTATCTCAATATATGGCTGTAACCCATTTTGCGTCCTACTGCTTGGCACGGGTCTCTCCCCATTATTGGGGAGGCCTGATGCTTACTCCACCACGCTGCTCCAATGCGGGTTGGTGGAGATACGGGTTAGTGGCCAACACGCTGTCGGATGTTTTCAAATCGCCCATAAGGCCTACGACAAGGTTTAACGACTGTAATCTATCGACAACAACTCGTACCGACGGCTTAACGTGCCCTCCGAAGCACGGAAACGCGCATGAATTTTTTTGCCACTAGCAGTCACCCATCTCACACCCGACCGCGCCCGTTTGGCTTAGTCACATAGATCGCTTGCGTTCTGTGCTAACTGTCGGGCCATGCGCGCTTCTCAATACATAATATTTATTTCGCTGCAGTGAAAAAAATTGCAAACTCTGATCTGAAAAACTATAAAAATAGTTTTATTTCAAATCAAATCGGCTTCGGAAGTTGAAAAAAATGCCAGAGTAAGTGTCGCAAACAATTGAGGGAATTGAGTTGATCATAATGATTTTTTCCGAAAATAAGCACTTTCATCGCTAATTTTATGCGAATTTCGGAGTTATGAAAAGTTCGGAGAAAAAGCCTAATTTCCATTGAAAAATTCTGAGATTTTTTAGTTTGAGATTTTTTTCACAAACATACCTACTTAACAATTTAAAAAAAGTCGTAATATTATCACGCGTTGCTGATCGTACTCAGAGCGCGGCACTCCCCTCCCCATTCCCTGATTAAGCATCGACTTAGATATAATATAAGGATTGATCTTAATTGATTCAATTATAACCAAAGGAAGGTTATTTTTAGTTTCTTTAAATTTTTATTAAAGAGATCTTTAAAGTATAAGCTGTTTTTCATTGAAAATTCTAGAAATCCTGATATTTCATGAGATTTGAAAAATCCGGTCATAATCCTGTGGAGAGTCCAAAAATCCTGAAATCTCAGGACAAATCCTGATATATGGTAACCCTGGTTGCGTTTGTCGCGTTTTGTATCGAAAACAGAGTGGCGCCTTGCGTCTCGCGGAACCCATCGCCTTAAATTCACATTTAGCATCGTGGACTATTATGACCAACGAACGTATGGTTTTGACGAGAAGTCGACAGTTTGTTAATGTTAATAGCAAAGTTCAAAAAGGTTTAATTACCCCTCACAGTATGAGAGGGGAAGCTAATTAGAGAAGTTTCGTTAACAAAATTATAAATTGACTCGTCGGCTGACTCTCGTTGATTTCGAAATTGACATGTTTTTAAATTATTTACAAGTAGCATTTACAACTATCTTTTGATTTAATGAAACGAACTTGTATGTTGCAAATGCAAACTGTGTGTAGTTAATTGGTCGCTGCAGCCCATGGACGTCTACACACAGCGAGACTTGAGTCATGTCTAAGTACGTAACGTATGCATTTGTGCTGTTACTCTACTACTCATGTGAGTGTGGTCGGCAACCGCACGTATCTACCGATATAAATGACGAGTTACACTCATTGCCCATTTTTTTGCCTTTATCTGTGCTATATGACGTTGCTTCGTACCAAATTTCAAGATTCTGAGTTCACGGGAAGTACGAGTGTCGCAAATATGCGCTGGCTTAAAAGTTTGATTTTTTCACAGCTTCAAGGGACAGTAGACCTTAGTGTTGAGATATAAATTCCAGCTTGATACCTCCACGCGTTCATGAGGAAAAGGGTCTTGACAGACAGACGGACTGACAAAAAAGTAATCCTATAAGAGTTCTGTTTTTTACGGTACGGAACCCTAAAAAGATCCCCCTTAACTTAAAAAAATCCTATATGTACCTAGGCATTATAATTTATAACACATTATACTAGTGTGTAGTTAGGGCGTCATTTACACTATCGCTCGCGATCGTGCCGGGATACAAAGCAGCCTGGATCTTAAGAGTCTTAAAGTGCTTGAGACGCACTAAGTGATCAACCTGGTGGTGAGTGCACTAAGATGGTCAATCGATAAACTATATATTCAACACTTTGATACTGGAGGATATAATGTCTGATGACCTCCATGGGGCTATGGAAAAAATGCCGAACTTATCGAGGGTCCCTGGTGCAATTCCCGGGGAGGCAATGAGAACAATGAGTTTAAATTAATGTTTTCCGTCTACGTGTCCTTATGTTTGTCTTTGTATGTATTTATCGTATGGCTACCATACAGTATTTGTCGTGTACGACACAGAGAATCCTACGTGGGGCCATGATTGTGAATCGTTAAGCTTTAATCTATACTAATAAATAAAACTGAAGAGTTTGTTTGTTTGAACGCGCTAATCTCGGGAACTACTGGTTCGAATTGAAAAAATATTTTAGTGTTGGATAGTCCATTCATCGGGGAAGGCTTTAGGCTATATAACATCATGCTACGACAATTAATAAAGTCTACGCGGAAGAAACCGCGGGCGGGCGCTAGCATCGTATAAACCGTCCGCACAATGCAAAAAACGAAATCCTTATAGATTCGTTATGTCTCTCTGTGTGTCCGTCTGTATGTCACAGCTACTTTGTGCGTTTACTCTGCGGAAACCTTAATGAGCGAATCCGACTAGCACTTGGCCGCTTTTAAATTCTGTTAAAATTATTTTTTTATGATGTCCACCATAAAGCCGGTGACACATAGAGGCGCCCGTGAGTCGGATACATTTGCCAAAATTCGACACAAGAACAATGGGCCCAGCGCAGTAATATTTCATATCTTTTAAGCCGAGGAAGATACAGAGCCAAAGTCTTTGTTTTTAAACGATGAAAATGTTTTACAGAGGACGTTGAGCTTATGGTGTAACCGTTACCAGCAATCTATACAACCCGGCAATTTATAAAATGCCTAGGCATTGTAAAGAATGTTTTTTTTAAAGAAACTTTAATTATAAACTTTAATTTGACAGCATCCGTGGCGTAGTGGGTGATGAGCCGACTGCGATACGTGAGGTCGTGGGTTTGATTCCCACCCAGGACAAATATTTGTGTGATGAACATGACTATTTGTTCTGTGTCTGGGTGTTAATTATCTATTTAAGTATGTATTTAGAATTATATAAGTATGTTCATCAGCTTTCTGATTA
Source organism: Pyrgus malvae (assembly GCA_911387765.1). Classification (NCBI taxonomy): domain Eukaryota; kingdom Metazoa; phylum Arthropoda; class Insecta; order Lepidoptera; family Hesperiidae; genus Pyrgus; species Pyrgus malvae. Next base: position 11,637,442 of record OU426972.1, on the reverse strand, counting down.
CCATAGTACAAGCTCGGGTTTAGTTTGGAATCAGATGGTGTTGTGTGAATTGTCCAAAAATGTTTATTTATATTGTAACAGAGGACGTTGTCCTGCCTTAAAACTCTGAAAAGTATTAAAAATATTATATATTTCTCAGAAATTACCAATCCCTACTAATATTATAAATTCGAAAGTAACTCTGCTACGCTTTCCCGCTTAAACTACTAAACCTATTTGAATGAAATTTGGAATACAGACAGAGTGGACCTTGGGAAAGGACATAGGATGGTTTTTATCCTACGGGAACCTATAAAACGGGTCCACGCGGGCGTAGCCGCTGGCGGAAAGCTAGTATAATCTAAATTTTATATATTCGATAGGTCTGAGGATCGGTCGTTAGTCGTAATCAATTTTTCATATCCCTAAACGATAAGAGTGGTCCACACCGAACATTTAAATGCGTTACGGAGTTAGCTTGTTTTTTGTACGGGATCCGCTTGTTTTCTATATTGCCTAATCCGTAAATCCTACTAATATTATAAATGCGAAAGTAAATTTGTTTGTTACTCTTTCACGCGAAAACTACTCAACCGATCATCATGAAACTTTGTACATATATTCTTGGAGCTATGAAAAGTAAAATAGGATACTTTAAAAAAAAATAACGCGGGTGAAACCGCGGGGCACAGCTAGTTCTGAATAATAATAACGCTAACGATACCTTTAAGTTAAACGGCCAAACACGATTCATTCATCATTAATCATCATTTCAGCCTTTCGTAGGCCACTGCTAGACGTAGGCCTCCCCTAACAATCGCCACTCCTCCCGGTCCTGCAACATCTGAATCCAGCGACAACAGTGTTCTGGTGTAATATGTTGCCAGGTGCAGAAATAGTTTTTTCTTGTGACAGCCGAATCTATGGTTGCTGTCATAGCCCCCTGGTCTCTATAGCGGGGCCGCCGGGAACTGGGGGCAGAGGTTTAATTGTGACTGCCATAGGGGGTTTCTCGCTATAGTCACCAAGCTTGGCATTGCGGGTTGGTGACCGCATTAGATGATACGTTACTCAGGAAGACGCTGCTGCCCATCTCCTGGAATTTGTCCCTCGGTCGCCTCTTACGACCTCCTGGGATGAACCGAGCGGTGCTATTCTAACGCCGAACACTACACAGAAAACACGATTCGCATAAAACATATTATATCCCCAAAATTTTACTACACCATAGATTTATTGCAAGTACAAAGACATATATTATTTTCCTCGCCCTCATTTTCCTAGAGGCTGTCATAATGAGACGGGGATGATCTATCACGCGAACTAACTCGATTTAATGGCGCGAACGCGAGATGCCATCTGGGCCAATTGAGATAATGGATTATGATAACGCTTCGTAACTAGGTTACGTAATAAAATACTGTACAATTACGAAATATAACGCAATTTTCATACCCATTCAAAAATAATTTTCAAATAAACTAATGATAAAAAAGCGAAAGCTTACAATGAAAAGAAAAGAAAAAAAAAATTATTTCATATTAGGAACACAAAATATTTGCTTAATGAATTTCATTTTTTCCCGGTCATCGCCTTTAGGTGCCCGTTTGGGCTAGATGTTGAGCTGAGAGAAAAAAGGTGGCGGAAATAAACTCCCAGCAGCACTCTTTTAAAAAAAGTACAATTGTTTAGGGTGCCGGGTTAATGTACTTCTATTTATTTATTCTAAATTAAATTCTAAAAGATTAAAAAAATATTTCAGCAAGTTCTTTCTCGATCGACATTAACGACAATTGGTAGAAACTTGAAATATACACAGAATAATTTTTTTTTCAACCTTTTTCCATCCTTAGTCACTGCTGGGCACAGATTACCTCTAACAAGTGAGAGGGTTTTATGCCATAGTCCACCACGTAGGCCTGGTGCGGATTGGTGGACATCATACCTCCGAGAAATTATGAGTTTCTCTCAGACTTGCACGGCGATGGAAAACATCGTAATCCATTAAATATCACAATATTTTTCATCACCGTGGAGCAATGATGAAAATGCGCACATTACAAATTTCTTTTGTCAGCGGCGCGCGCCGAGGATTTAAACCCAGCATCTCCTGCGTTGGAGACCGCGGTCCTTGCCACTCGGGCATCGCTGCTTCTATATAGTATCTATCTATGTATACATTATTTACTTTAAAAATAAGTAATCTAATTAATGTTAACTAAATATTTAAGGCTCCCATACTACCTCCATACCTCGGAAATTATAGATAATAGCCGTAGGTACTTATGTTTAATTTTCGTATTTATTTTGTCCTCAATACAACAGTAATGAACCGTCACAATCTACACGACACTTATGTTTTTCAGTAAATTCACAATTCGGTTAAACGAAGCATATTAATTTGGGTCATTTAACTTTAAATTCCTGCCGATTTCCAGCAAAGCTGTCAAAAATGAACGTTAATAATGCGAATGAATACGAAAATTATTCGTTCATTTATCGAAGTTACTATTGGCTTATTTTGAAATAATCCTCATAAGTAAGTAATCTGTACGCAATATATAATGTATATAACCAAAAATGTTATTCAGTAAACAAGTAGGTACATATTCTTTACTTTAATAGTATCTGAAATTCTTTGTCGGCAACCTGAGACTTCGGTAGGATAACAGACCATAACTCCAGAGACAATTATCAAAAAAAATAATTATTTAAAAAAGTAAAGATGGCAAATTCATCAGGCATTTGCATTGAAAGTGCACTCCATGCGTATTCTCTTTTTAAAGAGACTATTCAAATAATGTTACATACTCATAGCCCCACAGTAGGGTAGATATACCCTGTGTCGTGGGTACCATGGACACATACAAAGACAGAAACACAAACACCCAGACCGAGAAAAGAAATTTAAACTCATCATTCAAATTTCTGTTTCGCCGGGAATCGAACCCGGGACTCTCCGATTGGCAGTCCAGCATGGTGAACATTGAGCCACACGGGTCGTCAAACGTACTATGCTAAATATGGTTTTGTTCTAAGCCGTCTAATCGTATACAATATACTATACAAAGATGTCTTTGATCAATCCTGACAATCTTTTGACGACAATCTGAGAGACCAACAGATCAACAGAGACCATAGCTCCAGATTATCAGGCTAAGATTTCAGAACCGAAACCGGAGTTGATCCGCCACAACCGCAGCTCAACTGCCGAAACTTAGTTCGGCAACAGCGCAGCGGATCGGTTGCACATTTATGTTACAGGAAGACGGGAGTTTGGTACTATAGTAGAGGAGACTACGAGGGGATTGTTCCATTCCCTCGAGTACGACACATTAGGAAACCATGCGTTGAGTCAGATGGGATTCAAGAGCGCGTCATACATACTATAAATGTGAAAATGTGTTTGTTTATTTGTTCTTCTTTCCCGCAACGCAACAGTGCAAATCTTAGGTACAATCTAGACTTTTAAACAGGGACGCTAAGGATTTGAAATGGTTTCTTTTGTGGAAAACTAATGGAAGACTAATTCTCAAACCTAATTCTAACATGCAAATATTACTTAGGTTTATGTCTTTCTATGTACCTACTTTGAACTTTAACGGGCTAGTATCGACACCACACGTAAGACAAAGAAAAAATGTTGTTTAAGTTTATAATAATTATTGTTATACACTGTATGTTTAATAATAACAGAGCTATGAGTAGAACGCGCCCGATATGTTAGTTTTGCCGAATGCATTTAAAATGAAAATATAACAAGTGGTGCGTGTTATACGAAAACGCTGACGCTTATCTTAGTGTACGGTTACACTTTATAGAACTATTGGATTTTTTTATTTAACATATAACGGTAAAACTGCTTAGTTGAATTAGTGGGAATGGACCCTTGTTAATTCATTTTTTATAACTTTCTATCCTATTACCATCAATCCTCACAGGAAGCTCGAGTAAACACAGATTTAGCGTCGTGGGCTCTGCTATTACTTCAGAAACAGTGCAGTACGGAGTTTGTTCAAGATCGCTTACACATTTATGTTATGCCCGAGACAGGCGTTTAGAACTAGTCCAGAATGGTATTCGGATAGCGGTAGAAGTTCTAACTGATCTAAACCATGTTCAGAAGAGCGATTGCTAAGCGGTAAAGGCATCGGTCCACGGAGCCCGGGTCCCACATTTAAACCTCTGACTAAGAACTGCACAGATAATAATCAAAAATGGTTTATGAAAGAAAATAAATTTCGATCAATCTTATACTACAATATTACAGAGGAAGGATTTGAATTTTTGGATGTTTGTAGGGACTGAACTCCAAAACTACTGGGTCCTATCACCATTATAATGCTACATTATCTACTTAGATAATAGGCTTTATTATAACCACGCTATCACAACAGGAAAGAAGGAAAATGATTGTTTGCGCAAATATATATATTAGAAACGTTGTTTTATAAAATATATATTTATGAATGCGTATAAAATATATATTAATTAATGCGCTGAGATAAATCTCAGTGAGATATGCAAATTTTGATGACGGAAATAAAAAAAAATATGTCTAATAGCTATAACTAAAAACTAACTTTAACACTAATTTGGCTTAAAGTTGAACGATTTCGGTCAATGATTATATTTGAACTATATATGTATGTAGTTGTAAATCGTCCTCGTTTTCAGTTGACAATACTGTAGACGTGCTGTGCCACCGGTGCTTCATCTTCCACTATTTTTATTTTTATTTTTTATTTTTATATGAATGGAGTAGCAGACGAGCATGCAGGCTACGTGGTTTTAAGTGGTCGCTGCAGCCCATGGACATCTACATACAACCTCAAGCAAGCATAGGTAAGTCTTGTCTGAGGTCGTGTGCAGTTGCGCTGCTACTCCGGAGGCTGGTGGTCGCCTCATGTAAGTGTGGCTGGCAACTGCACCTTTCCACCGAAAAACAATAAAATTGCTTCACGGCAGAAGTGGGTGCAGCGCGGTGGTACTTCCCCGGGCGAATCATAATAGTTCTACCACCTACCCTATTTTGTTTTAATCTAAGGTTTTCATCAAAAAACCAGCAGCATCAAATTTTATCTTATTGTTAGCTTTGTCATTCATAAGTAAAACAAAAATAGAAGCTCCATTGGATACTCGTAAGTCTAAAACAAAGACCGCCAGAGATCTTCTTCGCGGTGATTCATTCCGCCACAAATGAAAACGACGAATGTAAGACCGAATTTCTGTTTTGGAAACTGCACTGGTTTTACACGACTGCTAAAAATGTACATATACGTTATGTATCTTTAAGTACTGGGATGTAAATAGGGTTCCATCCATCAGCCTTTCATAGTCCATTGCAGGTCATAAGGCCTCCCCTAACGTTCTCCACTCCTCCCGGTACTGCGCCTTCTGAATCCAGCAGCTTCCCGCTGTCTTCTTTAGGTCATCAGTCCAACTGGTTGGACGGCGGCCTGTATTCCTATTGCTGAGACGTGGTCGCCATTCGAGGACCTTTCTTCCCCATCGGTTGTCGGTCCTGTTCTATATGGCATGCCCAATGCCACTTCAGCTAGCAGATTTTAAGAGCTATGTCATTGCTGAGACGTGGTCGCCATTCGAGGACCTTTCTTCCCCATCGGTTGTCGGTCCTGTTCTATATGGCCTGCCCATTGCCACTTCAGCTAGCAGATTTTAAGAGCTATGTCGGCAACCATCGTTCGTCTACGGTTTTAATCGTTACGGATAGTGTCACGTAGAGAAGCATAGCTCTCTCCATCGCTGAGCGACCTTGAGCAAAAGCAGAGCAGGAAAAGGCTAACTGTAAAAGACCAAGTCTCAGCGCCGAAGGTCATCACCGGCAACACACTTTGCTCGAAAACTTTTGAATTCAGGCACTCCGGTATTCTGGACGAGAAAACACTCTGTATGTGTATAGTGCATATGAATAAACTTGTAAGTGTATTTTAAGCCACTTTATTCTAAGTGACTACTTATTTGGGATAATCGAGATCTGTCAATAGTAAACTTACATGCAACCAAGCACATGACTTGAACTTCTAGGTAGCTCACCAAACGAACTATTTCTAGTTTCGAATATTAATAATAATAATAGTTCTACCACCTACAAAAATTTTTTTGTTGGTGGTAGAACTATTATTGTTAATGTGTTTCGGTGGAAAGGTGCAGTTGCCGGCCACACTTACATGAGGCGACCACCAGCCTCCGGAGTAGCAGCGCAACTGCATACTACCTCAGGCAAGACTTACTTAGGCTTGCTTGAGGTTGTATGTTAGTTATATATAGTTCATGGGCTGCAGCGACCACTTAACACCACGTGGCGTGCATGCTCGTCTGCTACTCCATTCAAATAAAAAAAAATTAAAGAGGAAGGTTAAGAGTCATATGACTATTGAAACCAAGTAAGGAACGTACTAAAAATAAAACTGATCACACTTACGTCATAAGTGAAACAAGAGAATAGAAATTCCATTAAAAACTCCAAATACTAGAACAAAGAACGTGTTCGTCCCGCAACAATGAACGGATCGCTGAATGAATACGAACGGGAAGACCGAATTTCTGTTTTGGAAACTGCGTTCCATTTCGTGAATAAAGCCAACAATTAACGCTCTTGCATAAAGCGATTCGGAATGATTTCGAAGAGATTGTGTGGAGAAGCAGATTTTTTCTTGTAGTATTCTATACTAAAAGCAGTCAGACAGTCACATGTGGGTCTCCCCCGATAGGTAAGGGGTCATCCATAAATAAATATATAAATACCGATTTACGCTCTAGCCCCACAGTAGGGTACAAACCAAGCCAAACAGTTTGAATGATAAGTTTAAATTTCTGTTCTCGGTCTGGGTGTTTGTGTTTCTGTCTTTGTGTTTGTCCATGGTACCCACGACACAGGGTATATCTACCCTACTGTGGGGCTATGACTGTTAAACTTTTAATAGAAACATCTGCAAACAATCTCAAGCAAGCCTAAATCTTGTCTGTGGTCGTATGCAGTTGCGCTGCTACTCCGAAGGCTGATAGGTAGCACCTCAGATTATGTGGGATTTGTACCGCACTAAAATCCCCCTCGGTAACCTGCCTCTGCGCTTGGGGAGGACTCCGGGATCTCCAGTGGAACGCATCGGTGTCCTCCACGCGCGACGCCCCAGAACGGGCCCATTTTCGGGAGAGCAGATGTGCTCTCCTGCACCTTCCGATGCGGCCACGCACACACCGCCGTACTTCCCGGGGCTGCTGGCTGGACGGATCGAGCTCCAACTCTCACCGCCCGCAACCCCGGAAGCCCCCTTTTAGTCGCCTCTTACGATCAGACAGGGGATACCGTAGCTCTATTCTTAATCCCGAAGATACAGGGACTCTGCATGCTTGTATGCTACTCCATTTAAATAAAAAAAAACGGCAAATTGTTTGTAAAGTAGGTTTACGATCGAGATGTTTACGTGATAACGTCCGCACGAGAAAATCTCCATTCGTTTGTATGCCGCTAGAGTGAGAGAGACGGAAGATCGGTCCACTCACTCGAACGCTATGCCAGCCTCCGCTCGTGAGGATTCCGCGTGACAAGTTTCACGGAATGACTGGCAGCGCTCGAGATGAGACGGGAGATTGGTCCGTCTCTCTCTCGTTATACCTGCGATCGCGCTCGTGAGGTTTTGGTGTGACACAAGTTTCTGAACATGTCACCCGACTAAAACGATTTTAAAGACGTTATCACGTCAATAATCATCCATGAAACACAAAAAGAGTGGCAGCCATGTATCATGATTAAATAATTTTATAAAACGAGTACCATAGGATGATATGGATTAAACCGAAACAAACCAAAACCATCATCATTCGATTTGAAATAAATCAGTCGTTTCAAAATGAAATGCGGCCGTTTATTTATTAAAATTTCAATTGGTACAAAACGCAAAGCCGCTTACAAAATATACACGGTACGTCAAAAACGTAAAATTAAAAATCAATCAGCTAACCGTAGCTTGACCAAATGCATTTTAACACGACAAATAAAAAAATTTACAATTAAATTACCGGTTTAAATATTTATCGTTTTAAATGCACGTTCGTCTAATCCGTTAATTAACAAATAAAGCCGAGGCTTAAATAATGTGTCGTATCGTCTGGATAAAAGCGATTTTTATCATGGGCGTATACTTTTTTAAGGATTTTAAAGCCTTTTTTGCTCTTCTTATTCTTTTTTTAACATTATCTCTACATATCTATATATGTAATTTATTGTCACTTCTGCGAAGCTATGGAGCTTACGCGACTCGAAGCTTCTGTACATTTTATGTATGTGGCGGCAGAATACGTTTCTGTTACTTGTGTGCAAGGGTCGTAATTTTTTTTTTGATAATTCAAAGGCATGAATGCCCGAAAACCAAAACAGTAACGGAAAGGAAGGTTTATCTCTTGGTCTGTGAATGGCATTATTTCAATAGAAATAATACTAAAAAACTCAAATAAGATGGTTTCGCCCAGCGGTGGGGATTAATGGAGGGTCCTGTCATTCCCATATCCCAAGGCAGATCCTGAAAGTTGGATCCAGTCCTTTCCCTGTCAACCATATGTAATTGTTTTAGGTTTAGTTTAAGTTTTGAGCTAGCTATCTGCAACCCATTTAGTGTTCTACTGCTGGACACGGGTCTCTCCCTATTATTGAGGAGGCCTGGATCTTACTCCACCACGCCTCTCTAATTTGGTTTGGCTCTGCTGCGATCTCTTGCGTTCTGCCCCAACAGCGCCGGGCCTTGCATAAATTATTATATATTATTCACACTTTGCATACACATATGTATGTACGTACATTACATCGCTGCCGATCCTTCGTTGATGGTAAGACAAGTCACCCCACACGATCGAATGGAGATTGTTCGCGGTGTTAATTACTTAAATCAATTAGTGTAATGAGCACCAACGGTAACACAAAAATCTCAAAATGACTATTTTATTAAGAACTCTAATAATAAATCGAAAGCTGTCTGGAAAGTAATTAACAATAACACTATAAATATACCTAAACAAGATATTAATGAAATCAAAGTGGGGAACCACATTGAAACAGACCCACAAATTATCGCCAAAGAGTTTAATGACTTCTTCTTAAATCAAATTGAAGATAACTGTAATATAAAGATTAATAGTGATATACATAAAATTAGTTTTAATTGTCAACACTCATTTTTCTTAAAACCAACCTCACCCGACGAAGTTATAAAAATAATAAATAATCTAAATAATACAAATAGTACGGGGTATGACGGTATATGTACGAATATCGTTAAACGGGTATCAAATATAATTGCACCAATACTAGCTTATAATATAAATTTAAGTATTGAAACTGGCATATTTCCAGAGAAACTTAAAGTCACAATTATCAAACCAATATTTAAGAAACAGGACAGACAGAACATGGGATGTTACAGACCTATAGCATTAATACCTATTTTTTCTAAAATATTTGAAAAAGTACTCCATGACAGATTATATTTTTACTTCGAAAAGTTTTCTATCTTTGCTGATGAGCAGGTAGGGTTTAGGAAAAACAAATCAATAAACGTAGCAATTTATAATTTTTTACAAAAAGTAATGACAGGTTTAAATGATAAGAAACAGGTAATCGGGCTCTATATGGACATGACAAGGGCATTTGAGTATGTAGATCATAAATTGCTGATTAATAAGTTAGAGAAATATGGAGTCAGAGGCAATGCGTTGAACTTAATCAACTCTTACCTAACTGACAGAGAACACATAACAGAAATAACAAAAATTAATGAAATCACAAAAACTGAAGAGAAACATCATTCTCTCTCTAGGAAAGTACTGTATGGAGTGCCTCAAGGAAGTATTTTAGGCCCTTTACTTTTTTTAATTTATATTAACGATTTTCCTCAAGCAGTAAAAGAACCGATGATACTATTTGCTGATGATAGTACAGTAATATTTACAAATGAAAACACAGGTTCCTTTGAAAGTAATATAAATAATTGTCTTGAATCACTGATAGAGTGGCTAAATAGTAATAATCTTAAAATTAATCTTGATAAAACAAACATAATGACATTTAAAAATAGAGTATCATACGGACAACCAGTAAATATTAACTATAAAGGAAAGTTGATATCTGAAATAGAAACAACAAAATTTTTAGGACTATACATAGATAGCAGATTAACGTGGCAGTCACACAAAGAACACGTTTGTAAACAATTAAATAAGTTTTCTTTTGCTTTATATAAATTGGCCAAAGTTGTAAGCAAAACGGCGGTTCTAAATGCCTACCATGCGTACGTAGGTGCAACATTAAGATACGGTATAATATTCTGGGGAAACGCGACTGGAATTCAAACTGTGTTTAAGGCTCAAAAAAAATGCATTCGAGCAATATGTCAATTACAACAAACGGATACTTGTAGGCCACATTTTCAACATTTAAAAATAATGACGCTCCCTTCCTTATACATTTACGAGATCTCTTTAATGGTCAAAACAGAAATCACAAAATATGAAACCCTTAAATCAAAAAGACATAACAGTAAATTATGTTCAATCGCTTCCAAAACAAAACAATATCATAACAGTGTCTTTTGCATGGGACCAAAAATATATAACGGTCTACCGGAATTCCTCAAAATTAAAACGGGCAACGAATTTAAAAAAGGACTTAAAACGTATTTACTGGAAAAGGCGTATTACTCAGTCACTGATTTCATAAACGATAAAACGGCATAAAGGAATTCCACAAAAACCTGGGAGGTTTTTTTTCCGCCGGCTTTTTTTCCTCTCAGTGTACAAACACCCTGTGATATGGGTACCCAAAGCTGACGATCGGAACCGATCCGAAATATAAATAAATAAATATTTTTATTTTTATTTATAAAAGGCGCAATATGGGACAAATAAAAATAATATTAAAATAGATGTAAATGTACATTTCGTAATTGTATTATAGTTTAGTTTTTTTCCTTTTATATTTTTATCATTGTATATTTGCATACCTCATGAAGGTAAATATGGCGAACTAAATATATATAAACAACTTTGTAAACACCCATATTTGTGCAAATAAATGTCTTTGTCTTTGTCTTTGTCTTTGTCTTTGAACGGCTTATCGGTTAGCGAGGGAGGTTAGTTGTAGCCGGGAGTTTTATCCGGCTACCGTTTACCGACATTGGAGCTGCAATTTTTTTTATTTACTATTCCGGTTTAATGGAAAATTTTAAGGTTCCTTACACAAAGGGTAAACAACGGGTCCCTATTACTAAGACTCCGCTGTCGGTGCGTCCGTGCGTTCGTCCGTCTCAATAGATAAGAATACTTGGAGTCCGTGCCATACGGAATAAAAGGTACCCCATTTTGTTACGGATACAAAACCAAAATAATTTTGAGAACCATTACTATTACCAAAAAAAAGTAGTATCATGAGAATTGTAATTTTTTTTTTACTTTTTATTCGACGCTTTGTTGCAATTTTTTTTTCAAATAACATTAGACCAGATATCGCGTGCAACTCGTTAGTTTTTGGAGTAAATAAAAAAAACTCAGAATCTTGCAACATTCATATAAACATGGGTGGAATACTCCGAATTCTAAATACCACATTAGGTCGGCATTAAGGAGAGTTAACGCACGAACACGCGTTGCTCGAGGTTATAAAATTTTACATCCCTTTATTGGTTGTGGAAAGACGATTGTTTCTTGTAACGATACGGTATAGAAGAATGTAAAATGCGCGCATAGCCCTGCAGCTCTAGTGGAACGTAAGCGATCTACACAGTTAAGCGAAAAGGGCGCGTCGGTGGTATGGGTGACAAGTGACAAATTTAATGTGCATTGGGGTTATTCAGAAGGCATAGCACTTAGGGGAACTCCAGGAACTCCCAACAGAACGCACCTTCGTCTTTAGCGGGCAAATTGACGTAAATATTTAAACATTTCTTCCATCATTTTTTGAAAATATAAATAAATTTCCCTGGACTTCCATCGGACCGCCGTTCTTCACGGCCACAAATTTTCATGGGTGATTTTTTTTTTCACATGCCACGGAGAGCTGATATCGCGTACACTGCATTAGTTTTAGCAGTAAATAAGGGTCTTAAATACTCACAAAAAATTCAGAGTACTTACTCCGAATTCTCAATACCTTATTGGTTCGATATATTAAATGCACGTGAGAGCAAGAATTTCTCGAACGCGTACAAATCTAAACCCTTTTGTTGGTTGTGGAAAAACTGCTGTTTGGTGTAGTGTTATGTTATAAAAATGATAAAAAATACACTCATTTCCGGAGGGCTGGTGTACAAGTACAAAGCGAACTATCTATGCTAAGTGAAAGCGGGTCGTGGGTAACCGTAAAGAAATGTTACAATGGTTTTTCGTAGAATAAGTGATAGATACGCACAGAATATGAAACGATAAATTTTGTAGATGAACTAAGGTTACAGATAGAGCTCTCAGATCAGCAAGCTTAAACGGCAATGGGCAGGCCAGCCGGATCAACTGACGACGCAGGACCGGATGAAGTGGCAAAACATTAGGGGAAGATCTATGTATCTCCACCTCCATAAGTGGACATTCAAATGCTGATCGATGGATGGGTGGACGCACCAAACAAAATTTCCTAATAATATGTTTGAATCCGTGCTTCGTGTGTGTGAGTCTGGTGTCTTAAACACTGAGCTATCGTTGCCCCTTATCTACTTAAAAACTTGAAACGTGTACAGTAAGGTAAAGAAAAGGTTTAGAGCTTTAACAAAGCTATCGCGTCAACTTGTTCTCACAAATGACCTTCTTCCATGAGCACCAGACACACACACCACACACTAAGAACATATGTAGGAACATACGTAGATAAGAATGTGTAGCGACTTTCCGCAACTCATCAAGAGATGGCGCCACGGGTATTCTAAATCACGCTATCGAAGTTTTCTGAATATCCCATCATATATACAAGCTCCGAAATGAGTCAGTCGGAGGGAGCACGGGCGGCGGCTCGCCGGGCATGACAACCTCGCACGGCGGGAGATCTCCCTTTGCCAAAAATGCTTGAAGCGTGCAGGCGAAGATAAAAGAGCTACACCACATTTCAACCCTGATAGTACCTATTTGCTTTCAGTATCAACCCCTCTTCACCCCCTTCCCCTCTAACCAACAAGGGAAGCAAAATCTTTCCAAAGCACAATGAACGATAAATATTTATTTACAAGGGCGCCCTCGACCAGCGATTACTCGGCGACAAATCACAATACCTGGAGGAGAAAAAAGCTCCGAATGGCCGAAATTCCCGCGTTTAGCGCACAAAGGACGCCATTATGGCGCGTCCGGTAACAAAAATTGATCACCCCTGTCCTGTTAGTACAGGGTGGTGAGGTTCAGTCGGGGAACACTTTTGATTGGCGAGAAACATATACAGGGTGGTTCGAGTTTCATGGATGACACTTATTATGATATTGTTAAATGATTCACTTTTAAACAAAATTATTTATTTATTTAGAATTATATAAGTATGTTTATCAGCTTTCTGATTACCATAGTACAAGCTCTGCTTAGTTTGGAATCAGATGGCGTTGTGTGAATTGTCCAAAGTTATTTATTTATTCATTTTTAACTAAGTATCAGTTTTCGGAAAAAGGTAACCCTGTTGGTAAATTTTAGGAAATGTTGTCCTTCACCTCCTCGCGCAGTTTTAAGCACTTGACTTACAGGCTGCAACCCTCAGCTTTCCAATATATGAGTTGAATTCATAGACAAAGCTAGATGCTTTGAAGCAACGACTGAATATAGGATGGAATTGGCTACAACCTTTTTACGTGCCACTGCTGGGCACGGGTCTCTCCCCATTATTGGGGAGGCCTGGTGCTTACTCCACCACGATGCTCAATGGTTAGTGGAGATGCGGGTTAGTAGCCAAACCGCAGTCAGATGTTTTCAAACCGCCCATAAGGCCTCCAACAAGGTTTAACGACTGTTATCTATCGACAACAACCGGGACCGACGGCTTAAGGTGCCCTCCGAAGCACGAAAATGCGCATGAATTTTTTTGCCACGCCCGTTTGGCTCAGTTGCATAGATCGCTTGCGTTTTACGCTAACCGCAGGGCCATGCGCGCTTCTAGGATAGAATTTAGAACTTTTCAGACAACGATTTATTTTAAACGATAAAAAAAGATATTTATTAGTTCACGTCATTTCCTTATGAGATAAACTGTTAGTAGAATTAGATGACGATATCTGATTCTGTAAATCCACACACGATTCTGTGGTTAACCATTTCCATAGAAACGTTAGTATTTCCTTACATTGTTTTTTTCCTTAAAGGTTCCAAAACCTTGTGAGAGGTAGTAAACCATTTATGTAAAGCAAACGGTGGGCGTAAGATGGGTGACTTTTTTTTTCAACCTCTTTTATGTCCTACTGCTGGGCACAGGTCTCCTTCTCACAAGTGAGCGAGATTAAGCCCATAGTCCACCACGCTGGCCAAGTGTGGCCATTATTATTGCACCCTGAACCACCAAGGTTCAGTGTGCAATAATAATGCAAATAAAATGTAAATACTTCAGACGGCACGTCATATCGTCGATCGCGGTTGTTATTGATTGAAAGTAAACTTTAAATTAAACCTCCTGGGGCGCCTGTAATTGTAAAAACTGTGAAAAACACCCAAAACAGTAGTATTAACAGTAATTCATAAGTGGTTTCTATTATACCAAGATCAAGTCTCTATAAAATTTCAATTCTCCATAAAACGTCAATGACGTAAAGGAAATACCAATAAGGCATGCAAATCGTGTCATGATTATTATAAAAATATACCGCAAAGCGGTGAGTCAAAGTAGAAATACATCTCAAATAATAAAAAAAAATACTTTTTCTTAAAATTTATAAACATATGCGTTTTTTTTTATTTGTTTATTTGTCGGATAACAGAAATACATTATTTGTTTTATTAAAACAAAATATTTTGAAAATTATTACAAAAAATCGCTTATGCGATCTAAAAAAAATTAAGGAAAAAATTTAAATTTTATTATTTATTTGTGCCCTTAAATTGGGAATTATCGCAGACAACTAGAAGTAGGCACCATAATAATATACATTTTGAATCCAATACTGAACATATTGAGGAATGTTAATGTTTTCTTTAAAGTTTTTTACACCTCCAAAGTTTGAGCATTAGGTGTAAATTTCATTTTGTAATCCTTCAGAAATAATCGAATAGTCTTTTTTCTTTCAAACATACGAATCCCTTCGATATTTTAAACAAAAAGCTTGAAGTAACAGACAGACAGAAAACAAACTTTAGAAATTCCTTTTGCCTTCAAAGATCGAAAACCTAAACGTGCTCATACAAAAACTAACAAAAAATTAAAATAAACCCGAAGAATTAAGCTTAAAAATTTCCATTTTACACCGAGATATTCCAGTTTTCCCATTTCGACCATTGGCGCTATTGTCACACGAACATTGCGAAAAAGAAAAGAAAGGAAAAGATAAAGAGTGGCAAAGGAAAAAGAGAGAGTTCAGTACGATGCAGTCAAATGAAACGGACACGAGTAGAATTTTGGCCGGGTTTGGTCTTAATTAGATACGGGAACTTTTTAATCCTTTTTTTTTAAAACTTTTTTTTATGTCCCACTGCTGGGCACAGGTCCCCTCTCACTAGTGAGAGGGATTTAGGCCATAGTCCACCACGCTGGCCAAGTGCGGATTGGTGGACGTCATGCTTTCGAGAAATTATGAATTCCTCTCAGGCATGCACGGCGATGGAGAACATCCTAATCAATTAAATATCACGATTTTTTCCATCATCGTGGAGCAGCGATAAATGCGCACATTACAAATTTCTTTGTCAGAGGTGCGCGCCGAGGATTTGAACCTGGGATCGATCGCGTCGTAGACCGCGGATTCATACCACTCGGCCATCGCTGCTCATCGCTTTAATCATTTACTTAAATTTAAATGTAAAATTTTGGGAATATAATTTGATATATCTTATATATAAAATTCTCGTGTCACAATGTTCGTTACCGTACTCCTCCGAAACGGCTTGACCGATTCTCATGAAATTTTGTGAGCATATTGAGTAGGTCTGAGAATCGGCCAACATCTATTTTTTATACCCCTTAGTGATAAGGGTTATCCACCCTTAACATTTTAACGCGGTACGGAGTTCGCGGGGTCAGCTAGTGTATATATAGTGTAGGTGTAGAAGTGATAGTCCCTTTAGCTTCGGGATTAAGAATAGAGCTACGGTATCTCCTACCTGCCTAATCGTGAGAGGCGACTAAAAGGGGGCTTCCGGCGTTGTGGGCGGTGAGAGAGGGGACCTCGATCTTTTCAGCCAGCAGCCCCGGCAAGTGCGTAGCCGCATGCCGCCGTAAGCATCGGAAGGTGCAGGAGAGCACATTTGCTCTCCCGAATTTGGGCCCGTTCTAGGGCGCCGCGCGTGGAGGACACTGGTGCGTTCCATTGATTGACCGAGGGTGTTTTAGTGCGGTACAAATCCCACATAACATGGTATCCTCTCCCAAAGTGCCGGGTACCTTTTGAAAGCCTCTTACGATCAGGCAGGGGATACCGTAGCTCTATTCTTAATCCCGAAACTACAGGGACTCGGCCGGCAACCGTACCTAAAGGCAACCGAAATTTAAGGCAGAAGCGGGTGCAGTGGTAGTACCTACTGTTACTAACATGGTTAGATATTATGGTCTACCACCAACAATATTTTTTTCCAACCTTTTTGTGTCCTACCGCTGGGCACAGGTCTCCTCTAACAAGTTTAGGCAATAGTCCACCACGCTGGCCTAGTGCGGATTGGTGGACATCATACCTTCGAGTAATGAGCTTCTCTCAGGCATGCTCGGATGGAATACTTCGTAATCAATTAAATATTTTCCAACACCGTGGAACAGCGATGCGCACATTACAAATTTCTTTTGTCACAGCTGCGTGACGATGATTTGAACACTGCATCTCCCGCGCCAGAGACCGCGGTCCTTACCACTGCTCAACCAACAATATAATATGGACGAATCAAAATGTTTGAGTCTCTTTACATTATTAGGTAAAAGAAATCCATTTCAATAGAAACTTAACACGAAGGTAACTCAAGAGACGAACAAGTGCTTTCTAATAAAAACGTAAGGGGAGACGCGAGAAAAAGTTGAAGACTAAATAAAATAAACAAACGACAAGAGAGTGCTCAATGGCAGCTTTCGGGAGCTGAGTGGCCGGCGTCGCGTAACGCGTTGATATCACTCAAGCCTGTCAATTTACGTGGCAAAGAAAAAAGACAAAGACATTTATTTGCACAAATATGGGTGTTTACAAAGTTGTTTATATATATTTAGTTCGCCATATTTACCTTCATGAGGTATGCAAATACACAATGATAAAAATATAAAAGGAAAATAACTAAACTATAATACAATTACGAAATGTACATTTACATCTATTTTACTATTATTTTTATTTGTCCCATATTGCGCCTTTTATAAATTAAAATTAAAATATTTATTTATTCATACTTCGGATCGGTTCCGATCGTCAGCTTTGGGTACACATATCACAGGCTGTTTGTACACTGAGAGGAAAAAAAGCCGGCGGAAAAAAAACCTCCCAGGTTTTTATGGAATTCCTTTATGCCGTTTTATCGTTTATGAAATTGGCAAAGTGCGAGTCGGACTCACCCTTCATGGGCAACTTCCGTTGTAGCAAGCATAGAAAGTTAAGACTGTTTTCGGCAAACGAAAATAACATTGGCATAAAAGCAAAGATAAATATCAGCATGTAAAACTATGCTACTTGTTTTTTTAATGTGTATGTAATTGTAAGAAAATGTTATAGGTTTGTAGGGACCATTTAGTGCACCTATTTTTCTATATTATATATACCTTACTTTTATGCTAAGTACATAGGTTGCATCGACTTGCCAGTCTCGGGTAAGTCGGGTTGCGAACGGTCGTATTGTATGTGATTTCTGTGCACCTACCCCTTGTGACTATAATGAAGTGAGTGGATATTCTTATCGCCGTTTGATTTATCGCCCCGATACCCGTGCACACTGGTGACCCCGAAACTGAAAAACTTTGAATTTTCATCATGACGCAACCTACGCCTACTGTAATCAAGATGGAGGCCGGCGAATCGGTTTTGGCACAGATCACCGTATCATCAAAAATTGCAGATTTTTGGAGACTGACCACACCTTTGGTTTGCGCAGTTCGAAGCTGTGGTCGCAGGCCAGAAGTTATCAGATAAGTCGAAGTTAGGGTTGCCATCCGTCCGGGTTTCCCCGGATTTGTCCTAGTTTAGAGGGACTGGGAGGGAGGGAGGGTCCGGGGAGCGTCCGGCTCGGACTTCATTTGAAGTCCGGGTTTAAAAAAAAAAAAGTCTTGGGCCGCCCCGACACACGCACTGTGCCCATGTCGCGATCAACCGACGAACCGACTCGCTAAATTCACCGTCCCCCCGGTGTTGAAATGTCCGGGGTTGACAAATTTTAGAGATGGCAACCCTAGTCGAAGTATAATTTGGTATCGCCAAGCTGAGGAAGGACCAGGTGGAATTGCGGTTTATTTAAATCTAAAAAACTGCTCACTTTGGTTCTAAGCTACTGAACCAAATTTGTAGCCTATAATATAACTGGTAGGTAACAAGATTTATAAAGATTAACCGACCTGAAGAAATTCATCTCAATAAGAAACTTAGCACGGAGGCAGGCGCGGTCGCAGCCTTCAATTTTGGAGGGGGGTCGCCAAGAAATTTTGGGGAGGATCACTAAGAAATTTAGGGGAAGATGTGTCCCAAATTGGCTTGTTTCGCCTTCCTTCTACGCATGACTAATGAAATGGACCGCGCCTGCACGGAGGTAGCTCAAGAGAGAACAAAAACTTTCTAATACAAATGTAAAAAAGGAGACTGAACAAAATAACAAATTCCAGGAGAGTACTTAACGGGACCCTTCAAGGGCTCACTGAGTGGCCGGTATCGCGTTGACATCATAGAGTGATGTCTGTCAATTTACGTGGCTCACCGAAAAACCCGGCCACGATATAAAACTAAAAAATGTTTCAATCATGTTGGATTAAATTTGGCATTGTCTTGCACTAGCCAGTGTATAACGATCTACGCAGATAAGCGAAACGAGCACGGTCGGGTTTGAGATGGGTGACCGCTAGCAGCGAATTTCATGCGCGGCAATTGCTCGGGTTGCCCGTGTACATAGGTGACGGTGATCTCTACACCACGCGGCACGTCTGCCTTTTTGCTCGGTTTATTTATATATATAAAGTACATATAGTACATACAGATGGTCTGTAGAAATCATATTCTTAAAAGATAAAAATTTTCAAAAATAAAACTCAGACTCACCTTAGCAAACTCAATTTTGAGTGTACAGCATCCGGAGTATATGTCGCAGCCGTGTAGCGCCTCCTTCGCTCTCGTCGCTGACTCCACACTCTCGAACTTGTGACTTTGAGTTAAGGTTCAATATTGATTAGCAATGAGGATCAGTCACGTTTTTAGTTGAGAATGCAGATTTGTAGAGCTATGAAATCCTTAACGTACAGTGCAAAATTTTTTGTTCTACGACAAAAATTGACGAAGTTATGACCAAATTACTAACGAAAATACATTGAGGGCCGCCGCGATAGCTGTGACGTCACAATTACCGTTAGCCTTTAGCAGCGGTTAGGCGCGCAGTGTTTTGTGAGGTTAATTTTGACTTTAAAAACAAATAAGTGTCCGATTGGTATCTAATTCACATTTTCAACTATGTATTAATATTGTATAGTGTCAAATTTAAAAATACGCTCGTTAAAATGCCAGAAAAATATTTGTTAACGTGCCGAGAGAAACTTCGTAAAAAAATTGTTTCTGTTGTAAAAAGAGATGATAAAACTACAGCCTCTACCCTAATAACAATAATTATTTATTCTTATGCCTCTACCCAGACTACAAGACACTGTTGTAAATATTATTTTAATGTACTTTAGCCCACTGCTGTACATAGGCTTCTTAATATTCGTCACTACGTCCGACCGGTCCTGCGCCCTCTGAATCCAGCGGCTTCCCCCTGTCTTCTTCAGGTAGTCAGTCCAACTGCTTGGAAGGCGGCTTGTGCTCATTTTGCCGAGACGTGGTCGCCATTCGATGACCTTTCTTCCCCATAGATTATACTCACTAAATATATTTGTCGGTGGTAGAACTGTTATGTTTCGGTGGAAAGGTGCAGTTGCCGGCTACACTTGCATGAGGCGACACCAGCCTCCGGAGTAGCAGCGTAACTGCATACGACCTCAGACAAGACTTACCTATGCTTGCTAGAGGTTGTATGTAGATGTCCATGAGCTGAAGCGACCACATAACACAACGTGGCCTGCATGCTCGTCTGCTACTCCATTCAAATAAAAAAAAATATGGCTGTCTAGTGAATCAGTGTCAATGAATACCGTTTTGATATTATGAATAAAAAATACATTACGCTTACGACTTGCGTAACGTTGTGTTCATGAGATCTGTGAACGAGAAACCACCTTGGGCCCTCCCGGACACTCCCGGTGGATCCCTTTATGGACTTCGGAACTAGGTATTATATTAGACGACCCCGTGTGATGCAATGGTTACCATCGGACTGCCGATCAACGGTCGGGTGTATCGTGGGTACCATGGACACATACCATCCATCTATCAGCCTTTTATAGTCCACTGCTGGACATAGGCCTCCCCTAATGTTCGCCACTCCTCCCGGTCCTGGGCCTTCTGAATCCAGCGACTACCCGCTGTCTTCTTCAGGTCATCAGTCCACCTGGTTGGAGGGCGGCCTGTACTCGCACACTGCTCGAAAACTTTCGGCTTCAGGCACTGAGGTATTCTGGACGAAGAAGACACTTTGTAATTTCCCGAACGCTGCCCAACCGAGTTGGATTCTACGAGTTACCTCTCTCTCGAAGCTGGACTTACCCATACAGATAGCTTGTCCTAGGTATATGTACTCGTCGACAACTTCGAGAGTAGCGCCATCAACAACGACCGGTATAGGTGTGACATGGACGTTAGACATGATCTTCGTCTTGTCCATGTTCATCTTAAGACCCACCCTTTGTGAGGCGCTATGGAGGTCACCTAGCATAGTGCTGAGCTCTTCCAGGTTCTCCGCCAAGATTACTATATCATCGGCAAATCGAAGGTATGTGAGGTGTTCGCCATTGATGTTAATACCCAGTCCGTTCCACTCCATCAGCTTGAACACGTCTTCCAGTGCAGCGGTAAACAGCTTCGGGGATATAACATCCACTTGTCGTACTCCACGCTGCAATGGAATAGGTCCAGTGCTTCCGTCGTGGACTCGGACTGTCATAGTTGCGGCTTTGTACAAACACTTCAACACCTCGATGTGGCTGCAACCCTTTTCGCGTCCCACTACTGGGCACGGGTCTCTCCCCAATATTGGGGAGGCCTGGAGCTTACTCCACCACGCTGCTCCAATGCGGGTTGGTGGAGATGCGGGTTAGTGGCCAACCCGCTGTCGGATGTTTTCAAACCGCCCATAAGGCCTCCGACAAGGTTTAACGACTGTTATCTATCGACAACAACCGGGACCGACGGCTTAACGTGCCCTCCGAAGCACGGAAACGCGCATGAAATTTTTTGCCACTAGCGGTCACCCATCTCACACCTGACCGCGCCCGTTTGGCTTAGCTGCATAGATCGCTTGCGTTCTACGCTCGCCGCCGAGCCATGCGCGCTTCACCTCGATGTACCGATAGTCAATCTGGCATCGCTGGAGAGACTCTAGCACCGCCCAGGTCTCGATAGAATCGAAGGCTTTCTCATAGTCTACATACGCAATACATAGCGGCAGATTATACTCTTTTGTATAACCTGTCGCAGCGTGTGTATGTGGTCCATGGTACTATAGCCTTTTCGGAATCCGGCTTGTTCGGGAGGCTAGAAGTCGTCTAGCCTGCGCGCACTACTATTGGTAAGAACCCTTGAAAACAGCTTATAGACGTGGCTCAGAAGCGCGGTGGGTCTATAGTTCTTCAAAAGGGCTCTGTCACCCTTTTTGAAGAACAAAACCACCACGCTTCCGCTCCACGCCTCCGGGACAGTTCCGCTACTGATGACTGTATCGAACAGTTTTTGGAGCGCCACTTGGAGGGGTTTCCATCCAGTCTTCAGCAGCTCTGATGTGATACCGTCATCTCCCGGTGCTTTGTTGTTTTAAGCTGATTAAGGGCCCTTCTAATTTCGTACAGGCTGACGTCCGTGATATCTTCGGTATAGTGTCGGGTCAATTTGGCTCTCTTATCGTTTACCACATCGGTAACGGGAGCTTTTGAGGAGCTGTACAACCGTCCGTAGTACCTCTCAATTTCTCTCTGAACTTCAGGCTTAGACGAAACTACAGCGCCAGACTCCGTCCTCAATCACATTAACTGGCTTTGCCCTACACTCAGATCTCTTGTGAACACTTTTGTGCCTTAGTTGCGCTCAATAGTGTTTTTGACGCAATGTGTGTTGTGAGCACGCAGATCGCGTCGTCTGCATCAAGAGATCTGTTTGTTGAGCCCAGGCGGCTCAACTTCGACATTGAAGACGGGGACCTAACGCATAGTTCACGCCTTTCCTTTATAAGACCGAGGGTATGTTCAGAGAGCACTTGGGGTCTGCTACTGGAGGGTGCCTTAAAGAACTTGGACACTACCTCGTGGACGGTTTGTACCATCCTGGTGTGGTATTCGTCCACAGACTCGCATTTTTCTAGGCCCGCGAAACGATTTCGCAAGTCAAGCTGAAAGTTCTCGGAACCCTGGATTTGGACAGGTGTTGGTCGGAGCGTAGACTTCATTAGGCATGACCGTTCCAGTTTGATGTTGATATTTAATGTGCCTCGTACCATACCTGTTGATCACGGAGACATTAAATATGTGCCGTTTGTCTGCTATCTCGCTTTTCGTGGAACCGTTGGGACTTATCCAAGTCCACTTGCGATGAGGATTCTTCTTGAAGAAGGAGTTCATCATGAAGAGGTTCTCCTTCTCCAAGAAGTTAGCAAGCAAGTGGCCTCGGTGGTTTCGTTGACCAAATCCAAAGAGCCCTACTTTCTGCTCGTCGCCGTCTCGCGTGCCCAGTCTTGCATTGAAATCCATGGAGGACCACCACCGTGAAATGAGTCTTAGAGGCATGTATGGCTCTACTTACGTCCTCATACATAGCCTCAACCTCATCGTCTGGGTGTGTCGCCGTCGGCGCATATACCTGTATGACCTTCAGCGAATACCGTTTTGATATTCTGAGTATAAGGTACCCTTGCCCTTGCAAACACATTCGACTTTCGTCACATTGTTGACGAGGGACCTGTGGACGAGAAACCCGACACCACCTTGGGACAGATGTTCGCCCTCCGGGTGATAGAATAAGTTACCGGATTTAAGGATTACCGTGTCCTCCCCCTCTCTTCGGACTTCAGATAATCCTATGATACTCCAGCGTAACTTATCTATCTCTGCTTCCAGCTCATATATCTTTTCGTCGGTCCTCAGTGTCCTAGTGTTGTATGTAGCCAGGTGCAGAGGTCGTTTTCACATGGACACATACAAAGACAGAAAAACAAACACCCAAACCGAGAACAGAAATATAAACTCAACATTCAAATTTCTGCCACGCCGGGAATAGAACCCCGGGCTCTCCAATCGGTATGGTAACCATTACGCCACACGGGTCGGTCGTCACCGTCACGGGTCTCGTCTCGATAAAAAAATATAGGTGTGAGGTATGTATGAATATTTTTTGGATAATATTGTAACGATAGCCTGTGGTTTAGTTAATTTACAGTATTTTTTGTTATGTATAAGGTAATACTTTATTTTTATTATGATCTAGCCTAAAAGTGTAAAAATAAAAATGCTTTCGTTTCTTTTATAAAGTTTTATTTCCACAACCTTCCGTGGGTAGGTAATCAAAATTAAAAAGAGATGAGTGATTTTAAGTCTCAACTTGTTTCAAAAACGCTAAAAACACGTGAATTTCTCTAAAGGATCAGTACAATATGTACGAGTAGGTAGGTACCTAATAGGTATTTCGGACGTTTATCTGATTGAGCTTGTACAAAACTTCTACTTTATTAGCACTAATATTAAGTATTAAGGTAAGTTTTATACTTTTATTACAAAATTACATTCGAACTACACTTTACACTCGAATCTCAAACATCCGTCTCGTCGAATCGTATGCCGACTGCGCTCGGTTCGGTAATTGTGACGTCACACGTGTACTTTATAGCGAGAGGAACGGCACAACTTTATTACTTAATATCTTCGTAAGTTATGGACCGATTTTGATAATTCAAAAAGATATATCATTCTTATGTCATATAGAATAAAGTGTGTTGTAGTTTGATTGAATTTGCTATAACTTTACTGATCCTCATTGCGGGACACAAATACATGGAGTACTGTTATGTGGAGAAAATAAGAACAGGAAAATAGGTACATTCATTATGTAAAACACAATTAAAATATGAAAATAATAGTTTCGCGATATTGTGAACTGAATTCTTATGAGTTAACAAATATATATTTTAGTCATTACTTCATTAAATAATAATAATTAAAAAACGCAACAACATATCCCTAATTAATAAACTCCTATATAAATTACTGAATTTATTTAAGTTCGTCTAACAGGCTAAGTGAGTATTTATTTACTATCCATATCATTTTGAATGCATAAAAAAGCTGCCAAAATTCATGAACATCGACTTTTTGCCTTGAGGTATGGAATTCTTCCTCAAAATTCTTATCAGATTCAAACGAATGTATTCATTATTGAACATAAAAATTATTACCTTCATATTTCTGTTCATAACTACCCGGTAAATGAACAAAAAAAGAAACGCACATCAAAATTTGAACACATAAATAAATAAATAAATGTTACACACTCATAGCCCCACGTAATTAATACCCTGTGTCGTGGGTACCATGGACACATACAAAGACAGGAACACAAATACCTAGACCGAGAACAGAAATTTTAACTCATCATTCAATTTTCTGTTTCGCCGGGAATCGAACCCGGGACCCCTCGATTGGCTGTCCGGCATGGTAACCATTGCGCCACCCGGGTCGTCACATATTATAATTTTTTCTAACTTAACCCTGTAATTTTCATTACCTAAAAGAGGATTTTTTCCTATTTTTATTTTTAAACAATCAACAAAAATGAACAATTTAGAATCGGCTGATAATGAATTTATGCCTCCGTGGCGTAGTGGGTGATGAGCCGACTGCGAAGCGTGAGGTCGTGGGTTCGATTCCCACCCAGGACAAATATTTGTGTGATGAACATGACTATTTG
Source organism: Pyrgus malvae (assembly GCA_911387765.1). Lineage (NCBI taxonomy): Eukaryota > Metazoa > Arthropoda > Insecta > Lepidoptera > Hesperiidae > Pyrgus > Pyrgus malvae. The sequence continues at coordinate 11,612,081 of OU426972.1, read as the reverse complement.
TACTGTGTCTGGGTGTTAATTTACCTATTTAAGTATGTATTTAGAATTATATAAGTATGTTTATCAGCTTTCTGAATACCATAGTACAAGCTCTGCTTAGTTTGGAATCAGATGGTGTTGTGTGAATTGTCCATAGAAATAAAAAAAAATTATGAGTTTTTTTGAAATGTTGTAAAATTACCTCAAGTAAAAATACCCTTTGTTTTTAATTATGTACAAATTCGTTGTTCTTCCAAATTATGAACAGACGCGAACAGGATATACGTTAGTAAATGCTAATATACTAACGTATATCCTATGTATATGTGCCTACCAGTGGGAGGCAGAAAAAGGCATAATGATATACATACATTATGTACATGTATACCCGGTACGAAAAACATATAACCAATTACAGTGAACATAGAATAAAATTACTAAAACGAGAATGTAAAAAACTGTTCCCTATTTGTATCACGTAAACCGTGAAATAAGAGGTTTTTAGCCAAAAAAGTTTTACTCGATATTGGGGCTTTGAAATCCAATTACTATAACAAAGTTTTGTAATATGAAATTCGTCAGTTTTGGCAGTTTTTAACCATTTAGGGTAGTTACACATTTTATGTAAAATGATTTTAGTCGGTTTTAAGAGTAGGTACTATAGAAGAGTTTTATAACCACTTTTTTTGGTATCGGGAGGGAAACCTTCAAAAGGTACCCAGCACCTTGGGAGAGGACACCGGGTTATGTGGGATTTGAACCCCACTAAAGCCCCCTCGGTGGCCTTGCTCTGCGTTTGGGGAGGACTCCGGGATCTCCCGTGGAACGCACCGGTGTCCTCCATACGCGACGCCCTGGAACGGGCCCATCTTTGGGAAAGCAGATGTGCTCTCCTGCACCTTCCGATGCTTACGGCGGCATGCGGCCACGCACACACCGCCGTCCTTCCCGGGGCTGCAGGCTGGACGGGTCGAGCTCCCACTCTCACCGCCCGCAGCCCCGGAAGCCCCCTTTTAGTCACCTCTTACGATCAGGCAGAGAATACCATAGCTCTATTCTTAATCCCGAAGCTACAGGGACTAAGGTGGACTATGGCCTAAGTCATTTTCAGTTCTGAGTATAGACTGAAAAAACCGGGCTAGTGCGACTCGGACTCGCGCACCGAGATTTCCGAAAAATAATTTTAATATATGATGTGACAAAAAAAATTCGGATTCGCAATTTTTCCTTAATCTGTGCTATAAGATGTTGCTGCGTACCAAATTTCAAGATTCTGAGTTCACTGGAAGTACCTACCCTGTAGGTTTTCATTCCCTTGCGAGTGCCGAAAAATTGCGGAAATTTGCGGCATAAACGGCTGTATCTTTTGATTGCGCTGGCTTAGAAGTTTGATTTTTTCACAGCTCTAAGGGACGGTAGACCTGAGTATTTGATATAATTTCCAGCTTGATATCTCCACGCGTTCCTGAGAAAAACTTGTCTTGCCAGACATATGGACGGACAACAAAGTGATCCTATAAAGTTTTCGTCCGTTTTTTTCTTTCGCGGTACGGAACCCAAAAAAGGATTGAAAAAAAGAAAATTGCGCTAAATATGGTGACTAAAAGTTTCTACGCGACGCGACTGTGTCTATCATAGTAACGCAAATGCTGACTCACTGACTGACTTTACTTTTTGAGACTTTTTAAAACTTTAACGAATTTTTAATTCTCCCCTGCCCTCTGCCTAGCAGGCCTAAATTGAACCCAGAACTAATGCGCGTCACACTTGCATAGTGACAATTGTTTCATACAGGTTGTCGTTAAATTATAAAATCGTAAACGATGCCATCTAGAGATCATTAAGTCATCATTAAAGAAACAGGCGTAGGGCTATGCACGCTTTCACTGGCTTTCAGTGGGATCTATTTTGTTAGTAATTCCAAACACTATGAGCAATGCGAAAACAGGCGTAATCCGTGGAGGATTTGCGATAATGACGCCGGCAACGCGTCGATAACGCGGCGTTTTAGAAACATGTCCGCATGTAGGGATATTGTACGCGATAAAACTGATTTTAATGTGACTATATCCTATATACACCTGTGTGATGTAAGCGTCCACGACTTTACTTATATCAAAACTGGTTTTGTAGGCGCTAAAGGCACGTGGGCTAAAGTACCACCGCTGGACCCACTTCTGCCGTGAACCAATTCTATTGTGTTTCGGTGGAAAGGTGCAGTTGCCGGCCACATTTACATGGGGCGACCACCAGCACCGGAGTAGCAGCGCAACTGCATACGACCTCCGACAAGATTTACCTATGCTTGCTTGAGGTTGTATGTAGATGTCCATGGGCTGCAGCGACCACTTAACACCACGTGGCCTGCATGCTCATCTGCTACTCAATTCAAATAATAATAATAAAAAACTATGTACTGAGTGTTTCTAATGATTCGTTAGTAATTCCACCCACAGTGTGAAAATAGGTGTTGAGAGTGATTAATCCGCGGGGGATTTGCGATAATGACGTTCGCAACTCGTCGATAACGTACCGTGTTATAATTAATACGCGTTTAATGACGTTATTGTGATTGCTGGCTAATAATAATTTTACCAAAGATAGCATACATGACTGAAAATATATATGTGGCATTTATCAGTCTATACTAATATTATAAAGAGGAAAGATTTGTATTTTTGTATGTTTGTAATGAATAAACTCAAAAACCACCGTTCTGATTTCAAAAATTCTTTCACCATTAGAAAGCTACATTCACCCTGAGTAAAATAGTTTTTTTTTACCGCGGAAAAATGCTTCATTCCTACGTGAAAACGGTGGTTGAAGCACCTGGCTAAACGCCTATGATTTTAATATAGCAATGAAGCCTGGAATAGCACAAAGGCTATTTTTTATCCTACGGGGACCCATAAAACGGGCCCACGCGAGCGAAGCCGCTGGCAGAAGGCTAGTAAAATAGAAAAATGGTATTCCTCCCTAACATTAAGGCTCATTGGAACCTTTTGAAGCATGCGTGGACTCCCCGCAGGCAGACTAACGATCGAAGAAAATAAAAAAAATGGCACGCGTTACGAAAATTTCTCACGTCCCAAATGTGGTCCAGAACGACCAGTGAAAATGAGCGCTAAATTTAAATAAAATTAAATATTGTTTAAAAACAGCGAGTTATAAGTTATAAGGTTTTAAAGATGAGCGTCATTCCTTTGGCAAGCAAAACGAACCTTCACTAATATTTTGTACTGTCACTATTGTATATGCAACCGTTATTGCTCTCTGTCTTCCATTTGAAACGTTTGTATCAAGCACATTTATTAAGTTATTTTTAATTTTAATAAAGGTCCTCTAATAAAAGTCACCACCCCAATTGTGGATTTTGCTAAAGAAACCTCGGTAAATTAGTTTTAAGTGAATAAGTACATAATTTCTTCTCATAACTACTTATACATTATTCACAGAATAAAACCATCCTACCCTAATTTAAAATTCTTTTCACTTATTCCGACGAATTCCGCCGTTTCCAACATTACCTCGCTGTAACTTCTTAATATTTATTGGCCATCCTGTCTGAATAATAAGTGTGGCGGTAATTATTTTCCCGTAACGTGGACTATTCCTTGGGGTATACACTCTATTTTATATTTTTGGGGCTCGGTACAAACAGAACCCTATTTATAGGATTCTGTTGTCAGTCCGTCCATCCGTTTGTTTATGAACCGTAATAGCTAGAGACACTTGTTACGTACGGACAAAGTGACTCGGTGTATAGTTAGTAGTGAAAAAAAAGTGCTGACGTTGGCGACATGGCGACATGATGCCGTGCAGGTTCCCACGAACGTGCATTCCCGTTCATAACTTTGGACAGATCTCACCAACTCTAGATTTAGGCTAGATTAAATAATAATTATTAAAAGCATATTAAGTTAGGTTAATTAAGTAAACTCTTTACATTGAGTATAATAAAGTATTCTATAAGTGATGTCTCGACTTGCTGATTTCACCCTGGCTGTGGCCAATCCTTAACTCATTGGAATTTTTACAGAAGATGTATTTGTGTTGCCACAATAACAACAAATACTTACAACAGAATGAAACAAAATATTTAAGAAGGCAACCATAGCTCATGTGACTTATTGCCGTTTTTTTATAGATACAGATGAGGTACACTTCATGCGCGAGTCCGACTAAAACTTGGCTGGTTTTTCATCTTTTATTTTTATGGTGCAGGAGAAGAGCGTGCAGTCCACGTGGTGTTAGTCCCTATAGCTTCGGGATTAAGAATAGAGCTACGGTATCCCCAGCCTGATCATAAGAGGCGACTTAAAGGGGGCTTCCGGGGTTGCGGACAGTGAGAGTGGGAGTTCGACCCATGCAGCCAGCAGCCCCGGGAGGGACGGTGGTGTGTGCGTGGCCGCATGCCGCCGTAAACACCTGAGGGTGCAGGAGAGGTGCGGTATGATAATACTGTGTGGGCTACTCCCACATATTTATTATATATACATAAGTTTATGTTCACACTGACACAGTAACACACGTATAATAGGTATTATATTTATGTTTATTATTTATTACACGCATATATACATACATACACACATATACGCACACACACCATACCATACACACAGACACATACACACCTGGTGTGTCTCCGCAAGTCCGAGCGGAACCCGGGACGCGCCGAGACGATGCTCAATCTCTTAACATCTAGGCTGTCGTCACAGCGGCCGGCGCGCACGCATTCCTCCCGTGTCATTCTCGGCTCGGACTTGCCGGCTGCCGGCGGCAGCTGCGGCTGGTGTGTGTGCGTATATGTGTGTATGTATGTATATATGCGTGTAATAAATAATAAACATAAATATAATACCTATTATATGTGTGTTACTGTGTCAGTGTGAACATAAACTTATGTATATATAATAAATATGTGGGAGTAGCCCACAACTGTCTCGAAAATAAAAATAATTTAAATCGATTTTATGTTTACAATAAAGTTGCTTTAAAACAGCTTTTATTTATATTAATTTAAATATTCTGTTTTCATTGTCAATACACGATATACACGACAATCTGTAATTCCAGTTTTCCATCGAACAATACTGTTGTGGACGACGAGCCCAGTGATTAGTTATAAGTTAAAAATACTTAGTTTGTACTTAGTTTGTAGGATAATGTGTTATATGTGTGTGTTTTTATTTAGATTTCACATTATTCAATCGTTCTTTCTAGATACTTCGTACTTTTATGTCGAGTTGTTGTAATAATACTTTAAGTACGTAAATTGTAACATGTAAGAGAGAGACAGACAATGAGCGAGATAGGGATACTGGCGATAAGCGGCTATCTCACAAAGACGCTCGGCCTTGAGGAAGTTTCTGGAGTGCGCGCTGATTGGTCGGCATGACGCTCGGCCTTGAGGAGCTTTCTGGAGTGCGCGCTGATTGGTCGGCATGCTCGCACGTGATTGGTCGACCAATCAGCGGCCGGGAATTTTTTTATATAAAGATGGGGCCTGTAGCCGCTTGTCGTCAGTTCCAGCCCGGCTCTCTCCTAAAGAAGAAAATACGAAGAAATAAATCAAGAAAAAATCGAAGAAGCGTTTTATTCATACAGTCCACTTCAGTCTGGTCCATCGCTGCCGGATTAAGGAAAAAAGAAGCCTGCGCTACAGTAATCGCTGCCGAATGAAGAAAATGGTCGTCACAAGGAGTCAAGCCGACGCATCCGAACAACGGGAGGATATGCCGCGTCAAGAACAGGATGACCGCGAGCGGGAAAGGCGAGAATTTCTCATTCAGAAAGAACGTCAAATACAAAAAGAACGTCAAATTGATTTAGAAAGACAACGTAGATTCTCGCTAGACCCGCCAAGATCACCGAGTACATGTCAGGAAACATGGACAATGACCGACGCCGGCAGGGCCACTCCCGGCACGTCCTACACGGAGGCTACAGTCGACACGGCGGTTACTATGGAGAGAGCAGGGCAGACGGCCGTGAAAGCCGCCCGCGGCACACATGACGGAACTCCGGACGGCACAACTCGCATAACGCGACCGGCGGCAACTGATGAGGCCGCCCGCGGCTCCCGCGACAGAACTCCGATCAAGGCGCTACCGATGGCTACCACCCGCGGCACCAACGATGGTACAACGATCGACGCGACACGGCAGGCGGCTACGAACGACGCCGCACGAGCCTACCGCATGAGTACCACTATCGAGGCGACGCGACCGGTATGGCCAGCAGCTACGAACGAGGCTGCCCGCACCTTCGGAAGTGGAGCTGCAGTCGACGAAATTCCTATGGGGTTACCGACGTCTACGAGAGGAATGACTACGAGCGACTACGCGCGCTTCGTAGACGTCTGGCCAAAGACTACGAGCTTCGTAGCTTCGAACAACGAGATGCGTGGGGAGTGGCCAGCGGCTATGAACGACGCCCCCCGCGCCGCCCACTTCAGAACTACGACCGAAGAGGCATGTGAAGGATTACCGGCGGCTACGAACGACACCGCCTGCAACATCCGCTTCGGGACAATGATCGACGAGACATATGTTGGGCTGCCGACGGTTACGAACGACACCGTCCGCACCACTCATCTGGGAGCTACCATCGAGTCACGTGGGGCGTGGTCAGCGGCTACGAACGACGCCGCTCGCGCCAACCGATGGGGAACCACGATCGACGGGGCACGTATGGCGTGGACAGCGGCTACGAACGAGGTCGCACGCGCCACCTACGCTGAGGGTCATCGAGGGAACGCACGTGCCAGATCGCCGGCACGCTCGATGCGGTCAAATAGGAGTGCAACCGCAACCCGAATGCGCCTCGCCGAGATGGAAGCAGAGAAGAAGCTCGCCGAAATTAGAAAGAAGCAACTCGAAATCGAAGCCGAACTTGTGAAGAAAAATTTAGCGGCAGAACTCGCGGCGCTACGAGATGAAGAACAAGAAAGCGACCACGAAGAAACTCCTTCGGAACACAACCGAAAGGTCGACGCATGGCTTCGTGCTCATCCCCTCAAGCCACGGGGGGAGCCGCGCGTCAGGGAAGACAGACAACTACAGTTCCCAGTTGAAGAAAGGCCGTATCCCGTATCAGGAAGAATATTGGAAGCACTCACGGAGGCAATAGAGAAATTGAATATACCGAGGTCCAAGTGCCCGGACCTACCTGTCTTCTACGGGAACACCAACGACTGGCTCATCTTCAAGGCGATGTATCGGGACACCACGAAAATGTATAGACTGCTGCCAGCGGAGAACCTGCAGAGACTTAGAAGCTGCTTAAAGGGAGAAGCACGCGAGAACGTGGCTGCCTCGCTGCACTCAGCTACGGATCCGGAGATCATAATGAAGACCTTGGAGCAGTGCTACGGAAGACCGGATCTCATCATCAATCAAGCAATGGCCGAGCTGAGTAAACTGCCAAGATGTGGACCATCAGCTGTGGAGGTCAACCAATTCGCCGTCAAGCTGCAGAACACCGTGCACGTCATCAAGAGCGTCGGTCGTCACGCCTACCTCTACAATCCGATGCTGAAGCAAGAGGCGCTGGAGAAGCTAAGCCCGCTTCTACAAGCAAGATGGAGCGACTACGCCAGGGACAACGATGGGACGGAACCAGAGGTTGTTATGCTTTCACGTTTTCTGATGCGCGAAGCCGACCAGATGATGCGATACAATTACACAGCACCCGCTACATCGACGATGAAGCGAGAGGTCAAGCCGGCACCAGCAGCTGTCTACAAGAAAAGTAACGCCATCTATAACGTCGCCGAAGAAGAACGACCGGACGACCAATGCCATAGCTGCAAGAAGAATCACAAGCTACCCGAGTGCCCCGCATACAAGGCACTACCGATCGAACAACGGTGGGACTTCGTGCGAAAAGAAAAGTTATGCTTCAAATGCCTAATGAAGAGACACCGCCGAAGCTACTGCAGAGCGAAGCCTTGCGGCGTGAACCAGTGTCGTCGCCCTCACCACTCCAGTCTACACTACGCGTACAAGGAAGGAAATCAGGAAGCTTCAAAGCCCTCACCGCCTACGAAGAACAACGGCGCCGAGTCGGTACTAGCATTAAATACTTCGAACACAACGGTGCTACTGAAGATGTGTCCTGTCACCGTCGTCGGTCCACGGGGGGAGGTGAAGACTTACGCACTACTGGATGAAGGGGCTACAATCACGCTGATCGACGAGGAAATAGCAAGGAGCATCGGCGCGAAGGGAACGCACTCACCGCTGCACATGCAAGGGGTTAGCACTATGCAGCAAGAAGAAGACAGCAGATTGGTCACGGTGCACGTGAAAGGGGAGGATGACTTCTACAGGATACGGGCGCACACTATCAAGGATATGAAGCTGCGACAACAATCGATTCCAAGCTCTCTGCTGAAGCACGAACATCTACGTGATTTGCCCGAAGATCAGGTCTGCTACGGCTCCAGTAAACCCGGACTTCTGATTGGAGCGGACCATTGGGAGTACATCGTGTCGCAGGAGCTGAGGACCGGCAAGCCGAGCCTACCAGCCGCATCCCGAACACAACTGGGCTGGGTCATTCATGGGACAGTACCGCGCAGCATGATAAGGAACCGAGATAGTGTGCTGCATGTATACACCGCTCAACAAGGCGCAGACGAAGAGAAGCAGATGCAAAGCCTGCACAACCTGGTGGAATATCACTTTTGCATCGAAGCCTTAGGAGTCGCACACAAGCCGCGAGTGAACGACGCAGATGAGCGCGCTATCAGGATCGTAGAGCGAACGATGAAGAAAACAGAGAAGGGATACGAAGTTGGGTTGCCATGGAGAAACGACAACGTGAAACTGCCACCCAGCTACGACGCCTGACGAAGATCGAGCAGAAAATGGACGCCGATCCGAGCTTCGGACGAGAATACACGAAGCAGATTGAGAACTTACTGCAGAAAGGGTACGCCGAGCCTTGCGACGGGAGCGAGATAGCCAGTCCCGTCTGCTGGTACCTACCACACTTCGCAGTACAGAACCCGAACAAACCAGGGAAGCAGCGACTAGTATTCGACGCAGCAGCGAAGAATCGGGGAGTCAGCCTGAACGACTATCTGCTAGAGGGACCCGACCTGCTGATGTCTCTACCTGGGATCCTGTTCCGGTTCAGAGAGAAGCCAGTTGCAGTCACGGCTGACATACAAGAGATGTTTCTGCAGATAAAGATACGCAGAGAAGACCAGCCAGCACAACAGTTCCTGTGGAGGGGAGCCGATCGGAAGATACCACCGCGCCACTACAAGATGACGAGTATGATTTTCGGCGCCGCAAGCTCTCCCTTCACGGCGCACTTTGTGAGAGACTACAACGCGAGAAGACATGCTGACTCGCACCCTCTAGCCCTGGAAGCAATCACGCGGAACCACTACATGGACGACCTGGTGGCAAGCTATGAAGACGCGAACGAAGCCCGCCGCGCCGTGGAAGAGCTCCGCGAGGTACACACTGCAGCAGGATTCACACTCAGAGCATGGAGTACTAGCCACACCGACGTGCTGCAGGACGTACCTGAAGAATTGCGAACAACCACGCCGACACAGCTTGGAGGAGACAGCGTCGAGAACAAGATACTGGGGCTTTACTGGAATCCCGAGAAGGATGAGCTGGGGTTCAACACGTCCATGAACAGGGTCCCGGCAGAAGTGCGCGCTCAGAGCCGAGCGCCGACGAAGAGAGAAGCACTAAGCGCCGTGATTTCCATCTACGACCCACTTGGACTCCTCAGCCACTACACCATCAGAGCGAAGATAGTACTCCAAAGTCTGTGGCGTCTGAAGATTTCGTGGGACGAGCCAATCCCGGAAGAAGAAAACGAACTCTTCGCCTGCTGGATGAAACAGCTATCCAGTATATCTAACCTGCGACTGGAAAGAAGATACGCACTGCACGACTGCCAGAACTTGGAGCTTCACGTACTGTGCGATGCCAGCGAACAAGCATATGCAGCAGTGGCCTACTGGCGCATCGCCCGATCCGACGGAAGCTACGATCTGAGCCTCATAGCAGCCAAAGCAAAGGTGGCGCCGAAAAAGACTCAGACGATACCGCGCCTCGAACTACAGGCAGCAGTCATCGGTGCAAGACTCGCAGAAACAATCAAGAAAAAACATCGCGTCGAAGTTAAGAGAACAACGTATTGGACGGATTCCATGACTGTGATACACTGGGTCCGGCACGACGCGAAGAGATACACGCCGTTCATCGCGCATCGACTGGGAGAAATATCGGAACTCACGCAGAAAGAAGACTGGCGTTGGGTCCCGACTCAAGAGAACGTAGCAGACGACGCCACGAGAATCGTGAACACACCCATAACGGCAGAAGATCGATGGTTTCGGGGGCCTGACTTTCTACGACTCCCTGAAGACCAATGGCCAGAAGAACGAAATGGGTACGAAGATAAAGAAGAAGAGGTGGTGCTGCACGTCACAGAAGTCGCGAGAGAAGAGTGGCTACCCGATCCTAGCCGGTTCTCCAAGTATGAAACACTGGTGAGGACGACAGCGCGCGTATTAGCCTTCATCGACATATGCCGACGCCGAGCGACACGCCTGGAATGCCGACACGTGGAAGAAGCGGAAAAGGCACTCATCCGACGAGCACAGCGAGATAGCTTTCCAGATGAGATACAACGACTCGAGAAGATGAAGCCAATTCCGAAGACCAGTCGTCTGTTCCGGCTAGATCCAGTGCTAGAAGACGGCATACTGAGGGTTAGAGGTCGAATTGAAGCAGCTACAGCGCTCGCAGAGACGAAGCGACCCATCATATTGGACGGTCGCCACCGCGTCACCAGACTTCTCGTACTACGAGAACACTGCGCCGCGGGACACGCGAACCGAGAACGCGTGACGAACGACCTACGGCAGAAATACTGGATTATACACCTGAGGCCCACGGTACGCACAGTAGAAAAGGACTGTGCCATGTGCAAGAGAAGAAGAGCAAGACCGCAAGTACCGGCCACGGGAGATTTACCACGACAAAGATTGGAGCCTTTCAAGCGCCCCTTTAGTCACTGTGGGGTGGACTACTTTGGGCCCATGACAGTGAAGATCGGACGACGACGCGAGAAGAGATGGGGATCACTCTTCACCTGCTTGACGACCCGCGCCGTGCACCTGGAGATAGTACCTTCACTCTCCTCGAGCTCAGCAATCATGGCACTACGACGGATGGCAGCGCGACGGGGGTGGCCACGAACAATGTATTCAGATAACGCCACCAACTTCCGTGGAGCCGATAAAGAACTGCGAGCTGCCTATGCTGAGTGGGCACCTGTGCTGCGAGACGAGGGACTGCTACATCGGATGGAGTGGATAACTCCGGGTGCGCCGAATCAAGGGGGAGCGTGGGAAAGGCTGGTGCGCTCCGTCAAAGTCGCACTGTCCGCCACCCTGAACGAGAGAGAACCGACGGAAGAGGTCCTGTACACCTTGATGACCGAAGCGGAGTTCTCCATCAACGCGAGGCCTCTCACCCACGTCAGCGTCGATCCCAGAGATCCTGAAGCATTGACTCCAAATCACTTCCTACTGGGGTCATCGATGGGGTTGCCTCTCAACGGTGCGTGCGAAGAAACAGATCGAAGAACCTGGAGAGCTAGCCTAGCGCTCGCCGATCACTTTTGGCAGCGCTGGCTTCGAGAGTACCTACCCACACTGGTACCCAGAGGAGAGTCATCGAGCATCAAGCGACCACTACGAGTCGGAGACGTCGTGATCATCGTCGACCACACCTTGCCACGAAATGTGTGGCCAATGGGCATCGTCGAGCGCACCTTCCCGGGTCCAGACGGCGGAATACGAACGGCTGACGTCCGCACCCGAACTGGAGTCTTCAAGCGGCCTGTAAGGAAGCTCGTCGTGATGGAGACTACGCAGGCTGCGTCGGGGGGAGGAAATGTTGTGGACGACGAGCCCAGTGATTAGTTATAAGTTAAAAATACTTAGTTTGTACTTAGTTTGTAGGATAATGTGTTATATGTGTGTGTTTTTATTTAGATTTCACATTATTCAATCGTTCTTTCTAGATACTTCGTACTTTTATGTCGAGTTGTTGTAATAATACTTTAAGTACGTAAATTGTAACATGTAAGAGAGAGACAGACAATGAGCGAGATAGGGATACTGGCGATAAGCGGCTATCTCACAAAGACGCTCGGCCTTGAGGAAGTTTCTGGAGTGCGCGCTGATTGGTCGGCATGACGCTCGGCCTTGAGGAGCTTTCTGGAGTGCGCGCTGATTGGTCGGCATGCTCGCACGTGATTGGTCGACCAATCAGCGGCCGGGAATTTTTTTATATAAAGATGGGGCCTGTAGCCGCTTGTCGTCAGTTCCAGCCCGGCTCTCTCCTAAAGAAGAAAATACGAAGAAATAAATCAAGAAAAAATCGAAGAAGCGTTTTATTCATACAGTCCACTTCAAATACAAATAAAACCAATTTTGATTACTGCCAAATAAAACGAACGTAAAACGGGCCGATTCGCGTATTAACTTCCGTCATCCTGATACTAGGGTCCCGTACCATGTAAATAGTGAAAAAAAAAAACTTTTTTATGTGTTTATCTGTCGTGGCCAAAGTGCATAGTATAACATCATCATCATCATCAGAAGCGCGCATGGCCCCGCGGTTGGCGTAGAACGCAAACGATCTATCCAACTAAGCCCAACGGGCGCGGTCGGGTGTGAGATGGATGACCGCTAGTGGCAACAGATTTTATGCGCGTTTCCGTGCTTCGGAGGGCACGTCAAGTCGTCGTCCCGGTTGTTGTCGATAGATAACAGTCGTTAAACCTAGTCGAAGGCCTTATGGGCGGATTGAAAACATCCGACAGCGGGTTGGCCACTAACCCGCATCTCCACCAACCCGTGTTAGAGCAGCGTGGCGGACTAAGCTCCAGGCCTCCCCAATAATGGGGAGAGACCCGTGCCCAGCAGTGGGACGTAAAAAAGGGTTGCAGCCAGCCATCATCATGAGCCCATATTAGTCCACTGCTAGACATAGGCTTCTCCCAAAGCGTGCCACTGAGCCCGATCTTCGTCTTTCCACGCATCCAGTTACTTCCCGGTACCGCCACCCGGCGCAGATCGTCGCGCCACCTCGCAGTATATGGCTGCAACCCTTCTTGCGTCCCACTGCTGGGCACGGGTCTCTCCCCATTACTGGGTAGGCTTGAAGCTTACTCCACCACGCTGCTCCAATGCGGGTTGGTAGAGTATATAGTATAATACATAGCAGTATATAGTATAACACACAGTAGCTTAACATATAACGTAACATTAATGCATATACTTCATTTAATTTTCAAGCAATAGTTGGTAGAATTTTTATTCTTTGAACACGGAAGTACCATTGCTGCTCACATCTATGCTTTGTACTATTTCTCTTGTGTTACCAGTGGACTTGCTCGTCAGGCTGCTTTGCCTGAGGAGAGGAGAGGAGCCAATAGTCACCGGCGTGGCAAAGTCGAGTTTTGGAAGGCCGTATGTTTCCGGAGGCTAATAAAGTGTGGCCAGTAACTGAACCTTTTTCCCGAAATCAAAATTGTATCGTGATGATGCAAAAATGATGCAGGGATGGTACTTCTCCCGTCGATACAAGTTTTGTACCAGCTATATAATATACTAGCCTTCCGCCAGCGGCTTCGCACACGTGGACCCGTTTAATGGGTCCCCGTAGGATAAAAAACAGCCTATGTGCTATTCCAGGCTTCATTTTTATATTAAAATCAAAGGCGTTTAGCCAGTTGCTTCAACCGCGTTGACCCTATTACCCATTTTCACGTAGGAATGAAGCATTTTCCTGCGGTAAGTAGCCTATGTCACTCAGGGTGAATGTAGCTTTCTAATGGTGAAAAAATTTTTGAAATCGGAACAGTAGTTTTTGAGTTTATTTATTACAAACATACAAAAATACCAATCTTTCCTCTTTATAATAGTAGTATAGATGTAATATTCGAGAGTTTCATAATAGTCGTAACATGACGGAGCCCTAAAAAGTGTATATTATATATACGAATGAACCGAACAACTGAATTTTAACCAAACCGATAGGCTTAACGTAATACTTAAATACTTTTCGTATCATCCGATGCAATGAAATATTGGTTTCATATATATTTTCACATGAAATGCTGAAAAATCACGTCCGGCACAAACAAAATGTACCTAACCTTTTTTTTGTATCAGGAACCTTCGCACCTTGGGAGAGGATACCGGGTTATGTGGGATTTGACCGTAATAAAACCCCCTCGGTGGCCTCTGCGCTTGGGGAAGGCTCCGGGATCTCCAGTGGAACGCACCGGTGTCCTTCACGCGGAGGGCGCCCTGGAACAGGCCCATCTTTGGGAGAGACGCGGTATGCGGCCACGCACAAACCGCCGTCCTTCCCGGAGCTACTGACTGGATGGATCGAGCTCTCACTCTCACCGCCCGCAACCCCGGAAGCCCGATTTTAGTCGCCTCTTACGATCAGGCAGGCAGGGATACCGTAGCTCTATTCTTAATCCCGAAGCTACAGCGACTAAACAAAACGTAACCTAAATCATATCTTTGGAAAGAAAGGCAAGACAAAACTGAAGAAAAAATTAAAAGTAAATACATAAAATTACGAAGCGCGCATGGCCCGGCGGTTAGCATAGAACGCAAACGATCTATGCAACTAAGCCAAACGGGCGCGGTCTGCTGTGCGATGGGTGACCGCTAGTGGCAAAAAAAATCATGCGCGTTTCCGTGCTTCGGAGGGCACGTTAAGCCGTCGGTCCCGGTTGTTGTCGATAGATAACAGTCGTTAAACCTTGTCGGAGGCCTTATGGGCGGTTTGAAAACATCCGACAGCGGGTTGGCCACTAACCCGCATCTCCACCAACCCGCATTGGAGCAGCGTGGTGGAGTAAGCTCCAGGCCTTCCTAATAATGGGGAGAGACCCGTGCCCAGCAGTGGGACGCAAAAAGGGTTGCGGCCACATAAAATTACAAATCGAGTGCCACAAAAAACCCCTCATAACACTGCAAAGAGTAAAGAGTAAACAGAAACTCAAATAAAACCATTTTGCTTTACATAAAAAACGTCCGAATGTCGGGTCGTCGCACCACCGACCTTGCGGCAACTTTAGACCATTAACGCCCGCCCACCTCACACGGGAGCGTAATATTTTTGGAAACTCACTACGATTGATGCGATAGAAACTCGCGGAAGAATGGTTCCTTACAAACTTGTACGAAGATCTATTTTATGGGTTATAAAATATTTTTGAGAAGTACAAATTAATGGTTTTTGGGTTGTAATCTTCTTGTCAGATATCATGATACTAATGGTAAGTAGCGTACAGATATTGACTCATCATTGAAATGAAGGCGGTACAAGGTACGAAAAGCCTTTATGTTTTTAATGCGATGACTTTTTTTCAATAATAGCCTGATCGGTGTATAGGGTGAAATGAAAACAATTGAACAAAATATTTGCCCATTTCTTTAAAAATCATTTAAAAATCAGGTGACATAATAATAATCAAAAACTACTTATTCGTGGATTAGACCCAAGCTATATCGAACAAATGTCATTAACACTATATTGACGACTCGTGTGGCGCAATGGTGTCGCTGTGAGTGTGAAGCGTTATTATTTATTATTATTTGTTTACAATAAAACTAAACAATACGCCAAGAAAATGAAAATAAAACAATTTTTATAAGGGTCAAACAATGATATTATTTAAAACAAGATCATTGGGGCCAAACTTCTCTTGAATATGGAATATGTAAATAATTTACAGGGTTCCTCATAATTTTCAAGTCGGTACCCTAAGAAAATAAGAGGGAATGCACGCAAAGAAATGCAATGTAATGGATGAAATAAGCGTTTAGTCATTAATTTCTATGTTTTGGGAATTTACCTAATTGATGTATTTCGGTTCTTTCTGTATTTTATAAACGTTAAACGACTTTTCTTTTTAAAACGAAACATGCACGTTACGAAACGTTTACGCTACGACAGACTGATTCTCAAGTAAACTCAACTCAACTAAAACAGGACACGCGGTGTGGCTGAGTTAATAGAAAGAAAAAATATATTTCATATTAGGAATACATAAGGTTCGCTTAGTAAATTATGTATGTTATCGCCCTTACGTACGCTTAATGTTGAGATGAGAAAGAAAGCGCTATAAAGAACAGCCAGTAGCAGCACCCTTTAATTTTGATTTTTTTTTAAAAGTACATATGAGAAACTTCCAGTCGGCATAACAGTTTCTGCATGTGGGTGCTATAGTTATTTATTTTTTAAGAAAAGATGTAAAAGATAAATACAACAAAATTAAACAAAATTTACTTAACCACAGACATATCTATCAATTTCAATTATTTGTTTAAACACCAATAACTCTCGAGCAACTCATCTAAAACCAAACAAACGATAAACTAGACAACCCACTTTAGCGATTAATCATAGCGAGGCGCAAACGCACTAAATAACGAGAAGAACAAAACAATGAATAATTCGGCCGACAATTTTGTTACAATACGGTGTGACAAACGGCCGTAGTTTAGTCATCCCACGTGCCCGCTGTATTTCATCGGATTTTTTATAAAGATACTAACGTGTTCTGAGAATCTACCCATTTGTCGGCGCGAACCGAATAAGATTTACACTTGAAAATCTATCTATACATTATCGAAAAATCTAGTTATTATTATTTATTTACCCTTAAAAATCCACCCCCTCCCCCTTCCCGATCTCAGTTCGGCCGTAATTTTTTTCCTTTCATTTTTGTTATATTTTCTACCTTATCCAATGGGTTTCATCCTACTACATTTTTTTTTCATTAAATTTATTACCATTTTGAAAATTATCAACCCTGGTCTACTATATAAAATTCTTCTGGCACAGTTTTAGTGTTTATACTCCTCCGAAACGGCTTGACCGATTTTGGTGAAATTGAATATGTTTATTCAGTAGGTATGAGAATAGGTTTATATCTAATTTTGATATCCCTAAGCGTTAAGGGTGGCCCACCCCAAACATTTAACGCGGTACGGAGTTCGCGGGGTCAGCTATATAATATAAAAATATAATACGAATATTTACGATCAAATGGTGTCACACCCTCGACAAAACTTGCCGTAAATCAGAAAGAATGAAATTGTATTTATTCGTGCAATCAACGATTCTGTTCTGTATGCATACATTACATATGCGTTCTTGGGGGAGATTTATTCGTCCCACAAACTGTATAGTAGCATCTAGCCGCAATAAATTTTATGTAACATTGTTAAAGTATCTAATTTTTGTAAAAAAGAGAAAAAATATATATTTCTAAATTTCATATTAGGAATAAAAATATTCGCTTAATGAATGTCATTTTTTCCCAGACATCGCCTTTAGGTGCCCGTTTGGGCTAGATTGAACTGAGAGAAAAAAGGCGGCGGAAAAAACTCCCAGCAGCACTCTTTTAAAAAAAATACATTATAAATTTGAGATAACAGAATGGCTATGGGTTGATAATGGGCACACGTGACAGCTGATCGTGTGAGACACTATATATATATATATATGTTCATTGAGTCTTTTAACACAACTAACTACCAGAATCAGCCCAGCACTGGGGTTTTTAGTCGTAGCAGCCTATGATCCTGGACATTTCCTCAAAGTAAGCTCATCTGCTACTCATCATCGGAGCAGCGATGGCCGAGTGGTAAAAAAAACCGCGGTCTTCGACGCGACCGACCTCAGGTTCAAATCCTCGGCGCGCACCTCTGACAAAGAAATTTGTAATGTGCGCATTTATCGCTGCTCCACGGTGATGGAAAATATCGTGATATTTAATTAATTACGATGTTTTCCAACGCCGTGCATGCCTGAGAGAAATTCATAATTTCTCGAAAGCATGACGTCCACCAATCCGCACTTGGCCAGCGTGTCCACCGTGGTGATATGGCCTAAATCCCTCTCACTTATGAGAGGAGACCTGTGCCCAGTAGTGGGACATAAAAAAAATGCTCATCTGATATAGCTAGACCATAGGCCACGGAGTTTGCTTATGATTGTGTGAATAATATGTCCATGGGCATGACGCGGCCTTTTATTTTGTATCGGGGGGGAAACCTTCAAAAGGTACCTTGGGAGAGGATACCGGGTAATGTGGGATTTGACCTCACTAAAACCCCCTCGGTGGCCTGCCTCTGCGCTTGGGGAGGACTCCGGGATCTCCTGTGGAACGCACCGGTGTCCTCCATACGCGACGCCCTGGAACGGGCCAATCTTTGGGAGAGCAGATGTGCTCTCCTGCACCTTCCGATGCTTACGGCGGACATGCGGCCACGCACACACCGCCGTCCTTCCCGGGGCTGCTGGCTGGACGGGTCGAGCTCTCACTCTCACCGCCCGCAGCCCCGGAAGCTTTAGCCCCCTTTTAGTCGCCTCTTACGGTCAGGCAGGGGATACCGTAGCTCTATTCTCAATCCCGAAACTACAGGGACTGGGCATCACGCGGCCTCAGCCTCATCTGATACTTCAATTTTAAAAAATCAAAATGATTCCTACGTCACCACATCATGACTATACAACCAGACGAAGGTTAAAGTACCACCGACACCCTCTGGACTCGTTGCGGTTCTCCACAGTCCGCTTTGCACGCTCCTTTTTACCACGGACATGTAAGTTATGGAACAATATGGGGGTTCTTTAAGAAAGCTGTAAATAAAGCTGTCCACCAAAGCCGGCAAGCTCGGGTGGCTCCCCTGGGGTTCCCTGTGTCCATAGGCGACGGTGATCGCTTAACACCACGCGATCCTTGCCTGCCTTTGTGTTCGGTTTATTTATACAAAAAAAAATTCAGACAAGTCATAAGCTGGTCATGTTTGGTCATACTTAGTATGGTGTTTTTACCGTGCAGCAAACGCAAAACTAAATATGCACTTAACTTTCTAAGTCTTATGTGCGCGTCGGAACTTGAACCCGGATCCTTAAATACCGGCATGACAATCAAAGGGTCTAAACGTGATGATCCGAAGATTTGCATATCTAAGATATAGTACCTTTCTAAAACCACAGGTCTGCTTTAATAAACTAATAAAAGATATCTCATACAAAACCACTAAATTTCTACCAATGCACATTCTTAAACGATTCCTATTCGAAATAACGTACGATCGAACATGTGTTAGAAGCATTTAGCGGCTTGAAAAATAGTCACCGATTAATTTCTATTGCTCAGGACTTCTGCCAAGAGAGTAAATTCCCACGGTATGACCTTCAAGATAAATTATTGAATAGGAAATCGGCGCGAAATTTTAGGTTGATAGGTCACTAGACTTTTGACTAACACGTGTAAACACGTACGTATTACTGTATACTATAGTAAATTACTGATACCAGACAGCTTAGCGAAACTAGCGTGGTCGGGAATAAGATTGGTGGCAACTGGTGGCAAATTTCATGCGCCTTTGGGTATCCGTAACATAAATAGTGCACGCCAAAAAGAGGAAAATGTGAGATCCCATTTCAACTATTTTGTTAATGTTGTAAAGCAATATTAAAAACACGATTTGATGCACATCAAACAAAAAAGTGAATAAAATTTAAAAGCAGAAATGAAATATTCTTTATTCACTGTACGGTTCATTTACAAACTCTTAGTGAACGTTATTTTTTTGTTCTGTCTGCTCTGGGTGCGCTTAGGCAATGCTGAGCTGAAGAAAAGAGCAGACGGAGAAAAACTTCAGCCCTGTTTTAAAATATGAGGTATACAATAATAAGCTTTCTTACAGAGTAGCTATGGGCAGATAAGGAACATACGTGACAGCTACCGCATGTGTCAATGTCGTCCCACAGCTATCTGTTAACATTGGCAGTTTGATTGATTTAAATCTATTACATCAGTTATAGAAACAGCCTTGTGGGACTACAGCTCAATCCCAGAATATACCTAATAATGAACAAAAAATATTGGTATTATTGTGAAATAAAGTGTGGGTTGCTCATGGGTTGCTCGATGTACGATAAATATGGCACAGAGCGCGCCCCCTGCTTCACTTCACGTTTTAGTGCGGTCAAATCCCACATAACCCGGTATCCTCTCCCAAGGTGTCGGGTACACTTTGAAGGGTTTCCCCACCGATAACAAAAAAAAGGCCGCGTGATGCCCATGGACATATTATTCACACAATCATAAGCAAACTCCGTGGCCGATGATCTAGCTACATGTCTAGATACAAGTCATGCAGGTTTTATTACACCGAATGTTAGTGATAGAGTCAAGTAGGATAATTTATCAAGACTAATATTGCAAAGCTATAGTTTGTTTGAACGCGCTAATCTCAGGAACTACTGGGGTTCGAATTAAAAAAATATTTTGTTGAATAGTTCATTTATTGCGGAAGTCTACATCATGTTATGACTAATACCAAAGTTCCTGCGGACAAAGTGTCGGGCGGCCGCTAGTATAAATATAGGAATAAAAATTAGTTACCCTAACGCTTAGTAGAAATGTAAGTATTTGAAGATAATATTTAAACTTTCAATCCTAAACATTTAACTGAAAAATTAAGCGGTAATTTCATAACAGAATGCCTTTTACATTTTCATAAGCCCTCTCCATATTATATTGTTTACACTAACACTTCTCTTTACGACCCATTCTCGTATCACACGTGCTATCGAACTATGAAAAAGACAAATTAAGCCCTATTCCGTAAGACGTAAGCTTTAAAGTCATACAAATCTAACGATCCAGTAATTTTATGACCACTAAAAATTGGAAACTATAAAAATATACTTTTCGTGGAAAGCGCACTTAAAAATACTTTTTTACGATTCCTGTACGGTTAGGGTTCCGTATAACAAAATGCATAAAAAGTGTTCGTTGTTACGTGTAACAACAGTCACCGACACGGAGGGTCCCCGGTTCGAACCCCGGTGCGCACCTTCAATTAGTAATTTTTATGTGCGTATTTATGGCGAAAAAACCTTCTGAAAGGCATGTCATTTCCACATAATAGCACTTGACCAGCGTAGTAGATAATGCCATAAATCTTCTCAATTCTAACCTGAACTTAGGCCGGTAGCTTCCTAGCAATGGGACATTATAAACCATTGAACAACATATAAATTTGCAATATAAGTATGCATCTTATATTGCCGATACTTTGCAACCATTCCATTTGAGGTTCTAACGATATCTTGTGTCGAGCAGGAAATATGTAGTTAGTACCTATGAATTCTGTTTTTATTTGCTCTACAAACTTTAGTAATTAGTCGTCGTGCAACAATAGTAAGAAGATATAATTTAATTATAGATATTATAATTTTTGTTATTGTAGTTTACCCGACCTTTTGAATAAAAGTTTGTTTTAAAAATAGATTTTTTAATAATTAAAAGTGTTTCAATCAAAATTTTGTATTTTACTTTTTTAATTCACCGTCATCATATAAAACCCTTTTAACTTCTATCTGCTCAGCGCGGATCTCATCTCAAGTGAAAAGAATTTAGGCCGGATTCCACTGCGATTCCGAATTTTTACGAACTTTAATAGAACAATCGTAAAAATCGGAATTTATTAAAATTTTATTATTTAAAAATTTACTGTGTAATGTAAAATTAGACGATCCGTGTGGCGCAATGGTTACCATCCCGGATGGCCGATCGGACGGTCCCGTAAGTGTCCCGGCATGGTAATCATTGCGCCACACGGGTCGCCAAATCTAAATAAGACACGTCACTAATTCAACAAATTATGTATTTTACTTTTGAAATTCCTTAAAACCCAATTTTTTGAAGTGAAAACTTCTTTAGCGGCGTTGTGCGCTATTTTTGGGATGGGTAAAAAATGTTAAACTCGCGTCAGGAGTCAGGACACATGGCCTGATCGAATATTCGTAAGACGGAGGGAGAGGGACAGCTGATGGCTCGACTGTCTATACATGTAAAAATTCGTGTAAGTATATCAAGTATTTAAAATATGGACATTGAACACAGTGCATCTATTAATGAAAAAAGTGACGAAGAAATAGTGTAAGAAAATGAGTGAGTACTTTATAAAAATACTAGATGAAAACCTATTGAAAATACTAGATGAAAAAATACTGACAATAAAAGCAATTCGTGCGAAATTATTCCCTAACCATTCCAAAATATCAAAAATGCACAACGTTAATGTTCAAGTTTTCACTTCTGCCGGCACTACCGGAGTGCAACCCGTTGTTTTTATTTTTTAATTTTTTATTTAAGTGTGGTCGGCAACTGCTCCTTTCCACCGAAACACAATGGAATTGCTTCACGGCAGAAATGGGTGCAGCGGTGGTACATCCCCGGGCAAACCATAATAGTTCTACCACCAACAAAATTTGTATTTGTAATAGGTATGTATCCATAGTCGAATTTATCCCAAACTAACGGATAATCCGAAATAATTTCCTGTCAGTATCCGTATCCGAATTCATATCCACAACAACCCTGGCTCACTGTCGAAGCTCGATAACATGTTTACTTGGTGCATTAGTTGGAATATAAACATCAAGCTACAAAATATGTTTCTCTACAATATTTCCAGTTAAAAGCATACAAAACAACATTTAACTAGAAACCATTAGCCATAGGGCATTCGTACATTATCGCGTTACGAAAAAACAAACTAAATTGTACGGAAAGGCGAGTGCCTTCAATATAAACAATAGGCCAGAATCGAATGTTTGTTTGTACGCGCCTTTTTAAAATTAGCGTCAATTCCCACTGAATGAGCAGCGGCGCGCAGCGGTTTTTTGAGGCAAGATATTGCAAATCATTTTGAATCTGTGTGATAAATAGTTCCTAGTTATTTGAATGCAAAGAAGGGGCAGCGCCGCGCCGCGAGACTGCACGAACCGCTCGCAAGTCTCTAGAAAGCGACTAGTCAAAAGAGGTTGCACCTAGCGGCAGGCGCGGTCGTAGCCCTCAATTTGGGGGGGGGGGCAATAAATTTTGGAGGAGTCACTAAGAAATTTGGTGGAAAAGGTGTCCCAAATTGGCTTGTTTCGCCTTCCATCTACGCATGACTGATGGATTTTGGGGGGAGCCATGTCCCCTGTGAGCCCCCCCCCCTAGGACCGCGCCTGCCTTGCGGCTCCGTGGTCAGTCACTTGCTCTTACGGCCGTTGCGCGCAAATGCTCTTTCAGTGGGAATTGACCCTTAACGATATTGGGCTACCGTTGTAGAGAGGGTGTGTGGTGCAAGTAACAGCGATTAGTTTTTTTTTCTTTCAATAATGGAATCGCATCGTACTCTTGGCAGCATCGAGTATAATTGTTGCATCACTTCATTGCTATCGAAGTTGTAATAGAAAAATCAGTAGGACGTTAGTAATTTGTAAGTCAAGTCAGTCAGATGTCCACGCAAAGCGATGGCTACTTCACGTAGATATCTGATGGAGTGTTGGAGATTCCATCCATCCATCCATCCATCAGCCTTTTATAGTTCTCTGCTGGACATAGACCTCCCCTATGGTTCGCCACACTTCCCGGTCCTGGGCCTTCTGAATCCAGCGACTACCCACTGTCTTCTTCAGGTCATCAGTCCACCTGGTTGGAGGGTGGCCTGCACTCCTTTTTTATTTGAATGGAGTAGCAGACGAGCATGCAGGCCACATGGTGTTAAGTGGTCGCTGCAGCATAGACATCTACATACAACCTCAAGCAAGCATAGGTAAGTTTGTCTGAGGTCGTATTCAGTTGCGCTGCTACTCCGAAGGCTGGTGGTCGCCTCATGTAAGTGTGGCCGGCAACTGCACCTTTCCACCGAAAAACAATGGAATTGGTTCACGGCAGAAGTGGGTGCAGCGGTGGTACTTCCCCGGGCGAATAATAATAGTTCCACCACCTACAAAAAAAACGGCAAATTGTTTGTAAAGTAGGTTTACGATCGAGATGTTTACGTGATAACGTCCGCACGAGAAAATCTCCATTCGTTTGTATGCCGCTAGAGTGAGAGAGACGGAAGATCGGTCCACTCACTCGAACGCTATGCCAGCCTCCGCTCGTGAGGATTCCGCGTGACAAGTTTCACGGAATGACTGGCAGCGCTCGAGATGAGACGGGAGATCGGTCCGTCTCTCTCTCGTTATACCTGCGATCTGTTATACCCGGTCCCAGTAAGGGATACTGCTGACCTGTCCACCCACTCCTGTTCTTCCTTTTCCAGCATAAATGCTGACCATACTTTAATAAACCTATATAAGCTCCGCTTTCCCTTCCATTCAACAGTCTATCCCCGGAAGTCAGTCTATGACAATCGAATCTTTAACACGCGCGTCTGCCAAAGGATCCCAAAATTCTAAATAACTAATTGTTTCTTTTTAGTTAATTAAAATATTGTTTTTTAAAAAGGGACTTTAAATTAACCCCGTAACATTTTGGTGGCAGCGGTGGGATCCGGATATTCCAAGTGCCATAAAGGACAAAAGTGTATAAAAGCGCATAAAGTGTTAAAAGAAAAGTGAAACAGTGCATAAAATAAATAAAAGTGCATAAAAGTGGGATAGGCTCCGTGGAACACCATCAGGTCTACAAGGACGACTTCACCCTGGTGACCAGGAAGTCACCAAAACCAAAAGCCCAGCGAGATACCGGTTTCTCCGGTCCTGGATTGAACTCCAGAGGCCACCAAGTTGGCCATCCTCACGAGGTATTCATCGGTAGCGGACCAAGGTTACAGCCGGCGCATTGCCGAATTCTCCGAAAGTGCAACGCTATCTCTCCGGAATGCGTCTCACGTCCGCTATCGCGCTACTCGCTGCGTAAGTCTTTTGGTCATGCTAAATAGGGTTCCACGTTAAATAAAATTAAAAACTTTTTTAATATCATTAAATGTAATATTTTTCTTTATTCATTAATTAATGTGTACAAAATATTGTATTACTATGTTGTAAAAAACATTTAATTTTACTTTTAAATCAAATTTCTGTTTACAAGAAATTCGTTGCATGAGTTGGCTTATTTTTATTTTTCTCTATTGTTCTGTATTTTCTATTAATTGTGTATTCTGTGTGACATTGTGCCATTTTTACAGAGCCTTTTTTTTGTGTATTTTTATTGTGCCTTTTTTGTTTTGTGTTTTTTAGTGTTTCGTGTAATCTTTATAAAACAACATAAATAGTTTTCTTGACTATAGTTATGCCAAAAGCAACCAAGGGAGAGGATACTAAATTAACTATTAGCATACCGGAAGCAGAACCAACATCTGACGTAAAATCTCCTATAAATTCTCCTAGGCTCACTAGATCTGCTTTTGCTGCTGCAGCAATGGCGGAACTAGATTTAAATACACTATTCAAATTTATAAAACAGTATGATGGTAGCCGCGAAACCGTAAATTCATTTATAATTAATTGTAATAACGCATATGAATTAGCCTCAGAAGCACAAAAGCCAATTTTATTTAAATATATAATAAGCCAGCTCCAGGGTAAAGCAGAAGTTGCTTGCTCTATAAAAGAGTTCATTAGCTGGGAACAGTTAAAAGACTTTCTGAAAACTCAATTCTGTGAGCGCAAACATTATGCTCATCTACTCACAGACCTACAAGAGAGCAAGCAGGGCCCACAAGATAATGTTAGCCAATTTTCTCTGCGAATAGAGACATATCTATCGCAGCTGCTTACCGAAATTACGTTGTCCAATACTAAGCCCAAAGAGCTTTTAGGCCGTTGCGCAGCAATGGAGGATCTAGCCCTCCATCACTTTTTAATGGGTTTACACCCTCGTATATCTAATATAGTTAGATGCAGGTCGCCAAAAACTCTTAATGAAGCCATAAATATGGCAATTTCAGAAGAACGTATTCAGCAGAGTTTATATAAAAGTTCTTCTACAGAACCCAAATTAGGTCTAAAGCCTAGACCAGGTCCTTCGAGACCCATTATACATCAGGCGTCATCTAATCAAAATCAATATTCAAATAGGCCTGGTAGCTTATTCTGTCGTTTTTGTAAAAAGACAGGTCACGATATAAATAATTGTTTCAGAAGAAGGAATTCTCAAAATTTCTCTCAATTTAAAAAACCAAACCCATTTAATAGGGTCAATTATGCAGAAGAAGAAGAAGGTCACGACGAAGTAGACCTTGACGATACTGCTATTAACGAAGAATATTTAAACGAGTAGGCGTCCCGCTTACGTGTCGAGCGCGACAAATATCAATAAAAGGCACGCCACAAACTCTCCATCATTCTTCTTCTCTTAAATATAGGGTACTCACGGGTAACCAGTCCCAAACTAAGGCCCTATCTGCAAATTTAAATTCAAGGGTACTCACGGGTAACCAGTCCCAAACTAAGGCCCTATCTTCAAATTTAAATTCAAGGGTACTCACGGGTAACCAGTCCCAAACTAAGGCCCTATCTTCAAATTTAAATTCAAGGGACCACACGGGTAACCAGCCCCAAATAAGCGCCCAATGTTTAAATTCAAATTCAAGGGACCACACGGGTAATCAGCCCCAAATAAGCGCCCAATGTTTAAATTCAAATTCAAGGGACCACTCGGGTAACCAGCCCCAAACAAGCGCCCTACCTTCAATTATTAAATCAAGGGACCAAATATGTAATCAGGCCCAAACTCTCCACCGAGAGATTTATAAAATTATCGATAAAGAAAGGTACTTACCTCATATAAGGGTCTATACAACTGCAAATACAAAACCCTTAAATTTATTAATCGATACAGGTGCATCACTATGCCTCATAAAAAAATCATGCATTAAAAATGACATTAATGTATCTCCTAGTGATGTCTCAGTGCAAGGAATTGACTCAAAAGACGAAGCTTTAAAAAGTCTCGGTTTTATTAAATTAAAACTTAAATTAAATGAAAATAAAGTAGAGCATAAATTTCACGTGTTTGAGCACTTAAATCTCCCGTATGACGGAATAATTGGCAATGATTTATTTATGCAACATAACTGTCATATAAATTATAATTCAGGTACTTTATTAATTAATAATTATACAATACAGTTATCTTTTAATGAACCTTCATATATAATAAATCCCAGAACAGAAACAATTATTGAGTGTTCTGTCGACAACCCTGAAATTAAGGAAGGCTTAATATTAAATCAGCATATATCGGATAACGTTCTTATATCAAATTGTTTAGTTAAAGTTAAACCAAACAACAGAATTAATATTTCTATTTTAAACACAACTGATAAACCAATTAATGTTAAATCAAATTTAAACTTAAAATTAGAACCAATTAACAGTTGTGACATTAAACCAATTAATAATTTTAATAACTTCTCTAATAGAACCCAAGAAGTTCTAGAGTCATTAAGAACATCTCATCTTAATTCCGAAGAATTAGACAACCTCCTTAACTTATGCTATGATTATTCCGACATCTTTCACCTTCCTCATGACAAATTGACCTTTACTACTGCTCTTACCCATCAAATTAAAACTAGCTCAGATATACCCATTAATACAAAATCATATAGATTTCCTCAATGCCATAAGGCAGAAGTAGGTTCACAGATGAAGAAAATGCTAGACCAAGATATTATAGAACCTTCTTTGTCCCCTTGGTCTTCTCCAATATGGGTCGTCCCCAAAAAATTGGACGCATCTGGAGAACGAAAGTGGCGAGTAGTCATAGACTATCGCAAACTTAATGACATAACAATTGGTGAATCATACCCTATACCTCAAATTAATGAGATACTTGACCAATTAGGCAATAGTACCTATTTTAGCACCCTGGACTTAGCCTCAGGGTTCCACCAAATCCAAGTAGACCCAAAGGATGCAGAAAAAACAGCATTTAGTATTCCCGAAGGTCACTTCCAATTTAAAAGAATGCCTTTTGGCCTTAAAAATGCTCCAGCCACTTTTCAAAGGCTGATGAATACCGTCTTATCCGGCCTACAGGGTATTCATTGTTATGTATACTTGGACGACATAGTTATCTATTCATATGACCTTAAGTCACACATAGAAAAATTAAGCAAAGTGTTCAAGAGATTAAGACAGTTTAATCTGAAACTTCAACCGGACAAATGTGAGTTTCTTCGTAAAGAAGTGACCTACTTAGGTCACATCATAACCGGTGATGGTGTCAAACCAAACCCTGAAAAAGTCAAGGCCGTGGAACAATTTCCGGTTCCAAAAACCCAAAAAGATATTAAATCCTTTCTTGGGCTTATTTCATACTACCGTAGGTTCATACCACAGTTTTCTAAATTAGCCAAACCTTTAACAACCCTCTTGAAAAAAGATAACCAATTTATATGGAATAACGAACAACAATTATCTTTTGAATCTTTAAAAAATAAATTAGTAACAGCACCAATATTGGTTTAT
This sequence comes from Pyrgus malvae, assembly GCA_911387765.1. Taxonomy (NCBI): domain Eukaryota; kingdom Metazoa; phylum Arthropoda; class Insecta; order Lepidoptera; family Hesperiidae; genus Pyrgus; species Pyrgus malvae. The sequence goes on along the minus strand of OU426972.1, from coordinate 11,583,738 downwards.
CCGGATTTTTCACAACCATTTGTGCTCACCTGTGATGCATCCGGTTTTGCAATCTCAGCAATATTATCCCAGGGTGAGATTGGGAAAGACCGTCCGATTGCTTTTGCATCCCGGACACTTAATAAGGCTGAAACAAATTATAGCACCACAGAAAAGGAATGTCTCGCCATAGTTTTTGGAACAAAAACCTTTCGTCCCTATCTTTACGGAAACCGTTTCACAATAGTAACCGATCATAAACCACTTCAATGGTTATTTAATTGTAAAGACCCAGGTTCTAGACTTGTCAGATGGCGTCTAAAACTGGAAGAGTATAACTATGACATAAAATACAAAAAGGGCAAGATAAATGCCAACGCAGATGCTCTTTCCAGATACCCGGTTAATCCTATACAAATAGGATCTGAACAACCCGTCGACCCGGTTCAACAACCTGACGACTTAGACCGAGACCTTAACGACCTTTTAATCTCACCTCCTTCATTTAGATTAGACGATATAATAAACGAAGACCCACTTACAGACTTACCTACTCCTGACCCATTAATTATTGAAGAACCTGTAGAATCATCATTAGAACCCGTAGTAGTAGAACCTCTTGAAGAACATGTTGTAGAACCCGTTGTTGAAGAACCTGAAATAGAACCCTTCGCAGATATTATTTCATCTCCAAATTTAAGTCCTCGGGCAGACGATTATACAACCTTTTTAAAAACCATTGCTGATAAAAACAAAACATTTAACACCCAAATTGTAGAACACAATGAAAGTCTTTTAAAAAGTAATTGTAAAGTTCTTTTAATCCCAACATCTATCGACCTCGACGAGTCGAACCCTTTTGTTCTAGAAGTCCTGGATAAATCTGAAAATAAAGAAGAAATAATTAATAACGAAAAACAATTACATTCTTTTTATAAAATAGAATTAAATAATAAAACTTACCTTCTTTTGTTCACCAAGGTTCATCACTTTGATGAAGCTCGTTACCCGGAGATATTTGAAACTCTGAAAAATATTAGAAATGAACTTTTAATATCTAGTAATACAGATGAAATAGGGATTTCAGATCTTAAGAACCCTTTTGAAAAACACTCGTTTACTAAAATTTATAATATGATTAGCTATTTATTCCATAATACAAATATAAAAATTAATATTTATCATGATAATATCACTTACCCAACACCTGTAGAAGTAAAGAAAATTCTTCGTGATAATCACGATATACCGGTTGCAGGTCATCTGGGTTCCGCCCGGATGTATAATAGAATAAAAGATATGTTTTATTGGAAAGGCATGAGAAGTGACATAGAGTCTTACGTTAAGCAGTGTAAGTCCTGCCAAGAGAACAAAGCTCTTAGAAGGGTAAATCGTGCTCCCATGCAGATTACCAGCACCTCGACTGCACCTTGTGAACGTGTCAGTCTCGACATCGTAGGGCCACTTCCAGAAGCAGGTCCAGCTAAATTAAGGTTCATCCTTACTCTACAAGACGACTTGACGAAATTTTCGATAGCTTACCCTATCCGCAGTACTACAGCTGAAGAAACCAGTGAATGTCTTCTTCATTTTATTTCTATCTTTGGGTTACCTAAAAGGATTTTAACTGATCAGGGAACTAACTTTACGGCTGAGTTATTTAAGAAAACGTGTGAGTTCCTAAAGATAAAACAACTCTGGTCCTCACCTTACCACCCACAGACCCAAGGTGCACTTGAAAGAAGTCACTCTACTCTGAAAGAGTATTTGAAGTCATACGTAAATGATGATCAAACAAATTGGCCTCGTTACGTTTATACAGCCATGCTGGCTTATAATACAGCAGTTCATAGCACAACCCATTATACTCCCTATGAGTTAATGTTTGGTCGAAAACCTTTTATTCCAAATACATTATTTGAAGAAACACCCGGTGCAACCTACCCGGAATATGTTAGGATGCTCCAAAACCGGTTAAAATATTCCCACGACAAAGCTCTGGAGAATATCCGCCGTTCTAAGGCAAACTCTAAAACCTATTATGACTCCCGTACTCGTCCTATAAGATATAAAGTAGGAGATTATGTCTATTTAAAGAACCACGCGAGATTGAGAAAATCTCTCTCTCCATTGTGGAAGGGACCTTATAAGGTCATTAAAATTAATGGGAACAATACATTAACTCTATTAATTAATCGGAGACATGTAACACATCATTATGATGAGTTGAAACCTGCATATACAAATAATTAATTAATTATACTATACAAGTAATTATCTTAAAATACTAGGTTTAAAATTAATTAAACATTTTATTTTAATTTTATACTTACCTTCTCAATTATTATACTTACCTTTTATATGGTACTCGATGACACGAAGATGTCCTGAAAAAAAAATTAGATTAGTTCTTAAATTACAATTAAGTAATTAGTACTTACCTTATACTTACCTTAGTTATTATTGTTATTTTCAGTTTCTCTTCCGCTATGTCACAACATGAATATATTCAACATATAACTTCTGGCTCCGGCATCTTCTTTGATTATTTAGGAGAACTAAAGATAAATGGCGGTCAATTAAATGTAATAATTCCATTAGATATTGCACACATTAAACCGCATATTGAAAATCTAAACTCAACTATTAAGCTGGCTAAAGATATTTGTAAGCAAACTTTAAATTTAATGGAATGTCAAAATATGTTTGAGCCCATAGGATTAAGATTAAAAGATGTAGAGAAACAATTTTCATCCTTATCACATTTATTTAGTCCCAAAACTAAACGCAGCTGGTTCGGAGGTATCGGAACCATGATGAAAACTATATTTGGCACTTTAGATGAAAATGATGCTCTTAATTACGATAACGCAATTGAAAGTGTAATTAATAATGAGAAAAAACTTAATTCATTAATGAAACAAAATATGTTAGTTACTAATTCAGTCATATCAAATTTTAACGCTACTGTAAACAAAATTAAATTTAACGAAGACAGATTAAATGAAGCTATGTTTAATTTATCATCAAGCCTAAACAATATTTCTCGGGAAGCAAATGTTATGCAAAGTCAACTTAATATTAATTCAATCTTCAACTGTCTAGACATATCAATGATGACCGTATCATTTCAATTAGACGACATCATTAATTCCATCCTGTTCAGTAGTCAAAACATTCTGCATCCTGCCATGATAACACCTCAGCAGTTATTCCGAGAACTTGCTGATAACCATAGGCATATTCCTAATAACTTGGAACTGCCAGCTAAGTTAGACTTAAGCTCGATACATACTATTATTAATGTATCTAAGATTGTATGTTACTTTTTAAATAATAGAATAACTTTTGTATTACGTATACCTTTAGTATTTAATAAGGAATATAACCTGTTCCATAATATTCCTTTACCTGTGCCTCATAACTCTGTAAAGCCCGATACTTTTAGTTTAATAATTCCTAATTTTAAATATATTGGCATGACCAAAGACAAAACGCATTTTTGTAATTTGGACACTTTAGATAAGTGTATTCTTGTAGCGAGCGGACAATACATTTGTGAAATCTCTAACATATACGCGGTGGACGCACACCATACTTGTGAAAGTGAGTTATTATCAAAAGTGATCAGTGAAATTCCCAGTGAATGTAACACTAAGTTAATTTACGGAAAAATAGATTTATGGAAGAAACTTTTCGGAAATAGGTGGATCTTTGTTCAATCCACATCCAGTAGACTTTTTATTGATTGTTTAAATTCCGAAACATTTGAAACAAATATTCTTGGTACAGGAATACTTTCCTTACCCGGACTTTGTACCGGATATTGTCTAAATACCATATTAATTCCAAATTCAAATTATTTTAATATAACAATTCCTAATGTAACTTCAGATTTTAATTTAATAAATGATTCTTGCTGTAACTTTAATAAAATCAAAAACATTGTTAATGATAGATATAATAATATGCCTCCTACAACGCTTAAAAATTTAGACTTAGATGATCTGGCATTTGATAAAAATACATTAATAAAATCTTTATTAAATACAGAATTAGAGATAAATACACCTCACATTCTGAAGTACGGGGCACATTATTCAATAATCACTATTATTGTATTAGTTTTAATAACTTTGTTTATCTTTTATAAAATTTATCTTTTTATTATAAAATGTAAATCTGGCAGCAGCCGAGCGGTTTTAATACCCTTAAAAATTATTAAAAAATCCAATGAGGATATCCGCAATATAGAAACAGGAACTGATCCTGATGAATCCGCTCCAGCTCCTCGAGCTCATCCAGCTCCTCCTCTTCGCACTTCTGTGTAATTTCTATTCCATAAACTTCGGAACATTGCCCGAAGTTTACCTAATGGGGGGAGATGTTATACCCGGTCCCAGTAAGGGATACTGCTGACCTGTCCACCCACTCCTGTTCTTCCTTTTCCAGCATAAATGCTGACCATACTTTAATAAACCTATATAAGCTCCGCTTTCCCTTCCATTCAACAGTCTATCCCCGGAAGTCAGTCTATGACAATCGAATCTTTAACACGCGCGTCTGCCAAAGGATCCCAAAATTCTAAATAACTAATTGTTTCTTTTTAGTTAATTAAAATATTGTTTTTTAAAAAGGGACTTTAAATTAACCCCGTAACAGATCGCGCTCGTGAGGTTTTGGTGTGACACAAGTTTCTGAACATGTCACCCGACTAAAACGATTTTAAAGACGTTATCACGTCAAAAGTACGATAAATAAATAAGCATAAATCAGTAAAAACATTAGAATTCAATTTTAGTCCATTCTGTTGATACTGGGCGACATAAAAGTAGAAAAAAAAAATCAGTGCGTTATCTATCCTATCAGTTTTCCGTCAGATTTAGAAAATTAGTTGGAAGAGGTTTAAGAGTTTCGCACCGTTATTTCCAAGTCATTTAATTTCTTGATTTCACAACACTTGTGCATTGTAATTAACCTCAAAATGATTAAAATTTCAAACCATACCCTTGTTCCACAGTATCTATTCTTCTGATTTTTTCTGACCCTTAAAGAATTCAGTCCACAAATATGAAACATAAAATAAATAAATAAAAGCTATAAGTCGATTTACCGAAAGTTGGCGCGTTGACACAACACACACAAATGCATTTTCATGTTGTGACGGGAGGCGACACGCTAAATGTACATACATGTGTTTTATAATGACTTCACAGACAATACACACTCGCAAATGTGAATGTGTGGCACATGCCAGCATTCAGTAATTGACCTATTAATATATCAGTAATATTTTTCTTAGGACATATTTTTGAATCCTCGGATAAAAGTATTCTTCAAATAAGCGTTAGCGCTGTCAGCTGTCATCGTTACACTTTTGACATATTATTATGAAAATGATAGCGACAATATTATCTGACTAAAAACTTATCTGGAGATTAAAAAATTGGCCGTTAATGAATAAAATAAGTACTATTTTGAAAAGGATATTCAACCATGGCCTGCACGCCATTCTTCTTAAACACTACGATCCTTTGGACTTGTCCGTGTGGTGTGCTGATTGTGTGTATGACGTCCTGCAACAAACAGAAAAACAAAACATTACTATGGAAGACGTTATTGAAGAAAATAATGCTATAGGTGGTACAGCATGCACGGTTCGACGATAATGTTGCAGTTACCGGCCACAACAATGTTTTATTATTTTTTTATTTATACATTTATTTCAGGCATCTTAGCCCCAAAGAAAAGTAATACACATTTAACATTTATTTATATTATATCGATGGATACTATACATAAATAATAAAATTTAACTAACTGACACGAATGTTGGGCGTCGTGTTACTAATTTTATAACTGCATTGATATTTGTCTACCCATTCAATTCTAGTGACGTCATTCTATATCCAATATGGCGGACATCACAAAATGGCAATTTATAACGTCCAAGCTACACTAGCTACTTTTAGCATCGGCGATTGGCGAATATGCGTGTGCTGCATCGCGATTCCTATGCCGCTTCGACTTTGAAGTAGCATAGGAATCGTGGGTTTTAGCGATTTAAAGGATGATGCATCGCGATTTCGTGATTACCTGAATTCGAACAGGAACGTAATCGCGCGTTTTAGCGTTTTCACTGCTGCGTTAAACTTCAAAAAAGCTGATGCTGATGCGATCGCTGATGCTAAAAATAGCTAATGTGGGTTGCCCGTAAGATATGTGTAGCAACTTCTGTGAAAAAGTTATAAATTGAAGCGAAGTACCTAATTAAAATATATCGAACTAAATACTATCGGATTTACAATGTAGCATCTTAAATATATGCCTTTACAGTGTAAATAAAACAGGCTAAAAAGCTCGATTTAAGTTGCCGCAAAACTCTTATTGAAGGATTTCTTAAATTCATTGTTCTGTGTTCACTTCTTTTCTTAAATTAAACTTGTGAGCCCTTATGACGGTAATTTTGCTACTATAAATAAATATCCAAGAACGATCCAGTCAAAGTCATTAAACCAAAAATGAAGGCGCAATAACACATTCGAAAACTACGTAAAACCTCCCTCTTTATACACAGCGAAACCTCAAAGACTGATTGGAACTCTTTCAAAACCGTTGGCAAACACAAAAATCGTTTTAATTGCTCCCCTTTGTGTCGAATCGAAACTCCCCATTCATTCGTTCGTTTCGTTCAATAGATACAGATGTTAAATACATTCAGTCTTCTATTTGCTGTTTCATTAATGCCTCTAATAGGATTAATTTGGCGAATATATATTTATTAATTAAAAAGTTAAAAGCAGGTGGCTTCTTTAGTTTGAGACTATTCAGTGGCTACAGGTGTCTTAATAATTATAAACATGAGAAAAAATCATACATAATTGTATAAATCGTTCAAAAAATCATTTTTATAAATTCAAAACAGGTTTATTCACAAACAAGGACCAATTTGTTAAATAAAAGAATAACACAGACAGTCTAACAATTCTAAGTATCTATGAACGACGAAAAAAAATCGAGTAATCGCTAATACTCAGATTACCTCGTAAAAATTTAAATCCGCGTCTAAATCAATTTTAATACGTCAACACAAAGAAAACCGGCCGCAATCTCGATACGGCTCGAAGGCAATAAAACGATAGAGAGCAATCGAAACGATACGAAACGCGGGACAATCGATAGGACGCCAACGCAAATCAATGTAAACGACGAGGATCGAATGAAATTTTATTAAAAAACTTAATGCCATGTCGAACGCAAATGTTATTATACAGAGCCGACAACATTCAGAGATGACGTTGGGAGAACAAATTAAAGGTTTAGTTAATCTATCTATTGAGAACGTATGATAATATTTTATAGAATTTATAGCACAGGAGAGCTAATGTGGTCTTTGGATAAGTGTTTGGATATATGGTTTAGTTTTTATATATTTAAATTCCATATACTATAATTTAAAAACCGTTAAAAACAAAAGCCGAACAGCTTACATAGATTTGCAAGTGAATCTACAGATACTTAAACCGGCCGAAGGTGTATTGACCATCAGCAAATCTAATGTATGCGATTGGATTCCACGGACACACCATACGTTTCGGCTCCATCTCGGCTCGTGCATATTAACAAGAAGAGGACTTTATGCGATTAAAACGACGTTACTTCGAAGTCTTACAAGTTTGTCATATCAGTATCACTACGAGGATAGGTACCTTCATGGTATTACTGCTATCTATGAACACCCTGTAGATAAAAATAAAAGAAAAAACAAAGGATTTGAGGTCTGTACTACGGCAATTTTTTAAAAAGATGGTATAATAGCATATTTTTGAGTTTTTTAAGCGTGTGCATGATGTTATACGCTTGTATATCCTATTAGTAATTAGAAACAGTTTTAATTAGAGGAAGGTTGTTGCTAAGTTGCCTTAATTCTTGAGGCACTTACTTATTACCTTTAAAGTTATGGAAATCTGTTTTTATACAAATTTAGTTAAAAAGTAAGTAATAATATTTAAATGAGGCAAATCTCGAATTGCGATTTTTTCTTACATTTAAATCGACGATCGTACTTTATCAGGCCTCAGGTGCACCGACCACCTACCAATCCTAATTCATGCGATTGAATTCCACATACCGTACATCTCGGGTGCATCTCGATTCGTGCATATTAACAAGGTGCACCGCCTGTGTCGATTATAGGTGATTAAACTGTCTTACGGATATTGTAAAGTAAATATCAACTGGTATAATTTCTAGGTTTTACATATATATGGTATGACTGCTACACGTAATTCTGTCGTGAAGAAGTTTAGAATGTTTTTTTTGACGTGACAACGTCTTATAATTCGATGGAGCCGGCTGCACGCACGAAAAAACATAACTCATGCGGTGTTATCTCGCTCTGAGGCGTTCCATTTATGGCTTGAAGTGCAAGCGAGAGCGCGGAACGAGTGACAAAGAGGCACAATCGGCCTCCGCGTTCGGCAGCGTTCGACATCTCTCTCCTCCTACTTGAGTGAGCGACGCGTCCGCGTGGACAATTGTAATTGATTACGATCTATCACCGTGCATGCCTGAGAGAAATTCATAATTTCTCAAAAGAATGACGTTCACCAATCCGCACTTGGCCAGCGTGGTGGACTATGGCCTAAATGCCTCTCACTTGTGAGAGGAGACCTGTTCCCGCCAGTAGGACATAAAAAAGATTGAAAAGAAGCGAAGAAGATAATGCCTCTAACGTAAAACGACCTCTATCTACCAAAAACACGTATGCTGTGCTTACCTGTTATTTGCATGTAACAGAATACAATATGTTAGTATTTTTTTTTATTTGAATGGAGTAGCAGACGAGCATGCAGGCTACGTGGTGTTAAGTGGTCGCTGCAGCCCATGGACATCTACATACAACCTCAAGCAAGCATAGGTAAGTCTTGTCTGAGGTCGTATGCAGTTGCGCTGCTACTCCGGATGCTGGTGGTCGCCTCATGTAAGTGTGGCCGGCAACTGCACCTTTCCACCGAAACACAATAGAATTCACGGCGGAAGTGGGTGCAGCGGTGGTACTTCCCCGGACGAACGATAATAGTTCTACCACCTACAAATGTAATGTAAAAAGTAATGAAGTATTCCTCCAAAACTATGCTAAAACTGTAAACATTAATAAAAAAATTATTTAGCGGCTACATACATCCAAAACACTTGTGCACTCCACATTAAGACGTGCTTTCCATACGATCCAATCAATTTACCGCAAGCTCTGCCACAGAAATGGCAGGCCCCAGCGGATTTCAGCGTATAGTACACGAAATAAAATTTGCAGTGATTTCAGTTACGTGCACCATCTACGGTACAACAGAATAGCATGAATTTAAGTCTATCGGTACCGACTCCAAGCTTTTTTATGAGCCATGCAAAAGTGTAAAAACGAATAATTTTTTACGGTTAGATATTGTCGCTTTTGCTGTTTTTTTATGCTCTTTTATTTTTAAGTGCGGTCAATTTTTTTACCTGTCTCGTTCAATATAGCTAGGTAACTGATTATTAAAATTAAAAACGGTTATTACTCATATAAATCTGAAGTGTTCATTACTCTGCAAGACTACCCACAAAACTATTAGGTGTCATTTTGAAAGACAATTTAACATTATTATTATATATTTATCAGTATAATTAAACACTAAATGTTACAACCATTTCGTGTTTATATGAATAATAAATACATCGGTACACACAATTTTCCTCCACTATACCAAGTGCGACGGCGACAGGCGATCTCCCGAGACCTCAACGTACGAAACGAACGAAGTTGGGTTAAGTTTGCGTCATCAAATGGATCTCCTAACTGTTTTACTCTGTGGCTTTATGGGATACATTGTGGCAGCATAAGGGTGTCCTGCATATTAATATATGTACAACATGGCAATTTATAATCGGTACATTTTCAGGGGAACCCGTCTAGTTTTGGACGGGTAAAATCGGTTATAAATAATAATAATAATATTATTAATAAATATCTTTAGACAATTCACACAACACCATCTGATTCCAAACTAAGCAGAACTTGTATTATAGTAATCAGAAAGCTGATAAACATACTTATATAATTCTAAATACATACTTAAATATATAAATTAACACCCAGACACAGAACAAATAGTCATGTTCATCACACAAATATTTGTCCTGGATAGGAATCGAACCCTCGACCTCACGCTTCGCAGTCGGCTCATCACCCACTACGCCACGCAGGCTGAAATGAAATGAAATGAAATATTCTTTTATTCACTGTACGGTTCATTTACAAACTCTTAGTGAACGTTATTTTTTTTTGTTCTGTCTGCTCTGGGTGCGCTTAGGCAATGCTGAGCTGAAGAAAAGAGCAGACGGAGAAAAACTTCAGCCCTGTTTTAAAATGTGTCGCGTAAATAATCATATATACTTAAAGTATTGGTTTGGTCAGTGTATTAATATGAATACATTAATGTTATGTACCTACTTTATAAAGCGTTCACAGCTGGGATAGAGAACAATCGATCTTTATTCTTTTTCTATTTTCTTCGCGGATAGTTTTGATAAGCAAAGTTATAGGTTGACGACTAGGTACTTAAAGGAGAGTCCCTGTAGCTTCGGGATTAAGAATAGAGCTAAGGTATCCCCTGCCGGATCGTAAGAGGCGACTAAAGGGGGCTTCCGGGGTTGCGGACGGTGAGAGTGGGAGCTTGACCCGTCCAGCCAGCAGCCCCAGGATGGACGGCGGTGTGGGCGTGGCCGCATGCCGATGAGAGCGCCTGAGGGTGCAGGAGAGTGTATCTGCTCTCCCGAAGATGGGCCCATTCTGGGACGCCGCGCGTGGAGGACACCGGTGCGTTCTAATGGAGATCCCGGAGTTCTCTCCAAGTGCAGAGGCAGGCCTTCGAGGGGGTTTTAATGCGGTACAAATACCACATAACCTTGTATCCCCAAGTTTCTGGGTCTAATGAAGCCCCCCCCCCTCCATTACCAAAAAAAGGTACTTACTCCGCATATACGAACCGAACGAGTGTTGACTTGTATAATATGTAAGCCAAATGTGCTTCACATTTACTTATATGAGCTTATAACCGCCGAAATGACCCCATTTAATGAAAAAATACTACCAGAAGCGATTATAATCACTTTCATCAACGAAAAAAGAAAGAAAAAAAATAATTTTACTGTTAAAAATTACAATCACTACCAACAATATAAATTCGAAAGTAACTCTGTCTGTCTGTTACGCTTAAACTATTGAACCAATTTTAATGAAATTTGGAACACAGAGTGGACCTTGGGTAAGGACATAAGATGGTTTTTATCCTACTGTGTAAAACTAACCCACGCGGGCGACGCCACTGGCAGTAGGCTAGTTAATTATAAAGTACTTACTTCTATCAGTCGAGTAAAGCTATGATAACTACAGCTTTGGTAGGTGTCAGTACTATTATGGATCACCCGGGGAAGTACCACCGCTGCACCGACTTCTGCCGTGAACCAACTCTATTCTGTTTCGGTGGAAAGGTGCAGTTGCCGGCCACTCTTACATGAGGCGACCTCCAGCCTCCGGAGTAGCAGCGCAACTGCAAACGACCTCAGACAAGATTTACCTATGCTTGCTTGAGGTTGTATGTAGATGTCCATGGGCTGCAGCGACCATTCAAATAAAATAAAATAAAAAACAGCGAGATAGCAGAATACCTAAAGCAAACTACATAATAATAATAATAACATCAAATTTCGTATTACAAAGAATATTTGTAATAAGAAGTTGTATCCGAGCCAATTGATCGAACCCTCAGAATGTTAATATAAATACCAACCCATATATTGTCATTTTATTATTTACAAAAAAGTCCTCAGGGTACCATTACAGAAGAAACATTTCCTTATGATTTGTTGGGCGGAAAATTTGACGCCAAATTGTGGGTTGGAATGAGAAAGATCAAAGCATTGTTAAAAAACAAGCAGAAATAATTATTCGGATCAGTTTTCTTCTTTTATTATATTGTATTGTATTGTATTGTATTGTATTGTATTGTAGGATAAATTAGCAAAAAGATCGGGTTCGTGAAGGCTCGCGAATTTCGACATTAATGTAGGTACTTTAATCTCCACCAACCCGCATTGGAGCAGCGTGGTGGAGTAAGCACCAGGCAGCAGCCCCGGGAAGGGCAGTGGTGTGTGCGTGGCCGCATGTGGCCGTAAGCATCGGAAGGTGCAGGAGAGCACATCTGCTCTCCCGAAGATGGGCCCGTTCTGGGGCGTCGCGCGTGGAGGACACCGGTGCGTTCCGCTGGAGATCCCGGAGTCCTCCCCAAGCGCAGAGGCAGCCACCGAAGGGGTTTTAGTGCGGTCAAATCCCACATATCCGGGTACCCTCTAACAAGGTGCCAGGTACCTTTTGAAGGTTCCCCCCCCCCTGATACCAAAAAGAAAAGGTACTTATAAATACATTTACATAAATGTCTAAATCCCGTATGCATAAACAATACTCATCACTCATAGTGCTCGCCAACGTATAGGGTCATCTAAACGAATTCATAGACGATACTTGAGTGAAGCCTGCTACTATGAGTTTGTCAAAATCGACGTGAATCGATGGCTTGACATAACAAACGCACGTCCAATAGCGGTAAGTATGCTTCTTGAATACGGCTGTAAGTATGAGTTCCTGAAACTGACATACTTGTATGAACATACGTACCACCACCGTACTAGGTGCTGTACGGAGCTGCTACTGCAAGAACCAGTAAACATACACCATCATACATTTTGATTGCGGATTGTTGCAAAGTAGTTTCTAACAAAGCAAATATTTTTCTGGAAGCGCGCATGACCCGGCGATTAGCGTAGAACGCAAGCAATCTATGCAACTAAGCCAAACGGGCGCGGTCGGGTGTGAGATGGGTGACCGTTAGTGGCAAAAAAAAAACATGCGCGTTTCCGTGCTTCGGAGGGCACGTTAAGCCGTCGGTCCCGGTTGTTGTCGACAGATAACAGTCGTTAAACCTTGTCGGAGATAAACCTTATGGGCGGTTTGAAAACATCCGACAGCGGCCACTAACCCGCATCTCCACCAACCCGCATTGGAGCAGCGTGGTGGAGTAAGTTCCAGGCCTCCCCAATAATTGGGAGAGACCCGTGCCCAGCAGTGGGACGTAAAAAGGGTTGCAGCCAGTTTCTAACATAACAATGGACTTCTGCAAAGTAACGCCTGATTCAGTTAATTATAACGGCATTATAACTAAAAATTTATATTTTCCCGGTAAATACGCACTTTAGACTTTTTTGCCAGATAACTTGAACTCTTGAGATGTCAACAAGGTGTCACTGCTTTCAAATTATTATTATATTTTTTAACAATAGAAAAGCTATGTTGACGTACCGTGTGGCGCGACTGCTAATCGGAGGGTCCCGGGTTCGATTCCCGGCGAAACACAAATTTGAATGATGAGTTTCAATTTCTGTTCCTGGTCTGAGCTTTTGTGTTTCTACCTTTATTCCTGTTTCGGTCTCTTCAGAATTCTTTAGGCAGTGTCAGGTTAACATCACGACTGCCAAAACCACTTGTCGCGGTATTTTGATCAGAAGTCCCAATATTTATGTGTCTATTATGTGTCCATGGTACCCACGACACAGGGTATATCTACCCTACTGTGGGCTTGAGTGTTGTTATTTTCAAGAAGAAAAAAACACTTTATTCTTCATAAAACTTCCAAAAACATAAGTGGCAGGGACTTATCCACTCCCGGGGGAGCGTTTAAAATGAAAACAGGAGGGAAAAGTGAAAAGAAAAACATGAAATAGGTCTGCGACAGAAGCGAGCGTGTGAGATCAAAGAGAATGACGTCGAGTTACAAGTTAAAAGTCAATGAGACGGTAGGGTCAGCCAAAAACTGTATGTATTTTGAGAAAAGAAAGAAAGAAAGAAAAAATATTTATTTCATATTAGGAATACAAAATATTCGCTTAATGAATGTCATTTTTTCCCGGACATCGCCTTTAAGTGCCCGTTTGGGCTAGATGTTGAGCTGAGAGAAAAAAGCGGGGGAAAAAAACTCCCAGCACTCTTTTAAAAAATGTACATAATAATATATTTGAGACAACAGAATGGCTATGGGCTGATAATGGTCACACGTGACAGCTGATCGTGTGAGACACCATCGTGTGAGATTGGACTTCTTGAATCGTAAAATAAAATACAAATTTTATATTAACTTATATATAATAAATTATATGCATATAATATTTTATATAAAAACAACTAAAAAACTAAAAAAAACTACTAGTTACCTTATTTGTGGTAAGTGGCATCAGTGGCATCAGGCATGACGACCCGCGTGGCGCAATGATTACCATGCCGAACTACCAATCTAGGGGTCCCGGGTTCGGTTTCCGGCGAAACAGAAATTTGAATTATGAGTTTAAATTTCTGTTTGTTGTTTTGTGTTCCTGTATTTGTGTGTGTCCATGGTATCCACGACACAGGGTATTAATTGCCTTAATGTGGGGCTATGAGTGTCTTATTATTATTATTATCAGTAATCAGTAATGGCTATTCTCTACTAGGAAATGCTTTGGATAGCTCTATCACTGGCTCGAAGCGTATGGCTCGAATCGCCTATATAATTTGGCTATAAATCAAATTCACGACTATTTTGTAGTAATAGAAAGATATGTATGTACCTAAACAGTTTATTTTTACTTTTTCAAGGTTTTTCTGTTTATTTAGTACAATTTTACTATTTTTCCTTCCTTCCCTGCTGGTCTCGCCACATTTTTTGTAATAAGATAAATATGGTTTATTCATTCCATTTTTATGCTAACGGTACAGTCAACCGCGCTACAGCGAGCCACAGGTATCGCTACGCTACGAACTGTCGCCAAATTGATCCACCCTCACTCCTCGTAACGCACTCAATATTGACAGTTATTAATAATATTGACAGTTAGTTCTTTTCAACAAAGCATTCAGATTTTTACTGACGTGACGTCTAATGAATCGATGACCGCCGACTGCACGCACGAAAACTGATGACTCATTGTATCGTTACGCTCATTGTAACGTTACGCTCATTGTAACGTTAGGTGACCACTGACTCAGCGTTTTAGGGCATGTCCGTTCTTGTATTTATTCTTGTTTTACTAAACGACCCATGAGGCGAAATGGCTACTTTGCCGGACTGCCGATCAGAGAGTCCCGGGTTCGATTTCCCGCGAATTTGAACGATGAGTTTAAAATTTCTGTTCTCGGTCTGGGTGTTTGTGATTCTGTCTTTGTGTGTGTCCATGGAACCCACGACATATGGTATATCTGTATACCTTACTATGGGGCTATGCGTGTGAAACGTTATTTATTTATTACAAGCCTTCCGCCAGCGGCTTCGCCCGCGTGGACCCGTTTTATAGGTTCCCGTAGGATAAAAACCATCCTATGTCCTTTCCCAAGATCCACCTTGTGTGTGTTCCAAATTTCATTAAAATTGGTTCAGTAGTTTAAGCGGGAATGCGTAGCAGACAGACAGACAGAGTTACTTTCTAATTTATTATATTAATAGTAGGGAAGTAGGGATAATAGGGATTATTAATTTATCGATAGTAGTCGCTTACCTTTTCCAATGGCCTTATGGGCGATTTAAGAAAATCCAACAACGGGTTGTCCATCTACGTCAATTCGCATTGGAGCAGCGTGGTAGAGCTCCATTACTCCGGGTAAAAACTTCCAGGTAGAAGTAATTTAAAATTCTCTTTTCACCGTTTCAAAGACAAATATGCAAATGACACTGCAGTCGGTGGCTATAAATAGAGCAATTTGTACTGCGCCGCCATTCTTAGAAGCTCCACAAACTAAGGTATCATTATCGCTCGCCTACAAATTCCACTTACCAATATTTTACTGCTGCTGAATTATCTATGGCGTGTCTATGGCGAAGGCGTTGTTCCAAATGACGGTTGGGATGCAACCTTTTTTCGCATCCCACAGCTGGGCAACGTTCCTCCGCATAAATGGGGAGGCCTAAAGTTACTACAGCACGCTGCTCCAATGCGGCGGTGGATGTCAGGTTAGTAGCCGCTATAGAATGTTTTTAAACCTCACATAAAGCCTCCGCTAAGAATGAATGACTGACCTATCGATATCAACCAGGACCGACGGCGAACGTGCCCTCCGGAGCCAGGAAATGCGCATGTTTTTTTTGCCACGTGTTGTTAAATAAATGTGCAAATGACACCGCATTCAGGGTCAGATGTAGTCATAAACTATAGATAGGGCAAATTGCAGTGCATAAGGTGTCATCATCACTCGTTTACAATTTCCTCTTATATGATTATTGTACTGCGAATCCATACTTATATTATAAATTCGAAAGTAACTCATTCTATGAGTCTGTGTGTGTCGGTTACACTTTTAAGTATAAACCACTGAACTAATTTTAATGAAATTTGGTACAATATAGCTTATTCTAACTCTAGCCACCGACAACCTATGAAGACTCTTTTTATCGGAAGTAGGTAACTTGTATTTCGCTCTTAAGCGACAGGGACTGTCTAAGGTACTTGATTTTCGTGTTTTTATTTCGTCCCAGGGAAAATATATTTGATTTAACCTAGAATAGCAGTGCAAATTAACCAATGAACTAATTTTAATGAAATTTGGTACAAATATAGCTTATTCTAACTCTAGCCACCGACAACCTCTGAAGACTCTTTTTGTCGGAAGTAGGTAACTTGTATTTCGCTCTCAAGCGGCAGGGACTGTCTATGGTACTTGATTTACGCGTTTTTATTTCGTCCCAGGGAAAATATATTTGATTTAACCTAGAATAGCAGTGCAAATTAACCACTGAACTAATTTTAATGAAATTTGGTACAAAGATAGCTTATTCTAACTCTAGCCACCGACAACCTCTGATGACTCTTTTTGTCGGAAGTAGGTAACTTGTATTTCGCTCTTAAGCGACAGGGACTGTCTATGGTACTTAATTTACGTGTTTTTATTTCGTCCCAGGGAAAATAAATTTTATTTAATCTAGAATAGCAGTACATATTTTCACTAGTCTAGTAAACAAAATATGCAAACGACCTCGGAGAAAGATGCTTAAATAAAACAAAAAGTGAGGATAAAAGCACAATATAAAAAATATAAGTAAGTACTGCGAGTACATAATACAAATATAGCTGAAGTAACCCTCGAACGTTCCAAGCATAACATACCCGCCCGAAATATTTTCTCAAAACACGATTGCCAACGAAGTTTGTTAACCCCCTATTCTTTCCATTTACGTGAACGTGAAAGAAAATATTGTTCAATTCCATTCTCAACCAACCCTACTCCGCCAGTGTAACCGGTAAACGCTGAATTATTCACACATTAATTTGTTGGGGTCGTATCGACCGTGCTTCGTACGAACTGTGGTGTGGTTGGTGGTCGTTGTAAAGGTGATCCAATTTCATTTCACTAGCCAGTGGTGAGCAATTGTCTTTGGGATATTACCATTTGTAGACAAATAAACTCAAACATGGCATAGGTGCTCGTCATAATTTTAACAACTTATTGATTTTTTACCCGTGGTGTGAAGCGATCGCTGCATTCAATGGAAATGTGTATCTATCTATCTATTTAAACAAGCCTTTATTTGGTCTTGTTTGAGGGCTTGTTTTATACAGGTCTATAAAATAATTCCATGCAGGCGTCGCCGCGTCGGTCCTTTCAAATTGAAGAATGTATTTCTTTTTTATTTGAATGGAGTAGCAGACGAGCGTGCCGGCCACGTGGTGTTAAGTGATCGCTGCAGCCCATGGACATCTACATACAACCTCAAGCAAGCATAGGTAAGTCTTGTCTGAGGTCGTCTGCAGTTGCGCTACTACTCCGGAGGCTGGTGGTCGCCTCATGTAAGTGTGGCCGGCAACTGCACCTTTCCACCGAAACACAATAGAATTGGTTCACGGCAGAAGTGGGTGCAGCGGTGGTACTTCCCCGGACGAACCATCATAGTAGTACCTACAAATGGATGGATGTACTTCTTCAATCTTCTTATACATGCTCTTCATCATTCATCGCACTTTATCCTTAAAATGAGGTGTGCAGGTCCGTACGAAGATTTATTATGTTTTCACAATTTTGCTTAAGCTTGATCTATAAGGTCCTTGTTCACCAATACACATGGCCAGCGTGATGGCCTAAATCTAATGTAATGGCCTAAATCCCTCACAGTTCCGAAAGGAAAGAGGTCCTTAGTAGAAAAAAATCGTTGATAGAAGCGAAAAATACAGTTTTTGTGCTTTTGGAAAATCAAACGCAAGAAGGTGAAATAAGGAATCTCTCCATGAAACTGGGTCCCAATCAATGACCCAAGTATATTCACTTCATGAAAAAGATTTTAACACCAGTGACACAGAGTACTGGTGTTGCATAACTAAATTCTACAACGAATCCGCAAAACACAGGGCAATTTTCAACTATGCAGTATTCACGTAAATCGGCCGGCAGAACATTCTAAGGTCTGATTCTAATCGGGCAACATCTGAATATTTTAAGATTACACCGCCCTTCTCGCGTCTACTCTGTACCTGCGCGGGCAAGAAAATAAAGGTAAATAAAGATAAATAAAGATAAACGAGCCCTACAACGGGATTAACGTTGTTTATTAAAGCGATGAAGGAAATTGTAGGTGAGCAATGAAAATTATTGCCCCAAATTGCGTTTAGGAACTTTGGATATTCTTTTGTTTTGCTTCCAATTAGCCTTTTGCTCAAGAAAATATGCCGGAATTTTAGTAAGAATTGTATTAGAATTTTTTTTCTTACGCGAAAAAGGATAAGGTTTATCGGACTATTTAACTAGGGAAGATGTTTTTGTTAATTTTATTGGGCTCCAGTGTAATTCAAATTCATTTTTGTATTTTTTTTATAAACAAACAACATTAAATAAAATTTTTAATAAAACAAAAAACCGACTTCAAAAGAAAACTTCCAAAACAAATTAATATGCATAAAAAAGTTAAAAAAATGCGTATTCTTCTACAATTTAATAGGTCCGACTGTTAAATATAATGTACGTACAATTATTGTTGTTTTTGGAGTCGTAAGTTGACTATTAAATTGTAGAAGAATACGATTTTTTTTTTTACTTTTTAGTGCATATAATTTGTTTTGGAATAGTTTTTTTTGAAGTCGGTCTTTTGTTTTGTTAAAATTTTTATTTATTCAGGGATGCCATTGTCAGAACTGGACCAAATTGAAATGGGACGACACGGGATGCGTCAGCTATCAAATAAAAAAATAATCATCAAAATCTGTTCACCCAGTCGAAAGTTCTGAGGTAAAAAACATAAAAAAACATACAGTCGAAAAAAACATACAGTCGAATTGATAACCTCCTTCTTTTTTGATTGAAGTCGGTTAAAAAGGCAGACGAGCCGCGTGGTGTTAAGCGATCACTGTCGCCTATGGACACGGGCAACCTCAGGGTAGCCACCCGAGCATTCCCGGCTTTGAAGGAGAGCTTTCGTTTATATTAGAACTATGTATGTAGTGGAAAGGCCCTAACTTTCAGAAGAGCGGTGAAGCGGCGCGATTCCTACAGTAATATGACCGCGCGCCTCACATGAAATGCTGACCATGCGAGACGACGTAAGCAACGAATATTGTAAACAACAGAACACCTTCGTCACACTGAACTGACCAATCAGAAGACGTATCCTATCACGCTATCAGTTTCTTAGAATCTCTGCATGTACAAATGGTCAGAACTCAGAAGACTCAGAAGTTAGCATTCGAACCGCAGTTCCCAGGCAGTGACCTCGCCTCTCATCTCTCCTTTTTCTCCACAAGCGGCTTTCAATTCTCCGAATTCTATTAGAATTCTGTAGAAGAACCCTCTTTCTGCTCCAAACAAAATATTCGAATTATTTCTCCTTCTCGTGTCATTAGAAGATGTTGTACGGTGATCGTTTAGCATCCTGCGTTCTGTATGCTTGTCTGTGTATGGTAAATTTAATGTATATAAAAATAAAACTCGATAAAGCCTTCAAAAACCTACCGCATACATGATAAGCTTAACCATTTGCTTAGCTTTCATTTTAACGCCATAATTAGAATTACATTAAATACGTAGAAATACACCGGATACTAAAAACGACCGGCGAAAAGGTGAATTTCACGAATGTTTCTGAAATCTCCAGCAGAATTTGCCTCATTGGCATATCTCTTGCGAGTGTGCGATACCGGAGAGTGCCGGAGACCCAGTGACCTGACGAAGCGCAATAACGTGTATAATGTACAAATAATAGTAATATGTTTTATTTTATTTATTTATTCATTATTTAGAACCACCTTAAACTAGGGGTTACAAGGTAGACTTAATGCCTAATGGCATTCTCTGCCAGTCAACCCTGGGTGTTGGAGAGAACTTTGAACTAATATGTATGTTATAATATTTAAAAAGAACTAAAAGGGGGTTGAAATTTAATGGTTCGCCTGGGGAAGTACCATCGCTGCACCCACTTGTGCCGGGTCGCCTTCGGAGTATGCAGTGCAACCGCAGGCGAACGCAGACAAGACCGTATAGGGGCTGCAGCGACCACTTAACACGAGGCCGCCGTAAACTCTGAAGGTATACCTAACATGCATGTCCCATGCAGAAATGCCTTTATTTGGTATCGGGGAGGAAACCTTCAAAAAGTACCTAGCACCTTCGGAGAGGATACCGGGTTATGTGGGATTTGTATCGCACTAAAACCCCTCGGTGACCGGAAGGACTCCGGGATTTCCAGTGGAACGTACCGGTGTCCTCCATGCGCGGCGCCCCACAACGAGCCCAAATTCGGGAGCGCAGTTGCGCTCTTCTGCACCCTCAGGCGCTCACGGCGGCATGCGGCCACGCAAACACCGCTGTCCTTCCCGGGTCTGCGGGCTGGACGGGTCGAGCTCCCACTCTCACCGTCCGCAAACCCTGGAACCCCCTTTTAGTCGCCTCTTACGATCATGCAGAGGATACGGTAGCTCTATTTGTAGATTTTTTTATATGGAGATTATTTCAGGCCTTAAAATTAGGGAGAACTGGAGCTACAATGCTAACAAAAGAAGTCGAAAGAAAGAAAAGTATCGCAAAACTGTAGAAGACAACTATGACTACTAACAAATTATAATCATAATGCCACAATCACTTCATCAAGAGTGTGTACGAATATAGACAAAGGAGATTACCAAGTCGCTCCAATGGCACCATCTCTGGGGAATATTCTTTCGGTCTTGAAAATTTTGTCCGTCCGTTCAGACAGATAACCAAGTGGATAACCGTATAATTAGTTTAAGGTACCCCAAAGGGTCGCTAACTGGACGGTTGGAGCACTCACTGAGCCGCTCGCAAACCAGAACCCCCCTTTTAGTTACTTCAACGACCAGGCAGGAGATACCACAGCACTGTTCTTAATCCTGAAGCTACTGGGACTATACTTGTACCTTTAATTTCGGGGCATCCAGGGGATACAAGAACCACTTGGGCAATTTACTAATCGTAAGCACTTGCGTTCTTGTAAAATCCATCTACCTGTCTGTCAGTCCAGACGAATAGTCTGTCCTTTTCGGAGTCTGTACGGAATTCTGAAAATTGTTACAACAGAAGTACGCCGCCAGCAGACGCGATTGAAATAGAATTCAATTGAAGTCTATTTCAAACGTACTGTCAGTTTGTCACATTTTGTGATAGAATTCTATTTTATTTTCCAAATACTGCAGGAAACTTAGGTGGAAAAGTTTGAGAGAGGATAGTTTCCACGAATTGTTTGGGCGGGCAATTCGGGTGGACTAGGCTGCTAGCTTTATGTTCCACGTTGCTCTAATGCCTGTTGATTGCGATGCTCAGATGCTAGTGGCCCAGAGTAAACCTAAATGCCTGCTTTAAATTATGTGCTATAAGGCCTCGCCCATCTAATTTTGAACCGCTTCCTATTAAGCACATTCATAAGTTCGTACATCGTTTATATTAGCTCGATAGATTTTTAAGGAACTTCCATTTATGTACCTCTGTTAGGGACAGACCTGCTCTCTGAATTGAACAGGACTTCCGACAGACCACCACAACGGCCAAGATTTTGAACAACTATCAGATATGAAAGGTGAAAGAAACATCAAAGATGAAGCATAGATAAATATGCCCTTGAAAAAGACAGAAATTGATGCATTAACTTCCTTAATTTGTACATTTTCAATTTTTGAAATATACAACGAAGTATCCATCTAATCCAAATAAATAAAAGCATGTAACCGTCAAGTTCTGCGAAAATTGCCAACAAATTAACATCGCTACATGACAGCGTTCCATTCAACCTTATTCTTTGGGCAATAGGGTATAAATCCGCACGTTTTCAGTGTATTAGTCGAACGCGCCATATGTTCAGTGCAGGCATTTGAGTGATTTACAGTACAGGGAAATGTGACATATTGTGACAGGCGCGTAACGTGTGTAACGTTTTATTTCGCGTCAAAGAGAATGTACGAGAATAATGAATAAATGTATGTTTGACATATTATGTACATAGAATGTTAGAATTTCATCAGTAGGCACTCGAATGTGATATAGGTGAGAGTTAAGAATTTGAGTTCACATCGCAAAATAATCGCTGTAGCTTCGGGATTTTTTCTATTTGTATGGAGTAGCAGACGAGCATGCAGGCCACGCGGTGTGAAGTGGAAGTGGTCGCTGCAGCCCATGGACATCTACATACAACCTCAAGCAAGCATAGGTAAGTCTTGTCTGTGGTCGTGTGCAGTTGCGCTGCTACTCCGGAGGCTGGTAGTCGCCTCATGTAAGTGTAGCCGGCAACTGCACCTTTCCACCGAAACACAACAGAATTGGTTCACGGCAGAAGTGGGTGCAGCGGTGGTACTTCCCCGGTCGAATGATTTAAGTTTTGCCACCTAAATTTAAAATAGGGCTACGGTATCCACTGCCTGATCGTTATAGGCGATAAAAAGGGAGCTTCCGGGCGGCAGGAAACAGTCCATCCTACCGTCCAGCAAGCCGTCGCAAGCACTGAGTTTCAGGAGCGTACCATCGCTCTTCGGTTGATGGGTCCGTTTTGGGGCGCCGCGAGTGTAGGTCTCTGTTGCAATCCCCTGGAGATCCCAGATTTCTCCCGAAGTGCAGTTAAAATCTATAATATAACCATTGGGTAAGCCGGCTTAGCGCATAGCGCTGAAGCGCGCATGGCCCTGCGGTTAGCGTAGAACGCAAGCGATCTATGCGACTAAGCCAAACGGGTGCGGTGCGATGTGAGATGGGTGACCGCTAGTGGCAAAAAATTTCATGAGGGCACGTTAAGCCGTCGGTCCCGGTTGTTGTCGATAGATAACAATCGTTAAACCTTGTCGGAAGCCTTATGGGTGGTTTGAAAACATCTGACAGCGGATTGGCCACTAACCTGCATCTCCACCAACCCGCATTGGAGTTTTTATACACAAACACATTTCATCAAATATATATAAGTATATCTCGTGGTAATGCAGGGGAATGCAGGTGTCGTAAAGAACTATTTCAGTAACAAAAATAACTACAATTTTGTTTTATTACGCACATTCGTTGAGATTTATTTGAGTAATGTGTTTCTTAACAATGGTTCATTATGACAGCAAAATGTTATGATTTCAAAATGGGTTTCAAGAATTAATAGGCGCTATTTTCTTCTAAATCCTAAAATATGTTTTCGCTAAGAATGAATACTATGTTCATTGTATAATTAAATAGTTTTTTCATTTTAATTTATCTGGCATTGTTTAGACTGATCTACATTATATTCTATAGTAAGATCAGTTTATACTGGGTTTAACAAATTTTCGAAATTTTCGAAAATAAATTGTTACTCTTATACTCAAAGCGTTTCTGTAGAATGGTGCTGCTGTTGATTACATTTCCATAAAAGCTGTTAGTCACATTAAAATAAATTTATCGACGACCTCTGTAGTAGCAGCGCATATGCTCCCTCGAAGAAGACGAATGAAGTCTCGACAGATGGCTTGCTTGAGGTTGTGCGTCCATGGGCTGCAGCGGTCACTTAACTCCACGTGTCTTGCATACTCGTCTGCTACTTAAAGTTTAATTGTAAGAAAAATGTCGCATTATGGTGTCCATTTTAAAAGTGACTTTACCAATCTTTAAAAGCAACGGTTAGTGTCTGCTTCGTTTATCCAGTAGAGTAAATACTAGTGTACCTTGCGAAACTTAGTTTTACAAGGTGTTCAACAAGGGCAAGCTGATAAACGGAGAATACACTTATCAAAGATAGCAAGCATTTTCTATTCAGGTTTATTTAATATCATACATAACACATGCCAATAGAGACACAATATCTTCCGAAAGTCAGGTAGAGTTCTCAACTTCAGGAGCAGTGTTATAATATATTATACAATTATTATTAATGAAAATTGCCTTAAACTTTAATAAAAACAAAGGATAATTAATGTTGTTTACCATAATAAATGATTTTATGTTGCCTGTACCACAGGTACAGGATTAAACAATTTTCAAAAGAATTTTGTACTTTAAAAAATAGCTTAAAATAGTAGTTTGCGACTGTGAAAATGAGCATATATTTTGAAAATTACTGAAACGATTTTGACCTTACTTATCTTATCAATTTAATATAAAATTGTCAGATAGAACGCAATTTTTTACGTCACCACAAAGCGATGTGTCATAAAACTCATAAAACAGTGTTTAGAAACATGTAATTTTAAATTACAATTACTTGTAATTTTAAATTACAAGTACTTGTAATTTTTTAATTATAATTTTACTTGTAATTTTTAAAAATCCTTGTTTCGGGTTTTACTTTGATGTAAAAATGGAGAAAAGACACCAATTTAGACGTAAATTTAAAAATGAGCCTTTAGAAACTACTTGTAATTTTTGATCACTCTCTTCTCGGTATACAACATTGGACACAAACATTCTAAACAAAATACTAAATCCTCGCAGTAAGTACATACTGGACAAAACTTTGCAACAGCTAATACAGACTAACTTTATCGGAAAGCCAGAGAGTTGCGGTCGCCTCTGGACGTCCGCTGCTCTGTGGCTACTGCAATGTTATTGTTGTTCCGTTCTGTTTATTGTTTTTGTTTGTTGTTGTTTTGTTTAAACATACAGACATACTGCGTCCTCCAACTCGGAAATGCTGTGGATTGCAATGAACATCGGTTGTAACTTGTTTAAGTCAACTGGTAACATGTTAAGTAGTTTCAGTAGTAGGCAAAACTTGTATGAGACGATCTAAGCGATGTAGTTTGCAGTTTCGATTCTACTCCAATCAGGAGGATGATGGTTCCCTCTTACGAGTGTGACCCCTAACCGCAAGTTTCCACCGGATCACAATAAAATGTTATGGCAGAAATGGGTAAAGCACGAATTTATTTGTTTTTCTTTCAAGTCGCAACGGTGCAATCATTTTGTTATCCAAGGATTTTTTATTTTACCCGGGGAAAATATATTATTCTTATGGGAAAAATGCGTAGGCCACGCGACCGGAGTCACGGGTGGAAAGTTAGTAAATTATATTACTTTAAGTAATACACAGTGTAGGAAGGCATTTTAATAAAACATCACAATATTTCCATTGACAGCAGAGCCATTAATAATAGCAATCACCCATCCAAACCCTGACGTCACTCATTAAGCTTACAAAATTCGTCAGGGTCCACACCGTTAAACCCCTGACTTAAATTCGAATCCCGTATCAGAATAATCAGCCCAAATTCTAAAACCCAGCTTTTACTGTTTTAGATGCAAAGATGACATCCCAGGCTTAGGTTTATAATGATAATAGTCTTATAATAACTCTCAGTTTCCTTTGTCCGACCACGAAGATGGTCATGAATGCTTAATTTGTAAGTACGGGTACAGCTTAGTAATAAATACGTTGATTCGCCAACCCGCACTTACCCAGCGTATTCGACAGTGGCCTGAATCCCTCTCTATTTTGAGAGGAGACTTGTGCCCAGCAGTGAGACATCAAAAAGAGTTGAAAAAAAAATACCAAGATATTGCAGATTAACGCTGGAGATTCGCGTTTAAATTTCAAAATTTATAAAATAAGAAAAAAAAATCGAAATTCCAAAAAAACAGAAAAATCTTTGATGGAATAATACATACTCGAGGTAATTTATTACAGGTTAAATTACGTCTAAAGAACACTTCTTTACGGCCGTTAATCCCGGTATTGCGTCGGTCCGCTCCCGGCACCTCCGGGATCACCATCTTGTAATCCTGTAAAATACTACTCCGGCTTTGATACAGAGTAATCCTTTAGTTTCATTGTTGGACATTATTCTATTACCTTTAATGCCCACCAACGGGATTTTAGTATTTTTCATTACCTACTATGCAAGCGCTAACTTCTAGGATTGCTGTTCATCAAGATAATTTGACTTATTACATCTCCGATGTGGGTTGAATTGACACACACGATAGCTGTCTCGTGTGCTCCTTATCGCCCCACAGTCATGCTGCATTTTAAAAACCTTTGTACCTGAAAATTTATTCAAAACAGGGCTGCTCAGGGCTGCAGATATGCTCTCCTGCACTTTCCGATGCTTACGGCGGCATGCGGCATGCGGCCACGCACACGGCTCGTCCTTCAAGGGGCTGTTGGCTGGGCAGATCAAGCTCCCATTCACACCGTCCACAACCCCGGAAGCCCTATTTTAGTGACCTACGTCGGATACCGTAGCTCTATTCTTAATCCCGAAGCTACAGGGACTTAACTATCCTAAGGCTACTCAATTGACAGTTACCAATACAGTCATTATTCTTAAACTCCTCAGTTAAAATAAAAATAAAATCAGCGACAAAGTTATTCAAGAAACGGTGTCAACTTGAGAAAAAAATATGTGTTCATCCCTCCTACGCACCAATTTTTCCGACCAACAATGCATCAAAGGTGGCAAGGAACTGTATTAACTATGCTCTAGACTACTTCGTTAATATATAAAAAAGTTGCTCTCAGCGTCATTAATTCACGAGACGCAACTGTTCCCAGTAAGCGTTTCCTTTGTGCGATACAGAAAGGAGGTTCGCGGAGAATTTTCTAGGAGATTAACTTTTTCAATCTGCTGCAAAGATTATTTATTAATTATGAATGAACACTGACTACAGCGGGGCAAATGAGATGATCGTTCCAAGCTGCTGTGTTCCGATTTCTTGTATTGTCTTTGATGTTTAATCGGATTAATGTTAAGATGCGGGGAAGTTTTTAACCGACTTAAAAGGATTAGGTCCTAATGGGCATGATGACAGATTTTTAAATACCTTTTCTTATTGTAGGTACACGTCTCCTAGTTTCGAAAAAAAGTTTATTTCAGCAATAAACTCAACTTTTAACGTAAATTAATGTATTTTCTGCTATGTAATTTGAAATAAGCGCAAAAACGCTCGTCGGTGTCATGGCGTCGGCTTGCTCGTCAAACTTCAAGCAACACGATGACATTAACTGAGACGTGACGTCATTCCTTTTGATTGGCGTTTCAGATAACATGGCCGATTGCTGTATTTAATACTTTTATTTTATTGAAAATCTTATTAATCTTAATGTTTATATTAAAACTGGATGGTATTTTATAACTTTTTAAGCATATATTTTTCTGTAAAACCGTTTATTCTGTGATTCTTTAATAGTGTCATCATGCCTATTCGTCTTAAACTCAAGTCTCAACCATTTCTTTCTTTATGAATTCGGATTTTAATCACGCTACACATTCATAGCTCTAAAAACTTGGTAGATTTCATGTGTCGTGAGGTACCATGGACATATACACAAACACCCAGAGGATAGAGTCTGAGAGAACTGAAATTTTATCTCATTATTTCGTTTCCTTGGAATATGGTTGATGATAAACGGACGGACAAACAGACAAGTGAGCCTAAAAGTGTTGCGTTTAAATTATGTTTCTTATCGAAATCTAAAAGAAGACGATAAGGCTGTTATAGGATGATACAAAAGAATATAGCAACAGCAACGAGAGACTGATAAATTGCTTTGATACTGCTCTGTAAGGCAAGCGTATCCCTCTTGAGCATTGTGACATAGGGTGTTCCTGTTGTGTTTCGGTGGAAAGGTGCAGTTGCCGACCACACTTCCATGAGGCGACCACCAGCCTCCGGAGTAGCAGCACAACTGCTTACGACCTCAGACAAGACTTACCTATGCTTGCTTGAGGTTGTATGTAGATGTCCATGGGCTGCAGCGACTACTTAACACCACGTGGCTTGCATGCTCGTCTGCTACTCCATTCAAATAAAATAAAAAATGCGTCCCGAACGCATATAGGTCGATATGTACCACCTTATCGTAGGATATTCCCCACTTGGAGCATCCACATCATCAAAAATCTGACCAGCATGAGTCAGTAGAGTAACAGACTTCGGTGACTCGGCAGACGATATAAATGTCGCGTCACGCGTGTGCGATGCGGTTATTTTTGTCCACGCCGCGTGCTGATAGACGTGCGTTAGGAGACACGCACACGCATGAATACAGAGTCCATCCGGGCCATGATAGGAGCCTCACAGGTGGTGCCTCCAGATTGGTCTCTCACACCATTGTCCTCTAACTCTTGGGGCGGAGAAATGTGAACGGGCTGCTAATTTCCCGACGATAGGATTATTTGAGGTTGTATGTAGATGTCCATGGGCTGCAGCAACCACCTAACACCACGTGTCTAATTAGAAAAAAAAACTAAAGAGGATATTAGCTAAAAAACGCACGAATAGACAAATTCGTTAGCGGATATTAAAACAGTTGTCAGTAAAGTATTTGTAGAAAGAATAGTAGAATATACTACGAAATTACGTATTTTCTTCGTCGATTTTTTTATTTAAGGGTCATATGTATACAACATTGTAAATACCCATATTTATGCAAATAAATGTCTTTGTCTTTGTCGTATCTAAACGTAAATCCAAATTACTTTCTATCACACAGTTCTAAAGGTGCTGCAACACACTTAATGTATTTTTTTAAATAGTTTTTAAGTTTAGAAATCGAAAATGGTCGAGATTGTTCGTATGTAAATGTATTCCTCTAGTTTTTGCCGATAATTCATGAACAGACAGAACTAGCTAATATGGTGATGGCGACAAAACCTGCCTAAAATATAGTCCACTTTTTATTTCAAACACCACCGCCCGTTTGGTCTTTGACCATTCCGAACAAAATATGGTGCTTTTATTGGGCATAGGCCAACGACGACCCGCGTGGCGCAATGGTTATCACGTCGGATTGCCGATCGAGGGTCCCGGGTTCGATTCCCGGCGAAGCAGAAATTTGAATGATTAGTTTAATTTTTTGTTCTCGTTCTGGGTGTTTGTTTTTTTGTCTTTATTAATTTGGCTAATATACCTCATGGTGGCGACAAAACCAGCCAAAAAAACAGTCCATTTTTTATTTCAGACACCACCGCCCGTTTGGTCTTTGACCATTCCGAACAAAATGGTTCTTGTTGGGCATAAGCTCCAGGCCTCCGCAATTATATTAGACTCTAGCGAGGGACGTAAAAAGGGTTCAGCTAAATAGATTAAACAGAATTAAATACACGAGAATGAAAAACACACAAGAGTCTTGTCGTATGTGTGCGATCACCGTGAAATGATTTAGATTTGACCTTTTTTATTGGAGCAGACGAGACGATTTAATTGCGGTTGCAAATGTCGTTCGAATGTGTGTGTAAAATATATTTAGTTTACTGTTCTATAATATTATGTTGCTATGGTTCAATTGACGCCGAAGAATTAAATTTTTATGAGTAAATAATTTTACGGGAATTTAAAAGGATTGATACTGGTTAAAGAAAGGAAAAAATTGTCGTAGTCCGGTTGGACTATAATACAAGGGATAAATAGTATGTCCGTGTGCTATATAGTGACGGTATGATGGATACCACATGGTATTTTCGAAATGTATTTTCAACAAAACAAAACTTGTATCTTTTATGATATTTATATACGTTAAGTAATATAGTATCAATTTGTATAGAACTGACTGAATTTAAAGTTCAAAAAATTCAGTTATTCGAATTCGAATAGGCAATGGGTACGTACCTAAATTAACAGAAATCTTCTACATGAATTTGCGAAGCAATCAGAAAGCCATGTTTTCTTAATCAATTTAACTTAATTTTTCAACTCTGTTTAATGCTCCACTGCTGGGCACGGTTACCTTTTCATCTTGAAAGGGACTACGGCCTAAGTCCAACAAGCTGTCCATGTGCCGGTTAGTAACTTCACGACACGCCTTTTAGATTTTTTGTTTAACTGTCTAGCATGCACGATCTGTAGGTGGTAGAACTATTATGGATCACCCGGGGAAGTACCACCGCTGCATCCACTTTTGCCGTGAACCAACTCTATTGTGTTTCGGTGGAAAGGTGCAGTTGCCGGCCACATTTACAAGAGGCGACCACCAGCCTCCGGAGTAGCAGAAGAGGCGACCACCAGCCTCCGGAGTAGCAGCGCAACTGCATACGACCTCAAACAAGACTTACCTATGCTTGCTTGAGTTTGTATGTAGATGTCCATTGACTGCAGCAACCACTTAACACCAAGTGGCCTGCATGCTCGTCTGCTACTCCATTCAAATAAAAAAAAACCGATAGTATCCTCATCACGCATATATACATATGCGCAACTGATAACCGAACAATTTCAGATCGCCGCAAAAACTACTTGTATTTCATTGATCTTCAGATTTACTCCAAAAAGAAAACCCACCAGAATGAACTTCTTTCCACACAATAATAAAAAGGTGTTTTCTTGTGTAGTGTCAAAAATACCCCAATTTGTAAACCATTACGTGCAAACACGTGTTGGCGTCGTCAACGAGTCACGTAGTGTGTTGAAAACATAGTAGCGGTTAGGGTTTTCACCCTAATGGAAGTTTAGTTTGTTCAGTTTGAAGGATCCATTTCGAACAAGTTTAGTAAAGATTTTTGGATCTGTATTATATGTGATTTTTTTACTTCATTAAATATCGGAACAAACTTGAATTTAATTACAATGAGTACATAATTTTAAGTCAGTATAAATTCATAAATTTATATGGCTGTATGATATTTACGAATTTGAAAAAAAGAAAATATTTTTTTCTTCGATTGTCGTATTATGGATATCAAATTGAAAAACTTCTAGACTAACTCACTTTGGTGACTAGAAAAACGTTATTTTTCTAGTAACCAAATAATACTTAATGAATAGTAGTATGAAACTAAAATAAATAATAAAAATTTACCTGTTCAGTTGTCATTTTTGTCAGCCGACCATTTAGATTATAAAATTAGATTTAAAAAGCTTTTCCCAGTTCAGATCCCTGACTGTAATATAAAATTTGCAGGCAAAGTTATTTTTTTATCATATCTATAAAAGAGAAAGTGTGTATGTATGTTCCTTATAGACTCCGAAACGGCTGGACCGATTTCAATGAAATTCTCGGAGAATCTTCAGATTAGTCCAACGATTAATCCTGTAAGGTTTGGTTCACTTCTCTTTCTAACGCGGGTGAAACCGCGAGGCACAGCTAGTACATATATAAATCTTACTATCATTTTTTATTCAAACATTGACAACCCTACCTCTCACCAACATCTCCGAAGACACATTTATACATATTTGATGGGCCGCGGGGAAATGCGATTGCTTATATAACATTAAAAGGCAATTACTGCATGATTTGATACGCGTTGTTTATTGTGACTTTTATATTATTACGTCTTTTTAAGTTTTTTTAATGAAGTAGCAGAGAAGCATGCAGCCACGTGGTAGTAAGCGGTCGCTGCAATCCATACTCTAATTTAACACTAACATAATTTCTCACCGTCGCCAGGGGTTGACTGGTAGTCCCTGTAGCTTCGGGATTAAGAATAGAGCTACGGTATGCTACGGAATAGAGCTACGGTATATGCCTGATCGTAAGAGGCGACTAAAAGGGGACTTCCGGGGTTGCGGACGGGGAGAGTCGGAGCTCGAACCGTCCAGTCAGCAGCCCCGGGAAGGACGGCGGTGTGTGCGTGTGGCCGCATGCCGCCGTAAACATCGGAAGGTGCAGGAGAGCACATCTAACCTCCGAAGATGGGCCCATTCTGGGCTCCGCGCGTGGAGGACACCGGTGCGTTCCTTAGGAGATCCCGGAGTCCTCCCCAAGTGCAGAGGCAGGCCACCGAGGGGGTTTTAGTGCGGTCAAATCCCACATAACCCGGTATCCTTTCCCAAGGTGCCGGGTACCTTTTGAAGGTTTCCCCTCGACACCAAAAAAAAGGGTTGACTGGTAGAGAATGCCATCAGGCATTAAGTCCGCCTAATATAAAAATACAATAAAAGGTATATAAATAAATATTTCTGCACGCATGACGCAACCTCAAGCAAGCTAAAGTACTATTCGGTCAAGTTAACATGACACCTGGGAGGCTATTCTGAATACATCCGTCCATTACTTTTAGCATTTTCGGAATCATTATTTCGGACATCGGACATGTTCTGGTAAAGTAGCCATCAGTAGTTTGACTGACTAGACTGACTGATACCTGACGACTAACTGATTTTTTTCTACGACTGCAAAGTGATGCAAAAATTTTACTTGACGTTGGTAATATGCACAAAGTTTGCGACGCCATTATTAAATTTGAAAAAAAGAAAGTTCTGATGACGTGACAATGACAAAAAAATTATTGTCATCCTGACAAGTAACCAGTGCGCGCTAGCTCTTAAACCACGGAAAGAATAATAATATTGGTAGAATTTTGTCAATCCTATTTAAAAAGAGGCCCGAAAATTCACGAAGTTTCCAATAAAGGCGTATAGAGTAGCCTCCTAGGTGTCATGTTAAGTTGACCGTATAGTACTGCATTTGCGCTGCTACTCTGAAGGTCGAACTATTAACCTACTATTGAAGCGACTTATATAAAGTCTTACTATTAAGATTCCGTATTAACTGCCTATCTATTCGCGCGTTGACTGACGACATTCTACTTCACGAAATCCGATCGGGTCTGTTTGTAGTAGTGCTGTGTACTGACATGCAATAACTTTTGCTTGCGAGCGAAAGTTATTGCTGCGTTAGCAAAAAAATGTGAACATCTCTGGAATTAACAAAAAACCTTTTAAAATAATAACTTACATAATTATTCTAAAGACTTCTTAGTTTCGTTGTCATGCTGACGTTACTAGACACGGAGCGCTCTCGAGGTTACGCACACTAAAACAATGTGCGGCCTCACAACATTCATAGCCGAACGGACATATGTATAACATCTATCTATAACTAAAACAACTGGAAATTACGACTCGGGGCTTCGAGTGAGTTATGGTTTGATGCTTAAAATGAGTTATAATTTTGCTAAAATCACACCAACCCTTCAGCTAGGCGGCTTTTCGTATTACTTTCGCATCCAAAGTTAATTTAATTTAATTAATCAGGCCGCCAACTGTACCGTACTGTGTTTATTTTTCTCGCGGCATCGCACGTGCCCTGCATACCTAGTAAAATATGATTATGATAATAAGCGCCAGGTGTGGCCAGACTGAATTTATAATTTTGTCCTATTTTAATTTATGGTTTTTTTTTTCGTTTTTTCCCTTTATTTAAATAAGTAAAGACGACCCATGTGGCGTAATTGTTACTGGACTGCCGATTGGAGGGTCCCGGGTTCGATTCCCGGCGAAGCAGAAATTTGAATGATGAGTTTAAATTTCTGTTCTCGGTCTGGGTATTTGTGTTTCTGTCTTTGTGTGTGTCCATGGTACCCACGACACAGGGGATATCTGCCCTACTATGAGTGTGAAACGTTATTATAAAAAACTGTCGGATGTTTTCAGACTTCCGAATAACTTTAAAGACTGCTGCCTATTCGTAACAAGTAGGCTTTCCATGCTGTCGTAAGCCTCTAACGTTAAGCCTTCACACAATTGAACGCGTACGTTTTGCTTGCTACTCAATTTCCACCTTCTCGTCTCACTTAAAAGCTCCTTTCCAAGCAGTCATAACTAAATTGTACATAATAACGTTATCCGAACGAGCTTCAAGCAAACACGAATACATTCGCCCCAGTTAGTGTCAAATAAATTTCAATAATGAGCGTTCTTCGTCATCGTCTGTTTGACGTGCCTGTACAAAATATACATCGCAATTTACTCGGGTTCCGAGTAAAGTGTAATTCGTGATGAATGTCACGACTAAATTGACACAAGTCATGTTAAGTTATATATTGTATGTTTTGAATTATTTCATTTTCGCATTATCGAAGGTTAAAGATAAATCCCACTAGCGTTTTACGAGCTTTAACGACTCTACGACGTCTGCTAGTGATGGGACTCGAATCGAAAATGACTTATTCGAATCAGTTCAAATAACCCGGCGAAAATTCGAACCATGATTCGAATTGATTGATATATTCGAATCAATACAAATTTGTATGTTGATTCAAATTAATAAAATCGTTTAATAGATAAAAATGTAGTTAGATACGTTTTCGAACACTTTATAGACCTAATTGCTAGGCCCCGCGGTTTCACCCGCGTAAATCCCATTCCGATGGAATACCGCAATATAAAGTATCATATGTGTTAATCCAAGTTATAATCTACCTATGTTCCAAATTTCAGCCACAGATTCGAATTGTAAAGACTCGAAAATTCGAATCAACATTGAATCTCATTCGAATCAAGTTTTCACCGTCATCATTCGAATCATTCGAACCAAATGTGATTCGAGTCCCATCACTGACGTCTGCAAAGAAGCGACGTTAATGTTGCGGTTAAAGAATGCGTAACGTTAACTAATGCCTGCCCTACACGTTGCGATAAATCGGTCAGATTACTTCAGATTTCTCTGAAGAAACCTGTTTCTTCAGATTTCTCGCAACGTGTGGATGGAAATCGTTCCGATTCGTTTCAATTTCTCGTACGTCGTCGGCAGTATGAAATTTCATCAGAGAAATCGTTCGTCGGCGGTTCGGGCGGCTTCGGGATCGCTCGGCTGAACTCGGCTCGGCACTCGACAGTTCGCCGGCTTCGTCTCGGACCCCGCTTGTTTTCGGACAAAGCGTGCTTTATGCAATAATATGTATGCTCCTCGATTTTTTTCCTTTAAGCACATAATTAGGCCCCTACTATCGCATCCAAGTGAAATCTACACCCGCAAATTGCGCACTCTAAATAGTCACAAATTATATGAATGTACATACATACATACATCGAACCAAGTTATCTTTAACATCTGGAAATAGTTTTATTATGACAATTAGAATATACAACCAACTACCTGATAAATTGAAAAGTTACGATTATTTTAGACTTAAACAATAATTGTTTCAAAAAATATATTTTTAACTTTTTAAAACGACTTATCAAACAGCCCTCGTTTATTTTGTCGGACATTATTATAATAATAAATAATAAATATTTCACACTCAAAGCCCCCACAGTAAGGCAGATATACCCTGTGTCGTGGGTGCCATGGACACACACACAGACACAAACACAAACACCCAGACCGAGGACAGAAATTTTTAAACTCGTCATTCAAATTTCTACTTCGCCGGGAATCGAACCCGGGACCCTCTCGGCAGACTGGCATGATAACCATTGCGCCACAGGGGTCGTCGTTATATAACAATATTATAATTGTATTATTGACATTTAATGATAAATATTCAGTTCCTTACATAATTACTGTTTTAATATTCTATTTTGTAAGTTTACAATATTATGATGTGTGAAGCCTGAAAAGGTAGCATTTATTTGAACTCGTATTATGCATTAAGACCTGCAAATATTGTACTAAATGCCTCACACTAATGTTTAAATGAATAAATTAATAAATAACGCAAGAGCGACATCATCATTTTTCATCTTGATAACATGTTTATTGTGCGAACTTCTGCGGAAAACTGACGATCGAATCAGATATCGGTGACGTGTGGAGGCACTATGGGCTTCCGATTTCTCTGTTCAGAGAAAAATCGGCCGATCTCTGAACGATTTCTCGCAACGTGTAGGGCAGGTCTAACTGAAGTAACTGATGATACGATTGGACGCTGGCTGTAGCCTCGCCTTCGCACATACGAACAGAGTGAGATGGTGGTGTGATTATATCAGTTTGCTAAAATACGCAAAGTCGACATCACGTTACATCAGCTACAAAAGCAAGATGTAAGGGTGGAAAAAAATCATTGATGATAACCAGAAATAATATGGCATTTGAACCTTTATTTAAAAAAATACTAAAATCTCTTACTCAACCACTTTCGGGCATTTTATTAACACCAAAATATCAAACATTAGTTTCAGCAAAGTCACGAGAAAGATACAAAAAGTAGTCATACCAAGCTCAATTTTTTTGTCATCGCACGACCATGGATAATCCTCGATCCGTAAGCGAATAAAAACTGCTGAACAAACAATAAGGCTATCTGTGTACAGACAGCCCGCGACTTTTTAGTCGCACGTCTTAACCGCGGTAACAAACGCATTGTCTTACACTAAAATGACGATTACATTATGCCAGTTATAACTTTTGTTCGCATTGAAATCAATCAATCAAAATAGGTCAATCATCCCATAAGATTAGCCTACTTCTTGTTTAAAGCTTCTCAAAATCTAATAGCAGTGAAAATAAAACAATATGAATTATTTTTATATGATAATTAGAGCTAGGAAAATACTGCAACTGTCTGTCCATAGATACCATTTCGTAGGTGGTAGAACTATTATTGTTCGCCCGGGGAAGTACCACCGCAGCACTCACTTCTGCCGTGAACCAACTCTATTGTGTTTAGGTGGAAAGGTGCAGTTGCGGGCCACACTTACATGAGGCGACCACCAGCCTCCGGAGTAGCAGCGCAACTGCGTACGACCTCAGACAAGACTTTCCTATGCTTGCTTGAGGTTGTATGTAGATGTCCATTGGCTGCAGCGACCACTTAACACCACGTGGCCTGCATGCTACTCCATTCAAATAAAAAAACCTATTTGAATGCCAAATATGACATTATTAGAGAGAGGAGAAATTATTTTGTAACACATTTGAACGGTGATGGAAAACATGAAAGAGCTCGCCGCCCAACTTTATACCAATAGAATTTAGTAAAGATTTCTTCATAGTCTCTCTAGGGGCTAAGCGATGTCACTCACTTCGAAATTTTAATCCTTAAACATGTTAAAAGTAAAACTTTTTTTACGACGGCTTTAACTTACTAAGCTTAAGTGGAAAGTTAAAAAATCTTTGTAATCGTTCATTTAACAGCCGGCCTTAATCCTTCATGCGAAAATATACCATGAATATTTAAGATTGCCGGATTTTAACTTGTGACCCAAAGAGTTTAAAGACACGAAGCCACAGAGATATTTTGACATTACTTTAAAATTTAAGGTCTATTTAAAAAAAAACTGGCATAAACGCTTAAACAAATGAAGAAAAAAAAGATTTTTCCTTTTTTTTATAAATCTCAGATTTACGACAGCCAAAGTCTTTTTGGGGCAAAAAATCTAAAAGGGATTTTTTAACAACCATTACCTAGTGGGCAGGTCGTTGTGCGGTGGGATATGAAAGTAGACCCTGGCGTACGCCGTCTCTTCGCCAATTCGTTATCTTAACCACTCGGCTATCACCTATCAATGCTATGAATGATATTATTACTATTAGCATGAAATGATTTTTTGATTAGGGTTTTTAAGAATTAAACTGTCGTAACAAACATACAAGAAATTATTTCTAACATACAAAAGTACTGAACGAGCGCAGACATTCCAACAATACTTCACACAAGTATTCAGTCCTTCGAGCCGGATGTCCGAAAACAATAAGTCCATTATCACATTTCAACATACACAATACACAAATCCCTTCCGAAATAATATACGATAGCATCTGAAGAGCACACAACTCAACATAATTCAACAAAACTCAAAACATCCATTACTTGGGCAGCTGTTGAGAAAATTTAAAAACTCACGAGCGATTAATTCGTCCACCATTCGTTTCCATTCACCATTTTTCATGGGAAATATGCGAAACGATTCGTTTCCGTTAGCGCATTGTTTAAATTGCAGCTGTTAAGTTAACACGTTGATGGAATTTAAAGCAGACGTCGCGATATTGAGTTATTTCGGAATAGTTTTTTTCCGGAAATTCATAAACAGTGGTCAGTCGCGATGATTAGAAAGATTCTAACGGTGTACAAATAATAAATTTAAAACTATAATGAAGTAAAGTAATGCAGATACTTATATATAGACGACCTGCGTGGCGCAAAGGATACCATGCCGGACTGCCAATCGAAGGGTCCCGAGTTCGATTCCCGGCGAAACAGAAATTCGAATGGTGAGTTTAAATTTCTGTTCTCGGTCTGGGTGTTTGTGTTTCTGTCTTTGTGTGTATCCATGGTACCAACGACACAGGGTATATCTACCCTACTGTGGGGCTATGAGTGTGAAGCGTTATTTATTTATTATTTATTATTAATATTATTATATATAAAAATCTTTTTTTTTTGTGTTTTGGCTACGACCTTTTTTGCGTCCCTCTGCTGGGCACGGATCCCCATTATTAGGGAGGCCTGAAACTAACTCCCCCGCGCCGCTGCTCTAATGCAACCCGCATTAAGGTGGAGATAAAGAGATTGGTGGAGGCCAACCCGCTGGTCCGACGTTTTCAAACCGTCCATAAGGCCTCCGACAAGGTTTAACGACTGTTATATACGATTTCACCAGCAACCAGAATCGACGATTTAAGAGGCCGTATACGAAATTTTGCCGATTTCGCTGATTTACCTGATTTTAAATATGCGATTTCGCAGTTAAAGTACAGTATTTTCATAACTTTTATTGCACAATATGACTAATCATTTCAATAATAATCTAATACATTAGCCGATTGGATTTATTATTCTGTTTAATACAAAGGGTAGCAGATTAAGGAATCTTATTGAAATATATTGAAATTTAAATAATTGTATTGCGATAACTCCTCCAATTACGACCCGATTTAATTTTATTATAACAGCTTTACCGCTGAGTCGATAATAATTTCGACAAAAATCCCGCTCCTATAAAAGGGCCATAAAAATTACTACATTTAATTTTTGACGTGATAACGTCTTTAAAATCGTTTTAGTCGGGTGACATGTTCAGAAACTTGTGTCACACCAAAACCTCACGAGCGCGATCGCAGGTATAACGAGAGAGAGACGGACCGATCTCCCGTCTCATCTCGAGCGCTGCCAGTCATTCCGTGAAACTTTTCACGCGGAATCCTCACGAGCGGAGGCTGGCATAGCGTTCGAGTGAGTGGACCGATCTTCCGTCTCTCTCACTCTAGCGGCATACAAACGAATGGAGATTTTCTCGTGCGGACGTTATCACGTAAACATCTCGATCGTAAACCTACTTTACAAACAATTTGCCGTTTTTACAGCAACATGCCGCCCTATTGAAAACCTCCTTCGTTTCAAAGTCGTTTAAAAACAAAACAACAGGGGTTAGCAAATAGCATAGTTTATTTAAACTGTATAAGCGATCCGCCTCGGGCCGGAAGTTAAATATTAAATGATCCGTTCCTCTTTGCCTTGCACGGTTAAAAGTTTTAGACTTTTAACTCCGAAACGAGGGTAGATGAAAATAAAACTGCACCAAACGAGGTTTTCATTTTGGGCTCCCGACAGTGAAATATATCTTTATATTACTAAATTGAAATTCGTAGGTAGTAGAACTATGATGGTTCGCCCGGGGAAGTACCACCGCTGCACCCACTTTTAACATGAACCAATTCTATTGTGTTTCGGTGGAAACGTGTAGTTGCCGGCCACACATTCATGAGGCGACCACCAGCCTCCGGAGTAGCAGCGCAACTGCATACGACCTCAGACAAGACTAACCTATGCTTGCTTGAGGTTGTATGTAAATGTCCGTGGGCTGCAGCGTCCACTTAACACCACGTGGCCTGTCGTTCGTCTGCTACTCCATTCTAAAAAAAATATTTACTGGTGATAGGACTTCCAAGGATCGACCGGGGAAGTATTGACGCCGCACCCATTAGCCGTCAAGCAATTCAATTGTTCCGATGAAATGTTGGCGTCACTGATGCAGAAGTACATAATAATATGTACATAAGATGATAATCAATCTTCGGAATAGCAACGCAACTGCTAAAGACCTCATGCAATGCTCGTTTGAGATTTTAATGTTAGTTGTAGAAGTCTAATGGATGCGACGACTACTTACTCGTAGAACCGCGTGGCCAGCATGCTCGTCTTTTTTTCCCAACCTTTTTATTTTGGGCACAGGTCTCCTCTAACAAGAGAGAGGGATTTAGACCATATTCCACCAAGCTGGCCTAGTGTGCGTTGGTGGACATCATACCTTCGAGAAATTATTATAGTTTCTCTCAGGCATGCACGGCGATCATATTATATCTTGGAGAAATTATCAGTTTCTCTCAGGCATGCATGCTGATGGAAAACATCGTAATCAATTAAATATCACAATATTTTCCATCATCGCTGTTACTCTATTCAAATTATGAAAAAACACGAATTTGTTCAAGATCTCCATCGATGTCTTAACACAACTTTTAATGTAAGAAATACATAAGCCATTAGTATTGTAGCTGATTTTGAACTGCAATACTGTAATTAATAAGGAAAGGATACATAATTACCGTCTTCCAAGCCGTCGAAAACTGACCACGTCCAGAACCTTAATTTCGGTATCGAAACTTACCTGAAACAGAAAAAAAACGAAATTAGTTTATCATTATATTATAAGAGCGGTTTCGAACTAGCGTAATTTTCGGCGCGTACCGATCGCACAACCGTACGTTTCGCCAAACGCGATTATACGCGCGCTACTTTTTCACCTGAAAATGTCAAATGTCATCGTTTCGCGCGTACACGCGAATTTTAAAGCAAAAATAGCCTAAAATAAGCTTTTCCAAAACCGCTCTTATTCTTGCTAAAGTTACATTGTTACCCGGATTTTTGTAACTTGTCAAACTTTATGGACTCTAGAATAATATCGTTAGCAATTCCGAGAACGAAGATTCGAAAAAAAAACACAAACAGGAGATGTTTTTAAAGTGTAAGCCCCTTCGTACACAAGGCTCCGCAAATCTCCGATACTTGACGATTTTAGTCTCCAAGCGACTACCGCAATACAAATTCATTGAGATTCGTACACTAGTCGCGTCGCCGACATTCGTCCCGCGATTCGCGTCGCGCCAGTCGCGCGCTACTTGCCGGTCGCCATCGTCGCTACATAAGTCGCAGAGATTTTCAAGATGACGGAGCAATTATTAAATATTAAATTTGTTCCTGAGGTGGAGAAATATCCTTGTTTATATAAATTTAACCAAAAGGAATATTCTAAAAAAGATATAACAGAAAAAAGTTGGGTAACAGTAGGAAATGCCGTTAATTTAACAAGTTGGTATCTTTTGCAGCAACATACACTCTGCAGTTTATGTTTTTTTTCTATGTATGTACCCAGTACCTTCGGTTACGACGATTTCTTTGTTTCCGGTAATGATTGTACAAAATTATGGTTTCATCATTACTTGTGTCAGACATTTTGTAAACGTGTAATCTGTTTAGTCGCTACCGCGTCTGCAGTGGCTGAGTGTACGGATCGTGCGCTACTCGATACTCGCGACACGATACTAATGTAGTATACAACATTAGTATCCAAGATTTGCGTAGCCTTGTGTACGAAGGGGCTAATAATATCTAAGAGACCTTACACCTAACAAAGCGTGTGTATTTGTTGACATTTTTGTGACAAATGTGTTAGTGTACAGTTAACGACTATGGAAAAAAATCAGACAGTAGTTTTATTATTAACATAATAAAGTAGTTAAATAATAAAGTACTTATTATTATTATTATTTGAGTTGATGGGGAAGGGTACAACCCTAAGGCCACTGCGACCAGTAAATGATCTATTGTAGCCTAACCCCGCGTTTATATCTGATTCCCAAGGCCGACGATTGTTAGGAACCGTACGATGCGCTTGGGATCTAGAAGTTTGACATCTTCCGATGTGACTAGGCTGCCGCCCAGTATCCGACTTCTGCTATGTGCGAGTGCGACACAGTCGCAGAGGATGTGGATGCCCGATTCCTCTTCACCATTGCAGAATCTGCAAATAGCAGTTGAACTTAGGTTAAGTTTGAACATATGCCTGTTTAGTTTACAGTGACCAGTTAGAATTCTTACAAGTGGACGTATTTCATTGCGTTCTAGATTGATCACTTGCTTTGAGTATTTGCTTGAGTAGCCAGCCACCAGCGCCCTTGCATGCGTCATGCCTGGTGCGGACACCCAAAGGTCCTTGCCCTGGTTCGTAGACCAGATTTGAAGCATGGTTCATGAGTTCCCTCATGATAGGTGACTTCCAGT
Source organism: Pyrgus malvae (assembly GCA_911387765.1). Taxonomy (NCBI): domain Eukaryota; kingdom Metazoa; phylum Arthropoda; class Insecta; order Lepidoptera; family Hesperiidae; genus Pyrgus; species Pyrgus malvae. The sequence continues at coordinate 11,541,318 of OU426972.1, read as the reverse complement.
TGGCCTTGCCTTTTTCAGCAGCACGGAGAATAGCACATTTGGCCTCTTTCTGCACATGAATGTGTAGAGGGTAAATGTTTAGTATTGCTTCCATTGCTGCAATTGGCGTTGATGGAAAGGCCCCGGTTATAATACGACAGGCCAATCCTTGGACGCTGTTTAGTATCTTGATACATGTTGTTTGCATTGTTTTTCTGTACCAGCATACGCAGCTGTATGTGATTATGGGTCTAACAATGGCTTTGTAGATCCACGCTACGTATTTTGGTTTTAGCCCCCATTTCCGGCTTGTTAGCCTACAACATGTTCCCAGAGCAATCTTTGCTTTCTTGACAACCTTATCAAGGTGTGCGTTCCAGTTAAGTCTTTGGTCCAATGTGATTCCTAAATACTTAACTTCTTTCGAGAGTGGTATGGCTGTGCCAAAAAGCTTAATTGTTTCAAGCTTGTCCAACTTATATCTTCTTGTGAAGGGCACAATGACGGTTTTGCTGGCATTCACCGATAGACCGTTATTGATGCACCATTTTTCGACTATTTTAAGTGCTGACTGCATGAGGCTAGATAAGATGCTTTGGCAGCTTCCAACTATGTTGATTACCAAGTCATCTGCATAGCCTTGTGTGTCCAGTCGATTGTCGTTGAGCTCCTGGATAAGATTGTCGACCACGATTGACCACAGTAGGGGCGAAAGGACTCCACCTTGCGGGCAACCTCTGTTAATCTTAATTTCGGTTGTGATGTCAAATAGCGTGGTACGAACTATTCTGTTATTAAGCATGTAACCCACCCAGTGGGTGATGGTATTATCTATGCCTCTCTCTTTCATACATTTTAGTATGACTTCAGTAGGGGTATTGTCAAAGGCTCCCTCAATGTCCAGAAATGCACATAAGGCAATTTCTTTGTCTTCAAGGGCTTTTTCTATACGGTCCGTTAGCACCATAAGTGCGGATTCCGTTGATTTCCCTTTTTGGTAGGCATGTTGCTGCGGCTGTAGGGGTATGACCTTTAGATAGGTTTCCCTGATGTGTAGGTCTATCACCTTTTCCATTGTCTTCAGTAAAAATGAGGTGAGACTTATTGGTCTGAAAGATTTGGGTTGCGAGCTATCCCTGTCACCCGTTTTGGGTATAAAGGTAACCCTCACTTTTGTCCATGAGGTTGGCAGGTATCCCCAGGCAAAACTTGCTCGGAAGATTTTCAATAGTACTGCCAGCACTTCGTTTAATCCTTCTTGTATTAGAGCAGGGAAAATGCCGTCTTCTCCTGCAGTTTTGTAGCCCTTAAAACTATTAATGGCCCAGGTTACTTTGTCGGGTTTGAAGATTGAGGTCGCCACCCTCCAGTTCTCAATGGTTGGCCTTAATTTGTGTGTGTAGGAGGGTGGCATGATGGTATCCTTGTCCATGACGGTAGACCCGGGGAAGTGTGTGTTTATTAATACCTTCAAGGTCTCATCTACCGTCTTGGTGTAACTTCCATCAGGTTTCCTCAATAATCCAAGATGAGCTGGGGGCGTTTTTGCAAGAATTCTGTGGATCTTGGCGACGTGTGCCGTCCCATTTATTTCCTCACAGAATCTTTGCCAGGATCTGCGCTTTGCCCTTCTCAGTTCATTGTTGAAGTCCGTGAGTGATTGGGTGTAGGTCTGCCAGTCTTTGGTCTTTTTGGCTCTATTAAAGTCGGAGCGTGCTTTTTGCCTAAGCTTAATAAAGTACTTAATCATTGATAAATATTAAAACCAAAACCGTTAATAAGAGATACAATTGCAAACACCTTTTGTAAGAAAACCATATTGGATCTGACCCCTCCATTCTAAAACTAACCTTCTTCCGGCTCATTAATTAAACAAAAGGAAACAATAAGAACCAGATGAAGAAAGTTTCGCCGCTAAATATTGGGAATTTTTCTTCCAATCAGTTTTTAATATACGAAATGGATATTTGAAATGAGAGAGTGAATGAACACATTTGTTCTTAAAATATTTTCTAATGAGCGGCTGTTTTCAGAATCTGACATTTTCCAGTCAAATTGACACAGCAGTCGAGGGATCATTTTGAGAAAAACTTTTAGATCTTAATGATGTCACCGTTTCGACTACCGACTACCATTTAGTTAACTTTTATCTAGTTACTTTACTAGATAACCGATCCCGAACACCCGGACGACAGAGTGTTGCTCGGATAAAAACAATTGATTGTCTTGGTTTAATTTCAAACAAAACACTCATTGGCTTAGTTTTTCTTAAAAACGCCATCTAAAATAGCTCCCACTTAAAAATAAAATGTTGCCACAAAAAATCAAAAAGCGTAATATACTTGAACCCGAGTCTCTAGCTCCGCAGTCAGCCTACGTAACCATTCTGCCAAGGAATTTTTTTTTTTTAATTCGATCAACGAAACTCTCATTGAGGTCTATCAAATGGACATTGTAATTTGTTTGAAAGGCGAATGACGTTTGACAGCGTCACAAACGGCGTTCTATGCCACAATATTATTAATACTCTCCAATAGATGTCAGGAAGAATCATTGTTATAAAATTGGAGCCGTTTTCGAGTTTCAAGTTACATATTATATGTAGGTATACAACAACTGCTCGTTTAAAAGTATTAAATAGCGACCTACGTTTCCTCCATAGAATTGAGACATTTTCACCATGGTATAAAGTAGCCCCCCCCCCCCCAAGTCCCTGTAGCTTCGGGATTAAGAATAGAGCTACGGTATCCCCTGCCTGATCGTAAGAGGCGACTAAAAGGGGGCTTCCGGGGCTGCGGGTGGTGAGAGTGGGAGCTCGACCCGTCCAGCCACCAGCCCCGGGAAGGACGGCGGTGTGTGCGTGGCCGCATGCCGCCGCAAGCATCGGAAGGTGCAGGAGATCACATCTGCTCTCCCAAAGATGGGCCCGTTCCAGGGCGTCGCGTATGGAGGACACCGGTGCGTTCCATGGGAGATCCCGGAGTCCTCCCCAAACGCAGAGGAAGGCCACCGAGGGGGTTTTAGTGAGGTTAAAATCCCACATAACCCGGTGTCCTCTCCCAAGGTGCTGGGTACCTTTTGAAGGTTTCCCCCCCGATACAAAAAAAAAAAAAAAAAAAAAAAAAAAAAAAAAAAAAAAAAAGCCCCCCCCCCCCCAACTATTTCCATATAAAAAATCAGGTCAATCCATAGCACCGTTGCGACGTGAAGGAAGGACAAACAAACAAACACACTGTCAATTTTAAATATTAAGTATGGACAGGTATACTAAGGCATCCTGTGTCTTCACTTTGACCAATGAAACCTTGTTAATCACTGAGCTTAGGCCCGATAAGTAAATTACCTGTGAAGCTGGCTTATCGGCTTTTATCTTATTACTGTCCGATGTCAAAGCATTCAGCTTTGATCAGGATAAGCCTTCGATTTAGTTTTCTCAGAAGTAAGTTATGTCTCATGAAGACATAACATATTAGAATGGGTTATTCAATCATACGTTATTCGAAAATATTGTAGAGGAATATTGTATAGACAAGCAGACAGACAGACAAATAAAGAGACAAACAGACAGACAGACAAATAAAGAGAGAAACATAAAGACAGACTTAGACATACCGACAGACTGAGATGTGAGATGCAGACAAACGGAGCGACGTAAAAACAGTCAATTGACTATCGCAAAACACAGAAAACCCCATTAGCCCTCTACTGAATTATTCTCGGCTACAATCTCGCCGGAGATCGCGTTGCGAATGAATGTTGCATCATTTATTCGCGCGTAATTCCGACACTCAGCGGAGATAACAAGGTGTAAGGGATGAGATATGGTTTCAGAGAGTACGGGTTTGCGGAGCGGGACCTTGTTGACGATCACGGCGGAGTAACAGCAAGGCGGGCATACCCGTATGCACCGGGAACGTCAACTAGCTGTCACTGTGTTCCATACAACACTGACAACTACAGTTGTGTTGTGTACGAGTAGCTCGCGAATGAGTGATAGAAAAGAGACATATCTTTACTAAAGAGCTAACCACTCTTCGGCTCAGGTCATTTTAAATTATCTTAATATATATAGATTACGTGTCACGTGTTTTTCCGCGATGGACTCCTAAACTACTTAACCGATTTTAATAAAATTTGCACACCGTGTGCAGTTTCATCCAACTTGAAAGATAGGATAGCTTACATCTCAATTTATAGTCGCAATATTAGGTATTTTATTATTGATACTTTAAAGCAGGATAACGTCTGCCGGGGTACCTAGTATAAATATATTTATATGTATCTTTCATAATAGTGATTGATTGATTGATTTGTAGTACTTAGTACTTGATTGAGTGATTTATAAAAGAGTGGTATGATAAAAGAGTGATATATGTATATCTTTTCATTTTAGTGATACATAATGCGGATCTCTACTGACAACCGCGCCTACGCACGGCGAATAAACCGTAGATTTTTGCGCCAAAAAAGTGTGTCTTTTCTTGTATTAGATGTTTTACATCAGTAATACATAAAGAACCAATGACGACGAGGATCGCACATCTAGAAATCAGTTGTCGGAGATCAGTCGAGTGTTTAATTATCCGCAGATGTCTTTCCACGACAGATTCCTCATTATTCTTCCGAGGACGTTCCAGAAAGTCTTTAGTCTTCGAGCCGCTTTTAAATGAGAAAATACGTGGTACTTTCATTTTATTTAGTCCGTTATTCGGGAATTGTCATTTTATTAGGCGCAGGCGCAGTCCCAGGGTCATCCCCGTCACAGGGGACATGACCCAATCCCCCCAAAATCCATCAGTCATGCGTAGATGGAAGGCGAAACAAGCCAATTTGGGACACCTTTTCCCCCAAATTTATTAGGAACCCCCCCCCCAAATTGAAGGCTGCGACCGCGCCTGATTAGGTGGTAAAAATATAATATCTATGGGTTGTCTCAGAAAAGCGTACATTTTCCCTTTCATGTGTGCACCACTAAGAGTTCGCTTAGCCGTTTTGTTATTGCTATGTACTAATGACATGTTTTTCTGACTTAAATTGTTAGAAATTGCACGGTTTTAGCAGGCAATTCACCATCGCTGCACTCATTTCTGCCGTGATAGCTATTCAATTGTATCGTATTCGATTGTGTTATTTATTTTACTTTAATTAATACGATACAAACCAATTACATTAATTAAAGGACATCACAATCATACTTCTCGCTCACAGAACTTCAAGCATACCGACAATATTTCCTTCCATCCATCCGCAAACAAATCACACTCAGGGTAAGTCTACGCTCTAAGCGTACAAGGAATCGACGAATGAGAGCGCGCGATACATATATTTGTTTTCATTAAAAAGGTTGAACATTAAAGACCTCATTATTTTCATTGCCTTCATCATATCCTCTAATTGATACCTCTAAATAAATAAAAAATACTTTAAAATACCAATTTGTAAGCGTTTCTATTAAATTTTCCAATACCACTAGAGAAAAAAGGCTCTATACAACATCAAACTATCTCGACTACTTACAAGTGTAATGCGCTCTTATTTTCCCTAAAGTAGGGCTCAATTTGCTTTAACGTACCTCGTTAGTGTCATTTGCAGTTGTTTCGCTTCTCACTCCATTACCACACTTTGCTTAACATTCTTATACTGATTTATAACTTCTTAAACGTATTCTTTAATTGGATCATTAACTAGATTTAGGAGCTCTTATTTTCCATAAAATAGGGTTCAATTTGCTTTAACGCTACCTCGTTAGTGTCATTTACAGTTGTTTCGCTTCTCACTCCATTATGACCACACTTTGCTTAACATCCTTGTACTGATTTGTAACTTCTTAAACGTATTCTTTAATTGTATCATTAATTAGATTTAGGAGCTCTTATTTTCCATAAAATAGGGTTCAATTTGCTTTAACGCTACCTCGTTAGTGTCATTTGCAGTTGTTTCGCTTCTCACTCCATTATGGCCACACTTTGATTTACATTCTTGTACTGACTTGTTACTTCTTAAAACTATTCTTTAATTGAATCATTAACTAGATTTAGGAAATAAACATTAGTTATTTAGGTATTATTAGTTTAGCTTTTGTGTGAATTGGGAAATAGGTTTGGATTTTGAACAAAATTTTAATGTTTTAGCACAAGGATGGTAGTTTTGAGTACAGACCGCATAGAGATTTTAGTAGTAATAAAAAATTAGAAAAAATGCAGTCTGCATTCAAATAAAAGCCATTTACTGGTACTACTGTACTGCTCAATTATGCAACATTGAAAACTACTACAGAAAATGGCTCGATACGATACAAAACTATGTCAACCATTTTTTTTTCAACCTTTTTTATATCCCACTGCTGGGCACAGGTCTCCTTCTCACAAGTGAGAGGGATTTAGGCCATAGTCCACCACGCTGGCCAAGTGCGGATTGGTGGACGTCATGCTTTCGAGAAATTATAAATTTCTTTCAGGCATGCACGGCGATGAAGAACATCGTAATCGATTTAATATCACGATATATTCCATCACCGTGGAGCAGCGATAAATGCGCACATTACACATTTCTTTGACAGAGGTGCGCGCCGAGGATTTGAACTCGGGATTGGTCGCGTAGAAGACCGCGGCTTTTACCACTCGGTATGGTCAATGGTCAATGATATGGACCAAGTCAACCATTTACAAGTATAATATTCTCTTATTTTCTGAACAATAAGATTCAATTTGCTTCAGTGCTTATAGGTACCATAGTTTACCATACCATAATATGTATAATATGTTAGGGTCATTTGCAGCTGTACCGCTCTTTATAATACTTCTTTTACCTGCTCTTTTATGTTCATTAACCAGAGTCCAGACTTGAAAATTATAAGTGAATTCGGTAGTTGACACTATGAACAGGAAAATTCACAATGCATACCTCGAAAAGGTTGCAGTAATTTACGCTTGGAAACCAGGATAATTGTTAATTATTTTTTGTTCATGATTTTTATTTCATTTTAAATCAATAATAATTAAGTCAACTAAATGGGTTTAAAATTGTTCCCATAAATAGATAAGATCGTATTCCGTAAGTAAGACCTATAAAAATTTTTTTGTTCAAATCAAAGGGCGAGTGTTGAAGTCAAAGCTTTTGCATCAAATAAATTTTTCTTGCATTGCCTCATACGATACAAGAGAGACTTTCTTCCGCTCAAACCCAATAGAATCTACAAAGAATTACTCGAAATTTATTAACCCACCAATCATGTAAGTACAGTCATGAGCACACGAATTGTACTCGTAATAAGAATATTATGTGATATGAAATGAAATGAAATATTCTTTATTCACTGTACGGTTCCTTTACCAAACTCTTAGTGAACGTTATTTTTATTTTGTTCTGTCTGCTCTGGGTGCGCTGAGGCAATGCTGAGCTGAAGAAAAGAGCAGACGGAGACAAACTTCATATACAAATAAATTCATAGATAACTGACAAGCTACGAGTATATTATGGTGGTGCTCCACCAAACCGCATTGGAGCAGCGTGGTGGAGTAAGCTCCAGGCCTCCTTATATTATGGTGGGCCTCGTCTAATTCAAAAGTCTATAAAATTATTTTTTTATACAGTTGCTCAAAAAGTGACGTATTGCAGGGACGTATAGCGTGCGGGAAGTGGGCTATTACACACTCGTGCTTTTTCTTTACCTTTCCCGCACTCGTGCGTTCTCTTTCCCAACTGTCAAAATAATGTCTATTAAAAAGAAAAAGAAAACCAACCACGAAGTTTTAGAAGTTTTTATGATTCATGCAAAATATTTCTAAAAAGAAGCTACTAATTTGTTTCAATCAATCAATCAGATTTAATGATTTGATTCAATGAGTTAGGTTAGGTTTTATTTCATCTCATTAACATTTTCATTTCATATCTATAATACTACTGAAGACTTGGCTGTATGGGCATGGTTCCCTTTGCCTACCCAGAATGGGTGAAGAAAACAAAAATCTCTGCATATTCTTTTACGGTTGGCGCCATTTTTCAAAAATGTTCTTTGCGAGTTTTTATTAAATTGCTTCATTTATTCGCAATTGTATTAAAAAATAGTTGTTCAGTACACGTGCGCAAACGTCATTGGAAGGAGTTCCGACTGTCAACTCTCACCTTCGCCTGCGCCTCGGCTCGGGTAGACCTTTGTCGGAACTCCTTGCAATGACAGCTTTTCCGCACTTGTAATGAAATAAACTATTAACGCTATAGTTTTTTTTATATTATGGAGGAGAAAACGCATAAGATTACTGAATAATAAAATTACAGCCTTCGGTATGGCGCAGGTCCTGCTGAATCCTGTCCTGCTGAGTCCTGAGCTAAATTACAAATAGAGTACATGAATTAATTAATTTAAATGTCTTTTTCTTGTTTAGGTATTTGTGTCCTTGTCTTTGTATGAGTCCCTGGCGTCCCTGCACGTACGACACAGGGTCTACTTTGTACTGTGGGGCTATAAGGGTCCATATTATTTATATATTAATAATATTTTTGTTGTGGCAACGGCAATATGGTATCAGATTATTATTTGCACCCCAAAATCCACCTTATATATTTTGAGAAGGCTGGTCAACGTACTTTTGCTACGGAACATTGTCAAATTGTTTTACTGCATTGTTTTTACGGCTTCGAAGGATGTGAAGGGATAAATTTGAAGCGTCAAATACTTTAGTCGTGTCCGTGCATGTTTTTCCGACTTGGCTATAGTAAGACATTTATTTATGCTCATGACTGTACACTACTTTGATACAAGCATTCCTTTGTACTGTTCGTAGATAAAGTATCGATCCACAGAGGCGCAACGAAACAGTCCACAATTAAACCGAACGATCTATTTTTGTGGAGACACAAAACAGAACCGTTTCAAAACAGAATTGCTATCGATATCGATTTTGGTGAGCGATGAATTACTATTTTTGATTGCGCCGAGTGCGTCCCTGTTTGTTCTTTGTTCTGTTTGGATGAGTGGTTTCTCTTTGAGTAATAAGCCACTTTGAAATAAGTGTATCTGCATACAAGTAACTAAATGAATTGTATACTCAACCATCTTTATTTAAAACAGACGTATAAAGTTCTCAAATAACAATAAAATAAATTTTGATGCGATTCTTTTCTTCACTATACTTTTTAGATGAATACCGTTAAGAATCTGAATATTTATTTTTATTTTTATAAATAAACCTAACAATAAGGCAGACGGGCCGCGTGATGTTAAGCGATCACCGTCGCCTATGGACACTTTTTTTTTTATTTAATGGTGGGGTGGATAGTTTCTTAACCTTTCTTTATGCTGTGTAAATATCAGTAAGGGATATATTATGAAACCCGCATAGCATTGCACCGTAAGCAAAGTTCCCGTATACTGGGTTATGTCGGGAGGGGAATCGGTGACATCAAAACTCCGTTTCAAGAATCGAACTCGCAAGGAATGAAATCGCTTCGCAATGGTCACTATTGCCCTAGTGACCTCATGACAAACACTGAAACATGACATCATGTTACAGTGTTTGTTTTTTTACAGAAAATTGGTCCTCTGGGGGGTAAAAGATGTGATAACGATGAATTACAAAAATATTTCAAAAGTTTGATTTCCCGGATGATGTCGCTTCAGTACCGTAAGAAACGGTTAATTTAACAGACTAACAAATGTCAAATAAACGTAAATTGCAAGCCTCTGTCGCGTGACGCAGCCGCTAGCCGCATCGCCAATAAATCCACAGACCGTTTCGAATGACAAAAGGCCCTCACGACTTGACCCCTTGTTCGCGGGCTGTTCCTTGCAGAAATACGAGAGAGGTTCCCCGGTACAACCCTATTGTCGATACAGGATTAATAGCGACAATTGTTACTCTTGTCGATTACATGAGACCTTTATCGATCCTTACCCGACACGTGTACCCACCCGAACTCCGAAACCAATGGATTTGATATACAACATGTTAATATTGCCTTTTTGTAATAACAATAGGATCATATAAAACATATAATGGCCTTTTTTTGTCCGTGGTAGCTTTGTTGTACAAAGCTCAAAGTATGTAGATGTTATTAGTTATAGGATAAGTTATAATGATAATAAGTTATAGGATAAGTGCGTTTGGTTATATGGAAACATGTAACATATAGAATTATTTTATTAAACTTAAATGAATTATCAGACGAGCATGCACGCCACGTGGTATAAAGTGACGTTTGACGACCTGTGTGGAGCAATGGTTACCATGCCGGACTGCCAATCGAAAGGTCACGGGTTCGATTCCCGGCGAAACAGAAATTTTTAAATTTCTGTTCTCGGTCTGGGTGTTTGTGTTTCTGTGTTTGTGTGTGTCCATGGTACCCACGACACAGGGTATATCTACCCTAATGTGGGGCTATAAGTGTGAAGCGTTATTTATTTATTTAAAGTGGTCGCTTCAGCCTAGCGACATCTACACACAACCCGAAGCAAGCTTGAATCTTGCCTTAGGTCGTATGTAGTTGCGTTGCTATTTCGTACTCTGATGGTAGGTAGCCTTATGTAAAGCTGGTCGGCGACCGCACCTTTTTACTGATAATAATAGAATTGGTCTACGGCAATTATATAACTTTTACTGAACAATATTATTTTTTAAGGCGGATTCTTTTATGTTAAAAAGTTATATAATTTCACTCTTTTTAGTACCTTTAATTTAATAATTCTGTATTGTTTAAGCATAATTGGCGATATTTCTATATTATGTGTGTCTATAAAAATTGAGAGTTCCCCTCGATTTCCCTTTCATCCCATCATCAGATCTTGACTTGGTGACAGCTGGACCACCTCGGAGGTATTGGAACAAAAAAAGAATCAACAAAATCGGTTTATAAACGACGAAGTTATCCGCGAACAAACATAAATAAAGCATACAGGTACGATCGAATTGAGAAACCTCCTTTTTTGAAGTCAGTTAAAAACCTCCTCCTCTTTTGAAGTCGGTAAATAATGTGAGCAGCGGTGTTATGTCCCGGTCGAACCATAAAAATTGTACCACCTACAAAACATAACAATTTGTTTCAGCTGAACCCAAAAGGGATATTCTAACGTACCTACATAATTTATCCCTGTTCAACACACAGAACATATTAAAAGACCATAGAATGGAAATGTGGGCGGGTCAGACGTGCCAATGTTTTGAGCATACGCTCAAAACTCTACAGAAACACGCGACCGCTCTCGATCTCCAACGGAAGTAAGTACTGCGAAACGCTGCGACAAAATTTTTTGAAAATGCCTTCATGTGCGATAATTACTTGCCGTGCAAGAAGCCAAGTTTCTAACGTAAACAAAGGAATAGTTTTTTATCATCGGTTAGTAAAGAAACTACGATATTTTTGTTTAAATCTTTCAAAATGTCCTTCAAATAATTCTTTTCCCAGTAGTGCGTTGCGACATGTTGCGACCTGTGATTGCGACGCGGTATTAGCTCTAGTGCTGCACGTAGTAAAAGATGATATCGATAATTTCTATTAATGTTATAATTAAAACAACTTTCTTAAATTATTTGAAAATATGGCCACATATAATTAATATTTTATGCATTGAAAGAACATTGACGTATATCACACGTATTAACACTGTTCAATCATATTTTTCAGTTAGGTTTTATATTTTATGATATATCATTTCATCAAATTGGTGAATTCCCAACATCTAATCATGTAACCGATTTATGCAAAGTCGATATTGAGAAATATTTAGACATCCGAATACATTTTTTACTAAAAAATACATTGGAAAAACAAACCAAGCGACAACTTTTCAATATAAATATATTTTGTTCCAAGGCCAATAAAATTTATAAAATTATCATCGATAAATATAAACTATAGAGGAAAAACCATAAGCTAAACTGAAACAACAAAATTTTTAAGTTCATACATAGATCACAAATTAACATGGAGAACACAGTCATATTGCGTACGTATGTAAAAACTGAGTAAATTTTCTTTCGCTCTCTATAAATTATCAAAAGTAGCATATATATCAGCGGTATTAAGCGCCTATCATGCGTATGTTGGCGCAACCTAAGATACGGACTTATATTTTAGGGTAATGCAACGGAAATACAGTTTTTAAAGCGCAAAAGAAATGCATACGGTTAATCTGTCAACTACGGCAGATAGATACATGTAAACCACACTTTCAAAATCTTAATATTATTATAATGACACTCCCTTCGCTATATATCTATGAAATATCTGTAATGGTCAAATGCGAAGACACAACAATAAGTTGTGCTCAATACCTTCCAAAACTAAACAATATAATGGTGGGTGCCCAAAGCTGATGACGGTCAACCACGTAAGGTTCAAATAAAATAAAATAAATTTGTACAAAAAGCACATTGGATTGGATTAAATTTAATTTAAGTAGGTAAAGTGATAATAATGTAGAATTATTTAAGTCTACTGTATTTTAGGGCGTGCGTGTGTATTTTAGTGCATATTGTAAAGAAAATAATTAGGTTATAATTTAAATATTATTTTAACTTGTAATTATATGTAAGTATAAATTTTACAATAAAATTTGTACACCCTAAAGGGTAAATATGGCGATCTAAATATTTTTGTAAAACCTTTATGCTACCCATATTTGTGCAAATAAAATATTTTCTTTTTTGTTTTATTTTCTATCTTTGGTTTTACTTTCATGTGAGACTGGGACACTGGAAGCGATATAATTGTACTAGTTGCTTTTCTTTCTGGGCGTAGGGGTTTGAGGGCTTTTATGTATTGTATGTAACTTAGGCAGCTCACGACCTGCACTCCACTACAGCAGTATTATTCTTTTGTAACGCTATTTTTTATAATCACTCTCAGCAATCGTCTGATGACGATTTTCAGTACTTAACTACATATAACGCTATATCGATAACAGTTTATCGATACAGTCAAGCACTAGTGTAGTTACTACTCAAACTTAGTGAGTGTGAACTTAAGCTATAAAAATGCACATTGGTATGCGTGCTTGGGTGTGATTCGTTCATTTGAAATCGCGTGATTGTTCGGCGCCATGATTGGCTAGATTTGTAATTGCAAATATGTGCGTAAGCTTCATATTTATTTAAGTACAGATGTAGTGGAGGATAAGGCGGGGCTGGATCGGCGACAACGGTTTTCATACGAACGGCGCATTATAGCCATTCTACCTTTTTTAATAGTGTTCTGTGGTTCAACATTACGATGTATCTAAAGCATATTCAACGCGCTCAACTCTAAACACCGGAGCCTGTACCCCATTTATCTACCTGAGCAACGGAAGCATTTGCGTTTTTATTTAGCGTTTACAGATCGTGAAATATATTAGACTGATTGCTGCAATCATTTTTGCGTCCCACTGTTGGGTTCGGGTCCATAATTGGGCAGAACTGGAGCTTACTACATCCACCACGCTGGTCCAGTTCGGGTTGGTGGAAATGCGAGTTAGTGGCAAATCCGTTGTTGGATGATTTGGAACCGCCCATAAGGTCTCCGAAAAGGTTTGATGGCGGCTATCTATTGATAACGACTGGGACCAAGTTTAACGTCCCCAAAGTACGGCAGGCGCTTGAAATTTGCCACTAGCGGTCACCCATCTCCGACCCAACAGCGCACGTTTCGCTTAGCTCCGTGAATCGGTTGCATTTTTCTCCAGCCGCATTTGACTAATGGCAGTTCATAAATCCATTGCAACCTTAAAGCGCCCAACTGCTCGCCATGGGTCTTTCTTCATAACTCACCCAAGTTATGTAAAAAGACCCAGGAGCTTGTAGATGGACATGGACAATGTGGATTTTACTAAGTAGTTAAATACACTAACTAGCTCTACAACATTCGACGACCCGCGTGGCGTAATGGTTACTATGCCAGACTGCCGATCGGAGGGTCCCGGGTTCGATTACCGGCGAAGCAGAAATTTGAATGATGAGTTTGACTTTCTGTTCTCGGTCTGGGTGTTTGTGTTTCTGTCTTTGTGTGTCTCTATGGCACCCACTACAAAGGGTATTTATACCCTACTGTGGAGCTATTGAGTGTGAAGAGTTATTATATTTTTATTTTACTTTAACATTTAATTCTCGATTCCATAAAAAATATTTATATTCGATAATCTAAAATAAGTCAAGCATCATTCAGACAAGCAAGCAATGTCTAAATCGTAGCCAATTTCATTGCTACTATTAAAATTAACCATGAACTGACTCAACCACGAACCAGGTCAATATACTCCAAAGTTTTGCCGTAAAGTAGAGATGAGTTTCGGCCAAACCACACTAGCTTCTTTTAGCATCGGCAATCGGCGATTTAGTCGCTTTTTAGAAGCTAAACGCAGCGACCGAACGCTGCACTGTGCACACTTGAAAGCGCAAAAACGCGCGATTCCGCTAATTCCGCCGACTAGCTACTTGAAGCATGGACGATCGCCGATTTTACGTAAGATGCTGCATTGCGTTTGACAATTTGGACGTGGTATAGTTCAAGTTCTAATTAACCACGCTGGCCAAGTGCGCATTGATGGACACTATGACCACGAGACGTGTTTTGTAACTCTCAGGCAATATTTCGTATGTATGTACATAAACTGTATTTCGTTTTGACAACTTGGACGTGGCATAGCGCAAAGTGGTGTTTTTTTCGGCGCGTATTTTTTTTGAAGCCCGTGTACGTGCCAAATGTCGATTTCACATTTTTCATTTTCATTTAATTTTTTATTTTTGCGAAATAGCGCGCGAGTGTAGGCGTTTTCCGAAAAGAAATATGCTAATTTGAAACCGCCCTAAGGATACTGCATCGCGATTTCGTGACCTTGTAAATTCAAACGTGCTAGCGGAATCGCACGCTAAAGCGTTTACAAGGGTGCACGGTGCAGTGTCTCTCTCCTCTCTTTCACTCACTGCTGGGCACGGGTATCTCTCTATTATTGGGGAGGCCTGGAGCTTACTCCACCACGCTGTTCCAATGCAACCCGCAGCCGGTCTTCACTGGCCGGCAACTATATGACTAGTAAAATGTCTTAAAGAAACTCAGTACTGAAACCTGCACTCACACGAAGTTCCACTAACGGTCTTCACGGTAGAGCAAGTGATAAATATAACCTAATTTGTACCCGGTCCCCTACCGCGGTCTAAACACCAGCCTACCATTTCGTTAAGCACAGAGTATAAATCTTAAATACTCGCCGATCACTCCTGACCGACAAATAGGTAAAGATGGTTTATTGAAAGCGGCACGCGCATCGCATTCACATGTATGAGAATGGATCATCCGTAAAGTATACAGTACCTGGACGCCCGAGCGTTGCTCGGATAAAAACAATTGATTTTCTTGGTTTATTTTAAAGCAATACATTCATTGGCTTAGTGTTACTTAACAAAGCATTTTGAAATACCTAGCTCCCAATTAAAAAAAATTGTCACATAAAATAAAAAACGCAACTTGCCTAGTTGAGGTTTGAACCCGGATCACTAGCTCCGTAGTCAGCTTTCGTAACCATTCGACCAAGAAAGCTTTAATTCCGTTCACGAAATTTTTATAGAGGTCTTTCATATTATTATGTTTCACATCGACATTGTCATTTTGTTGGAAGGGCGGATTGACGTTCGACATTTGACGCCACAATGTTATTAATATTCTCCAATAGATGTCAGTAAGAGTAATTTTATATTTAACGGCATAAACATTAAATAAAACGACAATTTCTATCAATAAAAATTTTCTGGATCGATTTATCATCCCCGAAACTAGGGTACTAAATTTCATCAAAATATTTGGAGCCGTTTCCGAGACTCAAAAAATATATTTTTTAATACAGTTGCTCAAAAAGTGACGTATTGCAGGGACGTTTAGCGTGCGGGAAGTGGGCTATTACACACTCGTGCTTTTTCTTTACCTTTTCCGCACTCGTGCGTTCTCTTTCCCAACTGTCAAAATAATGTCTGTTAAAAAGAAAAAAACCAACCACAAAGTTTTTTTTTCCAATTATGGCATTGCAAATTCTGTGCATACTGCCAGCGTCAAGTATAATTTTTGCATCAATTTTTTGCCAGTTTCAGTGAAACTGGACGAAGTAATAACAAAGTCAGTAAGTCGTCAGTAATCAGTCAGTCTAGTCAGTCCAACATTCAAGTAAAGCGATGGCTACTTTACTAGAACATGTCCCATGGAATTTTGGAGGCAAGCAGAAAAAACATATTTTAGCATTGTTATTTGTTATTCTATTTCACAAACACTCGTGCACTGTAATTAACCTATATCAAACAAAATGCTAATGCACCAAGAAAATGAAAATAAAACTCTTGTTTTATTTTGCACAATATTATGTCTTTCTCGACTTCCCGCCAAAAACGAACCACATAATTTTCGAAGTTTTTATGATTCATGCAAATATTTCTAAAAAGAAGCTACTAATTTGTTTTAATATCAGATTTAATTTCATTTCATTTCATCTTATTAAAATTTTGATTTCATATCAATAAAAAAGTTCTACTGAAGACTTGGCTGTATGGGCATAGTTCCCTTTGCCTACCCAGAATGGGTGAAGAAAACAAAATAATCTCTGCATATAGGTATTCTTTGACGGTTGGCGCCATTTTTCAAAAATGTTCTTTGCGAGTGTTTATTATTTTATTAAATTGCTTCATTTTTTCGCAACTGTATTAAAAATAGTCGTTCAGTACACGTGCGGAACCGTCATTGGAAGGAGTTCCGACTGTCAACCCTCACCTTCGGCTGCGCCTCGGCTCGGGTAGACATTTGTCGGAACTCCTTGTAATGACAGCCTTTCCGCACTTGTAATGAAATATACTATTTTAATACAGTTGCTCAAAAAGTGACGTATTGCAGGGACGTTTAGCGTGCGGGATGTGGGCTATTACACACTCGTGCTTTTTCTTTACCTTTTCCGCCTTAGACTAAGATTAATGTACTTACGTTTTCCGCACTCGTGCGTTCTCTTTCCCAACTGTCAAAATAATGTCTATTAAAAAAAAAACAACCACGAAGTTTTAGAAGTTTTTATGATTCATGCAAATATTTCTAAAAAGAAGCTACTAATTTGTTTTAATATCAGATTTAATGATTTGATTCAATGAGTTAGGTTAGGTTGCATTTCATTTCATCTCATTAACATTTTCATTTCATATCAATACCTAAAAAATTTCTACTGAAGACTTGGCTGTATGGGCATAGTTCCCTTTGCCTACCCAGAATGAGTGAAGAAAACAAAAAAAAATCTGCATAGGTATTCTTTTACGGTTGGCGCCATTTTTCAAAAATGTTCTTTGCGAGTTTTTATTATTTTAATAAATTGCTTCATTTTTTCGCAACTGTATTAAAAATAGTCGTTCAGTACACGTGCGGAACCGTCATTGGAAGGAGTTCCGACTGTCAACCCTCACCTTCGGCTGCGCCTCGGCTCGGGTAGACATTTGTCGGAGCTCCTTGCAATGACAGCCTTTCCGCACTTGTAATGAAATATACTATAGATATATACAAGAATTGCTCGTTTAAAGGTATTAGATAGATTACACAACATAAAGGCACTAAGAACGACATGTAAATGCAGTAGTGCAATAATTCACAAGGTAATGATAAATATAATAAAATTCACGTGATAATGGCCCTCTATCTTTCATAGAAACGGCATAGGCCAATTTCTCCCGGGAAAAATATCTTATTTCTATGGGAACAAAACATGTCACTTTTTCAAGCGGAGCCGCGGGTGGAAATTTTGTGATTTTACACTCTAAACGATTGATTCGTTTTACGTATGTATATGGGTATATGTTTACGTACGCATTATGTTATTATTTTTTTTAGTATCGAGGGGAAACCTTCAAAAGGTAGCAGGTACCTTGGGAGAGGATACCGGGTTATGTGGGATTTGCACCGCACTTAAACCCACTCGGTGCCCTGCCTCTGCGCTTGGGAAGGACTATGGGATCTCCAGTGGAACGCACCGGTGTCCTCCACGCGCGCCGCCCCAGAACGGACCCATCTTCGGGAGAGCTCTCCTGCACCTTCAGGTATTCACAGCGGTACATCGCCGTCCTTCCCGGGGCTGCTGGCTGGACGGGTCAAACTCCCACTCTCGCCGTCCGCAATCCCGAAAGCCCCCTTTCAGTAGCCGCTTACGATCAGGTAGGGGATACCGTACCAGCATGATACATATATTATTATGTTACCAAGTTTTTAACTATCAAAAATGAATGGAAACACAGAATATAAATCTTAAATACTCCTGACCGTTAGGTTCCCAATCCGGCCATTACTCACGGCGGAGAATTTTTCCGAGATTTACGAGTAGGTATATCCGACGATGTTTACACTCGCGGTTCTACAGCGAAGATCTACTCATTTGTTACGAACCGAACGCGTTAAGATAAATTGCATACGCGCGTTTTGACGTGATAACGTCTTTAAAATCGTTCTAGTCGGGTGACATGTTCAGAAACTTGTGTCACACCAAAACCTCACGAGCGCGATCGCAGGTATAACGAGAGAGAGACGGACCGATCTCCCGTCTCATCTCGAGCGCTGCCAGTCATTCCGTGAAACTTGTCACGCGGAATCCTCACGGGCGGAGGCTGGCATAGCGTTCGAGTGAGTGGACCGATCTTCCGTCTCTCTCACTCTAGCGGCATACAAACGAATGGAGATTTTCTCGTGCGGACGTTATCACGTAAACATCTCGATCGTAAACCTACTTTACAAACAATTTGCCGTTTTTTATAGTTAGACTAGTTCATAGCGATGGTAATATACTCGTAAGGTTTTATTATATATCGAATCGTGAGTGTAACTTAACATGATTATTTATATCCGACTAACCTCACGAGACATTTTTCCCGGAACTAGGCCGACTAGTTTCGGACCTAAACGAGGTCCTTCTTCACTGGCTGGACAGTCATCGACGCGTCCTCCGTGAGGTTAGTCGGATATAAATAATCATACTCGTAAGGTAACGGTAATGTAATTAATTTTCGACATTTTTTAGGGTTCCGTACCCGAAGGTTGCCAAACTGCCAACTTTTACTTTAAAACGAGTGATTTGACAAGTGTTGGTGTTTCCATATGAGAGTTTGTATGACATAATTTAATTCTTGCAATTCTTGTATATACCTAAATATATTTTTTGAATCTCGGAAACGGCTCCAACGATTTTGATGATGATTTAGTACCCTGGTTTCGGGGGTGATAAATCGATCCAGCTAGGTTTTATTTTTAGAAATTTTAAAATATTAAAAATTACTTTCAACGATAATCAAATTATACATAAACTAAAAAATACTATTCCTGACATCTACTGGAGAGTATTAATAAAATTGTTACTTAGAACGCCGTCAAACGCTATCCGCCAATCCGACGTTCAAAGAAATGACAATGTCAATTGAAAGAGCTCTATAAAAATTTCGTTCATTGAATTAAAATTTCCTTGGCCGAATGGTTACGTGGGCTGACTGCGGAACTAGAGACCCAGGTTCAATCTTCAATCAAAACCATATTGCGTTTATTATTTATTTTTTGTGAAAATATTTTTTTGGGAGCTATTTCAAATGGTTGTTGAGCAACACTAAGCAAATGAGTGTTTCCTTTGATAGTAAACCAAGAAAATAAATTGTTTTTATCCGAGCAACGGTCAGCGTCAGTCATCCAATTACTAATTACAATTAAGTATACGTAACTGCGAAGACATACATGAAAACACAGAATATAAATCTTATGCCTAATGTTATCAATCTATTACTCACGGCAAATAATTTTTCCGAGATTTACGAGTATATCCGACTATGTTTACATTCGCGGTTCTACAGCGGAGATCTACTCATCTGTTACGAAGGAAACGCATTAAGTTACATACACTACTACAAGCTTAATATGTATGTACTATATATGTATGTAATGGCTGCAACCCTTTTTGCATCCCACTACTGGGCACGGGTCTCTCCCCATTATTGGGGAGGCCTGGAGCTTACTCCACCACGCTGCTCCAATTCGGGTTGGTGGAGATGCGGGTTAGTGGCCAACCCGCTGTCGGATGTTTTCAAACCGCCCATAAGGCCTCCGACAAAGTTTAACGAGTTTCTATCGACAACAACCGGGACCGACGGCTGAACGTGCCTTCCGAAGCACGGAAACGCGCATGAAATTTTTGCCACTAGCGGTCACCCATCTCACACCCGACCGCGCCCGTTTGGCTCAGTTGCATAGATCGTTTGCGTTCTACGCTAACCGCCGGGCCATCATATGTTTCATTATTTTGGTATAATGAATATTCGGGTAAATTTTTGTAGTTGATGTCCCTCTCATCAAAGACGAATATAATAGTCAAAGTTATTTAGTAATTAAGATTTTCAGATTAATATTGAATTATCAAAGTTAGCGACAGTCCATGTCTCAAGTAATTTTCATGTTTATTGGCTTAATGACAGAACAAATTAATTTAATAAATTTTACTTGGAAGCTGAATTAGTTTAACTTTTCACGTTTTTGGGGGCAATATTTGTCTTAAATTTTACTGAAAGTCTTCAGAAAGAAATTTGTTTTCTGTTTAAACAGTTCGTTGCACTATTTCTTCCGTGAAGCACAAGGAATCTGCATATAAATTTTATTTTAATGTAAAATGACTAGAAGTACATATATACTTCCATTCGAATACTGCAAATAATAATGACAAAATGAAAAAAAATTTTTTCGAAAACTCCCGGAAATATGGAAACATAAATAGATTTTAGTTAATTTTTTATTTCATCCAATGATGTTTTATATTTTTTTCAGTATCCTTATGACTTAACAAGAAAACAAAATATGACCACTATATACTTAAACGCAATTTGTAACGGTAAAAGTCGCAAATCACTTGTTTTTCCCATAGTATTTGGACTATCTATTTGGTATGGACCGTTTACCTACGCGGTGAGGTTTAACTTTGGCTCATATTTCTGTCTTTGGAGGTGTTTCGATCGATGTGGTCCTTCAATAAGACTTGTCCCTATGCTAAATGGGATCGATTGACACAATACAAAAATTAATCAATTGCCAATTGATTTGTTTTGTGTTTCTGTGGAAAGGTGCGGCTGCCTACAAAACTTACACGAGGAAACAATCAGGCTTCGGAATAGCAGCGCAACTACATACGACAGTCAAGATTTAGGGTTGTTTGAGGTTGTGTGTAGATGTCCATGGACTGCAACGACCAGTTAACACCACATGGCCTGCATGCTCGTCTGCTACTCACTTAAGCAAAAAAAAATTTAAAATCACCTATTAACAGTGTGTGGTGTGTTGTTATATAAATAGAGAACAAAACATTTATAGCACAAAAGAGGCTTGTACCCTCTTGGGCCTCTCTGCCTGATCGAAAGAGGCGACTAAAAGGGAGTCTTTGGGGTTGCGGGCGGTGATAGTGGGAGCTCGATCCGTCCAGCCAGTGGCCCCGGGCAGGACGGCTGTGAGTGGTCGTATGCCGCCGTAAGTATCTGAAGGTGCAGGAGAGCACATTTGCTCTCCCGAAGATGGGCCCGTAATGCGCGCCGCGCGCGGAGGACATCGGTGCGTTCCTTGAAATCCCGGAGTACCTCCACAAGCGCAGAAGCAAGCCAACGAGGAGGGTTTAGTGCGTTAAAAAATCCCACATAACCCGGTATCCACTCTCCCAAGGTGTCGAGAACTTTTTGAAGGTTTCCCCTCCGATACCCAAAAAAAGGCCCAGTCTGCAATTGATATCCTTAATTTATCTGAAAATTCGCGAACCTGATAGAGATCTTCAACAATTGAAACGTATACGTTAACTCACTAGATTGGGAGGGCCGGTATCTTTTCAGCAAAGACTACTAAGCTCAATAGAGTGATTCAAATTTCTGATTTCACGTAACAATGTGACTCTATTTCAATTTACATGTATTAAGTATACTTCGTAAAACGAGGCTTATAATAGTAATAGAGAATAATATGACGTTTAAAATAGGTCATGAGAAGGTTCTAACTTTTGGGTGATAAACGTATTAGTTTTTTTATGTTTTTAGAAACATTAGCAATTTATGAAATCTAATTTCTCGATGTCGATGATATCAACTGTTCTTAAGAAGTTAGTTATTAAGAAGTTTTAACCCACCCCGCTGTTCCAAAGTTGATGCTAGTCTAGGGCTGCCATCACCTAAATTGCCGACGCCGGATAAACACGGCTAAAGTTTTATGCACTCAAGTTGGACTAGCAGCTAGTCCAACTTGAGTGCATAAAATATGCATTACTGAAATACGTATCGATTATTAATCAGTTTTTTCCGCATATTACGCGTCTATTACAAACTTGATCGTTGGTTCTGAAAGACGCCGTCAAATGGTATCTTTCGCTCCGTCATCCAGAATCTCATTACGGCTCCGATCATATTAATTCATTCGATGGATTAGAGGAGATTTATCTATTAAAATTGGATATTCAGGGTTCGGGCGTTGGAGATCGCTTTTATTGGATTCTCCAGATAAGAGATGCTTTTAACGGTGACCCAGATTTTTTGAGGAGGCAGAAGCTACGTACGATGAAAATATACGCGATGTTTCATTTCACGTTATTTATTGAGAGCCCGGATGATTTGATGAGTGGCGAACATATCTAAATGATGATAGGTGTAGCGTTACAAATATGAAATAAAATATTTGTAGCCCGTAAGAAAATGATAAAATTATATTTTTCTTTTCCAACTCCGAAAACTTCCGACGGCCTATACTCCACAAGCATCGTATTTTAGTCTGTGTGTACTTGTTTATTTTTATAAGGACATATAAAACAGAATATGTCTTTCAATACTTGAATGTATCTCTTACTTTGATCAAATAAGATAAATCCGAACAATGCACCCCTAATCTCACGTCTATTCCAGCTAACTTTTTCGCTATTTTCAGCTATTCAGGTGCCAACGGCAAATACTTAAGTGACGCTAGATCGATCACTACTGACTGACACGTTCGGTCAGCGGGCGATCCATCACTGACCGTCTTGCAACACTGCAAGACGTAATTGAATGCATTTTTACTACTTTAGAGTCTGTTAGTTTCCCTTTAGTAAAATAATTTAATCATGCACTCATTCCAAACTTAGTTTTTGCCATCTTCAGCTCAACTAAACCTTTAGTTGCAAATGGACAACTTCAATGACCGCTAGATCGATCACCGTTGGCGCGTGCGGTCAGCAGGAGATCCATCACTGACCGCCTTGGAACCCTGCATTGTGTGATTGATAGAATGTATTTTACCACTTTCATTGAAATAAAAGATTAACCTAATGAAGGCTGCCCTTTTTATGTTCTCTCCTAGTCAGGGATCTCTCTTCTCATACTTGGAAGATCAAGAGCCTAGTCCACCACACTGCTTTAATATACAATAATAAAACGTATGATACAATAATAAATTATCTTTGGTCACCTTCGCACAGTCATGATATTTATGTTAATTTTCTTAATCTCCATGTACTTAATCGCTTTTACCGCCAAATCCTGACAATATGTATTTAACTAAATATGTTTCATTGTTACGAAAAAACAAAAAAAAAACAAAAATCTATAAAAGATAGCGGCCGCCCGCGACTTCGTCCGCGTGGACTTTGGTATTAGTCATAGCATAATGTTATATAGCCTAAAGCCTTCCTCCATAAATGGACTATCCAACTCAAAAATAATTTTTCAACTCGAACCAGTATGTAGTTCCTGAGATTAGCGCGTTGAAACAAACAAACAAACTCTTCAGCTTTATATATTAGTATAGATATAAAAATGTATAAACAAAATGCATTTATCAACCCCTGCCTTAACAGGAAATTGATTGAGGGTTCCGGTTGTGTGAAAGACTAGAATGGGATCTTGAATCATCCAACCATTGGCTATTTCAGTTGCAAACTGCGAATACTTCGTTGACCGCTAGATCGATCACTACTGACGCATACGGACTGCGAGAGATCCATCACTGTCTGTCTTGCCCTGCACTGTTTAGTGATAGAATGCATTTTTACTACTTTAGAGTCTCTGAGGTTTGAACTCAACTCAAAAGCTATTCAGGTTTCAAACGGCAAATACTTCAGTGACGCTAGATTGATAATTGCTGATGCGTTTGATCAGCGGGAGATCCGTCACTTACAGCATTGTTCAGTGACTTAATTTAATTTTTTATACTTTCGAGTTACTTAGGTCTCCCTTCAAGCAATAAGCTTAGAATTCGAATACAGATATAAAGATTCCTATCCTATATTCCTATTTATTCAATCATGCGCACACTCTAAGCTATAATTTTTTGCTATCTTCAACTCAAAAGCAATAGCTTTTGAACTGAATACAGTAGCAAACAGAGAACTTTAATGACCGCTAGATCGATCACTGCTCACGTAAATGCGTGTACGATCTATCAATGCCAGTCTCGCCTTGCACTGTTTAGTGATTGAATGCATTTTTATTACTAAGTGAAGGTAGCACAGAAATTTACTTCGATCACCTTTGATTTGAAACGATTATCTCTAATTCCGACGTGGATATGACTGAACTAATAATATGCATCTCGAACTAGCCGCAGAAACTAGCTATACCTGTATAAATTATCTAAATTCAATGTCTTCGTGGTAATTAACATCTATCCGATGCGAAGTTAGGTAACTATACGCTAAGATCGTACTAAATATCGCTAACTTGTCGCATCTAGATACTGCTTAACGAACACGAAGTGAATTATGCAATAGAGTTAATTTTGCCTGCGTTAAAGTTATTATTTATTTATTTATTTGAATGAAGGAGCAGACAGGCATTTAGATACTAGACAGAAGAAGTGTTGAACAGTCAAGAACACCTCAAGCAAGTCTGTGTCTTGACTGAAATCGTATGCAGAGTAATCGTATGCGTTGCTACTCCGGAGGCTAGTTGCCTCATTTCAGTCTGGTTGACAACTGCATCTTTCCATATAAACACTCACCAGTTTCTGACGTGTTACTACGACACGTCAGAAACTGGTGAAGCTTGGGAAGGTGGTACTTCACGTATCAAATCATGAAAGTAATCATCCATCCACCATCATTTAAGTCCACCACTCCGAAGGTTGATGGTTGCCTCGTGTAAGTCTGGCCGGTTCTGATACTTGATATGCAACCGCTCTGTCCCGTTGCGTGGCTGATATACTACGTGATATTCGGTAGCTTATCACATCATGCTCTATTTCAGTGGATCTCATATTCAGAATTCTAAAGTTGAAAATCTTGTTTTCTTAGGAAACAAAATTAACATACATACCTATCAAACTACGTGCGGTGAGTTTCCAATGCATCAGATATTGGCGTCATAAAATGTAGTGGCCGGCGAGATGCCGACTACGTGTTGCAATAACCACTACTGCAACACATGAACTTTGCTTCGTATCAGGAGGGATCATTCCATTCAACACAGAGAGTCATTAAAAGGTAACTAACACTCTGGGAGAAATATTGAGTTATGTAAGATTTTATAACAATCTTTATAAAACTAATATGATATTGAAACACTCTTGGCGACCTGCCTCAGCACTTGAGGGGAACTCCAGGATCCTCCACGCGCGGCGCCGTTGGAGTAGCAACGCTATCATAGACGACCTCGGGCATCTTGCCTTTAGGCTTTCTTTCTGTTGGGTGTTCATTGTCCATGTCTGTCTACGTTAGTCAACAGACAATAAGCGGTCTCTGCCAAATAATGCCCATAGGCTGCAGAAACCACTTAATACCAGGTGGCCTGCAAGGTCGTCTGTTACTCCATTCAAATTAAAATGGACCGTAATGAACTATTAGTCAAGTCACTCCGCTTCTTATCTAAGGCTACCTAAGTTCTGTAGTAAGTTTTAAGCGAATATCCAGAAGCTAATTACCGGAATTACTTCTATAATGCTGTCCGACAAACAATTACACTAGTGACTAGTCCATTCGACGTCGCCAAAACTGGCAATTACGGACCGAAAGCAATAAGGCGGTGGCCCCACATTGGGCGCCAACATTGTATTTGTATTGCAAATTAAGATAGCGTTGATATTGTTTTCTTAATCAAATGCCAAGCCAAAAACCATTTATTATTAATAGAATCATGCTTTATCTCCAGCAAGATTTCACCGATACACGAACACGACAGTAGATCCAAACATAAATTAATTTTGAAACCAAATAACAATGATCATTTTACTGTGGAAATTGCTAGCTTTATTATATAAGCGGCCACTAACTAAACACAAAGTCAATTCTTCATTTATTTACGAACAATACGACAGCTTAACGTGACATCCAAAGCACGGAAACTAACATGAAATTTTTGCCATTAGCGGTCACATCCTACCACGCCCGTTTGGCCAGCCGCCGGATCATACGCGCAGAAGTTCTTTACCCACTTTAGTTTTTCTGTACAAACATAAATTAAAATATATACACATATATGGTAATTGCTAAAGGTACGTAAAATAAAAATACTCAACCACTACTTTCTAAGGGATAAAACGTATGTGCCTTCCACAGGTAATAATGTGATATACCCTCTACGAGGGGAAAATTTTAATAATACCTAAAAGGATCCGATAAAAGCACTGCATAATTAAAACAACCTCAAACCGCACTTATTAAAATTTACTCTTATAGTAGAGGAGCCCAAGAAGAGATTTTTATTATTTACTCAAGCGAGTCAGATTAGGATGCCGGATATACTTTGCACCCAGTTCCACAAATTTAAAAAAAACCTTCTATTCAGGTACGCTAATTTTTTAAACTTTTTATCTTGCTTCCGGATGTTAAAATGGTCAGATTAGAATACACTTATACCGTTTTAATATTGATTTTTAAATAAAAAAAGGTAATAAAAATTCCAACTCGCCGGAGAGTGCCGACATGTCCTTTTTTATTCCGTTGTTTTGTATCCGTCCTACCTTTCATATTAAATCATCAGGTTACTGAAATATTACTTGGCTGCCACCCTTTTTGCGTCCCACTGCTGGGCACGGGTCTCTCCCCCTTATTGGGGAGGCCTGGAGCTTACTCCACCACGCTGCTCCAATGCGGGTTGGTGGAGATGCGGGTTAGTGGCCAACCCGCTGTCGGATGTTTTCAAACCGTCCATAAGGCCTCCGACAAGGTTTGACGACTGTTATCTATCGACAACAACCGGGACCGACGGCTTAACGTGCCCTCTGAAGCACGGAAACGCGCATGAAATTTTTTGCCACTAGCGGTCACCCATCTCACACCCGACCGCGCCCGTTTGGCTCAGCTGCATAGATTGCTTGCGTTCTACGCTAGCCGCCAGGCCATGCGCGCTTCAAATATTACTTACCTCGTATTTAATTTATTTTACCATCGATCGAATTTTGTTCGAAATCGAATTTTGTCGATATTTTACTTGTCTCTTCCCCACCGATGAAACGGAAACATTATATAACCTTATAATATTCTATCAACCAACTTGTAAAGTGCACTCGAGTAAATCCACAATTACCATCGTGGTCCCGAACTCTTATCGTGGCATCTCTCTTCCTATATACTTTTAATGGGAAACAAGAGCCATGGAGAAACGGAGAGAGCACGTCAATCGGGAGGGTCGCAGAGAGGTTAAATTACTTCCCAATAGATGAACGATTAAATGTTGCAAGCATTTTCTAAAATGCTAATTTTTTAACATTGCTAGAAATCCTACCATTAGTCAGCTAGGTTTTTTGGCGTTTGACAGTTTTTTCAATGGATTAGGAGAAGGTTGTAGGGGACGAGACGTTATGTGGTCAATCCAGCCCATGGAAATCTATTGCTACTCTATCTATTGGAGCCTTGCATTGCATTTACACTGCTACTCCAGAGGCTTATAGTAGCTTTTTATAAGTTTGAAGAGCTATGGCACCTTTCCAATGAAATAAGTATTACAGCAAAAGGCTATTTATTTCTCTCTTTACAGAAGCAATTTAATAAAAACAAACTTTAGAAATTGCTTGCGCTTCATTCGTTGCTACCTCCCGAGGTATTATGAAATATTATGAATCCTTTATTATGAAGCGTTTAGGAAAGCCACACTGGTTGCACGGAAAGGTCAGCGTGGCAGCCATTGATCATTGAAAGTTTAATGGCCGACCATACAGTGAAACATTAATGAAACTTATTAATAAGTACCTCACTTAGCAGAAAAGTCGAGTGGTTAAGACACCGGTCTCCGACATGGATGGGAATCGAACCCAGGCTCCTGGCCCAACAAACCTTTATGGTGACCATCACGCTGTACGAATCGTAATTGCTATTGAGAATAATATAATTTAAAAGTAAAAAGTTCAGGCTATATATCGACTAGTACTTATACTATCGACCACGGAGGATAAAATAACATTCCCATCATTATCTCTTTGCTATCGACTACTGTGGATTAACGTAAATAAACTTAATTGTTAATCCAATTTTAAGACTGCTAGCTTGAGTTAGCGTCTTTAACGAGAATAATGAAATAAGCAAAATGAAACCAATTCCTTAAATAAATATAAGAGATCGTTCTTCGTTATCTTAAGCTATGACAGTCCACTGGTTAAGATATCATTCACATCTCGCGCTGATATTCTGGGTTCGAATCATGGTTTCCTCCTGGAGTAGCAGAGCAACTGCATACGACCTCAGACAAGACTTACCTGTGCTTGCTTGAAGTTGTGTAAAGATGTCATGTCCATGCGCTGCAGCGACCACGTGGCCTGCATGTTCGTCTGCTATTCCATTCAAATATATAAAAAATTACGTAAGAACGTCTGAACAGATCTGGATGAAATTTGACACAGATTAAAGTGTGGAAGAGCACATAGGAAAAAAATATTGACCTGGCAGGGGGCTTAAAAGGGGGCTTCCGGCGTTGCGGATGGTGTGGAGAGGGAGCTCGACCCATCCAGCCAGCAGCCCCGGGAAGGACGGCAGAGTGGGCGGGCATCTGCTGTCCCGAAGATGGGCCCGTTCTGGGGCGCCGCGCGTGGAGGACACCGGTGCGTTCCAATAGAGATCCCGGAGTCCTCCCCAAGCGCAGAGGCAGGCCACCGAGGGGGTTTTAGTGTGGTACAAATCCCACATAACCCGGTATCCTCTCTCAAGATAAGTATAAAGAGAAAGAAAAAATTCATTTCATTACAGCTCATAACAATACGACTACTCGACATTCAAAGAGCCCAAAAAACCTCCATCCCTCAGTTGATCCGCCCTGTTTCCGGCTGAAGACTAATATCCGGCAACATCCCCACCAGTCATTTCGCAGCTTCCGGTTCCCGCCAAAGCTATTTGTGTCCTCGTACCGTGTGTTTTGATCTTAGAGGATAAATAAACAACTATTAGAGCGCGCGTTGTGAATATGTTGATTTAGTCTAGAACTCTAGACTCTATGGCATCTGCATGCTTGAGAAATACACCAATGATTCTTTCTAACGCAAGTGCGCACCCGCGTCCATCGACCAATTTCCAAGTTTTTTCGACCTTTTTATATCCCACTGCTAGTAATATTATAATATAGTATTCTCCTCTCGAAAGAAAGAATAATGTAGACCATAGTACACCACACTGGCAAAGTGCGGATTGGACATCATGCTTTCGAGAAATTATGAGTAACTAACTCTCAGGCATGCACGGAGGTAGAAAATATCGTAGTCAAATATCACATTAATTTCCCTCGACGTGGAGCAGCGATAAATACGTACAAAACTTTCTATTGTCAGCGGTGCGCGTCGGGATTTGAACTTGATACGATCCGCAGATCACTGATGTTACCTCTTGGCCATATCTTCTTCCAATACAATGAATATAACGGTTACTCGCAATGTGAGGCAATGTCCGATGCAGCACTCGTTTACACCATTATACGTTCTGATTGCGGATTGTTGCAAAGTAGTTTTTACCTAACTTTATAATAAAAAGATTGCTATTTGCTACGTCGCCTATCCATCCCCTGGTAACGGGCGCGGGCGTTAACGTTTTATATACACCATCATGCGTTCTAATTGCGGATTGTTGCAAAGTAGTTTTTACCTAACTTTATAATAAAAAGATTACTATTTGCTACGTCGCCTATCCATCCCCTGGTAACGGGCGCGGGCGTTAACGTTTTATATATCATAAAATAAAGGCACCCAGTCTGTTTTATTGTTGCATCACGTCTCATATATTTTCCGCTGATATTTATAACACAGCTATTATTTTACAGGAATTACTTACAACGGAGAATACTGCTGTCGTAACGGTTTCATTCGCGTCGTTAAGTTAACATTATTTTTAGAGTTTCGAACGCCAAATAGAACGAAAATATGGGATCCTGAGGACACAACTTCGTTGTCCGTTTGTCTGTCTGTCGAGACTTATGCTCACATCTATTTTTTTAACGAGATGAAGTTCATCAAGTTTCTTAAGAAGGCCTATATGGATATTGATGCTTTATTAAAATTAATCGTTTTGATAGCGATAAAATATATTCCAATAACAAACTATTGGGACCTCTATGAAACGCAATAGTTGCAGAGGTTAGCGTAGAACGCAAGTGATCTATCTACACAGCTAAGCTAAAACGGAAGTGGTCAGGTGTAAGATAGGCAGCTGCTAGAAGGTTAATTTCATACACATTTCCGTGCTTCGGAAGGCACGTCAAGCCGTCGATACCGGTTGTGATCTATAGATGGAAGTCGTTAAACCTTATCGAAGGCCTTATGGACAGTTTAATTACATCTGACAGCGAGTTGGCCACTAACCCGAATTTTCAGTAACCCGCATTGGAGTAAGTAGTGTGGTGGAACTCTTCCCAATTGGCGAAGTCCCATTCCCAGCAGTGGATTGAAAAAGGGTTGCAGCAAGCTGTCTTTCGACTATCAGTTTTGCCTAATATTTCAACCGTCGTGTCAAAACCAACTCGATCTTTCGGATCCTCCGATGTAAGCAAATAAATCGCTGATCAGGGCAAAAACACGGCAATTAATCAAGTGCCGATTAAACCGACGGAGGCGTGTGATGGACGTCGATTAATTATCCGGGAGATTTTAAAAAGCGGCGACACCCTTGTCTCGTGTCGATCGAAACAGTGTTTGATGGGAGATTTTTCTATTTTTGGGGTTCGAAACAATTTTATTATTAGAAAATGTAACGATTCACACTCATAGACCCACAGTAGGGTAGATATACCCTGTGTCGCGGGTACCATGGACACACACAAAGACAGAAACACAGACACCCAGACCGAGAATAGAAATTTAAACTCATTATTCAAATTTCTGTTTCGCCGAGAATCGAACCCGGGACCCTTCAATTGGCAGTCCGGCATGGTAACCATTACGCCACGCAGGTCGTCATTATTCTGTCTAACATCATTAGAAACCATTAATTAACCATGACATTATTAGAAAACACTGTAAACAAAAATAGAGGTAGGTATAATTACCTACACAGGTTGGCGAAAGGGGCGCGATCGGGTATAAGATGGGTGATCGCTAGAGGCAATTTTCATGCGCGTTTCCGTGCTTTGGAGGGCACGTAAATCCGTTGGTCCCGGTTGTTCCTAATAGATAGGAATCGTTAATCTCTAATTTAGGTATAATAGAAGTTTATTTTTTAAACGCTTCTACAAAATCTTATAGGTAACAATAGACACTCTTTACTTACATTTCAAAATCGTCTCTCCATTACTTCTCTCTTAAATAAAAACTTAAAACACGTTCGGGACTTACCTGAAAGCAAAAAAAACATTACAAATAAAATAAAATTTAAAAAAAAACACATAATGGGCATGATGACAGATTTTTAAATACCTTTCCTTATTGTAGGTACACGTCTCCTAGTTTCGAAAAAAAGTTTATTTCAGCAATAAACTCAACTTTTAACGTAAATTAATGTATTTTCTGCTATGTAATTTGAATTAAGTGCAAAAACACTCGTAGGTGTCATGGCGTCGACTTGCTCGTCAAACTTCAAGCAACACGATGACTTTTACTGAGACGTGACGTCATTCCTTTCGATAGGCGTTTCAAATAACACGGCCGATTGCTGTATTTAATACTTTTATTTTATTGAAAATCCTATTAATCTTAATGTTTATATTAAAACGGGATCATATTTTAGAACTTTTTTAGCATATATTTTTCTGTAAAACCGTTTATTCTCTGCTTCTTTAATAGTGTCATCATGCCTATTGGCAGATTAAAAACTCTCGAGACATTTCCAATAATGGCAATCTTTACATACATGAATGTATTTGAAACTTACAGAGACGACGTACCATTAATTCCATCTCAAAGAATTTAAAGACTAAACATGTTACAATCTTCCGAAATCTACTTATCACAAAGTAATTTGAGCTTTATTCTGTACAACAAAGAGAACATCACTGCTACGAATAGGAAAATCTAAAAAGGAAGATTTCACACTGTCTTGAACCTTATGACGTACAAAATAAAGGCGAGAAGAATATGAACATTGTATAAGAGGATTTCTCGTAGACAGGTTGAACAGAATCCGATTACTGTCGTATGCAGTAATGTACGTACAAATTTGACAGATAGTGAGAATATTCAGTGTGTTTAAGAACAATGTTTTGCCATGAATTTGGCAATGTGTTTGGTAAATAATAAAATGTTGATGCAATAAAAATATGAAATAAAACGTTAGGAACATAACATGGAAATTGAAATGAAATGAAATGAAATATTCTTTATTCACTGTACGGTTCCTTTACAAACTCTTAGTGAACGTTATTTTTTTGTTCTGTTTGCTCTCGGTGCGCTTAGGCAATACTGAGCTGAAGAAAAACTTCAGCCCTGTTTTAAAATATGGGGTATACAATAGCTAACTTTTTTACAGAGTAGCTATGGGCCGATAAGGAACATACGTGACAGCTACCGCATGTGTCAATGTCGTCCACAGAGAAAATAAGTAGTGTGCGCGTTATTTGGAACCCCGTGATGTCGTCCCACAGCCACCTGCTAACAATTGCATAAGTCTTAGCAATAAAAAGTACAAATACAATACAATACAAATATGCTTTATTGTACACATCAACCTATTCGTATGTAAGCCTATATTCATACAAATAAAATGATTGATTGATTCAGTGCGTTTTGAATTTTTATTTAATTATAATGTGTAAAGTCCGTAAATATGCACTAAGGCATGAACTTTATTAAAATTTTAAAAACCTGCTTGACAACGGACACTCAAACCGAAATGCCATTTGTCAATCACAATTACCGATATCCTCATCAATTCTGGCAGTGCCATCCGGATTTTAATCCGCCCGCAACAAAGCCCATATTGCCAATTATGATTAACCGCGAAACAGCGGACATTTAAATGACTGTTTACTTATTTATAAATAAGGTCGGTTTGAATTCGTCCCTCAAAACCAGCTGAGCTATAATACACGGAATTGGGATGATGATTAAAATTTTATTATCGATGCAATTTCAGCATTTTACTACCTACAGGATCAACACATAAACATCAAAATTTAAAAAACTTTTAAAATGTGCTAGATACAAAGTTTCAAATTGGACTTGAATTGAATTATATAGTTATAGTAATTAGTAATATAGTTAGTCAGTTCAAAAAAAAATGAAATATGGAATATTCTTTATTCACTGTACGGTTCCTTTACAAACTCTTCGTGAACGTTCTTTTTTGTTCTGTCTGCTCTGAGTGCGCTTAGGCAATGCTGAGCTGAAGAAAAAAGCAGACGGAGAAAAATATTTGTAAATAATAAACGCAGCTTTGATTTGTTACTAAAAGATAGACAATAATCTATAGAAACTTAAAACTTTGCTGTTATATTCATTTTGATTCGAATGTATGCGATTTTTGCCAAACAAACGTTACACACTCATAGCCCCACAGTACCTAAGGTAATTAATACCCTGTGTCATGGGTACCATGGACACATACAAATACAGGAACACAAACACCCACACCGATAACAGAAATTTAACGTCATCATTCAAATTTCAGGAAATTTCAACTCTACATTCAAATTTCAGTTTCGCCGGATTTAGCAGTCCGGCATGGTAACCCACAGAACATTATTAAGAAAGGTAGAACGGCAATAATACGCCGTTTGTATGAAGACTGGTGTCGCCGATTAAGCCCCGCCTTTCACCTCCATTACATCTGTACTTAAATAAATACGAAGCTTACGCACATTATTTGCAATTTCAAATCTAGCCAATCTTAGCGCCGCACAATCACGCGATTTCAAATGAACGAATCACACCCAAGCACGCACACAAGCACGCATATTGTAGCACGATCTCGTGTTTCTGTAGAGATTTTGGAAGTTTGAGCGTTTGCTCAAAATTCCTTGGCGACGTCTGCCCCGCCCACATTTCCATTCTAACTTCTGTTAATAATGTTCTGTGTGGTAACCATTGCGCCACGCGGGTCGTCAAATAACAAACCAACAATATCATATTTTGTTGATCAATCAATACCACATATTTATTACATATTCAGTTTGTAACACTGTATTTTACACCACTGTTAACACTTACTTTTTTGCTTTGGATTTCCACATATATAATAACATACTTGTTTTACATTTAAATAATTGTAAATCACCATTGTTTGTCTTTAGTTTTTTGTACTTGACGGACCGACTGACATTATATTAACATCTGGCTTTGACGTTTGGCTTACTGGTGTCACAGATAAGCAAGTACAGATAGTTGTTTTTTTTTAATGAAAAGGGTATCGGTACAGCCGTTATTTGGCCAACATCAATTATAGTAAATTATTTTAGAATTAAAATTGAGATATCCTCGATTTTATTAAGATAAATACTAACTGCTTTGTCAAATTAGGCCCATGTCCGTCACGAGAGTTGTTTTTTTTAAATTTCGGTAAAGTATTTTTTTTCCAAATCATCAGTTGCAATTGGACTTATGCGGTACAGTGTTGTTTTGTTTTTTTTCTGTGAACATTGTGCATTACGGTGCAAGAAATGGGTTTCGCGAACTTTCGGCGTTCGCAAACGTATATAAGGGCTGGAGGGGTAGGCCTCCGCCTTTTCTTTCTCCGGAGCCGTCGATAGAATCAGAGTCGTCGCGTGTAGCCCGTGTTCTTAGACCACGTGCTTTTCTTCAGTATAGCTGGTGAGAATCTGATGGATTTTTGTTGTAGTTCTTCTTTCTTTAAAAAGTGTTTCCTAGTGCTTTGCACAGTGTTTTGGTGCTAAGATGTCCGTTCCTTTTGTTTTTAGCTGCCATTTCCTGGGGTTGAGTTGGGATTTTTTTTAAAAGGTTAGGTTTATTTGGTGGACCTATTGTCAAACACAAAGGTTAACCATGTGTTCCTTTGTGTTCCAGGGTTCTTCATTTCTTGGTTCTTCTTCTTCGTTACCCGTTCTTCGTTCTTCTTTTTTTACTTCACGAGACGTCAACTCCATCAACCCCATTCTACATCCACGTGGTAGTCATCATCGCGTGGGAATCTTCCTGAGGGTTGAATTGGTTGAACCGTCTTGGAGACCTCAACCCCATCCGGGACGCCCTGTGGGTGTTGGTATCTGCGGTCTCCATTTAGAAAACTTATGCTGCCTCTCCAGGGATTGTTCCAGATTCCTTGAAGGAGGGAAGTAGGAGTATTTTTATAACTTTAGTTTCCTTTTTATCTTAGGTTATTTCACCTTTTATTTATATAAAGAGAACAACAAATAAGAAGAAACTGTTAAACTTAAGACTTATTACTTAGGTAGTTTACCTCTATTAGGTAATAAGAACTTCTTTTGTACTTTTATTTAAGTGAAATTAGATATAATAATTTGAACCAACTGTTTGATGGTGATAGTGTGGTAAGGCGCCCAACAATTTAATTACCCTTTGAAGAATTTATAATAAATAGCCCATTTTTTTATTGTTCTTTGTAGTTTTTTTTTTAACCACACCGTCCTCCAGGCCTACACACCCACTCACCCTCACACACACCGGTGCACCCTAACATCTGGTGCACCCTGCTCACCGCTTACAGAGCCTAGCCGAGGTGGACAGTTATAAGTTTTAGTGAAATATAAAATTCACGTGCCTTCCACCACATAAGTTGTTTGAGTAACTGCATGATTGCATACTACTCCAGACAAGGTTCAAATTTTATCCGTAGCAAGCAAGCAAAATCGCTAACACCTAAAAACAAAATTTGCGTTATTTTCTAACACAGCCCACATAAAACTATCGGCCGGCAGTCGTGTATCAAATCGGACGCGTCAATTTGTCGGCACCGAAACAAAGGTGGCCGCACACCGTCCATCTTGTCGCGTAATTAAACGCCGCACTTTCTATTGAAATGTTTCAATAGCGGGACAATAACGATATCAATTGAATAAAAACAACTTTTGTTCCCTGTACAGCTTGTAATGTATGTAAATGAGTAAGATTTGAAATCATATCTCACGACGTTTTCCCCAATATGTCTTTCACTGGGCTTTGGGAAAATTACAGTATATGAGGGTTAACTCCAACAAAAGGAACTGATACATATAGACATTCCCCGTAAAACTTATCGAAATGTATGTTATTTTACTTTTTGATATTTTTTTGATTTTGATTTTATTTTAATTTAATCTTGAATTTTGAAAACTTACAGCAATTTTAAATTTACCTGTTATTTTGATTTTACGCTTTTAAATACAGGTAATAAATATGTATGTTAATAAAACTATAAATATTTCAATTATTAAAAAACGTATCGCAATGAATATTTCAAGCGTTTCTGCAGAGTCCGAAATAGCAGAAAATAATATTGAACAAAAAATACTAGTATTATTGTGAAAAAAAGTGTGGGTTGCTCGATACACGAAAAATATGGCCTCCCCAGTAGTAGTTTTTGTTCAATATTATTTTCTGCTTATATTGAGGATTATTATTCATTTTTTTAGTTTGATGTGCTTTTAATGATAGATGAACTAATGAATAAACTAAATTCATTCCTTAGTTCATCTATCAACACATGCAAAAATTTGAACTGTGAACAAATGATTATGTGTTCGCGTATGTGGGTCCAATTGAGAATCGTACCTATCGTATTTTGAAGTAGCTTAAAAATAAATCCGATAAATTCCATAAATCAACGGGAAACGAGGGAATTCCCTCGATTCCCTCGTCAGGAGCGAAAGGAAACGAAAAAGATTTATTTTTCTATCAACATAAATATATTAGCGTTTCTTTCGAGCCACGATAAACTAGTAATGGAATAAGCTCGTCGGGATGCAATACGATTTGATTTATTTAGAGATGTTGGCAAAAATATTGAATTTACGCCGGATGAATTTTATAAGAAAGGCAAAATTTATTCATTGAAATACATTTTGATAGAGAAAACGGTCGATATTTGGCGAGCATAATGAGATATTTGATTTTGATTTTATTTTATTTCAAAACTGATATTTTACATTACTAAATGACAATATAATTTATCAATATTGTGACATAATTAGTGATTAATTTCTTTATTTATTCTATTCTTCTTTCTTCTTTTCAGCCTTTCATAATCCACTGTTGGACGTCTGGCGCCCCCTAACGTTCGCCACCCCTCCCGTTCCTGCGCCTTCTGAATCCAGCGCCAGCGGCTTCCCGCTGTCCTCTTTATGTGTGAATCTAGAGATGTTTAATTAGAACGACTAGCTGATACAATAGTAATATATGCAGCTTTCTGTATTACAAACTTACAGCTCTAATAAAAATATTCAATTGTAAATTTCATTCAATTTTGAATCTAATTCCTTTAAACGAGCTATTCTTGTATATACCTAAATATATAATATGAATCTCGGATCCGGATCTCGGCTCCTACGATTTTCTTGAAATTTAGTGTGCAACGATCGTCGTCATCCCAGCCGCCGAGATTTCAAGTAGATCGGCGTGGCCGCTAGAACGGGGCCCGAGATTTTGACGGGCCGATGTGCTGGCAATACCAGACAAACACATTTGAACTTATGCACACACTGCCGTCGCACCGTCACGTTAACGCGTGACAGCTGAGCCCTTAGTGTAAGTTTGTAAACGCGCAAACGTTACTACTGCGTCCGAGTTAAATTTGGACAGATAGATCTTAACCTGAAAGGAATTAGGTCGATAATTAAATTCTTAATGCAAACGCTCTTGCTGGCTGGTACAAGCTAAACCACCGAGATCGGTGGCGCTGGACAAACGGTCGCCATCACGATTAAGTGAAACTAGGTCTGAAATAAACTCGTTTTCGTTGACGGTCCGGTGACGGTGGCGGTGGAAAAACGCTCAAACGTGGTGGTGGTTAAGGGCCGATTTTACAATCCCCAGATAAAGTTAGTCAATTATGGTTATCCCTTTTCTTTTCCTGTCTTGAGGATAACAATGACAGTGCTAACATTCATTCAACGAATACTTTTATCCGCTGTCTTAAAATTAGCCCCTAAATCATACAAAATCTAATAGGTATTTTTTTTTATAAATATCTTTGGACAATTCACACAACACATCTGATTCCAAACTAAGCAGAGCTTGTACTGTGGTAATCAGAAAGCTGATAAACATACATATATAATTCTAAATAAATACTTAAATAGATAAATTAACACCCAGACACAGAACCAATAGTCATGTTCATCACACAAATATTTGTCCTGGGTGGGAATCGA
Organism: Pyrgus malvae; assembly: GCA_911387765.1. Lineage (NCBI taxonomy): Eukaryota > Metazoa > Arthropoda > Insecta > Lepidoptera > Hesperiidae > Pyrgus > Pyrgus malvae. The sequence continues at coordinate 11,502,727 of OU426972.1, read as the reverse complement.
ACCCACGACCTCACGCTTCGCAGTCGGCTCATCACCCACTACGCCACGGAGGCTGTCAAATTATACGAGCACAACATGTACCTATTTTCAAATATAAATACCGTTACGGAAATGTGAATCGTTTCTTTGAAATGCAACCCCATTCGATTTATGTACAGAACGTGATTTGACATAGAAATTGGTACGTGAATGTTTTATTATCATCGGAAGGAAAAAGTAGACCAAGGCAGTATTGAAGTAATAAATAATAATAATTATAATATGCTTCACACTCATAGCCTCACAGAAGGGTAGATATACCCTGTGTCGTGGGTGCCAAGGACACACACAAAGACAGAAACACAAACACCCAGACTGAGAACAGAAATTTTAAAGTCATCATTCAAATTTCTGCTTCGTCGTGAATCGAACCCGGATGAAATGCTTTTGGGAGCTTGGATAAAAACCATTGATTTTCTTCAGAGACTCATTGCCTTAGTGTTACTTAGCAACGCCATCGACCAAAGTAGCTCCCAAACTCGTCAATAGATGTCATAAAGAGCCACTTTTTAGTTTATATAATAATAATAATAATCTTTATTGATACATATAACATTTGCACATGATATCTTATGAAGTTTCTGGTCCCTGAGATAGTTGAAACTGTGTTTCAGAGACCAGAAAAGTTTATGTTAATAGGCATGATGACACTATTAAAGAATCAGAGAATAAACGCTTTTACAGAAAAATATATGCTAAAAAAGTTCTAAAATATGATCCCGTTTTAATATAAACATTAAGATTAATAAGATTTTCAATAAAATAAAAGTATTAAATACAGCAATCGGCCATGTTATCTGAAACGCCAATCAAAAGGAATGACGTCACGCCTCAGTTAATGTCATCGTGTTGCTTGAAATTTGACGAGCAAGCCGACGCCATGACACCTACGAGCGTTTTCGCGCTTAAATCAAATTACATAGGAGAAAATACATTAATTTACGTTAAAAGTTGAGTTTATTGCTGAAATAAACTTTTTTTCGAAATTAGGAGACGTGTACCTACAATAAGGAAAGGTATTTGAAAATCTGTCATCATGCCCATTATCGCTGAAAACATAAATAAAAAAAATAATTTCTAAAAAATAAAACCTAGCTAGATCGATTTATAGCTCCCGAAAATCTCTACATAAGTACTAAATTTCATGAAAATCGTCGAAGCCGTTTCAGAGATTTTTATAAATATGTATATTACTCGTACTAATATACATATAAAGCAGAGTTTGTTTGTTTGAACGCGCTTATGTCAGGAATTACTGGTTCGAATTGAAAAATTCTTTTTGTGTTGGATAGTCCATTTATCGGGGACAACATAACATCATGCTATGACTATCATACGAGTACCCAAGTCCACGTGAACGAAGTCGCGGGCGGCCGCTATTATAGGTATATACAAGAATTGTTCGATTGGCTGGCTGGCTGCAACCCTTTTTGCGTCCCACTGCTGGGCACGGGTCTCCCCCCATCATTGGGGAGGCCTGGAGCTTACTCCACCACGCTGCTCCAAAGCAGGTTGGTGGCGATGCGGGTTAGTGGCCAACCCGCTGTCGGATGTTTTCAAACCGCCCATAAGGCCTCCGACAAGGTTTAACGACTGTTATCTCTCGACAACACCCGGGACCGACGGCTTAACGTGCCCTCCGAAGCACGGAAACGTGCATGAAATTTTTTGGCCACTAGCGGTCACCCATCTCACACCCGACTGCGCCCTTTTGGCTTAGTTGCATAGATCGTTTATGTTCTACGCTAACCGCCGGGCCATGCGCGCTTCGATTAACGATTGGTATTAGATTAGACACAGATCTGGATTTACAAAATCAATAAGCATTCATACAAAGACTATATATCCATAGTCAACACTTATGTAGATTCCCTTTCACGTCGCAACAGTGCTACATTGACATGATTTTATGTAAGTATAGAGAAAAATATCTCGGACGGAATGCTAGATTTCCCATATTCACCGTTGAACCTTCCCCTGGACTTCTACAAATAGTAAAAATAGAGCCTTATCAAAAATATTCAAAAGTTAAAGAGAACCTGACTCACCTTGTATACCTCACATTGGACTACTTTAATTTACAAAATAACGTTGGTTGAAAGCTCCAAAGTCAGCCTTGCATCTTTTGTCCGATGTTCCGTGGTAAAATGTGGCCACGGTAATACGAAATTTATTGAAAAGTGAATCGCTAAACTCGTATCATATAACAAGAATGTGGGAAATGAATAAAATTGCAATTTAGCAGTAGTATGTGTCGAGTTTTACTTTTAACGTTATAAGACCTAATAGTGCTGAATTAATACGCTCTACAATTATTCAGAATTTTTAATCTAAATTATTTAACTGCGTAAAAACGATGCCGACGGTCCAATATGTATTGTAAATAACATAACAAATAAATGACGCTTCACACTCATAGCCTCACAGTAGAGTAGATATACCCTGTGTCGTGGGTGCCATGGATACACACAAAGACAGAAACACAAACACCCAGACCAAGAACAGATATATTAAACTCATCATTCAAATTTCTGCTTTGCCGGGAATCAAATCCGGGACCCTCCGATCGGCAATCTGGCATGGCAAACCATTACACCACGTGGGACGTCAATAATAAATCGTAAATGATTAATTATTTCTTACTTTTAGAAGACCGTTTATTCTTTTCATTAATTTAAAATTAATTTGTCTTTTCTGTTTGTCTGTGTTAAAAATTAAGTTGTATAATTTGCTCAAAGACGAAACCATTCGCATTACCATCATGTTTGAAGTCAATCATGCAAATCTACAAGCGAAAGGGAGCGAAAGCGAATTTGAAATTTAAAACCGATTATAGACTTTAAAGTCTGTGAATACTTTGCAAAACATCGGAACTACATTAACATATTTCCGAATTCGCTGAAACAGTCTTTGAAACTAAGAATAAATTAAACACGGCCAAACGTAATACCTAAAGAAATGCAGAATTGCTTTCATTACTCCAGTGCTAAGTCCGCGGAGAACAAATGAGCCGAGAGAAATTTTATTGCAACCAGAAAAACTGTAGGGGAGATTAATTGTACAACAAGAGAAAAGAGCGCTTTGAAGAGTTGAAAAAGCAACTGCAATGAAACAATACAGAAAAAAACCTGCACTGACACTTGGCCCGCGCTGGCCGGTTAGCAAAACGAAACATTCCATTTGCCGTAAAAAGAAACAATGGTAATTCGTATCTGGAACAGATTTAAATTTAGATCGTTCGGACTTCAAACGGGGTCGGATTGGATAGAGTTGCGATAGTGAGTAGTTTCACGTGTGCAGGGATATTCACCGGGAAAGCTGCATCTTTGAACTCATGGTTCGATGCACACACGGCGAATTTTCCGGGCGAATAAGTTCCCACATTTCGAGGATATTCGAAAATTATGTGCTAATTCGTGCAAACGTTGAGTTCTATCAGACGTTCAATAGCCATTCTAATTTTTTCATCATATTTGCAATAAATGTGACCTTTTATAGATGGCACAGTTTTTAAGAATAATTTAACATATTTTAATTTCTATAATTATTTAAATATTTATTGTTGTAGTAATTATAATTAATGCCTAACTAACGCTAGTATTCAAATAAACCGTACAGCAAAGCGAAGCGAGGAGCCGATAAACACAAAATGATTGGGGTATATTAAGAGAATACAAATTTGTATTGAATATATGAATAAAATATTTTTAAATTTTGTTATACGTGGAATGAAGACGTGGATTCTAGTTTAATTTCCGAGCAGGCAGACAAACCCAAATAACGGATAAGATAGATTTTATTTTTCAGGTCTGAGTGTATAAGGCTACCTTTACGTTTGCCTACGGAAAGCAGGGCAATCCTATGTGGAAAAGTCAGCCGAAACCAATATACAATAGAAAAAAGTGCATAAGAAAGACATTGAGGAACTTAAAATAAGAAAAAGGTTCATTTCGACACAGGCATTACCGGAAGTGTGTTATTTAACAGATGTCTACATATTCGGTGAGCCTTTACTACTAATGAAGGAAACCCGTAATTTATTCATTTTGGGTATTATCAGTGATGTAATCATGTAATGCGACATTTGGCTACAGACGTTTTCGTGGCCCTAATTCAGGATAGCAAATTTAACATCGTGTGCATTAGCAATAGCAATTAGCGAAGCGTCGAGTTACGTGCGGCAAATGACTCGATACCTAATTGTTTGTTCCAAGGAATTCTAGTATCGAACTGTCCGAGCTATTAATGGAGCATACACAATGTGTAAATGGCAAAGTAAATCGACCTATTGAAATTGATGATGATTGTCTACTACACAAAGACATAGGACGCGATGATTAATATATACCTCTAGGTGTAATCGGCTGTAACGAGGAAGACAACATACTATGTAATTAATTTTAATGCTCTTTTATTACTGAAACCTAAATGTTTGGCTGAGTGTTGATAGGAATAGTTGTAAAGATATAGATAGATACCTTACACATGTTATTAAGCTATACAAATAAATTTAAAAATCGTTTATGGACGAACACGTTATGTCGTGAATTGTGGTACAAGTAATTTCAATATTTATTTTCTAGAATAAAATCAATGAAGAAAATCTGTGGTGATCCAACGGAAAATTCTTATTTATGAAAAAAATGAAAATAAAAATGAAAAAACGTAGTAAGGTTAACAAAAGTGTTTTGGAAAAGACAGTAAATCTAATACCTTTAAACGAGCAATTCTTGTAAATCTATATATATATAAGAGATTTCCACCCATATATTGACTCATCACGATATCTCTGGAACTATAAGACCTACCGACTTCAAATTTGGTAGGAATATTCCTTTCGCCGAGTAGAGGTCAGCTAAGAACGGATTTTACGAAATTCCACCCGGAAGGGGGGGTATTTCCACCCATATATTGACTCATCACGATATCTCTGGAACTATAAGACCTACCGACTTCAAATTTGGTAGGAATATTCCTTTCGCCGAGTAGAGGTCAGCTAAGAACGGATTTTACGAAATTCCACCCGGAAGGGGGGGTATTTCCACCCATATATTGACTCATCACGATATCTCTGGAACTATAAGACCTACCGACTTCAAATTTGGTAGGAATATTCCTTTCGCCGAGTAGAGGTCAGCTAAGAACGGATTTTACGAAATTCCACCCGGAAGGGGGGGTTGCGGGGGTGTTAAGTAATGTTTGTATATATGACATCGCAAAACTCAGAAACTATTCGACCGATTATTATGAAAATTGGTATGTACATGTATTTTTTCACGGAGAAGGTTTATATGCTATCCATTATTATTATTATTTAATATTTAAACGCGATACGGAGTTCGCGGGGTCAGCTAGTATCTAAATATATTTTTTGAATCTCGGAAACGGCTCCAAAGATTTTGATGAAATTTAGTACAGTGGTTGCGGGGATGATAAATCGATCCACAATTTTTTATTGATAGAAATTGTCGTTTTATTTAATGTTTATGCAGTTAAATATAAAATTACTCTTACTGACATCTATTGGAAAATATTAATAATATTGTGGCGTAGAAAGCCTTCAAACAAATGACAATGTCGATATGAAAGACCTCCATAAAAATTTCGTCAATGGAATTAAAGCTTTCTTGGTCGAATGGTTACGAAAGCTAACCACGGAGCTAGAGACCCGGGTTCAAACCTCAAGTAGGCAAGTTGTGTTTTTTATTTTTTGTGACATTTTTTTTAAATTGGGAGCTAGGTATTTCAAAAGGAATTGTAAAATAACACTAAGTCAATGAATGTTTTGCTTAAAAATAAACCAAGTAAATTAATTGTTTTTATCCGAGCAACGCTCGGGCGTCCAGGTACTATTTGTTAAAATGTAAACGCCATAAAGATTGACAGGGATCAAAATCTAATGACAGCTACAATGCGTTGTACACAAACTTAATGAGTAGAAAAACGCTGAGGAAAGAAGGGGAATACTTAATTCGCGCAAAACGAACACCGCTTATGTTTAATGACTCGAAATCTTCAACGATACCGTTTGATGGAGGAAAAACACTGGATTTTTTGAGGCCGCTAAACTTTTACTGAGCAAAAAAAGAATTAAGTGACAACAAAGGCGGTGGGGAGAGAGTTTCCTGAGGTCTACAAAAAGCGAGAACTGGCTACAAAGTTGCTTTAAGTCACTTAATAAAAAAGGGGCCAAAGGTTGCGCCCTAGGGTAGTCTGCTTAATGTTTAATTTGCAAAAGGAAAACTTGTAAATGGATGGAATAAAAACTTTCCGCTGCAATTTCATTTGTTGTGATGCTTTTGTAACGTCTTGTTTCTTTTAAAAAGAATTTAAAGTATTAAAAACACATACCTACGAACAGTGCTGGGTCTAGGATTTAAGTTTGGGGGGGGGCATGATTAAAATTTTGGAGGTCAAAAAAATTGTTTACAGGAGGGGAAGGCTGATGCATGACGTGTACTCGGACCACAGCTGGTTGGGGGGAGTGGGGGCACTTGATTTTAGCGGATCAAGGAGGCTCAAGCTTACCAATTACTAAAAATAATTTGGCAACTTCGTTAAATTTTTTCGATACTTTTACATAGCATACTTAAATTCCAGTCATTTGAACGAATCAAACTGCATGAGTTCTATTAGGGTGGGCTCTACTAGAGTGAAAAAAAAATCAAGAGCAATAAATAATAAGGATCTGTAAACAATAATGTAATTCTACGGCAAGTAAAAATCAGAACAAAATAAACCAATTCGCCACTCCATTACATAATATCCTTGGGTTCATCCGAAAAGAGGATTAGCCTCCAATAAGGGCTCGGCCACCATAAGCCAAAGGCGGCCGACCGCGGATCTTTACGAATGCGAAATAAATACGACCGCAATTTTGCAAGAGGCGCCGCGGTCACGACTAATGCCGCCGAGGGATGGGTATAACGGGGATAACGAAAAGACTGATGACGGGCACGAGTCTTGGTGGATTTTCTTTTGTTGACCCTTAAATTGTAACAGACAAAACATAAAAATGAAACTCTGTATCGTTGACAGATTGATTGCTCCATTGAAATATTAGGAAATTGTTAGAGAAAAAAGCGAAAGATTTAGAGGCAATTTTATTTAAGTATCCCCAAAATCAAAGACGAAATTATAGAATAGAAAGTATCCTAATTTATCGTAAATACGTGAATGTAGGATAATGTAATTTCATATAATTTTATAAATAGTAGCTTTGGTAAAAGTCGCAGAGTCCGTCATAAAACAAGATGGACTGATGACTTGATAAAGACAGCTGGAAGCCGCTGGATTCAAAAGATACTGGACCGGTAGGAGTGATCCTCTAAAAATCAATGATGCCTCTATTCATATATTCACATTATGCATTTTAGAACTTTGAAAATAACTCGAAACGTCAATCAAAATAACAACTTTTTTTCAAATCATTAATACTATTTTTTTTGTATTTTTTGCAATATAGTATGTCACGCTGTAGTGAAATTTTATGAATAGATGTTTCTTCTTATTCTACAACAATGATAAAGCGCAGAGTTCTAAACAATAAAATTAAAATGAATTAATCAAAAGTCTAACCACAGTAATCTTTTGAACTATAAACATCCTTAAATAGACCTGTGAATAAACGAGAAGGCCAAAAGATTTCTTACCATTATTTCAATTGAACAAAGTGAAATCCGACATTAAGCAACAATCACAAAGTCAAACGGCCCGCGACGCCTTGGAGGGAAAATGGACCTATTGACTTAGGATTTACGGAGAGGAAGGATGGATAATAATGGGAAAGTTAGTAGAGCGGTCGATAATACCAACCTTTCAACGAAGAGAATAAAAATACAACACATTCTATTAAAGTTTCTAAAGTTCACCCAAATTCAAAATACAATTATATTTTTTTGAATAACAATTTTTCAAAATACACTTCACTTTTTCAAAAGTCCTTTCCAAAACGTTGGGTTTCCGGAGACGAAATTTATGGGCATACCTATAGCGGTCACCTGTCACACTCCTGACCCATTAAACTAGGTAAGATAAAAGACCTATAAATGTCAGATTCATCCGTATTTCCGCCAGAGGATAGTTTTAGTCTATATTCAGGCCAGATAAAAAAGATACCACACCGTCAGGCCCATTTAACTAAGATAATATACCTATAAATGTCAGATTCATCAGTATTTCAGACAGAGGATAGTTTTACAATGTTTGAGACTATCGCGGTTGTTCACTATATCTGAATTATTACTTACGGGATATATACCACGTATGTTCGAGTACCGGTAGTAGCCGTAGCAAACGAGTTAGGAAGAGGGTAGACCGTTATGGCTGTCCTTAGACTTTTTTTACATCCACCCGCAATATCCAGTTCATCCGTGATAATGGTGCATGCAACTGCGCCTAAATATCGGGAGCTCAAAAACAAAGCGAATCGTGGTAAATATCCCGTAAGTAATAATTCAGATATAGAGGATAGTTTTAGTCTATATTCAGGGCAGATCGAAAAGATAAAGGGTCAAATTCTCTAAGCTGCTAGAACTTTTAAAGCTGAATTAAACTCTACCGCATATTGCCACAAATCCGCTTCCAGTTGAACTTTCAACTACCCGACATTGAGTGAAAAGTTAATTTATAATCGAAACCAACCTTAATGAAAGATAGCCACAAGTTCACAACGTTTAATTCGATAAGGTTAAAGTTCAAGGCGTTAATGTAAAATACGATTAGGGTTAAATTTTGATCAAATATAACAAACCGAGAAAGTAGATGAAGTTGAGTCCAAGTAAAAAAAAGGTTGTGATACCTAAAAAGAAATTTGGTGCTGGAGACACCACATTACTCTGGATGGATGGATGCTCCGCATCCCATGGACCGCTAAAAAGACAAACCTATCTATATTGGAGCATTTACAGATAAAAACAAGACTCTCAACGATATGTTACCGTAGGATCCTTGGGTATTTTGGTCACATTGCCCGTCGAGAAACTGACAGCCTCGACAAATTGCTTGTGGTGGGTAAGTTTCAAAAAAAGGAACCCCGCGGCAGATCACCCAGCCGTTGGTGTGACCGAATTACATCTATTACTGGTCTCTCAATAACAGCTGCCTTCAAAGAGGCTGAAAACCGAACGAAGTGGAAGCCAGTAATCTACCAAGTCACGAAGGACTTTCAAGAATGAAGAAGCGATTAAGAAGAACCTATAAAGTTTATAAAATTTCTTTATTGAGTATCTTTATTTTCGTATCCGTTGAAATTAAATTTCAAAGAAAATCTTTTAATATTTACACTTCAACAAAAAACAGAACTCATCGTAGCACGAAAAAAAGCAAAAAAGAAAAATGTTAAGATACCACTTTGGCCGTGTTTCCCTTCGAATCTTTAAATAAAAGAAACAATGACGCCGGCAGACGTTGTAATAAAACCGTTGAATAATTTACAAAATCAAAAGGACGTTAATTTACGACGAGAATTATTAGAATGAGTCGAATATAGGAGAAAAAACGGTGAAATGAGCAATTAGCAAAGACAAAGGAATCCACTCTGGTAGTAATGAAGAACGTTGGGATGAGGGAGGGGATAATTGGAGCGACGATATGCAAGGAAATTAAATTATTATTTACTGACTTACTTTTTTATTATTCGTTGATTGTGTGACGTAATAGAGTATTGGTTTATTGACTGCCTTATTGCGTCCAACTGCTGGGCGCGGCCTTATTTGGGAGGCCTTGAGATTACTGCATACGCGCAGTAGCTTGGATTTTTGGATATTTCAAGACACCGATAGCATGTAATTCTTGATGACAATATTTTGACGACCCGTTTGGCAATGGTTACAATGTCAGACTGACGATCAGACGGTCCCCGGTTCGATTCCCGACGACGCTAAAAATTGAATGATGAGTTTAAATTTCTGTTCTCGGTCTGGGTGTTTGTGTTTCTGTCTTAGTGGTGTCCATAGTACCCACAACACAGGAAATCCTAGTGTGGGGCTATGAGTGTGTAGCGTTTATTTTTTTATCTGTGCGGAAATTCTTTTTAGTTCTGTTTTCGATTTATTATCTGACTCTATTCCTTTTGTCTTCATTTGCCACTCTTAGCACTAAGACGTCACTTTTAGGGCTACCTCGAACAAAATTATAATCTGTATATATAAAAATGAATCCCATTTTCCCTTGGTCACGACATCACGCGTGAACGGCTGGACCGATTTCGCTAATTCTTCTTTTGTTGTGTTTGTAATTGGCAGAAGAAGGTACTTATGTAATAAAACATTAAGGAAATATCACGAAAACTTAGAAAATTTAAAAACAATTTTCCAATTCGAATGCAACATTAACATTTAAGACAAGACAGCGTCCTTCAAAAATGTGACTCACATGAAATATTCAGAGAGCTAAGCAATGAAAACTTGCAACCATTTTCTTATATTTTGTTTTAATTACGTCACATCAGCTAAATTTCTTAGTGTTTGAAATCCATGATGAACTGTAGCACGGTATTAAAAAATTAAGCGTTGATTTCAGTTATGGAAAAGATTTTGATTTTTTATATGAAAACTCTTGAACTTGCAAAATGTTAGTTACTATTTTTATCGACTTTCATACGTGATACACCGAGTTACAAGTTTTGCATGACTGAACACTGTGAAATGCTTGCTTCTTCTTATTTTTTATGGTTTTTGAAAAGTTACTGCAGTGAATATTTATTTTTAAATTGAGGTAAGTACCTTCTACGCCAAAGGTTAAGAAATCCTGCTGACTGACAAAAATATTTCTATGCTCCACCAATTAGACGGAATATAAAAAAATTGCTATTTGAAAATGTTTGTACTTTTTTGTCGCTTTCTCTCGAAATAGCTCTCGGAATCAAACGTTAAAACGAGATCTGTCATTATTTTATTTTCTTCCATGACAGTTTATTGGACAGTAACCTAAAAACTTCATAGATAATATAATATGAATACTTAAAAAATACTCTTCATACATTTGTTGTAGGTTTCTGTACAATGTAGGTAGTTTCGTCAAGATGCTAAACTGGCTAGCTCGGGATTGCTCTCCGTAGGTGGAAGTTATGAATATGAGCTACAATAAGACTAGATACAGTAAGAACAGATCAGCTACCTAATCGTAAGAGGCGAATAAATGTGAACTTCTGGAGTTGTGGGCGGCGATTTGGAGCACCGCGCATGGAGTCCTCTGAACGAGTGTTCAGCAAGCCACTGAGGAGGTTTTAGTGCTGTATAAATCCCACATAACCCGGTATCACTTTTTAATCTGACACGTACCTTGCGAAGATTCCGTCCCGAAAACATAAAAGTTACCTCGGCATTAACAATATGAAATATGGTGTCCTCCACGTAATCATAAAAAGCGACTAAGTAGAGGCTTTCACGGCTATACTGGGAGTCGGACCAACAGCCACGGGTAAAACGACGGCGTATTCGGCCGCACGACTCTTGGCAGAGTTACCTACATTGCTCACCCAAGAGCCCATTTGTAACGCCGCGCCACAGAGTACATCGCTGCGCATGGAAGACATTGGCAGGTTTCGCTGAAAATCCTATTCAGTGGGTTTTAGTGTGGTTGAAATGTTAAATAATTAACTCGCTGTCTCTCTCGGGCGTAGCCTCAGATACCGCAAGAAGGTAGATTTAAGTGAAAATAATTAATTGTTGAATAAAGTTATTTTATTAGGTAAATCAAGAGATGGCTCTGCAACACGATACTAGATTTACTCAAAATATTTTTGAGCCTTTAAAAAGTAAACTAACTCCTACGAGAGTGAAATAGGAGAGTGAAGTTTACATGGTATTTTCTCATTTCTACCGACCTACTCTATATATATATATATACCTACTCTACTTATACTTCTAATAAGTAGAGTAGGTAATATACATACGAGTATGTGATTGATTACAATTTAAAATGATTTGTGCAGGTGAAATGGATAAACTTCCGCCTAAAAGGGTAAAAAAGCGGGGAAGGGTTAAGTAAAATGTATAGAAATTAATTATCATCTCATTTCTGAACTTAGCAGTATAAGCATTGGTATATAGGGCCTGACTTTCTTATTTCTTAAAAATATAATTATGACAACCTTTATATTTCGTCGGACTAATTTAAAAAGGGGGCTGTTTTTCTCACGGTCAGGTTTATGTGGCTTGCTAGCGGGTTAGTGCACCAAATAACTTGGTCATTTTAACACCAGCTTCAAAACGAAGTAGGTACTGTAGTAACCTGTTACCTATCTTTTATAGCAGTACCTACTTGCAGACGCAGAACAGATACGTATGAATGACACAATTATAACGGGGTTAATTTAAACTGTGTCCTGATAACTAAAGTACCTACACGCGGAAGAAGTCGCGGGCAAAACATTTCTCTAACTCTATATATATAAAACTGAATTCCTATTTCCCTTGGTCTCGGCCTCACGCGTGAACGGTTAGACCGATTTCGATAATTCTTTTTTGTTGTGTTTGTTATTATCAGGAGAAGGTTCTTATCAATGAAAAAAATTAAGAAAATTGATAATTAATATATTTTTTTTTACAAATTCGATTTTAATATCCATAGTTAAGACAGGAAAACGTCTGTCGGGTCAGCTAGTCAACATTATAATAATCACTGTTTGCTTGTCTTCAGCGCTTTAATTGATAATCCTCCCCGCCCTCATCTCATTTATTAAATCTTAAGCAAATGCGATGTTTAAATAGCTTTCACGACTAATTGGATTTCGAGTTTATGATTTTGTGAATATTTATTAGCGATCGTGCTATTACGGAATTCGAAATTTGGGAAAGTTCTGTCAAAGATTTGCATCGAATTCCCGGTCGCTGTACGATATTTCGGAATGCTGACGTTTCATTCATCGAAGGTGTCGTATCGGTATTTCAAATTCTTGTTTATTGCTTTGTTTGCTGCCAATTCCCATGAATCGTGATAGCTAGTTGTTCGTTCGTTTTTTTTCGTACCTTCGGTTAAACCTTTTTACTAACTTTGTTACTCTATTGATGTACCTAATCGTACCTTGGTTTTATACAACTTTAAGCTTTTGAAGCTAGAACCATGAAGTCTTTAAAAAAAGAACTCACTCTTTTGACCTTCTTGACGACCCGCGTGGCGCAATGGTTACCATACCGGACTGCCGAAAGGAGGGTCCCGGGTTCGATTCCCGGCGAAGCAGAAATTTGAATGGTGAGTTTGAATTTCTGTTCTCGGTCTGGGTGTTTGTGTTTCTGTCTTTGTGTGTGTCCATGGCAGCACGACACAGAATATCTACCCTAATGAGTGAAGTGTTATATATTTATTTAAAAACTTTAAATCCGTTAAAAAGCTTTTTCGATGTTTCACCCTTCATCCATCCATCCATTAGTGGGGTGTAAAGAATCTTAAGAAGAGGCCTATGTCAATGCACATAGGCCATAGAGGTCAATGGACATAGAAAATTTCTCAAGAATTCTCAGTCTCCAGTTTTTCACCCTCTAAATCTAGCAGCTTCCCGCTCTCTTCTTTCAATGGTTCATTCAACGCGGATTTCTATACGTGGCGCTACTACCCGTAGTTCTTCAATAAATTTTATAACAACCGATTTCTAACAAGCAATTAATAATCTTCTTCCTTGTACACACCTCCACCCCTCATCGTAGAGATACCTACCCATACGCATATTATTTCTCCCCTTATCTCCCCACACACCCCCTATCCAGGTGTACAATGCATCGCATATTATCGCAATAAATCAACTCTAGCCCCGTTTCCTTCAGGAAATGTTACCGTTACAGGATAGCTATTAACTAGACATGATCCGGTTTAATACTTATGAGTTGATCAGTACATAGTAATTAAGTAGTTAAAATATTAATTTGCCTTCAACCCCTTTCTCCATTATTTGGTACTATAGGTGAAAGGCTTAGAACACCCTTAGCTCAAAAACGCGTGTTGGTGGATGGTACTGTTGGGCGGCAGTCTTTCCCATAATTGGGATCGCTAAAATAGCTCTAAGCCTCTAAATTCGACAACGCTGGTTGGAGAACATGTTTTATTTATTATTTATTTATTTATTATTTATAGCTCCTTAAAGTATAAGGGTAAGACTTAATGCCTAATGGCATTCTCTGCCAGTCAACCCTGGGTGATGGCTAGAAGTTACGGCTTAGCCAATCTGCAGTCGAGTAGTTATAAACCTGTCAAACGGCGTCGTAAGGTAAACGACTGTTATGCCCCGGAACGACGTGTATTGAATTTATCAAACACGGAAAACACGCATAAATTCACTACTAGCTGTCATACTCTCACCGGACTCCTGAATACGTCTTCTTCGTCTTCATTACTAAGCTGTTCAAAGGTTAATGTAATGATAACTAAAACCTTCAAAAGGTAAAAAATATGCGTAACCCTACCTCATTAAACACTTCAAGGCTATAATTCAAGCACGCGGCGTTTCCTCCGAGGCAGGTTCCGAGTAGGAAGCGGTTTCCGGGGTTAATTGTCGGGCGTGGAGTGTCACAGGGTGGTGTCGTGGCGCCCAATGTGTAGTGTGCGTAGCGTAATGAGACACACTTATATTATATTAAATTTTTAGGCCATTAAACGTATCATCAATGTTCGCTTATCTCATTTTCAGGACCTCGAGCAGTACGCCGGCTTATTTACGACTAGAGACAAGTTTTAAAGGACGCGGTCAGAAACTGCCCCTAAAAAGCTACATATTATACTCAACTGGGCGTTATCTAACTGGTTTCCGAAGCATCGGTTCTCACGTTCCAGCTACAGAAAATAATTGTACTTGCACTAATACAAGCATTTACTTAGCACATTACATAGCATAGCACTTATTACATCGCTACATTACATGAGTGCTCTAATACACATAGGTATTTATTACGAGTACAAAGGATAGGTACCTCTTTCTGGTACGCATTTTTTGAGTAATCTTCATAATGTTACAGTTATCGCAGCCATAATTCAAAAACGCGGCGTTTCCTCCAAGGCAGGTTCCGAGCAGGAAACGGTTTCCGGGGCTAATTGACGGGCGTGGAGTGTCACTGGGCGCTGTCCTGGCTCCCAATGGACTCATTACCTAATGTTAAATTTAATTTTTCGGCCTTTGAACTTACACTAATGTTCGCTTCTATTGTTTTAACGACCGGCGATGCAAATATGTTTTAGAAAATACATAGTTCAACATGCTGCTCTCGTTTAATAATGGAAGAAACTTCGAGATAAAAATAATTTCGAACCTAACACAGGCCCCTTACGAATTACTGTATGTGAATGGGTTTTTATCAATAAATCATTTTTTTTTTTCATTTTTTTTAATCAATAGAAGACAAATGTTCAAAAATTTTTATCATCGTCAAAGCCATAAATTTTTGGTTTGATTTAAATAAAGAAATCTTTCGGAACCAACGAAGTTTCGACCACAGGCTAATTTGTTAATTAAAAAAGCTTTATTATTTCATTAAAACTGAAATACGAAATTGTTCTAATAGCTAAAATTAATATAACGTCACATAAAATCTTCAATTTAAAACGATTAAACGTCACATTAAAATTTCGTTTCAAAAGGCACTTTTGTCGTTCGCCTCAAGTGGCCCTAACGCAGCGAAATAATGTCGAAAACTTTTCAACTTTACTAAACTTCCACAGACGAACAGCCAAAAACGTCTGAAGAATTTAGCACATAACGTCCCGTTTGCAACGAAACGCGCAAAGTTTGCGTCGACACCGTTTAAAACGAATGTCCCGATGGAATCGATTGCGTCTATCGTTTTATGGCCTTCCGAAACGATGAGCCTCGAATCTTGGTGAAGGTTTATGTCACTTTTGGAGATCTTGATCTTGCAACTTTCGATTTCGATAGTTAAATAACGAACATACCTTAGAGCCAATGAGTAAATAACTTAATAGAGGAGTAACATACCTTTTGAAATGAAATGAAAAAGTTTATTGATGATTGTTTCGTTCTTAATAATGTTATCCTAGGTAAAACCTAACGCTTTGAAAAGACGGCGATGGATGGGACGGTGGGTAATTAAAATGATACCTGTTGACATATACTTAAAAGAGTTTCTCAAGCATTATTGATAACGATAAAACAACATTTATAACGTGCGACTAGTACTCTAGGACTAGCAGCCTCCGGAAGGATGGCGGTGTGTGCGTGGCCGCATACCACCGTAAGCATCAGAAGGCGTAGGACATCACATCTGCTCTACCGAAGATGGGCCCGTTCTGGGGCGTCGCGCGTGGAGGACACCGGTGCGTTCCACTGGAGATCCCGGAGTCCTCACAAACGCAGAGGCAGGCCACCGAGGGGGTTTTAGTGCGGTCAAATCCCACATAACCCGGTATCCTTTCCCAAGGTGTCGGGTACCTTTTCCCCCCGATACAAAAAAAGGTCAGCCTGTTTGGGTCTTTCCTATAATTCAAGAGGCCTGGAGTTACCTCACCACGCAACTCTTATGCAGGTAGATTGAGGTAACTTCAAGGGAAGGATTGAAATATGATTGCAAAATTACAGGTACGTACCTACCTTACCTGCATTAAAAAATGAAGTTTTTAAAGCTCGACAAATAGTTCCATTGCTCTATACACAATTGCTTCAGCTTGCAGCAAACACGCAAACTTGATATTTGAGTTGTAATGACACGTTAAACAATGTTAGGAGTAAGTTTTCTTCGTCGCTACGGATTTCAATGAGGGGAAGTTCGAGAACAGTTTGAAGACGTAGAATCCATGTTAAAGACGTCATTTGAGTTTGATATGAGAACAATCTCTATGCATGGCTTAGTTGCAACTACCTACCTATTTTATTGGGGAGGCTTGGAGCTTTGTTAAGTTCCTGACTAACTGACTAGTGCATCATCACGCATAATACTGAAGCTAGAAACTGTTGAACTTTCAAAAACTAAAGGAACTTAAAGTTACCCACTATCGCGTATCGTTGTAAAGAAAACATAAGATAAAATTGTTTCATTCATAGGTCTCCTCTGTGACATAAGCACACACAAATAGCCAAAGAAACAAGAAAAAAGAAACGTTTCACAGTCACAGCCCCACAGTAGGGCAGATATACCCTGTGTCGTGCGTACCATGGACACACCACACAAAGACAGAAACACAAACACACAGACCGAGAACAGAAATTTTAAACTCATCATTCAAATTTCTGCGTCGCCGGGAATCGTACCCGAACCCTACGATTAATCCAAAAACAATCCAAAGACAAGGAACATAATATCTAAATTCAACATTCAGACTTTAACTACCCTCATAAAACTTCCGATGTTGTACTTACCACGATAAAAAACACACAAAGACAATAATAAAAAAATAATGTAGTTTAAAAAACTAAAAAACACGCTTTTGTGAAAATACGAACTAAAAAGTAAAAAAATAAGAAGAAAATGTATTTTACTGTAAAAATTAGCGTGGGGTGCATGGTTTCGATAGTATCTTAAAAACCACCCCACGCTTTTTTTTTTTACAGTAAAACACATTTTCTTCTTACTTTTTTTACTTTTTAGTTCGTATTTTCACAAAAGCGTGTTTTTTAGTTTTTTAAACTAAATTATTTATTTTTAATTTTTAGTTGGATTTTTATTCTCATATTATTGCATTGTCATCGGCCCTTGACCCCTGTGCAAATTTTCAAGTTAATCAGAAGATTAGAAGTAGGTGAAAATGAAGTTAAAAGATTCCGTTACATACATACATGCAGGTCAAGTTAATAAAAGCGTGTTAAAAACCAATTAAACCTGGACTAACTTAGGAAACCAAAGTTGACCATTCATACTTCACGCCCGTTCGAATCGAATAAATCGTTAAAAAAAATTCACTGCTCTAAATGGGTATCCCACTCAACTCAGTACTCTGAAAAATTGTTGACAATTCACAAAAATGTATCGAATTCGAGAATAATAATTCCGATAAATAACCTAGACAAGGGTACGGGAATAAAAATGACGCGTCACCACAAGAGCTTGATTTATACCGGCTTTGGACAGTGCACGTTGTAGATAAATTCCCAATGAAGGGAAATATTTATCTACAGGAGCTGTACAATATATATACATTTTACAATATAAATAAATATATATTGTATTAGTCATACTTGTAGCATGATGTTATATAGCCTATAGCCTTCCCCAATAAATGGACTATTCAACACAAAAATGTGTCTTGCCTGTAGTTGCATACAGTTGCGCTGCTACACCAAAGACCGATAATAGCCTCATGTAAGTCTGGCCGGTTGTACTTACAACAACAAACACACAAAGACAAGAACATTTCAACCTGGACTAGCTTAGGAAACCACAGTTGCCCATTCATATTTCACTTTCTTTCTAACTTTCTAAATTTTATTTATTTATTTATTTACACTTTATTGTCACAACACAACTTAACTATGTTGTACAAAGGGCGGACTTAATGCCGAGAGGCATTCTCTACCAGTCAACCCTGGTTGTTGGTGAGAGTTTTTTTTTGTAGGTAGCAACAACAAAGACAGTGATTTATAAATATTGCTTATAGAAATAAAAATTAAATAACACATGTGTTAACCTAAATCGTGCAATAAAATGGTTCGGGGAGCTTCCGCGTAAAAGACTAACACTAAACAATGCCTGAGAGTTTTTTTTCCGTCGGCTTTTTCTCTCTCATTGACCCAGCGGTGGGTAGGCATCAAAAACGGATGATCCATATATTCTTAGCGGATCTTAAAATAAAACTATATAGCTATTTTAGTTACCTTTAAATTTATTTATAGTATAATATTGTATGCCAGAACATGGTGTCTACCATGTTTAAACTCTTATAATAATTTTAAACCTCTAATTGTATGTAATGTAAACAGTCAACTATAAAGTATTTTCTTTTCTTTTCTTTTTTTACCCTCGTTCGAATATGTACATCCTGTAAGAAGTGCGCACTAGATGTGCGGATCTTATTACACAAGCGAAGAAAAGAACTATATTGAAGGATCAACCCTTCCCAATACCCAAATATTACCGACTGATAAGTTTCTGAAATTAGCTCGCTTCAACAAACAATCAAACAAACTATTCAATTTTATACAATTACCATAGATTGCCAAAATCACACATGATTTGTTTGTTTGTTTGTCGATAATTATTATCAATGTATGCAATGTATATTTAAAGGAGCTATAATTTGGCCATATAGTTAGAAGAACCGACAACCGATGGGGAATAAGGGTTCTCGAATGGCGACCACGTCTCGGCAAAAGGAGTACAGGCCGCCCTCCAACCAGGTGGACTGACGACCTGAAGAAGATAGAGGGTAGTCGCTGGATTCAGAGGGCCCAGGACCGGGAGGAGTGGCGAACGTTAGGGGAGGCCTATGCTGGACAAAGACATACTGGACATAGTGGACTTTAAAAGGCTGATGGATGGATGGATGGATAATTTGGCCATGGACTTTACTGGTATATGTACTTACCTATTATTATTTTCAATATGATACGAAAGATAATTTCAATTAATTAAAAACTTACTATTCATAAACTGTTAAATCAGCGCTTGGTTATAAACAAAACGAGATTTTTTTTGCATGAAGGAACAAAAATAATAAAATGCAACGAGAAAATGGAGTTATAAAACGAGTCTATCTTATTCCCGTGGGAGGACGATGCGTTAGTGACCTACTTTAGAAAATAATCTACATTTTTTACTGAAGTTAAAAATTATGAATGATGCTGATGTATAGCAAAAGTTATTAGCGTCAATGAAAGATTTAAAGCATTCGAACAAATCGTTAATTTAATTGTTGTTGACGACCCGTGTGACGCAATGGTTACCATGCCGGACTGCCGATCAGAGGATCCTGGGTTCGATTCACGGCGAGGCAGAAATTTGAATGATCAGTTAAAAATTTTGTTCTCGGTCTGGGTGTTTGTGTTTCTGTGTGTGTCCGTGGTTCCCACGACACAGGGTATATGTACGCTACTGTGGGGCTATAAGTGTGAAAGGTTATTATTACGAGTATTAATTGGCTTGGCTTTGTAGCGACCTTCCGCTACTCTCAACAGATGGCGCCACGGGTATTCCTGAATCACGCAATCGAAGTTTTCGGAATATCCTACCATATATACAAGCTCTAAATTGAGTCAGTTGGAGCGCGGCCGCTCCCCGGGCATGACCACCTCGCCCGGCGGGAGATCTCCCTTTGCCAAAGCTTTACTCTGTACGCAAGCGTTCGCGATTTCTAACATTTTCTCGTTGTTTGTTTCACAAATTCACTAGAATTTCACTGCCATTGTCGATATAAAACTACTAAATATCGGTCAATTTTTCAATAAATTTCGGATGGATGCATAATTGCATACACAGTAGACAGTCAGATTAGAGCTTTATTGTTTCTTACATACTCATTACAAGTTCGTTTACATTCGAGTCGAAACAGCGAAAAACGCCGGTCACCCTGACGACGGAGGAAATCCGTGAGATAACAAAACGAGAAAAGAACGCCGGTAGTCAAGTTCTAGGTAATAGGCATGCGATAATAATTGCCCGCGATTGTTTCCACGACTGCTCATCTACGATACTGTAAAATTTATTTTATAAAAGGTATTCGATCGAGATTCGATAGAGCAGCGATGGCCGAGTGGTAAAAAAACCGCCGTCTTCGACACGACCGATACCGGGTTCAAATCCTCGGCGCGCGCCTCTGACAAAGAAATTTGTAATGTGCGCCTTTATCGCTGCTCCACGGTGATGGAAAATATCGTAATATTTAATTGATTACGATATTCTCCATCGCCGTGCATGCCTGAGAGAAATTCATAATTTCTCAAAAGCATGACGTCCACCAATCCGCACTTGGCCAGAGTCACTTGTGAGAGGAGACATGTGCCCAGCAGTGGGACATAAAATGGTTGAAAAAAAATTTCGATCGAAATTATTAGTACACGAATAGCCGAAAGACTTGTTACATGAACTACATTAAAGTTCTTGTCTAATTCTTGTTATAATAAATTATAATTATCTTTATGAATAAATTAATTCTTGTTTAAGCTTTCACTCGGTTCGAAGTTGGTCAAACTCGAAGTTGCCTCATTTTAGTGTGACCACCAACCATCTACGAAACGCATATTAATTGCTCCACTGTAGTAAAGTAGAAATACTGCCAACGTTATAGGTTCTTCCGTGGTCGAACCATGCAACTCACAGCAAGTACTATTATCTACAGATTAGAAAATCAAGCATTTAGAATGAACATAGAACGAAGACGTAACGTACGATACAATGGAGCCAAGTGAACACGCCATGTTTTGATTGCAAACAAACCGGTCGGCGCGATCTGTTCACGTTCGTATTATGTTTAATTATATGGAATCATGTTGTTACACGGTGACTATCGTTATCTTAGTGCAGTTACGAATGTTAGCGCGAACAGTTGTGAGTGTAAAATAACAACTCGTAAATATGTGTACCTACTAAAGATTAGTAAATATAGTTCAAATTGTACGGTGTTTTAGAAGAGTTACATCATTTTGTGAATACAAAACCGATGGAGTCTTTGATCAAGGTCATGGATGAAAACATTGAGCCAGTAAACAGGAAATAAAATAAATAAAGAATACAAGAACTTCATTCAAAATCTACAAAAGGCATTGAATGAGGATAAAAGATTGAAGTCGTATACAGAAGATAGAAACAAAAATGGATTACACTGGTAAGGTCGTTATCGTAACAGGGGCCAGTTCTGGTATTGGAGCGGCGACAGCTAAACTGTACGCATCATGTGGAGCCTTCGTCACGGCAGTAGGCAGAAACGAAGCAAGGTTAACCGACGTAGTAAATATTTGCGAATCCTACAAGGGCAACCGTCCATTAAGCGTACTATTAGACTTAACAGAACCAGGCAGCTGTGAAGAATTAGTGAAACAAACTGTTAAAAAGTATGGCAAGATCGACATATTAGTAAACTGCGCAGGAAAAGCAACGGTGACGTCATTGTTCGATACAACGATGGAGATTTTCGACGAGCTATTCGCACTTAATCTACGCGTACCGTACCAACTGACACAGCTATGTTTACCTTATTTAAAGAGAACGAAAGGCAACATTGTAAACATTTTCGGGAATCCGGGCAGAGTGAGACCAGGCTTCTTGCCGTACGCGATGATAAAAGACGCCTTAGAGAGGTTCACGACAGCCGGTGCGGCCGAGTTGGCTAGTGAAGGAGTCAGGATGAATGCAGTCCGACCAGGTCTAACAAGAACCAACTTTTTGTCCAACTTCAACGTTGCCGATGAGTGCATGGACATGACTTATAAGCTGCTAGAAGACTGCTTGCCAAACAAAGTGATTAATGAACCTGAAGAGGTTGCCAGACTTATATTGTTTGTCACAAGTGATACATGTCCTAATCTCAAAGGAGCACAGATTGTACTAGATGGGGCTTCGTTGGCGACTTAATATGTACTGCTAAAATTAACATGTTAGTTTGTGCGTTGAATCATTTCACTCGTCTCTTCCTGCATTTCGACTTTACTAAGAACTGGGTTATGGAATCTAACCACATACTAAAAGTGACCTAATAGCTAATATGATAACTGATAGTGATCAATAAGATAGTGTGACAAGTGATAATCTAAAGCAATGTAATAAATTTATATAAATTAATAAGTAAGTATATAGTTTTAAAACAAGGCCAGTTTACCTTGAAGCAATGGCAGTATTAAAAAACATCTCGCAAGTCAAACCGAACTTTACATTTATTGAGAATTATGTATTTTACTCTGTTTAACAATAAGCAAATAAATACGAAGTCATTTATACCTAATTGTTGTTGTAATTTAATTTACTTTACTTAAGTTTTACGACTATACCTACTTCCTCTTCGGTTTATTGACCCGTTAAAACTTTTTGCACTAAATTTTGCTACTGAGGTATCGTTGATTTATTTTTCAGGAAGAATTTGTACGACAGACAAATACTTTACTGATGTCTAAAGAACTTCCATTGTAAAATCGTTCTCGAAAAAATAGTATGAATTTTTTTGACATCTTTTAGGCTGTTTGTCACGAAATTACTATCTAGTGTGTAAACAGATTAATATAATAATATCTAATGATGTTAGGTTTATTCCACTTTTGTGGCCCATAAAACAGAAATTTAAAGAAATTATTTGAAAGTTGAAAAAGTAATATTTTCAGATCAAAATTTTTCTTGCTCATTTTTATTTGCCAATATTTTAATAAAGCAAGCTAAAACAACTTGCATGTACGTAAATGATACAAATTTTATTTTTAAAATCATACGAAATTACAAATAAAGCATGTCACGATAATATATCGTATTTTATTTCGTCGCTTTGAAAACCCCTATAAAGTACGAAATTCTGAATAAATTTTTGAAGTACTTTAAAAATATCTCTCGTGTTTTTAATTATTAATAAGTTTAAAAATTACTTCTGATCAATCAAAATAAAAAGTATATTGAGGATGAAATAGAAAGCCATGTATATAATTTAAGCATTCTCATTCATAATTTCAGTTATTTAAATTTTATGATGATAAACAGACAAAAGCTTGGAACTATTAAAGTTAATAAAAGTTTCAAACAAAACACTGTATAAATTTCAAACGCTGAGAATGACAGTTGAATGACGACAATGTGAACCACGGGACCGTAAAGTTTACAACGATGTTTAGAACTAGACAATAAAGTAAAAACTCAAACAACACTGTGGTTACAGCAAAATTATTCTAAAAATAAAGTATCTAAATAGGGTGGATGGGTCAAAATTAAAAATAGTTTATTCATTTTTGGAATACAGATATTCTCGCGCAGTCCGAATCGTCAACGACCCAAGATTGACTGACAGGCTAGAACCGCTTAGCTTGCGAAGAGACATAAGCTCGCTCTGCGTGTTCTACCGACTTTACTATGGTGAGTGCTCCGAGGAACTCTTCAAATTAATGCCTACATCACCATTCCATGATTATACCACCAGACGAAGGTTAAAGTTCCACCGGCACCATCTGGACTCGTGGCGGTCCTCCACAGTCCGCTTTGCACGCTCCTTTTTACCACGGACGTGAAGGTTATGGGACAACCTTCCAGCTGAGGCATTCCCAGTGGACTATAACATGGAGTCTTCAAGAAAGCTGTAAAAAAAGCTCTCCTCCAAAGCCGGCAATGCTCGGGCGGCTCCCCTGGGGTTGCCCGTGTCCATAGGCGACGGTGATCGCTTAACACCACGCGGCCCGTCTGCCTTATTGTTAGGTTTATTTATAAAAATAAAAAAATAAAAACTCTTCATGAAAGTCAATCTTTTCGCGGTCATCGGCTCTAAGTGCCCTTTTGGGCGATGAGTTGAGCTGAGAGAAAAGAGCCGGAAGGAAAAAAACTCTCAGCAGCACTCTTTTTTACTGCCAATTGTTACTTATATATTAACGGACAGTATCAGCACTCTTTTTTACTGCCAATTGTTACTTATATATTAACGGACAGTATACTTATATATTAATAAACAGTATGGCTATGGGTCGACAATGAAGTTTGATGCTATTTTAAAAACAAGAATTTTTGATAACTGATGTAATTCCAAAAATATATTTCTCTATTATGATTAGTCAACGAGCCATGCCTATTTATTTACTTTATTTGAATGGAGTACCAGAAGATCATGCAGGCCACGTGGTGTTAAGTGGTCGCTGCAGCCCATGGACATCTACACACAACCTCAAGCAAGCAAAGTTAAGTCTTGTCTGAGGTCATATGCAGTTCCGCTGCTACTCCGGAGGCTGGTGGTCGACTCATGTGGCCGGCAACTGCACCTTTCCCCCGAAACACAACAGAATTGCTCACGGCAGAAGTGGGTGCAGGGGTGGTACTTCCCCGGGCGAACCATAATAGTTCTAACACCTATGAAAGATAGACCTTACCTACCACCGACCGATCTAACACCTATGAAAGAGTAGATAGAGATGCTCCAACATTCACGATGTTTCCCTTGGTTTTCAATTAATATTGCAAATATTATATGGAGTATTTTAAATTTGCTTGTCATTTTTATTTGTAGCAAAGATTATCAGTTATGTATAGTGATAAGATTATCAGTTAATTTGTGGACAGACATTCGTTATCTCTGTATGGCACAGCTGCAATTTACTTATCGTTCAAAAATGAAACAATTGCGCAAACAAAAGATAAAAAAGCACAGACTACTTAAAACAAAATGAAATAGTTATTAACGTGGCGTATTTACAAAAATCTCGCAATGCAATTATAGGACTAAGAAATTATAGTCTGAAGATTCGTTCGCCTTCATAGGGTTTGATTTCTGCTGTGTAAGGAAGGAACAAATTTACATACATAAATATATTAGATTATTTTGGAGGACACTTATAAGCCTCTACTGTGCTGAGCAGTCGGGTAAACCAGGACGTTCAATTAACATAATATCAATCTCTCAATACGAATAAACGGTTCCTTTAAATTAATTTTTGTTTTTTTTTAAGAATGATAAGTAATTGTAGAAACGCGTGTGGCAATAGCTGAAAACAAAAAAAATAGGGTCTTGGACACTATGCACAAAAAAATTCAAAATCCTTACCTTAAAAAGGTTGCACTAAATCACGCTTGGAAAGCAATATTAATTTTATTTCTATTTTATACATGATTTTTATTACCGCTTAAATCAATAATAATGAAGTCAATTGACTATATGTGATAAGTGACGTTACTTATCATTTTCTCATACAAAATGTATGGGGATGTCACGTTTTGACAGCTCATTAAAAGTATCTCAATTGACTTGGTAGTCCAAGACCGGATTGACAAATGGTTGGTATCATCAGGTTTCGCCCCAATAACAAAACAAGGCAACGTAAGTTTTTTTACATACGAAAAAGAGTTTCCCGTCATAGCCACACTCTAGTCTAGCAGATCGCTCAAAGTTAGTTAAGACTAGTTTAACGGAATTCAAAAAGTTAGAGCTAAAAACGGTCGTGCAAAATTACCCCGGCCATCAAACGCGCTAGCTGCGCGCAGTCGTAATGTAGCCGCGAAACGAGTTCTACTTACATGCAATTACGCTGAATCGCAGCGGTGTTTAGTGCCGTTTAGCCCGTTTTTTACCCTTCGCTAAGTGATGAATTGATTTCCAGCATGTACCTTATTATTGTTTGGTTCGAAGTTATATAAAAGGGATGACAGACATGCGATTAAGTACGCATACTTGCGGCGCAATACAAAGTAGAACAAGCAGTACAATCCATACTAATATTATAAATTCTAAAGTAACTCTGTCTGTCTGCTACACTTTCCCGCTTAAACTAGTAAACCAATTTTAATGAAATTTGGAACACAGATAGAGAAGACCTTGGGAAGGGACATATGATAGTTTTCATCCTACGGGAACCTAATAAACGGGTCCACGCGGGCGAAGCCGCTGGCGAAAGGCTAGTAACTTCATAATATCAACTTCACATTCGAGCGATAATATCAAGTTACTATACTGTTTGTTCATGTTCCTGTTGCCATTGTCCACCATGACCTTGTCCACTCCAAAAAACACTTTTTTTGCTAATTTTTCGTACACAGTTCAAACCTGTGTTCATATTAATTATTATATTATAAAATTTTCTTCGTGCTTATTTCAAAATTAAGCCGTTGTGAAACCCATTTTTTTCAAACTTTTTTATGTCCCACTGCTGGGCACAGGTATCTTTCACGGAAGTGAGAGGGATTTAGGCCATAGTCCACCACGTTGGTCTAGTGCAGATTGGTGGACCTCATGCATTATTACAATCGAGAAATTATAAGTTTCTCTCAGGCATGCAGTGATGGAATACATCGTAATGATTCAAATATCACAATATATTTCCTCTCTCTGGAGCAGTGATAAATACGCACTCATAAAATTTCTTTGTCAGAGGTGCGCGCCGGGGGTTTGAACTTGGTATTTACGTGTCGGCGATTTTAACCGCTCGGCCGCCGCGGCTCTTTTGCAGTAGTAAAAGAGATAATAATATTCTTAAATACTTTTTATACACAAATTTTCAGTCCATTCGACTACTATCACAAATTTTGCGAAGTCCTTAATCTTTTATCACATTTACTCACAATAGTACTTAAGACCCACAGTACGTGTCATAAATCAAAATAACGCTGCCCAGGAACCGCGGTCGGAAGAGATACGAGTACGAGGATGTAATAATTACGACGTAATAAGTATTAATTATTATTATACTGCCTGCTCCGAATCGCGCCGTCATCTCTCTTAAAACGTGATCAAAGGAGATCATTTAATTAATTATTTCACTAATTTATTATTAATTTTGTTGCTTTATAGCTTTTGAATATTCTCTTTGAATTTCATTAGTGTGCTTCATGTGCAATCTAAGATTTCAAAGATTACAGCTGTTCAATCAAATAGTCAAACGTAGGTACATATTATATTTTGTTCAAAGATCAACTGAATATTTCACTCCAAAGAAATAAACAAACCCCAAAGTGCGCATTTTGGACGCTACTCAAAGGGATGATCGTCTCATGTAGGACTGGCCGGTAAACCTTAATCTAATACCTTTAAACGAGCAATTCTTGTATGTATCTAAATATATTTTTTGAATCTCGGAAACGGCTCCAAAGATTTTGATCAAATTTAGTACACTGGTTACGGGGATGATAAATCGATCCACAAATTTTTATTGATAAAATTTGTCGTTTTTTTTAATGTTTATGCAGTTAAATATAAAATTACTATTACCGACATCTATTGGAAAATATTAATAATATTGTGGCGTAGAAAGCCGTCAAATGGTCAACATTTGACAATCCACCCATCTAACAAATGACAATGTCGATAATTATCAAAGACCTCTATAAAAATTTCGTCAGGAGAATAAAAGCTTTCTAGGTCGAATGGTTACAAAAGCCGACTACGGAGCTAGAGACCCGGGTTCAAATCTCAAGTAGGCAAGTTGCGTTTTTATTTTTTTGTGACAATTTTTTTTTAATTGGGAGCTAGGTATTTCAAAAGGATTTGTAAAGTAACACTAAGTCAATGAATGCTTTGCTTAAAAATAAACCAAGTAAATAAATTGTTTTTATCCGAGCAACGCTCGGGCGTCCAGGTACTATCTCTATGATACATAAAAAATTTATAAGAATGACATAACATTTTTACGAAGCAACGTTAAAGATTTATTTTTATTTACGATTCCGTCGAGACACTGCGAGTCAGTATATGTAAAACAAAAGCCTAAGTATTCCAAATGCCACTTCCGAACCGCATCGCATCGCCTCCACCATCCTATTTTCTTTTTATTCCCACTCCGGTGTCGGAATTACCATCTAGTCAAGATGTCTCGGCCTCGGCGTGTGTTTTCTTACTTTATCTTTTTCTTTTCTCCTCTCTTCCTCTCGGCTCGTTGTTTTGTTTGGAGTAGGGATGTAACTACATTAATGATATCGGAACCGATATCGGACTTTTCACATTTGCTATATCGAAATCGGAACAGTAACCGAATTCGGAATTGGAGCATGCCTAATAAAGTTCTAGGATTTTGAATTAAAAATTTAATAAGATGTGAGCAAGTCAAATTAAATCAAATCACTCCAAAATATGCAAGTTATATTTACGGCCAAGTCACACTAGGTACTTTGACGATCAGTCCTTGTAGCTTCGGGATTAACAATAGAGCTACGGTGCCTGCCTGATTGCAAGAGACGACTAAAAGGGGGCTTTCGGGGTTGCGGGCGGTGAGAGTGGGAGCTCGATCGGTCCAGCGAGCAGAGCAAAATTTCTGTCCCGCTGTTCCACTGGAGATCCCGGAGTCCTTCCCAAGCGCCCAAAAAAAAGTAGCGATTTAGCATCCGAAACACGCGATTCCGATGAAATAAAACGCGATAAAGCATCGAGGCACACGCAAATCGCCTATGCTAAGAGTAGCTAGTGTGGTCTGGACATTCCTGAATATAAGCTTCTCAACGCGACGTAGATAAGGCCAGCTCTGTTAAATAATCGTTCACTTCATAATGAGAGTGGGAGTTTAGTAGTTGGAATTTATTTTCCAACTACTTATGAATCCTTTGTAATATTAATCGACAAAAAGTAGTGACAAGGAGCTTTTCGAGGAGCATGCCGATTCGATTCTACCACAAACATGCAAACTATGGAATAAACTTGCCTCGGAGGTACTCGTTAGTAACGTTGGGTTACAACATGTTTCAAGTAAGTCGTAAAAAAACCCTTGAAAATAAAGCTGACAACGAGTAGCTGACAGACGGTAACAACTCAGCATTCCACCGTATGCATGTTTGCCAGATTTTTATTACATACAAAAAATTTCGACCTCCAATTTAATGGAAATCCGATCCGGTGATGCAAAAAGAATCGAAAGTTCCAACTGTTCGGAATCGGAATCGAAAGTTTCAACCATTCGGACTCGGAAACGAAACTCCGTAACATCCCTGATTTGTCATGCGAGCTTAAATGCTAAAAGCAGCTAACGCGTTGGACATCTGCGGACCGCGCTCGAATTGCTTTGTTTAAGGATCTAGTGCTTTTGTTTCGTCCGTTTTGTTTCATGTCTGGTTGGGTTTTATACGTGTGTTAGTTTATTGGTTTTGCAATATTTTACTACAGCATTTATAATCTAATAAATTATTAAAATTACTTGTCATGGCTTACTTAAAAAGCTCCGTTCCTGGGATGTGTTTTATTGGCTTAATTGCACAGTTTTAACAGTTAAAACTGGCAAACTCAAATAAAATGCACAATTTTCAGTTTTGCCAACACACACTTCGATTTGACGTCATAGTTCGACTATACATTTTAAACTGAAGGTCTGTTAGCAGGCCTAACACTCAAATATAATATTTTGAAAAACTTAAAATAAATGCAAGATACAACGTTTCTTATCGAACAGTACACGGAGAGAGCAATACCGGATCGTGCGTGACGTCAATATCATTAATAATTTGAAGTAATAGCACAGGAGCTACTCCTGTGGTAATAGTTTAAGTTTAACAAAGTTTTTAGAAAAAATATACTGGCTACAACTTAAAAATTCATAACCCGAAACAGACTGTATGAAATAGACCAAGAAGGGTTGACATTTTTCGTTTTGAACGTTCCAGAATTTATACTCGTAACGATTTCAACGTGGCTAAGTACTTAAAAAAATCTTCAAATAAAATTATTGCACGCACTTGGAAATAACCAAATCGAAGCTAAACTTTCCAAATGATTCCATGGGCGAGGTCAAGCGCACCAAACCAACCTCCTCCACAGTGAGTGGGCGCAATTATTGAATTAGCTTAACTTCTGCCGTTTCAGTGATGGCACGCGATATGACAATTTGATACGCTTTTCATTCGAACGGCAACGAGCGTTACATTTTTATTTGGTATGGATGGTGGAGAAAGGGTTCCCTGACGTTTATCTTCCAAATCGTTCTATCTCGGTGAATTCTTTTTTCGAAATCTTAGGATTTTTTTCTGAATTGTTGAATTTTTGAAGTTTTGAAGCAATTCTACCTGCATTGTACAATGAAGGTTAAAAATACTTTCGTATTTTTCTTTATTTTAACAACATGTAGGCAACATGTTATCATCCTCAACACCGATACATATATATAAAA
The DNA here is from genome assembly GCA_911387765.1 of Pyrgus malvae. Classification (NCBI taxonomy): domain Eukaryota; kingdom Metazoa; phylum Arthropoda; class Insecta; order Lepidoptera; family Hesperiidae; genus Pyrgus; species Pyrgus malvae. The sequence continues at coordinate 11,472,066 of OU426972.1, read as the reverse complement.
TTAAAAAATATTATTTAATAATTAAAATATACGTATATTGTTAGTAAAGTTGTTCTCACCACGAAAGAAGTTTTGGCTTTTTTGTAGTGTCCAAACGGATAACTTACCTGAAACAAATAAAAACAAACATTAATTAATTTTAAATTATATGAATAAATTAATATTCACCCCGATACAATGACAAATGAATAAAAAGCTTCACCTGCAGACGCATAATAGTATTATTTTTTTCAAATACCTCTTCAGATACCATCTACATATTTATCTATTTACATTACCTTCATCTCAACACAGAGTCACAACACTGATTCTTTCGTATATCACTAGCTGTCTCCGCGAATTCCGTACCAGCGTTGAATTTGTAGACCATCCTTATGACTTAGGGAATAGAAAAAATGATGTTGACCAATATGCACACAAAATTTCATGAGTATCGGTCGAGTCGTTCGGAGGAGTTTGGCAATAAAGACTGCGACACGTGAATGGGCATAATGACAGATTTTTAAATACCTTTCCTTATTGTAGGTACACGTCTCCTAGTTTCGAAAAAAGTTTATTTCAGCAATAAACTCAACTTTTAACGTAAATTAATGTATTTTCTGCTATGTAATTTGAATTAAGCGCGAAAACGCTCGCAGGTGTCATGGCGTCGGCTTGCTCGTCAAACTTCAAGCAACACGATGACATTAACTGAGACGTGACGTCATTCCTTTTGATTGGCGTTTCAGATAACATGGCCGATTGCTGTATTTAATAATTTTATTTTAATTGAAAATCTTATTAATTTTAATGTTTATATTAAAACGGGATCATATTTTAGAACTTTTTTAGCATATATTTTTCTGTAAAACCGTTTATTCTTTGATTCTTAAATAGTGTCATCATGCCTATTTTTTATTTAATAGAGATTTATTATGTTTTATTTTATTATGATTTATGCTGTTTATGACAGCCTCCGTGGCGTAGTGGGTGATGAGTCGACTGCGAAACGTGAGGTCGTGGGTTCGATTCCCACCCAGGACAAATATTTGTGTGATGAACATGACTATTTGTTCTGTGTCTGGGTGTTAATAATTTATCTATTTAAGTATGTATTTAGAATTATATAAGTATGTTTAGCAGCTTTCTGATTACCATAGCACAAGCTCTGCTTAGTTTGGAATTAGATGGTGTTGTGTGAAGTGTCCAAAGATATTTATTTATTATTATTTATTAAAAACAGTGTAACCTCTTTTGGACGATTTTCGCATGCTTCAAGTATTCTCTTCTATATTGTTAGCTTGTGCGATGCGTCCATGGAAGAAGGTCATATGTGCGACCAACGAGTTGACGTGATAGTGTTTTGATAATGCGATACCTTACTGTATTACAGGCTGGCTGGCTGGCTGCAACCTTTCTTGCGCCCCACTGCTGGGAACGGGTCTCTATCCATTATTGGGGAGGCCTGGAGCATACTCTCCCACGCTAATCCAATACGGGTTGGTGGAGATGCGGGTTAACGGCCAACCCGCTGTCGGATGTTTTCAAACCGACGAAAGGCCTCAGACAAGGTTATCTATCGACAACAACCGGGACCGACGGCTTAGCGTGCCCTCCGAAGCACGGAAAAGCGCATGAATTTTTTTGCCACAAGCGGTCACCCATCTCACACCCGACCGCGCCCGTTTGGCTTAGTTGCATAGATCGCTTGCGTTTTACGCTAACCGCCGGGCCAAGCGCGCTTCTTTATTATTACAGAGAGAGAGAGAGAGAGAGGGACATTACAGTGAAGGTTTAAAATACATGCATTTATTATCATCACCACATAAATACAATCACATAAATTTCTCCACGCTCATTTTGATATTATTTAACTTTATTGCCTGGCCTGTCGCGGAAGGAATGATTTGTGCACGTAATTCATCTAATTATAGTCACTCTACGCCGTATTGTCCACTTTGCATCGAGTGCTGGTTCAATATGCCAAAACGTTTTTTTATATTATAAAGAAACCGAACAAAAAGGCAGACGGGCTGCGTGGTGTTAAGGGATCACTGTCGCCTATGGACACGGGTAAGCCTAAGAGGAGCCACCCGAGCATTGCCGGCTTTGAAGGAGAGCTTTTTTTTACAGCTTTCTTGAAAAACCCCATGTTATAGTCCACTGGCAATGCCTCAGCTGGAAGGTTGTCCTTATGGGACAAACTTCATGTCCGTGGTAAAAAAGAGTATACTTGATGAAACTAAGTAGCGTCACGGGATGATGCGAGGGTTGACTGGAACCCTTTTTGCGAATGCTCATGATTGAGGAGCTCCAGCGCTTACATCACCACGTTTCTCTCATGCAAGCTGGTGGAGATACGGGTTTGTGGTCAATGTGCTTGTCAACCAACTGCAATATATCGATACCAGCAAGGTCCGACGGCCTAAACGCATAAAATTACATCACACCCACCTTAATACATCCGAACCGATGCATTCTATCGTATTGTCATCTGCAGAGCCATGCCAGTTAGTTAAAAAATTGGTCAAGTCTATGAACCTTTTTAACGTCCCATGACTGGACATGACTCTTTCAGATTTTATAAGAATTAAAGCCACAAAGACGATACTGATAAAAACTTCAGATCCCTCAGTTACATACAGCTTGACAGCCTCCGTGGCGTAGTGGGTGATGAGCCGACTGCGAAGCGTGAGGTCGTGGGTACGATTCCCACCCAGGACAAATATTTGTGTGATGAACATGACTGTTTGTTCTGTGTCTGGGTGTTAATTTATCTATTTAAGTATATATTTAGTATTACATATATAAGTATATTTATCAGCTTTCTGGTTACCATAGTACAAGCTTTGTTTAGTTTGGAATCAGATAGCGTTGTTTGAATTGTCCAAAGAAAGATTTATTTATATTTTATTGAACAAACTAACTACAGCATAATTCATACTTACAAATTACAGGATTACACTACAGTCGTGTATAAACGATATTTATTTTCTTGCTCATCTAAATGTTACTTTAAAAAATAGCCCCATCAAAAGAAATATTACGCTGGTAATTTTTGTAGGTCGAATTCTTCACCGATGCAATCAGACCGTGGCAGCAGTAAAGGGTGTCAACTGAAAAGATGTGTTGTATGATGTATGGACAATTTCCGACTCTACTCATCCAACTGCCAACCGGCGGTACACAATAGGAGTCCAATTTAGTACTGCGGGTAGTTAGCTGCCAAGATTGTATAAATAAGAGTCATTAAAACTTTTTTAAATCTATTTTGAGTTTTTATTTTTATCCATACTAATTGCCTTCTTTCATATGTATATAAAATTCTTGTGTTTGTTACAAAACTCGTCCAAAAAGATCGACCGATTTTTATGATCTTTTGTGAGTATATTCAGTAGGTTTGAGAATGTAGCTTCGGAATTAAGAATAGAGCTACGGTATCCTCCTGCCTGATCGTAAGAGGCGACTGAAAGGGGGCTTCCGGGGTTGTGGGCGGTGAGAGTGGGAGCTCGATCCGTCCAGCCAGCAGACTACTTACGAAGATAATTCTGAAAAAAAAATGGATTATGTGTGAAGTGGTACTGCGACTACACGTAAAGAATAATATGATACGTGTATACCTTCACATATAATTTATTGTAGCAAGAGATAGTATAAGCGATACTAATCCCGCAACAATTCACCCTAATATTTACTTTAATCCGCCTAATGGGTCTCACTAATCAACGTTCAGACATGTGTTTTTGACCGCGCGTTCAAAACACGTGTTGCTCTGCTAGAACGTAAGCGATCTATATATGTACATATTTAAGAGGAACCAAGCGAAAAGCAACGGAAGAGGATCGTTTTCATATCATCATTCTGATAATAATTATCACAACTATTGTTAATAAAAGCTGTTACATTTTTCATGTAGTAGAAAGCTGCATGAGGGTTAGAAAGAATTCGTCATCCTAGATCGGGATGTGGAGAACTACAAACCCGCACTGGAGTAGCGTGGTGATGTAAGTATTAAATATCCAGGAAACTCTTAATAACACGAAATATTAATTTTTATTTTTTCTAGAAATCTTTACTCTTAACAAATCCAACTACATTGACAAGACGGAAAAACAGAATGACAACGTACAAAACAAAAACAGTATTTTCAAAATTCTGGAGCTGACCCCTGGGGCCAGAAATCCCCGCCGGGCGAGGTGGTCATGTCCGGGGAGCGACCGCGTTCCAACTGACTCATTTCGGAGCTTTTGTATATATGGTCGGATATTCATAAAACTATACAGCGTGATTCAGTAATACCCGTGGCGCCATCTCTTAACGAGTACCGGAGAGCCGCTACAGTGTTATAATTTGAAAATGCTTATATTGTGCTACTCCGGCGTTTACGTCTTTTCCTTCCTGGTTTCTTCCTGGTACTTCCCTGGCTGAGCACTGTCAGCGGTACTACTCAAAGAATACCAGTAATTTTTTTGTTTTGATTCCAGCGTCCAAAACGCCCAAACCACACACAGCCTTATCTAAGTTTCAGCCGGTAAACACGCATTAATAATGGTCCGGAGCAGGTTGACGCGTAATTAAGAATGTAGATAACACATGAGATTGTGGATCTGCGTTAATATACTGAGGGTCTATCCCATCACCACGCCTCCACCAGGTTTACTAGCGTTTAATATTACAAACTGTATCTTAGGAGCTAGAAGAAAATGTAGATTCCGCAAAGATTAATAAGCTTTCCCTAGAAACACAGAACTCCTATCCTAGAACGGTAAGCGCAAAATGGCCCTTGGTTTTAATACATTTCATATCGTAGTTTTCAACAACCTTAATTACTATTTTTTTCTACTCTGAAATAATTGTCTAGAACTCTTTAAAATTGTTATAATCTTTACAATTTCCAATACACCATACTGTATAACTCAGTACAGAATTTAGAACATTCCAGAAATTACTTTTCTCGTTTTTAGCGTTCGAAATTTTTAACATCGACAGTAGTCATATAATTTACATCTAGTAGTATCTGATATACATTTGACTTCTCATTGATATATCTAACTTCATCACCGTTAATTGGTAAACTGATTTGTCCAGTAAGATTAACTAAGTTAAACGTTCATATTAAGAATGATCAGAATCATAATAATTTCTGGGAAAATCTGACTGTCCAAGATTGTCGTGCTATGCCGACGTTTATGGCAATAATTTAGGCAGCACCTAACAGATTTAGCATGACATTCGTAAAGCTGAGGCCTCACATTCGGATTAAAGTGACTACCGTGCAAACCCTGAAGTGGACACTGGTATTATTGGCCTAGACGTACTCGTAATATGTGGCTAATCGTTAGAGACAGTCGCATTGAGAAATATCAAGCTATTTCTCTACACGACAGAGCTTAAATGATGAAATATGTAGACGGACACACGCTTAACTATTGAGTAAATAATGAGTGAATTATAAATTTGTGAATAATAATCGATTTAGCGTGGATGGCTTGGAGACTAGCGTAGAACGCAAGCGGTTTATGCAGCTAAGCCAAACGGGCGTGGTCGGGTGTGAGATGGGTGACATCTAGTGGCAAAATTTTCATGCGCATTTCCGTGCTTCGGAGAGCACGTTAAGCCGTCTGTCCCGGTTGTTATCGGTAGATAACAGTTGCTTGGTAACAGTCGGAGGCCTAATGGGCGGTTTGAAAACATCCGACAGCGGGCTGGCCACTAACCCGCATCTCCGCCAACCCACATTGGAGCAGCATAATGGAGTAAGCTCCAGGCCTCCCCACTAAGAGGGAGAGACCCGTACAGCAGTGGGACGCAAAAAGGGTTGCAGCCAATCGATTTAGCAAAATTCGCATTTGAAATGTTATTATTTATTATTTTACCCAAGATTATTGCAATTTTGCTTGAAATGTCATTGTAAAATTAAATTTGTTTCAGGGCAAGTTACTCAATCATAAATTCATGCACATTCCGCGCGTGAGAGAACACTAAGCAACTGGTATCGGATGTTATTTTCGACGAGGTTTACCGTCTACTATCTATAGTAGACGGTAAACCTTGTCGAAAATGGCTACATTTCTTCATCTCCACAAACCCCAAAAGCCCTCAACACAAAATAGAGGAACTTTTAAACATTAAAATACAAAATACAAACGAAAGGGTATAACAACATTGGGCTATAAAAATATATATAAAAATAGAGATCAAAAAGTGAACCGAATGTTTCCATTTCCGGTCGCTGGCAGATGGAAGCGTCAATCGAGCGATCGGCGGAAATTAATTGATTTAATCGACATTTTATTTCGTACAAATTTAACAGAGTAGATTTTAAAGGGGTAATTTAAAAGTCTGTGGTGAAAACATAGTTTCAAATATTTTAATTTATTTACTAAGTTTTTGCTTTCTGCCACTTAAAACATCGGTCTTAGTAGAAGTATAAGAATAAATAATGTAGAAGTCAGCGATGTTAATACATTTTAATGTTGAGAGCGTTGTCCTGTAGCCAACGTAACATCAGGCGCGGTCCCAGGGGGAGGGGGCTCACAGAGGACATGACCTCCCCCCCCCAATCCATCTGTCATGCGTAAACGGAAGGCGAAACGAGTCAATTTTGAACACGTCTTCCCCAAATTTCTTAGTGACCCCACTAAATTTCTTGGCGACCTCCCCCAAAATTGAAGGCTGCGACCGCACCTGCGTAACATTTGGAAAACGAAACGAAATCAGATAAAAATAAAATGTATGCGACTGACATAAGTTGCGTTAAATCACGTGGTCAATCGTCAGTATCGTCACCGTCATCGCAAGTTGGAATATTAAAATTCGTAACGAAAACATAAACTATTGAATTGCCATCGACCGCTATCTCATACAATGCGTAGACAAAGCCAATTGTTTGAAAACACTATCGAATCCTCCGAATGATCAAAGTATGCGGTATTCGAAAGACCATTCGTGATTTGATTCGAAATTCAAAACACAACTCAAATTGTAATCGTATCGAAAGCAAACCAAAATTATTTGGAGCAAAAGGACAATGTATACCACAAATTATTCCAAAATTCTCGAGCACGACCATAGCTGATATTATCACAAACAAAATATGTCCACGATGAACGTTCGTGACTGTAGCCATAAAATTATAAGGCACGCAATGCAAACTCTTCGGCCCTTATTTATAAAAGCAGTTGTACGCTACATAACACTTTTTTTTGTTATCGGGGGGGAAACCTACAAAAGGTACCCGGTACCTTGGGACAGGGTAACGGGTTATGTGGGATTTGACCGCACTAAAACCCCCTCGGTGGCTGCCTCTGCGCTTAGAAAGGACTCCGGGATCTGCAGCGAACGCACCGGTGTGCTCCAAGCGCGACACCCCGGAACGGCCCATCTTCGGGAGAGCAGATGAGCTCTCCTGCCTCTTCCGATGCTTACGGCGACATCGGCCACGCACACATCGCCGCCCTTCCCGGGGCTGTTGGTTGGACGGATCAAGCTCCCACTCACACCGTCCACAACCCCGGAAGCCCCCTTTTATTCACCTCTTACGATCTGGCAGGGGATACCGTAGCTCTATTCTTAATCCCGAAGCTACAGGGATTATCCATAGTACCTAACTACCCACGACACAGGGTATAATATCTATGTCATTGTATTAAACCGCCCAAAAGGGAGACTTTGAAAGATATCTATAGAAAAAAGTCAAAATTGTCACACACAGCTCAGGACATTTGGACAGTTGCCTTACTTTCCTCTAAAGCACGAACATGGCTGCAACCCTTTTGCGTCCCACTGCTGGGCACGGGTCTCTCCCCCTTATTGGGGAGGCCTGGAGCTTACTCCACCACGCTGCTCCAATGCGGGTTGGTGGAGATGCGGGTTAGTGGCCAACCCGCTGTCGGATGTTTTCAAACTGCCCATAAGGCCTCCGACAAGATTTAACGACTGTTATCTATCGACAACAACCAGGACCGACGGCTTAACGTGCCCTCCGAAGCACGGAAACGCGCATAAATCTTTTGCCACTAGCGGTCACCCATCTCACAACCGACCGCGCCCGTTTGGCTTAGCTGCGTAGACCGTTTGCGTTCTACGCTAGCCGCCGAGCCTACACGAACATAAAACATAAGATTTATCACTAACGGTCACCAATTTTATTCCCGACTTGTTTAACTTTGCAAATCGCTCGGTTTCCCCAACCTAGGGCTATTTGCTTAAAATAAATATTAATAACTCACAGACAAAATATTTATTTTTTGTTAATTGAACGAAAATATCTTCAAAGGAAGTTTAGTAAAGAAAACCTTATTTTCTGAAAAGACAAAGGACTCCATTTTCGGGAACTTTAAATGATGAAACTCCTTGTAACCTGTCATCTGTTGAACAAGGGTTGTTAAGAAGTGATAATAAAGGGGTTTCATGAAAATAAATCAGTAACTAGAAGAAAAAAAATAGTAGAATATATTACAACAAGGGGGTTTGCATTAAATGAATACAACAATTTCTATATATTTATAGTATAATTATCGTCATTATAATCCTTCTAATATGTTTATGTATATGAATATTAATTAGTGTACCTATTTTATTATGTATGTATTATTATTTTCAATCTTGTATCTGAAGCCTACCTCGCTTTCTCAACATCACCCAGGCAGGGTCGACTGGGTAAACAATGCCTTAGTCCCTGTAGCTTCGGGATTAAGAATAAAGCTACGGTATCCCCTGCCTGATCGTAAGAGGCGACTAAAAGGGGGCTTCCGGGGCTGCGAGCGGTGAGAGTGGGAGCTCGACCCGTCCAGCCAGCAGCCCCGGGAAGGACGGCGGTGTGTGCGTGGCCGCATGCCGCCGTAAGCATCGGAAGGTGCAGGAGATCACATCTGCTCTCCCAAAGATGGGCCCGTTCCAGGGCGTCGCGTATGGAGGACACCGGTGCGTTCCATGGGAGATCCCGGAGTCCTCCCCAAACGCAGAGGAAGGCCACCGAGGGGGTTTTAGTGAGGTTGAAATCTCACATAACCCGGTGTCCTCTCCCAAGGTGCTGGGTACCTTTTTAAGGTTTCCCCCCCGATACAAAAAAAACACCTTAGTTTTAGGTGTTTCACATAAATATAAATAAAAATTTAAAAAATAAACAATGATATGATGTTTTATTATTAGGCTGTAACTCACTTTGCATCCCACTGCTGGGTACGGGTCAATCACCGTTATTGAGGAGACCTGGAGCTTACTTCTCCACGCTGCTCCAATGTTATATAAGATGAGACATATTGGCCAACCCTGTCGGATGATTTCAAACCGCTTCGACCTCCCGACAAGGTGTAACAACTACTATCTACAATAACACGGGAACGACGTTTTAACGTGCCGTAACGGAAAATCGCATTATATTTGCCACTAGAGCGGTCACCAATACATATCTTACCCGATCGCGCCTTAATGGCTTAGCTGCTTAACGCGCGATAGAGGTATACTAAGTAAGAAAATCTAAATCAGATGCCTAAATATTTATATTTTATTTTTTCAAGGAAAAACACGTTTCACTAACCCTTAAGAGGAAACGCTGGTTCAGCCGAATTTGCAAAATAGGTATTTTGGAATAACTATTGCTATCGCGCTGCGCCCTGCGCTATCCGCCGCGTGCGATAGGGACAGATGCAACTCAGACCGATTATACCTACAAACTTTCCGACTAAATCGAGGTTTCGTATTCTCCTGTTTCCTCCTTCAAAATTAAGTTTATTAAAAATTATTTTTCATAAATATCAAGAAATAGAATAAGTCTATGCCTCTATGTTTTTATTTGGTTGTAAAAACCTTTCAAATTTGTTTTGCAGTGGTTGGATTAGGGCTGTACTAAAGAGGCATTTGTTACGATTTTTGAAGAGTAATATTTTCTGATCTAATTGGTTGATTGAAAAAAACAAAACATAGAGGCATAGCTTTAGCAGACTTAGATATTGTCACAAAAAATCATTCCTCTAGAAGCATTACCCAGGGAGAAAATAGGAGAATGCATTTGTATGGGAATACGGCGCTAGCGTTTCCTCTTAAGTCACGAACGTTAGGCTTAACCTACTAAAGTTACAACACCGATTTTAGATGGCGTAGTGCTTACGTGCCTCTAAACTGACACATGTGACAGTCGCTCAAATTGATAGTAGATTGACTTAAAACATGGACCACTGTGAAAAAACTAGGCTACTAATAAGATAGGACCGATCTGTTATGCATAGATTGGTGAAACGGAACTTTATGCTAAGCATTTTCCTAAATTAGGAGTTAATTATTAAGGTGTTTCATTGTTCGTCGTTAGTGAAAAATATCAACTTATTTGACAGTCTCGGAATTACTAGTTTTTTTCCCGACCCGCGTGGCGCAATGGTTACCATGCCGGACTAATAATCGAGGGGTCCCGGGTTCGATTCCCGGCGAAACAGAAATTTGAATGATGAGTTTAAATTTCTGTTCTTGGTCTGGGTGTTTGTGTTCCTGTATTTGTATGTGTCCATGGTACCCACGACACAGGGTAATTACCTTACTGTGGGGCTATGAGTGTGTAACGTTTATTTATTTATTTTATTTCAATTACGGCATCGCAAACTCTGTGCATACTGCCAGCGTCAAGTATAATTTTTGCATTAATTTTTTGCCAGTTTCAATGAAACTGGACGAAGTAGGTAATAACAGTCAGTAAGTCGTCAGTAAGTCGTCAGTAATCAGTCAGTCTAGTCAGTCCAACATTCAAGTAAAGCGATGGCTACTTTACCAGAACATGTCCGATGGAGTTTTGGAGGCAAGCCGAAAAAACATGTTTTCGCACTGTTATTTTATTTCACAACACTCGTGCACTGTTATCAACCTATATCGAGCAAAATGCCATCAACTTTATCCGATATAACTCAAAAATACACTAAGTCAATGAAAATAAAACAAGAGCACAACTTGTCCCCCCGCCAAAACTCGAATTACTAGTTACGTATTTGTTTCAAAATGAAAAACGATAAAAGAAAGATTTGCGGTATAACACGTTATAAAAAATCTAAAGACACAGAATCCAATGTATCTTTCAAACGTTAATGCCCTAACCTTTATAGAAACAACGTTAGTGAGTTGTAACTCGATTTAAATACTGTTTGGCTCCACTCCAAAATAGTGGCCAGGTCGAGGTACGACAAAGCCATTGGACTCTCCACCGTATTTTTCAATACGTTAGGTTGAAGTTCGACTGTTGAAAACCGGGATCGCTTAAGTTATTAGGACCTGATAGCCGTGTTCGCTATTTCGCGTGGTTTATGGAGGAAGGATATAGAAATTATACGGCGAATAGATTCGAGTATCAATTTATTATGAAAATTGTTATTCAAATGAGACGTTGCGGTAATTGACGTTGGGATAAGGAGACATTTGTTGTTGATGACCCCTATGCCAGGCCAATTGCTTTGTAGTTAAGAAACCGGACTTCCACTCTTGTTCCAAATCCTGTTGACAAAAGTAGTTAAGATACCGGACTTTTAGTAATTACTCGCATCTGTGAGCAGGTGGAAGTGGGTTTATAGTGTCTCATACGATCAGCTGTCACGTGTGCCCATTATGGACCCATAGCCATACTGTTATCTCAATTATGTATGTACTTTTTTTTAAAGAGTGCCGCTGGGAGTTTTCTTCCGCCGCCTTTTCTCTCTCAGCTCAACATCTAGCCCAAACGGGCACCTGAAGGCGATGACCGGGAGAAAATGACATTCATTAAGCGAATATTTTGTATTCCTAATATGAAATAAATATTTTTGATTTGAATTTGATTTGATTTCAGTCCAGTTCCAAATCCCGCTCACTAAAGTGTGTGAATGTATATCAGTTACACGAATACAAAGGAAACAATCAGGATCATTAATTTCAGCTTCAATTGACGACCCGCGAGGCGCAATGGTTACCATGCTGGATTGCCAATCGAGGAGTCCCGGGTTCGATTCCCGGCAAAACAGAAATTTGAATGAAGAGTTAAAATTTCTGTTCTCGGTCTGGGTGTTTGTGTTCCTGTCTTTGTATGTGTCCATGGTACCCACGACACAGGGTATTAATTACCTTACTGTGGAGCTACGAGTGTGTAACGTTTTTTTTATATTTAAATTTCAGTTGTATTTCGAAGGAATGGTACGGTTGCCGGCCAACATTATAAAGCTGTTTATTTTTGTTTTGAATGTGGAATAGTAGAGGAGCCCACAAGGCTATTTGTGGATTTACTAGAGCGTCATCAAGAACTTGTGCATTTTATAGGTTGGGTGGTAGGAAGATTAAAAGATTATGTGACGTTTTCCGTTTAACCGGTGGGGAGAGCGCCCATAGGTTTTCAAAAAAAATATTCTAATCTGACCATTTTGACATACGGAAGTAAGATAAAAAAAAACGGTAAATTGTTTGTAAAGTAGGTTTACGATCGAGATGTTTACGTGATAACGTCCGCACGAGAAAATCTCCATTCGTTTGTATGCCGCTAGAGTGAGAGAGACGGAAGATCGGTCCACTCACTCGAACGCTATGCCAGCCTCCGCTCGTGAGGATTCCGCGTGACAAGTTTCACGGAATGACTGGCACCGCTCGAGATGAGACGGGAGATCGGTCCGTCTCTCTCTCGTTATACCTGCGATCGCGCTCGTGAGGTTTTGGTGTGACACAAGTTTCTGAACATGTCACCCGACTAAAACGATTTTAAAGACGTTATCACGTCAAAATATAAAAATACTTTACCTATATAGAAGCTTTTTTTTAATCGTGGCAGTATTCAACAGGATGCAAGGTGTACCCCATATCTTAATCTGACGCGCTTGAGTAAATCCAAAAATCCCCTCTTTCTAGAGTTTGATATTCCTTTTATCAATGAAGGTTTTAGGGTATGAAACATCTATAATAAATATTCCTCCCAAAGAAAAAGGTTCCTTCTTTCGGTCTCAATAACGGTACCCTCAAAGCACACCTCGTTCATCATTTTTAGTTCCGTTAGAGTCAGTTGGTTTTTAATGAATAAATTGTTCGATATCTCTGTCATCTGTTGCTTCTATTTGGAGCACTTTTACAGACTGTAATAAATCATCTTACGGTTATGTTGGATTTGTTACCGCACTAAATCTCCCTTGGTGGCCTGCCTCTGCACCTGGGGAGGACTCCGGGATCTCCAGTGGAAAAATGAAAAATGATTTATGATAAAAAAAGTGGAACGCACCGGTGTCCTCCACGCGCGGCACCCCAGAACGAGCAGATGTGCTCTCCTGCATCCTCCGATGCTTACGGCGCCATGCAGCCACGCACACACCCCCGTCATTCCCGGGGCCGCTGGCTGATCGGATCGAGCTCCCGCTCTCACAGGGGTTGTGGGCACAACCCCGAAACCCCCTTTTAATCGCCTCTTACGATCAGACGGTGGATACCGTAGCTCTATTCTTAATCCCGAAGCTACAGGGACTATCCATAATACCCAACTACCCACGACACAGGGTATAAATATCTACCCAACTGTGGGCAAAAATTTGTACCCGCAAACAAATTCACGAATGTGCGTGTGTGACGTCTGTTTAGCACACACACACGCACACAGCGTTCTGCACACAAGGCGTTCCAACCACGTTTCTGTTGCGAGGACGGTCTGCGGCCACTAAAAATATCTTCACTGACTCTCATTGGAGAAGCAGCCCACGTGCCCAGCAGGAAGCAAAAGTGTTGTAATCACCAAAAGCGGAGTCAACGGCAAGATGCTCGAGTAAATCCACATTTATCGCCGTGAGCTCTATTGCTATTATATTCAAACTGCTATCCCAAGTGACAATAAACCAGCAACAAGGTTAGGAGCAACAGATGGACGAGACGAATACCAAACTCGCAGAAAACTGTATTTCAGTACACCGCACACTGAGGCAACTTGTCCATGTAGCTGACCAAAATGGATATATATTATATATTTTACTATATAATAAAATATTAACTATTAATATATTAAATATTAATATATAATAAAATATTAACTAAAATAAATAAACTAAAATAAATAACATAAATAAGATATTTCGCGGGATAAAAACCTGGGAGTTTTTTTTCCGCCAGCTTTTTTTCCTCTCAGCGAACAAAAACCCATCATGGTAGGTGCCCAAAGCTGATGACGGTCAACCACGAATGGTTCAAATAAAATAAAATAAATTTGAATAAAAAGCACAAACTTTTATACTTACTGTATATTTTAGTGTTTACTGTACATAATTAGTTTATAATTTAACTTGTAATTATATAACTTTACAATAATATTAGTACACCCTAAAGGGTAAATATGGCGATCTAAATATTTTTGTAAAACCTTTTTTGCTACCCATATTTGTGCAAATAAAATATTTTCATTTAATTTCATTTCATTACTTTTTTTATGTTCACTGCTGGGCATAGGTGTCCTATTAGGGATAGGAGGGATTTAGGCTATAGTCCACCATGCTGGCCAAGTACCTACGGATTGGTGGACGTCATGCCTTCGAGAAATTATGAATTTCTCTCAGGCATGCACGGCGATGGAGAATGTTGTAATCAATTAAATAACACGATATTTTCCATCACAGTGAGCAGCGATAAACGCGCACATTACAAATTTCTTTGTCAGAGGTGCGCGCCTGAGCTGTAGCGGTGGCAGCGGTGCTGGAGCTGTGCTGTTTTGCCCATGGAGTATTTTATGAGTGCTGGAACAGCACTGGAGGTGCTGGTTAGAGCTGATGGTTTTCATTTAAAAAAAAGCTGAGTTGAAGATGTATTCCTATTTTAAAAATTGGTTTGCTTGAAGTTGTCAACATACAAAAATTAATTAATGGTTCAGAATAAGTAAATATACAAAGGTTCTGTGTTCTAATGATTTAATTTTGTAATAACTAAATATATCACTGTACTACATGTTGTTGTATTTCTTACCATTACGCGAAAGAATTTGTTTTTTATACTAAAATGTTTTATCTACAAAATATATTTAAAACTTATTAAAAAAAAAACTAATCGCATCTCTTTTCTTGTTTTATAATCATTATGTATTGAGTCATAAACTGAGGAATATATTTATAGAGCAAAAGTATTTTTTTTTATTTCTTACCATACCGTAAAATAAATATTTTGTCCAGCTTTTTTTAAATCATTCACCAGCGTGCGTCGCTTAGATATTTCTTTATTCACGACCAGACGTTGCCAATTCAATGGTTCACGGGCCATTTGTGATGCGATAGTTTCGTGGTTTATTTTGACTATCACGGAACCCGTGCCAAGAGAACTCTATATTGGGTGTATTTTTCAACTCAATCTGGAATGCCAATCGGGAGTTAAATCGTGAAAAAGATGAATTTTAAACGAATTTAAATGGAATGTTTTTCTTTGTATTTAATTAGCTAGTGATCAAAATATCAGGGGATTTGGAAAATACTCGTAGGTTCAGGTTTATTAATGTTAATGAGTATTTTTTTAAGTTTCTTTGATTACGGAACCCAATAAGAATCTACGTTTGTATGTAAAAAGCATCCTTAATGTGCATGAGGAGCTTAACAATAATGCATTAATAATTATAAACCATTAAATTCAGTCAACAACGTCTATTTTTTAACCTTTTTTATGTCATTTTTTAACGATTTTTTATATATTTATGAATTTCACGGAATGCACGGCGATGGAGAACATCGTAATCAATTAAATATCATGATATTTTCCATCAACGTGGAGCAGCGATAAATGCGCACATTACAAATTTCTTTGTCAGAGGTGCGCGCCGAGGATTTGAACCTAGGATCGTTCGCGTCGAAGACCGAGGTTTCTTACCACTCGACCATCATTGCTCTTATACACATACTAACTCTAATAGCATTAACATTCAAGTAAGTAGCTGGAGATTATGCAGATTACAAGGTGTAATTAATATATCATCTGACCTGATGCAAGTGACGATTAAGGTCTAAGGTTGTATGCAGTTATGCATACGACCTTAGAACTCAATCGTAACCTTAAACCTTGGTCGTCACATAAGTGCGACCAACAAACGCCCCGCAACACAATAAAATTTCTTTACGAAACTAAAAAAAACATCCTTTTATAGCTAATCGAACTAATAAGTGTGGGGTACATTTTACTACATTTTCGTAACTCTACTCATCAAGCACCCCACGCTTTTTACTGTGAATTGATATTTTGAGGTAATCAATTATGATTGATTGTTCGACCTTCTACTACTGTAATAGAAACTCTTTGTAATTAAAAATTATTTTCTACATTTTAGTTCAATTAGCTATAAAAGCGTGTGTTTTTTATTTTTTTAAACAGGGCTGGAGTTTTTCTCCGTCTGCTCTTTTCTTCAGCTCAGCATTGCCTAAGCGCACCCAGAGCAGACAGAACAAAAAAAAATTACGTTCACTAAGAGTTTGTAAATGAACCGTACAGTGAATAAATAATATTTCATTTCATTTCATTTTACAACCTCTACAGAATTCACTCTCATACCAGCTGTTGCTAGTTCAACTAAGGCCATTTCGTTATCATCGAGGTTCAAATTAAGGAAATGTGTCCATGTTTCCGTCGAAGCGTGACCCGATTAGGAATTTGCCGGCGCAGTTGATAAGTACGTCGATTCTTCCGAACCTTGCGATCGTTCTGGTGACGATGGATGCACAAATCCAGCTTCAAGCAAAGTGGTGGCACTCCTTTAGCGGCCTGGCATTTGTCCGCTATCTCTTGAAGATGGCTTCGATGGTGCCAACCAGAGCCAACTTCGCTCCATGTTTCGCAAAAAGTACAGCTAACGCCGAACCGATGTCTGAACTCCCGAAAGTCACTATAACCACCTTATCCGTGAAATCCATGACCTACTACTTATACAACGCGCTTCATACTAACATACAACTTTTTGTATTGAAAATATTTTGATAATACAGTAACATTTCGTGTGCGAGCAAATATCAATTTCCTACTATAAGAGATGTTTTATCACTATCATATCGTTGTTCCGATAGTGAGTTTATCTTTTAGCGTGTTTACCCAATATCGTCGACTGACATAAATGTATAATATGACCGTTTTCCACCCCGTAGGGAAGAAAACGATTATTTTAGGTCGTGCCGAGGCTTGACCTTTCGGAGATTACCCTTCTCTCACCCAACAGTGACAATGTCCTAAAGTCTACATACTTACGTCTGTGTGTGTGAGTGTTAGCGCCGGGAGCGGGGAGCGCGCGGGTCGCGCGGGGTGAAGCAGCCGCGCACGCGTCAACACGCTCGCTTCGTCAGTACCCTGTCTTCGAAGAGCCGGCAAGGCCTTGCTCCAGGTCAAGCCTCGGCACGACCTAAAATAATCGTTTTCTTCCCTACGGGGTGGAAAACGGTCATATTTTAGCTCGGTGCCTTCGGCTTGACCTTTCGGAGACGTGCTTATTATCTGCCGGCGCTAAAAAGCGTACTGTGATCATAAATTAATTTCCACTTATATGGAGAAAAAAGTACCCGCATAAAGGAATTGAAAGTAAAACGCATCAATATAAGTACTACAATTACCTTTATTTTAGGAACATTCTTAGACATCAGTCTTCTTTAAAATACTAACAACTAGTTACAAATGTAAGTAAAAATTAATCGGTCAGTAACTGGACTTCATAATCGACTTAAACTAAGGAAATTCTTCTTTTAACCCGAAGTTAAATTATTCACTCTGGTAGTTAACAATCAAACAAAACAAAAGTCATAATCCTAAAAGAAAATAAAATTCACCGCCAGTAGCTTAGACTGCTACTCTACATGTTTAACACTATTATTATAATTTGTAACAGGTACAACTTGAAAATAAAATATAAAAAACTAGTCGTTAAACTTAAATCAAACCTCTTCGAAGGAGTCTCTTAAAATGCTATTTGAGGTAGTAGCGGCTGTGGTAGGCTCAACAGTCTTACAGTAATGCTTGAAAAAATTTCTAGCTCCACGCCAATTACCCCTTTTCAAAATCTTATCCAGCGGAACGTTATGTTCATAGTCGTTTGACGCTACTGCTGAACGAATGGATCCAGGACTACAATCAATACCTAGCTCTTGGAATGTTGTTTTGAGCCATCCTGCAATAACTGTTCGTGAGGCAGGTTTCACCTTACCTCGGGTGGTGATAAATAAACAATGTAAGTCCTGTCGTGCTTTTCTCCTTCTCATTGAACATTCAATTAATTCTCGTAATCACCTTACTACGTCTAGGGCCGGATCCCCCGACGATGATAACTCCCAACCAGACTGACGGTATTTACAGCTATCTGTTTTGGATCCAAAGGTGGGCCAGAATGTGATAGAGTCCTTGCCAAGCTTGCAGTGCGCATCGTCTATCCTCAGTAGCGTAAGGTCATGCAACCTTCTCCCTGAGGCTAATAACAGCAGGAAAGCCACGTGACGTGAGACCTCAAACAGACTGTCACGGTCCGGTATGTGCGCCCTTAACCACTTTATCAAATCTTCTATGTTCCAGATAGACGATCTTACGACGGCTGCGGAGCAACTTCTTAAGTTAAGACCCTTTAACATTGCGGTAACCAACGGATGTGTCGATAACCGTTGGTCTTGTGAAGGATCTGCCAAGGTAGAAACAACTGACTTATGTACCAAAATAGTAGCATAAGATAACTTTTTGATCCTGGCCAGATATCCTATGTAAGCTGCTAGGTCCTGTGGGCGAGGCTGATTAGCTTTCCTCCCATTCTGCTTACACCACGAAGACCACTGGTTCCAAGCAGACTTATATGTCCTCCAAGTAGAATCACGCCACGATGATTGTAGAAGGTCGATATCCTCCTTGGATAACCCAATAATCAAACTGCTCCACCCCGTACCCTCCAAACCTCTAAACAAAGATTCTCTAGGTTCTGAGGGGGGAGATTGGTCGATAAATCGATGACACAGTTGTGTAAGTTGTGGATCAGAAACGGAGCATCTAGGGATATGCGTTTGAGACGATTTCTCCAAAAAACGTATTCCCACCGGGGAACTATTAAGAGGAACACGCCCTTCGCTCTGCAAAGGTGGTGGAGTACCTTGGGTATTAATGGAGGAGGAGGGAAGACCCACGCGAGATTGTATATCCAAATCCGACTGAAGGCATTGATAAACTCCGCCTCTGTATCTCTCGCATCTATCGTAACATATCTCGGTACCACCCTGGATTGATGAGTGGCAAACAAATCCACTTCGGGTACACCCCATTTCTCGATGACTTTCTCCACAATTTCGCTGCTTAAGTGCCAGTCCGGAAGAGACCTGCCCCTGGAAAGGCAGTCTGCTATTGTATTGTAGCGTCCCGGCAGGTAAAAGGGGAAAAGATTCATTCCGAGAGAGTGTGCTAGAACCAATATCTTTCGAGCGGACTCCAACATGATGACCGATCGCGTGCCTCCTTGATTTCTTAGATAAGCAATCACAGTCTTGTTGTCTGATTGTAACATTACCGATTTCCCTGCCAGTAGGGTCTTGAACTCGTTTAAGGCCATTGACACAGCGTGGAGCTCCTTTCGGTTTATGTGCCAAGTTTGCTGCTCCTTTGACCAAAGTCCGGCTAACCGTAGGGAACCCATCTCGACACCCCAACCGGTGTCCGATGCATCTGTCGTGATAAACATGTCTGGTTCTGGTATGAAAATCCTCCCTGGGTCTCGAAGGTGGTGCATCCACCAGACGCAGTCTGCTAAGGCTAGATCCGGCAAACAGAACCTCTGCTTTGGATCTGTCTCTGGAAGAACTTGACTCGCGCGCTGTAAGTTTCTCGTGAACAAACGTCCCAGTGGGATAACTTGAGCTACGAAGCCTAACCTGCCTATCAGTGCAGTGCCTGTGTTCCAGTTCCACCAACGTCGCCCAATCAATGACTGAAGGTCTGACGTGAGACGAGACATCTTTGTTTCCGGTAACATCTTTTTGTTTGAGTCTGTGTCCCATACAATTCCCAAGAACTCTATCTGCTTTGTTGGTTTCAGAACGGATTTTTTCAAGTTGACTAACCACCCTAACTCCTGCAGAAGCTCTATGGCGTTCGCTATGTGAGTCTATAATACCTCGGGATTCCGATGGGCGAAGAGAAAGTCGTCCAAATAGACCAATACTTGAATTCCCTTCGATCTTAGAACGCTTGCGATCCAGTTCGTGACTCGGGAAAAGATCAGTGGTGCGCTGGAAAGGCCGAAAGGAAGACTCGTCATTTGGTACAATTCTCCCGCGTACGATAGGCATAGAAATCGTCTGTGACTCTCTTTGACGGGGATGTGGAAGTAGGCCTGAGATAAGTCGAGTTTTGCGAGGTAGACTTGTGGTTGGAGAAAGCTCGGCACCTGACTTTGATTTATTAGTCGAAATTTTCTTGGCTTTAGGTAAAGATTTAACCTTCTTAAATCGAATATCTGTCTGACCTTTCCGCCTTGTTTCGGTATAAGAAACATTCGAGACAAAAATCCCGTTCTCGCACGAGAGGCCTCTATTACCCCAGACTGAAGAAGTATATCGATTTCCTTTGACATTGATTGGGACTTTCTTGTCTCGAATTTCTTTATTACGCCCTTGCTTAAGGGGACTAGCGGGGGTTTTAATACGAAAGGAAGAGTATAGCCTACTATTGAATTCACGACATGTTTCGGGGCGCCGAGGTTTATCCATCGAGTTACATAATGTTTCAACTGTCCTCCGCGGAAATAGTCAGAATTTTCCTTTTTGCGAGTAAGGGTTGCGTCGGGAGTCGTTGCGTTGAGAGCTCTTTTTCTTTTGGGGCTTATTCTCGGAGAAACGCGCTGATTGTTTAGGGCGTCGAAAGGAAGCACTTCTCTGCTGCGAGGATATACCTGTACGAGGGGTCCAAGCCGGTTCCTTTCCAGTTTGCTGCCCCTGTTTAACCTTCCTAAAGGGGGTTTTCCACGTCCGTGCCTGAAAAATTTGATTAGCACCTCCATTGTCCTTAATAAGAGAAGAAAGGGACTTCTCTTCGTACAAGTGAGTCGTCGACGGTGGAATCTGTTTGAAGGCTGCAGAGAGGGCCTCGTTTTTGACTTTAAATGCCCTTCGTCTCATCTCGATTGTTTCGGCGCGGTGTCCACACACGAACTGCAGGATGTCATCGGAGATTGACCTGAAGCGAGAGCCTTTCGCTAAGACCTTCTTAATATCCTCAGAGCTACCAGGGTGGTTGGTAGCGATCGTCTGAAGCTCATCTACCAAAGCCTTCCTTTGCAACAGTAAACCATGTGATATTGCTCCTAGCATGCTATCCTGCTTAACAAGGTAAGGAGATGTTGCAGATCCCAAGACACCCAGTTCCACGTTGAGTTTCAGGGCACCGAATACCGGTGCAGCATGCAGGCGTTGCTCGGCTTCTTTATATCTTATCCGGTTCCAATTATCGGAACCAAACCGCTGGCATTCCGCACCTTCTCGTTCCATTTGTGGTGAAGGCTTGGGTACGAGGGGGTCAGCTTCCTTCACTTCGGGCCGAAAATCCAGTTCGATGCTATCAGTCCAATTTAAAGGGGGTGCATCCCACTCAGAGTCTGCAGCTTCCGTCGGAGAGTTATGACGCTCATCCTCCTCAAACGTGGAGTCGGCTTCCGATTCTCCTGAGCTTGGCACTGCGGCTGAACTAGGCGCATTTACTGATTTGCTGGACTCTATCTTCGCCATGATACACGAGAACATCTCGTGCATCTTCTCCTCCAGCAAGTCTACTTTGCATTTCTTTGGTTGACTCACTGACCCGGATGACGTGCATCTTCTCTTCCTACTTGATTCTTCTGATTCTGACAATTGACCGGCGAGAATCTGGTCAGCTTCTCTCCTAGTGTGCATAAGAGCCTTAATGGGCTCAACGGCCTGTTTAAATAGTTCGGTGCGGGCCGCGGAACCCCTAATCCTGTTTGCAATGGCAGGAGGGCCGACAATTAGGGCTCTTGTAAACGCCCAATCCAAAAGCTTCACACGTATCTCTCGATAACCCTTTTCCGAGAGGTGATCTGCTTCAGGGTCAAAAGCCCTGGCCAACCCTACCGTCGGTAGCGCGTATGTCAGCTTGCTGAGAACGTTTGCTTCAATCTTCTCTCCAAATATCTCTTCTTTGGAAGCGAGGCTCACCTCCCACCTTGTCCAACCATCGGGTAATGTTTCCTGTGCCAGGACCTTAATGCGGCTGAGGATGTCATCCTCTTGATCAGTAGCACCCTGCTCGTCGAGCAGATCCGCCAAGGTAATAAAGTTGCGTTCCTGCGCCATCTGAAGCAATTAAGCGTCCCATGTAGAGGCTAACGCACCCAAGGCACGCTTATTAAATAACGTGAGAAAGCACCTCTCAATTTTTTAGGCTGCGCCTCCCGTCTTTTGAGACGCGCCTCCCGACTTTTGAGACGCGCCTCTCGACTTTCGGGACGCGCCTCCCAAATATTCGGGGTGCGCCTGCCAAATATTGGCGCGCGCGTCCCAATTTTTGAGGCGTGCCTCTCAAATTTTGAGACGTCCGCACAAGTCTGGGACGATACATGGAAATGTGGCTGTAGCCGACAAGATAACCAGTATCAGAGTAAATACGTGAGTTGTGGTTGAATGACCGACAACCCCGTTAAAGCGTAGGTAGCATGGTTACTACTACGACCAGTAGAAAGATGATATTCACACACTAGAAAGAAACACACAGATATAAGATCAATAATAACTTACCATACATGCAATCCGAACGTTACAACAACGTTTTATTCACATCAACTATTAGAACACTGCTCACTGTGTAGGTAATGAAAGCGTACTGACGAAGCGAGCGTGTTGACGCGTGCGCGGCTGCTTCACCCCGCGCGACCCGCGCGCTCCCCGCTCCCGGCGCTAACACTCACACACACAGACGTAAGTATGTAGACTTTAGGACATTGTCACTGTTGGGTGAGAGAAGGGTAATCTCCGAAAGGTCAAGCCGAAGGCACCGAGCTAAAATAACATGAATTTAGCGTCTTCAATATTAAATTATTTTCGTTCTTCCCTGCTCACTTTTTTCTTACGTTGCTAAAATAATAACAAAGTACGGTCTTCTGAGAAGCATCCCGTAATATGGGAGATAAAATCTCATAAGTGGAACCGTTTTCGCAACAATGTGGATTTTCGTCGTTCATATTAGTACGAGTAGGTACTTATGTCGGAGTAATTAATTGGAACACGAATAAGCCCTCGCAATATTTTGCTCGCGAGTAAATAAAACTCCCTAGAGTCTTGGAGAGTGTAGTCGTACGTAAGAAGTCTTTAGAATTTCGTAATTTGCCACGTGAGAAAATTATTTAGAAAATTATTTAATAGTAATTCGTGAGAAATGCTTTTGTAGTAAGTCAGTTACGGCAAATCAAAATGGAGTGTCGTATGAGTTTGTATGTATGTATGTATCTATCTTTTTAGAAATTCTTATAGAGGTCTTTCAAATCGGCACTGTCATTTGTTTGAACGGCTGATAACGTTTGACAGCGTTCTACACCACAATATTATCACTATCCAGTAGAGTAATATTTTTCAGTTTTTATATAAGTTAATTATCGCTGAAAATCTCCCGGATCGATTTATCATCTGGGTACTTAATTTCATGAAAATCACTGGAGCCGTTTCCGAGATTCAGATCATATAGGTATATACAATATTTAAGTACATATATACAAGATTGCTCGTTTAAAGATATTAAATGGATAATCTTTAGCGTAAATCACGGCTTTACAACGTAAAGATTATAGATCACAATGTTTTCAAATTTTCGATCTTATAGAACCGAAAATATACAAAAAAATAATAATAATTTCAGAGTCGGGTTATGACATAGAGTACGTGCAGTAAATTATAACTTGGATGAAGTTGGACGACGAAGCGACTTTACTAGGGTTCCCTTTTTCCTTTCAGAGGACGGGACCTTAATACGCTGTACTGACAGCCCCGTCTAACCCACGCTCGACTATTGGCTGAACAATGAGAACAAAGCGACTAACAACTGTCTATCGTATTTCCTATTCTCGTTTTCTTTTCAACTTCTCCGTTTAAGTTACAAGTGGTAGCGTATTTACGTTGAATTCAAGTAGGGCCTCTTTCACCGTCTCCAAGTAAAGTGTTGATAACTTAAGTCCCAAGTAAAGTTACTTGGCAAGTAAAAGCTATGGTTCAGTTTATCATATGATTAGTGCTCCTCGAACATCGTGAAATTGAAATTGAAATTACGTGTGACAATTAGCGAACTTGTAACGCTTTTACTTGAAGGTGGTGAAAGAGGCCCTAAGGGTGCGTTTCCACTGACGCGGCGCTGGACGGAGAGGAGCGGAGAAGAGATGTGAAAAGCACCGCTCCGCCCAGCTCCGCGTCAGTGGAAACGCACCCTAAGAATGACGATGAAAGTAAATCTGTCCAAGAACGTTCAAAAGAATTGGGTAGATTACTAATGAAATATAGTTTTCTTCAACCATAAATACCAACGCATAAATTTAAATCAAAATAAATTTTGCTTTGAAACGGCACAGTAATAAGCTTTTTAAGATTGTCTACCCGGAGTGGCGCAATGGTTACTATGCCGGACAACTAATAGGATGGTTCGATTCCTGGCGAAGCATACATTTGAATGATGAGTTTAAATCTCTGTTCTCGGTCTGGGTACAAACACCTATTATGTACTACAAACAACTATTACGCGCTATGGGTAATAAAAATGCCGTTTGTAACGTAGAATACGTTTATTGTCAGCTTCCACAAAAATCCACTTAACAGAGTCCAAATCACTATAGTCCAATATCTTCGCTGTAGTCGTCCAAATAATTCTTTCTTGTCGCTTGGTAGAGATCGCTTCGGTTTCACTTCCGGAACTAAACTGCGTCCTGTTGCGTAAAAGCTACTATGCATAACTCAAAAACAAGACTTAACAGCACTTGTTTTATTGCAAGTTTACCTCCATACACACACAGCAAGTACGCGTTTTATCTCGTCCATTAGTCGATTGAATCGGTCCGCTCTTGTGTATTGGGCTGTATGAATGCGTTTCTGCCATTGTTTTGTATTGTGATGTCTAATTTTTACGTTACAAAGTATGCCAGATGAAGTAAGCGTAATTAAAAAAAACGCAACATGCTCATAGCACCACAGTAAGGTAATTAATATCCTGTGTCGTGGGTACCATGGACACATACAAAAACGCATCGTTCAAATTTCTGTTTCGCCGGGAATCCGATCTGAACCCGGGACCCCTCGATTGGCAGTCTGGCATGATAACCATTACGCCACGCGGGTCGTCATTTTATGGCTGGAATTACACACCAATCCCGACTTGGACTACCAAATCAATTAAGATACTTTTAATGAGCTGTCAAAACGCGAAATCCACACAATTTGTATGAGAAAATTATTTGTCATGTCATGACACAAATTGTTTATCGCCAATTGACTAAACTTTTACTTACTGATACTAATAGTTAGTAGGCTGTACTAACGCAATATAAAGTAATAAAAAATCTGCATAAGTCTTTAAAAGAAAATACATACAAACAAACAAAATTTGACATTTATAATATTAGGACGGATTAGGTATTAATAGCCCTTTTTTTTTTTTGGTGTCGGGGGGGAAACCTTCAAAAGGTACCCGGCACCTAGGGAGAGGATAACGGGTTATGTGGGATTTGACCGCACTAAAACCCCCTCGGTGGCCTGCCTCTGCGCTTGGGGAGGACTCCGGGATCTCCTTAGGAACGCACCGGTGTTCTCCACGCGTGGAGCCCAGAACGGGCCCATCTTCGGAGGTTAGATGTGCTCTCCTGCACCTTCCGATGTTTACGGCGGCATGCGGCCACACGCACACCGCCGTCCTTCCCGGGGCTGCTGGCTGGACGGATCGAGCTCCGACTCTCCCCGTCCGAAACCCCGGAAGTCCCCTTTTAGTCGCCTCTTACGATCAGGCAGGGGATACCGTAGCTCTATTCTTAATCCCGAAGCTACAGGGACTAGGTATTAATAGCCCTACCAATTGAAAAATCAAAGTCAGCCATTTTCATAAAAGTGAAACAACGCCGACATTTTGGAAACAAAGCTTAAAAAACCGTTGTAAAAATTACAAAGAAAAAATAAGCCATAATGGGTTGTAATGAAAACAAAAATATCGTTCATTTTTTGTTACAAAAACAATCGAGACCGCTGTAATCATAAAGCAAGGATTAAAAGTACAAAAGAAATCGTACAAACAGGCAATTTTGTACGAAACGTTCAATTTCTTTTTTTTTTTTTGTTATTACTTAGGTAGTATCAGACTAGCTGTGCCCCGCGGTTTCACCCGCATTAGCAAGGATCATTAGCATAAAGTTATGTCCCTTCTAATGTGCCGCTGGACCGGCTTTTTTGTAGGACTTTTTAAGATAAACATTTCCATCATACATTACATGTATAGCTCTAGCGGTTTAGCAACGCACGCCAGAATAACTCGCAGATGGTAGATTTTTTTCTACTTACACTTATCGTCATATTTTGGACAATTCACACAATATCTTTATAAATTGTAGCCTATGTATTATTATGATGTATAAGCTATATTATTGTTGTAAAGTTTCATTAAAATCCATTCAGTAATTTTACGTGAAAGAGTAATAAACAAACTTACAAACTTTCGCGTTTATAATATTAGTAGGATGTAGGATAGTAAGTAGGATTGCTCTTTTGTATTTTGCTCATCTATTTTTCTACAAAACGTCTACAACTGTTCTGAGACAAGGACTACATTGTATACATTTAAAATAGACATACAGATTTTTGCCTTGCTGAGAATCGAACCCTAACCTAACCATAATGCCAAACGGATCGTCTAAAACTTGTGATGTATCCTAATATTTCGTTTTATTAAAGATTTCTTCAACGTTTCTTGTATCTATAGATCATTAATACTGTCAATACTTATTGAACACTGTCAGTATAAAACGATTACTTTGAACTGATTGAAAAACACAATCCATTTACCGTAACATTGAAAAATGAAACGCTCGTATAGGCCCGGACGCGGATTCATTAATTTTAATCATTAATTCGACCTGTTAATGAATTGATGATACAATAGATTGGCGTAGTTTGACCGAAATTGACTGTTGGTTACCTTTAACAGGAACATAATTATTGTAATTAATTGGAATGGATTTTTTAAAGAACTTCGTAAAACATTTATGGAATTTTATTAAGTTTACGAATACATTTTTTTCCTGCATTAGGAATAAAATTCGACGAGCCGTTTGGCGCAATGGTTACCAAGCCGAACTGCCAATCGGGGGTCCCGGGTTCGATTCCAGGCAAAACAGATACTGAAATGATGAGTTGCAGTTTCTGTTCTCGGTCTGGGCGTTTATTTATTTATTTATTTATTTATTTATTTATTTACATGATTTATCATTTGTGTGCATGACTTCGTATGTGTCCATGGTACCCACGACACAGGGTATTACTATCCTGCAGCGGGGCTATGAGTGTTAAGAGTTTATTTATTCATTAAATGCATTAATACGTTACAATGTCGCTGGTCTAGCAAAGGAGGTTTTACCTGAAACAAAAAGCGAAGCATTTATGAGAGGATTAAAACACAAAAAATCAAATCATGAAAAACTCCAAAAATATGCAACATACGCACTTTTCAAATTTAACATTGAGAAATGATCAAATTGAACAGAGAGAGCAATACCTGTCTCTCTGTTCAATCTGCCTGTATTACAGGCTACAGCACAAAATATAAGAAAAGTATCGTTTTGATAGAACGGGATAGGCAATAATTATTTTGACTTTAATTTATGCTATATTAATTATATTATTGATAAAAACAACATAATAATATTAAATATCAGCCAACAACCTAATTCTGAGTTACGAATTTCGCAATTCGCAATTAATGAAAAAACTGAATGGGTAACATTTTGCCTTAAATTAAAACAACTAACGAGGAAAAACCGCAAAAACCAATTTTCCTATACAAGTACGCATACAACCCATCACTCAAGTTGCGTAAATCAGATTTCCGGGTGCCAATTTAACGGCACACAAATATGATCTCTATAGCAACTGCATTCGTCTTCAATTCGTACGACAGCAGAATAAATTAGTTTTTCCAATTTGCCAACTCGTTGATGCATATTAATTGTCCCTTATTAATAGAGAGATAAGGTTCAAAATAGTACGTTTGACAGTGTTTATAGATTGGATCCAAGTAATGAAACACGTGGGAAGAAGCATACGCCAGTGAAAGTTTCCGTGGCGTAGTGGTAAAAACTGCGTGCCTTTAAGATGGTCCAAGTTATAAGAGTCGTTCTAATTAAATTAAAATAAATAATTAACTTTAAATACCATCTGATCGTACAAAACAGATCGTTACTCTTTTGCAGAATGTGTAGGAACAGGAAAAGAATAAGCGTGATAATTTTGCAAACTAAGCCAAATGTCAAAGAAAAACCGAGTAGATTTCCATATAACCAATTCTTTTTTAAACAGACTAAAAATGTAAAAATAAAATTGTTTATGTATTGGTGTTTTCTAGCAGTGGCTAAGAAACACAAAGAACTTTAATAAATCAAATGTATGTAACGATATGCACAAAATTAATTTGTTTTTGTAAATAACTACATCCATCTTACTTAAGCTAAGCCAAGATAATATGAATATATGTACATATATCACTTTTTGTTGCAAACTTTTCGGTTCTTTGTAAACTTCTATTAAACTATTGTTACTCGCAATTGTTAACTTGAAACAGGAACGTTAAACTCGCGAATCAACTTCTCGTTCAAAAAATTCGTGAATATATATATATATATATATATATATGCACTCGGTCACGGTCAAGTCATAATATTGTTAATATACTTGCCCGTTAGTACGTTGTTTTTTAAGTTGGTAAGAAATTCTGAGTTATCTGTATGACAAAATTCCATATTAACTATTTTATTTTTCTCTTAAAATCTAGTAAGATTTTTTTTATTTGAATGGAGCAGCAGACGAGAATGCAGGCCACGTGGTGTTAAGTGGTCGCTGCAGCCCATGGACATCTACATACAACCTCAAGCAAGCATAGGTAAGTCTAGTCTGAGGTTGTATGCAGTTGCGCTGCTACTCCGGAGGCTGGTGGTCGCCTCATGTTAGTGTGGCCAGCAACTGCACCTTTCCACCGAAACACGATATAATTGATTCACGGCAGAAGTGGATGCAGCGGTGGTACTTCCCCGGGCGAACCATAACAGTTCTACCACCTACAAAATTTTAGATTTTTTCAAATCGCTTCCGTTCATCACTTGCGTTACACTTTTCCGCCAATTAAACGTGATACGCCATTTTTTGCCGGCCATTACGTCTCCTATCGCGTAACAAAGGCGCACACGCGACCAACGGTTCCCACATTAAAGGGAACTAGGTTAGAAAAATACTAGAACACCATGGCCCGTCCTAAGTAAGCAACAAATGCAGAAAAGCGATGCCACGACGGAACTTAATTTTTTTAAAAATAAAGAGCAGACAGGTTGAGGTAATTTTAAGTGACGGACGCGTACGTTTATATGCCCCTGAATATAAAGCAGGGGTGTATTTATTTCTGTGTGTGTAGAGACCCTGCCTTCTGCTTTAGTTCGTACTGTGTTGAAGAAGTCAGTTCATTTCCAGATGTGGTCTTCTTATGGAAAAAGTATCATACCAGGGGTTACTATACCATTCTCCAAATGCGATTGTCCGAAGTATCGTGGAAGTTTATCGTGTAATTGCGAGTGATCATTTTGTAAAAGTTTTAAGAATTATAAAGGGTTTTTAATAGCACCATATTCTCGATAACTTTTTATATGCAGTTAGTAACTGCTGATCCCGCGAACTCCGTACCGCGTTTAAATGTTTGGTGTGGGCCACTCTTATCACTTAGCGGTATGAAAAATGGATAGTAGCCGATTCTCAGACCTACTGCATTTTTTTAATATATACATATTTTTTATATATATATATAAAATTTCATAAAAATCGGACGAGCCGTTTTGGAGGAGTATGTTAACTTTTTAACACGAGAATTTTATATACAAGAAGATATATCCACAAAAATAAAGGTCAGAACAGACAAAAACAAGCTTTGTTTTTTCGAACTTTTCATGATGAAAACACCTTCTCGGAAGAAGAAAAGTAGGTGGTAGAACTATTATGGTTCATCCGGGGAAGTACCACCGCTGCACCCACTTCTGCCTTTAACCAACTCTGTTGTATTTCGGTGGAAAGGTGCAGTTGCCGGCCAAACTTACATGAGGCGACTCAGGCGACCATCAGCCACCGGAGTAGCAGCGCAACTGCATACGACCTCAGACAAGACTTACCTATGCTTGCTTGAGGTTTTATGTAGATGCCCATGGGCTGCAGCGACCACTTAAGACCACGTGGACTGCATGCTCGTCTGCTACTCCATTCAAATAAAAAAAGCTAAAGCGCTTTTCTTCCACAGAACTAGACGATGGTATCAACGAAAATGATCCCGAACTAACATTATGTTCACATTAACATGCTACTTTGAGCTCAATGTCATGCTAATAGTCTCGGGGTTATGGTTCGGGTTACTAATGATTTCCGTCAAGTATGGCCACAGTGAGGTGGTTATGTGGCTTAGTGGTTTTATTGTAAGTAACTGGACGACCGAGCGTTACTCGTCTACAAGCAATTGATTTTCTTGCTTTAATTTCATTTGACAACCTGCGTGGCGCAATGGTTACCATGCCAGACTGTTAATAGAAGGGTCCCGGATTCGATTCCCCGCGAAGCAGAAATTTGAATGATGAGTTTAAATTTCTGTTCTCGGTCTGGGTGTATGTGTTTCTGTCTCTGTGTGTGTTCATGGTACCCGCGACACAGGGTATCCCTACTGTGAGGCTATAAGTGTGAAACGTTATAATTTCAAACAAAAGCACTCATTGACTAATGGCGCTGTTAAGTAACACTTAACACACTCATACAAAGAGGATATACACAGCATATCATGAACATGGGTACATTGGACACAAACAAGTATATGAAACACAAACACTCAGACCGAGAACAGAAACTGGAAATGCAATCCCTACTTCGCCGGGAATCGAACCTGGAACCCTTGATTAGCAGTCCGACATGATAACCATTGCGCCACACGGGTCGTCAGTATAATATAATAATGACAACAATCGTATTGTATCGCATCTTCTAATGCTTTCATAAACCTCTCGTCTTTTCAATTATGTTGTACCGTTATTACTTACGCCGTAGTTAAGTCGTAACATAAGCATAACATTAATTACTTATGTTAGTACTCACAACAATACGGTGATTCGAGCGTAGCGTTTAAGCCTGCGATTAAAAAGGAATAATATTTTTATTTTCTTGTACCGACATCAGCATACCTACGCTGAAGTTAAGTCGTTATATAAACGTAAATAGCAAAAAAAGTGCGATAGCCCAGCGGAAAAGACCGCGGACTCCGACACCGATTTCAAACCACCGGCGTTTCTACAAAGAAATTTCGTTATGTGATTGTTTATCGCTGCTCCACGGTGAGGGAAAACACTATGAAATGAAATGAAATAGAATAGTTTTGATATGAATTAATTTATTAACATCCTGGCTAATAATATACACTTGATATTTGTCATTGTTGTACGGCCATTGGCTGGCCGTCATCCATTTAGAGTTAAGAGAAAAAAGCGTGCGGATAAAAACCCCAGCCCTGTTTTAAGCCTGTGGTGGATATGAAAGGGTTGAAAAGTATTACTTGTGGATGTACATATTATGTACTGACAACAATCGGTTCGTAGCGTCTACGGAGACTACGCCGTAGTAATATGTCAAGGTTAAAAAAGAATATTTGAGCAAAGAGAATGTGTAACAGTAATATTTTTACATGTCTTAATGTTACAAGAATGTAGTGTATTAAAGCATTAGAGTTTCAACGGTTATTTGGATGTAAATCCACCAAAACATCTAAATCTTAAGTCCAGATTTGGACGTTTAGAGATTAGTTGGGTAGGTTGAAATAAAATACGACACCCGAGTGATTTAAATACCGGTGTCCGATACAGGGACTCATTCAACTAGAATGGCGGTCCTAGTCCCTGTAGCTTCGGGATTAAGAATAGAGCTACGGTATCCCCTGCCTGATCGTAAGAGGCAACTAAAAGGGGGCTTCCAGGGTTGCGGGCGGTGTGAGTAGGAGCTCGATTCGCCCAGCCAGCCAGGGCTTGAGGCGATCTATTACAGCAACGAGCAATGA
The DNA here is from genome assembly GCA_911387765.1 of Pyrgus malvae. Taxonomy (NCBI): domain Eukaryota; kingdom Metazoa; phylum Arthropoda; class Insecta; order Lepidoptera; family Hesperiidae; genus Pyrgus; species Pyrgus malvae. Next base: position 11,439,825 of record OU426972.1, on the reverse strand, counting down.
ATTTTCTTAATTTATAAAAATTGCATGACTAATAGTAGAAGTAGATGTCCGCTAAGAACGAATTTGGCGACAATGCCAGATTTAGGAGGTTACATAAAAGTCCTGCATTTTGACGTGACGACAAATACGAGCAAATCGATGAACGCCGGCTACACGCACGAAAAAGGATGACTCATTGTACTTTACGCTCATTGTACTTTACGCTCATTGTACTTTACGCTCATTGTATGAGTCGTCACAATCGGTGCGGCGCTAGTATCACTACATTGGGGCTTGAGCGTTCGGTTTGCGCCGTTCGTCGACTGTTTATAAAGTGAAGTGAAAAGTTAATGTGGTTTTCACTGTTTTGTTATGACGTTGTCACGTTAAACTATCGTCCGTAAACCGACTTTACAGACAACCAATTTTATAGACCTTATTTTCGTCTCAAACATAAAATTATGTAAATGGTTCATAAAGAGGACACCTTTTTCACCTAAAAGGAGTTTCAACCCATTAAGTCTGCGGAGAGTGTGTTCACTAAACTACAGGCTAATGATTGTAAAGCCGGCTACACACAGGCCAGCCGCAGCAGCCGGCTTAATGCGGGTGAAACCGCGGGGCACAGCAAGTATTATCATAAATCAGAAGCGCCAGGCACCGACCGGCACCATAGATACGATCTAGCACTCCGCAGACAGCTGTTTTGTTTATGCGAACATTTTGTTTATTGACAGTTGCCTTGACGTGACTCGCTATGTCAGAAATATTATCAAGAGTTTAGTCTACAAGCTTCAATTTATGGTCACAATTTAGTATATGTATCGTGGTTTCAAGGATAAGAATCGCAAAATCGTTCTAAAAAGAGAAAAGAAAAAAAATCATAATAATATACAAAATATCCACTTGAACAATGTAATTTTTGCCCGTCATCGCCTATAGGTGCTCGTTTGAGAGAAAAAAGGCGGCGAAAAAAACACCTAGCAGCACTCTTTTGAAAAAAGTACATTTATTATATTTGAGATAACAGAATGGCTATGTGTCGATAATGGGGACACGTGACAGGTGATCGTATGAGACTCTGCGCTTGGGGAGGACTCGGGGATCTCCGTTGGAACGTACCGGTGTCTTCCACGCACAACGGGCTCATTCTAGGGAGAACACATATGCTCTCCAGCACTATCTGATGCTTACGACGGCATGCGGTCACTCACACACCGCCGTCCTTCTCGGGGCCGTTGGCTGAATGGATCGAGATCCCACTCAAACCGCCCACAACCCCGGAAGCCTCTACGTAGTCGCCTCTTACGACCATGCAGGGGATAGCGTAGCTTTAATACCTAGGCTCCGACCGCATGCTATGGTCAGATAAACAAACATAATTAAACCGCCTCGAATGCCACCAGCTGTTCAGATAAAATTAATTACCATTTCCCAACAATAATCGATCCCCAAGGGGTAGTAGTGCAGTTGCGTGTAGCATTATAGACTTAATCGTAAATTGTGTCTACTTCACCATAATGTATGGTAAGACTAATGATGATACTAAACATTATTCGTGTGTATTCTAATACCGCACCATTACCTCCATCTATGTCAGGTAAATATAAGGTAAATAAATAAACGGTAATAAATGAAGCGCGCATGGCTCGGCGGCTAGCGTAGAACGCAAGCGGTGCTTAGTGTAGCTAAGCCAAACGGGCGCGGTCGGGTGTGAGATGGGTGACCGCTAGTGGCAAAAAAATTTCATGCGCGTTTCCGTGTTTCGGAGGGCACATAAGCCGTCAGTCCCGGTTGTTGTGGATAGATAACAGTCGTTAAACCTTGTAGGAGGCCTGATGGGCGGTTGGAAAACATCCGACAGCGGGTTGGCCAATAACCCGCATCTCCACCAACCCGCATTGGAGCAGCGTGGTGGAGTAAGCTGGAGCTTTATTATTATTAGCAGCTCCCCATTATTGGGGCGGCGTCCAGGCCTCCGAGAGACCCGTGCTCAGCAGTGGGACGTAAAAAGGGTTGCAGCCAAATAAACGATACACACTCATAGCCCCACAGTAAGGTAATTAATACCCTGTGTCGTGGGTACCATAGACACAAACAAAGACAGGAACACACAAACACCCAGACCTAGAACAGAAATTTAAACTCATCATTCAAATTTCTGTTTCGCCAGGAATCGAAACCGGGACTCCTCGATTGGCAGTCCGGTATAGTAACTATTGCGTCACGCGAGTCGTCTGAAAGAGCCAAGACCAAAAAAAAGCCTTAAAAATTACAAGCTACTTTAATCGGCGTTTAGTCGCTGGCTTGTGGCTTCTTGGAAGCCAACGCAAAAACGCTAAGCAACAACGCACTGCAGAATTCGCAAAACCGCCGATCGCCGATGCCAATACGAGTAACGGCATGTCTGCGGGGCCCCTTACTTGTACTACTTATTTTCAGAGCTATAAGCTCATTTCGTTGTAATCTCTACACACATACCGTAAGGTAATTAATACCCTGTGTCGTGGGTACCATGGACACAAACAAAGACAGGAACACACAAACACCCAGACCGAGAACAGAAATTTAACTCATCATTAAAATTTCTGTTTCGCCGAGAATCGAACCCGGGACTCCTCGATTGGCGGTCCGGTATGGTAACCTTGCCTCGCCACGCGAGTCGTCTGAAAGGGCCAAGACCAAAAAAAAAAGCCTTAAAAATTTCAAGCTAATTTAATCGGCATTTTAGTCGCTTCTTGGAAGCCAACGCAAAAACGCGCACTGCAGAATTCGCAAAACCGCCGATCGCCGATGCCAATACAAGTAACGGCATGTCTGCGGGGCCCCTTACTTGTACTACTTATGTACTGTATGAAACCCTACATACTTACCTATTATAATATCATAATGTAACTATAGAATAAGAAATCATTATAATAAATCAGTTATTACTCAGCATTCCGTGGTTTCACTTGTCTCCTCGTGGTCCGAACAGTACACTTATTTTTCAGAGCTATAAGCTCATTTCGCTGTAATCTCTACATATACCGTAAATCAGGGCCATCGAAGCGCGTAACTCGATACGACGGCAAACATTTTTTGTGACATGTTATAACGGCAAACGGGAAATCCGGCGACATGTTATTTAGATTATTTTGGGAGCTTAATGTACTTTGCTTTGAAAATAACCTTTCAGTACTTTCATACAGGTCAATACTTAGTTTTTTAACTTAATTGTACTAAGCAAATTTTATTATATTTTATTTAAAAGTTTTGTTTTCTTCAAATTCCGTTTAAAATCTAATATTTTGTAACCGAAGTTCTCAGAAAATTCGAAATGTTTCTAAGGGTTATTCAATAAATGAATAACGCTTACATGTTTTTCATTCGCATAACTCGTAGCGGCGTAGCCCTTTGTGACTACAGCGTAACCTTATACGTAGTGCGTAGTATACGTAGTAGCGTACTACGTTGCTACGCCGCTACGATAAGTGTTATCGTAACTTAAACGTTATTCAGGGAATTTAAAATAGTTTTTTGTTCTCTATAATACAAGATAGCATCATTACGTTTTTTCTATTAAAGAAATGGTGAACAATGTGGATTTTGTAACTATTGTGTCTTAAAATTTTGTTAATACAAATGTACCTACCAGCTGTGCCCAGCGGTTTCACCCGCGTTAATTATTTTTAAAGTATCCTATATTACTTCTGATATTTCCAAGAATATATGTATAAAGTTTCATGATGATCGGTTGAGTAGTTTTCGCGTGAAAGAGTAACAAACAAACTTACTTTCGCATTTATATTAGTAGGATTTTCTGATCGAATGACGTCACGACATGACCGAAAAATAACAGACGTTTTAATTTCTCTATCTATTAAGGGCCGATTAATCAATCCACATATGAAGTCAGTAAATACTATCACATATCATATACGAATAGTTTTACCCTAGGATGGAATGTTCGACCTTTTTAACTTTTTTCTCCCCAAATTTCTGTATTCCTCAATCTATATCTTTAGCGTGATTGTGTTATACTCGAAATAATAAGTGGACCTATAAACCTTTATGCAACGATCTCTATCCAATATAACTGACACGCTATCTTAGTAACGTACATATTTTATAGCGTATCGTATCCAAACAATATATGGACGATCTTTCCTTCAAGGGTTAACGAGAGCAATAACTTTTTATAAACAGACAAGATATGTTTCTTTTCTTAATGAAGTCGATTAATAATTTTATAAGCGAAAAATATTATCAAAATGGTCTGTACGTTGTTATACACAAAACTGGTGTACGAAGGCGCTTATTAATAAAAAATGTAGGCATGGAGGTTTAGTTACACTCCTTCTAATTCTATTTGTGAAATAGTTCATGGATACATCCTGTTTTCTAAAACTTTATCGAATAATTTGTTCTATTTTGCTTAATTTAAATGAACAAGCGAGTTGTACTGTCGAATGAGTCCAGTGAAGTAATTTTTTTTCGACACCTATTTTATAGTTATGGCCTAAGCAGACGTGCAACATAAGCGATAAGCGATTTAGCGATTTTATCGTGTTTTGACGATTTTTTGCGTTTTATCGTAGTATTAAAATCTCGGATTTTATAGTCATAATCATTTACTCACAGAACATGGTATGGTTACAGGGTAGTACAATTTCTAAAATATAATATAGCACTCATGTTCGCCATGACTGGCATGCGTATTTTTTATAATGTTTAAAAATAATTGATAATATACATCAATTTATGCTAACATTTACATTATAACCTTATAGTTCACATATCAATCTGTTTGTAGTAAATAACTAATAAATAAGAAATAAATTTCAAGTCAATTACATAAGATGTCAATTTTAAAATACAATGTCAAGTATAGTAATTTCGACCTTTTTTTTTTGGTATCGGGGGGTAAACCTTCAAAAGGTCCCCGGCACCTTGGGAGAGGGAACCGGATTATATGGGATTTGAACGCACTAAAACCCTCTCGGTGGCTGCCTCTGCGCTTGGGGAGGACTCCGGGATCTCCAGCTCCAGCGGTACGCACCGGCGACCTCCACGCGCGACGCCCTAGAACGGGCCCATCTTCGGGAGAGCAGATGTGCTCTCTTGCACCTTCCGATAATTACGGTGACATGCAGCCATGCACACAACGCCGCCCTTCCCAGGGCTGCTGGTTAGACGGATCGAGCTCCCACTCACACCGTCCACAACCCCGGAAGCCCCCTTTTAGTCGCCTCTTACGATCAGGCTGGGATACCGTAGCTCTATTCTTAATCCCGAAGCTACAGGTATTTAGTAATTTCGACCTAAATCGGTCGCCAAACTTAATATATCTCCTTGCATACGTTGTTTAGGCAAAACGTGACTTGACGCCAAGCTGAAATGTTTACTGAATCTATTAAGATAAGCCCATATAAATTACTGTGTTTATCTTTAATATACAAGCATGAGTACAGATTTACAGCGATAAGGCCCAGAGACTAAAATAGAGAATGTGTATGAGTTTTGAATATTGGCGTAATTTTATTAAGACGCTTATATTGGCTTGACCTGTATGTATGTATGTATGTAACGAAATCTTTTAACTCATAGATATCTATCAAACTTGAACAAAAAAATATCAAGATTTTTTTCCGCTTACGCTGCTACTTCGTACGCTGATTGTCGTGTCTCTAAAATAATAATAGAACTGCTTCACGGCTGCAGTATAGCAATGGTACTTGCCTGGTCGAACCATAGTATTCCCCTGACCTATAAAACCAGGATAAAGTTTCAAGCTAATATCATTGTAGGGAAGAAAAAATAAGAATTCTGACATGGCGAATCTCAGAATGATGAGTTTCAATTACTTTTATTGGTCTGGGTGTTTCTGTCTCTGGCTTTATGTGCGTCCAATGCGTTATGTACGCATGACGACCCGTGTGGCGTAACGGTTACCATAGCGGACTGCCGATCGGAGGGTCCCAGGTTCGATTCCCGGCGAGGCAGATATAATGAAGAGTATTGTTCTAGGTCTGGGTGTTTGTGTTTCTGTCTTTGTACGTGTCCATGGTACCCACGATATAGGGTAAAATCTACCCTACTGTGGGGCTGTGAGTGTATAACGTTATTATAAAATAAAAAAAATTAAACGGCGTAAGTTGTTCAAACACTAAATTTTCCTACTTAATTCTTTGGAGATGTCACCATAAAACATAATATTCAGCTTGGACAATCGCAGATAAACTACTTAACCAGCAAATACCATTCATTTCGTGGACAATAAACTTCAAAAGCTGTTTGAACTACAGTCGTAAAACAAAACTCCTCGAGACAACTCCACTCAAACTCGGTAAGATCTCTATCGCCGTATACAAATTAGTGACTTGCACTATACTTGCACACCGTATTTTTAGTCAAGCGAAGTAATTACTTAAGAATAAGACAGAACTTAAACTTGGCAATTTTTGATTAAAAAATGGAACGCCTCAGAGCGAGGTAGCGCCGCATGAGTCATGTTTTTTCGTGTGTGCAGCCGCCTCCATCGAATTATAAGACGTTGTCACTTCAAAAAATATATTACAATCTTTCCTTATACAAATTAGTGACTTGCACTATACTTGCACACCGTATTTTTAGTCAAGCGAAGTAATTACTTAAGAATAAGACAGAACTTAAACTTGGCAATTTTTGATTAAAAATTGGAACGCCTCAGAGCGAGGTAACGCCGCATGAGTCATGTTTTTTCGTGTGTGCAGCCGGCTCCATCGAATTATAAGACGTTGTCACTTCAAAAAATATATTACAATCTTTCCTTATACAAATTAGTGACTTGCACTATACTTGCTTACCGTATTTTTAGTCAAGCGAAGTAATTGCTTAAGAATAAGACAGAACTTAAACTTGGCAATTTTTGATTTAAAAATGGAACGCCTCAGAGCGAGGTAACGCCGCATGAGTCATGTTTTTTCGTGCGTGCAGCCGCCTCCATCGAATTATAAGACGTTGTCACTTCAAAAAATATATTACAATCTTTAATAGACAAATTATATTGTAACAGCGCCAGCGTTATCTATATTTGATCATAATATTTGTATTACAAACATTCTATATCTATACTAATATATAAAGCTGAAGAGTGTTTGTTTGAACGCATTAATCTCAGGAATTACTGGTTCGAATTGAAAAATTATTTTTGTGTTGGATAGTTCATTTATCGAGGAAGGCTTAAGGCTATATACGAGTAACATTACGCTGCGACAAATAGGAGCGAAGCATCAGTGAAAAATGTTGCAAAAACGGGGGTAATCTATAATAATTGCTGAAGAGTTTGTTTGTTTGAACGCGCTAATCTCAGGAATTACTGGTTCCAATAAAAAAAAAATTGTGTTGGATATTCCATTTATTGGGGAAGGCTTTAGGCTATTATAACATCATACTATGACAAAGTCGGCAGCTTATTTGTTTGTATAAAATTTTACTTGTTAAATGTTTGTGGAAGAAAACATATTGATTTTATAATCTTTTACGTCTACCTTTTATTTCAAATCTTCCATCAGCGCGGTCTCTAAAACTGCGAGACAGCCAAATTGAGAATGTTCTCCATTTTGACGTCGCCATGTCGTGTTTGACTTCTAGCATATTCTTCGCGTATACACTTTTGGTATATGCTAGAAGACCTGACTAAAGTTACAGTGTACTTTAATGTCTAATCAGTACAAGTTTGTACACTTAAGTGGAGTCCCGCCCACCAATCGAAGCGTCTTGCCCAACTCGTGTGGTGTCAAACTGAAGCAATTTTGTTCAAAGTTTCAAACTTTTGCTACTACGTGACATGCACAAGTTGCTAGCTTAGTGACTGCACACTTGAGTGTCGCAACATTGTAGCTTGTTAAGCGGATAATCATTTTGAAGGTATCTTAACGTTTTAATTGGTTTCGAAACAGCGTGTGCTTATAATATAAACTTGAACGTAAGACGCTTGAACACAAGTACCAAAAGAGAATGCATGAATGAGGACTTACACCCGTATTCATAAACAATACTATGATGTTGACGACCAGCGTGGCGTAATGGTTACCATGCCGGACTGCCGATCGGGGGGTCCCGGGTTCGATTCCCGGCGAAGCAGAAATTTGAATGATGAGTTTAAAATCATTCGCAAAGCAAGAAGAAGTAGGTACTGAACAATTTTATTTTTTACCGTTTGAAGTCGGTTCTATTTTTTTGTTAAAAACTTTATTTATTTCACTCTTTTTAGTAATTTTAATAATTCTGCACATATGTATAAGTATAATTGGATTTTTTTTCACTTAACTTCTAAACGTTAAAGAGATACTTTTTATAATCATGTTTATCTAATAGCCATCTTATAGCCTGAAAGAGTACTACTATCAGTCCACTTGAACGTATAAATTAATGAAAGAATTTGCTCTCAGCTCCTAACCGTTGAGGAGTTGTACCTTCAATCATCAGCTTAGCAACATGAGGTGATAATTACCGGACATAAATATTTGTATTATGTTAAAACATATGACTAAAAGAATGCGTGTGCCTATTAAGTTTCAGTGTTTCTCTCGATTTCCCTAGTATCACATCATCAGATTTTGAAATGGTGACAGTTGGACCACCTCAGAAATGTAAGATTTCCAACAAAAAACCATTTATTGAAAGAATTTGCTCTCAACTCCTAACCGTCATAGTACCTTCCATCATCAGCTCAGCAACATGATATGATGATAATTATACACAAATACCTGTTTTGCTTTAGTAAAAATATGAAAATCATTTGTTGTGCTATAAAATTTGAATGTTCCCTTCGATTTCTCTGGGATACCATCATCAGACTTTGACTCGGTGACAGTTGGACCACCTCAGGCATGTAAGATTTCGAACAAAAAACCATTTATTGAAAGAATTTGCTCTCAACTCCTAACCTTCGTAGTACCTTCCATCATCAGCTCAGCAACATGATATGATGATAATTATACAAAAATGCCTGTTTTGCTTTAGTTAAAATATGAAAATCATTTGTTGTGCTATAAAATTTGATTGGTCCCTTCGATTTCTCTGGGATCCCCTCATCAGACTTTGACTTGGTGACAGTTGGACCACCTCAGGACTGTAAGATTTGGAATAAAAAACTATTTATTGAAAGAATTTGCTTTCAACTCCTCATTGTTGCAGTACCTTCCATCATCAGTTCAGCAACATGAGATGATGATTACTATGCACAAATATCTCTTATGCTTCAGAAAGTATAAGAAAATCAATGTGTGTGCCTATAAAATTTGAGAGTTCCCCTCGATTTCCCTGGGATCCCATCATCAGATCCTGATTTGGTGACAATGGGACCACCTCGGGAGTATAAGCATACGAACAAAAAAAGAATTTTGAAAATCGGTCCACAAACGGCGGAGTAATCGGTGAACATATATAAAAAAAATACATACAGCCGAATACAGTACCTCCTCCTTTTGGAAGTCTGTAAAAAAGGACGCATACAAAAAAGTTTCCGCTGTTTGATTTCGAGTTCGTTAGGATTTGAGAACGGGTCCCTGAGCTTAGGATTATAAGACGTCTTTGTATATTTCTTATATTACTACTAAATTAGAATTAAATACAATTCAATTTTCCAACGACATAGAGCCATAGCAAGGCGTGGCACGACTGCGAGCATGGAATTTATAATGCAATAAGTATTCATGAGAGGCAGCGGAAGTTCATTTAGCCGGGGCACTTCGGAGAGGCTCTGCTTCTGAATTATAAATCCTTCGTGAATTGTAAAAGTATCATTAGTGCCTTTTAATGGGAATGCAATGTTATTAACTTATTTTTATCCAATTTTTAGCCGACTATGCGAATTTCTTACTAGTTAGTACTTACCTAATGTATTACGCTGATAATAACGTTTCTAAGAATATGGTAGGTAGCACTAGGGTCGCCCTAGACTTAGGGTAGCCTGATACTAAATTAAGATTAACAATCGTAGATAATAAAAAGGTTTTTTAATATTCACAGTATAAGAGCACTAAACTTGAAAACTTGTTTAAATACTTGGGAAAAATTGTTTGCATGTCAAATATATTTCAATAATATAAACACAACGTAAAAGGAATGTAATAAACACAAACCTAAAGAGAAAAAAAATATTTTTATCGACTACCTCTTGCCTGTTCCAAAGCTTCCAAAGAAATATTTCATGACTTATAGTATACGTTTAAGTAAAATGTATTTTAACTGACTCGCTCAAGAAAAGTATAAGGTCTAAGGATCTTCCACCTTTCATGCAACATCATTCATTAAAAAATAGTTTCACTATTATATCAATTTAATACTTTAGACTTGATAATGAATTGTTTTTATTTACTTACAACAGTTTTAACTTTATTTTTCCGATTTTAGTCTTTTATTTTATTCTACAACTCGCTGCCAATAAGACCGTACATGCGTGAAACCCTCAAAAAATACTCCTACAGGCATCCTTACATCAGAGCGTCGCTTACGCTGAAGACGCGCAAAGAATACGCCCTTCAACTCTCGTCCCTTTGTATTGCCTAGAGTCATACAAGGTATTTGCAAAAGCGTTTTGTCTTATTCTCATAAAACCGCAAAAGAAAAGTGTGCCAACAAATATACAAGGCATTTGCCTGTGTTTCGTATTATTCTCATAAACCCGCTAGAGAGAAATGTTACTTCGGCGTTGTCATTGTCCTTATTCCTATATTTTCGACGAAGGAAATAGTGGATAACGTTTAATAATATAATATTACCTGCGGATTTTGACAAGCAGAAACCACATAAATTGTAATTTTAAAACATTTTCGTTACTCACCGTCAGAATACCCGAATGAATTAAGAAACCAAATAACAAAACCGACTTCGCGGAGAAAAACGTCGATATCTCAAAAACTACAGAACCGATTTGGATGCAACTTGTACTGCTCTTACAGTTGAAATATACCCAGTTTAATAAAAAAGTTAATCTCGATATGACTTTTAGTTTGCGAGAAATGTTTATACAAACAAACGAAGATACATACACTCACTAACATAATCAGACGTATTTGGAGGCCTACATAGATCATCATAATGAAATATTACCTAATTCTAATAATATCACATTCATACAGGACAAACTGACTCCTTTTTCGAAGTCGGTTAAAATATTTCAACTGACAACGATGAATATTAATTTCTAGATAGAATGCAGAACGGGCACAGATATAATGGCGTCGGCCATTAAAACAGGCTATATTCAACGCGCTTACAAAGCGATCAAAGCGAATCATTCAAAATTAAACGTTTTAAGGAACGGTCGCACATGTCAAGGATAAACGATAGACAACAAAACTATTGTGCATATTGTCTATTAAACTTTTATAGTTTTTTTTTAAATTCTGAATGGAAGAATATTACCAAAATATTTTCGTGGTTTCGAAACGAAAAAATTTTGCAATATGGAATGTTAACATGTGAGATTTAACAATTGTAGATCTTATAGGTCAATTAACTTGAATCAAAGGCCACACTAGCTGTGCCTAAGCTGCGTTCTACGCTAGCAGACAGGCCATGGGCGCTGCATTATGTGAGCGATTATTTACCACACATACTAACCATATCTTCGTGGATGTATGTGTATGCGTCTATCTCCCCTTAGGAGGTGTCATTTGGTGATTTCCAATCGCATTAAAATTTTGCAAGCGTTTAAGTGAAATTCAATACAAATCTTATCGCATCTAATTGGCTATCAAACAAGCGCAACAGTCACGTGCCACATAATAACCATACCGATGGAGCACTGTTCACGCCAACACGTGTTTCAACAAAACAATGCGCCATTGACTACTGCGGGAATTCAATTTGCGTCTAATTGCTGGATAAAGGCCTTTCTTCGCGGTGTAGTACGGTGCTCGATAGTAGGAGGCAACTTAAAGGCTTCCAGGGTTGCGGGCGGCGAGAGTGAAAGCTCCGAAGGGGGGCAGAGGGCAGAAGGGGGGGCTCGTAGGGTACGTGGGGGATGCCAGTGCGTTCCTTTGAAAATTCCGGAGTTCTCCCGAAATGCTGAGGCAGGCCACCAAGGGAAGTCCCTGTAGCTTCGGGATTAAGAATAGAGCTACGGTATCCCCTGCCTGATCGTAAGAGGCGACTAAAAGGGGGCTTCCGGGGTTGTGGACGGTGTGAGTGGGAGCTCGATCCGTCCAACTAGCAGCCCTGGGAAGGGCGGCAATGTGTGCGTGGCCGCATGTCGCACAGGAGAGCACATCTGCTCTCCCGAAGATGGGCCCGTTCTGGGGCGTCGCACGTGGAAGACACCGGTGCGTTCCGCCGGAGATCCCGGAGTCCTCCCCAAGCACAGTGGCAGCCACCGAGGGGGTTTAGTGCGGTCAAATCCCACATAACCCGGTACCCTCTCCCAAGGTGCCGGGTACCTTTTGAAGGTTTCCCCCCGATAACAAAAAAAAAGACAACCAAGGGAGTTTTAGAGCAATAAGAATCTCATATAACTGTTAACCGGTGTCTTTTACAAGGTGAAGCCATGAAATTACGTATGTTAGTAAGTGCGTATAAAACTACATTATTATCAACATTAATGCTCCGAGCGTCCTAATGATATTGTCGTATAATTGGCATCGTACAAAACGTTGGTCGTATAACGGTTAAAATAGCCGGTTTAAATCGTTTTGGACGAGATACAGTGGTAGTGATTGTGTGTAAACGACGTCACCTTATGTAACGTTGGCTTTAGGATTACAGGTTTGGCTCATTTATGCAATTGGAGGAAGATTAAAACTGTATACCTTGCGTAATGTTAGTTTTTCGGTCTAAAACTGAAGGCATAATCTCAAGAAGGATTATTAAGGGGCCGTATATGAAATTTTGCCGATTTCGCTGACTGATTTAACACATGAGATTTTGACACTAAAAATGATCATTTCAATAATAATCTAATACATTAGCCACTTTTTTAGCTTGCGTCAAGAATTATAATGCGAGATTTAGGTTACTTACAAGATTTTAATGCCAAATTTTCATTATTAATTTGTTTTTTTTTTCAGGTAACGGATTGATACACTTTGGATTTCAGTTCATAAACTGAAGTGTATTTATATCACATAAATTTTATGAAAAATTATCCCAATTTGCCGAAATCAAATGCAATTTCTGGCCCATTTTCTCTCAAAATTGACTAAGTTCAATGTTTTTTTTATAAATATTTTTTGTATGAGAGTGGCAAAAGTGGCTCATTTTCTATATATGCGATTATTACAGCAATACATGGATTTCTTCAATCTGTTTAGATTTTAAAATGATCCGGAAATATGTAATATAAAGTATAATACATATTACAGTAAAATTGACAAAACTATCACCGTCTTCAGGTCTATTAAACAAAAAAACGTAATAAAAATTAAAAAGTGGCTTATTTTATACTTTATTAATGAAATGATCAGTCCTATAGTGTAATAAAACTTATGGAAATACTGTATTTTAACTGCAAAATCTCCTATGTAAAATCAGCTAAATTGGCAAACTTTCGTATACGGCCTCTTAAGACGACTACATTTTTTATGTTTCGTCTGTAATTTTTCACATATCGATACTACATTGTATTTTGTTCAGTAGTCAATTTTTTTAGTTAAAATGAATTCCTTGTATTCATTTTAACTGAAAAAAAAATAGCCTCTAAAGGTAAGGACTTAGGGATGCAGGGGAAGAAGTGAAAAACATGGTCTAATTTCATGGCATGGTGTAATTGGGTTTCCCGTTCTAATTACAAAATAAATAAATAAATGGCTTAAGTCAGTACAGAACACGCATCGATATAAATATTATGAACTAGTGATCTGACCCAGCTTCGCTCGGGATATTTGAATTTATATGATTATACTTATTTATACCACGGGAAGAACACATTTTTCCGTGATAAAAATAGCATATGTTTTATTCTAGACTGTATCTCTGCGTCAAATTTCATACCAATCCGTTCAGCCGTTCATATATCATGGGGAAATTTAATTTTTTATAACTGACTAGCTGTGCCCCGCGGTTTCACCTGCGTATATTTTTTTTCTGAAGTATCCTATTTTACTTCTGACAACTCCAAAAATACATACATGTACAAAGTTTCATGATGATCGGTTGAGTAGTTTTCGCGTGAAAGAGTAACAAACAAACTTACTTTCGCATTTATAATATTAGTAGTAAGTAGGATTGTACTTAAATTACTTGACCAATAGCGTATTTGGCAAAATTTCATAATTGGACTAACCGGCGACTTGGCGAACTACAGCTTTGAACAATATCAAATTTGCCCAATTGCCGATTTGACGAATATCTGATTTGAACAAAGTCGTGCAACCCATCCAAACATTCAAACATAGATTTAAACTTTGTTGTCTGCTTGCCTCAAAATTCTTTGAAATCACGTCGATTTATTGTTTTCGACCGGAGTTCCACCTTTTTATAAGTATTCGAGTAATATTTACTGTAATCGCACCGGCCACAAATAGGTGGTGATAAAATCTAACCAAACGCAAGTAGGAAACGCCGCTATGTTGATTATTTCCTTTCAGACGAATTAAAGTGAATGGATGGGTAAACTTTCAAAATTTGGTTGAAATTTCGTCAAGGAAAATGGATTCCTTTTAGGATCACCATTTTTAGGATTCCGCACTCAAAGGACAAGAAATGAAATGAAATGAAATACTCTTTATTCACTGTAAGGTACCTCTAAACTCTTAGTGTACGTTATTTTTTTGTTCTGTCTGCTCTGGGTGCGCTTAGACAATGCTGAGCTGAAGAAAAGAGCAGACGGAGAAAAACTTCAGCCCTATTTTAAGACGGGACTCTATTACTAAGACTTCGCTGTCGGTCTAACTGCTATCGGTCTGTCTGTCTGTTCGTTTGTCATCAGGCTGTATCTCATGAACCGTGATAGTTGAAATTTTCAAAGATGATATATTTCTGTTGCCGCTATAACAAAACAACATACATGTATTATAAAAACTGAAAATGAAAATGATATTTTATTTCATTGTTGGCCGTCGCAGTTGATTAGTGCCGGGAAATCAACCAATTTATCGTTTTCGACCGGACTTCCACTAAAATCCAACACCTTTTTATAACCATTCGGGTAATATTTTCTTTAATCGGACCGTCCACAAATCGTATGGAAGGAAGCGTTTCACTCGGGAACGGCGGCGATAAAATGTAATCAAACGCAAGTAGGAAACGCCGTACAGTTGATCATTTCCGTTCGGGCGAATTAAAGTGAATCGTTGGATAAACTTTCAAAATTTATTTGAAATTACCTTAGGGTGGAAAAGGAATCCTTTTTTTTTATTTAAACTTAAACGCATGGCGCCGAGGCGATTTTATATTTAACTAGCCTTCCGCCAGCGGCTTCGCCCGCGTGGACCCGTTTTATAGGTTCCCGTAGGATAAAAACCATCCTATGTCCTTTCCCAAGGTCCAGTCTATCTGTGTTCCAAATTTCATTAAAATTGGTTCATTAGTTTAAGCGAGAAAGCGTAACAGACAGACAGACAGAGTTACTTTCGAATTTATAATATTAAAAGGGATCGCCGACCGGACCGCCCGCGACTTCGTCCGCGTGGATGTTTGATTGTTTGAACACTCTAATCTCAGGAACTACTGGTTCGAATAGAAAAATTATTTTTGTGTTGAATAGTCCAGTTATTAGGGAAGGCTATAGCTATATAACATCATGCTATGCGACGTTAAACTCCTCCAACGATGTATTCTGTGCTCCAACGCTCACACGCACACTGTTTTGATAGATATGATCTTTGACGTTAGGAACACACCTATATTGCTTAGACAACAATGAGTGCTTGTTATTTAATATGAACTTTATACAATAGCAATAACGCTCAAATTGACTACGTTTTAAAAAAACGAAAAAGAAAAGGGTTGTTTTTATGGTTTTTCCGGCAATTATTCGAATTTTTCTCGCCATAAAAACCATCCTTGAACTTCAACGAACATTTAAAAAAACAATTGGCCAAATTGGTCTAGGCGTTGTTGAGTTATGCGCTTACCAACACATTTTGCGATTCATTTTTATATTATAGAAGATAATTGCGTCTTCTAGTGATGTTAGCGCACCCGCGCTCTTTCTAGCTTACTAACTCTCTGCAGGGTAGGTACATGTGTTCAGAGCATTGATGCAGACGCAGAAGTATAACCACCAACATCTCATCATCTCCAAATATGTATTTGCAACAACATAAACGTACTGTTGTTAATAGTTCCTACAATTCTGGTAAAATTAAAGACTTCGAAGATAGTCTATAGTGTCCTAGGGAGAACAACAAAAGAGTGTCACCCAAATTTTTTTTTTTTTATTTGAATGGAGTAGCAGACGAGCATGCAGGCAACGTGGTGTTAAGTGGTCGCTGCCACCCATGGTCTGAGGTCGTATGCAGTTGCGCTGCTACTCCGGAGGCTGGTGGTCGTTTGAACCGAAACACAATAGAAATGCTCACGGCAAAAGTGGGTGCAGCGGTGGTACTTTCCCCGGGCGAACCATAATAGTTCTACCACCTACCAAATGTTACAATTGTTGTAAATTTTCTTTCGCAAAACATTTAAGGATATAGAGAATTTGATATTAAACAGCAGAATCGGTTGATAATTCTGTTTAATTTTGTTAATCTTTACATTTCATCTTACATACAACTTCGTAAGAAACTTACTGCAAAAGTACATTTACGTGAATAAGGTCAGTTCCGCAACAAGTATCTCTTAAACCAAGATCTCCAATAAAGAACAAATAAATAAAATCCGTTCACAACATTATACGCAACCTTGTATATCATTAAAGGATTTGTATTCAGAGGAGGTCGGGGTTTCGGGAGCGGGTCCCATTTATCTTAGAGGGGATAAAAAGGGCATCGGTCAGCTTAATAAATAAACACAGTGATGTGAAGACGAAGAACTCCCAGCCGGAGATCCGGGTTCATATCTCAGCGCGCACTCGGATTCCATTTTGATATTTTGGTCAACGTTTTGCTCGATGCGCTGTGATAATTGGTAAAGCATAAGCAGTTTCGTTGTAAATAGTAAGTACACGATGAGGTTGCAGTTTTAACCGGCGTCACTTTGTATTACGCAGAAATCCGCAGAATCCTTTCGTTGGTTTATTTTTATTTTTATTTGAATGGAGTAACGCTGCAGTCCATGGACATCCACATACAACCTTAAGCAAGCATAGGTAAGTCTTGTCTGAGGTTGTATGCAGTTGCGCTGCTACTCCGGAGGCTGGTGGTCGCCACATGTAAGTGTGGCTGGTAACTGCACCTTTCCACCGAAACACAATAGAATTGGTTCACGGCAGAAGTGGGTGCAGCGACGGTACTTCCCCGGGTGAACGATAATAGTTCTACCACATACAGTTACCTACACACCTACAATATTTCTACCACCCTTTGATGTGATGATGCCAGAAGTTTGTGGTCCGAAAACAAATGGGCTTCCCCGAAAATATACCGAATGTCGTTTGTAAATAATCATGTTAAGATACACTTACGATTCGTTTTGCAATTTAAACTTCCGGCTGAATTAATATACGTATTTTTGTCATTTATATCATCTTACACTCCAGCGCTAGTACTCACTCTCATCCTTCGCTCATGTGGTCATCACATGTGGCTCAAAAGAGATGAAGAATCCCTTGCGCGAGGATCCCCTTACGCTTTTATGATTTCCCATGTTCCTATTGAAATTTTGCATTCAAATTTCATGAATCGTGAGTGGTTTTATTAATTGTAACATTTGGCTGCAACTTTTGACGACCCGTGCGCAATGGTTACCATGCCGCACTGCCAATCGGAAGATTTCGATTCCGGCGATGCAGAAATTTCAAGAGTTTAAATTTCTTTTCTCGGTCTAGGTGTTTGCGTCTCTGTCTTTGTATGTATCCATGATACCCAAGACAGAGGGTATATCTAATTATCTTCATTACTGTGGGACTATGAGTGTGCACGTTGTTTATTTAACGTTAACTCTTTACGACCCCAGCTGGGCAGGGATCTTCCGCCATTATTGGATAAGCCTGGAACGTACTCAACCATGCCATTGATGCGGGTAGGTGGACACGATACAATTATTATTCCTGAAAGAAATATTATGTTTCATGTAAGGAATCAAAATCGGTAGTTGAATAAAAGAATGTGACGAAGTAGGAGACAACGCCTATATAAGCTAGGCCTCCTCTAAGGGGGGATTAGTAGTATCATATTCGTAGGGGCAGTCACTCTGTCCGTTTGCGTACTGAAATTCTGTATTTGTGCGTAACTATAATTTAATTGTAGTTATATACTGAAATGTTGATTAACCTTAAATCGTTGTTTTGGACTGTAAAAAGGCTTTGTGAAATAAATTGTGATTTAAATATTCCGCTTCTGGTTTTTATTCTTAAAATTTATTTCCTTACACACATTGTGGTTGCTATTACATACTCGAGCTCATCCTACTCTGCAACAAGTTCACTTGTGATTCAAAAGGCTTGACGAGTCCTCTCCAAGCGACGCTTCACTTTCGCTTCAGTGATTTTTACAAAAACAAAAATGTGAACATATCATTCTTTGGCTGCAACCCTTTTTGCGTCCCACTGCTGGGCACGGGCAGTCCCACCATTATTGGGGAGGCCTGGAGCTTACTCCACCACGCTGCTCCAATGCGGGTTGGTGAAGATGCGGATTAGTGTTAGTGGCCAACCCACTGTCCGATGTTTTCAAACCGCCGTAAAGCCTCCGACAAGGTTTAACGACTGTTATCTATCGACTACAACCGGGACCGACGGCTTAACGTGCCCCCTGAAGCAGGAAACGCGCATGAAATTTTTTGCCACTAGCGGTCACCCATCTCACACCTGACCGCGCCCGTTTGGCTTAGTTGCATAGATCGTTTTGCGTTTTTTGCTAACCACCGAGTCATGCGCGATTCGCGATATCATTCTTTGCGCGATATCATTCTTTACCTCTGTAGATTTGTGTAGGTTTTGATTGTACCAATCTCTTATTTCATATATATATATATATATATATATATATATATATATATATATATGCAACTTGGGTGCAACCGTATTTCCGTCCCACTGTTGAACACGGGTCTCTTTCCAGTATTGGGGAGGCTTAGAGGCCTTTTTTATTTTTATTTGTAAAAAAAAACTGAAACCCCCTCGGTGGCATGCCTCTGCTCTTGAGGAGGACTCCGGGATCTCCAGTGGAACGCACCGATGTCCTCCACGAGCCCATCTTTGGGAGAGAAAATGAGCAACTTGAAATTTGGCACAGGGGTTCATCTTATGATGTACGTAAGCACTAAAAGTGTACCTATTAGAAATTCAGCTTCTAAGAAGGAGAAGTTTATATGGAATTTTCTCATTTCTTAAGTAGGTAAATAAATGTAGGTAATTTTTAGTGGTGAAATAGGTAAAAATTGTATTACACATGGCACAATTCTAACGGTACACGTGGACGAAGTCGCGGCAAAAGCTAGTTTTAAATAAAAAAAACGGCAAATTGTTTGTAAAGTAGGTTTACGATCGAGATGTTTACGTGATAACGTCCGCACGAGAAAATCTCCATTCGTTTGTATGCCGCTAGAGTGGGAGAGACGGAAGATCGGTCCACTCACTCGAACGCTATGCCAGCCTCCGCTCGTGAGGATTCCGCGTGACAAGTTTCACGGAATGACTGGCAGCGCTCGAGATGAAACGGGAGATCGGTCCGTCTCTCTCTCGTTATACCTGCGATCGCGCTCGTGAGGTTTTGGTGTGACACAAGTTTCTGAACATGTCACCCGACTAAAACGATTTTAAAGACGTTATCACGTCAACAATACGAGAAAATGTGAAATGTGTAAATTTCACCACCGTCGAGGGTAGTTGCACCCGCGCGTTCGGTGCGACTATATCGGAGCAACTTGTTGAACACGATACGCGACCTGAATTATTCACCTCCGCCCGCTAGTGACTATACAAGTGGGTCGCGCCGGCGGCCTTTAGGTTATAGCGCTCAAAAATTCAAAATTCACACAATTGCCTTGACTGTAACTGAATTTAAGGTTCTTATTTAAAAAAAGAAAATGGTTTTCTTGGCCGCAACCCTTTTTGCGTCCCACTGCTGGGCACGGGTCTCTCCCCATTATTGGGGAGGCCTGGAGCTTACTCCACTACGCTGCTCTTAAGCGGGTTGGTGGAGATGCGGGTTAGTGGCCAACCCGATGTCGGATGTTTTCAAACCGCCCATAAGGCCTCCGACAAGGTTTAACGACTGTTATCTATCGACAACAACCGGGACCGACGGCTTAACGTGCCCTCCGAAGCACGGAAACACGCATGAAATTTTTTGCCACTAGCGGTCACCCATCTCACACCCGACCGCGCCCGTTTGGCTTAGTTGCATAGATCGATTGCGTTCTACGCTAACCGCCGGGCCATGCGCGCTCATCAAAATCAAAATAAAACCTGTAAGTTAAAAAACAGATTCAAAAGTTATTAAAGATCATCTGCCTTCCTAGCAAAACGAAACAGTACAAAATGTCAGTGACATTTTGCACTGTAATACTGGCAGGTAACGTCGCGATTGCACTGTGTCAAAAGTTTCACACTCATAGCCCCACAGTAGGGAAATTATACCCCGTGTCGTGGGTACCACGGACACACGCAAAGACAGAAACACGAACACCCAGACCGAGAATAGAACTTATCATTGAAATTTATGTTTCGCCGGGAATCGAACCCGGGACCCTCTAATTGGCAGTCCGGCAAGGAAACCATTGCGCCACGCAGGACGTCAATTTCAAACATTCATTTGAAATTAAAATCATTAAAAAGATAAAAACTAATTACAATGTTAAGCTTAAAGCTATTGAAAAAAGTGATCCTGGAATACATTCCAGGACCCATTCAGTTTCCATTTCAATTTTGCCATTTTTTTTTTTATTTCGTAAGGGACTTTGTCGCTGCGCGACCATATCATCCCGTGAAGGATACACAATTTAAACAACTACAACAGCTAACGTTTTGAGAGTCCTAATTTGCCCAGTATCCTGGCCTCTTCCGACATAGGAGAAGCCAGAATACTGTTCAAATAGCCAACGTGCATTGTCTTTGGGCAATGTAATGCCCGGAATGATTCCGTGCGAACACACTCCGTCAAAATGTGTTGTATATCTTCAACTCTACTGCAATCAGTACAATTAGGTGATATTACTTTTTTCATTAAATATGCAAATTTATTTGACGGAATATGCCCCGAACGTAATCTAAGTATTGTGACAAGATATTGTCTACCACATTTAACACTATCAATCCATGGAAATTTTGAGATTTGTGGCTGAATAGTTCGATACCAAATGCCTTTTTCGAGTGAGCGTACATCGAAATATTCTTGCCAGGACAAACGACACTGTTCTTTCACAAATTTAAAATTTTCTGTAGCAACCGGCATCACTATCAAGGGGACTCCATCGTCCATTGCTTCTTTAGCTAGTATGTCTACCTCATCATTTTCTTTCAGATCTATGTGTGATGGAATCCATTGAAGTATGATATTTTTATTGTGGGATAGCAGTCTTAAAATCGATTTTATTATACGGAATTTTGCCATTAAAAAATACAATACTTACTCAGTTTACTACTTAGTTATACGGGTGTCGGTATACCCCTTCAAATCGTACCTCCCGACGTGCTTCTCCCTTGCTTTATTCCTCTTGATTACGGAATACGTAACTTTCGTAACCTCATTTTTAAGCCATTAATATCCAACAAATAAGCAACTAACTTTCTTTCAATTAAAACTCTACGTCCAAATCAATAATTTCGCAAATACAGATGTAAGTCGAAAACTATAAAAATATTTAAGATACATCACAAGACCGTCTGATCAAAGCGTTCAACTCAACATCGGACGATGAAAGCAGGATGTTATGTCTGCTGTCCGTTTGTTATTAATACGTTATACTGTTTGCGTTACAATTTAACCGAAGTGCAAGACGAATGATTTTGACTTGATTTAAGCCTGCCACTAGTTGTAAATAGATTGGATGTGTCAACGTTTAAGATGCGGGCTGAAAGATTTTTGACTTTCATAGTGTGTGATACTTGAATGATCCCCAAACCTGCACCTTACGCTCGCTACTAGCAGATGTATGAAAAACGTGTTTCTACTTCCGTTAACTGTTAAAAACTCGTACCAAGCTTATTATTGTATTTTAAAAGTTACGGAAATAATTTCGCAAGTACACACGCAGGTGCAAGTCGAAAACTATGAAAATATTTACGATACACCACAAGACCGTCTGATCAAAGCGTTCAACTCAACATCGGACGATGAAAGCAGGATGTTATGTCTGCTGTCCGTTTGTTATTAATACGTAATACTGTTTGTGTTACAATTTAACCGAACTGCAAGATGGTTGATTTTGACTTGATTGAACCCTGCCCCTTGTTGTAAACAGATTGAATGTGTCAACATTTAAGCGGCTTTCAGACTACGCTATAATATAATAGCATATAGTATAAAGCTCATAGCACAACAATGTCTCGCACCGTACATTGTTATGGACACGTTCACACTGTACTGTACTATATATTATTGGCTTGGCTGCAACCCTTTTTGCGTCGCACTGCTGGGCACAGGTCTCTCCCCATTAATGGGGAGGCCTGGAGCTTACTCCACCACGCTGCTCCAATGCGGGTTGGTGGAGATGCGGGTTAGTGGCCAACCCGCTGTCGGATGTTTTCAAACCGCCCATAAGGCCTCCGACAAGGTTTAACGACTGTTATCTATCGACAACAACCGGGACCGACGGCTTAACGTGCCCTCCGAAGCACGGAAACGCGCATGAAATTTTTTGCCACTAGCGGTCACCCATCTCACACCCGACCGCGCCCGTTTGGCTTAGTTGCATAGATCGTTTGCGTTCTACGCTAACCGCCGGGCCATGCGCGCTTCATTATTGGCTTACTATACGCTAAAAATGCGTGCGATGCGCTAAGTTCATGCTGTGCTATAATTCCTCTCCAAAGATCGCGGTTAGCTGAGCTTGCTTTGTACTATTAATACTAGCTATGATATCGCGTAATGTGAATGCCAAGCTATATAGAATAGCATTAGGCCCTTTGTAATACTATAAAGCACAATAGGATTTTTGACTTTCATAGTTTCGTGATACTTGAATGGCCCCCAAATCTGTCACCCCAAACCTTACGCAACCCCAACCCCAAACCTAACGCTCGCTAGGGGCGCTACTAGAAGATACATGGAGATGTCGAATACGTGCTTCTACTTCAGATAACTGTTAAAAACTCGTACCAAGCTTAATTTTTCAATTTTCAATTTCAATTTTATTTATTTGCTAGATAAGGTATGTTGTACATTGCAGTTGTTACACATAATAAAGCACTCTTATCTAAACCCACCAGGGTATGCAAATTAATGTTAAAGTTAACACTAAATCATACTTACAATTACATGCAAATACAACAACAACAACAATATCACTAACCATAATAGAAATAACATAATATGCATTAATTTGAATCAAAAGTATACATCTAACTACTGTTCCAATTTCAAAAATTCTTTCACCATTAGAGAGCTACATTCACCCTGAGTAAAATAGGCTACTTTTTACCAAGGGAAAAAGCTTCATTCCTACGTGAAAACGGGTAATAGAGTCAACGCGGTTGAAGCAACTGGCTAAACGCCTATGATTTTAATATAGCAATGAAGCCTGGAATAGCACATAGGGTATTTTTTATCCTACGGGGACCCATTAAACCGGTCCACGCGGGCGAAGCCGCTGGCGGAAGGCTAGTTATTATTAAATAAATAACGTTTCACATTGAAAGCCCTCACGCCTCAAAGCCCCACAGTAGGGTCGATATACCTACCCTGTGTCGTGGGTACCATGTACACACACGTAGTCAGAAACACAAACACTCAGACCGAGAACAGAAATTTTGTATTAAACATTGATCGATTGGATTGGTCGAGAATTAAGAGGCGGGACGAAAAATATTTGAAATAAGAGTACAGTTTTCCTAATGAAATGAAATGAAATGAAATGAAATGAAATGAAATATTCTTAATTCACTGTACGGTTCATTTACAAACTCTTAGTGAACGTTATTTTTTTGTTCTGTCTGCTCTGGGTGCGCTTAGGCAATGCTGAGCTGAAGAAAAGAGCAGACGGAGAAAAACTTCAGCCCTGTTTTAAAATATGAGGTATACAATAATAAGCTTTCTTACAGAGTAGCTATGGGCAGATAAGGAACATACGTGACAGCTACCGCATGTGTCAATGTCGTACCACAGCCATCTGTTAACATCGGCAGTTTGATTGATTTAAATCTATTACATCAGTTATAGAAACAGCCTTGTGGGACTACAGCTCAATCCCAAGCTTTTTTATCAATTAAATAGTCCTTAAGATCGTAATAAGCCTTGCGGCACAGGACTTGTTTGACTTTCTTTTTAAATCTGTGCAAAGGAAGGGATTGAACACTTTCCGGGATTTTATTATATATTCTGATCGACATATTCTAATGTCGCATAAATTCAAATTATCATTTTTTTTATTTGAATGGAGTAGCAGACGAGCATGCAGGCCACGTGGTGTTAAGTGGTCGCTGCAGCCCATTCGAATCAGAGGATTCAGGATAAAAATGCTTTGAATTAGTTAACAAAAAAAACAATATCCCTTTAATTATAAAAGTCTGCTTTCGGGGCGAACGAAGTCACTCACATAGCCTAGTCTAAGAGACAACATTTTTAAACAACGGTTTAAAAATACTTGCGAAAGTCACGTTCTTTCAATTTTTATCACAAATACATATTTTATCATCTTAAGACAACATTTTGGCCCAAAAATTTCCTTGTTCGAAATACCAATTCACTTTTCTCAGTAGAAATATCGAATTTTCGTGTTTACTTACCTTGTCAATCGGCGTAGGTACTTTAATTTGGAAGAGTTCCAAGGAAATTCAATGAACTTACCTGAAATAAAGAAAGTAATGCTTTTAGAGAAACTGATAGGCATAATGGGTTAGACGAAGAAGTTTAAATATGTGGAGCGATGAAGAGACAGAGAGAGAGAAAGAAAGAAAAAATATTTATTTCATATTAGGAATACAAAATATTCGCTTAATGAATGTCATTTTTTCCCGGTCATCGCCTTTAAGTGCCCATTTGGGCTAGATGTTGAGCTGAGAGAAAAAAGGCGGCGGAAAAAAACTCCCAGCACGAGAGATTGTTATCTCCATATTACTGGATATATAAATCAACTACTATAGCATTATGTGTACTCACATAGAGTGTTTTCCGACTACGTAATATACGCTCATACTTTCTTGTGAAAATGTTAAATGTAAATTAAAATTTAGAGCTTTTTCCATGCGTGAAACTCGCGTGAACGTTGACATGATTATAATATAAGCTCGTACATATCAGCTGCAACAATTAATGATACCCCCTACCTACACTGGCTCAACTGTGAAAACGCCCAAAAGTGCAAAAAGTAACGTATAAGCGATTTATCTGAACAGATCTGTTTGCGCAGATTAATCGCACGTGTGTATTTCATTAGATAAATCGTTGTCGATTGCAGTTGCACAGTTTATCGTTACGTGTGGATGGGGGTTGTGATCGATCAGCTTGGCAGCTCGCCTCGGGCCCCGCTCGTTTCGGACGTATGTACATTACATACGTATCACGCAAAGCGCGCTATATGCAATAATATATTATATATACTATTCTACTTATTTTTTCTTTGAGCAGGCACATAATTAGGCCCAACAACGCAAGTGCGTCAGCATCATTTTCCATCGTGGATGACATGTTTTTTGCACGAACTTCTGCGGCAAACTGATGATCTTCGCAGATATCGGTGGCGTACAGAGGCACTAGGGGCGTTCGATTTATCTGTAGGTACAGTCTAAAATCGCTATGATTTCTCATTACGTGTTTGGCGGGTATAAGAGTGTTTGCCGAAACCTTGTTTGAAAACGCTCTTTCTCCTTTTTGAGCAGTCGTAAAAAAGCGACTGTCAAAATTATAACGATCGCAAAGCTCAGTGGAACCTCTATTACAAAATATAACATCCTCAAAATATGATCAAACCTGTATGAAAAACATATATTTCTCTTTTGACAACGAAGTCGTAGTAACAAGATTATGGATACAAAACACTCTTAAGTATATTACTCATAAATTTAGCATACAATCTGGTCTAACAGTACCACACGATAACACTAAATAACTAAAACTAAACCAACTAAATAATAACTCAACTAATCTACCTACGCGCTCAGCAGCCGTTATCTCCAAATTACACACTGAATGAGTAAATCCGCGAGGAAACTTTCTCGGAACAAGTTCTGTCAAGTTCCAAGGTGTTATTATACTGTCGCGGAGACGTAACTAGTTTCCGAGGTAATATAACTCTCATATAAGGGCAACGATAACAACTCAAGTTCGATATTAAGATAAATATAGTATTAACCGAATCCAATATGGCGGCAGGACACTAAGCAATCAGTCCCGGCATGTCCCGGTTGTTATCGATAGATAACAGTAGTCAAAACTTGTCTGAGGTCTTATGAGTGGCTTGGAAACATCCCACAGCGGGTTTGTTTATCAACCCGCATTGGAGCAGCGTGGTGGAGTAAGCTCTAGGCCTCTCCAATAACGGAGAAAGCCGTACCCAGCAGTGGGCGGCAAAAAAGTGTTGCAGGCAAGTAAACGACGATTAATGGTATAGTTCACAGTACATAAAATATTTAAATAAATTATACATAAATACTGATCATTAATATGAGACCGTTGATCAAAGGAGATAATTCGTTTAGTAATGGCCTACAAATTAAAAATTGGTAGACTCTAAAGTCGGTTAACGGACGATAGTTTAACATGACAACGTCATAAAACAATAATAAAAACGACGGTAACTTTTCACTTCACTTTATTAACAGTCGACTAATGGCGCAAGCCGAACGCTCAAGCCTCAAAGTAACATTACAAGCGCAGATCGTAACGTACAATGAGCGTAACGTTACAAAAGTCATCGTTTATCGTGCGCGCAGCCGGCGTTTTTCGATTTATTAGATGTTGTCAGGTTAAAAATTGACTTAAGAGAGTCATAGGAACGCTTCTTCGCTATTCTAGGTGACAGGTAAATACATTCACGGATGAATAGAAAATCGAATAAGAAGAAATCATAATACCGGTGCCGGTGCTACCCTCGTCAAGTGACGGCGGGCAGAGTGTGACTGACGATTCAATTATGTCCCACTGCTCAACGTGCATCCAGAAATGTTGGACTACAATGGTATTTCATAACTTATCTATCGGCAAAGTTGATGGGATTCTGGATTAAAGGTGGGGAAACTTTCATGGTTTGCGAAGGGAATTGCCATCGGTACATCGTAGCTTCCAAGCTTCGAAATTCTTCACTAGCACAAAAAAAAATCTGTTAGGAATAAACGTCGGTAGTTGAATAAAAAATGTGACGAAGTAGGAGAAAACGCCTATAAAAGCGTGGCCTCCTCGATGGGAGGATTATTAGTGCTGTAATCGTAATAACGGCAGTAACTCTGCCCGATTGCGTACTGAAATTCTGTATCTGTGCTTGCTTATTCTTTCATTGTTGTAGTATAAGGAAATGTTAATTAGAAACCTTAAATCATTACCTGTAAATTGTATAAAAGGATTTGTGAATTAAATGGCGATCTAAATATAAATTTTCATTTATAAAAATTCATTTGCGTTTCCGTGCTTCGGAGGGCACGTTAAGGCGTCGGTCCCGGTTGTTGTTGATAGATAACAGTTGTTAAACCTTGTCGGAGGCCTTATGGGTGGTTTGAAAACGTCCGACAGCGGGTTGGCCACTAACCCGCATCTCCACCAACCCGCATTGGAGCATCGTGGTGGAGTAAGCTCCGGGCCTCCCCAATAAGGGGGAGTGACCCGTGCCCAACAGTGAGGCGCAATAAAGGTTGCAGCCTTCACTAGCTCCGCCCGCCAACCGGCCATCACTGGCATAAGCAATTGTATGGTATTGAAGTTTATTTTCGCGTATAATGTTGTCGCGCCTTCCGTTATAAATAAAAATAATAATCTTGCAGTAATGTACTAATCGTACCAATACAGAACCGATATAATATTTTTTTTTATAAAATTACAGAAATTTCATATTATAATTACTATATTGATTTTATTTTAAAATGGAGAAAAAATAAAAATAAATCTCAGGATACGTAACGAATACGTAATTCACCACTCTTTGCGTTGGAGTTTTAGCATATTTAAGGAATCCGGGCCTTCGAGAAAACCTTTTTGTCAGTGTAGTGATTTTGACCAAATCCACAAAACGTAACTTAAATGGAAGTAGGTACATAAACATTTCGCCCAAATACACCTGAGCACGAAATATTGAGGGTGCGGACCTGTTGCTAGAGAGGTGGCGGAAAAGCTAGGCTGTTGCTATTTAGTAAATACATACTATTTGTTGAAGTTATTTTAACTATATTTAGAACTTACTGCTATGTTCTAGGTTCAAAATAGTTTACTACAAATAAAACTAGATGACGTTGATAAATCAAACTGTGAATCACGTTGTTAAGACTTTGTGTGAACTATATAAGATGCCTAGACAACACTGAATAAATTGTACTACATGAAAGAAGACAGTGGTGTTTTTTTTGTAGTGTAGTTCCAATCTCCCTGCCTCTCTCTGAGGATTGTTCACTATTATTATAAATTCAAAAGTAACTCTGTCTGCTACGCTTTCCTGCTTAAAGTAGGTAGTCAAATTTAACACACATAGAGTGAACCTTGAGAAAAGACGTAGGATGGTTTTTAATGTTTTTATCCATTTAACCAAATAAATTTTGATTTTTAGAACTGCATAGAGAAATGTGTAGTGAAGACGGGTTTCCAATTATTCCTCTTGTTTATGAAAGTAAAGAAATAATAATTTATGGAACCTAACATTAAGAAAAAAACTTTTGGAACCTTCAAAAGGAAGTTTATGTGGTCTACATCACATCTGAAACTCCGCCTGCAAATTTAATGCTTATTCTTGTAGAAAACGTACAGAGCCAGTACAAGATGTTTAAATTCAGTTTGTAATATATGTATTTTATTGTCTTTTCTCGCAAAATAATCAAGAGCTAAATCTAGAATTTATCAGTAGAGGTATAAATAAATTATAATAACGTTTCACACTCATAGCCCCACAGTAGGGTAGATATACCCTGTGTCGTGGGTACCGTGGACACACACACAGAGACAGAAACACAAACACCCAGATCGAGAACAGAAATTTAAAAATTCATCATTCAAATTTCTGCTTCGTCAGGAATCGAACCCGGGACCCTTCGATTGGCAGTCCGGCATGGTAACCATTACGCCACACAGGTCGTCGCGGGTATACATACATATTTACGAATATTGATTTTTGAGCTGCAACTGTCATGCACAAACGCTCGAAATATGATCCAAAAACCTATATTTTTTTTTAAATCTATCAGTTTGTTTTGCGTCATGTTTAAAGAGTGCGTTTACTGTTTAGAATTATAAACAAAGAAACTGAAAAACGATATTATCAATATTAAATATCAATTCTGAGTACTTCTGAGTATGGATATATTATTAGGAGGAAAATGCTACCGGTTTAATATAAGGATATAGGATTATTTCAGATTATCCGATAATGTACGATCTTTTTGGTTACGCATATTAGGTTTTTATTTCGTATATTGTATTAATTCCTTTATTTCATCCCTTTTGCTTACTTCCAAAAATAGGTTACGTCGTGTTTTAAAAAATGTACAAAATTTGTGACCTGTACTTCTTTGTAAAAAAGACTACTTATAATCTATACAAATAAATAAAATTGGAGTGTCTGTTTGTAATATTGAAATAATCGATTTTTACTAAATGCATATGATTGTATATACGGCTCATATACAAAAATAACATTTTTTACAATTTTTGTCTGTCTTTCTGCCTCCCTGTCTTTCTCTGTTGTCTCTCTCTGTCTGTTTGTTCCGGCTTATCTCTGAAACGGCTGGACAGATTTTGACGGAACTTTCACTGGCAGGTAGCTGATGTAATAAGCAGTAACTTACGCTAATTTATTTAAATAAAAAAACTAAAAATAAAGTCCACGCGGACGATGTCGCGGGCGGCCGCTAGTTTGTAACATAACAGCCTCCGTGGCGTAGTGGGTGATTTGACAGCCTCCGTGGCGTAGTGGGTGATGAACCGACTGCGAAGCGTGAGGTCGTGGGTTCGATTCCCACCCAGGACAAATATTTATGTGATGAACACGACTATTTGTTCTGTGTCTGGGTGTTAATTTATCTATTTAAGTATGTATTTAGAATTATATAAGTATGTTTATCAGCTTTCTGATTACCATAGCACAAGCTCTGCTTAGTTTGGAGTCAGATGGCGTAGTGTGAATTGTCCAAAGATAAAAAAAAAAAAACTTGTGTTTTGTGACAAATTTTAAACGTATTTTTAATTAATTTTAATTTAATTTAATTTTTAATTTAATTTTTAATTTAATTTTTATTTTTCGGTCAGTAAAGTACCACCGCTCCCCATTCATTACAACCAAGGAGCAACTTAATTGTAATTTAATGGTTAGGTGAGTTCGCTGAACAAATTTACATGAGGCGACCATCAGCTTTCGGAACAGCGTTATTGTATGAACTGATCAGGTGTGACATAAATTAACTTATGTGTGGCCAGCGTGCTTTTGTGCTACTCCGATCAATTTTATAAAAGGTTGATAAGATAATTGAGAAGAAATGAGATTTATTTTTATCTATACTTAATATATAAAACTGAAGAGTTTGTTTGTTTGAACGCGCTAATCTCAGGAACTACTGGTTCCAATTGAAAAATTATTTTGTGTTGAATAGTCCATTTATTGGGGAAGGCTATATAACATCATGCTACGACTAATACCAAAGTCCACGCGGACGAAGTTGCGGGCGGCCGCTAGTTGAACCATACATATTAAATTAAATAAAAATAAAACTCCTCCCTCCTATTCTGAACCTTTTACAAAATTGATTCCTCTTAAAATAGGGATTGATATTCATTCCTCCAAGGACGCAGGAATTCATAGCAAATATCAGCGAAGCGACATCTGCTCGTCTCTCCCCAGCGGCCGTTCCAGTCGGCTGCCGCCGCTTGCCGTGTTTCACATTTCACTGCCATTAATTTTATTACAATTTAGCTATTGGCTTGAAACTAACGTCGCAGCGCTGTACACGGGTCGTTCCCAACACTGAAAGAGGCTCAAAACTAACAGAATCACTATGCCACAGTCAACATACAGGTAGGGAAAGACACGATGGATAGAGGTTACAACTTTCATGGTTTGACCGGGGACCATGCAACATCCCTTTCAGTCGTGAAACAATTTTCTTGTGTAAAGTTAGGTAAAAACTACTTTGCAACAATCCGCAACCAGAACGTATGATGGTGTATACCTTTCTTCATGCAATAGCACCTCCCTCCCTCCCACATAGGACACATGCACATGCAACAACAAAAGGTATACACCTTCATACGTACCACCACCAACACGTGTTTCGCCCCAAAACAGAGCATCATCAGGGTTATTGACTCTTCGTAGAGTCAATAACCCTGATGATGCTTGACGGTTACCCGCTTTGCGGTTGTTGCATGTGCATGTGTCCTATGTGGGAGGGAGGGAGGTGCTATTGCATGAAGAAAGGTATACACCATCATACGTTCTAGTTGCGGATTGTTGCAAAGTAGTTTTTACCTAACTTTATAACAATGGAGTTCCGCAAAGTAACGCCTGATTCTATTAATTTTATAATTTTCTTGTGTTTCTATAGTATAGTGTTTTTTATAAAAAAGGACCCACGGAGTGCCATCCTATCAGTGCGTAGTTGTCCACAGGCTGCAGAGAAAACCTTGTGGTCGAACATAGCATGCTTGTCTCTTACTCCATTTAAATAAAATTATTCCTTTTAAGAAAATTGATTCCTGTTAAGGTTGAACCTCCAAGGACGTAGGAATTCATTGCAAATATCAGCGAAGCGACATTTTGCTCGTTGATCCCAAGCGGCCGTTCCAGACGCTTGCCAGCTATTGGCTATAAGTAGCTATTGGCTTAAAACTTAAGTTGCAATGCTGGGCACAGGGTTTAATTATTCCTCTTAAGAAAATTGATTCCTGTTAAGGTTGAACCTCCGAGGACGTAGGAATTCATTGCAAATATCAGCGAAGCGACATTTTGCTCGTTGATCCCAAGCGGCCGTTCCAGACGCTTGCCAGCTATTGGCTATAAGTAGCTATTGGCTTAAAACTTAAGTTGAAATGCTGGGCACAGGGTTTTCTTAATAAAAAAGAGAGTGTGAAGCTTACTGCACCGTGGTGCGTGTGGTAGTGAAGCGTGCTTCTACAATGCGGAATGTTAGAGGTATGGTTGAAACACCAGGAAACAAAAATAAAATAAAGGACGACACGCGTCTTTCAATCTCACGCCTAAAATTGTTATTAACCGACGAAAAAACGTTATAACATTTTTTCAGTCGACTGGTATATTGTTTTATGTTTAATCACGATTACCTTTTTTTCGTATATAATATAGTAAACGTCAAAGATGTACCAAAACATAGTGCAAAAAAATCCAACCGCGCATCCGACCAAAATGTCTAAAACAACGATAGATTCTCCATTTTTCTAAGACCAACAACTACCCTGAAATTTTCGCAATACGCACTCATTTTTTTTTAATTCAATATTAATTATTCTGTAAATGTAATTTGTAATGCAATTTGAATTTGAATAAAGTTTTTTTTACGTTTACCTATCCAAACTCCGACCGCTGACGGTTGCCTTCCTTCCTCCTATTAAAATATTAAACATATTATTCCCGCCTGAAACGAGTTAATGAAGTCACGCCATGCAACATGGCGTATTAATTACAACGAAACGTTAAAACAGAAGAAATAATTAACGAGGGTAAGGCGCACAACAACCCAAGCTTTCGGTTTTAACAATTTATGTATAAGGTACGTACCCAACTATTTGCCTAGTTTGAATTTTTAATAATAAGGATGCATTCATTTGATAAATAGATTGAGTAAATATGAAAATAATAAGTAAGTCTGACGACCCGCGTAGCGCACTTGTTACCATACCGGACTGCCAGTCGAGGCTTCCCTGGTTCGATTCCCGGCGAAACAGAAATTTGAATGATGATTTTAAATTTCTGTTCTCGGTCTGGGTGTTGTTTTGTATGTGTCCATGGTACCCACGACACAGGGTATTAATTACCTTACTGTGGGGCTATTAGTGTGTAACGTTTAAGTTTATTAAAGTTCCATGTGCACCATCTGGACTCGTGGCGGTCCTCCACAGTCCGCTTTGCACGCTCCTTTTTACCACGAACGTATAAGTTATGCGACAGCCTTCCAGCTGAGGCATTTGCAGTGGACTAAAACATGGGCTTCTTCAAGAAAACTGTAAAGTAAGCTCTCCGCCAATGCTCGAATGCGCGCAATGCTCGAGTGGCTCCCCTGGGGTTTCCCGTGTCCGACGCCGCCAGGCGACGGTGATCGCTTAGCACCACGCGGCCCGTCTGTGTTTAAATTCGGTTTGTTATTATAAAAAAAAAGTATTTTTACTGCCGGTAAAAAACTGAAATGATATTACCATTTACCATGCATCCTCGGTGCATACATACGGCAAGCTCATTGTTAATTCTTGATCCCACCAAAAACATAAATGTAAAAAAGGAGAGCCAAGTTCAATACAAAAAGTATGCGCACTTGTGAGTGATATATAATGCGCGTATTATATAAATATATATAATACATATACTGGGATAGTTCCAAATATCTTTTTATAAAGGTTCCAACGCTACAATTAAAAAACTTTTTTTTGTATGAGGACCTCCCCCTATTTTTTAACTTTTTTTATTTTTAGATTTTTTCCTACGCTTACACATGATTACCGAGGTGGATTGCAAATTTCACCCTTCTAGGTCATCTGGAAGTAGGTTAGATTTAGGTACTATATGTCAGTCAGTCAGTTGCTAATTTTTCCGACTTTATGACCTTCATATCTTTATAACCGTTTGAGCTAGCTTCATGAAATTTGGGCTCCTAGATGTCCTTATGGATATAATTAAACACACGTAGTTTTATGTGTTAACGTTAAAAAGGTTTTGAGTTATAGAAGGGTGAAAAGTGGCACCAAGTGGTTCGTATAATATTACTCTTGGCGCTGGCTAGCCAGTTCCTTTGCTTGAACTTGGCTTGACACGCTACCGCGTGTCTAAATATATGATTATGAGATGGTGTATCTGATGAAGAACTCAATTAAATCTCTAATTAAAGAAAATAATAAGGTTTTATTCAAGGACCCCTTCTGAGCGTAATCAGTAAGAACCATATTGAATTTCAAATGACGTCACTTGCTGTCTCCTAGTTTGTAAGCTCATTCATTATGAACCCTCATTGTAGCGATTGTTGTGAAAATTATTACTTAATTTTGTAACGTTAATAATGTTCCGTTAAGTGGGTTAAATGTTCATTGCATCATCCGGATAGATACAGTGGAGACAAAGTAAAGGTTTTTTTGTTTAAATAAATGCTTTTAACATAAAAATCGTCAGCGAAAGGCCACGTATATAAAATAAACAAACTTCAGCAAATATTTCACAGGCCAATTTCTTAAAAGGAACCTAATATAAGCCTTACTCAAGTCAAACTCCTATATTATAAGAGAAACGGAGATTTCAATCAAGCACGCGCGCAAACAACGGGACGTGACTGCGGCGGCGCCATCTTGGAAAATATGTCGCCGCGTGTCTAAATGTACAGTTTGTATTGAGTATCGCACCGCTTACGTATGATACCTTGGGCCTTGTTTGGGGTAAACACAATATACGCTACTTTGGCCTTTATAAGCTCTGCCGATCTAGCCCAATTTTATTCATACAGTACAAAATTATATTAAACAAAAACATGTAAGTCGTAAATAATAAGTAGTTCGATCAAAACCGTCTATCAGTAGATTCCAATCTGAACTAAGCACTTCACAAATAGATATTCTTATCTATTCGTGAAGTGCCTAGTTCAGATTATCACATGATCACAACTATGTCAAATAATCTATTAAATAAAGCTGAAGAGATTTTTTTAAACGGGCTAATCTCAGGAATTACTAGTTGGAATTGAAAAAATATTTTTGTGTTGGATAGTCCATTTATCGGGGAAGGCTTTAAGGATAATAACATCATGCTATGACTTATACCAAAGGCCACGCAGACCAAGTCGCGGGCAGTCGCTAGTAATTAATACGAGGCAAGTTGGAGGAGATAAAATATTGGTATCAAATTATTGAAATTCTAAGAATATACAGAGACGATGAAAAGAGATGAAAAAATTTGAGAGAAATAATAATAAGCCAATGATCTTACGAGTGACTACCAAATTGCTACAAAAACTGTAGCAAGCAAAACTTAAATCCCGTCGAAAGTAACTTAAGCTACTGTAACAAATAGTTATCTTACAGCGGATTCCCCTACCTTAATAGATTTAAAGAGTCTTATTGCTGATAGTATCTGAAGATGGATAATTTTTTACCAACGATTGAGGTTATTAGTAGGGTATCAGGCAAAAAGGAACCATTATAGGTATCAATTTATGTCTGGTTACCACGGGTATTCTAATTCTCACTTTTGAGGTTTTCTAACATCACAAGCTTGAAAATGAAAGTGTTGGGAGCACGGCCACCTTGACCAGGCATGACCATATTATGTTCTGGCAGGATATCCCTTTGTCAAGTCGCCAAACCGGTGCTGAATGTGTTTAATAATAGCTTTCTATAATACGACCGTCAACTAATTTTATCAGTCAACTGAACAGTAATCTTCTCAAACCAAGATTTAATCATGACTGCAATTCGCAGGCAATCAAAGTCACTCGAGCTTCCTCAGGTCAAAGAGCCAAGTTTTCTATTACACTTCCTTACAAAAACCATCCGACGCAACTCGGAGCATATTTCGCGGACATTAATGAAGAATAAGTGTCTGATAATGTCGCGCGGTCGCCTGCGGGTGATCCTCGGCTTTTTGTTGAAGAATAAGGAAATGTGAGCTTGGAAAGTTTTAGTTGGCTGCAACCCTTTTTGCATCCCACTGCTGGGCACGGGTCTCTCCCCATTATTGGAGGCCTGGAGCTTACTCCACCACGCTGCTCCAATGCGGGTTTGTGGAGATGCGGGTAAGTGGCCAACCCGCTGTCGGATGTTTTCAAACCGCCCATAAGGCCTCCGACAAGGTTTAACGACTGTTATCCATCGACAACAACCGGGACCGACGGCTTAACGTGCCCTCCGAAGCACGGAAACGCGCATGAATTTTTTTTTGCCACTAGCGGTCACCAATCTCACACCCGACCGCGCCCGTTTTGCTTAGTTGCATAGATCGTTTGCGTTCTACGCTAACCGCCGGGCCATGCGCGCTTCAAAAGGAAAGTTTTAGTTGGACGCCAATACGCAATACCATGTTAACCCACAGAAAATCGAAAACAGATCTAAGCACATAACTTGAATCTCCTGTTGATAAGGAACGTTTTTCAAAAGAGTGTCATGTGCAATAAAATATTTCGTTTAACAAAATCTCTATTGGAAAAAATCTGAGGGCTCTGGATCTGACATAGATCATTAAGCAAAACAGTCACAAGTCATATGACACTAAGTGTAACGTTACCGGCCCTATCGTTCGAGCAAAAAACGTGTTAAAACACTTGACATGTTATTGCGAATCTAACTTTAAATCAGACCGTTGGCGCGTTTTGGACAGTTTCAAGTGCAGCTCTGCGGTTCTTCGTATTTTTAATCGGAACATTGTGATTCCTGACGAAAGAGGTGTAAAAATTTTCTATGTGGATCACTGATATGAAAATAAGTGGAGGTATCCAAGGTGAGTGCTTTATTATACGATAACTAATCAAATAGATTTTTAACGGTATAGTTCGGACTTTAGTGAATATTTTGTGTACTAAGTACTGTAAAGCTTAAATGTTTGTTTTTAAGTATAAATTATAACACTTAAAGATTCATTATTTTCTAGATCTGTGCCTCAACAATATTCAAGTGTTGGTATAATTGCTATTTTGTGGATAGATAACCCTTAACACCTTATTTAAAAATAATGTTTTACCATATTCGCGATCCTAACACAGTTTTAAAACACTTGACATGGTTTTGAGAAATGAGTAATAGCCAATCACATTTACTAAAATTGAACGTCAAGAGACTTGACATTGTTTGAAAAATTGATAGTGGCTTACTTCATTCATTTGAATTGAATGTCAAAAGACTTGACATTGTTTAGCGAATTGAGACATTTTTCTTAATTCAAAATTGATTATCGTTGAAAGCCTATTAGTACTAAAGTTAAAAACTCTAGTTTTTTTTATTTAAATATTTTCATTGTACTAAAGGGTAGACTGATATCACAATTTTCAGTGTTTGGCTTAAAACTTGTTAGGTTTTTTTAAAATTTAGGTACATACTCGCTTATTATTACCCATTTTTAATGATAAGTAGTAGGTAGAACCCGGTCAAACTTTTAAGGCCGACTAATTGCTTGAACCCTAGCTAAATATATTCTGTTACACGCAGTGAGTGGTCATAATACATTATTTTAGCAATCCATTGCAGTTACAGTCGGCAAAATAATGAACTGACGCACTTTCATAAAATCTCCATTTGAAACCCTACTGGGAACTTTTACATACAATTTTGGATTTAGGGGTGGATAGGTACATTCTCTAGAAAGCTACTTTTTTCTGAAAAGTTCTTAAATTAAAATCTACTCAGTAAACAAGTACACATGCTTACGTATGCAAAGAAAAATAGACTTCAGCTTTCAGGGGTACCCTGTATATCTCTTAACCTACTGTTTTTAAAGTAGTAATTGCTTTTTTATTTCAGAATCTTGTCAAGAGGAAAACAAGCCTCGCTGTACAACGGGGAAATGCTGCCAGCGTCTTGGGTGCCATGCCGAACACAGACATTTTAGAAGAAGTTTTTTATTTATAATTTTTTTATTTGTAATTTCCTTTAATGTACAGTTTTTTTTTACTTGTAAATAGTTAGTTATATATTTTTATTGTTATTGTACATATGCATAGATGTAATATTTTTGTTTAAATAATAAAAAAGAAAAAGTTATATATTTTTATTGTTATTGTACATATGCATAGATGTAATATTTTTGTTTAAATAATAAAAAAGAAAAAACTATGAAAAAAAAAGCAAATATTTATTGAATAAAATTAGAGGAAAACATCTCGTTAAATTTTATTATGCCAAGCAGCTGATGCCAATTCTACAACCAAAACAGTGGACATGATCCTACCAATAGATGACAAAGAGATGTTTGATGCAGTTAATTCCTTAACAGTTGGCTTACCGTATTACGATCATCACAGGGATCTTACTGTAAATGTAAATTCTATTGAAGATGCTAACGTATCACTATCCGATATTTTGCTTGAAGCAAATACTAACGCTTCTAGAACTTCTAACATGTAACAATGCGAAGATATGTTCGAAAACAACAATATTTCCACGAATCGCACTATCATTCGTTGAATCTTGTTCAAACATAACACAATCTGAAATAATTCAAAGTAACACGTCTCCTGAGAATATTAAATGTACACACGTGCTCCAGACTATTATTTCATTGCCTGCAAATTCTTTTTCCATGCCTCAGTGCACTTTTGAATCTCCAAGCAGCCAACAATCATCGAGTTTGCCTCAGAATAGCACAGCTTCGACTCCAATAACTACCCAAGCCTCTGATACGCCCCAACTTAGTACTTCATCTCCAAAAATTACACATTCATCTGATTTTTAATCACAAGAGAAGCATCACCAATCATTGGACAAACATCATCTAGTCATGAGCCAATAAATAACTTACCTCCAGCGTGAACGACATGAGTGCAGTGATCCGGACTATATACCTATTTCAGGTAATAACGCTAATGATGATGAGCAAAACCAAGGTAGACCAAAACAAGGGAGAAAAAGAAAATTCCCTGAACAAAATAGAGATGTTCGTAAAAAAAAGACTAACTGTAACGAAGACTACATAAGCGTGAAGGGAAAAGAAGTGCCTACTTTAGTACAATGTCATATTTTTTTATGGGAATGTTTTTTAGGACAGCTGACTTTTGATATGTGTAATTGTCTACATATCACATACGAAGAGTACCTATAATGTGCCAAATAATAAAACTATGTGCCTTAGATAGTTTGATGTTTGACTTTTTATCTTTTTTTAATTCGGTGTGTAACTAATTAAGCAACACAATGTTAAGTCTATTGACATTACGTAGAACAAATAGTACCCTGATTTATGAGTTTTCCAAAAACGTTTCAAGCTTCTTGACTCAATATTGTCTCAAATTTAGTGTGATTCTGGATTTTGCAATAACAAAACAGGTAAATAATTGCATTATTATTTGATATTTGCGTTATTTAGCTATTTCAAATGAGAGCAATCAATAATAAAAATCAGTGGGTAAACTATTATAACCCTATCACTAAGCGTTTAAATTAGAGTGTCAAATGTGTTATCTGAAACTTTAACATCGTTTTTTTCAAAATGGCTGACTTGTGGGTTGACATGGTATTGCTTATTGGCGTCCAGTTATTGAAGTGAAAACTTCTTTAGCGGCGTTGTGCACTTTTTTTGGAATGGGTAAAAAATGTCAAACTCACGTCAGGTCCACGTGGCCTGATCGCAAAATTAGTACGACGGAGAGGTGACAGCTGATGACGGCTCGACTGTTATAGTGTTATGAATACACTACATGTGAATACTTACATCATTCACGTCCATTATAATTTTTTATAACTTATATCCTTTTGTTCTATTGTTATATCTTAACTTTTCCTACTTAAGTAGTTCTTCTTAAGTGGAGTTACGTGTGTACCAGGCATAATATGAAAGCCTCCAGAACACTGATTCGCCTTTTATAGTTGACTTTATCGCCTTTTTATCCAACGTCCGGAAGAGGTTATCTCGCAACTCACAATCGGGCTCAGTTGGGAGTTTTTTTTACGTCCCGAAACGCAATAAACTACGCTTTTCGGTTTACGTCAGATTTATAGCTTAAGAAAAATAGTGAAAATAAAGATTACAGAGTCGCTCTGGGCGGGATACTTTTATAAAGTGAGAGAGATAGGGGCCTTTCGATATTTGGAATCACAGGAGTTGTCACCTTTTTGTAAGTAACTGTACGTGTAGTAAATTCAGTGTATGTTTGATAGGCATTGGAACAAGTATTAGCATGCAATATGGTAAACGAGCAGCGATGGTAAAAGCCGGGGTCTTCTACGGGACCGATCCCGGGTTCAAATCCTCGGCGCGCACCTCTAACAAAGAAATTTGTAATGTGCGCATTTATCACTGCTCCACGGTGATGGAAAAATATCGTAATATTTAACTGATTACGATGTTCTTCATCGCCGTGCATGCCTAAGAGAAATTCATAATTTCTCGAAAGCATGACGTCCACCAATCCGCACTTGGCCAGCGTGGTGGACTATGGCCTAAATCCCTCTCACTTGTGAGAAGGAGACCAGTGCCCAGCAGTGGGACATAAAAAAAAAGGTTGAAAAAAAAAAAGGTAAACCTGTTGCCTTTTTGAAATAATTTTACGATACTGCCGTACTAAGATTATAAATGCGAAAGTGTCTTTGTTTGTTCTAATTTCACGTCGCAAGAGTAATTTTATGGAATGACTTTTCGTGGAGATAGTTCCGAGGCTGGAGAAGAGGCATAGACCACTTTTTGCCGCAATAAAATGTACTTGATCCTTTTTAACGCCGATGAAACCGCGGAGATTAAAAAAATGCGGGTTACTGCTAACTTGAAACATTTTTACGACAATTAATTTTATACAGGGTATAACCTACTAAGATTTTATTTTTATTTGAATGGAGTAGCAGACGAGCATGCAGGCCACGTGGTGTTAAGTGCTCGCTGCAGCCCATGGACATCTACATAAAACCTCAAGCAAGCATAGATAAGTCTTGTCTGAGGTCGTATGCAGTTGCGCTGCTACTCCGGAGGCTGGTGGTCGCCTCATGTAAGTGTGGCTGGCAACTGCACATTTCCACCGAAACACAATAGAGTTGGTTCACGGCAGAAGTGGGTGCAGCGGTGGTACTTCCCCGGGAGAACCAAATAGTTCCACCACCTACAAAAATTATAAATTATATTATATAACTTGATATAAATTTATCATAACTGTCCGTTACCAATGTTAGAGCAGAAACAAAATCTGGTTTCAACAGAAATCTTACAGGTTCAATAAGTGTCCCCGAACAGAACCAATATAGCCTAGGTTCCAACGACAAATATTTGTAATTCTGGAGACTCCCCGGGGCTTATTGTGTGGAGAGCTGATACGGGAATGCACAAAATTTGTCTTGATTGTGGCGGATTCCAATTGTTCATCGTTAGATACAGAGTTAATTGTCAGACACTATGGAATAAGAGTTTTATTTTCATAATTTTTTTATTTAACATTAACTTTGAGTTTAGGCGAGAAGTTGAAAAGTGCAAACAAGGCATAATAGCGAACTCTTGTTGCATTTCTATTTTTTGCTGCATTATTGACTGACTTTGATGTGATTATCGACGACTAATTTCACTTTGCAACAAAATTAGCCCGGTTTCATCGAAACGGACAAAAACTGAATAATAATGTTTTTCTAACATTACCATTAAAATTAAGTGGTCAAACGACCGAGACGCCATACGTAAAGAAGAATAAAATAAATATTTTATGTACTCTCATCCATTTAGTAGAAATGATGATAACAAATGTTAAAATACTTATTTTATTCTGAACTAATAAATATATCTCAATGATGTTTAGATAATATTACATTTGAGTAAAAATATATTTTGTAGAGTAAACCAAAAGCTGATTTATATTGCCAACAGATCAGACTTTATCTTAACAAAATCACAAAAACCAATCATTTGAAACAAACAGAAATATAC
This sequence comes from Pyrgus malvae, assembly GCA_911387765.1. Lineage (NCBI taxonomy): Eukaryota > Metazoa > Arthropoda > Insecta > Lepidoptera > Hesperiidae > Pyrgus > Pyrgus malvae. Next base: position 11,397,735 of record OU426972.1, on the reverse strand, counting down.
CGAGAGTTTACGACTCATAGTTGCAAGTATTTTCTAAAACATACCATACTAAATCTACTGTACTTCACCAATCCGCGAGGAGAGACCCGTGTCCAGCATTGTACAGCGTAATAAAGTGTGCTCTAATTCCCTCGCATTTTCGAAAGAAGACCTTTTTATTTTAACCGGGGGGGGGGGGGGCTTCAAAAGGTACCCGAGCAATGATGAGCAATGGAGACGCCGGGTTATGTGGGATTTGACCTCACTAAAACCCCCTCGGTGACCCTCCTCAGCACTTACGGAGAACCCCGGGATCTCCGGAGGAAGCCTCGTAGATGCACATTAAAAAGGGATGAAAACAAAAGCTGACTGAGAGAAATTTAGTTTCTACTCCACTAATAACGTGTAAATAAATGAAATGAAATAGCTTATTAACATCGTGGGTAATAATACACTTGATGTTTGTCATTTTTGTATGGCCACCGGCTGACCGTCATCCGCGTTGCGTACGCTAAGGCATATATTATGGGGTAGAACAAAACAGCGGGCGGAAAAAAACATGCTACTTTTAAAATGCTTGTAAATTTCGATAGCCCGCCTCTTGGAACATAAGCCTCACTCGATATCCCCAATAGACTTATATCGATACAAAAGTCAACATCCAGAGATATTTCAAGAGGACTTCATACAGTGTCACATCATCTTCGAAATAAGCACACAAGCGCCGTGTTTGCGCGATACGTATCTGTTTGGAGAGATATTTACTTTTTCCTTGGGATTACGAATAACAGTATTTCAGAAGAACCTTTAATCTGTTTGATGAGATACTGACGAATTTATTTTGTTTTAATGACAGAATCAAGAAGAAATTAGTTAATGGAACCTGTATAAAGAAATAGCCTGCTTATTTGCTGCATTAAAAAAAGGTTATATGTTAGACATACAGCTTTAGCAGAAATCACTTATTTCGTAATTTATAAAAAATAATGAAGTTACAGTACAAAAATGATAACAACACAGACGAGCATTGACGACCGATGTGGCGCAATGTTAGCATTCCGAGGCTCGGAACTTAATACTTAATACCTACTAAGGTACCTAAGCGAAACCCGCGCGGTATGTACCTCAACCAACAGCAGCAGCGATGACCGCTTAGGTTGGAACAACCCTTAGTCCCCGTACCTTCGGGATTAAGAATAGAGCTACGGTATCCCCTGCCTGATCGTAAGAGGCGACTAAAAGGGGGCTTCCGTGGTTGTGGCGGTGTGAGTGGGAGCTCGATACGCCCAACCAGCAGCCCCGGGAAGGACTGGGTTTGTGCGTGGCCGCATGCCGCCGTAATTATCGGAAGGTGCAGGGGAGCATATCTGCTCTCCCGAAGATGGACCCATACTGGGCGCCGCGCGTGGAGGTCACCGGTGCGTTCCACTGGAGATCCCGGAGTCCTCAACAAGCGTAGAGTAAGGCCACCGAGGGGTTTAAGTGCGGTCAAATCCCACATAACCCGGTATCCTTTCCCAAGGTGCCTGGTACTTTCTGAAGGTTTCCCCCCGATAACAAAAAAAGGTTTCAATAGGCTTAATGTAGGGCTGTGAGTGTGAAACTTGACTATTTTATAAACATTTATTCATCTCAGCTTTATTGCTGGTTTAGGTAGTCGAAGAATTTGTCAATGTATGAATTCTTATTATTTACAACCACATCTAGACAGCCTCCGTGGCGTAGTGGGTGATGAGCCGACTGCGTAACGTGAGGTCGTGGGTTCGATTCCCACCCAGGACAATTATTTGTGTGATGAACATGACTATTTGTTCTGTGTCTGGGTGTTCATTTATCTATTTAAGTATGTATTCAGACTTATATAATTAAGTATTTTTATCAGCTTTCTGATTACCATAGTACAAGTTCTGCTTAATTTGGAATCAGATGGTGTTGTGTGAATTGTCCAAAGATATTTATTTTATTTATTTACCTTAAGCTGCAATAAAAATTAAGTAATAAACAAATATATTTCCATGAATTATGACGTCCGTCCACTTTCCCAGTTATTCAGTCGGAAATAGCGTGCCACCCCGCATCACTGAGTTAGCGAAAGTTACGCGGATGTAACCCGATAGATTTGTTACGAGTGTGCGGGCGGCAAGTTTTTTTTTTAATTATATCTACGAGTATCTATCATACATATGAGTTTAGAATTACTTTAACTCATTGCACATGGAAAGAAATCGACATTACAAGAAAGTTAGTAAGCCCAAACAATTGAAATCAATAAAACCGGCCAAGTGCGAGTCGGATTCACGCACGAAGAGTTCCGTACCATTATCTATAAAAAATCACGTTTATTGTGGGAGCCCCCTTAAATATTTGTTTTATTCTATTTTTATTATTTGTATAACAATAGCGGATACAGAAATACATCATTGCCTTTGATTATCCATAGAATACATTGCATTTAGATTGAATGAAAGGTAAATTGTGGTTTACGATTTATGACATATTAAAAAAAACTACTTCAAACCAAATTATTAGAAACCTCAATATCATTTTTGACACCCCCCCCCCCCCACACGGGTTTAATGAAAAACATTTTTTGAATTTCAGTTCGAAGTATGGGGAACCCTCAAAATTTATTGCTTCTTTCTATTTTTGTGTAAAAATCTTAATGTGGTTCACAGAATACATCTACGTACCGAGTTTCAACAGTATAGTTCTTATAGTTTCGGAAAAAAGTGGCTATAACATACGGACGGACAGACAGACAGACAGACAGACAGACATCACGAATCCATAAGGGTTCCGTTTTCTGCCATTTGGCTACGGAACCCTAAAAATCAAAGAATATTCTGCCATAAAACGAATGAAAATCAAATCGGTTAAGTGTAATTATTTACACAAAAAGTCTTATTTTCTTTCTTCTTATGCTTATTATATTAAACAGTAGAATTCTCTGTGTCGTGAGTACCATGGACACAAAGACGGACACAAATACCCACACCGAAAATAGAACTTTAAACTCAGCATTCAAATTTTTGCCTACATACGGGTTTCATTTCCACTCAAAACTCAGGACGATAGACTGTCTTGCAGGATAATCGTTGTATCATACGGGTTGTCAAATATATATGCATATCTAATACCTTTAAACGAGCAATTCTTGTATGTATCTAAATATATTTTTTGAATCTCGGAAACGGCTCCAAAGATTTTGATGAAATTTAGTACCCTAGTTTCGGGGATGATAAATCGATCCACAAAATTTTTATTGATGGAAACTGGGGAGCCCACAAGGCTCATTGTGGATTTCCTCAAGCGTCATCAGGACCTTGTGCTTTTTATAGATTGGGTGGTAGTAAGATTAAAATATTATATTATTTAATATACTTCATGACGTTTTGCGTTTAACCGGTGGAGAGAGCGCCTATAGGTTTTCGAAAATTTTATACGAAAGGTCCAGGTAAAATAGTAGAATAAATTAAATGCATGCTAAGTCATATTTCAGTAACTTAAATGCATGGTAAGTCATATTTCAGTAATCTGAAGATTTTAGTATGAATGTATACAAAACAGCGAAATAAAAAAACGGCATTTTGGCAAACTCTTGAAGAGTTCGAATTTTTATTATTTAAAATTCATGGCTAAACGGTAACGGGGTTTTCTAATCAGAGGGTCTAGACAAGTGGCATTCTACTATCGTAAACGCTTGTAGAATAGAATGAAAATGTTTGGGATTGACATTTATCTGACGATCGTGATCACGTGACATTTCGTTAGCAAACGTCAATTCCATACATTTTTCATTCTATTCTCAAGCGTTTACGATAGTAGAATGCCACTTGCCTCTGCGGGCTGACCATTTTGACATCCAGAAGTAAGAAAAAAAAACTGTACCTACATAGAAGGTCTTTTTTAATCGTGGCAGCACTGAACAGGATGCAAGGTGTACCCCATATCTTAATCTGACGCGCTCGAGAAAATCCGTAAATCCCTTCTTGGGCTCCCCTATTACCATACGCCAATCCGACGTTCAAAGAAATGACAATGTCAGTTTGAAAGAGCTCTATGAAAATTTCGTCCATTGAATTATAGCTTTCGTGGTCGAATGGTTGCGTGAGTTGACTGCGGAACTAGTAACTATTTTTATTAGGAGCTATTTCAGATGGCGTAGTTAAGTAACACTAAGCAAATCAGTGTTTCGTTTGAAACTAAACCAAGAAAATAAATTGTTTTTATCCGAGCAACGCTCGGTCGTCCAGGTACTATTACATTAAGAATAACGTTTCACAATCATAGCCCCACAGTAGGGTAGATATGGTGTCGTGGGTACCATAGACACACACAGAGACAGAAACACAAACACCCAGACCGAGAACAGAAATTTAAACTCATCATTTAAATTTCTGCTTCGTCGGGAATCGAACCCGGGACCCTTCGATTGGCAGTCCGGCATAGTAACCATTGCGCCACGCGAGTCGTCGTCAAATAAACGATAGCCAATTTGTTTCAACCTTTTTTTAAGCCTCACAGCCAACAGTTATTTTATAGATATAGTAGACTTATAAGGTCTCCTATCAAATTATTACTATTATGTATCTCATCCACAGATGTCACGGGTCGAAGATAGTTTTTGAGCCGGTCATTTGGAAGGCTTGCGTGCTTTCTTTGCTTATTATTATTATTTATTGATCAGAAACCAACATACTTCTTTGTGAGTAAAAAGAAAACTGGGACCGCGCCTGATAGTCCAAGCAAAGTGCTGTTCGGGAAATTATTAGTTCCCTCAGGAACGCGCGACGGTGGTAAATATCGAAATTAATAAAAATATCGCACATTACAAATTTATTTGTTAGAGGTGCGCGCCGAGTATTTGGACCCGGTATCTCCATGTCGGAGACCGCGGTCGTTACCACACGCGGCCATCGTTGCTCCAAACTACTTACGATAGCAATAATGATGAACTACTTAAAAGTTTTGAATTAACCCCCAATTCCGAAACTACGAAGCGAAACCTTCCAAATGGTCCGCGGTCTCATCCATTTCCATATATTGTCCAATTACCTCCCAAACAGTGCTACACTCGTAACGGCTGGCAATCCCGAATTTAACCCAATTACACGGACAATTGAGTTTAAAATCGATTGATCAGCTCAACACCTAATAGCCCTGGTGCTCAGCACAAATGCGAAGTGTATGTTTTAGACCGATGGATTAATTATGGACATTAAGATAATCAACTTATCAATTTTACTCCTTTCAGTGATAAGACACATTACGTAGTGAGCATGAAAGATATATACGATAGCGACTGATATATTTTAGCTATTGTATCTTTTTTGCCTGGCATTACACGCTCAACTTCATTTTCCCTCAACAAAAAACCTTTGATAATGATTCTTACTTAAATGTTAGGTATGTGAATCATTGATAAATTATCAAGGACTGGAATCTTATTTCATAATAAGCTCTAACATAGATAGGCATTTTTATGTATGTATTTATTTCATGAAACTTATTCGCTTTAATGAGTATACAACAAAATGAGCAAAAACCATTTAAGTATATTGAGTTGCCTTAAACACAATTTAAACTTTGCCATGAGCCTTCGGTCCATCAAGACTTAACATGTGTTCAATAGTCTAGTATACGAGATTGTTTAATTTGTCCGAACGGATCGAATGAACGAGAACGAATGAACGGGAACAGTTGCTGATCACTCGGAATTCAGTTTGGACATTTCGTGTTCTGCTGAGCCTTTTTATAGAAGTTTTAGCGCAATCAGTCTATTTGATGATTATACTATAGATACATATATGCAGTCCATATGAATCTCACTAAATCGGAGGCCTTATGGGCGGTTTGAAAAACTTCCGACAGCGGGTTGACCTCTAACCCGCATCTCCACCAACCTGCTTTAGAGCAGTGTGGTGTAGTAGTGGTGGCAGAGACCCGAGCCCAGCAGTGGGACGCAAAAAGGGTTTGCAGTAGTCGATTTTTTCGCACGAAATATACAGATAATGGCGTTGTTATAAAACATGTACAATTTCCCATATGACTAAGTGAATGGGGAGTGGATTGTGCAAAATCGTGACGGTTTTAAGAGACTACCCTCAAATTTAGGGGAAAAATTTAAGGGCATCCATAATTCTTTGCATAATCTAGTGATTTACAAGATCACAGGAAGATATAATGGACGATAAATTATCCCAATCCACCGGTCGTATATTATACCGAACGTAATCTGTAAATACTTTTAGGATATTGTCGTATGTTTGTTTGTAAACAGCTATGAACTGGCTAAGCGTAGACGAAATCGTTCATTTACGTAACTGTTGTAATTAGCGTTGTGTGTCTCCACTACTACTACTACTAGTGTCTCATACGATCAGCTGTCACGTGTGCCCATTATGGACCCATAGCCATATACGGTCATTATATATGTACTTTTCTAAAAATTAGTGCTGCTGACAATATCTATAGTTATTATTTTTTATTTGAATGAAGCAGCAGAAGAGTATGCAGGTCACGTAGAGCGGACGTCATACGGATGAATTAAATCATTTTTGAAATTTACTTCTTTGTTTCATTGTACACCTGATTGTAACCACATCTTTGCTTAAGCATTATAAATTATTTTAGTTAAATTACAACTACGATCTCGAGTGTTCAGAGTTTATTGCGAACTTTTGTCTTAATTTTTCTCACAGATTAATTAAAGTCAGCATTTCATGCGACCGGACGCGTTCGTACGGTGCGAATGGTCCGTTCAGCAAAAACAGCTTTCTGAGTTTTCCGCCCTCGTCCGGTGCCAAAATGTTAATCCCGCATTACGCGAAAAGGAAACGTCTACATAACACGTTTTTGTCAGGTTTGTACTTGAAGTTGGGTTGTTATTACATGCTTATAAAGCAGTGTAATGCCTTTATTGTGTATGTAAGGTAAATGCCAATAATGTCGACAGCAAACCAGTACTTGTCATTCCATAAAAACGGCCAAAAGTAACACTTTCTCAATGAATGACGAGTACTGGTACCAAAAGTGACTATAGTACGGACGATTACCTTCTATGTTTTTTTTTAACTTTTTTATTTAATAGAAGCTGCTAAGGTACTCGCCCGACTCATCATAGCAACATAACCCACTATTTTAAATTCCCGAACAACAAGGTTTTCGTAATACATGCCTAGAATATCGAATTTTGCTTAGATAACTAAAGCGAATCTCTAAAACATTTCTATTTGCTCACGAAAATTTTCAATTTTCATATAAAAATGTTCCTCGAGTGCATATTTCCCTCATAAAGAACTTATGAAAGCGTAAGAATCGAGTCGCAACTGTTTCACAAGAGCTACTACACTCTGAAAAGAATGTTGAAGGACGCATGCACTTCTTGCTCTGTGGTTTAATTTTATAGCAAGAAATCGCAAAAATGATCTGTAGATGAAAAAATGTTTTTTAATACAGTTGCTCAAAAAGTGACGTATTGCAGGGACGTATAGCGTGCGGGAGGTGGGCTATTACACACTCGTCCTTTTCTTTACCTTTTCCGAACTTGTGCGTTCTCTTTCCCAACTGTCAAAATGATATCTATTTAAAAAAACCACAAGTTTTAGAAGTTTTTATGATTCATGCAAATATTTCTAAAAAGAAACTACTAATTTGTTTCAATATTAGATTTAATGATTTGATTCAATGAGTAGGTTAGGTTTCATTTCATATCAATAAAAAAAATACTGAAGACTTGGCTCGGCTGCGCCTCGGCTCGGGTAGACATTTGTCTGAACTCCTTGCAATGACAGCCTTTCCGCACTTGTAATGAAATATACTATTTTGTAAGTGGTAGACGTTTAATGTACTGGGGAAATACCACCGCTCACCCAGTTCTTTTTTGAGGCATTTCTATTGTGTTTCGGTGGAAAGGAAAGGTACAGTTAACCGCCAGATATTAGGCGACCATGAGCGTTCGGAGTAGCAGCGCAACTACATAAAAACCACAGGAAAGACTTAAGCTTGCTTGAGGTTTTGTGCAGATGTACATAATGTACATGGATTGCAGCAACCACTTGGCATTTCGCATTGCAACATAAAGGTCACATATCAAAATAAACAATTGACAAATGTTGCAAACAAACGAATTATTTCGATTCAAACAAAATATTGCCCAATCCTTGGAAACAGTTTTATTAATAACTCAGTGACAAAAATTCAGCGTTCACATAATGGTTGCAATATCTGATCGCTCCCTTTCGAGCTTAAAAACAATATGATGGTATTTTAATAACATTTTCAATACATCATCATGGCGTAGAAAATTGAATGACCTCGCCTTTTCGTAAAAATGTGAGGTAGCAATTCTCAGATCAAAGGAGACTATTTCACACTCATTAGCGCCGCTTCATACCGTGCGAGGGATACTATTGAAATATCATCTGGGACGTTCTTGGAATTTAATAACTCTTATAAATACAGTTGGCACCTTCACCAAAAATTCTATCTATTTTTGAATCCTTTTTAATATCTCACAGCTAGGGCCAAAAGTCTTGGGTATTATTTTCGAACTTTGTAAGGAATTCAGGCCATATTCCACCACGCTGGCAAAGGCGAGTAGGTGATCGGTCATCGAAAAACGTTCTCTTTGCGAGTAACCGTCGTAGACTCTATAACCCTGATTGAGTCTATAACAGACGACCTGCGTGGCGCAAATATTACCATGCCGGAATTTCTGTTCTCGGCCTGGGTGTTTGTGATTCAGTCTTTATGTGTGTCCATGCCACCGACGTCACAGGGTAGGTAGGTATATGTACCCTACTGTGGTGGGGCTTTCAGTGTGAGTTGTTATATTATTTTATTTTTTATTTAAACCATTTAAAATGTTCTGTTTTGGGACGAAACATAAGCGTATTGGCGGTGGTACTATGTATGTTAGTGTACATTTTGTACTGTCGCATGTGCATGTACCCTATGTGGGAGGGAGGGAGGTGCTATTGCATGAAAAAGTAAACACCATCATAAGTTTTGATTGCGGATTTTTATAAATTAGTTTTTACCTAACTTTCTAACAATGGAATTTCACAAAATAACGCCTGATTCAATTAATAACGATTATGGAAAACATCGCACACAAATCGATTTCTTTACTTGGATATCTGACTGTCGTGACGGACGCGTCCGGATGACGGGAAAAATTGGACACAAATTTTCGTACTAGACATTAGTACACCAATCGTACGATGTCATTACTCCAAGAAAAAGTTTGCTACAGTCCTCCAAGCAGTCTTGTAATGAAAACAAATTTTTCTCTTTAAAATATCCTATTAGAAAATGTCCGCGATAAAGTATTCCCCTCACGGTGTGGAGCGGTAGCAGTGAGTGTGAAATTGTCCCCTTTGATCTAAAATTGCTGCGATCTTCTTGAAAAATATGACGTTATTCAATTTTCCGAGTTTTTATGACGATGAGGTATTGAAAATTTTATTCCGTTTAATTGAAGCTTATCCTCTACGGCGCGATTATATTAAATTTTTAGGGTTTCGTGTCCAAAGAGTAAAACGGGACACTATTACTAAGACTCCGCTGTCCGTCCGTCTGTCTGTCTGTCATCAGGATGTATCTCATGAACCGTGATAGTAAGACGGTCGAAATTTTCACAGACGGTATATTTCTGTTGCCGCTATAACAACAAGAAAATTTATTCATTGAACTTCATAAATAAAAATGGGTCCTGAAATTTTATGAAAAAAAAGAATTCAAATTCAAATTTTTCTTTTGAAATAAAAAAGAAATGGCAAAAAAGTCACAGAGTTTGAAAGTTGCGAATACTCTTAAAGCATTATAATTTTTAACCCCACGACATAATATAGTTTCGAGACTGTTTCATACTACAATGTTCGTTCAAAGTTGCCAAATTTAACTTTACCCATACTGTGATCGGTAAGTGCAACATTATTATTATACGAGTTTCAAAGAGATTTTATTTAGAGCGGTTTTCTACAAGTAACAAACGGGAATTATTTCGGTGAAGAATTTTAGATAAATCTAGCATCTAAAATTTAATTTCGCGCTTTAATTTTATCCTTTAATTTTGAATACATACTTCTTATACCTAGTGTTTCCATCCGTCCGGGTTTCCCTGGATTTGGGGAGCGTCCGGGCCGGACTTCATTTGTAGTCCGGGTTTAAAAAAAAGTCTTGGGCCGCCCGCCACACGCACTGTGCCCGCACGTCGCGATCAACCGACGAACGAACACGCTAAATTCACCGTCCCCCCGCTGTTGACATGTCCGGGTTTTGGGCTCTAAAATCCTCTAAAATCCGGGGTTATAACGCGTCTTGTCCTGGTTGACAAATTTTAGAGATAGCAACCCTACTTATACCTAACTAGTAATTCTGCAAGTGTTCGTACTAGAGCGAGCGTTTGTATGTATTCTCTTCCGGCTTAGCAACTGAGCCGGGCTTCTTTGCTACTTAGTGTCTTGGGAAAATGTGAATATAACAAGAAAACAATATTTTAAAGTAAAAAAAACGAAACGTGTTTAGTGTGGGAGTCCAAAACCTTTAATTTCCTTTGTCTATTTACAAAATACAAAAATATTTATTTGTCTCTTAAATAACAATACAAGTTAATCTGTGGCTGGGTCCACCTACTAAGCATATAATATGCAATATGCTTGTAGCAGGCGGCCCCGCTCTTCCATATTGTTAATACGACAATACTCGTGTGTGTGTGTGTGTGTGTGTGTGTGTGTGTGTGTGTGTGTGTGTGTGTGTGTGGGTGTAGAGGCAATCAGAAAATTCTTGTGATTACGAGATGCCTTTTTCAAGTTCTTTTTTTTATTTGAATGGTTTAGCAGACGAGCATGCAGGCCACGTGGTGTTAAGTGCTCGCTGCAGCCCATGAACATCTACATAAAATCTCAAGCAAGCATAGGTAAGTCTTGTCAGAGGTCGTATGCAGTTGCGCTGCTACTCCGGAGGCTGGAGGTCGCCTCATGTAAGTGTTGCCGGCAACTGCACCTTTCCACCGAAACACAACAGAGTTGGTTCACGGCAGAAGTGGGTGCAGCGGTGGTACTTCCCCGGGCAAGCCATAATAGTTCTACCAAAGTTCCTGCTAAACTACGATCTTAAACATTAGCTTTATCACCGCAAACAGTGTAAACAGTACCCCAATAAAGAGAACTTCCACAGATCCAACTGCGTTTGTCTTTACAAAAGGTCTTTTCTTTTATTAAGCTGGATTTTCTCCATGCCCACTACTGTAAAAGGCGCACGGGCGGAACCGCACGCGCTTTCAGAGACCTTTTATTGCGACAGTGACCTAACACGTAAGAACTTGTTAGACCGCCAACAGCTGGCGGGAAGCCAGGGGTCAGTTTCAAAAGTTTTCCAATGACATAAATTGTTTCGGACTTTACTTTCCACCTCGCTTTTACGAGTGGCCTAGGTTTTATTTGATATTTGTTCTACGTGTCATACATTTAAAGCTTTAGTAGTCGTTGAACCTGCGTTCAGGGAAGTAATACGGCTGCAATTCTGCCGTAAAGTAATTCTTCAGTGTTATGAAAGATGCAGTTTCCGCCCACGGCAACTTAGAATAAAAATCGGCCTCCAAAGCAGCAGTGCAACTGCATGAGACATCAGACCATACTCGAACCTTGCCTGAGACATGCTGTAGAGATCCTCATGGACTGCAATGACCACATAACCCTTAGTTTCAATTTAAAGAACACCCAGTTCTTGCAGTCTAAGGAGAATACAAAGCAGTTCTAAATATTAAAAGTTTTTAAATAGTCCCTGATGGTCTTAATATCTTCTACATCTTTAAGTGATTACAACAGCGTTCGGCCACGCAATCACCGCTCGTCCTCTCTGGATCTGCTTGCTGAAGGATTCGAGCTCTCATGAAACCATACGTCCCTATGAAAAATGGTCTTGACAGATAAAGACAGTCGAACGAAAAAGTTAGTACCTACGTATAAATTATCATTTTTAACGCGCTTATATTAGCTTCACCTGTATGTTTGTTTGTCTGTGAGTTTGTGAGATTGTTTGTAACTCTCCTTTGGACTCAAATTTGACCTACTTTCAACAGACAGATTTAATTCAAACTTTGGACACTAATCAAGAATCGGTGGCAATACAATCATTTCATGAGTTAGACATTTTGAATTAGACAAAAGTAAAATATTTTTGAAGTGAAAACTTCTTTAGCGGCGTTGAGCACTTTTTGTGGGATGGGTAAAAACTATGAAACTCGCGCGAGGTCACGTGTGCTGATCGCAAAATTTCGTAAGATAGTAGAGGAGACGAGGAAGATCGACCTTCACCGATCTGATAATTCGATGAGACATATTGTTTACCAAATATAATTTATAAACATATATGCCTATGATAACTTGACTATCGAAAAGCGTTCATAGCTATTTTTAATTTAATTGATTTTAATCAATTTTCTTTCATATCACCTTCACTCTTGTAACAACCTAAAGAGTGCTTCACCGGCTTTTAGACCAAGACGGAGGGGTGACAGCTGATGACGGCTCATCTGACGGCTGTCTATACTTTTTTTCTTCAATTATGGCATCGCAAACTCTGCATATTGCCAGCGTCAAGTATAATTTTATCTTAAAATTCGTTTATATCAAGTATTTAAAATATGGACATTGAACAAAGTACATCTATTAATGAAAAAAGTGACGAAGAAATAGTGAAAGAAAATGAGAGAGTACTTTGTAAAAATACTAGATAGAAATTAATAGGTACTGATAATTCAAGCAATTCGTGCGGAATTATTCCCTAACGATTCCAAGACATCAAAAATGCACAACGTTAATGTTTTCACTTCTGCCGGCACTCCCGGAGTGCAACCCATTGTTTTTTTTTCTAACTAGATAAAAATATATATTTAACAATAAATCGAAGTAAATAATGGGAAATAAATATAATAGTACAGAAATCAGAAAATAGGAATAATAAGCAGTAATCTTAATAACAATACAAACAAAAGAGATTTTCATAAAGACTACGTAAAAGCAGGGGAAGATATTATTTTATTGCATTACGAGTAATAACGTGTCGGTCTGTATGTCCGGTCGACCGAACCGGGTGCGTTTCATGTGGGCCTGGGTTTAATTGGAACACAAAATTTAATATAACATCGGTATGCGAAAGCGTCCGTGTTGCTCCTCGGATTTCACGTTAATTATAATGTATGTATGTGCATTGCAGTAATGCGTTTGATTACATTGCATTCGAACAATGTCATTATTACGAATTATTGAGTTAGGTTTGGTAAGAGCTAAAACTTTTGATGTAAGAGATACAAATTAAATGCATTTTTGTAGGTGGAAGAACTATTATCGTTCGCCCGGGGAAGTATCACCGCTGCACCCACTTCTGCCGTGAACCAATTCTATTGTGTTTCGGTGAAAAAGTGCAGTTGCCGGCCACACTTACATGAGGCGACCACCAGCCTCCGGAGTAGCAGCGCAACTGCCTGCATACGACCTCAGACAAGACTTACTTATGATTGCTTGAGGTTGTATGTCCATGGGCTGCAGCGACCACTTAACATCACGTGGCCTGCATGCTCGTCTGCTACTCCATTCAAATAAAAAAAAATGCGTTGTGGTTTTCAGTCCCCAGAGTCATTGTATTCGAACAGTGTAATGATTACGAATTAAGGTTGAGCAGCGATGGTCGAGTGGTAAGAAATCTTGGACTTCGACGCGAACGACACCGGGTTCAAATCTTCGGCGCACACCTCTGACAAAGAAATTTGTAAAGTGCGCATTTATCACTGATCAATGTTATATCGTGAAATATTAATGTCAAAATAGAAAAAATTGCGTTATCACTAAATGATCTGATTTAGACACGAAGCGTGCATGGCTCTGCGTCTGGAGTAGAATGTAAGTGATATGCGCACCTAATCCGATCGGACTCGGTCGAGCGGGTCTGAGGCTGGTGACCGCTAGTCAAAAGCAAAGCAAAGCTAGGCAAACAAGTTTGGAGGTCACGTTAAGCCATCGGTCCCGGTTGTTACTTACAGATAGTGAACCGGCCTTATGGACGGTTTGAAGACATCCGACAGTAGATTGGCCACTAGCCTACATCTTCAACAACCCGCATTAGAGTAGCTTAGTGGAGTAAGCTCCAGCTTCCCCAATAGTGAAAAGAGACCTGTGTTCCATCGTATCATAGCCTTTTATAGTCCACTGCTGGGCATAGGCCTCCTCTAACGTTCGCCACTCCTCCCGGTTTTGGGCCTTCTGAATCCAGCGACTGCCCGCTGTCTTCTTCAGGTCATCAGTCCATCTGGTTGGAGGGCGGCCTGTACTCCTGTTGCCGAGACGTTGTCGCCATTCAAGGACCATTCAATGATTCCCCATCGATTGTTGGTTCTCCTAACTATATGGCCTGGCCATTGCCATTTCAGCTTGCAGATTTTGAGAGCTCTGTCGGTAACCTTCGTTCTTCTACGGATTTCATCGTTACGGATTCTGTCGCGTAGAGAAATACCAAGCATTGCCCTCTCCATCGCTCGCTGAACGACCCTGAGCTTATATAAAAGTGTAACTGTAAAAGACCACGTCTCAGCGCCGTAGGTCATCACTGGCAACACACACTGCACGAAAACTTTCGACTTCAGGCACTGAGGTATTCTGGACGAGTAGATACTTTGTAATTTCCCGGCAAAAAGCGTTAAAAGATATTATACACTATCTATATAAACGGAACTAATATAGATCTAGATGATATTAGGAAGCACTTTTTTAATTGAAGTTTGTGTTAAAAGGCAATTTCTGTCGTCAGAGGAGTTATAAAGCAATTAGGAGGAAACTTTGTAGCTAACTCCAACATTTTATTGCTCTGTAAATGGTTCGTTTACGCTAAATCGTATTATTTGAGGCCAGCCGACTTGTGAATGAAGAAGTGATTTGAAATATACTTCTTTTGGCTTATTAGTTTGAATAAAATCTGGGACCGTAGACATTGAAAGCGGCCAATAAAGAAATAATGAGCAGCGATGGCCGAGCGTTAAAGACCGTGGTCTCCGACACGGACATACCAAGTTCAAACCCCCGACACGCACCTCTTATAAAGAACTAATGGACCCCGCAGACATTGTCTATTGAAAGAAGATTAGTTTCTTTATCATCTCAAAGAGTTTTTATATTGCTGTCAAATAGAAAATATGAAACAAATAGTGACAATTGAATTGTTATTCAGACTATGTCAAACTTCTGGACGATGGCGCAAAGTACTCACTATTAAGTCACTATTAATTTCGCAAATTTGCTATATTTTCACACCATTTAAACTTTCGCTGGACTTCTACTAATATTCCAAGACCAAAATTAGCCCCGAAGTGGCTAACGTGGTGGGCTAACACCTGTATTCATAAACAATACTATGAGGTTTAATAGTGCTCGACAACGCATAGAGTCGTCTTAACGAATTCATAGACGATACTTGAGTGAAGCCTGCTACTATACGTTTTTCAAAATCGATGACAGGAATCGATGGCGGATACTAAAGCAAGTATGCTTATTGAATATGGCTGTAAAATTAAATATAGGTAAAAAAGAGTCAACAATACATTGACAATGAGCGTCGGATCTTACACTCGTGGTTTCTCACAATGAGTTATCGGTAGAATTACTGTTACAAAGAAAATGAAAACATCTCGAGCCATTAATAAGGCGCCAGACCAGCGCCAGACGTGGAGAAATGCGGGTTGAGGGAAGAATTGAACGAATGGCTTTAATTTACGCTAAGAAAATATCGGCTATTTGTTTGGTGGATTAAATGCGAAAGAGTGGTTCTAAGGCAGAAGTGGAATGCAAGCGATCTACCTTTTTTGTATGGGGGGAAACCTTCAAAAGGTACCCAGCACCTTGGGAGAGGATACCAGGTTATGTGGGATTTGTACCGCACTAAAACCCCATCGGTGGCCCGTCTCTGCGCTTGGGGAGGACTCCGGGATCTCCAGTGAAACGCATCGGTGTCCTCCACGCGCGGCGCACCAAAACGGGCTTATCTTCGGGAGAGCAGATTTACTGTCCTCCACCTTTAGGTGTTCACGACGGCATGCGGCACATAGCCGTCCTTCGTTATTATATATAGTATATCATATGTACGATATGACGTTAAGTGTACTTTATATATCTAATAATATTATATACATTTTTTATGTTAGTATCTGTAACGTTTGCTATCACTCTTCTTTCTCTCGTTACAGCTGCTTTATTAATTTCCCTTTCCCTTTTCCCTTTTGTCACCGCCTTCATCGATCTCCCACTACCTTAAGGTTGACTGGTAGAGAATGCTTTGAGCATTAAGTCCGCCTTCTGTCCAATACTTTTGTATGGCGTAAAGTTTAAATAATTTCTGTTCAATACTTTTGTATGGCGTAAAGTTCAAATAAATAAGTAAATTAAGTTTAAGTAATATTTTTCCCGAGTTGGCAAACAAAACTCGACACATTCTTTAAACGTTTTTGCCTCGCTCACTTCGAAAAACTTATTTGTAGTGTACAGTAAATTACATTTAACGCAGGAGAATACTAATGAAGAGATGGCTTCACTGCGAGTGGGACGAAGTTTTGTAGAATAAAAAGGTTTAAAGTTATTCATAGCAGCGTAAAACGCTATGATTTAGCCTCAGACTCAAAGCCTCACACACTGAATGTATCAAGAGTGTCATGGACAAACACCCAGACCGAAAGTAAAATAAAAACATATCAAACAAATCCAACTTGCAGGGAGTCGAACCCAGGACCCTTAGAACTGAAGCCCGTTAATGGTAACCATTGCGCCATACAGGACGTCAAAATTATTTAATTGTATTGCAATTTTATTAGGCTTGGCGGACGCTGCTAATGTCTCACGGGATGTTTATGTGTGTATACAATACCTTTAAACGAACTATTCTTGTATATATATAATTTGAATCTCAGAGACAGCTCCAACAATTTTCATGAAATTTAATATGCAGGGGTTTTCGGGGGCAATAAATCGATCTAACTAAGTAGGTTACATTTTTTGAAAATATAGTTTTATCCGTGTTTTCAGTGATAATCAACTTAAACATAAACTGCAAAATATGACTCTACCTGACATCGATTAGCGAGTATATCTATTTTTGAAGTGAAAACTTCTTTAGCGGCGTTGTGCACTTTTTTGTGATGGATAAAAATGTTAAACTCGCGTCAGGACACGTAGCCTGATCGAATATTCGTAAGACGGAGGGATGACAGCTGATGGCTCGACTGTCTATACTTGTAAATGCGTTTATATCAAGTATTTAAAATATGGACATTGAACAAAGTGCATCTATTATTGAAAAAAGTGACAAAGAAATAGTGAAAGAAAATGAGTGAGTACTTAATAAAAATACTAGATGAAAACCTACTGAAAATACTAGATGAAAAATAATACTGATAATAATTTTTATTGGGAGCTACTTCAGTAGTTGGCGTTGTTGAGTGACACTAAGCCAATGAGTCTGTAAAGAAAATCAATTTTTTTTATCCGGCCAATTGTACTGTTCGCCTTGTTATCGGACGTTTAATACAAAATTTTGGTTCGCGAGTCACTCTCGCGCACACTCCCGTACTCATCCAACCTAGCCAGGTCCGCCGTTCCGGTCCGTCACACGTCAAGGAGGATCATATATGTATATGTATAATTACTAGACTTCCGCCAGCGGCTTCGCCCGCGTGGACCCGTTTTATAGGTTCCCGTATGATAAAAACCATCCTATGTCCTTTCTCAAGGTCCACTCTATCTGTGTTCCAAATTTTATTAAAATTGGTTCAGTAGTGTAAGCGGGAAAGCGTAGCACTGTCTGCTAGTTACTATACAGAGTGACTTCCGAATTTATATTAGTAGAGAAGTAGGGATTGCACCCAAAAACGTTCCCTTACTTCGGTACTTACATGTTACTTCATGTGTTATTTTATTTTTTTGATACATACCTGAAACAAATAAAGGGAAGAATTAGTAAAAAAAAAACCTAACACAAACCTACGTATAATTTACATATAGTGTTACTCTAAATTCACTCATATTGTACACAGAAAATATGGAAAGAATTTGTTTCTTGCATAATGTTAATACATTTTTTTCTTTTTAAATTTTTTCCTTATGCTTCTAAACAAATTTCACGATTTTGGATCAAACAGTTATGTACTCTTATGGTTTCTTTAAGAAATGTTATACAAAATGCTTTTCGAACAGCCGTATTAGATTGCTATGACTTATAAGTTTAAATTCTTTGAAAGCTCCAAGGGACTACATAGCAACTTAAATTTTAACTTGCTTTAAAATTAGCCTGTCAGACAAAAGGACAGACAGGCAAACGTTTCCGCAATAACCGGACTGGACAACCGATTCCCTCTCTATAAGTATTTCTCTTCACATATGAGACGCGGCACCCCTCAGCATAATTATGGCTGCAGCCCTTTTTTCGTCCCTCTGTTGGGCACGGGTCACTCCCCATTATTTGAGAGGCCAGGAGCTTACTCCACCACGCTGCTCCAATGCGGGTTGTTGGAGATGTGGGAGGCCAACCCGCTGCCGGATGTTTTCAAACCGCCCATAAGGCCTCCGACAAGATTTAACGACTGTTATCTATCGATAACAATCGAGACCGACGGCTTAACGTTCCCTCCGAAGCACGGAAACGCGCATGAAATTTTTTGCCACTAGCCGTCACCCATCTCACACCCGACCGCGCCCGTTTGGCATAGTTGCATAGATCGCTTGTGTTCTACGCTAGCCGGCGTACGCTAACCATGCGCATGTTCATAACCGTTCGCATGGCCCGGCGTAATTATAAAACCGCTGAATTTACCAGTCAAGTGACAACCCGATTCGGCGGGAACATTAATTCAGGGTGATTTACCGATATAATTATCTCCGACCGATTTTAATTACCGGAATGATTGGGACAAGTCGTTAATTATGTATCGCTGACTTTGCGAATTTCTGGGCACATCGGCCCGAATGAGATTGCAGGGGAGGCAGGGGAGTCCAATAGCTCGGGAGTAAGAATATAAGTTACGGTATCCTCTACCTACGAAGCGCTGCTTACTGCTACGAGGGGCTCATGCATGACCTGGTGGCTGACGAAGAACGCGAGCTATTTACGCAGCTAAGTCAAACGGGCTTGGTCGGGTGTGAGATGGGTGACCGATACAGGCAAAACATTTCATTCGCGTTTCCGTGCTTCGGAGGGCACGTTAAGTCGTCGGTCCCGGTTTTTATCAAGCCGAGTTCTGTAGCTCGAAAGTAAGAATATACAAGTAAGGTATCCGATATTTCTGATACTGATGGTAAGAGGCGACTGAAAAACGACTTCCGGTGTTGCGGTCGGCTAAAATGTGGATCTCAAAACGTCCAGTTAGCGGCCCTGAGAAAGATGGCAGTGCGGGAGTTCGCACGCCGCGCCGTAATCTTACGCCAAAAATGCCTTCCCACAATTTGAAAAAGCGCTGATACTCTTAAACTGCTGGTCCGATATTAACCAAACATAACGAAGAACCACCGGGCTGAAACTGGCTTTCACGTGAAAAAACCGCAACGAAATCGGTCCATTCGTTTGAGAAAAACGATGCCACAGACAGACAGACATCGACGTCAAACTTATAACACCCCTCTTTTTGCGTCGGGGGTTAAAAAGACAAAGGTTGGAAGCACGGGAGGCTACAGGAGAACAAAATCTATCTCCAAAGATGGGCTCATTTTGGGGCGTTACGCATTGAAGAAACCCGTGCCAGCTGCTGGTACAATCGCAAATACATTGCTACGATATTGTCACTCCATCGCTACGTTATCGTAACTTCATTCTTTTAATGTTGCAACTAAATTTTAATGTTACGGAAATTACTTACCTAAGTATTTACTTTTCCGACATTAATAGCCAACATTATAGCAAATTCCTTGTTTTAATCATAGAAATTACAAGCGCAACAAACTTCCCGAAGCGCCATAAATTCGGCGTCGGCTTAATGAGGCCTTAAACAAAAATACCCACATGCAATAACAACGCCAACGGCTCCCTCTAGCGACATTTCGCCAAAACACGCCGTTATAAATCACATTTAAAATTCTTCGTCGGCGCAATTAAGGTTTTATGAGCCTTTAAGTGTTACAAGTCGTTATTAATGAGGCGATGTATGTGAGGGAGGAAGCTACTAATGACATTGGAAGTAAAAATACGTTGACAGGTTGTATGTACAGTACATACGAAATTTCTGTACGCCAAATATCCCTTAAAAATAATGTTTTCTCTTCTTTAAGACAGTATGTTTTACTTCGAAAGCAGCAAAAAACACAAAGATGTGATTCACTGGTTTCCTGAGACGACGGTGCCGTCATATAGCGGCCGCAATATTACTGCCATCTTTAAGGTAAAATCTTGTGGATTAAGTTGAGAGTAAAATGTAAGTTTATCAAAAGTATTTGGATCCTATTTAGCCCTTAGGGTGTGCAATTCGATGTTTTAAATTCAATGTATTATTTTGATGTGGCAACATGCCTGAGAGACATACAAATCGGCTAAATCAGTCCGAACGTTTGTTATCTAAAGCGTCTGAATTTTGAGAGGAAGAAACTTCCGTACATACTATAAACATCGCGCGGCGGGCAAAAAACGACATTGACCCCATAACAAAGTTAAGATCCTTCGCCAAGTTAGAACGGTAGTATAATTTAATTGTTCGGAATGTGACGGTGGAGTCCTGGCCCTAATGAACAATAAGATCTGATTATTTGATGGCCCGTAAACGTGAAGACATTATTGGTAGGGTTAGTTAGTAGCTTTGTTCATAATAGTCGAAGGTTTTCACGAAGTTTGCTTATCTAACCAAAGAGCAAAATGAAACATAAAGATGTGTCTTTCCTAGAGATATTTCAAAGAATAATGTCTATTAGGATTGTCTAAGAGACACTAAAAACTTCTTTCTTTCTTTCTATATTCACAGTAATAACAGTTTTGAATCGATTCGACAATGTTTGTCAAAGATAATGGTACTACAACACGAAAATAAGAACAATAGCCGGTTGGACCACTGGCAAGAAAATGTGCCCGTGGTCCATCTAATAGGTTTTAGTTCAAGCGGTAGGACAACGGATTAAAGTCGCTGTAGCTTCGGAATTAATAATAGAATAGATCTACTGTACCCCCTGCCTAAAAGGTGACTAAAACGGGGCTTCCGGGGTTGCAGGCGGTGAGAGTGGGGGCTCGATCCATCCAGTCAGCAGGCGGTGTTTGCGTGGCCGCATGCCGCTGTAATCATCTGAAGGTACAGGAAAGCACATCTGCTCTCCCGAAGATGGGCTCGTTCTGGGGCGCCACGCGTGGAGGACATCGAAGGAAGATCCACGTTCCACTGGAGATTCCGGAGTCCTACCCAAGCGCATAGGCATGCCACCGAGGAGGTTTTAGTGCGGTACAAATCCGGACCATGAAAGAAATGGACCACGCGGTTCTACCACGGACAACAAAGCGTCAATAATCCCGTCCAAAAGGGTAGGGTTAGTCTGTTAAGCCAATATCACTTTATAGCGGATGCTAGGAATTTTCGTAAGGTAATCTATACTCATACATGTGAAAGTGTGTTTGTTTGTTTGTCCTTTAACGTCGCAATGGTGCTACGGATTGGCTATTGAATTTAAGGTTTCTGAATGTAACAGAAAATAAAGTCCTGTGTTTGAGGGATCTGATCGTTTGATGGACTATAAACGTCTCCAAAATTAGCATTGTTTAGACGAAAAGGGTAGGGTAGTTGATAACAGTAAAACTTTGAAGCGCATGTGCTTGCGGTTGATATAGAACGTAAAATCTACACAAGTAAGGGTATAAGTGCGGTCGAGAGATGCGATGAACGAAAGAAATGCCCGTGGCAAATTTTATGAAGGAAGTTTTATGGGCGGTTTGAAAATATCTTATGATTAATAAAATCACACCTGTTATGACATCGCAAACGATGTACGCAGTTAAGCCAAATGAGCAACCGCAAACCGGGTGTGAGATGGGTGACCACTGGCATGCGCGCTTCAAAGGAAACGTTAAGCTGTTTTTCTGGTTGTTATCGTTAGATTAAACCTAGACAGAAGGTTTGAAAACATCCGACAATAGGTTGGCCAACCCGCATCTCCAATAATCCACATTGAAGCAGCGTGGCGGAGTAAGGTCTTAGCCTCTCCAATAATGGGGATAGACACGTACAATTCAATTCACGAAAGATGAACACTGCGCAGAAAGCATTTTTAGGTCTTACAGGCGCGGGGTGAGGCGCGGGCGGAATGCATCACGACGCCATTGGTGCGCCAAATGGTGCGTCACTGGTGCCCAGGCGCTATTCGTCTATCGAGGCATTGACGCATTGATTTGATTGATTCATGAGTGTACATGCGCAGACGGCCGCCATTTGTGTTCAACTCTCGTGAACCAAACTATACTCAGCATTGGGACGACAAAAGGGTTGCACCCGATAAGTGTTCCTTTCATGCCACTCGAAAGATAATAATAATTCAATAAATAATCAAACTCAGTCCAGGAGTTCAGTTTCTAGTAGAAGGTAACACAGACCGATAAACTATCGACTCTTTTTAAGACATGGAAATGAATGAAATGAAATGAAATGAAATGAAAATATTTTATTTGCACAAATATGGGTAGCAAAAAAGGTTTTACAAAAATATTTAGATCGCCATATTTACCCTTTAGGGTGTACAAATTTTATTGTAAAAGTTACATAATTACAAGTTAAATTATAAACTAATTATGTACAGTAAACACTAAAATACACAGTATACTTAAATAATTTTACATTATTATCACTTTAGCTACTTAAATTCGATTTAACCCAATTTGTGCTTTTTATACAAATTTATTTTATTTTATTTGAACCATACGTGGTTGACCGTCATCAGCTTTGGGCACCCACCATGATGGGTTTTTGTACGCTGAGAGGAAAAAAAGCTGGCGGAAAAAAAACCTCCCAGGTTTTTATCCCGCGAAATATCTTATTTATGTTATTTATTTTAGTTTATTATTTATTTTAGTTAATATTTTATTATATATTATTATTTATCGTTTAGAAACTCAGTGACCGAATAGTACGCTTTTTTAAGTAAATACATTTTAAGTTCTTTTTTAAATTCATTAATAGTTTTAGTTTTTAGGGAGTCTGGTAGATGATTGTATATTTTTGGTCCAATGCAAAATACACTATTATGATATTGTTTAGTTTTGGAAGGTATTGAGCACAACTTATTGTTGTGTCTTTTAGAGTTTAAGGTATCATACTTAGATATGTCGCATTTGACCATTACAGATATTTCATAGATATATAGCGAAGGGAGTGTCATTATATTAAGATTTTGAAAGTGTGGTTTACATGTATCTATCTGCCGTAGTTGACAGATTGACCGTATGCATTTCTTTTGCGCTTTGAAAACTGTTTGTATTTCCGTTGCATTACCCCAAAATATGAGTCCGTATCTTAAGGTTGCGCCAACATAAGCATGATAGGCGCTTAATACCGCCGATATATTTACCACTTTTGATAATTTATAGAGAGCGAATGAAAATTTACTGAGCTTTTTACATACGTGCTCAATATGTGTTCTCCATGTTAATTTGTGATCTATGTATAAACCTAAAAATTTTGTTGTTTCAGTTTCACTTATGGTTTTTCCTCTATAGTTTATATTTATTGATTTTCCGTAAGATACTCGATTTTTAAAAGTCATTATATTTGTCTTATCAAGGTTAATTTTAAGATTGTTTTTATTTAGCCAGTCTACTAATGATTCAATGGAATTGGAAAGGACGACGTTTTATGACAACGACAACCTAAGGAGTTTTGTTTGTTTTCAGGACATAAATGGTTGACAAATAGACCAACGGACAACAAAGAGCCCTAATAATACTCGTGATTACTTTTTTCTTCAGAGTTACAATATCCAAGAAATGAATGGATTATCATTAAACGGTCAATATATTCTCTGCTGGAGATGCTAGATGCTATATTGGCCGCAGCCCTTTTTGCGTCCTACTGCTGGGCACGGGTCTCTCCCCATTATTGGGGAGGCTAATGGAGATGCTATTATTTTCCCATAAAATCTGAGTCTAGTCAATTTAAGTTAAAAAAAACTCAGAAATATTTACAACAATTTGTAGGCCATTCTACTAACTAAATAATTTAGGAACAAACGAGAAGAATTTCTCTTAATTGTAGACAACATTGAAATAAGAAATGTCCGCGTCACCCAACGGCAGGTGGGTATTCAGAAATTTAATTTACACTAGCGCCACCGTTGTTCGTCGCGGCAGGACCGGTAACTAATTGCTTTCTTCCAATTTAAACCTGGTAATGGATGAAGAGTTATTTAAGTTATAAGCGGTAGGGTATTTAAAAATTGATTTTAAATTAATCGCATTTCGTTGATCCCAAAGAAAGATTTAAGCAAAACAAACCATTATTTCGCGACTTTCCTCCCCAGTTTCGTTATTGCCTGAGCATTTTATAGTCTGGCAAGAAATTAAGCAGGTAACTTAGTTACTCTAGGAGTTGGCGCACACTTTTTGCGTCTTACAGTTGGGTCTCTGTTCATCATAAAACTCACCAGGTATGAGAGCTTACTCCACCAAGCTTCTTTAATGTGGGATGGAGGAGATACGGGCTAGTACCCAGTAAAGACCGGATTCGACGGCATTACGTGTCCTCCGACGCACGGGAATTGCATGGTTATATACTCTGTCTGTGACAGTTCTCGAACGACAGACGCGTGGCGTTGGGTGTTGTCTAGATACAGCGCGCGCGAGTCGGATTACGTGTTTACCCCACCATGGGCAACACACCGACGACCTGCCACGTCTGGATCGGGTGGCGTGTGTGCGCATGGCGTTGCGTTGGATGTTCATAGTGTGATACTGGTATATAGAAAACAATACATTTGATTCAACTCAACACGCATCGCGTTTCATCGGGTCGCGTCGCGTTTTAATACTGTGTTTCCGCCTTAACTCGCATGAAATTTGCCACTAGAGGTCTAACCATCTCAAACTCGACCGTTTTGCTTAGTTGCGTAGATCGCTTGAATTCTACGTCAGCCGCCGGACCATGCGGGTTTCATACCAAAGGTATCCCAAGAAAATTATGCGATGCAAATTCTTCCACTCCATAAAAGTTTTTTCGTTTTCGCTCCCGCTACCGCTTGCAACTCGACTCCGATCATTATATCGCGATTCTGCGCGGTTTCGTCGTCGCCTCAGCAATTTTATACCTCGCTTTAATTAAACTCATTTCTTTGGACGAGTAACGCTACTTTTCTTCGAATAAAACACCGCACTAGGAACGACCGAATCGAATTTAACAATTAAACAGAAACACATCGACCGCTGAAGCATTGTTACTATTTGTCTAGAACGTTCTATCGGTATTGTTCTCTCGGTTTCGTAGTGCTTTGTCTTAAAGTAGGGTGCTAGGGTTGGGACGGGTATTTTTAAATGTTAGGCATAAAATATTTACAATAATCTTGGGTTTGATGGGTGGGGGAAATTCCGTAAGATAAGTACCACCGTAACATCCATTCTGCCGCTAAGCAGTTCTGTTGCGATTCATTCGAAAGGTGCGATTATCGGCCACATATCGGCCTTAATCAATACGTACTTACATCAGACTCAATCATTCAGCTTGTATGTTTAAGCGACCATTATCATATAGCCGGCATTCTCTTATAATACTTGATTTATATGAAAAATAAAATATTAAATTTAAATACCTTTTAAGAAGATGCTTTTGTTCAAGACATCAATGTTTTTATTGTACAAAATAGTCCCCTACATTCGATACCCACCCATAATGTGTAAGTTATACAAAATTTCAATGGTTGAAGATGTTCGACATTGGGTTGCAAGAATCCATCTGAACAAACATACATTGAAAGTTAATAAAAATCTTTGAAAAACATACTCTGTTTAAACTTATTTTTTTATATCTAAATAAACCGAACAAAAAGGCATACGGGCCGCGTGGTATAAGCGATCACCATCGCCTATGGACACGGGCAACCCCAGGGGCGCATTTCCGGCTTTGAAAGAGAGCGTTTTTTTTACAGTTTTCTTGAAGACTCCATGTTATAGTCCACTGGGAATGCCTCAGCTGGAAGGTTGTCCCATAACTTACTCGTCACGTAAGCGGAGTGTTGAGGCCCTCCACTTAATTTCTTTAACCTATCAATGATATGTACAAGGATGATATTTACAAGATATAGAGCCCTGTGATGATCAGACGGACAAACAGACAAAGTTTCATAATAAATTTCAATTTTATTCTTTGGTCACGAAACCCTAAAAGAACAACACAAAAATATTTTTAAAAATGTAGATGAGCAAATAATAATAAAATAAACACGAACAAGCCCGGGGGACGTGGACCAAATTTTAACAAGAGCGAGCAAATTGAACACGGCCGTAAAAGAGATTGTTGTATGCAATAAAAATAAATTTTTAAAACTTTGTGTGTCAGAAAGTAATGACGATACAAAATGTTTCGGCGACACTACACTATCGTTGATGTTTAAGTGCGAATATATCTAAAGCCCCGCCCCACAAGTAATGCGATTTCTCAGTACAGATCTGTTTGCGCAGATTTATCGCACGTGTGGATGGTTTCTACTGGGTCCAATGAATGGAATATTCAACACAAAAATAATTTTTTTATTCGAACCAGTAGTTCCTGACATTAGCGCGTTCAAAGTCGCGGGCGGCCGCTAACCACCTCAACTTTTTTTCTTCAAGCACATAACATCCAACAACGCAAGTGTGTCATCATCATTTTCCATCGTGGATAACATTTTTATTGTGTAAAATTCTGCGGAAAAGCGACGATCGATGCAGATATCGGTCGCGTGTGGAGGCACTAGGGGCGTTCGATTTATCAGTACAGTCTAAATTCTAACGATTTCTCGTTACTTGTGAGGCGGGCATAATTTTGATCATATTAATATTTTATATCAGATTAATATATGATCTATAACGCATACACTATACGCAAAGCTTGTAAAACAAGGGAGGTTTTGAATGATAAAAAGAATTTCTTACATTAAATCCACTACTCTTGCGGTACATGTACTAAGATATTATCTCTGTATAAAATTACAAGTTCGACTACTTTGTAAGGAGATGAACTTTACTTTTACTTGTTGCATTTAATAATTTTATTATTAAATGGACACAACCTTTCGAGTATTTATTACTTTAGAGAGTCATACAGCTTGAACGGCCCTACCTTTTAGTTACGTTCACTTAATTTGTATATTTTTAAATTCCGATGCGACTTATATCAATTTACATAATAGGTTACTTAAATGAAAGTCAAAGTCCTGTGCCGCAAGGCTTATTACGATCTTAAAGACTATTTAACTGATATAAAGCTTGGGATTGAACTGCAGTCCCACAAGGCTGTTTCTATAACTGTTGTAATAGATTTAAATCAAACTGTCAATGTTAGCAGATAGCTGTGGGACGACATTGACACATGCGGTAGCTGTCAAGTATGTTCCTTATATGCCCATAGCTACTTTGTAAGAAAGCTAATTATTGTATACCCCATATTTTAAAACAGGGCTGAAGTTTTTCTCCGTCTGCGCTTTTCTTCAGCTCAGCATTGCCTAAGCGCACCCAGAGCAGACAGAACAAAAACAATAACATTCACTAAGAGTTTGTAAAGGAATCGTACAGTGAATAAAGACTTTTTCGTTTACATTTTTAAATTTCATCCTTTCAAAATTCAACGTTATTCCTTTGTTACGTTGAAAAAAGAACACCGTTCGCTTGCATCACATACCTACTCGTATAACTCGTCGAGAGCATGTAAAAGCATAACAGATTTACAACTTCCGATCATCACAGAAATCTATAAAATGAGTCAAAAACGCGGCTTTACTATCAGTTAATGTACTACACTAATTCGTCAACAAGTCATAAATAATTTTGTGGTCTAGAGAAGTGTTCTTTAAAATGTAATATGGTCATAAAACATTTTATTACTCGTATTAATATCAAGTTTCCTATGAACATTCATAATAATAATTTAATTTTACATTACACTACATTTTAGGTATATAAGGTAAAAATCCATAATGTCGACAGCGTAGAATAATTTACACACTTACGATGAAATTAAGCTTAAGATTTCACTTTGCCAGTTTTCATTAATTAATAATTCATCTTTTATTTTACAGATAAACGCAAGGAGTTCGCTATTATGTATGGGTTCCTTTCTCGTGGTACGGAATTGTTAATCCCATTCCTGATAACCTATACCTTATGCACAGGTGACTTACACTGACATACTGCCAAACAATGTTTAGAATTTGCGCAATGCAATGCAGAATTTCAGCTATTCTCACTATTCTCAGCCGCATCGCTCTCCAGCATCAGATAATCTCCATTACATCGCATTGTTCTGCTTTGTATTAAGTGCCTTACATAATCTGTCCGTATTTGCACTACGTCGCGTCTAAAGCTCGTGTTAGAATGTTTTGTTTGTGCTAATTGGCGCAATATAAACAATTGTGATGTATTCCTTTGAATAACACGCTCATTTTGTATTTAACAATGAAAACAGTTAAATTATATATCTGGCTTGGTCTGACATTGCAGGTAGAACCAAACGTCAAACAAAAGTACAAATAAAAGTACATATAATATGTACATATAACTTTCTAGTAATAATTGGCAAAGTTCAGTACCTTTGATACCCGCAGGTATTGGGAGTTCATAAAATACTATAAATATACCTACTATGTTTAAATACTATGAATAAGACGACCCGTGTGGCGTAATGGTTACCATGCCGGACCGCCGATCGGAGGGTCCCAGGTTCGATTCCCAGCGAGAATGATGAGTAAATTTCTGATCTCGGTCTGGGTGTTTGTGTTTCTGTCTTTGTGTGTGTTCATGGTATCCACGATACAGGGTATATCATGGTTATGAAACGTTACATAGTTTTTCTTGACTGTCAAGACGATGAATACCTATTGAAATCATGCTTCAAACACACACATTATATATATAGAGTATCCTATGTCGTGTGTGCATGAAAACGCCCTCTAAATTTATCATTTAGATATTTTCCTGCTGGGAATCGAACCCGTCCTGGGTGACCACTCCTCCAGGTTGGTCGAACCTCTCCTACTTTCAAAGTAACCTTTACTGACTCGTCTCTTTCGTTATTCCACTGCTAGGCACGGGAAGCACAGTCCCTGTAGCTTCGGGATTAAGAATAGAGCTACGGTATCTCCTGCCTGATCGTAAGAGGCGACTATGAGCCTGTGAGCGGTGAGAGTGGGAGCTCGATTCGTCCAGCCAGCAGCCCCGGGAAGGACGGCGGCAGACTGCCGCATGCACACCGTCGCCGCGCATGAAGGACACCGGTGCGTTCCACTGAAGATCCGGAGTCCTCCCCAAGCGCAAAGACAGGCCACCGGGGGGTTTTAGTGCGGTACAAATCCCACATAACCCGGTAGCCTCTCCCAAGGTCAACCCCCCCCCCCCCCGTTACGAAAAAAGGCACGAGAAGCACGGAAACGGGCATGAAATTTGTGCTATGCTGCGTAGATTAAGGAAATTTATAAAGACAAGTGCAAGCTTTTCCTTAATTAGGCGAAAAACTTCTTGTTTCAAAAACAAAACTGCGAATAGCAGCTAGTAACGCTGTATAAAAAATATTACTACATATATACAAACAAACACGCTACCTGCGTTCCCATCCGATGACACCGCCCTTAAATACCGTCACATTCAAAACAGACGAGCCCACAATTCCACGTAATTACACAGAGCCTTAGAGCAACGCCACTTTTAACACCCGTCAAAGGAGTAGCCTTCCCCGCTTTGATAAAATATTATTCGAAAAATTTGGTGCGGGCGGAATAAAGCACACATTAGTTGACTTTTCAATTAATGAGTGCCTTTTATTTCCGTCGCTACTAACGCAAACAAAATAATATGTGAAAAGCGTAATGTCACATTTTTTATACTCTGACATAGAAATCTATGTATCGACAAAGCTTTGTATCTCTCCCAGGCGCGGCCCCAGGGGACATGACCCCCCCCCCCCCAAACCATCCAGTCATGCGTAGATGGAAGGCGAAACAAGCTAATTTGGGACACCTCTTCCCCCATATTTCTTAGTGACCCCCCACCCTGAAATTACTTAGCGACCCCCCCTCTAAAATTAAAGGCTGCAACCGCGCCTGATCTATCTCCATATTTATTGTCACCAATCGCGACTCTAGTATACCTTAGTCCCTGAAACCGAAAGTCTTCGAGCAGTGTATGTTGCCAGTGATGACCTTCTACGGTGTTAAGACATGGTCCTTTACGTAGGACACGATGAAATCGCAAATAGTTTTGTATGTATAACGGTCCGGGTTTTTCTACCATTATCATATTCCGAGAAGGGAAGACCGATAAGGCTCCTTGACGATGCATGCCAGCATTGCCGTTGCTCTAAGCGCCGCGCACGTGGGTTCCAAACGACCCTTCCAATGTCGTTAGCACAAATACATTACGGCGTCACGTAACGGGACAAATTAACAACGCGGCGACATTATTTGTTTTTTTCAACCCTTATTTTTTTTAATTTAATTTAATATGCCACTGCTGGGCGTAGGTCGCCTCTTGGAAGTGAGAGGGATTTAGGCCACAAGGCCACCACTAAGTACAGATTGTTCTTTTCAGAAATTATGAGTTTCTCTCAGGCATGCACGGTGATGTAAAACATCGTAATTAATTAAATCACAATATTTTG
Source organism: Pyrgus malvae (assembly GCA_911387765.1). Lineage (NCBI taxonomy): Eukaryota > Metazoa > Arthropoda > Insecta > Lepidoptera > Hesperiidae > Pyrgus > Pyrgus malvae. The sequence goes on along the minus strand of OU426972.1, from coordinate 11,366,927 downwards.
CCTCACCGTGGAGCAGCGATAAACACGCACTCAAATTTTTTTTGTGAGAGGTTCGCGCTGCGGGTTTGAATTCTGGATCTCCGTGTCGGACATCACGGGTTATACCGATGGGGTATTACCGATGATCTTAAATGAACCTAAGCCGGTTCTAAACATACGAATACGAATCTATACAACGACCTCTCTATTTCAAACATACAGATAAAATTTCATAAAAATCGGTTATCTTATGGCCACGTGGTATTTAGTGGTCACTGCTGCTCATTATCTTATGGCCACGTGGTAATTAGTGGTCGCTGCTGCTCATGGACACATGGTATAGACACAACCTCAAGCGAGCCTAAGTATTGAGCTTAAGCGTCAGTATGGGTGTAAAATTTGCTTTACGACATATTACACACCGGTACACCCGTGGAATTCCCCTGGTCGTATTATACAAATCAAATCAAATCAAAAATATTTATTTCATATTGGGAATACAAAATATTCGCTTAATGAATGTCATTTTTTCCCGGTCATCGCCTTTAGGTGCCCGTTTGGGCTAGATGCTGAGCTGAGAGAAAAAAGGCGGCGGAAAAAAACTCCCAGCAGCACTCTTTTTTTAAAATAAGTACATATATAATTGAGATAACAGTATGGCTATGGGTCCATAATGGGCACACGTGACAGCTGATCGTATGAGACACTATATGACACTACAAGTTCTAACATCTGTTTTTTTTGCTAAGATTCAAAGCTAAGGATCAAATTTAGCTTCAAAAGGTACCCGGCACCTTGTGAAAGGATACCGCGTCATGGGATTTGACCCCACTAAAACCCCCTCGGTGGCCTGCCTCAACGCGTGGGGAGGACTCCGGGATCTCCAGTGGAACGCACCGATGTCCTCCACGCGCGGCGCCCCCCGAAACGCGCCCATCTTCGAAGAGTAGATGTCCTCTGCTGCACCTTCCGATGTTTACGGCGGCATGCGGCCACGCACACAGCGCCGTCCTTCCCCAAGTTCTAACACTTACGGCAGATAACAACCATCCAATGGTTATAGAATATCTAATAACTCATTGTACAGTGAATGGATGCTAAGAAATACGAGTAAGAGAACACTTGATACTTTTGAAAGTTATTTTAAATGTTTACGGTCTAAAAACATCTTTCTGTTAAACTAAATCTTAGGAAATGAAAGTAAATTTGATCACCTTGTTCCATTCTATTTGGAGATTTGAACAGCGTGGTACCGCAGTCTAAAGCAACAGTACACCGTACCGGGCCTGTCAGTAACCCAAGAAGTGAGTCACTGTCAGTGAGTATGTAGCTTATAGAATAGTAAAATTAACTGTATCTTTGATGTGCCATATTGATAGGCACACGTGTGGGCGAAATCTTACAGGAATATGGAGAGCATACAGCAACCTCCCTATGTGCAGGTTAATAACACTCCTCCGACACAACCTTTTAAAAAATGTTGTTTACATGTCAGTCATGTCATGCCAATATAACGAATAACGATTCACACGCACAGCTATACTAGGATTCCCTGTTTCTTGAGTGCCATGGACACACACAAAGACAGAAATACATAAACCTACACTAAGGGCCTCTTTCATCACCTTCAAGTAAAGTGACAAGTACGCTAATTGTCGGTTAAAGTCACCCGTAACTTCAATTTAAATTTCTCGATGTTCGAATAGCGCTAATCATATGATAAACTGACCCGTACTCATAGCTTTTACTTGCCAATTAACTTTACTTCGGACGTAACTAATCAACACTTTACTTGGAGATGGTGAACGAAGCCCTAAGAACACCATCCAGAAAAAGAACAGAATTATGTTAGCTCACTATTTAAACTTCCACACTCCAGTCAAATTACCTCTATCGGGTTATTAGATCGACGGTCCCATCACATGATCTTGGCGTCGCGCACGTCTGTCTGCCTAGCGTACTTTGACGCGTAACGATTGACAAATTATTTTGATAGTTCGGCTTAGTCACTTGCCGCTTGGCAAGTTTCCCTGTCGGCAGGGAGTTTCTCGCTTCAGATGGATTTTGTGATGAAAAAACGCAAGAATCTCTGGGATTGTTTTGAAGAATGCCAGATGAGGTCATGTTATGCGTTGGTTTGTAGCCAATGTGACGTTTGTGAGAAGTTCATTCTTAATGTGTGATGTATGATGGAATGGATGGCGACAATTGATGTAATTAAGAGGAAACGCTAGCGCCGTATTCCCACACAAATGTATTCTCCTATTTTCTCCCCAGATAATGCTTCTAGAGGAATGATTTTTTGTGACAATATCTAAGTTTGCTACAGCTATGCCCCTATGTTTTGTTTTTTTTTCAATCAACTAATTAGATCAGAAAATATGACTCTTCAAAAATCGTAGAAAATGCCTCTTTCTTACAGCCCTAATCCAACAACTGCAAAACAAATTTCAAAGGTTTTTACAACCAAATAAAAACATAGGGGCATAGACTTATTCTATTTCTTGATATTTGTGATTATTTTTTTAATAAACTTAAATTTGAAGGAGGAAACAGGAGAATACGAAACCTCGATTTAATCAGAAAATTTGTAGGTATAATCTGTCCTTATCGCACGCGGCGGATAGCGCAGGGCGCAGCGCGATAGCAGTAGTTACTCCAAAATACCTACTTTTCTAATTCGGCTGAAGCCGCGTTTCCTCTTAAGTACTGATCCGGTCCGGCTTCCCTGGGGTGATTTGAGTTTGTATGTAACTAGCGGCCGCCAACGACTTCGTCCGCGTGGACTTTGGTATTAGTCATAGTATGATGTTATAAAATGGACTATCCAACACAAAAATAATTTTTCAATCGAACCAGTTGTTCCTGAGATTAGCGCGTTCAAACAAACAAACTCTTCAGCTTTAAATATTAGTATAGATGATATAAAAAATAAATCGTTATCACTGCGAGTTTCGCTTTACTCAGTGTTACAATTTCCATGGTAGAACAAATTCTACACAGCGTTTCACTATTGTAAAATCTTTCTAAAAGTGATCCCAAATTACCGAAAACTGAAAAAACATTGTTCCGCTTCGTTATCGGATATTTTTGACATGAGTGGCATTTTGAGGGGCGGTTATTGGCTGCGGGATAGCTTCGGCGCTACGCGATGCCGCAACGATGCCTATTTAGGCCTTTCCCTTTAGCCTTTTTGTATGTTGATAGCATAAAAGGCATATCAGGTAAGTAGTATTATGCGCAGCGATCATTAGTAAAGCAACGGCACTCGACTAAGTAATTTGTTTTGTGCATGTTTATACCCGCGCGGCGAGAGAAGACATTATATATTTTTCATTTTTTATACATTACGATTTTTTCTATGTCATTCCATGTTGACCGTGCATGTCTATGAGAAGTAGATATTTTTTAAAGGTATATTTTTTTATCTTGGAGTAGCAGACGAGCATGCAGGCCACGTGGTGTTAAGTGGTCGCTGCAGCCCATGGACATCTACATACAACCTCAAGCAAGAATAGGTAAGTCTTTTCTGAGGTCGTATGCAGTTGCGCTGCTACCCCGGAGGCTGGTGGTCGCCTCATGTAAGTGTGGCCGGCAACTGCACCTTTCCACCGAAACACAACAGAATTGGTTCACGGCAGAAGTGGGTGCAGCGGTGGTACTTCCCCGGGCGAACCATAATAGTTCTACCACCTACAATAGAATGTATATCATCTACAACAACATGCAAGTGCACGTGCAAGGCCTGGTGGATTAAGGCCTAAATCCTGAGGCCTGCCAAGCGTATAAAACTCCTCCGTCTGCGTTATGCGTTAAGAGGTTAAGCTTCAAACAATAACGTTATTAGTATCAGTAAATGGCATAGAGGCATGAAATATTTAAATTGTAAAAAATATTACTATTATTAATAAATATTGCAAATTACTACGTGATGTTATAAATGTGAAAGTGTATTTCTTTGTTTGTCGGTTCGTTCTTCTTTCACGTCGTACGGTGCTACGGATTGAACAGATTTTTTGTATGGAGACATTTGGGGGACTTGACATAAGCTAGTTTTATCTGGGTAGAACATCTCATAGCTATGAGAAAAAACGTGTAAGCCACGAGTGGTATAATCATATCAGATTCGGCTTTGGCCATGAACCAAGTTAAAATTTAGTTTTTAATCAGAGATGGCACAGAGTTGCAGAAGAGAATCATTTGAGACTTTATATATCATCATACTAGCTGACCGGGCCAACTCCGTACCGCCTACTAATATGGCTCTTAAAAAATAGGTGTTAGTGATAGAAGGGTAAAAATTTTGGGTTGTATGAAATTTTGAATGCTGTATCATTAAAAAATAAAAAATAAAATTTAAGGGAAGGACCACCCATAACATTTAGGGATATGAAAAATAGAAGTTGAACGACTCTCCGACCAACCCGATATGCAAACAAAATTTCATGAGAATTCGTCGAGCCGTTTCGGAGGAGTTTGGCGACAAACACAGCGACACGAGAATTTTATATATACGATAAATTGATATCAAACAAGAAATCAAACACAACCGACACAACGTCTCAACATCAATACCGTGATATCTGATATACGAACAATTCATCATACGATGCTAATGTGCCCAGAATAGGGTTGTGTCAACACATTTAGCGCTCGCCTTTTATCAAATAAGAAAACATTAATTCGCTGACTCATGGAATATCGTCACACTGCAGCTGCGTTACGCCTGGTCGATAGTAGATGGTGGAATCCATTGTACCATGACGTTAATTTGTCTTCTGACTGGTCGTGATGAGGATCTTCTCGGGTCTCCATCATAATATTTATATCTTCAGTTCTTCATATGAAATTTAATGTTTTTTTTTTCTTCTTAACTTTTCCTCAAATTTCCTTTTTGTATCTTCATCTTTTCATCAGTAATTGTCTGTCTTTGTTTTTATTTTTCTTCATGTTTAGGTTTATTTCTTATTATTTTTTTCAAGCATATATATTTTGTTTCGCTCTTCTGTTTATATAGATGGTGAAATAATTTTTCTTCTTTAATTCTCCTTGGACGCCACCAGGTGCGTGTGTGCGTTAGTGGCATGGCAGAGTCGCCATAAAGTATCGTGACTGTCTCAGGTTCTTGAATGTCTGTGTAGGCGTCTTTACTTTAGGAATTCTTTATTGGGACTGCATCATCTTAATATATATAAATTACGTGTTACGTTGTTTTTACGCGATGGACTCCTAAACTACTTAACCGATTTTAATAAAATTTGCACACAGTGTGCAGTTTGATCCAACTTGAAAGATAGGATAGTTTTAATCTTAATTTATTGACATTAAACTTGATTATTTCTAATACTTTAAAGCAGGACAACGTCTCCCTGGCTCGCTAGTATTATAATATATTATATCTTATATAAATTTGTAATGTGCGAATTTATCGCTGCTCCACGGTGATGGAAAATATCGTGATGTTTCATTGATTACGATGTTCTCCATGGCCGTGCATGCCTGAGAGAAATTCATAATTTCTCGAAAGCATGACGTCCACCAATCCGCACTTGGCCAGCGTGGTGGACTATGGCCTAAATCCCTCTCAATTGTGTGAGAAGGAGACCTGTGCCCAGCAGTGGGACATAAAAAAAGGTTGAAAAAATAATATATATCTTATATTAGGGCTTCTCAGCTGCACACAATTCAACTACCTATCCTATAAGGAGTATTGATATAAGAACCTGATGGTTCTTCAGCTAAAATAGATTATTTTTCCATGGCACAGAAACAGATCATACACTTACTTTAAAAAGGTATACAAAAGTAAAAACATTTTCGAAACTGTTATAGTATCTTTTTCCAATAACGTTAAGCCAACCCAACTCAATAGTCAGATTAGTTCTTTTAATGCTAAAATCAGATCCTATGAACATGATTTTGATGTTCATGTCTTGCCTTTTAAAGGTTCATGCCTTTGTAAAGCGAATATAAAGTTTTAACCATCACTTGCAGTGACAACATTAATATTGAATTAATTTAAATTAAACATCATTACAGACAAAATATGACATGCTTGTTTTAATGTTGATCATCGCATTTGTACTACAGTTATGTATGAGTTTTGTAATAAATTGCATCGAGAATCGTGCCGCGGGAGGGCACTGGTGTTCTGTAATACAGGTATATTTTTTCCTACATCAGGCACCAGGTTCTCACACTGTAGGGTTTTAGATTTAAACTATTACATTACCTCTGTTACTATGTAAAATAGTGTTAAGACCTTATTGTGAGAGCGAAATAAATGATTATTATTATTATTATTATTATTAATGTCGCGTTCATTATGAACATAGACGTTTCAAATAATCCGCTGAAACGTCTCAAACAAAATTAATATGACTATATCAGATGTACAAGTGACTCATCATAATATGATGCAAATATACATTGAATGGGGTTGTGTCAACACATTTAGAAAGCATTTTATATAATAACCATATATAGAATGATACATTTAATTTAAATTTATAAGGTTTTTTACGCCGTATTTTCTCTCAATACACAAAACCCATTCAAATAAATACCCAAAGCTGAAGGTCGTTTAAATCGGCAAGAATCAATTTACTCATGGTCGCAAAAAGAGATCAAATTTTAAAAACAAAATCAAATCAAACACAAAAAAACTGCTTTTAGCAAATGCTTACTAATTTTTATCGCTCTCCCCTCGAAATAAAACAAATGAATGCGAGACCATCGAGAATCTAGTTATATTTACGCCGTTCGGTCACACAGTTTCAGTGCTACAGATATAGAATTAGAACAAATTTTACGATCAATAAAAAGCTCGTACACACGTCCACTCACGCGTGTGGATATAACGAACTATAGCCAAGGTATTTAGGTCACTATTCCAGTTAGAATAAAAGCGATTTTCCTCCGAGTGCAAGCGTAACGAGCGTATCAGTTGCGGTTCAACGACTACTTCATTCATAGTTTCTGAGTACGAAATATGTTTACACGTTTCGAGGTAAGAAGGTGGGATAATGATTTAGGCTAATATGCATACATCGTGTTGTTATTCTTTCAGGTTACGTAGTTATAGACTTAAGGCCGCTATCCCACTGCCTGTGTAGTAGTAGTGCTGACGACTCTCCAACGTTGTCGCTGCGAGCTGCGTAGACGCGACGTTAACATTGCGTATGCTTGGAAGTTCCAAGTAACGTTAACATTGCGTTCCAAGTTGGAACGCAACGTTAACGCCGAGCTCATGCTGCCAGTGGTATAGATGAATGTTGAAATTAAGTGTCTTTTAAGTGCGGAAACGAGTGGCCTCATGACGCGGCGGGTGCGGGACAGTACCAACAGTCTCATCAACACAATTCTCGATAAAGTAGACTGTCCTGTGGTACGTCATTGGAATGCATGCCATATGGACTTGAGAATCGTGAAATTTAATGTTAAATACTTTATTAATGTAATGTTTCTATTACTAACATAGTTTTAAGGAATTTACTAAAAACATATAATTATGTTCTTTTGACAGATTTACAATTGAAAAGTAAATAAAATAAAAACAAATAAAACTTTGAAATGAATGTAACAAACGAGTCTTATCCAAAAATAAATCAGTTCCTAATTAAATTACGCCAAAGTCCTCTCCATAGAACAGACCTTTTATCTTTGACAGATAGTGATAACGTTTGCATAATGTACGTTTTGATTTATTCTTGTACTAGTGGACCCCGCAGACATTGTCCTGCCTTAAAAGTATTGAAAGAGGATTAGCTTCTTTATCATCTCAAAGAGTTTTTATGTTACTGTCAAATAAAATATAATAAAACAAATAGTGACAGATGAATTGTTATTCAGACTATGTCAAACTTCTGGACGATGTCGCGAAGAACCAATGTTTGACAGTTACATACAACAGTTTATGTAGGAAAATAAAATCCATCCATCCATCCATCAGCCTATTAAAGTCCACTGCTGGACATAGGGCTCCCCTAATGTTCGACTCCGTCCTGTCCTGTGCCCTCTGAATCCAGCGGTTTCCCGCTATCTTCTTCAGGTCGTCAGTCCACCTGGTTGGTGGGCGGCCGGAAAATAAAATAAGTTGTTTATACTATTAATTTCGCATTTTTTCTCACCGTTTACCTCCCTAAACCGGCGCATTTGGATGTGAGATCGGTGACCGCTAGTGGTGACAATTGAATGCTTGTTTCCTTGCTTTAAGACGGTTAAGGCGGAGGGCCGATCTTTCAATAATAACCAGGATGTTTGTATCAGAGATGAATATTATCCATTATTAATGAGGTGAAAAAGTACACCAAGCAGCCGTACATACCTGTAACAAAAGAAAACAAATTTTTAATCATAGAAAGATAGAAATCATAGTAGCGTAAACAGCCCTGAGGCAAGCGTAGAATGAAAAATACCTATTCAAATATCACTTTTTTAAACATTTTTTGGAATATTAGTATTCATATCATAATTTTAAATATAAACTACGATAACATTTTTTAAAGCCGTACTCAATAATAATAAAGACCAATTATTCAAAAGTAGTGCGGACACAAACCACACATATCCATGTGATTGGATTCAGTATATCAGTCATTCAGACGGAGTAATTTAATTATAATAAAACAGAACTTTAGTTCCCTATAAAAATGGTTGTCTGTAAAGTCGGTTTACGGACGATAGTTTAACGTGACTACGTCATAACAAAACGATGAAAACCACTTTTTCAAGAAAATAAAATCAAAAATATTTATTTCATATATAAAAAATATTCGCTTAATGAATGACATTTTTTCCCGGTCATCGCCTTTAGGTGCCGTTTCGGCTAGATGTAGAGCTGAGAGAAAAAAGAAAAAAAAAACTCCCAGCAGCACTCTTTAAAAAAAGTACATATATAATTGAGACAACAGTATGGCTATGGGTCCATAATGGGCACACGTGACAGCTGATCGTATGATTATTAACTTTTCACTTTACTTTATAAACAGCAGACGAACGGCGCAAGCCGATTGCTCAAGCCTCAAACTAATGTACAAGCGCCGATGGTGATGGTAACGTACAACGAGTCATCAGTCATCATGCGTGCAGCCGGCGTTCATCGATTTATTAGACGTTGTCACGTCAAAAACCCCCAAACAAAGAGAATGTATCGACCCTTACAAATGGGCGACAACATTAGAATCTATTGCACGGAAACGAATGGACAGCGGGAAAAGTTTGACTATTTGTCGCGGTTGATAAGATGATACCAAGGTATTATTGTAAGTTGCGAAACAGGAACATTGGATTCGGATAACGTACGTCAACAATACGGATGTAACGAGGTGCGGATTATCCGCCCGCGGTATAGTATGACTGTTACTTCACAAAGGGCCGTCCATTGGAATCTATTGCACGGAAACGAATGGAAAATAGAAACGGATGGAAGGAGGACTGTAAGTTTCGTTCCTCGGAGAGATTTTTATTTTATTTTATAGTAAGGTCATTGAAAAGCTTGTGAATAAGACGTCGTGATAAAGGTTAAAGCTAAAATAAGAATTGCGTAACAAAAATCTTGGATCCGGATGACAATCCAGGGAAGTAAGTTTTAAATTCTATTGTGAGGTCAAGGAAATGGTAATTTCTTTTTATATCTAGAAAAGCGGACGCGGACAAAAGGGCGGCGGTGTAAGAATATTTTACACGGAAAAAGGCAACACATCAATTCCAAAACCTTGGAACCGGATAAAAACGATATGTTACGAGATGCGGATTATTCGACTGCGATATAGTAGCACGGCCGCTTCACAAGGGGCCGGGCATTGGAATCTATTGCACGGAAACGAATGGACATCGGGAAAGACTCTCTTACAGTCAATATGTTGCGAGGGTTCATTGTTATTGTAAGGAGAGTTAATATATTTAAATGTAACAAATTCTACTTCCTTCGCCCAGAGTTTTTTTTTTCATTTTCTACTCTATTCTTGCGAAACCGTCATATGGTCATCGGGAAAAGTCAGACTGTTAGCTGCAGATGATATGTTACGAAGGTACAATTGTTACTGCGAGGCCATCGAAAAGATAATTTGAAAGAACTTGCCTGTGGTTTATAGTGTAATGGTGAGAGTTCATTAGTAAATCAATTTTTATTTATTTAAAATACAAGTTTTTACTAACGGCTTCGTCAGGCCTGTAAAAAAGTTTGGAGTGAAAAAGGTAAAACAAAAGTAACTTGGATCCTAATAAAAACCGAAAAATGCGGATGTAACGAGATGCGGATTATTTGGTTGCGATATAGTAACACGCCCGCTTCACAAAGGGCCGGGCATTGAAATCTATTACACGGAAACGAATAGACATAGGGAAAAGACTGTTACAGTCGATATGTTGCGAGGGTTCAATGTTATTGTAAGAAGAGGTAATTTCTATAATAACAAACTTCTTTTCGTTCGCCCCGAGATTCAATTTTCAAAAATTTTTTTGATCCCCTATTCTACTCTCTCAAATGGATTTCGGGAAGAGGTAGACTTTTTTTTAATGTAAATAAACCTAACAATAAGGCAGACGGGCCGCGTGATGTTAAGCGATCACCGTCGCCTATGGACACGGGCAACCCTAGGGGAGCCGCCCGAGCATTGCCGGCTTTGAAGGAAAGCTTTTTTTACAGCTTTCTTGAAGAACCCCTGTTATAGTCCACTGGGAATGCCTCAGCTGGAAGGTTGTCCCATAACCTACACGTCCGTGGTAAAAAGGAGCGTGCAAAGCGGACTGTGGAGGACCGCCACGAGTCCAGATGGTGCCGGTGGAACTTTAACCCTCGTCTGGTGGTATAATCATGGAATGGTGATGTAGGCATCAATTTGAAGAGTTCCTCGGAGCTGTTAGCTGCAGACGAATGTTACAAAGGATGATTGTTACTGGGAGGCCATCAAAAAGGTAATTTGAACGAACTCACCTGTAGTTTAATAGTGTAATGGTGTGAGTCCATTGTGCGTTTATTAGATAATCTTTTTTTTTTTAATTAAAAAACAGGTTTGTGCTAACGACTACGTCAGGCCTGTAAAAAAGTTTTGAGTGAAAAATGTAATAAAAAATTTAAACAAAAGTAACTTGGATCCAGATAAAAACCTAAAA